>CM061243.1:82762935-84012935 GCA_030848705.1 Heracleum sosnowskyi | reverse complement strand
CGATTCTTCTCTTGGAAACCATCAGGCCTAAAAATTTTCCCGAGCCTACACCAAAGGCACACTTAGCTGAATTCAACATCATCTTGTGGTGCCTTAGCACTTCAAATGCCTCTCGGAGGTGCTCAATGTGATCGGCCTTATCGAGGCTCTTGACTAACATGTCATCTACATAGACCTCCATGGTTTTTCCAATTAGGTGTCCAAAAATTTTGTTCACCAATCTTTGGTATGTTGCCCCTGCATTCTTAAGTCCAAATGTCATGACTAGATAACATAAAACACCAAAGTCAGTGATGAATGATACCGTGGAGATGTCATCTTTGTGCATTTTGATTTGGTTGTATCCACTGAAGCCATCCATGAAGCTGAGCATCTCGTGTCCAGCTGTAGCATCTATTAATGCATCAATCCTTGGTAAGGGAAAACAATCCTTAGGACATGCATCATTAAAGTCAGTGAAGTCCACACACATCCTCCATTTTCCATTGGCCTTTTTGACCATTACGGGGTTAGCCAACCATTCCGGGAATTGTATCTCTTCAATGAATCCGGCATCTAGAAGTTTTTCAACTTCTTGTTTAATGGCCTCTTGCCTTTCTGGAGCAAAATTTCTATTCTTTTGTTTCACCGTCTTTCTTTCAGGATCCACATTCAACTTGTGAGTTATCAATTGGGGATCAATCCCTGGCATATCAGCCGCTGTCCAAGCAAAAACGTCATTGTTCTCTTGAAGAAAAGATATGAGCTTGCTTTTCAATGGCTCAGGTAGTAGTGCCCCGACATAAGTCACCTTCTCCGGTTCACCAGGGACTAAGGGAATTGGGATTAAATCCTTAGCTGGTTTCCCTCTTCGGTCCTCATTGTCACTAGTATCCATGTCTTCAATTGGGAGAACTTGCCCCCCGACTCCATCAGGCCTTAACGCGGCTACATAACAACTTCTAGCCATCTTTTGGTCTCCTCGTTCTTCACCAATCTCATTCCTCGTTGGGAACTTGATTTTCAGATGATAGGATGAGGCAACGGCCTTGAACGCATGAAGACCAGTCCTTCCCAGGATTGCATTGTAGGTCGAAGTTGCCTTTATAACTATGAAGTTCAGCATTTGAGTAGATGTATTCATCCCTTGCCCCATGGTCATTGGGAGTTGGATAGTGCCTTCCACTTTTGATTCCACCCCATTGAATCCGTATATGGGCATATTTGAGGGTGTTAACTGAGAATCAGTGTAACCCATCTTGATAAAAGCATCGTGGAACAAGATATCCACTGAAGCTCCATTGTCGACTATGACTCTCTTTGTTTCAGAATTGCCAATCACAGATGACTAGAGGGTCATCGTGGGGGAACTTCACCCCTTCCAAGTCTGAATCATCAAAACCTATTGACACTTCTGTTCTGGAACGCTTCAGTGCTTCTCCAACCACAGTCATTACCTCTCGAGCATAAGCTTTTCTTGAGTTTCGGGAGGACCCAACAGCAATTGGCCCTCCGAATATCATGTTGATGACTGGCCCTCGGGGCTTAGGGTTACGATCTTGGTCGTTGTCCCTTCTGTCGTAATCCTTCCTTTCATAGTTTCCTCTTTGACTCCCTTGATTTCCATCCTTGGTGAATTTGCTGAGTTTTCCTCTTCGTATCAGAAATTCGATCTCATCTTTCAATTACCTACAATCGTCAGTGTCGTGACCGACTTCTTTGTGGAACCGACAAAACTGATTTTGGTTCCGTTTGGACATGTCAGCCCTCATTGGCTTCGGCCATTTGAGATCTCCTTCCTTAGCTATCTCCATCAGAATTTGACTCCTGGAAGTGTTCAATCTTGCATACTCCGTAAACTTTAGCCCAAAATTGTTTCTCTTTGGTGGAGAATCAGAGTCCTTTGACGTTCTGGGAAACTTTTCCTTGACGTCGTACTCCTGAGTTTCTTTTCTTTTCTTTGAGTTTCCACTACTGCTAGCAGTAGGTTCATACTTTCTCATGCTTTCTTCAGCCTTGATATACTTTCCGGCTCTATCTTGGAGCTTCAGCATGCTCTCGGGTGGATGTTTAGCTAACGACCTTTTGAAGTGGTCATCAGTAGTTCCTTGTTGCAGGGCTATCATAGCCACTCTGTCCTCTAAGTCCGAGACTTTCAAAGCCTCCCGAGTGAATCGATTGATGTAGTCCCTTAGGGCTTCATTCTTTCCTTGCTAGATTGCCATGAGTGATGTAGAGCTTTTCTCATGCACCCTTCCACTAATGAACTGATTGATAAAAGCTTTGCTTAGTTCCTTGAAAGACCCAATTGAGTTGGGAGGAAGACGGCTATACCAGCGTTGGGCCATGCCTGCCAAGGTTTATGGAAACGCCCTACACTTGATCGCATCGTTGGTTGACTGCAACAGCAGTGCATTGGAGAAGGTCCTTACATGATTTGCGGGATCTCCCGTTCCATCATAGGCTTTGATCGAAGGCATCTTGAATTTTCTGGATATAGCCATTTTCATGATGTCTTGAGTAAACGGTGGTGTAGGATCATCAGGATCTCCTAGGGGCAACAGAATACTAGGATCACCCCTTGGGGCTTCGGCCCTCTTGGTTCTTCTTGTCGGTGGATCCAAGTTGATTATCGGGATCCCTTCAGTCGTTCGGCTTTGAGATTGAGCGGCCTCCTCCTCAGCAAGGAGTATCTTGAGTCTTGCAGTCTCTGCCTCATGGGCTGAAATTTTCTCCTTAGTAGTTTGGGGTTGTTCCCGATTTGTCTGGGAAGAATGTCTCCTTCTTGGGGCGACATCCTCCCCAGTTGTATAACCTTCATCTTCGGGGTATGGGCCAGAGTAATCTTGAATGAAAGGGGTCTGGCGAGTTTGGGGTCCCAGACCTTGAATATAAGGGGGCACATATGCCTCATGGTAGATTGGATTAGTTCCACTACCGCCCGCTATGGGTCGAGGGGGCATGCCATAGCTTGGCATCCCCAAAGTCTGATTCGCGTATTGAGGGAGATCAGTAGTATGGAGTTGAAGGCTCCTTGGTGCACTCATGAGCAGCGGGGAGGTCGTGATTGGTTGCTGGTGAACGGTCTCTTGTGGATTAGATCCATGAATGACCATCTGCAGGGGATTCATCCCTTCAACCGAAATCGGGATTTCCGGCCCTTGAGTGTTGGTGGGGATATTCGCCCCTTGAGTGCCAGTAGTTGGCGGTGGCTGATTTCCGTGAGTATCAGCCTCAGAGGTGATAGAGCGATCCTCAGGAGTTTGAGTATCCCGAGCTGTTCTTCGTGTGTTTGCCATGGTTGATGTTGCTTTCCCACAGACGGCGCCAAATGTTGTGGAATAAAAAACGAGCTTGTGTATTTAATGCGAGGGTTTAATGAGCTTCGAGCTTTTATGGCTGCACTTGTGTTTCGAGACTAAATCGATCCTCACAAGATGCCTACGTATCTCAAATTGTTATTGAGAATCAAGCCAAAGACGTAGTTCTTGGTGTTGCCCTCGGGGCTATGGCGACATGGGCACACCAAGGACGTAGTGACTTGTATGTCCTTATTCGAGGATGAAGTCTAAAACGTTGTAGATGACTTGTATGTCCTTATTCGCGGATGAAGTCTAAAACGTAGTTCTAGGGGTGCCTTTGTGGCTTGTTGCGCCTTCGAGGCGTTGTGACGTATGGAGCTGTGCCCAAAACGTAGTAGATGACGTATGGAGCTGTGTCCAAAATGTAGTAGATGACGTATGGAGTTGTGTCCAAAACGTAGTAGATGACGTATGGAGCTGTGTCCAAAACGTAGTTCTGATTGTAGGATCAGGATCCTTATATAGGCGTCTAGAGCCTAGTATTTATGGTATGTTTAGGAGTCTTAGCGAATAAGTCTCCTTTTTGATATTGGATAAACATTGTATTTCTTGCTGGAGAATTCGTTTCCTTGTTGATAAAGGCTATGACTCATTAATTGCCTTTAATTGGGATTCCGGATCCTTCTTTGATGAATTTACCATATTTTGGACTCTTTTTATGAGCTGTATATTTTCCTTATTCATTAATTACGAAATTAATGAATAATTAGGGTGTCGGGCCTTAAATATCGGCTTTTCCATTGACTTGTCAATTATATTTCTATAATTACTTTTCTGACCATATCAATTCTAAAAATATAAATAAAGTTAAAATTACATCAATTATTGTATTTTATTTTATAAACAAAAAAATCATATTTAAAATTAAAATATTTAAAAGATCCGTGCTTTGCACGGGCTAGTTATAATAAAGGAAGGATGTAGAAGGCTACAATAAAAAAATTGTTTTTCCAGGCTTCTACTCGACCCTTTGTTGTGTTGGCCTATACGCTTCTGTTCGACTTGTCTATTGCTTTTATACTCTTCAATTTAGCTCTTCAATTTAGCTGTTTTAGAAAGCTACTAAAACTCAATACGATCATTAATTATTAATATTATTATAATTACTAAAAACGAAATAAATAACTAAGTTTGACTCATATGATTCCTTATTAGATATTATTTCACCTGGAAAATAGTATTGTAATAACTCATTCTTTTTTTTAGAAGCATGAGAATATTGCATTATATTTATAAACAAAACTAGCCTACAACACCATCAAAAAAGATTAGAAAATGACAAATTAAAAAAAAATTAATGAGAATAAAAAATATTAAATAAAGAATAAAAATCAATATGGTAAATTATAAAATGAAAAACTTAAATATTAATTGGTACATAGAAAAAATAAATAAAGAATACAGATGGGGAATTATTAATATTATTTTATTATTTATTAAAATAATATTGATAATAATGACAAATACAAAAGCTAACATGTTTTAATGAAAAGAAAAAGTAACTACCCTTGATATTTTTAGAAGTATTTTAATTAAATTAATTGTTTTTTTTAAAAAAATACTTTGGCATATTAAAATAGGTAAACTTTTTTAAATAATTAAAATTATTAAAATGGGTTTTAATAAAATAAATAAGTAAGGGTTGCACCTGATATTTTTGGAAAAAAAAGATTTTAGTGAGAACAAATATAAAAGCTAATATGTTTAAATTTAAAGGTAATTGTCGTGATATTTTTGGAAAATTAGTAGATTTTGTTAGAAAAAAGTGTAATTAGGACAAATAGAAAAACTAACATGTTTTAATTTAAAAAAAGTAATCGTCCGTGATATTTTTAGAAGTGTTTTAAGTATATTAATTGTGTTTGTTAAAAAAATACGTTGGCATGTTAAAATAGGTAAACTTTTTTAAATAATTAAAATTATTAAAATGAGTTTTAATAAAATAAGTAAGTAAGAGTTGCACTTGATATTTTTGGAAAATATAGATTTTAGTGATAACAAATATAAAAGATAATATGTTTTAATTTAAAGATAATTGTCGTGATATTTTTGAAAAAAGAAAAGATTTTGTTAGAAAAAAATATTTTAATTATAAGGCAATCATCTAGTTACTATTTTTATTTTATTATTTATTAAATAGAATAAAAAATCAAAACCGACCGAAAATCGAAAACCAAAACTTTGAATGTTTCGGTTTTAATAATATAGTATAGATTTGCAAGTACATTACAAGACGTTGACGACTCAACCCGTAACTGAGAACTACTTCCTCTGTACTCATGAGTTCTTTACACTGAGTAAAAAAATTGTAAATAAATAAGAGGGACAGAAGTAGTAAGATTTGGGAGAAGAAATGCACAACACGCTGCTAGTACTCTTAAGGCCTGGATTTTCTAGAAATAAATCCCTTAATCTAACAGAACAAAATACTAATAAAGCAGGTGATCAACAATTGAAACTTCATACTAAATCCATCTGACTTGCATCCTTCTATCTCTCCATCAGAGCATTAGACCTCAGCTTCCTCAACATTACCTTCCTCCTCCTCTTGAGAAACTTGATCCACGAAACCAATTAAATCTTCTTCAAACACTGCTTCAAACTGAGCACCAACCAGGCCAAGACCCATATCAAGGCTCCACAATTGGTACACTCAGCCAAAGGGCTCCTCTACAATTGATAGGCTATGTATAGCCCAGGCTTACCCCCGAGCCCTGATTTACCTGGAACCCGGATTACCATCCAAGCCATGGTTCACCTCCTAATCCAGACTCATCTTGGAATCATGACATGCATACAAGTCCGAACTCATTGTCAGGCTATGGCTCAAGCTCTAAGTTTAACTCTCCTGGCAACCAAGGCAATATCTTTTGTGAGAAAAACTATGCTTCATTATGTGACGTGTCTAGGTCATCATTGATGGCCACACTTAATAGTGACACGTAAGAATACCTAATGATTGACACAATCATTTCCTATTTAAGCCACACGCCAGCAGGAGCCTGGCACACGACACCACAATCCTTCACCTGGACACGTGCAATCCATCAACATCACCCAGGTGTCCTACCTACCTAGGATTCAACGCTCATGATTGCAGGTACAACCCCTAAACCCTAATCCTTGGCCTATAAATAGACCAAGGAGGAAAGGTTTAGGGGTTACATTCTCTTTTACACACTAAGCCTATATTATATACTACCTATACACACACCCTCCACATTTAGATATCTCTATAGTCTTGTCTACCTTTCCAAAGCCGTTACTTATTCTCACGCCGGAGGCGCCGCCAGGGTCCAAACCCCCCTCCGGTGTTGTTTTGCAGAATCCCAACCGCAGCGACACCGCTTCCAGGCGTGGGATCGGCCGGGGAGGACTAGATCGGGATTTGGAGTTATCATTTGGCGCTAGAAGGAGGGGACCCTGTCTTGTGGTCACGGTGCCATAAGATTCACCATCATCAACAAGCTCCTTAGTCTTTGAAGGAGTCCTAATTAAATCCAGTAAGATCTAAGCAAACTCCTTTGTTTAAACCACCAAACATGAACTCTTTAGCCCATTTTTCCAATGTATGCATGTTTTTTAACCTTGTTTAGCCCAGATCTTGTTTAGCCTTGTTTGTATGCTTTGATTATTGTTTAGATCTATATTGCTCCTGCTTAGATCTATTTAAAAAAACCCAGCTTTCTTGATTATTGAGATTGTGAACCCAGAAATACGTGCATACATTTGGACCCCTTCACATACACACTGAGATCTAGTTGTAAAACCCAGGATACTTTGCTGTTGAATTTGCTTCAAATTTTGTTTTAGAATACCATATACATCTGTTTGTGTGAAACATGGCTCGTGGAAGTAAGAGCACGAACAGACACACCCCAGGTAACCCAACCCAGGATCCCATTGTCCCGAACCCAGATCAGGCTGGTAACCATATACCCCCAGTCCTGACTCTGGCCTCACAGGTAATCCGGCCAGGCGATGCCCGGGTAAACATAGAAGTAAACAAGTACAAATACACTGACCTTGCTCTTGAGCCCGGACAGATGGAGAACCTGATTGGCGAACAGGTTGCTGAAGCAATCCGGTTAAACAACCAAACCCGGAACAAAGAGCAAGACCAGTGTGAGAACTCTCATCACCCTGAAGGATCCCAACGCTCTAGGTCTGTTTTTGACCGAATTGGAGACAAAGACAAAGACACCGAAAGGAGGCCTCACCGAACTCGCAGCCGAAATCATGATGAAGAGACCGAAAAGCTTAAAAAGATAGGTAAAATGCGTGAAAAGATTCAGGCGGAAGAGCAAGCCAGACTCGATCTAAGGGTCCAGAAAAGAATCCAGGAGGCGGAGGCCCGGATTCTGGGTAAAACCTCTGAAAAGAGGAGAACCCGGGCTCCAAGTCCAGAAATAGTCTCAGATGAGGATGAACCCAGGGAGGACCTTATGAACATGATTCATGAGTTGCAAAGAAAAGTTGGCCAAGACTCTGGGCTCGACATTGGGGACACCCTAACACCATTCAGCTACTCCTTGGAGGCAACGCCAAGGCAGAGAAACATTAAGCACTATAATTTCGAATCTTTCAATGGTTTGGATGATCCCGAAGAGCATGTGAATTATTTTGAACAAATTGCCATGATTTATTATTACAATGATCTAACAAAGTGCAGGTTCTTTGCTTCCACACTCAAGTCCGGGGCTCAGAGGTGGTTCAGCCGGATACCATCTCGCAGCATCCACAGCTAGAAGCAGTTCCGTGACTCATTTCTCAAACGATTCCGGGCAAACAAGACTCATAAGATGCACATGTGCCATCTGGAAACAGTCAGGCAAGCCCGGGGTGAAGCCCTTTCTGCTTATATGAAAAGATTTCAAGAATCTATCAACAACATAACCAACCTGGATGAGCGGGAGGCTCTGAAAATCTTTCGAAGAAATCTGGATCCGGATAACAATGAGAGCTATGTTCTGGACCTCATTCATAAAGACCCTCAGAGCCTGGCGGCAGCCTATACAATGGCCGCCAGGTTCATTAAAGAAACCGATGTCCTCCAAGCAATGAGGATGACTAGACAGGGCATATCTCCAACCCGGATTCAAGATCCACCCAAAAACAACTACAATCATCAAGACAAAAAATTCAAACGCAATAGACATAGCAACTACATTCAGACCTCTCAGCTCGCTTTGCCAACCTCAACCCCAAACTCCAATCAAAGTGTGGAGCCCGGACAACCTAAACAAAAACTTGAGCCCAGGCCTGAACCAAACTGGACTCCTCTCAACCGGGCTCGAGCTGATATTTTGAAAGAAGTACGAGAAAAGCCTTTCTACTACCCCCCCCAAACCCATGGCGACCGGACCAGAAAATCGATCTGTCCATAAACACTATGACTATCACGAAACACATGGACACACAACCGAGAATTGCTTATATTTAAAGTTTTTTGTGGAAGAACAGATCAAGAAAGGTAACATGGGACAATACATAGCCCGGAAAACTAATGACAGGGGAACAGGATCCGGGAAGGGTAAAAATGTTGTGAATGTCGTATTGGGTGGGTCTAACTCACCACCCCGAAGTCCGGACTCGGGAGATGAGATAATGATGGTTCAAACCTGTCCAGAACAAATAATCAGTTTCAACAAAGATGATTTTGAAGGACTCGACCCAAATCATAATGAAGCTCTAGTTGTTAGTCTAGACATAGCTGACAATGAAGTTAAAAGAATACTGATTGACAACGGTTCTTCTGTCAATATCATATTCAAACATACTGTGGATCGAATGCAGCTAGGGAGTGTGAAGATGAACGATTGCAGAGAAGATCCTCTCTACGGTTTTGGGAACAACTTGGTCCCAATTCAAGGAACCCTGTATCTACCAGTACTATTTGGGACTTATCCGAACCAAGTCACCACCATTGTTAAATTCTATGTCATCAACACTCCTTCTTCTTACAACGTGATCCTGGGAAGACCAGCCCTGACTAAGCTCCAAGCTATAACCTCAACCCCACACCTAAAGTTCAAGTTTCCCACACCCTCTGGCATTGGAGAAGTCCGGGGAGATTATGAAATGGCTAGTAGATGCTATGGGCAAGGGTTAGTCATGGTTGAAACAGACCCGAAAAACAAAAGGAAAACCAATTCTTACCAGAAAAATATGAGCCAAAAGAAACATAAATTCAACCCAAAGAAAGAGCCCAACCAAAAAATTGGTGAGTAGAAGATTTCAAAACCCGGGCCAGAAATAAAGATCAATTTGTATTGAAGAATAGAAAATTTGTACTCGTGATCAATTTATGAATAAAAATAGGGCACGATGTTATTTCTCACAAAATTGTATTTCACATTATCTGTATTTCATTTTTCTTGTATCAACCCTGGCTCAGAGCCATAGGCATGCAGAGGAGCCAGGGTCCCCAGCAATATGCAGATCAAGAGTCCGGCTCAGAATCAAGCCATGAGACCGGACTCACGAGCAATATGCAATCAAATCGAAATCTTAGATTCTATTCTAAGTAAAAAAGGAAGAGTCCGGCTCAGAATCAAGCCATGAGACCAGACTCACGAGCAATATGCAACTCTATAACCCTGGCTCAGAGCCATAGGCATGCAGAGGAGCCAGGGTCCGCAGCAATATGCAGATCAAGAGTTCGGCTCAGAATCAAGCCATGAGACCGGACTCACGAGCAATATGCAATCAAATCGAAATCTTAGATTCTATTCTAAGTACAAAAGAAAGAGTCCGGCTCAGAATCAAGCCATGAGACCGGACTCACGAGCAATATGCAACTCTATAACCCTGGCTCAGAGCCATAGGCATGCAGAGGAGACAGGGACCCCAGCAATATGCAGATCAAGAGTTCGGCTCAGAATCAAGCCATGAGACCGGACTCACGAGCAATATGCAACCAAATCGAAATCTTAGATTCTATTCCAAGTACAAAAGAAAGAGTCCGGCTCAGAATCAAGCCATGAGACCGGACTCACGATCAATATGCAACTCTATAACCCTGGCTCAGAGCCATAGGCATGCAGAGGAGCCAGGGTCCCCAGCAATATGCAGATCAAGAGTTCGGCTCAGAATCAAGCCATGAGACTGGACTCACGAGCAATATGCAATCAAATCGAAATCTTAGATTCTATTCTAAGTACAAAAGAAAGAGTCCAGCTCAGAATCAAGCCATGAGACCGGACTCACGAGCAATATGCAACTCTATAACCCTGGCTCAGAGCCATAGGCATGGAGAGGAGCCAGGGTCCCCAGCAATATACAGATCAAGAGTCCGGCTCAGAAACAAGCCATGAGACCGGAGTCACGAGCAATATGCAACTCTACAACCCTGGCTCAGAGCCATAGGCATGCAGTGAAGCCAGGGTCCCCAGCAATATGCAATAAACCAAATACTTAGATTTCATTCTAAGTACAAAAGAAAAGAGTCCGGCTCAGAACCGAGCTATGAGACCGGACTCACGAGCAATATGCAATAAACCAAAAACTTAGATTTCATTCAAAGTACAAAAGAAAAGAGTCTGGCTTAGAACCGAGCTATGAGACCGGACTCACGAGCAATATGCAATAAACCAAATACTTAGATTTCATTCTAAGTACAAAAGAAAAGAGTCCGGCTCAGAACCGAGCTATGAGACCGGACTCACGAGCAATATGCAATAAACCAAATATTTAGATTTCATTCCAAGTACAAAGGAAAAGAGTCCGGTTCAGAACCGAGCTATAAGACCGGACTCACGAGCAATATGCAATAAACCAAACACTTAGATTGTATTCTAAGTACTAAACAATGAGTCTGGCTCAGAACCAAGCTACGAGACCGGACTCACGAGCAATATAAATTTAGTAGAACAAAAAAATGCAAAGATATGAAAAATATCAAGAGCTGGATTGTAAACGATTATACAAAACAGTTAAAGCAAATACAGGGACCCGGGTTGGCCGTACAACCCGGGAACATCCCTAAAGTTTACGGTTACAACAGCAATAAGTCTCAAAAGTTCGAAGGGAATACATGGAGCAGCTACGGATCAGCATGATCGTTCGGGGTTGGCAGGACAGGGTTTGAAGCACTGGGGAGGAAGCTTGGAACAGGTCCATCGTAAGGCCGGGGCTCCCCCTTTCCTTGTTCAAGTGCAAACTTTGCAGCTAGGAATTCAACAACAAAAGAGTCCCAGTTGGCCTTCGGATCGGTCTTGACATGGCGTTCGGAAACAAGCCAAGCTCGGAGAATCTCGGGAGCAGCAGCATCCGCAACATCTTGGTCATACTCCGGACCTCCTTTGAATTCGGCTATAACAGATTCACGAGACTTGGCATTTTCCAAAAGGAGTTGTTTGTTGACCTCATCCAGGTCATTGGCCTTTTTCTCAATAACCAAAATTTCAGCTTGAAGCCCGGATAATTTGGAAGTGAACTCGGACTCCTTTTCAGCATTTTTGGTTTTCAAGGAAGCAACTTCAAGTTCCAAATCTCGGAGCCGGGCATCCTTTTGATTGCCGAACTCCTGTGCAGATTTCCGTTGGGTAACAATAACACTTGCAAGTGCGCTGATTAAACTACCAGTCTACCAAACACAAGTAAAAAATCAAATAAAGAAAAGACAAGAGTAAACGACATAAAAATAGTCTTCAGCAAGAATCAACATACATGTCCCCAGTAGCCAACAAGACGTTTCAGGCAAGCATTGCTACCAGACTTTTCCATCTCTTCGAAATCGGTATCAGTAGGAATATCAGTGCACATACCAGCCAGTTGCTCCAGAGTAAAGTTTCCAATTCGGATAGGTTCTTTATCCGGACCCTTCCCATCATCATCAGCAACAATTTTGTCCACAGTGACTTTCGCCTTGGCAGACGGTTTCCTTCCCACATGAATTTTCCTCTTCTTCGGAGAACGCAGCTCCAAATCATCTATTATGTAAATGTCAGCAGCATCAACCATAGGTTCAGGTTGATAGGCATTCGGGGCAACAGATTCGGCACCACCCTCCTTCAACGCACTAGACCCGGACCTTCCAACATCCCCCGGACTCTTCGTGCTGTGGACACCACCAAGTTTCTTAAAAGAGGCAGCAAGAGCATTGGAAGACATGATCCCGTACAATTCGGGTTTGAAATAAGGCAAGCCTGCAGGGAGGAAAAGCACATCAGTATATAAAAAGAATTAGTCCGGGCTACAAAAAGAAAAACACAACAACTTACATCCAAGTTCAAACAATAAGTCATGTTTCATAAAGCTATTCCGGGTCATTTGGAAACCAAGGCATTCACAGAACTTGTGAATTTGAGCCAAAGCTTCCCTCTCGAGTGTGAACACATCAAAAACTTCAGCCTCCACACCAGCAACAATATGGGGCAAAAATTCCAAATCCAAGCCCTTCAAGAAGATAAGTTCCCCATTCCAAAACTTTAAAGTCGATTGTTGAATAACCGGTTTGGCGGCACCCGACGGGTAACCACATTCTTCCGCACGAAACCGGATCTCAGACAAAGGCTCTTTGTTGGACTGCACTAGCTTAAAAAGCTGGTGGAAAAGTCGCAGAGTGGGCTGATACCCCATCTTGTTACAAGAAGCCAAGAACCAAGTTATCCACTTCACACCATTGGGAGTAATTTGCATTATTGAAATTTTATAAACATATTTACAAAGGTGTTTTACAAATTGATGACACCTGGGATTCCATCCGGACCGTAGAGTCTCCAACCACACTCCAACATAACCATCTTTCGGCCGATGGTAAATCCTCTCCACGGGCTGAGGCCATCTCCAGCTAATCTCAGGCCCTAGGTGGAACGCAGACCGGACCAACTTGTCCATCTGAATATCCAGAAGACTCGTAAACTTTTCCTTCAAGGGGTAGGGGGCCTCGCTAATACCCATCTTGGAAAAAGAGTAATCAAATTCGGATTCATTATATGGTCCGGGACGGCCAAACTCCTGATGATTCCTATAACATGTACTAAGATCCCTATAATAAAATTTTTGCTCTATAGCCGGATCCTTCTTCACAAAGAAGTAGCTCGTATCCGACCAAAATCCGTCCGGAGTACTAAGCACACCACCCCGTGGAGGTTCATGGACAAAAAGTTGGGTTACTAGACGTCCGGATTGTTTCTTCTTTTTTGCCATTTTACACCAAAATAATTCTATAAAGTCCGGATTAGTAGCAGTTGAGAATTCGGTACATCTAGAAGGGTCAGAAAGGGGTCTAAGAACGCGGCGGCCGCGATTTGCACGAGCCTTAATCCGAACCATAAACTTAAAAAGACCAATTCGAAGTAAGTCTTATTATTCAGTCCGGATTAAATATTCTCAGTTATATATACTTCTATTACCTAGCAGTTAGCATTCGGTTCCTATCTCCTACCATTACCGGATCAAATACTAGCCAATTCATAAACCAGATAAATTATTACTACTCGGATTAAGACAAGTCCGGACTACTTACAAAGCCTCAGAAACACTTCAACCCAAAAACATATTATAAACACAAGATCAAAATATACACATATATAGTTATGCTTATCCCCAAACCGAGAACACCAAACACCACAAAGGAACCCAGAAATTTAAGAACGCCCAAATCAAAGTACATATACGACATGCAACCAAAATCAGGACCAGCAATACACACATAAGCCAGTATACAAGCACTAAAGCGACTATATCACAGAAAATCAAAACCTTTTCAAAACCCTCGAAACTCCAAGATGAACAGTTTTGGTGAAATCGCAATTAAGGATAAAACAAAGAACAGATAACAGCAAATACGCGGTAAAAGATGAGGCAGAAAGGCTTACGGAATGGCAGAGGAGTAGGAAAGCTTCACAAGAGAAACGCAGCTGTCACCGGAAAACGAGGTCGCTGGAAGAGAAATTCGGTCGAAAAAGTGAAAAGTACAATTGGAAATGAAAGGGGGGTTTTATAAAGGAGGAAAAGTAACCTCCTAGATGACATGTGGCAATATTCTATTGGCTGGCAAGAAAGCAAAGTACAAAAAAGAAAAGAAAATAAGAAAACAACGAAAAGACAAGAGTCATAAATATGACAGCAGCTCACTTCGATTCTCGAGGTAAAAGGGGGAAGTACTTTTCAAAACAAAAAGGGGGGGGGAAACTAAAATTGCTTCGTATCCTACAACACTCATGAAATCCCCCACGGTCCGGGTTCGTCTAAAAAAGGGGGGTAACAATCAAGTTAAGAGTTTTTTCCAAGTTACTCGAAGCGTCACAGCTTTGGACTTGAGGAAAAACCAGGACTTAACCTTAACACCGGATTGCCATCCCCGATAACAATCCGGGTTGGGGGGCAACAATCAAGCCAAGAATTTTTTCTAAGTTACCCAAGGCCTACAGCTTTGGACTTGAGAAAGAACCATGACTGATTCTTAACACCGGATTGCCATCCTTGATAACAATCCAGGTTGGGGACAACAATCAAGCCAAGAATTTTTTCTAAGTTACCCAAGGCCTACAGCTTGGGACTTGAGAAAGAACCATGACTGACTCTTAACACCGGATTGCCATCCTTGATAACAATCCGGGTTGGGGGGCAACAATCAAGCCAAGAATTTTTGCTAAGTTACTCAAAGCGTCACAACTTTGGACTTGAGGAAAAACCAGGACTTAACCTTAACACCGGATTGCCATCCCCGATAACAATCCGGGTTGGGGGGCAACAATCAAGCCAAGAATTTTTTCTAAGTTACCCAAGGCCTACAGCTTTAGACTTGAGAAAGAACCATGACTGACTCTTAACACCGGATTGCCATCCTTGATAACAATCCGGGTTGGGGGGTAACAATCAAGCCAAGAATTTTTGCTAAGTTACTCAAAGCGTCACAGCTTTGGACTTGAGGAAAAACCATGGTTCACCCTTAACACCAGATTGCCATCCTTGATAACAATCCGGGTTGAGGGGCAACAATCAAGCCAAGAATTTTTTCGAAGTTACCCAAGGTCTATAACTTTGGACTTAAGGAAAAACCATGACTTACCCTTAACACCGGATTGCCATCCCCGATAACAATCCGGGTTGGGGATCAACAATCAAGCCAAGAATTTTTTCAAAGTTACCTATTCAAGAGTTTCTACTCCCCCATCCAGAAAATCTGAATAAGGGAGTGGGGGGAAAATGATAGGCTATGTATAGCCCAGGCTTACCCCCGAGCCCTGATTTACCTGGAACCCGAATTACCATCCAAGCCATGGTTCACCTCCTAATCCAGACTCATCTTGGAATCATGACATGCATACAAGTCCGGACTCAGTATCAGGCTATGCCTCAAGCTCTAAGTTTAACTCTCCTGGCAACCAAGGCAATATCTTGTGTGAGAAAAACTATGCTTCATTATGTGACGTGCCTAGGTCATCATTGATGGCCACACTTAATAGTGACACGTAATGATACCTAATGATTGGCACAATCATTTCCTATTTAAGCCACACGCCAGCAGGAGCCTGGCACACGACACCACAATCCTTCACCTGGACACGTGCAATCCATCAACATCACCCAGGTGTCCTACCTACCTAGGATTCAACGCTCATGATTGCAGGTACAACCCCTAAACCCTAATCTTTGGCCTATAAATAGACCAAGGAGGAAAGGTTTAGGGGTTACATTCTCTTTTACACACTAAGCCTATATTATATACTACCTATACACACACCCTCCACATTTAGATATCTCTATAGTCCTGTCTACCTTTCCAAAGCCGTTACTTATTCTCACACCGGAGGCGCCGCCAGGGTCCAAACCCCCCTCCGGTGTTGTTTTGCAGAATCCCAACCGCAGCGACACCGCTTCCAGGCGTGGGATCGGCCGGGGAGGACTAGATCGGGATTTGGAGTTATCAACAATCATCATATGCTTCCAATTCTCAGCACCGTGTCTTGCTAAATACCTGTCCAAGGCATTACAGTGCTCATCTACAGGCCTTTTTACACAAGGTAAAAATTTTCATCCGTTTGGCGTTCGTTTAGCTGCTGCACTACAAATTGACACCGGTCTAATGATTACCAAATTCGATATTAATAGGCTCAAGTCCAGGCCCAAAACTGAGGAACATTCCAAAAGACTACTGAACCCCACTAACACCAGCCCTGAATTAATTTAGCCCTGCTTAAACCCTGTACAACTAAATCATCCGCTCCCACGTTATCGCTTCTATTTATATGCTTAAAGTGGAAATTTCTTATCAAACAAAGCTAGACCAGATCACTATCAACAAATGATTGATCCAAAACAAGACCCGCTCTGATTTTTGAAACGTAATTTATGACTTCCTCATTGTCAATGTTGAACTGGATTTGTTTCTCCTTCCACGAGCTATTGAAAACTGCCTTTGAATTGCACTTAACTCCGCTTGAAAAGGACTATAAACCTTGACTGGCTCTGAGAATATAAAAATTAACGTCCTTGCTTTGTCCTTAATAAATCCTTCTATGCCAGCTTTTAAATATCCATTTGATTCAACCTTGTACGAGCCATCCGGTAAATCCCACAGCGTCAATATAAGTTAAAAGATGAACTGAATTCGAGTGATGTTGACTTCTAACTGCACCTATAGGGTGTTAGAAAATGAAAAGTTTGAGGCATATTTTATATATGTTTTTCATGTATTTTCCGGAAACTAACAATTGGAGGTTGTCAAGAGGACTTAAACTTTCATGTTTGAATTAAAACATTTTCTTAGTGGAATCCATAAATAAATTGAGTTGAAATAGGTTGCTTGAAATGGGTTATATGGGTTGTTTAAGTTGAAAAAACTTTTGTCCCACATAGAATTGGTAATGAGAGGTTCGTGGCTTTATATAGTAACCATGTGCAACAATAGTGTACAACTACTAAGGCATGTAAGTGTGCATGGTGTTATTGTGTGCCTCACACGCGCACACACGCGCACGCCGCCGTCGTCCGCCTCGCCACGACTCGACTCGACTCGAAGGGCGATTTGAGCGAATGTCTCGGCGTCTCGCGTACGCGAAGTGACCTGGGCGAGAAATTTTATTACCTGTTTATTTAATATTATTTATTGATTTAATTTAAAAGTGTTAGAATTTATTTGTAACAGCTCAACGAACTGGGTCATGATTTATATTAAATCCTAATTGACCAGTTCTTGGATTAACTCCTGATAGCTTTCCATGTGTTAACCACGTATTAAATGTTATATCTGCAGTTACGATATTATTTGGTCAGTTACGTTTTATTTTGTATTATATATACAAAACTAAATGTTTGACAGAATAAGACCGTGAGGATATACGTACTCAGAAAACCCTAGCAACTATCTTCTTCTCTGTTCTCTCTCAACACATACAGATAAAATACATAGTTCTTGGGCGAACTGAGGTGCGGGTCGCTGTTGATCATTGTCGTTATTATGAGCGGATTGATCAGTGTTGTTTGATCCTGGAAGTGATATTGCTGCAACCCAACACAACGTAAGTGGGGCAATAATCTCTTCAAGAACAGTCAAGACTGCTCGAGGCTTGGCGACTCAGATGTTCTGTACTTTGAAAAGTTTCTTGAAAAGGCACTTTGAAATGAAGGATATGGGTGAGGCTAGTGTGATTCTTGGGGTCAAGTTGACACAGTGAACTGATGGAATAAATTTGTCACAACCTCATTATATAGAGAAATCTATACTTGAGAAGTATGGCTATTCAAATTGTAAAATCTCTAGCACACCGTACGATCCTAAAGTTGTCATTGTCAAGTATAGTTCAGGAATTTATGTGTCTCAGTTAAGGTATTTTCAGATTATTAGGAGTTTGCAATATCTTGCTAACGTGACTAGACCAGACATTTCTTATTCCGTGTCTAAGCTAGCTAGATATACAAGCTGTCCGAACAAGACTCATTGGGAGGCACTGGATAGAGTTCTTAGATATCTTAAGGGAACTATTTCCCTTAGTTTGCATTATCAAAGATTCCCTGGTGTACTCGTGGGATATAGTGATACTAGTTAGATAGTTAAGAAATCTGGTACCAATGCAATGATTGGATATTTGTTTACCCTAGCAGGTGGAGCAATATCCTGGAAGTCTACTAGACAGACTTTGATTACTCGGTCTACTTTTGAGGCTGAGTTGTGTGCACTAGATGCCACGGGGACGGAGGTTGAATGGTTACCTGGACTTATGTCAATGTTACATGTAGTAAGCAGACCGCTTCCAGCCATTGTTGTTCATTGTGATATCCGTACAACTATCGACAAGATCAGTAGTGAAAAGTATAATGCTAAAATAAAGAGACACATCCAAGTTAGACTTAAGTCTATAAGGGGTCTAGTGTCTGAAAGGATTATTGCTATAGAGTTCATTAGAACTCAAGATAATATAGCTGATCCTTTGACTAAAGGACTTGAGCATGCAGTAGTCCTTAAGTCGAGGTTGGGGATGGGACTGATAGCCCATTATGATTCATCTACAACGGGAACCCAATACACCTGAGAGGAGATCCTTTGAAGTGTATTCAATGTGGTAATAACAAGCTGTGAGGGTGAGTTGGTAGTACCTTTACTATATACTTTGATACTCACGTATCTGAGTCTATCCCCTTTAAACCTAAAAGGTACTGATACTGCCAGTATAGCAAGACTTATTTGAACTCTGAATGGGGTCAAGTCATTTGACGAGATGATCGCAGTACATCTCTGGAGATGCCCAACTAAGCGATGTAATTTTGTGGTCGCAATTAGAGGAAATGGTTATTCCTTGAAGCATTCGACGAATAGGATCGAGACAGGACCATTAACGTCTCAAGGCCGTAGATCAGCACCATAGCCTTTGATTTTTCGTCGTCTATGGAGTGTGGTTACACCAAACGGATAAAGATTCAAGGTGAAACAAGTCATGATAAGGACCGATATGCATTTATGTATGGATTTGTGGGGGATTGTTAGAAAATGGAAAGTTTGAGGAATATTTTATATATGTTCTTGATGGAATTTCCGAAAACTAACAATTGGAGGTTGTAACTTGTTATGAGGACTTAAACTTTCATGTTTGGATATAAGACATTTTCTTAGTGGAATCCATAAATAAATTGAGTTGAAATAGGTTGCTTGAAATGGGTTATGTGAGTTGTTTAAGTTGAAAGAACTTTTGTCCCACATAGAATTGGTAATGAGAGGTTGGTGGCTTTATATAGTAACATGTGCAAGAGTAGTGTACAACTACTAAGGCATGTGAGTGTGCATGGTGTTATCATGTACCTCGCGCGCACACACAAACGCGCACGCCGCCGCCGCCTGCCTCGCCACGCCACGCCACGACTCGGGTCGAAGGGCGATTTGGGCGAATGTCTCGGAGTCTCGCGTACGCGATGCGACCTGGGCGAGGAATTTTATTACCTGTTTATTTAATATTATTTATTAATTTAATTTAATAGTGTCAGAATTTATTTGTAACAGCTCAACGAACTGCGTCATGATTTATATTAAATCCTGATGGACCAGTTCTTGGATTAACTCCTGATAGCTTGCCCTGTGTTAACCACTGATCCTGATGGACCAGTTAACTACTGATGGCCTGGACCGGTTAACTACTGATCCTGATGGACCGGTTAACTACTGATCCTGATGGCCTGGATTAACTACTGATCCTGATGGCCTGAGTTAACTACTGATCCTGATAGCCTGGATTAACTACTGATCCTGATGGCTTGAGTTAACTACTGATGGGTCAGTACATGGATTAAATCCTGATGGCAGCTATAACTGATAATAAATCCTGATGACAGCTGTTAATGATATTAAATCAGAATATTTAGTATTAAATGCTATATCTGCAGTTACGATATTATTTGGTCAGTTACGTTTTATTTTGTATTATATATACAAAACTAAACGTTTGACAGAATAAGACCGTGAGGATATACGTACTCAGAAAACCCTAGCAACTATCTTCTTCTATGTTCTCTCTCAACACATATAGATTAAATACATAGTTCTTGGGCGATCTGAGGTGCGGGTCGCTGTTGATCATTGCTGTTACTGTGAACGGATTGATCTGTGCTGTTTTATCCTGGAAGTGATAGTGCTGCAACCCAACACATCATAAGTGGGGCACTAATCTCTTCAAGAACATTCAAGACTGCTCGAGGCTTGGCGACTCAGATGTTCTGTTCTTTACGGTATTTGTTAAAGTGACAGAGATAAGTGTTCTTTCTTATCTTGTTATTTACAGTCTCTAATTATATTCTTGTTTCGACTTTCGTTTTTGTTTCCTTAATTGGTTTTATCTGTCTGTTCTTGTTAATATAAATATATATAACTGCCCTATTGTTGCTGTGTAGTATAGTATTATACCCAACACAGGGTTCACATTCCATAAAGTTCTCGAGTGTTCAGGGACAAGCTTGCTTGCAAGTGCCCATTCCCAAGCTCTAATTTTGACTAGCCAAAATACTTCTGAAGAATTTACCTTTTTGTTTTCAAATAAAACAAAATTTCTACATAACCATATCGACCATAGAGTCGAGATCAAAACTAAACCCCATCAAGTCTGCTCCCCAATTCGATTAAACCATCCCAACCATTCCCATAATTGAAACTCCCTTAAAGAACTATATGTATTCGATAAGCCCACCCAGTCAAATATTAGCTTCCATATTTCCTTTGCTAAGAAGCATGACCAAAATAAATGAACTTGATCTTCTTCAAATGCACTGCATAACAGACAAACTGTATTCGGCATTCAAACCCCCATTCTTGAGAATAGAAAACTTTTAGTTGGAAGAATATTGTGTTCTATCTTCCACAAGAATAATTGCACCTTCGGGGGAGCTTTATTTTTCCAGATTTTATTCCATAATGGACCAGGAAGACTACTGTTTGAAAGAAATGGTTATAACTTTCATTGGCAGTAAATGAGTAAATGACTTACCAAAGTGTTTCCACACCAAATGATCCTCACCTTGCTGAAGGATCACTCCCCCAATAATTTCATTGAGATTTAACGATTCCTCTAATTCCCATGCTCTAAGTTCCTTGTGCCACAACATGTTAGTATCCGTTTGAGGACTATTCCATAGAGTGACAAAATCTCTTACTCAAGTATTTTTGTGCTTTGATAGAGAGTATATAGTCGACCATATGAGATACTAAGGGCTCATTTGTTAACAACTGAACGAGACTGAACCAACTGAATGACAACTATTCTTGTCGTCCAGATCATTTGGCTGGTACATAAAATTATCTGGACGAGACAAAAATAGACTCAATCGTTCAGCTGGAAAATAAAGCCTCACTCGTTCAAAAAATTTTACTGTAACATGTAAATACTTCACTTTGGTAATCATTAGGTATATCATGTCTACCAATTAGTATAAAAATAATTGGTTTCAAATACATTGCATGTATATTGGTAGATATATATATATATATATATATATATATATATATATATATATATATATAATATATATTAATTAGAACAATAATATACTTGTTGTGAAATAAAAAACGTACTTGTAAATTTACAGTTAGGGTTTAAGAGCTTTCGAGCTTTTATGGTTGTTCTCGTGTTTCGTGACTGAATCGGTCCTCACAAGATGCCTACGTATCTCAACTATTGCTGAGAATCAAGCTAAAAAATGTAGTTCTGATTAAAGGATCAAGTCCTTTATATAGGCGTCAGGAGCCTTGTATTTAGGGTATGTTTGGAGCCTCGTAGGATAAGGACTGTAACTAATTATTTCCTTTGATTGAGATTCTAGATCTTTCTTTGTAGAAGACAGACTTTTTTGATGATTTTATCACACCTTTGACTCTTTTTATGAGCTATATATTTTCCCTATTTATTAATTACAAAATTAATAAATAATTAGGGTTTCGGGCCTTGTTTATCGGGTCATATTCTTGGACCAATCTAGGTCTAATTAATACATCATTAATTACATTTCTAGGATTACTTTTCTGTCCATATCATTTGCCCCCTAACTTCTGAGAAAATCTTTTCGAGTTTTTCACAGAAGTTCTTGTCGACCTCGCTTTGGGATCTATACATTTTTCCTCAACTTTTTCTTTTAGGAATTTTTGCATGTCAATAAATAAAATTTATTTATTTAAATTAATTTTTTAAAGGTATTTTCGACCTCAATTTTGAGGTATTGTCGACCTCAGTTTTGACCTCAGCCTTCGACCTCAGTTGGTTCCAGGTCGAACGATTCGACCTCAGTTTTCCATATGTTTTCGACCTCAGCCTTTCGACCTCAATATAGGGTTTCTTCGACCTCAGTTTTCGACCTCAGTTGGTCCCAGGTCGAACAATTCGACCTCAATTTTCCATGTGTTTTCGACCTCAGCCTTTCGACCTCAGTCTAGGGTTTCTTCGACCTCAGTTTCGACCTCAAATTGGTCTTAGGTCTAACTAATCGACTTCAGTTTCACATATATTTTTGACCTCAGCCTTTCGACCTCAGTCTAGGGTTTCTTCGACCTCAGTTTCGACCTCAAATTGGTCTTAGGTCAAACTAATCGATTTCAGTTTCGCATATATTTTCGACCTCAGCCTTTCGACCTCAGTCTAAGGTTTTCTCTAGTTTCTCTCTAGTTTCTTCGTGGTGAGGCGACTTCCGGCGAGTTTTCTTCGACCACATTCATCATTTTCTGGGTTTTTTCTTCAAAATTTGAAGATTTCTGGGTTTTATCTTTGAAGATTTGAAGGTTTCTGGGGATTATCTTTGAAGATTTCTGGGATTTCTTCTTGAGGTTTTGAATATTTCTGGGGATTTGTTTGAAGATTTTGAATATCGATGGCTGATCGTGCAGCTCAACGCCTTCAAAAGATGAACAAAGCTTCCAAGAGAGGTACCATCACTATTCACTCTTCATATATGTCTTTGCAAGATATGATTAGCGAACGTGGTGATGATTACCCCTCAGTGTCTCACTTAGATTCTTTTGATTGTAGTAATAAGTTTCATGAAGTTGATAAAATTAGGGATTATAACAAAATGTATAGAGTTAAGTCCCCCCTTAGACTTGTCCCAGCTGGCCCAGGAGATCGTTCCTTCCATTGGCGTCCTGATGCTCTATGCATTTACAAGGACGCCATTGTTGCAGGACTTAGGTTTCCTTTCCACGAGTTTACTCCTAAGCTTCTGATAGATGTTAGAATTAATCCTTGTCAACTTCCTACCAATGCTTGGAGAATAATAATGAGTTTCATAGTCCTTTGTTTAAAAAACAATTTTCCCCTTTCTGTTTCTTTATTTAGAAAAATATTTCAATTTAAGAATAGATCTGCAATCTCTCCTGGTTGGATTTATCTCAACCATCGTGCTTCTACACCTCCAATTTTTCACCCAAAATCCATTCCCGATAACAACCCAAAATGGAAGAATGAGTTCATGTATCTGGTTTGCGAAGGAGGGGATTGGGGTACCTTGTTCCGTAGGTCGTTTAGTAGGGTCTCGGACGGTAGTCCCAATGACATAGTCTTGACTGATGAGGAGGCTCATGCTTATGCTGAGCTAACCAAGGACAACTATGCCACCTTGGCTTGGGAGCTCCTGGATGAGTTTCTCCTAAAGTCTCTGGGTTTATCGAGCGTATCAGACAAGGCTAATTCTCATTCCTTAATTTCTTTTACTTATCTAAGATTTTCATATACCCATTGTTTCTTTCTTATTTGTTTTTGCAGCTGCGGCCTTTATAAATAAGACCAACGAGCCCGCAGAAGGAGAAACTGCTAGGATGAAGAGGGATCGTTTGGGTGGAAAAGATCCTCGGGCAGCTTTTGATGGCCCAGCCTTTTTAAGGCCTCATGAGGATTCTGTGGAGGAGGTTGAAGCTCCTCTCTCATCGAAGACCTCTGTTTGGCGCCCCAAATGGGGTATCAGGAAGAAGGACACTGTTGTTGGGGTGTCCAAACACGCTGCTGAATGGTCCTATCACTCAGTTACTCCTTGTGACTACAAGGACTTTGTCACCAACTCTACTATCGAGGGAGTTGAGCATGCAGGTGTTGGGAACCACGGACTTGGGGTTCTACTACATTTTATGATACACAATTAAGGAGTGCGAAAAGAAAATCACCTTGTTAACGGTTGATTCCACGCTCTTCTATTGTATTCCCAAATTCCCTTGAGCGAAGTGTGGCCTCCGTCTTCTCAAGTTAACCTCTCTTCTTTCTCCTAGGTGGCTACAATATTTTTCTTAACCAACCCTAGCAAGAAGAGAATAAGAATATATATAGGGCTACAATAGGGATCATGGATAATTAGGTTGGGCCTTTTAATTACATCCTGGGCCTAGCCCAATGTAATTAAATATTAATTCAATCCATTAAAGAATTAATATTTGCACTACCTTTCCTAATACCGCAACTTAATTAATTAATTCGGTTCCAATATTATTTGTTTATTAAATTCCCCATGTTTAAAATAGCGCATGCCCATTAATTAAATAAATTACTGATAATTCATTTAATTAACATCTTATATCCTTGATCATCCACTCTACCTTTATTTAATTATGCCGGAATAAATCCACCTGCAGGGTTTCACATAATTAAATCCTTTTGAGCTTTCAAGGGGACTCATTAACCCGAATATTATCAGGACACAGATTCCTTCAATAAATAATATTCACCATATATATTATTCCATCACCCAAAATATAATGATATAATTCAAAAGAATTATTTCATATATAAATCAAAGCATGTAAATAATATACACGTGTCAATTACTATATCCGGATTAAGAACCTAAGCATTAATAATAACATAGAATCTTAGTTCACCTTCTTAATCAGTTTAAGGGAACAATTCTAAATTTGATCCTGTTCAATATACACAAAGTATACAAGTATTATTTAATAGTCAAGATAAACTATTCCCAAATAATACTTCAGTTATTCCAGTGGTTTGTCTAATTCCACTTAAACTGTGAACCCTTTATATTATATATAGACACTGATAATTTAATCTTCTGTTATCCCATTTGATACTAAATTATCCACAATATATAATAAATAGACAATGTAAAAATATGCAATCAAGATTCTCAATAAAATGGACAATGTTTATATACTACTAATGAATAGTTTAGTATAAAACCCAACAATCTCCCACTTCTACTCAAGCTATTCTTTGAGTATATCAGTGTTTATTAATATAATCCGCTACCAGTTTAAATAACTATTCCGTGAGCAGACATCTGACTCCTATCTCCTCCACGTGTTCTTCAAAAACCTTAGCTGGTAAACTCTTCGTGAAAGGATCAGCCCGGTTGTCCTTTGATGCTATATCAGTCACAATAATATATCCTCGCTTAACGAACTGTCGTATGAGGTGATACTTACGCTCAATGTGTTTTGCTGCTTTATGTTCTCGTGGTTCCTTTGTATTTGCAACAGCACCAGTATTATCACAATAAATTGTGATTTGCCGTGGCAAATTAGGAACTACATTCAAATCCAGCAGGAAATTCCGGAACCATATAGCCTCCTTGGCTGCCTCAGAGGCTGCCACATATTCAGCTTCCATGGTTGAGTCTGCGATGCATTTCTGCTTCACACTCCTCCATATTACAGCTCCACCTCCTAAAGTAAAAACACACCCCGAGGTTGACTTCCTCTTATCCCTATCTGTCTGGAAATCTGAATCGGTATAACCCACAGGAAACAAGTCTGAAGCCTTGTAAATTAACATATACTTCTTAGTCCTTCGCAAGTACTTAAGTATCGTTTTTACTGCACTCCAATGTTCCTGACCTGGATTTGACTGATATCTACTGACCATGCCTACGGCAAAGCAAATATCAGGTCTCGTGCATAACATGACATACATTAAGCTTCCACATGCTGAAGCATAAGGAACTGCTTTCATGTTCTCTATCTCCTTAGGTGTCTTAGGACACTGCTCCTTTGATAGAGAGACTCCATGTCTAAAAGGTCAATTACCCTTCTTAGAGTCCTGCATGTTAAAACGAGCCAATACCTCATCAATGTACGGTTCTTGAGATAAAGCCAACGTTCTTTTCTTGCGATCTCTTATAACTTTGATCCCAAGAATGTATGCGGCTTCACCTAAGTCTTTCATTTCAAATTGTTTGAACAACCATGCCTTAATAGATGATAACATCTCTACATTGTTTCCAATGAGCAAAATGTCATCTACATATGGTACTAGAAAAACCACTGCATTTCCTTCACTTTTCCTATACACACATGCTTCGCTTGGACTCTGATCATAACCATTTGTCTGGACGGCCTGATCAAAACGAATGTTCCACTCCCTGGAAGCTTGTTTCAGTCCATAAATGGACTTCTTAAGCTTACACACTAGATGCTCTTGGGCCTCTTTGATGAATCCCTCTGGTTGCTGCATATGGATGTTTTCATCAAGACTTCCATTTAGGAAAGCTGTCTTGACATCCATTTGCCAAATCTCATAATCGAGATGAGCTGCTATAGATAAAAGAATCTGGATTGACTTAAGCATGACTACCGGAGAAAAGGTTTCCTCATAATCAATTCCTTGTTTCTGAGTATACCCTTTCGCAACAAGTCTTGCTTTCCAGGCTTTCACCTTTTTGTCAGATCCTCTTTTTCTTTTGTAGATCCACTTGCATCCAATGGGTTTTACACCACTGGGTGGTTCCACGAGATCCCAGACTTTATTGGAATACATAGATTCCATCTCAGATTGCATAGCCTTTTGCCAAAGATCTGCATCCTTATCTTGCATTGCTTCTTCGTATGTCCTGGGATCCTCATCATGTTCACCAGAGACTAAGTCCGAAGACTCTCCCAAAAACATGAACCTCTCAGGTTGTTTAACAACCCTCCCACTACGACGAAGCATTGGAGTGGTATTAGTGATAGGTTGTTCATTTACTTGTGGTTGTTCTACTTGTACCGGTGGCATATTAGAATTATCTTGTCCTCCCACTAGTTCCTCTAAAACAACAGTACTCATGGGTTTGTGATTCATTATATAGTCTTCCTCTAAGAATCTAGCATTGGTGCTTACAATGATATCCCGATCCTTAGGACTATAAAACAAATACCCTTTTGTTCCCTTGGGATAACCCACAAACAGCCTCACTTCTGTATGAGAATCCAACTTAGTCACGTTCTTGTTCAGCACATGTGCTGGACAACCCCAAATCCGAATGTGTTTCAAACTAGGTTTGGTACTAGTCCACAATTCTTTTGGAGTTTTTGGAACTGACTTAGAAGGTACCAAGTTTCGAAGATAAGCCGCTGTTTCTAGAGCATGCCCCCAAA
This sequence comes from Heracleum sosnowskyi, assembly GCA_030848705.1. Taxonomy (NCBI): domain Eukaryota; kingdom Viridiplantae; phylum Streptophyta; class Magnoliopsida; order Apiales; family Apiaceae; genus Heracleum; species Heracleum sosnowskyi. The sequence goes on along the minus strand of CM061243.1, from coordinate 83,985,323 downwards.
ACGACTTGGGTAAATTCGAATAACTCATCATCGATCTAACACTCTCTAAAAGAGTCCGGTTCCTTCTTTCTGCTACACCATTCTGCTGAGGTGTGCCAGGTGCAGTCAACTGGGATGAAATCCCATGTTCTGATAAATATTCTCTAAATTCTCCAAGCAGGTATTCGCCCCCACGATCTGATCGTAGTGACTTGATACATTTTCCTGAATGTCGCTTTTCCGCACTTGCTTTGTACTCTTTGAATTTTTCAAAGCACTCAGACTTGCGGTGCAACAGATAAATGTATCCATATCTCGAATAATCATCAATGAAAGTGACAAAATATTCATACCCACCTCTCGCTTGGATATTCATAGGTCCACATAAATCAGTATGAACCAATTCTAACACATCTTTGGCTCTATTTCCTTTTGCCTTAAAAGGTCTACTGGTCATTTTTCCTTCCAAGCAAGATTCACAGACTGGAAATGGCTCCACTGCCAACGAGCCTAAAGGCCCATCTACTACCAATCTTTGAATCCTCCTTAAGTTAATATGACCTAATCTCAAGTGCCAAAGATATGTTTGGTTCAATCCAGAAGGTTCCTTTCTTTTACTAGAGGTAGAAAGTGTATTATTAATTTCACTTGGTTGCAGCATTGGTTCTATAGGATTAATAATATATAAATTGTCTTGCAATGGACCAGAACATATAACTCGTTTATTCATCATAATGGAAACATTACGATCCAAACAAACATTATAACCATCCATAGCAAGTTTAGAAACCGAAATTAAATTCCTTCTAAATGAAGGTACATAAAGACAATTATTCAAAGCCAAAATCCTATCATAACCAAAAGATAAAGAAATAACTCCAACTGCAACCACTGCTACTTTCGTAGCATCTCCCATGAACACATATATCTCGCCATCTCTAAGCAGCCTGGTTTTCTGGAACCCCTGCATGGAATTACAAACATGATCAGTGGCTCCTGTGTCTACACACCAAGTGCTCGTAGACATAGCCGCTATATGTTTCCGTAACAAGAGAAAGAGACATACCAGCATTGTTCTTCTTAGACAGAGGACAATCCTTTTTCCAGTGACCCGACTGCTTGCACTTGAAGCACTTGCCCTTAGGCTTCTTCACTGAATTCTGAACTCCCAATGGTTTCACAACTTTTTGTGTCTGAACCTTCTTCTTCTTCTTTCCTTTCGGCTTTGAAGAAGAAACTTTCTCAGCCACATTTACCTGAACATGCTGCTGAAATAATGATTCCGCTGCCTGAAGCTCTGTCAGAAGTTCTGCAAGACTATACAACTGTTAAGTGGATTTTATATCCATTATTCACCTTCCGTTTGGACTTAAAACGGGTGTAAGTTCTCAAGTTTCGTTGTAATTTGATATGTTTTTGCTTTAATTGTGTAGATTGCATGTTGACGGCATCTTGGAGTTCAAATGAATAAAGGGTGGTGTATATTCGTTGAGGGAAGATGGCAAAGTGTAGGAGGAATTCAAGCAAGAAAACAAGCTTAAGTGTAGAAAGAAGTGTTGGGACATGTCCAGGGGCATGGAGGCGCAGCAGCACTCAACCAGGCGCAGGAGCGCAAGCCACCGTCTGTCCACACGCGCAGGTGCGCGACATAGCGCGCAGGAGCGCCGGCTGAGCAACGCACGTCTAGCGCAAGGGCGCAACAAAGCGCGCAAGGGCGCGGTTTTCTGTTTTTCCAGAGGGTCTCTCGCGCAGGTGCGCCAACCACTGCGCAGGAGCGCAGTCGCCCGTCTGCCTAGAGGCGCAGGTGCGCGACATACAGCGCAGGAGCGCGAGACCTTCTCTGTCCAAGCGGCTGAACAGCGACGCAGTAGCGCAGGGGCGCAGCACAACGCGCAGGTGCGCGGTCTCTCCAGGAGGTCACAGGCGCAGGAGCGCTAGTCCAACGCGCAGGAGCGCTGTTGGGTCTCTGCTTGTCTCGCGCAGGAGCGCCTTGCCTAGTGCAGGTGCGCGTTTGGCTGGTCGTAGGCTATCAGTTATGTGCTCTATGATCTAAGTTAATAATGTTCCGGGTTTAAACTCTATTTGGGCCACGTTTATTTGGGCCAGCAGTTAGTTTTAGTATGTAATGTCCTAGGTATTTAAGTGATATCCATTATCACTAGCAGATGGACGTATTATTATCATCAACATTTTACTTTTGTAAGCAAATTCTAGGGTTCTTGTGTGGCAACCAGGAGCCAAATTTCCAGTTTAATTCCAACTTTCAGATTTTCACGTCTTCCATTTGGGTTTTATTTTCTATCTCTTGTTCTTATATTTTTTTTAATTATTCCCATATTGTTTATTATCATGTGCAATTTCAGATCTATGTTCTACATCCTTTCCATGTTAATTATTAATTCAGACATGAACTAATTCTTTTTCATGGGGTTCCAATGGATTCTATAACGTAGCTTTTGTGCTTGAGTCGTGATTGATTCCGGGTGATTTAATTTCGGTACTCTAATTTGGTTGAATTAATTTAAAGATGCTTAGCTACCATCTTATTTATTCAATCCTAGATGATTGCGGAAGTGGATTCTAGGGTGTAGATGTCGCCAAATTAGCATGGGTTCTTGAGTAATTAATTATTCTTGATTTGTAGTGTGATTTAACCCATTTCACGTTGCCCCATGTAATCGTATTGATAACCTAAGCTTAAATCAGTTATATTATCAGATTGTATAGACATATGTAATCTGAATATAATTTGGTGTCTTCTTAACTCCATCTGTTGGGGGAAATTAGAGGTTTGATGCGAGTTGCTGAAAGGTAGCTCGTATTGTCATTGTGTTATCTGATTAATTATTGAATTTATCACCCGAGTCGTTATATTGATTCAGCTATGAGTGAAATTGTAGATGAAGTTGGAATCCCATGTCTCTCTTGCTATAGATAATTTCTTGTTAATTCATTTTCCGATATTTCGTGCTTAGTTGATAATTTTAGAATAATAAAAACTTGAAATTGATAAATTGTCAGGCAGTAAGAAATAATCATACTCTGTTGCATAGGCATTAAATTCGCAGTACATCTTGTCCCTGAGGAACGAACTTTTATTTACCACTTGCTATTTTGTGACCACGTATACTTGCGTGTTTGCGAGATAACAAGTTTTTGGCGCCGCTGCCGGGGACTACGGTGTTATTTGTAGTTTATATGCTTGTCATCAGTGGTCGTTATATATTACTGACTTGATTTGTGATTATTTATCCATCTTGTGTCGCCTTGCCTTATTGTGTTTCAGGTACTAACCGTGCATGCGAACACGATCTCAAACCAAGGCGGAACAAGAAAGAAAACAAGAAGGAGAAGTTGGACCGGTTGTTACAATGGGAGATGCTAATCTAAATCCAGAGGTACTTCCAAAAGCACTCATGGATTATTCGCAGCCAAGGATAAATGACATTCAGTCAAGTATCATCAGGCCTGCAATTGCTGCGAATACATTCGAGATTAAGCCGGGAACTATCCAGATGGTGCAGAACACAGTGCAGTTTGGGGGTGGTGCAACTGAGGACCCTAATATGCACATCCGGAATTTTATTGAAATCTGTGACACCTTCAAATTCAATGGTGTTTCAGATGATGCTGTGAAGCTGAGACTCTTCCCCTTTTCTTTGAGGGATAAAGCTAAAGGCTGGCTACATTCTCTACCAGCCGGATCAATCACTACTTGGGAAGAGCTTGCTCAAAAATTTCTCTCCAAATTCTTTCCTATGGCAAAAACAGCTGCCATTAGGAATGCTATTACTCAGTTTACTCAGACACAGGGGGAATCTCTATGTGAAGCTTGGGAGCGTTACAAGGAGATGCTCAGGAAATGTCCCCATCACGGGATGCCAGACTGGATGATTATCAACTGCTTCTACAATGGACTTGGAAGCCAATCTAGGCCTATGGTAGATGCTGCTTCTGGTGGAGCATTGTGGGCTAAAAGCTATGAGGAGGCCTATGATCTGATTGAGATGATGGCTGCAAATGAGTACCAGAATCCTTCTCAGAGATTGCAGCAGAACAAAGTGGCAGGAGTTCTTCAAGTTGACACAGCTACTGCACTTTCAGCCCAGTTAGAGGCCCTTAATTTGAAGGTTGATTCATTGGCTAATCTTGGGATGCAACAGGTCGCTAGCGTCTGCGAGCTATGTGCTGGTAGCCATGATACTCGTCAATGTGCCATATCCACTGAGTCGGCACAATTTGTGAGCAACTTTCAAAGGCCACAAGTCCCAGTTCCTAACACCTATCATCCGAACAACAGGAATCACCCCAATTTCAGCTGGGGTAATAATCAGAACAATGCGCAGCAACAATCGTTTCCACCTTCTAACCAGCAGTTTGGGGGTAGGCAGTTCAACCCCTCAGGGAGCCAGCAGCAATATGCACCGAGGCAGCAGTATCAGCCTCCAGGATTTCAGCAGAATAATGAAAAGTCAGAACTTGAAGAGTTGAGAGCCATGGTCAAAAGCCAAGCAGTTTCACTCCAGAGTCAAGCTTCTTCTCTGAAGACTTTGGAAAATCAGATTGGCCAGCTTGCTAATGCCCTACTAAATAGGCAGCCGGGAACTCTGCCTAGCAACACAGAACCGAATCCAGGAAAGAGAGAGGGTAAGGAGCAGGTACAGGCTATCATTCTGCGATCAGGAAAAGTTACAGGGGGTTCAGATCTTGAGCAGACTTCAAAACAGGCCGAGCTAGAGGATGTTGAGGACAAGGAAAAGCAACCAACTAAGGAGTCGGTTCCTTCAGAGGTCAAGCCTCCAGTCTACCCGCCTCCACCTTTCCCTCAGCGAATTCAGAAGGAGAAAAGGGATCAGCAATTTGGCAAATTTCTGGAGGTGTTTAAAAAATTACAGATCAACATTCCATTTGCCGAGGCCTTGGAACAAATGCCTAGCTACGCCAAGTTTATGAAGGGGATCCTCTCAAAGAAGTTAAAGCTTGCTGATTATGAGACAGTTGCATTGACGGAGGAATGTAGCGCGATTCTGCAGCAGAAACTTCCTCCAAAGCTTAAAGATCCAGGGAGTTTCACCATTCCCTGCACTATTGGGAACGTATCTTTCAACAGATGCTTGTGTGATCTTGGTGCAAGCATCAATCTGATGCCTCTCTCAGTTTTCTTGACACTTGGACTTCCAGACCCTAAGCCAACAAACATTTCATTGCAGCTTGCTGACAGGTCGGTCACATATCCTCGTGGGATAGTCGAAGACGTTCTAGTCAAAGTGGATAAACTCATCTTCCCCGCTGACTTTGTCATCTTGGATTTCGAGGAAGACAAGAACATCCCCATTATCTTGGGAAGGCCATTCTTGGCTACGGGCAAAACGTTGATTGATGTTCAAAAAGGGGAATTGACGATGAGGGTGCATGATCAAAACATCACGTTCAATGTATTTAAAGCTATGCAACTGCCAACTGAAGAGGAAGAATGTTTCAGATTGGATATGGTTAAATCACTGCAAAATGAGGAAGTGAATCAGCTGTTGAGATCAGATGCCTTGGTAAGCACTTTACAAGGTGACTCTGATTTTGAGGATGAAGAAATTGCAGAATGTATGCAGATGTTGAATGCTAACCCCTACCAGAGGAAAGTGTTTGCTCCACTAACATCACTTGGCTTAGCAGAGCTTCAAAAATCACAGATTCGTCTAAAGCCATCTATTGAGGAAGCTCCTGAACTTGAACTCAAGACACTGCCGGATCATCTCAGGTATGCATTTCTTGGTGAAGCTTCTACTTTACCTGTTATTATTGCGTCTAACCTGTCAGGTAGTGAGGAAGAAAAACTCTTGCGGATTCTGAGGGAATTCAAGTCAGCGATAGGGTGGACAATTGCAGATATCAAGGGCATCAGCCCCTCTTACTGTATGCACAAAATTCCAATGGAAGAAGGGTGCAAACCTTCGGTGGAACATCAGAGGAGGCTAAACCCTATCATGAAAGAAGTTGTCAAGAAGGAAATTCTGAAATGGCTGGATGCAGGCATCATTTATCCAATCTCGGATAGCTCTTGGGTGAGCCCGGTGCAGTGTGTACCAAAGAAGGGGGGCATGACAGTGGTAGCTAATGAGAAGAATGAGCTCATTCCAACTCGGACAGTCTCAGGTTGGAGAGTTTGTATGGACTATAGGAAATTGAACAAAGCTACTAGGAAGGATCATTTCCCTCTGCCATTCATTGATCAGATGCTGGACAGACTAGCTGGACATGAGTACTATTGTTTGTTGGACGGGTATTCGGGTTACAATCAGATTGCCATAGCTCCTGAAGATCAGGAGAAGACTACCTTCACATGTCCCTTTGGCACTTTTGCATTCCGACGAGTGTCTTTCGGACTTTGTGGTGCTCCAGCCACTTTTCAACGTTGCATGATGGCCATTTTTTCTGATATGATTGGCATTAATGTCGAAGTGTTCATGGATGACTTCTCGGTCTTTGGGTCGTCTTATGACGAGTGCTTGCACAACTTGAGCATGGTGTTGAAGCGATGTGTTGAAACGAATTTAGTGCTCAACTGGGAGAAGTGCCACTTCATGGTACAGGAAGGCATCATTCTTGGTCACAAGGTGTCTAGAAAGGGTTTAGAAGTGGACAAGGCCAAGCTGGAGACAATAGAAAAACTTCCTCCTCCTATTTCTGTCAAAGGAATCCGCAGTTTTCTGGGACACGCCGGGTTCTATAGGCGTTTTATAAAGGACTTCTCTAAAATCACAAAGCCACTCTGCAGTCTATTAGAGAAGGACACTCCTTTCAAATTCACTGATGAGTGTCTGCAGGCATTCGAGCACTTGAAGAAGAAGCTTACAACTACTCCAGTTATCACAGCTCCTAACTGGAATGAACCATTTGAGATGATGTGTGATGCAAGTGATTTCGCCGTGGGCGTGGTGTTGGGGCAAAGGAAGATAAACGTGTTTCATGTGGTTTATTATGCTAGTAAAACCCTCAATGATGCCCAACTGAATTACACCACCACTGAAAAAGAGCTTCTTGCAGTGGTGTATGGATTCGAGAAGTTCAGGTCTTACTTGCTTGGTGCGAAGGTCACAGTCTACACAGACCATGCAGCTATCAGATTTCTTCTGGCTAAAAAGGATGCTAAACCCCGACTGATTCGTTGGGTACTCTTACTTCAGGAGTTTGAGCTTGAAATCAAGGACAGAAAAGGAACGGAAAATCAAGTAGCTGATCATCTCTCAAGATTGGAGCAAGGTGAAGGAGGCAGAAAGGATGAGACCTTAATCAATGAGCACTTTCCAGACGAGCAGTTGTTTCAGGTACAAGGGGAAGTACCATGGTTTGCTGATTTCGTGAACTATCTGGTGAGCAACATCATCCCAGCTGAATTTTCGTACGCTCAGAAAAAGAAATTTCTTCATGATGTCAAGTGGTATCGTTGGGATGAGCCCTATCTATTCAAGCAAGGGCCGGATCAGCTTCTCAGAAGGTGTATTCCTTACAGTGAGACAGAGGGTATTCTACGAGATTGCCATGACACCATCTATGGTGGTCATTATGGTGGAGATAAAACTGCTGCTCGTGTGCTTCAGGCGGGGTTTTTCTGGCCATCCCTATTCAAAGATGCACATCAGTTCGTGCTGCGATGTGATCGATGCCAAAGAGTTGGCAATATTTCTAGGAGGAACGAGATGCCATTGAATAATATGCTTGAAGTGGAGATCTTTGATGTGTGGGGTATCGACTTCATGGGACCTTTTGTGTCGTCGTTCAACAATCAGTACATTCTGTTGGCAGTGGATTATGTATCCAAATGGGTAGAGGTGAAGGCCTTGCCAACGAACGATGCTAAGGTCGTGCTTAACTTTCTTCATAAGCAGATCTTCACTCGTTTTGGGACCCCTCGAGCTATTATCAGTGATGAAGGCACTCACTTTTGCAACCGCCAGTTCACGGCTTTACTAGCCAAATACCGAGTATCTCACCGCGTTGCAACAGCTTATCATCCGCAGACTAATGGTCAAGCCGAAGTCTCGAATCGGGAAATTAAGCGAATCTTAGAGAAGGTAGTGAATCCTTCGAGGAAGGATTGGTCCACGAAATTGGATGAAGCTGTGTGGGCTTACAGGACTGCCTATAAAACTCCTTTAGGGATGTCTCCGTTTCAGCTGGTTTATGGAAAAGCTTGTCACCTGCCCGCAGAACTTGAGCACAAGGCGTATTGGGCATTGAAAAAGTTGAATCTTGATATGACATCTGCTGGTGAAAAGAGGAGGTTACAACTGAATGAACTTGATGAGTTCCGTCTGCAAGCTTATGAGAACTCAAAGTTATACAAGGAGAAAGTAAAGAGGTGGCACGACAGGAAATTGGTGCCCAAAACCTTTGAACCAGGCCAATTGGTGCTTCTTTTTAATTCTCGACTCAAGCTTTTTCCGGGAAAGCTCAAATCACGATGGTCAGGGCCTTTCACCATTAAAACGGTGTATCCGCATGGTGCTGTGGAAATTTTCGAAACATCACCTGATCAAGCTTTTAAGGTCAATGGCCAGCGATTGAAACATTATTTTGGGGGAATGGTGGATCGCGAGAAAAGAACGGTGGTTCTTGGTTCGATGTAAACTCAAGCTTCAAGTCAAGCTAGTGACGTTAAAGAAGCGCTTCGTGGGAGGCAACCCACGTAATTGGTATGAAGTTAAGCTGTTTTTCTAGTGTAATTGTTATTCTCAAAAAAAAAAAAAAAAAAAAAAAAAAAAAAATAAAAAAATAAAAAAAAAAAAAAAAAAAAAAAAAAAAAAAATAAAAAAATACAAAAAAATAATAAAGGCCGATTATCCCACCAGCCTCCATATGCCTACTGCTATTGTTTTGGTCGACCAAAACAAACCTCTAAAACACCCATCTCCATTTCTTCATCTACACCTACATCAATTCCTTCCACAAATTCAAATACCCACCCAAATCTTAAATCATTCAAACACCTCCAACATCTACACACCCATATATACATACACCTATACACACAAATCCCCTCTTTGTTCCAAATTATCCAACCTCCATTAAAGCTTCAAGGAATCTCTAATCCAAGTTTGGGGGAGTGCTTTTAAGGTTCTCATCTTCAATCCATGGGTAAAATTCTTTACTACTCTTTTTATTGAATTGAGATTGATTATTGGAATTGGGATATTGTGTGAACATTTTTTTTTTGGGGTGTTGTTGGTTAATTGTTGAATTTGTGGAAGTGTTACATTGTTCTTGTTGAATGGCCCGGAAAAGAACCCGTGTTGTGGCTAGTAGTAGTTCGGAGGAGGAGGTGGAACCCGACTTTGATGGGGAGAAATTTGTGTCTAAGATGGCACAAGATGAATTTGATAATTTGTTGGAGAAGGGGGTTATCAAAGAAAGGGGTTTTGAGCCTTCGGGTGAGGATGGAGAGTTAGAAGAGATGATTACTGAGATGGGATGGGATGTATTTTGTTCTAAACCCGAGGAGGTTCCGTTGAGCATAGTACGAGAGTTCTATGCTAACGCAAAAGATCAGAAAAACGGCATTACCATGGTGAGGGGGAAGGCCGTGGCATACAAGCCGTCCCACATTCGTCGTGTTATACACCAACCGACTAAGCCTAGTGGTGTTGAGGATTGGGCACGGACTACCCGCGATAATGTTGATTTGGATGCCATTACAGAGGGGATGTGTATACCGGGCACGGTGTGGAAGTGCAAGCCTGGTACAAATGAGAAGCGTACCTTTCCTGCAGCTGCTTTGACACGGTATGCGAGAGCTTGGTTCCTATTTTTGTGTGCTCGCATCATGCCATCTTCGCATGTTACTGATGTCACTATTGAGAGGGCGATCATTTTGTGGGGCATCTTGAACGGAAAGTATATTGATCTCGGGTATCTCATTTACCAAAATATCATGAAGTTCTTGGGTGGTAGCACTACAGGAGGAATTCCTCATGCGGTTGTCATTGCTAACTTGTGTGTTCATGTTGGTGTAACTTGGGTTGTTGATGAGACCTTGTTTCGGCCGATGGGTTCGATTAATCACCATGTGATTAGGAGGATGGCAGAGTGGCAGGTCGGCACTCCGCATCCTAGGGGACTTGGATATGTTGTTGACGAGGGCGAGGAGGCCCCACCATTAGTGCAGAGGGTTACTCGTCCAACTAATAGAGCGGGTCCTTCCCACGCTCAGACGAGCCAGCCGAGTCAGGGCACTGTGGTCTTTAGTGATGCTCAGTATAGGCGCATGCTGCGGCGCTATGACACTACACATGATATGCTGAGTAGATTCGCCTCGGATTTGACGCAGTCGTTGGATGGAGTGTATCACCAGCAGGGAATCCAGGTCACATGGCCCACCTTTGGCGCACACCACATCTATCCACCACCTGACACACCACCTGAGGAGGGTGACGATGCCGATGAGTAGGGGAGTATCTCTTGTACCCTTTTATTTACCTTCAATGAGGACATTGAACTTAATAAGTTTGGGGGTGATTTTAGGGTGCTAGAGTCATGCATTGCATTTAGTTTATATTCATGTTAGTTCATAGTAGTTGCATTTAGTTGTGCCATGTCATTTAGTTTACATTTAGGATGCCATGCCATATAGAATTATTTAGGATTGTAATATCATTTTGTTCATGCATATCATATGATTCCACTCGAGTGTTTGTTTCTGGCTCATTGGGTTGATGCTAATTTGAATGTGATGACAATGAATAGAGGGTTGGTTTAAGTTTCTATGAAATTGACTTGCGTGTGTCGGGAACACAATCTTTTCACGGTCTCACTGTTTGCTCTTGGGCTAGATCGAGTCATACCTAGTTTGATGGTTAGGATTTAATCATTTATTTATATCTAGAATGTTCGTTATTCCCTTGATGCCGTAGGAGCACTTAAGTATAAGTTTGGGGGAAAACATGGATTTCATGCTAGGTGTCGGGTCGTGTTGTGTTGTAGTGTAATAATGGCTAGGCGTCAAATGGCTAGTAGCCGCTCATATTTAATATGAGTAGTCTAGGAGGGTGAGATAGTGCACCCATGTGTAAAGAAAGAAAAGAAAAAAAAAAAAAAAGAAGAAAAAAAAAAAAAAAAAATATAGAGTAAAGAAAAAAAAAAAAAAGAGAAAAAGAGAACAAAAGAGTGGTAAAAAAAAAAAAAAAAAAAAATGAGTGATTGTGAGAGTGTGTGTATGCTAATTGACTAGGGTGAGCTCTTTAGTACTCGAGCAAGTAAGTTCTAGGGGATTTTATGCCTAGTGACCTAAGACTTTTTCGGTCTGGGATCCACTAACCTAACGCTCGCTACAAGGGTGCTATTGTATAAGCCTTTAGGGGTCTTACCCATTGCACGGTCGATAAGCATGTGTGATTGTGTTTGTGTAGTTAAGCATGAGTCCTTGTCTACCTTGAATGATGATGGCGGTGTCCTTAAGTGGGTTCTTGTGGCTAGAGTGCATTCTGGTTATAAACATGTGATTGTTTTGGCAAAGAATTGGTGATGCCTTTGATCTAGTGTCGAGAGTATGTTTTTTTTTAGTGAGAATTGCACACACCACGTTCCCGTGCATGTATTGTTAGTATACGGGAACTTAGTCGAGCTCTGTTTGCCGTTGTTGCATAATTTGAGGTGTTGGCTTGAGTGTTGGTTACGGTAACTCGTGTTTGGAGTCATTGCATTAGGACATGTTCGCATTATCATGACATGTGGTTATTAGTTGCATTCATTCATCATTTTAGGGTTGAGTTGCTTTGCTTGAGGACAAGCAACGGTTTAAGTTTGGGGGTTTGTTAAGTGGATTTTATATCCATTATTCACCTTCCGTTTGGACTTAAAACGGGTGTAAGTTCTCAAGTTTCGTTGTAATTTGATATGTTTTTGCTTTAATTGTGTAGATTGCATGTTGACGGCATCTTGGAGTTCAAATGAATAAAGGGTGGTGTATATTCGTTGAGGGAAGATGGCAAAGTGTAGGAGGAATTCAAGCAAGAAAACAAGCTTAAGTGTAGAAAGAAGTGTTGGGACATGTCCAGGGGCATGGAGGCGCAGCAGCACTCAACCAGGCGCAGGAGCGCAAGCCACCGTCTGTCCACACGCGCAGGTGCGCGACATAGCGCGCAGGAGCGCCGGCTGAGCAACGCACGTCTAGCGCAAGGGCGCAACAAAGCGCGCAAGGGCGCGGTTTTCTGTTTTTCCAGAGGGTCTCTCGCGCAGGTGCGCCAACCACTGCGCAGGAGCGCAGTCGCCCGTCTGCCTAGAGGCGCAGGTGCGCGACATACAGCGCAGGAGCGCGAGACCTTCTCTGTCCAAGCGGCTGAACAGCGACGCAGTAGCGCAGGGGCGCAGCACAACGCGCAGGTGCGCGGTCTCTCCAGGAGGTCACAGGCGCAGGAGCGCTAGTCCAACGCGCAGGAGCGCTGTTGGGTCTCTGCTTGTCTCGCGCAGGAGCGCCTTGCCTAGTGCAGGTGCGCGTTTGGCTGGTCGTAGGCTATCAGTTATGTGCTCTATGATCTAAGTTAATAATGTTCCGGGTTTAAACTCTATTTGGGCCACGTTTATTTGGGCCAGCAGTTAGTTTTAGTATGTAATGTCCTAGGTATTTAAGTGATATCCATTATCACTAGCAGATGGACGTATTATTATCATCAACATTTTACTTTTGTAAGCAAATTCTAGGGTTCTTGTGTGGCAACCAGGAGCCAAATTTCCAGTTTAATTCCAACTTTCAGATTTTCACGTCTTCCATTTGGGTTTTATTTTCTATCTCTTGTTCTTATATTTTTTTTAATTATTCCCATATTGTTTATTATCATGTGCAATTTCAGATCTATGTTCTACATCCTTTCCATGTTAATTATTAATTCAGACATGAACTAATTCTTTTTCATGGGGTTCCAATGGATTCTATAACGTAGCTTTTGTGCTTGAGTCGTGATTGATTCCGGGTGATTTAATTTCGGTACTCTAATTTGGTTGAATTAATTTAAAGATGCTTAGCTACCATCTTATTTATTCAATCCTAGATGATTGCGGAAGTGGATTCTAGGGTGTAGATGTCGCCAAATTAGCATGGGTTCTTGAGTAATTAATTATTCTTGATTTGTAGTGTGATTTAACCCATTTCACGTTGCCCCATGTAATCGTATTGATAACCTAAGCTTAAATCAGTTATATTATCAGATTGTATAGACATATGTAATCTGAATATAATTTGGTGTCTTCTTAACTCCATCTGTTGGGGGAAATTAGAGGTTTGATGCGAGTTGCTGAAAGGTAGCTCGTATTGTCATTGTGTTATCTGATTAATTATTGAATTTATCACCCGAGTCGTTATATTGATTCAGCTATGAGTGAAATTGTAGATGAAGTTGGAATCCCATGTCTCTCTTGCTATAGATAATTTCTTGTTAATTCATTTTCCGATATTTCGTGCTTAGTTGATAATTTTAGAATAATAAAAACTTGAAATTGATAAATTGTCAGGCAGTAAGAAATAATCATACTCTGTTGCATAGGCATTAAATTCGCAGTACATCTTGTCCCTGAGGAACGAACTTTTATTTACCACTTGCTATTTTGTGACCACGTATACTTGCGTGTTTGCGAGATAACAACAACTTCTTGTTCATGTTGTAATTCAAGCGAAACGGCTCAAAGCTTTTTGGCAAACTCATAAGTATGATATCGACCTGCGTTTCCGCATCAATATCAGCACCAAGGACCTCTAGTTCATTTATATGAGACATCATCAGAAGAACATGGTCCCTTACAGGTGTTTTTTCAGCCATCTGAGTGTTCATTAGAGACTTCATTGCTACTTGCCTAGCAGCCCTATTCTGATCTCCGAAAAGCTCCTTGAGATTATAGAGCATATCTGCAGCAGTGGTCATGGCCTGATGCTGATGTTGCAAAACACCCGACATTGCTGCCAGAATGTAACATCGCGACATCTCATCTGCCTTAGTCCACTTCTTAAAATACTCTTTATCCTCATCCGGAGCATCGGCAGCAGGTTGGTCCGGTTTGGGTTCAACAGTACAAAATTTAAACTCTTCAGCAGTCAACACTATGTCCAAATTGCGTTTCCATTCAATATAGTTAGGTCCGGTAAGTTTGTTATCCTTAAGTATGGTGAAAAGTGGATTAAAGCCCATTCTATCCTGAGAATCATGCATATAACACTTAATCAGAAAATTGCATATATCTTAAAACCTATTTGTTTCCTCTAACAATTAATTAAAATTAATGCACTAATATTTAAATTCCATAAATATCTGGTACGCCATGATGGATGACATATATACCATTTAAATTTAAATATTACTTCGGTCCTACTACTAAATAATACGCCACGTTAGGGTGGACTATATATTATCTTTCATAGCTAAGTGTATACCGTTATTTAGATCTTAAGTTGCCTTTAGTCAGACCCATCCGTTCGATGTATCAATGGATAAATCCCAGGTGTTTTCGGTGAAGTCACAGACGGACTCGCTTAAAAACACAACCCCTAAGACAGAAATATCCATTATCAACATCAATCAAGGAATGTCCAACTTTTTTCTCGAATTCTATGAAACTTGGTATGTCACGATGGGGTGAGCTTACCTTTCATTATTCGTGATTAACTTAAGAAGATTGTACTAGTAATATCCTTAACACTACCCAGACGTCATAAATCATACGCCATGATGGGTGACATATATCCAATTCATAATCGTCCTAGTGTTAAATTACATACAACCAATAATGGATGACCATGGGATCTAATATCAAATTAATTCCCTCTCCCACTTAGTATTTTAACATGAGTAATTTTATCTAGATGCATCGCCCTATGTTATTTCTTCGAGGTCCACATGTTATCAAAATAACAATACAAAGAACACATAACATAGCATAGCATGCATCTCTACATAATTAAATGAGGCCTATGTCATTATAATTATGTCTAACATGCATTTTAAATACACACATAATTTAATAACATAAAACATTTAATTAAAGCAATAAATGAAAATTTATGTTCATGTCGTCCTATTTATGTTAACCATGCAATTAAAATTACACACATAATTAACAACACACATAATAATTATTTAATGCAATAATTAAAATTAAATAGCAGAAAAATTAAAATAAAAAATAAATCCACTATTATGGCCAAAAAAAAATTTCATCCGAAAATCCTGCGAAAACTTCAACTCGCTGTTTGAGGGTCTAAACGAGCTCAGACGCACATGAAACTTTGACGCTGTCACTTTTCAATCGTGTAGAACATCGAAATCCCTTTCCGAAAAGGTATTACGCATCGAAATCCGACACCGTATGCAAAAGTTACAATAGTTCGAAGTTGCATAGGCGAAATCTTGTAGCATCAGCGGAAGAACTTTGTTTTCTTGCAACTCCGTCGATCAAATAGTTACATACAACATAACATACCTATTCTATTACATCAGATCATAATCTAACATGAATACAAATCATGATTACAAGATTACAAAATCATAATATAAAACAAAACTAGCACGATCAACCCTCGTGATTTACAACCACGATAAACCACGTGGAAACCAAAACAAAAAATAACCACGATTAAACCACGTGGGATCCAAACACATAATTAAAATAAAACGAGGCCATAATAGTGGATACTAAACAACCTGCAAAAGATTATTATCCAAGCATACCACTATACATACATAACCAATTTTAATTACGACATGGACATCATATCATAAAACATAGAACCCATAACCAGGCTCTTGATACCAATTGTTGGGAACCACGGACTTGGGGTTCTACTACATTTTATGATACACAATTAAGGAGTGCGAAAAGAAAATCACCTTGTTAACGGTTGATTCCACGCTCTTCTATTGTATTCCCAAATTCCCTTGAGCGAAGTGTGGCCTCCGTCTTCTCAAGTTAACCTCTCTTCTTTCTCCTAGGTGGCTACAATATTTTTCTTAACCAACCCTAGCAAGAAGAGAATAAGAATATATATAGGGCTACAATAGGGATCATGGATAATTAGGTTGGGCCTTTTAATTACATCCTGGGCCTAGCCCAATGTAATTAAATATTAATTCAATCCATTAAAGAATTAATATTTGCACTACCTTTCCTAATACCGCAACTTAATTAATTAATTCGGTTCCAATATTATTTGTTTATTAAATTCCCCATGTTTAAAATAGCGCATGCCCATTAATTAAATAAATTACTGATAATTCATTTAATTAACATCTTATATCCTTGATCATCCACTCTACCTTTATTTAATTATGCCGGAATAAATCCACCTGCAGGGTTTCACATAATTAAATCCTTTTGAGCTTTCAAGGGGACATCATTAACCCGAATATTATCAGGACACGGATTCCTTCAATAAATAATATTCACCATATATATTATTCCATCACCCAAAATATAATGATATAATTCAAAAGAATTATTTCATATATAAATCAAAGCATGTAAATAATATACACGTGTCAATTACTATATCCGGATTAAGAACCTAAGCATTAATAATAACATAGAATCTTAGTTCACCTTCTTAATCAGTTTAAGGGAACAATTCTAAATTTGATCCTGTTCAATATACACAAAGTATACAAGTATTATTTAATAGTCAAGATAAACTATTCCCAAATAATACTTCAGTTATTCCATTGGTTTGTCTAATTCTACTTAAACTGTGAACCCTTTATATTATATATAGACACTGATAATTTAATCTTCTGTTATCCCATTTGATACTAAATTATCCACAATATATAATAAATAGACAATGTAAAAATATGCAATCAAGATTCTCAATAAAATGGACAATGTTTATATACTACTAATGAATAGTTTAGTATAAAACCCAACAGCAGGTTCTCAGGCCATGGCCGTGGTAACTTTTTTTTCTCTTTTCCTTTTGTGTTTTACTTAATATGTTATAAATCTCCTTTTTGACTTGTTCTTTATTTGAAGACTAATGCTAACTTTCAAGGGGCTCTCTTTCAAGCCAAGGCTTGGAGCTCATCTTCTGAAGCGAACCAAGGCAATTTTGAGAAGTCTCAAGAAGAAGTGAGCTCCCTCAAGGCTATCCTGACTAGGAAGGAGAAGGAGTTGGTTGATTCTCAAGCTGAGCTGGTTGCGCTTAGGAAGAGCAAGGATGATTTTATCGATGAGTACCTTAACTCTCAGGAGTACAAGGACTTAATTGGTAAGCATGACGAGCTTCTTTTCCCCGTTCAGTTTACCAAGGGATGGGATGGTGCTATGGCAGATGTTTTGGAGAAGATTCCTGGGTCACTTAGCCTTTCTGACTTCCCGAACCCTTATGCTCCTACTCCTTTAGAGAGGGCTTTGGCTGGAGAGGATGACATGGATGATGATGACAGGATTTTGGATCCCGGGCATTCTTCTCCTCCTGGCCAGACAACTGGTATTGATTCTGCAGCCACTCACTCTGATTCTGGCTCTAGCTCAGAAGAGGAGGCTGATACTGGTGACTGTTACTAAATCAGGAAGAAGGACACTGTTGTTGTTGATAGGTTACCTTCTGATCAGGATTTGATCCAATTCTTTGATAGCATTGATTATAGGGGTGATTTAATTTTGCCCAAGCTGTTAAAAAGTAATCTAGCTTGTGAATGAGATTTAATTTTTGATACAATTGCCAAGGTCTTTAGTAACGGCACTAAAAACAACTTTCAAAGCATTACTTCTCTTTTATAGAATATTGCTTTTGCTGTTGTTTTCAATCGTAGACTTGACATTGGTAGTCTTCTGTGAGATGTCATTGTCAGGAGAGTCAGTAATGCTCATAAAGACATTGATGATGGTAAGAGAGTCAGATGTTATTATGCTCGTTTCTTAACTCTTATCATCAATCATTTGCTTACAGCTGAGCATAAAATGTTATTTCAAAATGCTCGCTCTATTGTCTCTCCAACCACCACACACGTTCTATATCAAAGACTAAACACCTCCTCAAAATTCCAAAGACTTGTAGTGGTTCCAATTTCATATCTAAGAACATGTCTTGAACCTCATGTTCAACAAGTCTTTGGACAACAACAACAACAACAACAACAAGAGGCTGCATCAACTTCAGCAGCAGCACCAGAAGCTCTTCCAATACATGTAGTATATCCTATCTCTACTTCTACAACTGCTGATCAAACCCAAAGGGTTAATAGGGCTGGCCAAGAGTTTGTAGAACCACAAACTCTATCCCAGGCCATAGAGCCAAACATTGTGTCAATTCCCCTCACAAATCAGCCTGAGCCTGTTGTACAAGTCAGAAACAGAAGTAGTAGTGATGAAGAAAATGTGAGTGAACTCACAGCTCTGTCTCCACCCCTAAAGAAGAGACGAACATACATGGAGACAACTGTAAGCCCATCTGTATCCTGCCAACAGGATATGGATTTAGAAATGGCCATTCAACAGTCTCTAGAGACACCCTCTCAACAGGGTGAATCTATTGAAATTCACCAAAGGGCCATGGCATCTTGTACTGAGTGTAGCACATTTCCATTACTCACAATGGGAGAAAACACATCTATAGATTATTCTCAGGACACTTTGCAAGGAGAACACTTAGGTGATCTACCGTTTGTTACAGTGCTTACCATAGTTACGGTATAAGTGCCTTCACAGGCATCAGAGGGAAAATTTAATTCTTTGCCATCTATAATAGAATCATTTTCTCCCCTTCCAGAGGGAACATCTCTGGCTCCCTTAAGGGATTTTCCACTCGCAGTTTTTACTGGAGAAAGTGGAAGGCAACCTGGTGAGTCTAACACTGAAGCAATTCAGTTTTCAAATCAAAGTGATTTGTTAGACTTCACTAGGGACTGGGAATTACGAACTCCCATTGCACCACCACTGACCTCTCTAGAAGGGGCTAAGGTGATTTTTCATGCAGTTACATCATCAGAGAACCAAGATAGACAGCTAGTGGTTAGGACTGAGAGTCAAACACAGAGCGATACACAAGCACGTGAGCTGAGTGAAACACCACTGAAAGAAATTGAAGTGAGTGCACACACTAACACATACACTGTTTCTTTGTTAGCTCAAATAGCCGGTATACAGAAACAACTCCTAGAAACCCAGGCTGAAAAGGATATTCTCAAAGCACAAGTGGTTGAACGGTCTTCTTCTTCCACCTCTGTAACAAATCAGCTAGGTATGATTAAAGATTATATTGAAGGACTGAAGACTTTTCTCCTGCCAAAGATGAATGTCATTCAACAATCACAAATGCTAGTAGCTTCTGACATCTCTGGACTTACAGATTCTAATGCTCATATAGCAGAGAGTGTCAAGGAGATTGCTACTCTTTCAAATCAGGTGGACTTCGTTCAGCAAATAGTAGATGCATATCAAATGATTAATGATGAAAGGTTTGCTAAGATTGAAGGTGGAATGGAGCACCTGTAACGCCCCCAAATCCGGGATCAGGATTTGGTGCCACTATCACTCTGAATAAAACATATTGATAAAAACGACCCCTCAACTAAGGACCGATCACAGGTTATGGTATGAAACAAGAATCTAAAATATCAAAGTTTATTACAACATCTAATTCAGTTTTATTACAAACCATAACCCACCATCTAACCATTGGTGAGAACTAACATGAATTCTATCTATCTGGCAACATGGAGCCTAAATTCTCGAATCAGGCCTTCTCACGGTCCTCTTAGTGGTTACTCGAAAACGGCATACTCCATTCCTAACTGAAAGGTTAGGGAATTAAAAAAAACAAGAGTGAGCCAAAAATTGCCCAGCAAGTGAAATCAATGTAAGCAGTTTTCATTTAATAATCCATCAACTTGATAATAAATCGAGTAATTCAGTTTCAAGATATAAGTTTCTTTTTCAAAGAAAAGGGTAAACAAGTGAATTGGAACTTCTGATAAGACGGTACGAGCTATACGGGTGATCAGCCACGTAAAGCTCCAGACCATGTTTTCACAAGGCCCTAACATTCAGGATCCATTGGCACACGTTGGCCATAAAATAAAAAAGTAACCACGACCGCCGCCTCGGTCATTACTGTGTTCCATTCATAAGTAATTCAACAAAGGGATTAAATGAATAAGAAACTTTCCAACATTTCCAACATTCATTCCAGGGTATAAGCTAATTCAAGACTTGGTTGCAAGGGTTTAAAAGTTCAACAATTGAAAGGCATGGAAAATAAGTGAGCAAAGGACTAAGTATGCTTTGGGTATTCAAAAGTTAACAGAGGTCAACAAAGTATAAGTCAAGATAAAGGTGCTATTAAGCATGGTAAATACGTCAACAAGGAAATAAGTATGTATCAGGGGTTTAAAGGTTAACAAGAAAGTTCAGGGGATAGTTCAAGATAAAGGTATCATATGAACATGGTAAAGGCATTATACGAGTTACATAAAGATAAGGGATCAAATGTAGAGTTTTTAAATAAAGAGCAAGGTGTAAGGGTACAATGGTATAACAAATGATTGCATCATAATGGTAAAGGACAAGTAAAGGTTATACGTATACTTGCAATATAATCAAGAGGTATCATTTGCATCATAATTTAAGAAAACTACCACTTGAACAATAAGTGGAGGGTATAGACACTTGCCTCAAAAGCCGATAAACTAACTCAATAACTTGTACACCACTCCGACTTTACGTACACGGGCTCCTTTCCTGGCCTCCTACTTATACCTATATAAAGGTATAATATCGTCTTAGTCTTTATCACTTAGTACCTCAGCTTTGTTTACGTATCTCTAAGTACTTCTACCCCATCGTCATACAATTACATATACTTATATATATATACAATCAAGAAGCACATAGTGTCTTCACAACTTTAATTAACACTTAAACATGTAGTCACTTAACACATATTTGCTTAATGACATCAACAATTCTAATCAAAATGGCCATATAGACTTTCAACACCTTCAACCTTTACGACATAACCGACCTTTAATCATTTAGCACGTACCATATGACGTCACATGACTTTCCTCAACATATTGATGAAAGGCCTCAAGATAAAGACTTCTAACATTTCTATCTAGTTCCTTTTGACCATAAATAACACTTGATCACATAAAGCCACTTATACTCACAACATGTTTAGTTAACCAATACATAACAACTTACGACCACTTTATAGTTGACTAACCAAGTCTAGATTCAAGTTACTATAACAATGCTAATTCTCATTAAAGATAACCATATTGGTTCAACACATATGTAATTATTCAAATTACATCATAGCGACGTCTTATACCAATTAAATACAATTAAGCAACTAACATATAATTGACCATGTATACCACATAAGATCATCAATTAACAAACTACTATACGACGCCACCAACTCAACCAATCTTCTCCGCTCTACTTCCTTCTCTCCCTCTTTATTTCTCTCTTCTCGGCCTCTCAGCCTCTCTCTCTATCCCTTCACTCTCTCTCGGCCTCTTGGCCTAAACCAAAGCCAAACACACCTAAACACGCGCACTAGAACAACACATACTCATATCCTTCCATCTCTCATACTCACCTTTCTCACACAAGAACACACAATTTTAGAAAAAGACATACTCACACACACCATATATTTTTGAAAGAAGCACTCACACGTAAAAATATAATTTTTAAAACAAGACACACTTACACGAAATATATTTTACAAAAATGACACACTTCCTTTGTGAAAATCTCCTCAAGAACATAGTTTTAAAAAGAACTCACACACACAAACACACTTTGAAAGATCACCCATATACTCACTCAAAATCATATTTTAAATCACACACACAAAATCATATTTTAAGAATCCAAACTCTTTTTTCCTTACTCCCTCGATCTCTCTCACCATCTCCCTCAATCTTTCCCTCTCGGTCCTCTGTCCCTCAATCTCCCTCTTTTCCTTTCTCCCTCAATCTCTCTCTCTCTCGGCCTCCTCCCTCTCCTCCATCTCCCTCTCTCGGTGTCTTGGTCCAACACCACCATTCCACCTTAACTCCCACTCCAAAACCATAAACCATTTCACATACATCAACATCATCTGAAATAAAAATCAATTACAAAATTTCAAACTATACCATACTTCACTTTCACTACAAAACACACATACAAGTCTAAATGTTCACCACACAACACTTTTACTCAAAAAGAATCATGACCCATTATCAAACTATCACTCAAATCACTAAAGCTCACAAAATTAGTGACATGCAATCACTAAAACTCTTAGTTATTAACTATCCATCATCAAACATAACTATATACTAACAATAATTGAAACCCACTATAATCAATACCCAAATTATCAAAACAAACTTGAATTAAACTAATATATACAAAAAAATCAAGAATATGGCTCACCATGATCATCGCCAATGGTTGGGTTTCTTCTCGGATGAGTCCAAAATGATGGATCTCACCGAGAATCATCCCTATTACCAATAATCAACCCTTGCATGTAAGTTTTACACAAAAGAGGAATGAAAATCCAAAAATTCCCAAATTCAAAATTGAATCAAAACTTGATATTGACACAAGAGGGTTATAGAGATTTGAGAGAGGAGTGTTTTGGTTACTCACACTTGAAATTTGGATAAGAGAATCACAAGTTTTGGTGGGTTTAATTTGTGAAGAAATGAAGAACAATGGAGAGTGTTTGGGAGAGTGATGTCTCGGGAGAAAAAAAGAAATGGGGAAGAGAGAGCCGAGAGAAAATGAGAGAGAGAAGTGATGGTGGGCTTTTAAAGAAGTAAAATAGAAGTGTGTAGAAAGTGATTTAAAAGTAATGTAAAAATAATGCTATCTATTACATACTTCTAGAATTAAATCATAGGATTACAAAATTGCCCAACTAAATAAAAATGTTTGAATGATAAAATCAAGGGCTATGGTGTAAATTCATAATCCCAATTCTAGATCAAGTAGAAATACTATTCTACAAATAACTTTTGTAGATTAGATAATTAAAATTGCATTTACATAGAAATAATCAAATAAAATGTCTTTTTATCTCAAAAATAATTTGAAGTAGAAATTTACCATTCTCTAGGCAAATAAATAAATTACCCATTGAAGATAAATAATCTAGAAGGTGTAACATCCCTCAAAATAAATAATTAAAATAATTAAGTGATTATAAAATTTAAATCATGAGTTTAAAACTAAAGTAGAAATAAAATAATGCTAAGAAATATTTTATGCTATTAATTAAATAATTAAAGCATTCTCTAAATTTAATATTTTATGACCGAAATAAATTCTCAGAGCACTTAAATAAAATTTAGAAACCATATTCACAATTAAATAATTATTCACCATGCACATAATTCATATTTTAAGCACGTAACAATTTTGGCACATAAAGAAATTTCAAAATTATAGGACTATATCAAAGAAATATTTTTATCTTAAATAAGTATAACTAAAATATGAGCTTACACACAAATCACATCATACCAAGATCATCATTTCTAAATAAAATCTCAAAATAAAATCTCAATTGCTATTATTAGCAATAAATGAAAAATAATTTTAAATAGCTCTTTTTTAACAAAATAAATTTAAGACTACTCTAATTAGCACAAAGAGCCTATTAAATAATTATCATGCACATATAAAATTAATCGTATTCACATATTGATAATAATTTACAAGTCAAAAATTCTAAGGCGTTACAACCTTCCGCCCTTCAAAGGATTCTGTCCTCAGAATCTATTACGTAAACAGTTGAGAGTACTTTTCTAACATTCTAGTTTCTAACTCCCAAGTTGATTCTCCAACCCTGGGGTTTCTCCACAACACTCTTACTAGTACAACTGTTTTATCTTTAAGCATTTTCTCTTTCTGATCTAAAATTTCTACTGTTTGATCAACATAGTACAAATAAGTTTGAATCTCTATCGACTCGTATTTTATTACATGGTTAGAATCGAAATACTACGTCTTAAGCATAGACACATGAAATACACTATGGATATGTTGCATAAGGCTAGCTCATACGCAATCTTACCCACGCACTTCAATATCTTAAAAGGTCTTACTAATTTTGGACTCAGTCGTCCTTACTTACCAAATCCCGTTAGTATTTTCCATAGTTACACTTTTAATAGGACTGACTCTCTTACTCTATAATCTATACCTTTCCTAGTTTAATCATCATATTACAGTCGTCGATTCCGAGTAGCTATTAATCCTTTCTGGATGAGCTCAATAGTTCTTTGGTCTGATACATTAACTCTGGTTCCAATCTCGTGCATTTATCAACTTCTTTTCAACCTATTGAAGATCTACATCTTTCTCCGTACAAGGCTTCATAAGCTGGCATTTCAATATTCGCGTGATAGCTATTGCGGTAAAAGAATTCCACTAATGTCAACCGATCATCTCAATTGTCTTCAAAATTCATCGTACATCTCTAAATATGCCTTCGATTGTCTGAATAGTCTATTTACTTTGACCATACGTTTGAGGATGATACATGGTACACATGTTCAACTTGGTTTCTGAACGTGCCAACATTTTTCTCCAAAATCTTGAATAAAATTGCGGGTCTTGGTCAAATTCGATTAATACTTGAATCACATGCCCCACCAATGCATCTAATGAAAGTTTCTCATTGATGGGAAAGAAAGGTACCAACTTGGTAAATCTGTCGATCATAACTCAAAGGGCAGCATGAGATGTTCCTTCTTAAATTCCGGAATTTCTAATGGTTGTAATAGTCCACTAAATCTCTGATGTTCGGTTTTAACTCTCTGACAGGTGAAACACTTACTCAATAATCCTATAATATCTTTTTTCATATCGGTCTACTAAAATTTTCCTGTAGGTCTTGGTTCATCTTAGTACATTCGGGGTGGATCGAATATTTCGGATTATGAGCATTACTTAATACCTCATTCTTTAAGTCTGTCACCTAGGGTATCTAAATTGTTGAAGAAAATCTTACGATTCCGTTATCATCCTTTTGACTCCTTCTTTCTTCTCTGGTTAAGCTACTTGTATTATGGTCCATCACTTTATCTTGACATCTTCTAATCTTCTCAAACAATTTAGGTTGGAAAGTCATTGTATATATCGTCTCCGTAGCTGGATCTAAAATATGAACCTCTAGTTCCACTTTCTCAAATTCTTTGGTCAATTCTTCAGATGAAGTCATCATCTTCAGTCTCTCATTTCTACTCAAAGAGTCTGCTACCACATTTGCCTTGCCTGGATGGCGGGTGATAATTCAATCATATCCCTTGATCAGTCTTAACCATTTCCTTTACCTTACATATATATATATATATATATATATATATATATATATATATAGCTCCTTTTGGGTGAAAACATACTTCAAACTCCTTTGATCCGTATAAATTTCACACCTTTCTTCGTACAAGTATTGTCTCTAAATTCGTGCAAAGACTATTGCGGGAGATTCTTCATCAGGTGTCGAGTATTTCTATTCGTAGTTTTTCGGTTTTCTGGAAGCATACGCAAATCACCATATCGTGTAGCATCAATCTTGATTCTTAAAATGAAGTTGCCATCTCAATTTAGTTCTTGGTATTGCCCTAAGGTTCATGAGTCATAATAGTCCACTAGAAATGAATATAGTTTACTAACATGGCTCGTCTAAAGAATTTCGTTCCTCTAGCAATATAAGTACTTCATTATCTATTTATCTTATTCTTTTTATATCACAAAATATCATTGTTATCCAGTTGCACTAACATTGGAGAAGTTATCAATCTCCTCTTTAACTCTTGAAAGCTTTCCGGTAAGCTTGGTTAATGGTGTGGTTATCTTGGCAAAATCCTTGACAACCCTTCGATATTCTCCATCTCATCTCGTAAAACTTCTATAGGTGTCTTAGGCTTTACCCAATTCATTACCACTTCAATCTTTGCTGGATCCACTTTGATTCCTTCGCCACTATCTACATGTCCTAGAAATTGTAACTCTTTCAACCAAAACTCGCACTTAGACAACTTTGCGTATAATCTCTCTTTTCTCAAAATTCCCAAAGTTATTCTCAAAATCTGCATGTCCTTCCTTTGTCTTCGAGTATCTTAAGATGCCGTTTATGAACATAATCTCAAACTTATCCAAATATCTTTAAAAAAAATCCTATTCATCATGTCCATAAAATTGGCAGGTGCATTCGTCAAACCAAAAATTATCACTAAGAAGTCATGGAAATACACCAGACCCTAAAATTCCCTTTTTCCTAAGATCTTTTAATTGAATTGCTAACCTTTACATTTCTACTGGTGCCATTCTATATGGTGCCTTTGAAATTCGTTCTAATCCGGGTGCTAAGTCTACAACAAACTCTATTTCCATTTTGGGAGTTAAACTTGAAAGATCGTCGAGAAATATCTCCGGAAATTTATCAACCACTGGAATCTATTCCCCTTAGGTATCTATTTACTGGTGTTAACCACATGTGCTAGATATACTTGACAACCTTAGCGCAATAATCTCCTTCCCTGCATGACAAGTTAGAATTTCTTTGTTTGTTTCTGACCTAGGAACACAACTTCTACTTTATCTGTGGCTCACAATTCCATTTTTCCCATACTCTGTTAACCAATCCATTCTTTGAATTTACATCAAATCTCCCTGACTTGACGGGAACCAAGTAATCGTAAGAAAATAGTGATATATTATATCAATCTCACAGTGAGGAAAAGCTAGATGAATCGATATACACTCCTGATTAGATATTCCTATAGTCAAAGCTTTACCAAATAGTTGAATCGTACAACGCGGTTTATGATAAAATTTTATAGACTAAAAGACTTGGTAGCTCCAAAATAAATTAACACGTTGGCATTTCCGTAATCTATTTGAAACGTATCTGTAACTACATCCTTATTTTCACTATATCGCTCATGGTCATATTAAGGGTTCTTGTCCCTGGGTTGCTTAGTAAATGGTGGTCCATTCATTCTTAACATATTGCTTACTGGGCTTAACGATTGCCATCTCTTAAGACATGTCACACCTCTCCATACTTGTTGCACGTAACTCTTGTCTTCGGTTTATGGCTCTCATTGGCGTAGTGTCATCTCTGATTACCCTTGTAACGTACCATATTGATCTTATTACAAAATCCCAGTTGCTTCTTTCCACAAGTTCTACATTCTGGTATCGGAGGTCTCAGAGGTCTTTGTTGATCCAAATCTTGTGAACGGTTCCCTTGCCCATCACTTCCAGTTTCTGGTCTTCCAAATCCAACATTGCTATTTGATTGAAACTCAGGCCTTATACTGAAACGGTTCTGAAAGTTCCTTAATTATTGGTCTTCTTCCCGTGTCTCCGCCTTCCCTTTTCTAGCTTCTTCTGTTTGTAATCAATAACTTTACTCCTATTCCATGACCTCATTTCATGCTGGAGCCTTTTAACTCTATTCTCATCAATATTCACATATTCGAACACAAACCTGGCTAGCTCTATAAACTTTGCTTCATATTACGCTATGCTCAACTTATCCTGCTTCAGTTCTAAAGTTTACATCCCATATGTGGTCTCAAGACGTTCAAAACCTTGTAATGATCTAACTACCATATTCAAAGTGAAGTATAGAATAAACAGGTGCTTATATATATACTTGCCCAACAAGTAGAATAACAGTCTTCCATAAACAATAACCAATGCCTCTCCAATATCACTTTATTTCATACTTCATCATGATTAGTATTGGTATATCCTTGATACCTTCTCCTTATCCATACCTAAATTCTCGGTAATAATAAACCTTGTAATCGTGTTGTAAGTCTAATGAGCAATCTGACTCGACGTTCAGTCCTCTTTTCAAAACAATTTCCCAAACTCGATCAAAACAAATTTCCAGTCAATGTAAGTACAGCTTAACACTCAGAATGCCGTCATTTTCGCCTTTGCGACTTCTAATCTTTGATACCTCTAAGAGTCGTAAGAGTTTCCGACAAAATGAACCAATAGATACGAAGGTGTCAACAAATATGGAAATATAACCAGCATGTTTAGTAAGAATTTCTGATAAAAAGAATTTAACTAAGATCTCAAGATGATCATCGAACTTTATCAGGTTGCATTTGTCATTTTAAACAACACAGCACAGAAGGTGGCCAACCTTTAGTACTTCTATGACAAACACACAACCAGTGGCGTCCCACCGGACTTCTATCACGCAGATAGAAAGTCCCTGAATGCCCTATATATATAGGGTTGTTCATCTTAGTTACAACAAGGAGGATCAAAGATTTAAGAGGAATATATGAAAGGTTTAAGAGTTTCAAAAGTTTATATAATATTGGATCAAGTTGCCCCTGAACAATAGAGGTATTTCGTAAAGAATAAAATAATAGAAGTGAAAAATGGAATATTTGAAAAAGGTAAATTGAATAAAATCAATGACTAGTTGTGAATAGACTTATCCTTACATCGAACGAATGGAGGTAATCACACCTTGTCTCATGTAGGTGGTCCTTAGGGAAGTAAATTTCTAGTCTGAGCTTATAGGTATGTCCCGCTAGTAAATCAACTTGTGCAATCTTGTATAAAGAAGGAATTTACACTTTAGCCGCTCCTCTAGATGAATATCCCTATCACGGGGGTAAAATCGTTATCATATCGCAAAGAATCTATCTAAGTCTTTCTAGACGTTATCTTAGAGCTTCTACTCTCAATCGACTCTAACTAAACTTGGTTCGGAACTCTGCGCGGTGTTTCCTATTGCGTTCGCGATGTAGCCGAAGTCGTAGATGAAATTCGGGAAAGTACATAAAGATTTACAGGTGATGTCTTCTGAACTGGTAATTCTGACGCTCCGGTTGACTCTTCCAGCTTCGAATTAGTTTCCTCGTCCGTAACCCGATCTTCAGATGGTTCCTGTTAGGTCCAAAGTATCGTAGAAGGGGGGGTTGAATACGATACTCACAAATAATTCAATTTCGTTCGCGGATTAATCTTTCAGTTCTATAATGAAATCAAACACACCAAACCAAATCAAGTTTCGGGGAATATATCTTTTTATAAATATAAACCTCGAGGGGTGCTACAATTTCTAATCCGTAGATTAGCTTCAATGAGTTTAAGGTTACACAAATACAAAACAATGATCAAGTTCTGAGCACTATTAATTCTCTGATAATTTCTCCGGCTTAGTTCTCTCTCTCAGTAATGTTTTTGTGTTGAATGCCTTAACTGAAGAAGACACACTCTTCTCTCAGTATTAATTGTAGACTTGAATTGAAAACTATCGAACTAGAATTGAAGAATCAATCCTGGTCGTCCATCTTCAAAATCAACCTGACAACAAGAATACTTTTCACCTGCTCCTTATTAAAAACCATCGAATGATTTAAAAAACCATCGAATAGAATAAATTAATTTATCATTCGATAGTTTTTAAATCAAAACTATCGAATGCTAAATTGATTTACTAGTTTTTTAAATCAATCACCTTTAACCCTCATTCGATAGTTTTCTTAAAAGAAAAACTATCGAATTGATTTACTTTTCATTTGTCCTTTAGTAATAACTCCAGAGCTCCCGGGTGTTTAAGTAATAGACTGTATCATTTCTTTCTGAGACGATAAAACAATCTGATCTTTTCAGTGTCGTCACCTAGTGCAACTGGTCTGGTTCACAGATGAATAACACTTGATCAATTCTTCTTTTATGTCTTCAATTCAATGCTGCTGATACGTCCCTTGTCGTTCTGGTTGCTTCGTTTAAATCACTGGAATCCCGTGGTACTTAACCCTAAATCATTCACTGAGGCTTATTTCTTTTGCTTATTTCTTTTGCTGTCACTGAGGCTTGAACATTTTCATGAACTTCTTTCCGTGACCTGTTTACGGACTCCAAGAATACATAACGTATTTTGATTTTTTGAGTTTACCTTTTCTTCTTTGATTCTGGATTCCTGTGCTTCTGTTAATACTATTGTCTGTCTTGTCCTTTGTTGAGTTGTAGTTATCTCTTTTACATCTTATGTTACATTATGCTTTACAATCTCCTCCTATTTGATTGGAGAGAGTTCGACAAGCAAATACTTCGAGGATAACTCAACTAACTAAGGAAACATGAAAATAATTAAAGTAAGACAGCGTAATAATATTAAATGCATTCTGGATCAGATATATATACATTTCCAGATTTCATAAATCAAAAAACAATTAAACTTGTACAATGAAGTTGCTCCTCTAGTCTGAGCTGATAGTTCTTTTGTTCTTTGCTTCAATCTTCAGACCATTGGTTCTCCAGGTTTAAGGATTGCTCCTTGGATGTGTCTTCCAATATATTCAACCTCTTGACCCACTCCAGCCCATAACCATGCAATGTTAACATCTTTCTTGTTTAGCTTTGGCATGTTTGGCAGTCTGGTATGCACTTCCAATCCTCTTTCCACTCTTTTCATATAGTAAGGAACATTCTCCATTAGAAATCTTCTAAGAGTGTCTGCTGCTTTGTCCTTCTCCGTTGATGATAATCCAGTGGATCTAAGATACTTCTCAATTGAGATTAGATAGTTGTTTGGGTAGTCTCTCAGTTTGTCCTCAGCCAAATAGCAGATTCTGAACAAGTCATTCGTCATGAATCTAACCATTGGAGGATCTTCAGTAATCTCTGGACTGACTTTCATCACGATCTCCTTAACATGCTCACGGAGCAGTTCATTTAGCCTTGTAGTTCTTTGGATCTTGATGAGTATAGCTTGCAATTCTGTATATGTCCTCTATTCTAAAAACTTAGTGGAAATCACAAATGTACCTTTCTCCAGAAAACTGATTAATAAGCTCCAGGCACCATTTGCTTTAACCCCAGCATTCAGACAGATTATAGAGCTTCTCAGTGCTTTAAAGTAAGTCTGATCTTCAAGATTAGCACTTTTGATGTCCTGAATAATAACTTCCACCTCAGCATTGTCGTTGACTTCTAATCCGTCTTCAACTCTGCAAAAGGTTTTATAAGCCATTTCCCATTCAGTACCATCTTTCTTTGCCAGATCTATCATCTTCTTCTTCCTCACTTCATTATACACTTTGAATTTCTTCAGTTTTTCACTCCTCAGAATTGCTTGCTATTTCTCTTTCTCAGCTTGCCTGGCATCTATTGCAGCTCTCTGACCTCTTATTGCTTCCAAGGCAGCTTCTTCTTCAGGTGATAGAGAATTTGCTTCTTCTTCCATAATATCCTCCCAGATTGGATGTTCAACGGGCTCTGGATAATATGGCTCATGCTCCTCTTGATTAGGTTGCTCATGCATGACCTCAAATTCCTCTTCACTCTCCTTCTCTTCTTCTACAAGTTCCTCTATCCAGTATTGTCTGATAGGAATAGCTTCAACTGTCTCCCAAACTCCCCATCCATTCTTAGGCTTCTCTTTCTCCCCTTCTCCAACTTTCTCCCCCTTAGTTGAGGAATCCTCGATGAAAGCATCCTCAGCATAAAAGGTAGTAGAAGGATCAGGTTGGCCAGTTTGTTGGTTCTTCAGCATACTCCAAATAGACTCTACCCCGTCACCTTGATTCTCCAAGAAATCCATAAGCTGCTTATTAAACTCATTTATAGAAGCTAGCGACCGGTCAATGTTCTCCAATCTTGAGTTGGTAGTCTTTTCCATATGATCCAGCCTCTTGTTGAGCTTAGACTCCACTCTTGAAAGGGAATTCATTGCATCTTTTACCCGCGCTTGACCATCCCGGATAACCAGAACGTCTTCTTTCAAAGCTTCATGTCCTTGTGACAGAGCAGTTAGTTCATTCATGAATCCATCCTTAAGTTCCCTGACGTCCATCCTCAATTCGACTAGTTCTTCCATAGCTTCCTTCTTTAAGGAGTCCACTGCCTGCTTTGTACCTGTTATAGTGCCAGATGCACTGCCAATGACCCTGAATGTTCTTCTGGAATCAGCTACAGCCAAGTCAACCTTCTCTTGAATAGTCTTTAAAGAAGCATTGGCCTGACTAGAGGAGATCTCCTGGTCAAAGGAAGGTCGCAGTGGAACCTTGAATAATGGATTTCCTTCTTTGTCTCGAACTGTCATCTCCTTGAGAGTGGATTGAACATGTAGTTCTCTTTCTGTCGGTAACAGCAAATCATGAATATTAGGCAGGGTTAGGGTGTCACTCCTCACATTTGGCTCTGGGTGTACACTCAACGTTTCTGTCGGTGTTTGAATCATTTTTCCTTTCCCACTCAGGCCAGGTGTAAGTGTTTTTGTTTCACTCAAATCCTTAGTGATGATTGTACCTGCAGAAGAAATCACCGTAGCCGTCCTTAAGGAGGTCACCGGTGGTGCAATGGGGCTTCGCAAGTCCCCGTCCTTGGATAAACCAAGTTGTTGATCATCCTTAGATGATATATCCTTTGTAGGATCTAGAGTTTGAATCTCTAGGGGGTTAGAAACAGGCTCTTTTAACAGCAGAGATCCCGAATCTTCCCCGTGAGTCTGTAAAGACTTCACCTCAGTTGACTCCTCAATAGTAATTGATTCACTGTCAACGAGTTGCCGATCTGCACCTACGTCAGACCCTTTACCCGTAGGATCCAGATATGTTCCATCTGGGGAGGTAGACAATGACCTTTTAGATTGTGCATTTAGGTCAAAGCCTTCTCTCGACGTCTGTGAAGACCCTTGGTTCTTAGAACCTTCAACCAGTGAACCTGACCGTAATATGGTCGGAACACCAGTTGCTTCCGTCAATTCTTCCTTACTTGATTGAGCTATTGGTTCAGATATAGCTTTCGTTAGCATAGCCCAATCAGCATCAGAAAAATCAATAAAGGGCGCTTTGGATGAAAGAAATGAAGTATCAACAGTTGCCTCGGTTTCTGTTCGTCTCCTTTTAGAGGAAGGCAGAGCTGCTGTTGAAGGGTGTATCTCCTTATGCGGTGCTGCTATGGCACTATCTCCCTCGATACTCAGGGATGTCTGTATACTGGGTATAGTAGGGGAAGGAGGTTCGTTTGTGGTTTCATTTGGCTCTTCCAAAGGCTCTTCGACCGTGGTTAGAGGTTGTGGGTTTGCAACCTCCTGGTCAGGAATGGCCACTAAGGGCTCTGGATCAACATCCATTGGTTCAGGTGCCAGTTCAGGTTCAGGTTGTGGAATATTACCTTGATTTACCTGTTCCCCTGGGGGTAGAAGTGGTAGGGGCACCGTTCTTAGATATTCAGTGAGAACAGTGGGTACCCCTGGAAGATAGTTGTTCTTCCTAATGAGAGCGGTTATGGCATTGCTCTTCATTCTCATGCACTCCTGGTTGGCTTCACCTTCAAAGATCTCCCGTTCATTATCTGTTAAGATATCATTGAGAATTAGCTGTAGGAACCTAGGATAGAAACAAAGCACATCTTCATCTATGCCCGTTCTTTCATCCAGTGGTCCCATGCATATGATTACTTGATCAATCAGTAACCGTCCAATGTTAATATGCCTATTGTTGGCAATGGCAAACCCTATCTTTTGAAGGAATAAGGGAATACCATGCAGATTTGTTAGCTTGGCAGTAAAAACATGGATTAGGGTATGAAAGAAAAAGTTCCATGCTTTTGGCAAGTAATGCTTAAGGAACTCTCCCACAAAGAAGTTAGGTTGTTGACTTCTAATGAGAGTGAAGAAAGCATGTATCTCCTCAGTTGTGGGATCAGGAACAAGGTTTTCTGTAGGAAAATGAAGTATTCTGTTAAAGTCATGTTCTGTCACCCTTATTGTTCTGCCCCCTGGCACAACAAAACTGAAGGATCGAATATTATTCTCACTCGTATCCGTGGCGGTTGTGTACAACGTAGTCAATTGATCAACACAAAGGGCCACGGGAGTACTCATAGCATATGCCACTAATGAACGTGTGTTCAAAAACTCTGCCCATGCACGAAACTGAAGGTTCGTTATGGATTGAAAGTTTTGGAACGAGACATGATTAGTCTTGGTAATAATAAAATCTCCAGCCATTTTAAATTTCCAGAAAAAATAAAATAAACCAAAACTAATTTTTCTTTTAAATTTAATTAATTATTTCTAATCAATCAAACTTGACACAAAACACCCTTTTCCTTAAAAAAACTTTAACCACAAACACTTCCCGAGATTAAGAACCCTAATATGTAAATTGATAAGTTTCAAATTAATTACAAACTCAAGAAGATTGTTAAACAATACACACTCAAGTAAGTTCTGCAATATCAAATTACTAAGGTTTAAAACTCAGTTTCGATGGTTTTTTGATTAAAAACTCAAGAGAACACAAATCCACAACAACCTCACGGTAGAAATAAGATGACTGTGGTAAAAACGAATTCTTGATAGTGAATAACAGTGAAATCAGAAGAAACTATCGAGTGTTACAGTTCTTGGTTGTATGTATGATTGTAAGTATATAGCAAAAGCACTTAGATCTTAGAATAAGAAAAGAAAAACGTCCAAGGCAGTGATTTATACTTACAGAATTCACAAGGGTATTTTAGTCATTACTGAGTTCGATATTTTTTAAAAGAACTGTCGATGGTTTTATCAGAGGGGCAAGAAGGTCCATTTCCATTCGATAGTTTTTGAAAAACTATCGAAGATTTAAAGGATAGAATGCAAACAGACTTTCTGTAAAAACCATCGAGGGTTTTTTGCTTGTTTAGTACAAAAACTATCGAACCACTTTATGAAAAACTATCGAGAATTTGATTATTGAATTAATTAATTCACTTCGATACATTTTTCTACTGATTTTTAAAATACATCGAGAATTTAAATATCAAATTAGGTAAATTCCTTTGATATATTTTAAATTGAATCTCAAAAACTATCGAGAAATGCTTTCGATAGTTTTTCTTTTCCTTTTCAAAAACTATCGAAAATTAATTTCGATAGATTTATCTATGTACTTGAAAAACTATCGAATTTCCTAAATTCGATATTTTTGCTTCTGTCTTCATTTTAAAACCTGTTCTTGATTTAAAATTTAGACTGATTTATTTCCTGTCAAGTTTTAATTTTAATAAATCTTTTAAAATCCACCAAAATCAATTCTTAACAGAAAATTCACAATTTTCTTAGAATAAAATCAATTAAATATCATTGAATGATATTAACCAATTAAAATCTAATGAATTATGCTGCATTAATCTACAATGTTAAAAACAAAGCAAATTAATTCAAATTAAATAGATGCTAAAATATTTAGAACAAATATTAGCACCTAAATAATTTTTAGAATTAATAACTAATTAAATACCAGAAGATATATCATCCATAATTATGACATAAAATTAGTACAATAATCCTAACTACGAGAATTGCTCTAGAAAATAAACTCACGAGTCCTAAGGATATAGAAATTCTTAAACTCATGTATTCACCAGGACTTTCTGCAGTTACTGACTTCTAATCAAAATCAATTAGAAAGATTTAACATCCCAAGTTCACCAACCAGCTTATTGAAAGTGGATTCATCAAGCGGTTTAGTAAAGATGTCTGCAATTTGATCCTCTGTGGGTACAAAATGTAACTCCATAGTTCCATTCATGACATGCTCTCGGATAAAATGATACCTGATGTCGATGTGCTTCGTCCTCGAGTGTTGCACTGGGTTGTTTGAGATTGCTATGGCACTTGTGTTGTCGCAAAATATTGGAATCTTTGTCAACAAAAGTCCATAGTCACGGAGTTGGTTTCTCATCCACAAGATCTGAGCACAACAGCTACCAGCAGCAATGTATTCAGCCTCAGCTGTTGATGTGGAAACTGAATGCTGCTTCTTGCTATGCCAAGAAACTAATCTTCTTCCAAGAAACTGACAGCTTCCTGAAGTACTCTTCCGATCAATCTTACAACCTGCAAAATCAGAGTCTGTGTATCCAATAAGATCAAATCCTGTATCTTTAGGGTACCAAATTCCAAGATTTGGGGTCCCCTTAAGATATCTAAATATTCGCTTAACAGCTATTAGATGAGATTCTTTAGGATCAGACTGAAACCTAGCACACAAGCATGTTGCAAACATTATATCTGGTCTACTTGCAGTGAGATAAAGTAATGAGCCTATCATACCTCTGTAGCCTGTGATGTCAACCTTCTTACCAGTTTCATCCTTATCACGCTTAGTGGCAGTTGGCATAGGAGTCTTTGCTGTAGATGAGTCTTCCATTTGATACTTCTTAAGACGATCCTTGATGTACTTGGACTGACAAATGAATATACCATCTTGTTTTTGGTATACTTGCAGTCCAAGAAAGAATGACAATTCACCCATCATGCTCATTTCGTAACGACTCTGCATTAACTTAGCAAATCTCTTGCATAGATCATCATTAGTAGAACCAAATATTATGTCATCAACATATACTTGCACCAATATCAAATCATTTTTATGCTTTTTGACAAAGAGAGTTTTGTCTACAACACCCCTTGTAAAATCATTTTCAAGTAAGAATTCAGATAGAGTGTCATACCATGTCCTTGGAGCTTATTTGAGTCCGTAGAGAGCTTTGAATAGAAAGTACACAAAGTTTGCCAGTTTTGAATCCTCAAAACCTGGAGGTTGTTCCACATACACTTCTTCTTCTAACTCCCCGTTCAGAAAAGCACTCTTCACATCCATTTGATATACCTTGTAATTGGAATGTGCAGCAAATGCCAGAAACATTCTGATGGCCTCAAGTCTTGCTACTGGTGCATAGGTTTCATCATAATCTATACCCTCTTCTTGAGAGTAACCTTTAGCAACCAGTCTGGCTTTGTTTCTCGTTACAATGCCATCTTCGTCTAACTTATTTCTGAATACCCATCGTGTTCCAATAACAGATTTTCCCTTAGGCCTGGGTACCAGCTTCCAAACTTTCTGCCTTTCAAACTGATTGAGTTCCTCTTGCATAGCAATCACCCAATCTGGATCATCTAGAGCATCTTCAACTTTCTTAGGTTCTGTTTCTGAAAGAAACCCAGAATAGTGACATTCATTTTGTGATGTTCTCCTAGTTCTCACTCCTGTGTCCGGATCACCAATGATCAAGTGAAAGGGATGATCTCTATTCCATACCCTTTGTCTTGGCAGATGCGATCTTGATGATTCTCCTTGTTCTAGATGTTGTGGAGTGTGACTAGTTGATCCTTCTCCTGCTCCCCCTGAGTTGTTGACGGTTTGATCTGTTGATTCTGAAGACTGACTAGTGGATCCTGTAGAATTTTGAGGATTTCCACTTTGGTCACCACTTTGTCCAGAATCATTATCATTATGATTATTATTAATGACTGTAACAACTTCAGGTACTTCTTCATTGTCAGAGAGATCTCCTGATAGATTTTCAAATACCAAGGATTCAGAGTTCTCTCCAGTTTGTAGGCCTGATCTTTTGGTGTCGTCAAATGTTACATTAAAGCTTTCCAACACCTTCTTATCTTCAATCACATATACCCTGAAAGCCTTAGATTCCAGAGAATAGCCCAGAAAAATGCCTTCATCTGCTTTGGCATCAAACTTGCCAAGATGTTCTCCATCTTTAAGTACAAAGCACTTTGCACCAAACACATGAAAGTACTTCAGTGTTGGCTTCTTGTTGGCCATTAACTCATACAGAGTCTTTTCATGATCTTTGTTGATCAGGGTTCGATTCTGAGTGTAGCAAGCTGTATTCACTGCTTTAGCCCAAAAGTAAGTGGGAAGTTTTGATTCACTCAACATGGTCCTTGCTGCTTCAACCAAGGTCATGTTCTTCCTTTCCACTACTCCATTCTGTTGAGGAGTTCTTGGTGCTGAAAACTGTCTTGATATTCCTTTCTCTGAGTAGAAATCATTTAGAACTGCATTCTTGAATTCAGTTCCATTGTCTGATCTGATTGTCCGCACATGTAGCTTAGCTTCCACTTCTATCTTCTTGATGTGATCAATGATTAGTTGTGTTGCTTCATCCTTTGTTTGTATGAACAACACCCACGTGTACTTGGAGTAGTCATCCACCATCACCAATGCATATCTGTTTCTTGAAAGTGACATAACATTAACTGGACCAAATAAATCCATATGAATCAGCTGTAATGGTTCAGTAATGCTTGTCATTCCTTTGCTTCCATGTGATGCTTTCTTCGACTTCCCTTTTTCACATGCTTCACATAGTCCCTCCTGATTGAATTCCATCAGGGGTAACCCTCTCACTAACTCTCTCTTTACCAAAGAGTTCATAGTTTTGAAGTTCAGATGTGAGAGCTTCTTGTGCCATAGCCAACTTTGTTCTGAAGAAGCCTTTGCATAGAAACATGTAACTTCTCCTTCACTGGTAGAACTTAAGTCAGCTATAAACAAATTTCCTTTTCTCACTCCCAGTAGAGTAAGCTTCTCATCCTTCCTATTGGTGATCAAGCACTTGTCCTTTCTGAAATCTACATTGTAGCCTTTATCACAGAACTGACTGATACTTAGAAGATTGTGCTTTAATCCTTCAACAAGAGAGATGTTTTCAATGATGACATTTCCAGCTTTCAATTTACCATATCCCGTAGTGTATCCTTTGCTGTCATCTCCAAAGGTTACAATCGGGCCGGTCTTCTTAACCACCTCTGTAAGCAGGGACTCTTCACCTGTCATGTGTCTAGAACAGCCACTATCCAGAATCCACACAACCTTTGAGCTTTTAACCTTACCCTGCAATCACAGATTGATTAAGAGGACTTTGGTACCCAAAATTGTTTGGGTCCTAAAGGTTTAGATGATTTAACAGGAGTAACATTCAATTTAGTCTTACCCTGTTTGATATTCATAGTATCTGTGGATTTAACATTACTAGTGCTATTGCTACTATCATTCATCAACTTAAAATAAGCATGCATGATGTTGTACTTACCTAGCAAACAATCTTTCTTTCCATATGGTTCATGAAGATCAGGCATGTCAGACATGTTATGCATTTCAGAAGCATTAGCAGTTTCTACTTTAACCTTTTTACATGCATGTGTAAGGTGTCCAGCAGAGTTACAA
Organism: Heracleum sosnowskyi; assembly: GCA_030848705.1. Classification (NCBI taxonomy): domain Eukaryota; kingdom Viridiplantae; phylum Streptophyta; class Magnoliopsida; order Apiales; family Apiaceae; genus Heracleum; species Heracleum sosnowskyi. Next base: position 83,946,357 of record CM061243.1, on the reverse strand, counting down.
ATAGTGCACAACTTCCAAGATTCAATGGGAGAAAATGGAACCATTTCCTGATTAACAATCTTCTTCTTCCCATTCCTGTTCTTTTTAACATTACTAACTACGTCACCTACTTTAGTTTTAGGTAAATCAGGTTTAGGTAATTCATTTTTTACTGATTTCCTAGGCAACTTAGTTTTTACCTCTTTTTCCTTCAACAAATCCTCCTCAAGCAATTCTTGTCTTATGAAAAGGTCATCCTCATGAAAGAGTGGTGGAAACGGCTTAACAGAAACTGGACAATCAACATTCTTAAGAACATGTGGAGTATTCCTTTTGACAACTGAAGATGTCACAGGGAATTCCACAATCTTCTTACCAGCTTTCTTGTTATAGTCAAATCCTATAGCAGTTTTATTCTCTATGGCCTGAGTATCAATGATTTCCTTAGCCACTAGAGCGGAATTCTTAAAAGCATTCAGCTTCAAATCTAGATCTGAAATCTGCTTCCTGAGGATAGTCTCTATCTCATCATTACACTTGACCTTGTTCTCTAAGTACGCATTCTTTTGCTTAAGATCTTCTAATGTTACAGCTACAAGCTCTAGTTCTTCATTTTTAGATTCTAGCTTTTTAATCTTAAGAACTAGTTTAGCATTTTCCATTTCTGATGCTAGCATGCTTGTGTGTACATTAAACAATTCTACACTAAGATCTTGCACAGTTTTCTTGTACTCAGAATTAGACATATCAATTGTAGTTAAGATAGGTACCTGAGATGATTGTGGTGATTCCTCTGAAGAGTCAGCCATTAGAGCAACATTTACATATTCCTCCTCTTCATCCGAATCAGTATCATCCCAGTGCTTTCCCTCTGCTATATAAGCTTTCCCTTTCTGATTTCCAGACAATGCCTCCAGTTGCTGTTTAAGCTTGGCATTCTCCTTCTTCAACTCATCATAAGAATCCTTCTTTCCATAGACATCTTTCATGTCTCTTGCTTGATGAGGCTTCCGGCATTCAGTGGCGAAATGCCCTAACTCATTGCAGTTGTAGCATATTGATTTGCTTCTATCAATCATGCCAGTCTTGTAGCCTCCCTTAAAGCCTGTACTAGGTGTATAATTGCTCTTCTGGAATCTGTTGGTTGAGCCCTTGAACTTGTACTTAGGGTTTCTTTTGAAACGAATATGACTAAACTTTGCAGCTAAGCACGCCATGGTTTTGTCTTCCATTTGCTCAAGCTCTTCTAGGGTGTAGTAATCACTTTCATCAACACCCAGATTCACAGAATCCATTTCTGCTTCTATTATCACCTCCTTTCCAGCTCTAGGGGTTTGAACCTGAATCTCAGAAGTTATTGGTTCATCCACTACAAGTGATGCTGATCTCACAAGTGCATTGTGTTTGCTGTCCACTGTCCCTGATCCGTAGATTATCACCCTTTGTTCCTGTTCCATCTCATAGGTCTTCAACTTGCCATAGATCATCTCTAGTGGCATCTTTGTGAAGTCAATTCTTTCCCTAATGGATGATGACTTGTGTTCTACATGATGGGGCAGCGTCATCATGAACTTCCTGTTTGATTCTCTCAGTGGATAGGTCTTTCCTTTCATTGCCAATTCATTAAGAAGCTTAGTATATTTCTCAAAGACCTGAGTTATACTTTCTCCTGGCAGGGACCTAAACGCTTCATATTGAGAAGTCAGGATGTCCAATCTGTTTTCCTGAACGTCTTCAGTTCCTTCCATTATCAAGTTAATGGTATCCCACATATGTTTCCCGCTTGTACAGTTCATCAACTGATAGCTCATTTCCTTGTCTGCGGAGTCCGCCAATATCAACATTAAACCGGTGTCCAATCGAATCAGTTCTTTGTCAGAATCTGTATATTCAGTAATATCCTTAGGTTGGGTGCCTTGAGGAATCCTGCTACCATCAGGAGCTGTAGATTCACTAACTGGTTTCATTGGTACAAACGGTCTGTTCTCTAATATGCCAATATACAACGGGTTAGATGCCTTGATAAATAACAACATCTTCATCTTCCATAAACCGAAATCATCTCTAGTAAACGGGGGAACTTTAATACCAGCAGTTGTCTTTGGAGCACTCATGGTTTCTGAAAATTTCAAATTGTTTAAAATTCAATAAATTCCAATTAAATGAAAAAATTTGAAAGTTAAAAAAATTTGCTTCGAATTTTCACGCTACGTTTGATTTTGGTCTCATTCACCGGATATGATTTGTATATCAATCAAGTAGCTCTGATACCAATTGTTAGGTCCAAAGTATCGTAGAAGGGGGGGGGGGGTTGAATACGATACTCACAAATAATTCAATTTCGTTCGCGGATTAATCTTTCAGTTCTATAACGAAATCAAACACACCTAACCAAATCAAGTTTCGGGGAATATATCTTTTTATAAATATAAACCTCGAGGGGTGCTACAATTTCTAATCCGTAGATTAGCTTCAATGAGTTTAAGGTTACACAAATACAAAACAATGATCAAGTTCTGAGCACTATTAATTCTCTGATAATTTCTCCGGCTTAGTTCTCTCTCTCAGTAATGTTTTTGTGTTGAATGCCTTAACTGAAGAAGACACACTCTTCTCTCAGTATTAATTGTAGACTTGAATTGAAAACTATCGAACTAGAATTGAAGAATCAATCCTGGCCGTCCATCTTCAAAATCAACCTGACAACAAGAATACTTTTCACCTGCTCCTTATTAAAAACCATCGAATGATTTAAAAAACCATCGAATAGAATAAATTAATTTATCATTCGATAGTTTTTAAATCAAAACTATCGAATGCTAAATTGATTTACTAGTTTTTTAAATCAATCACCTTTAACCCTCATTCGATAGTTTTCTTAAAAGAAAAACTATCGAATTGATTTACTTTTCATTTGTCCTTTAGTAATAACTCCAAAGCTCCCGGGTGTTTAAGTAATAGACTGTATCAATTCTTTCTGAGACGATAAAACAATCTGATCTTTTCAGTGCCGTCACCTAGTGCAACTGGTCTGGTTCACATATGAATAACACTTGATCAATTCTTCTTTTATGTCTTCAATTCAATGTTGCTGATACGTCCCTTGTCGTTCTGGTTGCTTCGTTTAAATCACTGGAATCTCGTGGTACTTAACCCTAAATCATTCACATACTTCTGTCGTCTTGAAAGTCTTGTTTCTTTTGCTGTCACTGAGGCTTGAACATTTTCATGAACTTCTTTCCGTGACCTGTTTACGGACTCCAAGAATACATAACGTATTTTGATTTTTTGAGTTTACCTTTTCTTCTTTGATTCTGGATTCCTGTGCTTCTGTTAATACTATTGTCTGTCTTGTCCTTTGTTGAGTTGTAGTTATCTCTTTTACATCTTATGTTACATTATGCTTTACAGTTCCAGCGTATACTCGCTTGATATGTTGGAATACGATATAACATGGAAGTGCGTAACTTAAGTTAATATTTCTACAGAAAATTCGGCATGACCTATTCGTAAAATGGACCATGCCCTGTTTTAAAAATATCTCAAATACCAACTTAATCATCCACACATAATCCATAATTCGTTCAATATTCCATCCATCTCCAATCCTTTCATTCTATACGTAAGAAATAACTCCGCCTTGACATGCAGCTATACTATAAGAAAATAAATTTACCCAAGGGGTAATGGAAATCTCCACTTGGTCGGGTGCATGCACTGATACTGATATTGACGACTCTGGCTTAGGAAAAGGAATCTCAGTTGAAGGTTAATCTCTCAAAACAACCATTATCTGTAACCACACAATAATAAACCAAGAAGATACTTAAACGGTAAAGGGTTATCTTATTTCTACTAATACTCATCCTAAAGGTAACCTACATCTACAAATCCTATCTCACCTATGAAGCTTAAGTCCTAGAGCGAACCTATCCTATTGGTCAAAACTATGTTCATAGATCCTAACTCAAACTCTATGTGAGTTTTCTCATTGTTTTTCCTATCTTAGATTCTTCTACCTATTCTTGTTTCAGTGACCAATAACCTGTAGCTCTGATACCAACCTGTAACGCCCCCAAATACGGGGTCAGGATTTGGTGCCACTATCACTCTGAATAAAACATAATGATACAAACGACCCCTCAACTAAGGACCGATCACAGGTTATGGTATGAAACAAGAATCTAAAATATCAAAGTTTATTACAACATCTAATTCAGTTTTATTACAAACCATAACCCACCATCTAACCATTGGTGAGAACTAACATGAATTCTATCTGTCTGGCAACATGGAGCCTAAATTCTCGAATCAGGCCTTCTCACGGTCCTCTTAGCGGTTACTCGAAAACGGCATACTCCATTCCTAACTGAAAGGTTAGGGAATAATAAAAAAAAACAAGAGTGAGCCAAAAATTGCCCAGCAAGTGAAATCAATGTAAGTAGTTTTCATTTAATAATCCATCAACTTGATAATAAATCGAGTAATTCAGTTTCAAGATATAAGTTTCTTTTTCAAAGAAAAGGGTAAACAAGTGAATTGGAACTTCTGATAAGACGGTACGAGCTATACGGGTGATCAGCCACGTAAAGCTCCAGACCATGTTTTCACAAGGCCCTAACATTCAGGATCCATTGGCACACGTTGGCCATAAAATAAATAAGTAACCACAACCGCCGCCTCGGTCATTACTGTGTTCCATTCATAAGTAATTCAACAAAGGGATTAAATGAATAAGAAACTTTCCAACATTCATTCCAGGGTATAAGCTAATTCAAGACTTTGTTGCAAGGGTTTAAAAGTTCAACAATTGAAAGGCATGGAAAATAAGTGAGCAAAGGACTAAGTATGCTTTGGGTATTCAAAAGTTAACAGAGGTCAACAAAGTATAAGTCAAGATAAAGGTGTTATTAAGCATGGTAAATAAGTCAATAAGGAAATAAGTACGTATCAGGGGTTTAAAGATTAACAAGAAAGTTCAGGGGATAGTTCAAGATAAAGGTATCATATGAACATGGTAAAGGCATTATACGAGTTACATGAAGATAAGGGATCAAATGTAGAGTTTGTAAATAAAGAGCAAGGTGTGAGGGTACAATGGTATAACAAACTATTGCATCATAATAGTAAAGGACAAGTAAAGGTTATACGTATACTTGTAATATAATCAACAGGTATCATTTGCATCATAATTTAAGAAAACTACCACTTGAACAATAAGTGGAGGGTATAGACACTTGCCTCAAAAGCCGATAAACTAACTCAATAACTTGTACACCACTCCGACTTTACGTACACGGGCTCCTTTCCTGGCCTCCTACTTGTACCTATATAAAGGTATAATATCGTCTTAGTCTTTATCACTTAGTACCTCATCTTTGTTTACGTATCTCTAAGTACTTCTACCCCATCGTCATACAATTACATATACTTATATATATATACAATCAAGAAGCACATAGTGTCTTCACAACTTTAATTAACATTTAAACATGTAGTCACTTAACACATATTTGCTTAATGACATCAACAATTCTAATCAAAATGACCATATAGACTTTCAACACCTTCAACCTTTACGACATAACTGACCTTTAATCATTTAGCACGTACCATCACTACGCCATAAGTGGGTAACTGTAACGCTTTTTGAAGTGTTACAAAAAACAAGCGTTACGGTAGATGGCATTTTGTAACACTACTCAAATACAGTTACATTAGTTACTACGTAGTGTTACAGTTGACGTATTTATCAATTAAATAAATAATAAATTATTATTAATGCCACTTGGCACTCCTGCGTGGCACGAGGTGGAGGTGGTTCCCACATTAATTAATTAATTATTAATTAATAATTAATAATTAATAACTAAATAATTAATTAATTAATTAAGTGGGCCCCACAAGTGGACCTCACAAGCGGGCCTCACAAGTGGGCCCCACATGTGGGCCCACATTAAAAATTAATTAATTAATTATTAATTAATTAATTAATAATAAATAAATAATTAAGTGGGCCCCACAAGTGGGCCTCACATGTGGGACCACATTAAAAATTAATTAATTAATTAATATATAATAAATAAATAATTAAGTGGGCCCCACAAGTGGGCCCCACATGTGGGCCCACATTAAAAATTAATTAATTATTAATTAATTAATAAATAATAAATATATAATTAAGTGGGCCTCACAAGTGGGCCCCACAAGTGGCCTCACAAATGGGGCATATGTGGGCCCACATTTAAAATTAATTAATAATTAATTAATAAATAATAAATAAATAATTAAGTGGGCCCACATGTGGGCCCCACAAGTGGGCCCAACATGTGGGGCCCACAAGTGGGCCCAACATGTGTGCCACATTAAAAATTAATTAATTATTAATTAATAAATAATAAATAAATAATTAAGTGGGCCTCACAAGTGGGCCCCACAAGTGGGCCCCACAAGTGGGCCCACATTAAAAATTAATTAATTAATTAATAATTAATTAATAAATAATAAATAAATAATTAAGTGGGCCCCACAAGTGGGCCCCACAAGTGGATCCCACAAGTGGACCCCACAAGTGGGCCCACATTAATAATTAATTAATAATTAATTATATAATAATTAATAATTAATAACTAAATTAACAATTAATTAATTAAGTGACAAGTGGGCTCACATTTCTCCCCCAAAATGAAATTAGTGCGGCATTTTTCCCCCCAAAATGAAAATAATTGAGGCTCATGAGCGGCATTTCCCTAATTCACATCTAACATTTCCCTAATTGACGACCTCTCTCTCTCGCCGCCCCTCGCCGCCCTCTCCCCCTCTCTCTCCCCCCCTCCCCTCTCTCTCTCTCTCTCTACGCCTCTCCCTCTCTCACTCTGAAGATATATCAACAATCTGAAGAATCTGAAGATAGCTGGCGAATTAGGGTTTCAAATTAAGGTAAAAATTGGGGGTTTATTTCTCTCTCTCACTCTCCCTCCCTCCCCTCTCTGTCTCTCTCCCCCTCTCTCTCCCTCTCTCTCACCCGCTCTCTGTCTCTCACCCGCTCTCTGTCTCTCTCCCCCCCCTCTCTCTCTCTCTCTCCCCCTCTCTCTCTCCCTCTCTCTCTCCCTCTCTCTCACCCACTCTCTGTCTCTCTCTCCCTCTCTCTCCCCCTCTCTCTCTCCCTCTCTCTCACCCGCTTTGATAATATATGTTGTAACTTTTAATTGATTTGATGCTATATTTGATAATATATGTTGTAACTGAATTTTTATTTCCATTGAATAAAATGCTAAAAATGCTATATTTGATAATATATGTTGTAACTGAAATTTTATTTCCATTGATTTGTGTTATATATGCTATATTTTATTATACACTTGGTTGTGTAATCCTGTTTGAAAAATTGACCTCAAGTAGTATTACATGGTGATTAATGATAGAAATGGTCAGTAAAGCATACGGTTTAAATATAGTTAGAGACCATAGAGTTATCCCTGTCCTGTATTATCACAATTTTTTACTTGTAGGATCTTCTGTAAACACTAATATTATTCATGTTGTTGATTGTCAAGCTTCATAGGATTCTTGATACTACTAACTTACTTGATTGTTAGACTGATGTGCTGAACATGCCAGCTGAATGTTTTACTCGACAGGCCTGTACCTAGGTTTTAGTAATGGAGGGTGATTGGATAGGACTCCCAAGATTTAGTAAAGAATACGTAGAAGGGATAAAAGCATTTGTGGAGAATGCGTTTCCCCTTTTTTCCGTAGGTGATGAAATGAAGTGCCCCTGCAAGAATTGTAATGATCAAAATTGGCATCGTCAAGATGTAATTTATGATCATCTTATTTGCACGGGACCTTCCCCTCTACATGTCCACTGGATATGTGAGGTTTCGCAAAAGAAGGCACAAGGCAATAGTGACTTCATGGAATCTGAAACCGGGGATGGTTTCGGAGATAAATTAGAAGAGATGTTCAACTGCGTTGGCAAGAATTTTCAGAATGTAGAAGATGAACCAAATGCCGAAGCTAGAAAGTTCTCGCAACATCTCGAAGAGGGAAAACAGCCACTATATCCCGGTTGCGAGAAATTTTCTCGTTTAAGTTTCCTGATTAGACTTTATCATTTAAAGTGTATTCATGGAATTTCCAACTCCGGCTTTGGGGATTTATTACTGTTAATAAAGTTGCTGCTTATATTGCGCTTCGGGAACGTCAGAAGCAGAACCTTGAAGCTGATCCAATGATAGAGAACGACGTTGGTGAATCGAGTTTACAACCTGCAGATGAAGTTGTTGAAGCAGGTAATGCATGTGTATGCCTCATGAACTTTATATTAATATGATTATTAGAATTAATGTAGTAATGCGATACATTGAATGTTCCTTTATGTTTTGTATGCCTCGACAGGTCCTAAAAAACGCAGAGGACGATCAAAAATGTTAAAAGTTCATGCTAGGACTGTGAATGAAAAGGTAGTCATTAAGGTTAATAAAAAAGGTCAACCAATTGGGGACAGGAAGCTTAAGGCTGAGTTGAGCAATTTCTTGGGGACACTAGTCAAGGATCACGTGACGATTACTTACGTTAATTGGCATGTTGTTCCAGAAGAACTAAAGAAGTGGATGCTGGAATATACTTTGGTGACCTCTATTACCTTAACTTAAATTTACCAATGCTTTTTCACATATATGCATGGACTAAAGCGTTACAATCATGATACATTGCAGCAAAGGTATGTTATTCCGCAAGAAGGGGAAAAGTGGGTGTTAAAGACGCTGAATTCATTATGGAAAACACACAAGTCCCGTACGAAGACGAGGTTTTTTTCAAAATATGACAATGATGAGGAGAGGATCCAGAACAGGCCTGATCAAATTCCACTCGAGGAATTTAAAATGTTGTTAAAGTATTGGTCGGATGGGGAAGTTCAGGTACAAATATCTATGTATACATAAATATTGAGCCGAGTATTACAAATATCTGGTATTGGTTTAAATTATAAATTGATGCTCTTTGCTAATACTTTATTTATATTCTTGTCATCATATATTCTTGTCATCATATATTCTTGTCATCTTTGCTAATACTTTATTTAAATTGTATGTAGTTTATTTATATTTCTGTAGTCTTGTCATCATATAAAGTTGTATCTGACACTTGTATTTTTTCCCGTTACAGTCATTTGCTGAGGATAATAAAGCTCGTCGAAATTCCTATGTCGAGACTCACACTCTCGGTCCGAAGAGCTATGCTGAAGTTAAAAACAAGCTGGTATGATTAATTTGCTAAGAAACATGTACAAATTACCATATCATTTTATTACCTCTCAACTTAAAAACTAGTCTGCCATATTTGACATTATTATTTCTTGTATATTATGCTAGTAGAATTTATCGGCTAATCACAGAAATGTTATGTGTATGTTGTTTCTGATACATGCCAGAAAAATAAAGATCCAAATCATGCCTCCCCATCAGATGCTAGAATGTATCTAAAAAGTCGTAAGCGCAAGCCTGGGCGCAAGTACAAGTCAAATCAGGTTGAATTTCAGAAAAAAATGGTAAGTCTATCAATTTGTTTGTTATATATTTGAACTCATTTTACCTCCCAAAATATGATGAAACTGTCTATTGCAGGAGGGAATTGAGGATATGGTGAAACAAGGAAAGGATGCAGATGTGGTGTTTCCCAGAAAAAAGAATCGACCGGATTGGTTGGTGGGAAGGCAAGGTAAAACCGTTTCCTCCACAGACAAGCCGGCTGTTCCAGATACCTATGTTGAGGAGCTGACTGCGAAGATTACTCAGAATCTTCAGGATGAAATGGACGCCAAGGTCAACAAAAAAGTTCAGGAGAACATGGCTTGGTTCGTGAAAAAACTAGGAGAGGCGAATCCGGAGATGAAACTCGACCTTACTGACTTCTGCGCCACCCTTTCTAGCGATGCCGACGAAAATGGAACCCCTATCACTCCTGGCGGCGGAGCTACATCTTAAACACTTTACTATTTTAATCGTACTTTTGTAGTTACCATGTTTAATATTTATCTAGAACTGTTTTCATCCATGTTTTTGTTTGTCGGAGGTTGGATTGTTGGAGTTTGGGTTGACTGTATTTTGTTGGAGTTTGGGTTGATTGTATTTTGTTGGAGTTTGGATGTTTTTTGGATGGAAATACTGCATAAACAAGGCAGACTTTGTAAATTTTTTTTAATCTAGTGTTACATTTGCACTTGTGGTGTTACATTTGTCTAGTTACATTAGTAATAGTTACAGTTACATTATATATATGCAGTGTTACAATAGATGACGAAAAGTGTTACAATAGGTCACCTGCCACGTGGCAGCAGTGGGGCCCACAAGCACCACGTGGCACTGCCACGTGGGACCATGTGGGCCCCACTTGCTGCCACGTGGATGCCACGTAGATGCCACGTGGATGCCACGTGGATGCCACGTGGATGCCACGTGTCACTACATTAGCTTGCCACGTGTAAATATTTATCTGATATGTAATTGTCTAATGTAACCCTGGAAAGCATTACAGTAGGTTGATTTGTGGTTACATTAGATTTATAATGTAACAGTTTCTTACAGTTACAATAGGATCCTAAAAACGTTACATTAGGGGCCTAATGTAGCGGCCGCAGATGTAACCCCCCCTACCGTTACATTAGCCCTAATGTAACGGATTTTAGGCCTATTGTAACTGTAGGAGCGCGTTACAGTTGCCCACTTATGGCGTAGTGCATATGACGTCACATGACTTTCCTCAACATAAAGCCACTTATACTGACAACATGTTTAGTTAACCAATACATAACAACTTACGACCACTTTATAGTTGACTAACCAAGTCTAGATTCAAGTTACTATAACAATGCTAATTCTCATTAAAGTTAACCATATTGGTTCAACACATATGTAATTATTCAAATTACATCATAGAGACGTCTTATACCAATTAAATACAATTAAGCAACTAACATATAATTGACCATGTATACCACATAAGATCATCAATTAACAAACTACTATACGACGCCACCAACTCAACCAATCTTCTCCGCTCTACTTCCTTCTCTCCCTCTTTATTTCTCTCTACTCGGCCTCTCAGCCTCTCTCTCTATCCCTTCACTCTCTCTCGGCCTCTTGGCCTAAACCAAAGCCAAACACGCCTAAACACACGCACTAGAACAACACACACTCATATCCTTCCATCTCTCATACTCACCTTTCTCACACAAGAACACACAATTTTAGAAAAAGACATACTCACACACACCATATATTTTTGAAAGAAGCACTCACACGTAAAAATATAATTTTTAAAACAAGACACACTTACACGAAATATATTTTACAAAAATGAAACACTTCCTTTTTGAAAATCTCCTCAAGAACATAGTTTTAAAAAGAACTCACACACACAAACACACTTTGAAAGATCACCCATATGCTCACTCAAAATCATATTTTAAATCACACACACAAAATCATATTTTAAGAATCCAAACTCTCTTTTCCTTACTCCCTCGATCTCTCTCACCATCTCCCTCAATCTTTCCCTCTCGGTCCTCTGTCCCTCAATCTCCCTCTTTTCCTTTCTCCCTCAATCTCTCTCTCTCGGCCTCCTCCCTCTCCTCCATCTCCCTCTCTCGGTGTCTTGGTCCAACACCACCATTCCACCTTAACTCCCACTCCAAAACCATAAACCATTTCACATACATCAACATCATCTCAAATAAAAATCAATTACAAAATTTCAAACTATACCATACTTCACTTTCACTACAAAACACACATACAAGTCTAAATGTTCACCACACAACACTTTTACTAAAAAAGAATCATGACCCATTATCAAACTATCACTCAAATCACTAAAGCTCACAAAATTAGTGACATGCAATCACTAAAACTCTTAGTTATTAACTATCCATCATCAAACATAACTATATACTAACAATAATTGAAACCCACTATCAACTCTAGCTAAAATCATCAAATATCACCAAATGAATAACATGCATCGATAATCAATACCCAAATTATCAAAACAAACTGGTTGTAGAGATTTGAGAGAGGAGTGTTTTGGTTACTCACACTTGAAATTTGGATAAGAGAATCACAAGTTTTGGTGGGTTTAATTTGTGAAGAAATGAAGAACAATGGAGAGTGTTTGGGAGAGTGATGTCTGGGGAGAACAAAGAAATGGGGAAGAGAGAGCCGAGAGAAAATGAGAGAGAGAAGTGATGGTGGGCTTTTAAAGAAGTAAAATAGAAGTGTGTAGAAAGTGATTTAAAAGTAATGTAAAAATAATGTTATCTATTACATACTTCTAGAATTAAATCATAGGATTACAAAATTACCCAACTAAATAAAAATGTTTGAATGATAAAATCAAGGGCTATGGTGTAAATTCATAATCCCAATTCTAGATCAAGTAGAAATACTATTCTACAAATAACTTTTGTAGATTAGATAATTAAAATTGCATTTACATAGAAATAATCAAATAAAATGTCTTTTTCTCTCAAAAATAATTTTAAGTAGAAATTTACCATTCTCTAGGAAAATAAATAAATTACCCATTGGAGATAAATAATCTAGAAGGTGTAACATCCCTCAAAATAAATAATTAAAATAATTAAGTGATTATAAAATTTAAATCATGAGTTTAAAACTAAAGTAGAAATAAAATAATGCTAAGAAATATTTTATGCTATTAATTAAATAATTAAAGCATTCTCTAAATTTAATATTTTATGACCCAAATAAATTCTCAGAGCACTTAAATAAAATTTAGAAACCATATTCACAATTAAATAATTATTCACCATGCACATAATTCATATTTTAAGCACGTAACAATTTTGGCACATAAAGAAATTTCAAAATTATAGGACTATATCAAAGAAATATTTTTATCTTAAATAAATATAACTAAAATATGAGCTTACACATAAATCACATCATACCAAGATCATCATTGCTAAATAAAATATCAAAATAAAATCTCAATTGTTATTATTAGCAATAAATGAAAAATAATTTTAAATAGCTCTTTTTTGACAAAATAAATTTAAGACTACTCTAATTAGCACAAAGAGCCTATTAAATAATTATCACGCACATATAAAATTAATCGTATTCACATATTGGTAATAATTTACAAGTCAAAAATTCTAAGGCGTTACAACCTCCCCCCTTAAAAGGATTCAAGCAACAAAATATTTTATCAAATCTTTTTAAGAATTCTCGTCGAATGGGTGACCTTATTAGGTCTCAATCAATTATCATTTGGAAATTTCATCATCACAATTCACTGCATATAAAATGCATTGTGAACTCACTTATATAAATTTGACTGAAAGTTGAACTTAGTGAAACAATAACTAGTTCACTTCAAGAAACATTAACAACTAGCTGAACAAAATTTGCTAGGTCGATTAGTTTGGGACGCAGCATCTAGCTAGGATGATTAGCTAGACTTTCGTCATATCATTAAAATTTCAACTAGTTAGAACAATTAACTAGTCACTCACAATGGCACATACAATTAGCCATTTTCAATTTATTAGTACAAAATTTCGACATCGTAGTCGAAGAAAGAAAGAAAGCAAAATTTTGACTACTCAGATAATGAATTTAAAAAGAAGAATAATAAGTTTGGGACGAACAAGGTGATTATAACCCTTGAATAGAATATAAGGTCTAAAATAGATGGTCCTTGATATCGGAACAATCGATAACCTTCCACCAAACATTTCTCATTAGTGAAACGGTCCACCCAAAGGTGTCTCCGTACATAAACTTTGTCAAATTCTCCGATAGAATTGAATTCGGACTACCAATATCAAATTGATATCCTTTCCACGATTCCAACGTTTGATGTGCAAATCTCTTCCAAGTAAGAAGAAAGAAAATAAATAAAATGAATATTTAACAATTGTTGGTTGCATCCCAAGTTGAAGTAGGAAATTAGAAGGGTTACCTGACATGAATTATTCAAGGTAACACGAGCATGAACAGTTTTAGATTGAGTAGTGCACCAGCAAGTAGATACCAAAAAGTCAATGGTCATCATAATTTCTAACATCACCCGTACGAGGATGATCTAATCTTTCTGCCTTTATGGCTTAGGGTACTAACCAACGGTACCTCAAAATTGTACAAGTCCTTAAATAGGTCGGGAGTTCGAACATATTCGCCATTCCCCGATAATTCTTCAGAGATTGGGCCTCCTACGGCCGCATCAACACATCCTCAAAAGATGGAGGTCCATTAACGTATATGTAATTTCTCAACACTAGTCGTATCGAGTGAATCCAACCCCAGGCCACCATAAGTCTCATTCCTCGTAGGTCCTGAGATTGTCGCATTGCTTGTTGCAACCATACGTGTCTTCATCAGAATCACGCTATCCATTCTTCATGTCTTTGATTTCTGAGTCGAGCCATCATGGCCTATCGTACGAAATATACTCGCGATGCGATTTATCACGTTCGTCTCACGATAACGTTCTGGTACTACATGTACACAAAAATCTTCCTCTTAGGTAACAAAATACCCATCGACGGACAAGACACCAACTCTGGTGAAATCGTTGTTCTCAAGGCTTGGACCTCATACACAAGATAATGCCTTAACTTGTCCACGCAATTTAGTAATTCAGATCGCGTAAAGGACTGTTAACGTCTTGATCCTCACATGTGCTGCCTTCTCGTGGGCAACTACGATGAACTACAAACACTTAGGTTCTTACTAAGTCAAGTTACCCATTGGTATTGGCCATTCCGCCCTTACCCCAATTGCAACTGAGACTCTGCTCCGCGTCTTATCTTAATGTCCTTGATAATCCATGTACAATTCTAAACGTTCGTCTCATCATTATGACGGTCTTCAATGATCCTATTGATCCTCCAATAAGTCTTCTACTAAACTCTTTAACCTTGACATCCTCAATGGCACTACCTCCGGTAGTCCACTTAACGAACTCTATATGAATCCTCACGTTATTCGCTTACTTAGATATAACTCTTAACACTCTCATGTCCAAGTCTATAACTTAGTGCTCTGATATCATTTCTATAACACCCCCAAATCCGGGGTCAGGAATCTGGGTTGTCACGCTCCATCAATTATACAATACCTGCATTACTTACAACATTCTAATAATACAACTCCAAAGACCCCAATCACTTATGCACACACACACAAGTTATAGCCTTGGAAATGAGCAATAATAAGTAACACTTGTTATTACAAGTCAAATGTACTATCCAGGATCTCATCTATTATTTACAACCTCTACCTGAAGTTAAAATAATAGACCTCACAATTCTATACAAGGTTTAATAAGGAAACCTACTCGAAAACAATTCTCCCTAATTCCATCTGCAACTGTTCTGCTAACTCCGGCAGTATCCATCCCGCTGAACTAACTCAAGGGTGGTCTCTCCATTTCCTTGCTCTCGTAACACGAGGTGAATCAGCAATGTTTTCTTCATGCTGAAAGTTTTAATAAAGCAAGAATGAGCTAATAGCGATCAGCAAGAAATCTATCCCAGTTTAAATCTTTAAACCTTTCAGGTAGATAATCCATATAGGACCCATATTTAAAAACTACTAGGGTTCGACCCCCAAAATAGTATACCGTTCAAAATACCGTATGACTTATAATCATACTCAGTTACTTTTCGTAATTCATTTAGGAATCCTTGGTATCGATATAATGAACCAAGATTCAAAACATATCTTTTAAAATAGATATCAAATAATGGAATCAAGGCTTAAAGCCTATCCATTGATTCAAAGTACTATACAGTTCAACATACTGTATCTCTTAAATATCTTCTCAACATATATTGTAATAACCCCAAATTTTGGACTTAGTTTTAAAAAAAAAATTGATGAATAGTAAAATCCTGATGAATAGTAAATTTCTGAACCGAAAAAGATTTTCAGACCACCCTATGTACGAGTCGGGATAATGAACTTTCGAAGTCGTATTAGTGATCTACTTTGAAAATGAAGGAATGGAAAAGCTGTCCGAATCAGAAAAATAGCATTTTCTGTTTTCTCCGAAATTTCACCAATAACGGACGGATTAATCATTATTTGAAAATATTGGAGGATTTAAATTATCAATTCCATGGATATGGATTTAATAAAAGAATTAGTGATATCAAGAACGTTTACGGTAAAATACTTCGATAGAATACTTAAGAAATCCTTGCGAGCGTTCAACGAGATTAAGCGATTAAGCAAACGAATCATAGATTAAGGATTGAAATTATGACAAGATTAAATATCCTACATGATCATCAAGAGAATTATATCAAGTGGATTCAAGGATTTAAACAAAAAGGAAGCTAACCAAGAGTTAAGGAACTCTATAAAAAGAGATTGAGAATATTCGAAGAAACGCGAGAACATTTTCTAAGAAGAAGGAATAAAGAGGGAACAAATAAGGGATTGTGCCACAGTGGAGTAATAAAATGCAACATATAAGCTGTAACGTATTGATTTTATTAAAAGGACACAAAGACGATCCAATTGGTGGAAGAAAAAAAACCAAAGTATCATGCTTGAAAGTCAACTATAACAAGGATGACCCTTTTGCATTTAACCAAAAAGTGGGAAGTGTTATGTAAAGCCAACACTTGGACCAATGAAGTGTTGAGAACACAAAAGGTAGAAGATGCATCCAAAAAAAATTAATACATATATACATGTATTAATTCATTTCACAACAACCAAACAAAACAAACAAATTCTGCCCAGCAGAAACCAAGCTCAAAGAAAAATTCATATCTCCACTTATATCCATCCTTAAATCACAAAGTTTTAACCATAGCTTCTCCACTCCATGGGTAACATGCGTTCAAAATTTCATAGTCAACAAAGGAGTGTAGACTATCCAAATCTCTTCCCCAAGTTGGAGAACCCAATCTGTCCAGTTTCTGTTCAGCGGAAAAATGGGGCTCAAATCCCTAGCTAGGAAGCTTTAAATTTGACGATCTATAACTCAAAAGAAATCCTATGAAGAGCACAAGGTCTGGTAAAAATCTTAGCACCAAACTCTTATTTTTCGATTTGTTATGGATTTTACAAGATGAGGATGAATAGTGATTTCAAGAACTAACTTCTTTGATCTTAAACTCTAGGCTTTCCAAGGATCACCCAAGGCTTGTTTAGAGGTTATAAGTGATTGTTAATGTCTCTCAAGCTCTAAGGAAGGTATAAAAAACCTCTACCCCTTTTTGTTTATATGAGTTTTATGGTTGAAATAATGATTAGAGTCGTTATTCGTGTTATCGTTAAGATCCGTGAATCTTATGTTCGATTTGAGGATGAGTGATTTTGTGAAGCTTGATTTAGTGTATGATAATGTTTAGGGGCTGTTTTGGATGTGTTGATGAAGTATAATGGTTGTTGGTTTGGTTGGTTGATTGTTGATTGGTGGTTGTTTGAAGTGTTTAGAAACACGGGAATCGCGTATAAGCGCCGTTACCATACCGAAATTTCCTTAGATAGTTTAGGCAGAAATCACGGTTACATTAAAGGGCATGAACATGAAGTTTCTGACCATGAACATTTAGGCCTTGTTTCCTAGTTTGTTTTAGCGAAAGAATCGTATCGTTTCGATTTACGGTTTAGGAGAAACGTCTGTTTTAGTGAAAGCGGTTTCGCGTAACTAAGTAGTTCATTGCATGGACTTTGAGATAGTGATCAAACCCCTGAAGTGACTTATTGGAATGTGAAACTTTGTGTTAACATGATAGGTACGTTTAGGAAGACCCTCGAAAAGATTTCGTGTTAAAAGGATTATATTTCAATTTTATAAAAATGCGTGAGCGAGCATGCTCGAGTAGAGGATCTTAAGGAGTTAACTTGAAAATGGACTTGTACTTGAGTTAGTATATACTTAGTATGGTGAAAGCGTTTAATTTATTAATCTTGAACCTTGTGTTAATTCTAGATTACTGGACCAACCTGAGACTTACTACTACTTCTGGATTTCCAGGCAAGTTTTCTCATTCCATGCTGTATTTTAAAGTACCATATTCTGATGTATGCATATAATAGATGCAAGTTTCCAAATCTATACTTTGAAGTATTCACTATATAATACTGCTTTTGCCATGTATAACATTGGACAGTTTTGCGATATATCTTATTTCTTGTTGAAATGGATTTGACCTTTGGATTATATAAAATCTTTTGAGTTAAGTAGTTATGAACCGGTTTACCTGGTAGCTCTAAATATAAGAGCATATTCATTGTTTTCGACTCTAGATCGGGAGTCGGTATTTTGAAATATGTAGATAGCCGTGGAAATCCGGAGGGATTCCATCGGCAGAATACTATATCTTTCAAGGAATGTTATTTGAGTATTATCTCAGTCGAGAAATACTATTTGAATACTATTTCTGTTATATATGATAATGGAAGGCATAACTGTTTTCGAAAGTATATTGTGATACTTGCTTTATGATTTGATTATGAAAGATTATTTTTCCGATAAAGATATCGGGTATCTGTTATTCGATAATTATCTATTTAATGAATATTATTTTGAATATTCATTCGAGGTTTATTTATTTAATGAATATTATTTTGAATATTCATTCGAGGTTTATTTATTTAATGAATATTATTTTGAATATTCATTCGAGGTTTACTTATTTAATGAATATTCATTCGAGGTTTATTTATTTAATGAATATTATTTTTGAATATTCGTTTAAAGTTTATTTATTTAATAAATATTATTCGATTATTTATTAAATACTTTTAACACGTTTTAAAATTAGTAATATTATTTAAAGTTTATCCTCGACCTTCAATAATTACGAAGGATACTCTAAGCTGTATTATTAATTATCTTTAATCAAAAAGAGGTTCCCAAAACACTGTTTTTCCATTTAAATCTGTCTTTTAAGAGGATTTAAATGCTCGCTCAACTATCAAAAATATGGGAAACCTGATTTAAGTGACTGCTACTCTTTTTAAACTCTCAACTCAAAACTGTCAAGGGACAGATATTTTCTCGGAGCAATTTAATTGCTGCAAGTCAAATGTTGTGTTACTACCTCAACGATTGAGGAGTAAATTGATGGAACAAGTCGATATCCATTAACAAGCATCGCTTGGGAAATATTGGAGAATCTTCCTTTCCAACCAAGATATAACTACTGAGTGGAGTCATATCAACAAGTATTACACTTGGGGAAAGGAGGACGATCTTTACGTTTCAGAGTCATGGATTTCATCCGAACTAGAAGCAAGTGTAAGAGGTCGAGTCGCGCCGATCCATCATTTTATTGCCCCAAATGGGCCGGGGAGATCCAGAAAGGCGGTAGACAATGTCAGGTTGTCGTGTTCTTCCATCTACATGTAGAAAACCCTTTTTAGTTGTACAACCTGCTACTGATCATAGTAAGGTTGGAGAACTGGCGCGGAGATTACTCCAGTATTAGTTCATCATCCAACTTGGATAATTCTGCAAGATGTATTGAAAGGGACTAAAGGGTAGCCCCCTTAGTATAGGTTTACCGATCATGTTGGCAGAGGGTCGAAAAGTGTTTAACAAAATGAAGTTACAATAAATCCTTGCAACTTCATCTTTTATTTTATGAGTTATGACTCTGATAAAATCTTACTCAGATTATATATGCATAAGTGGATTTTGGGTTACGGAAACATTATATTAATTTTCCTCGTAACTTCATCTTTTATGTTATACTAGTCTCTTATTCGTTAAAGGCATAACATGTGGTTACAAAGATATTTTCGAACTATATAGTGTTTTGAATCAATGAATAGGCTTTAAGCCTTGATTCAAATATTTGATATCTATTTTAAAAAGATATGTTTTGAGTATTGGTTTATCATACTGATACCAAGGATTTCCAAATGATTACGAAGAGTATATAAGTATGATTATAAGTCATACGGTGTTTTGAACGGTATACTATTTTGGGGTTAGACCCTAGTAGTGTTAAAAACTTTGATCCCATATGGATTATCTTCCAAAAAGGTTTAAAGATTTAAATTGGGATAGATTTCTTGCTGAGCACTATTAGCTCATTCTTGCTTTATTAAATATTTCAGCATGAGGAAAACATTGCCGAATCCACCACGTGTTACGAGAGCAAGGGAATGGAGAGGCCACCCTGGAGTTAGTTGATGCAGGATGGATACTGTCGGTGTGAGCAGAATAGTTGCAGTTTGAATTAGTGAGAATTATTTTGAGTGGGTTTGTATTACTAAACCTTGTATAGAATTGTGAGGTCTATTATTGTAACTTCAGGTAAAGATTGTAAATAATAGATGAGGTACTGGATAGTACATTTGGGTTGTAATAACAAATGCTGATAATTGTTGCTCATTTCCAAGGCTATAACTTGTGTGTGTGTGTGCGTAAGTGATTGGGGTCTTTGGAGTTGTATTATAAGAATGTTGTAAGTAATGCAGGTATTGTATCATTGATGGAGCGTGACAACCCAGATTCCTGACCCCGGATCTGGGGGTGTTACATATATACACACATATCTATTTAGATATCTCATACGGTTCAAAATACTGTAAAATATCAGTAATGAACACCTTTGAAACTCCGTTCATATACAGAACGATATGTTTAAACATTCTTTTCGTCAAAACATGCCATACAGTACAACTACTGTATGAGGAACATCATTACTCTTCACTGTCACATTATCAGTAACTCAGCGCCTAGACTTTTGTTACAATGTGCAGCACAACTTCCAAGTGGAAGAAAGGGAACATACTAGAACACCCGACACACGGTGATCAGCCGTTGTATCGTAACGTAACTTTTCTACTAGTAGAAGGACGACTTCCTATTCGGTTATCACCCTGGCCGCATACGGGCCACTGTGCTAAGAGATCACTACCTCGGTGCCTATTTCGTCACCGGGTAAGCCTTAGCACTCAAGAGATCACTACCTCGACGCCTATTTCGTCACCGGGTAAGCCTTGATAATTTTGGCACTACCCCGACAACTGTTTCATTGCCGTGTAGGCCCTTCTAGTTCCCATTATAGAAAACAATAACAATGAAACAGGAATCGGAACTTAATCCAGAGTATTTGAAGGGAGTAAGTCACAGAGTGGGTTGACATTAGTCAACGAAACTACCGATGATTACCATGTATTTTGAAATCATGACCAGGGAGTTAATTGAAATTTTCAGAGTTTAGAAAGTTTGAAATTCTTTACTTGAATGGGGGAGTCATCCCCAACTATAGGTATTCTAGAGGAACAGTGGAAGTAAAACTCTGTCCTCGACTTCTTGAACTAGATTCCCAATTTCCGATGAGTAGAAAACACTATTCGCATTTAATTATCTTTAAATATCTTAAGATAATTATTGGGAATCTCTGTTTTAAATATCTTTTCCGAAGATCAGAAAGTTTTGTGTAAATAGTAGAACCTTAAATAATATAATAAGGTTCTATGATTTTTAAATCATATTTGAAATATTTAATAAATATCTAAATAATAAATATTGATTTATTATTCAATAATATTCTACTTAAATGAATATTCAAAATAATATTCATTTAGCTAATAAATATTCAAAATAATATTCTTAATAATATTATTTAATATCACACATTAAATATCCAATAATAAATATATATTGGAATATTTAATCATCATATTTAAAACATAGTTGTCCCTGGACCCTCCAGTATCTGACAGTATTTATTAAAATAACGTAATAATTTAACTCCCGGTCTATTATTTTAAAATCATCGTATAAGTGCTCCATCCTTAGAGCCTTTAAAACCTCGGTTTGTATCTAGTATTTACCTAGCATATAAACCTTATATCTTACGAAAGCTTTTACCAAAAGCGTAAACAGTTTATATATATATCTCACATCATTAAAGCAGAATATATATATATATATATCAATCACATAATCACAACAACATCTTTTATTTGGTGTAGGGTTTGAAAAATTGCATGCATCTATCATATGCATACATCACATCTCATCATTTTTAATACCATCACATCTATATACGATGTGAGGTTTGAAAGCATGCATCTATCATATGCATATCAATATAAGTAATGGAAAACAACATGGGATGAGAAAACTTGCCTCGGGTCCTTGGTTGTTAGGGGTTCAAGAACTTGCCGGGAAATCTATAAACAAAGAAATACCTGATCAGTCCCTAGCGTAATCATTCGCTCATAACAATTCACTCTAAGTCAACCATAAGTCAAACACATCATGTAGCCACGTTATTCCTCAACAATGTTCGTGTTTTAATTGACTTGAAATAATCCTTTACCTTAGTCACAACGGTTGGTCAAAGTAGTATCCTAGAGTTGACTTTTCATAGAGTTACTATTACGCGACTCGTGCTCTAACTCTTTTAATAAATCGGAAAATTCGTATTTAAATACGAAACCACTTCTAAAATCATCTTGAGTATTTTTAATATTTATCATAAAAGTTTTGATCTCAAAACAGGGGTTTAACCTGGTGAAATGTATTTTCAAACTTGGATGAGCTACGGAAAGTTACTATTCGCATGCCTTTCACTAAAACGCTCATATCTCCTTAACCGTTAATCGAAATGACACACCGTTTTCGCGTGCGCGATCTAGATAAAGAATAGAACAAAATTCTTGAAAACAAATTTATGCTTAAGGGGGTGAAATTCCCAAGAGCAACAGATTTTTGGCAGTGAAGTGCAGAACCACTTACTCCTCGCGCAGCTTTGATTCCGACATTTTTATAAAATTACCAACTTATCTTTTTAACACGAAACCTTCTCGATTCACTTACTAACTGTCCATGTTAGTATCCATTTTAATATCATGACCTAATTACATTTTTAAAGGGCTTGATCACTATCTCAAAGTTCATGTAATGAACTACTTAGTTACGCGAAACCGCTTTCACTAAAACGGACGTTTCTCCTAAACCGTAAATCGAAACGACACGATTCTTTCGCTAAAACAAACTAGGAAACTGGGCCTACATGCTCCTGGTCAGAAACTTCATGTTTATGCCTTTTAATGTAACTGTGGTTTCTGTCCAAACTACCTAAGAAAATTTCGACATGGTAACGACGCTTAAACGCGATTCCCGTGTTTTAAACACTCAAATCAACCACCAATCAACAATCAACCGATTACCAATGAAACCTCAAGTTAATACTACAAGTTTTCTGTCCAAACATGGTCATATCCTAGTTCATAGGTTTATCCATAAGTCAACCATTAAACATACACAAAATCATGCATGCATGCTTCATTACAACATAACTCTAAACAATCACTTATAACTACTAAGATCAAAGCATAATCTCAAAAGGGGAGAAGTTTTATACCTTCCTTGGAACTTAACAAAAGCTACATATGGATGGTATATCCTTCCTTGCTCCTTAACCATGCTAATCGAACCTAAAAACTTCAAAACAAAACAAGATTCTATGAGATTACTATTTACATCACTATTCATCATCATCTTTGATCAATCTTTTGAACAAGTAAACCTTCATGGATGAAGCTAAGATTAAAGATCTACCTTATTTTATGGAAGAGGGTGATTTAGAGCCCAAGAACATGAATTATGGTTGAGTGAAAGTGGAGGAAAATTTCTTAAGGTTTTTGGAAAAGAAAAGGGCCGAATGGTGTTCTTCACCTTGGATGCATCTTCTTGATTTGTTTTGTTTTGTTTTCCTTTTTTTCTTTTGTCTAATTAGTCATTAATACTTTGTCATTTAATTTGTGTGGCTAATAACAAGCCTTGTCACCAATGACATGCCTCTTTTTGAACTTTTGGTGGTGGTGAAAGTGGTGACAAGGTGGTGATTCACCACTTTGTCATCACTTTGTCACACTCCTGCATCATGCTTATGTCATCATTTGTATCCTCAATCCTCTTATATGTTACACTTGATGATCTTATATGATACTTTCCCTTCAGTTAGGGTTTAATCCATAATTCGTTACACTTTTGTTTCGCGATAGTCTCAAGTGATTTCAAAAATGTTTCTCTGTACCAATGCTAGGGGATACTTCCCTGATCTTTCCATTACCTTGGTTTAATATATGATCCTAGATTTCTCACCTTGGATTAAGGTATGATTATGGATTTCTTATCCTACATACTTTCTCAAAACGATCAAATCAATAAATCCTTGATTGTCCGATGAATAGTGATCAAAATTTAAAGTTGGAATCTCCCGATTCTGATCGCGTTTACATTCACTTATTCTTCCTATACATCAATAATATAACCTCGAAGCATTCATTCCATATCATCCACATAGTGTGGTCTGAAAAATTTTCCATCAGCAAATTTACTATTCATCACATTTACTATTCATCAAATTTTTTTAACTAAGTCCAAAATTTGGGATTATTACAGTATATATAAGTGTCATAAGTATGACTGTCTGTATGAAGAGTCATACTAGTGTAAAAAAGGAGTCATACCAGGCCTTTTTTCAGCATTTAACAAATAGTCATACCAAGTCTTTTATTAAAGTGAATTGGCCAATGCACATGCAGTTAAGTGAATGTATTAACAAAAGAAAAGAAGATCAAGACAATATACAAAACACTTAACATTATATCTTTTCAAACATTCTGTCAAGAACTCAAGAACTGCCGTAGACAATTTCATTTGATCAGTAAATCATTTCTAGTTCAAAGTGTTATATCCAAACCACTAGAAATCATTTACTTGTACTGCTTTGACTATCTAGCGGATCTTTATACCTAGAACGTATCTCAAACTATTATTAATCGTTCTATCTTTTAATTACAAATATAAAAAAGTTCATGTCAAATTTATTCTAGATTTGTTTTAATTAGTTTGAGATTCAATCTTGTGATCAGTACAATATTTGTAACACCTTTCAAGTTTAATATAAGTTATATTTAACTTGAATTTTGTTTCATTTAATTCCGCAATAATTTGTTCTTGAATTGTTTAATCCTAAAACGAACAAATTCGATAAAACGGTATAGTTTGTATTCAACCCCCTTCTACAAACTTATCGGGACCTAACAAAAATGCCAGAGTAGAAAGAGTAATACTAAAGGGTTTTTTAGTAGTTAATGGCACTTGATGATTGTTATTTGTAATTCATTTCATATATTGCATGTGGTAGGAGAAAATAAAAATGGTGTGATCTTCTCTGCGTCAATTAACACTTCAGTCACCTTCTGATCAACCACCATCTCCGTCTACCCCAAAAGAAATTCAGGGAAAGAAGGATATATTTGTGCTGATGCAGGCTAGACCTTCGAAGAGGGGGAAGCTCAATATTTATCCTCAAGTAAATGTGGGAGAGCTTATCGGAGCCAAGGAAGCAACACAGTGGGTCAAACAAACAGCGGAAAAGTCTCGTGCTCCAACAGTTGATGTTCTTGATGACTTTTATATGATGATGTCAACAATCTTTGATGAGGTGACACAGATTGTCTGTTCCATCCCTGAGGTGAAACGATCTATTTTGGATGAGTAAATCCGTAAGTTAGCCATTGCCGTATTGATATGGGCTAAAAATAACCCTAAAGACATAATTAATATTGCATTAATTAAACCTAGCTAGTCCATAAATAAGGCCTGAAACTCTAATTTCGTAATTAATATTTGGGCTAGAAGTACAACCTGTATTAAGAGACGTCCAATACATGCTTGTTCTAATACGAGTGGGCTTGTTTCAATACAAGTCCATTATGATATGGAAACAACTCCTACAAGGAAGGATCTAGAATTTATCTTTATTCACCATCAAGGATAAGACTTATCCTTCAAGAAAGTCAATGCTTATCCACCGTCAAGGATAAGACTTATCCTTCAAGAAAGTCAATACTTATCCACCGTCAAGGATAAGATTTATCCTTCAAAGAAATCAATACTTATCCATTAGGATTTTAAACGCCTATATAAAGGGTCTGACCCCTCAGCTCAGAACTACTTTTTAGACTTCATCCTCGAATAAGGACATACAAGTCATTACATCATTGGTGTGCCCCTGCCGCCATAGCCCCGAGGGCAACACCAAGAACTACGTTTTATTGGCTTGATTCTCTAAACACTAGAGATACGTAGGCATCTTGTTAGGACCGAGTTAGTCCACGACAACAAGAGCATCCATTAAAGCTCGAAGCTCTCTAACCTTAGCATTGAATTCAAAGATACAGTTTTTATTCCACAACATTTGGCACCGTGTGTGGGAACAACTTATATCAACCATGATGAATACACGGAGAAACAATTGTTGTGACGAACCACCAGCAATAACTCAGGTTTTGACGTTCGATGTCGAGAACCACCCCGCTTCAACTTCTGCACAAGGGACGGATTCCCCTACAGCGACTACTCAAGGATTGAATCTCCGAGGGTCGAATCCCCAATTCCAACATATGGGATTAAATGCACCAGGGGCCGATCCCAAAACACCTAGCAATCGTGCATGTAGGGACGAATCCCTCATCCTAGAAAGCGAATTCTCAAATACAAGGCATGACTGCGCCCTTTATCACTAATGCACCCCCCCCTTGGATTGCTCAAACCCGAGATCTAGTATATGGGTTGCCCATACTAGGAGGAAGTAACATCCATTTTCCTCCTCCTCAAATTAATAAGAGTTATGAATCCCCTTATGTTCAAGGCTTGGAGCCCCCAAAGACAGGAAACGATGATTTTTCTGGTCGAGATACAACTGATACGAACGAATCCACTGATAAGGATTCTCATTCCCGAAAAAGGAGACACTCTAAAAGGGATACCACTATAAGGAATGGTCATCCACAACCCTGAGGGTTAAAAGGAATGAACATTCAGGGTACAAATTCTCAAGGGAAGATTCCCCAAGGGATGCACTCAATGTGCTAACCCTCGAACTCAAAGGATGATTCAAGATCCCCAAATTTGAGGGACAAATCCCCAACTTTATATGGTGATGTCACCCCTAGTTGCTAGTGCACCACAAGGGCTGCAAGTTTGTATCATCGTATTGCCTCCATGAGCAATTCAAAAAACCGCTTAAGGGTTATCTCTGTTTCCAACTTTTGAAGGAAGCGTTCACTCTCATCAAACTTATGAGGGTATGTTTTGAAGGAATTTACGGATGAGCGGAAGTGTGATATAACATTTATTCTGTAAAAACCATGTATCGCACATATAGAAAAACATACAAAATCTAGAGCGAGGGGAATCGTAACCATACCTTGCGAATCGAAGCTTTTAAAAATGATGGTTGTAAGCAGTTGCTCCTCAAAGTGTGAAGCACTCTACCGGTATCCACCAAGAATTTTCTTTCGATGAATTCTTCAAAAAACTCTGAGACCTTTTTAGAGAGAGAGAGAGAGAGAGAGATGGAGGCTAGCTCCTGTTCTAGGTTTTTCACAAAAAATAAGATGATCCTTAGAATAAACTATCTCATTCTATTTATAGGGCTTTCTTAGGGTTTTAATAATATATCAATATATATATATTAACCCCACATTTCTAAAATGCTTTAATAATGATTAAAACTATTTTAATCATTATTTCTTTTTCTAAACTATTTAGAAAATAATTCTTCCTCTCTCATAATTTAAATCTTTTCATCAAAGAAAATATTCTTTTATGGTGTGACCCTGTAGGTTCAATATTAAGCCGGTAGTAGAAATAAATAATAATAAACTTTTATTTATTATTTATATGAATTCAAATAATTCATTAAACATAATTAACTGATTAATTATATTTATTCTACATCGTGAGTGATGCTTCTCAACATATCACGACTATCCGGATAATATGAATTCACTGCTTAGAATACCAAGAACCTGTCAGTGACTAGTTTCAGTACAATCAATTCCTTCTACCCTACAATATCCCGATTAAATACAAGGCATGGATCTCGTGTCAGGCCTATCAAATTTAATCATATGATTTCTTATTCATAATGCTAAGTTCATATTAATGCAAATTAGAAACTCCTTTCTAATTTCATACACTCTGGCCAGAGATTCCAGAACTCGCATACTAAGAATAACATAGGATATTCTCTTCCTATACTGGAAGGGGTAGATCCTCTATTGACGTTAACTATCTCCATACATAAATCCCTATGCCCAGAATAGACCTAATGGATGTCCTTGAGACTAAGGACTAATCCAAAGCATAGTTCATTATATACAAGATAACTCTAACAATCTCAAGTCTAAGGACACTTGTACAACTATCACTCAGTGAATAACTATTGACACGTGAGTAAACTCCATTAGCTGTTCAACTTATCGAGACATTTTCGGTAAACTTATTCCCTAACCAGCACCTACATACTAGCTATAGTGTCACCACACAAATGCCTATGAGAACAGACATCCTCCTGACGGGAGCAAGCATAGTATGTACCAATCTTTGCGGATTCACCAACTTCCGATTAGTTATCCTATGATCAGGAACTGTTTAAATCTAGAGTTATCATCTTCTAGATCTCACTATTATAATCTCATTATAATTCTAGAAGCTTTACTCTAAACTATGGAACATCTTATTTAAAACAATTTAAATAGATAAAGCTCGTAATAAAAACAAAACAAGTCTTTTATTAACATTAATGAAATCAAATAAGAATACAAGAAAGTTCTTCCTAACTCATCATACATGATTGGATTTAGGACAAACACTTTCATGTTTCTCATTACATTAGAGGCTTGACTCCTCTCCATGAAAGGAATTGTAACTTTTCTGGACTTATACTACGGATGATGAAACCTCGACTAATGATCCTAGAAGGAGGCATCCAGTCAAATAGCCTATGGGCAGAGATGGGCGTTTCCAAACCCAAGGGGCTAAGGAAATGAACCCACAAAGTATAGAAGAAATTGGCTCATAAAACGCGTATTCAAAATTTGAAGCAAGATCTTGAAGGACAACGGGCCATGCAGCCCCCAAGGGCTAGGATCCCCTCTATTATTAACTTGGATGAGACCCCGAGGAGGACAATGGTTGATACCCAAGGGGCTGACCCCAATGACTTGAGCCCTCCAACATATCATGATGATCTAACTCTTCAATTCATCAATGAAAAAATAGATGTTTTTATCTCAAGAAAATTCAAGATGCCCACGATCAATACCAATGATGGTGTGAGTGATCCGGTAAATCACGTAAGAACTTTCTGCAAAATATTGTTGTTGCAACCAGTCACGAGCGCTATCAAGTAGGACATGTCCTTAAACCCTGGGGGCATGACACAATGATAGTATAGTCACCTACCTCCTAAAGATCGGTTCTTTCAACGATCTGAGTAGTTCATTCATAAGCCACTACATTAGTGGAAAAATTCATGAAAAAGCTCGACCTCTTTAATGAGCATGAATCAAGTAAAGAATGAGAATGTTAGGGACTACTTGGATCGATTCACTAAGGAAGCCTTAGAGGTCCGATACTTAGAAGACAAAGTGGCCATGATAGCCCTACAACAAGAAACCACTGACGACCACTTTAAAAGGTCTTTGGCAAAGCAACCCCCCCCCCCCCCCCCGAAAGCATGTTGAAGCTACAAGACAGGGCTAGAAAGTACATTAAAGCTGATGAAAACATGAGGAAATATGAACCAAATACTGGGGGTAATGGAAACGGAAAGAAGAGGAAAGAGACTCAAGAGTATGATGCAAGGGACAAGTACCCCAGAACAACAGAGGATTTTGATCCTACACCAAAGAAGGGTTATCCCGGACAAAGATTCATGGAGTATACAAGATTGAATGCTCCTAGAAGTCAAATCCTGATGGACATTGAAAAAAATGTTGATCTCCGATGGCCGAAGCCATTGAGGACTGATATGGAGAAAATAAACAAGAACCAATTCTATCAGTTCCACAAAGAAGTTGGTCATGACACCGACGATTGTAGATAGCTGAAGGACGAAATTGAATTCTTGATCCGAAGGGGAAAACTGGATAAGTTCACCAAGGATGGGAATTGAGGAAACCAAAGAGGACACTATGAGAAGAAAGACTATTACCGAAAGGATAATGATCAAGATCGTAATCCTAGACCCCGAGGTCCAGTTATCAACATGATATTTGGAGGACCGACTGCGGCTGGCTCTTCCAGGGATTCACGAAAAGCTTATACTAGAGAGGTAATAATGACTATTGTTGGAGAAGCACCGAAGAGTGCCAAAACAGAAGTTGCCATTAGCTTCGATGATTCTGACCTAGAAGGGGCAAAATTTCCTCATGATGACCCATTGGTCATCACACCTGTGATAGGCAATTCTGAAACCAAGAGAGTTCTGGTTGATAATGGAGCTTCTGTGGATATCTTATTCCACGATGCTTTCATCAAGATGAGATATACTGACTCACAGTTGACACCCTCAAACATGCCTATCTACGGATTCAATGGAGTCGAATCAAAGGTAGAAGGCGCAATCCAGCTCCCCATGACTATAGGGCTCGAAGACAACGACTCAAATGCCGAACTTCTTGGTTATAAAGGAAACCTCTACTTATAATGTAATCCTTGGAGGGACTGGCCTTCATGCTTTTAAGGCTGTTGCCTCAACATACCACTTGAAAATAAAGTTTCCTACAAGGAACGGGGTTGGTGAAGAGCGATGAGATCATAAAATGGCTAGAAGTTGCTATGTAGCCGCACTAAGACCTGATGGAGTCGGGGGGGGGGGCAGGTTCTCCCAATTGAGGACATGGATTCAAGGGATGATGAAGATAGAAGGGGAAAGCCAACTGAGGATTTCATCCCTATCTCCTTAGTTCCAGGAGAACTAGATAAAGTCACTTACATTAGAGCACTGTTGCCCGAACCCTGGAAGGGCAAGATTGTATCTTTCCTCCAAGAGAGTGAAGATGTTTTTGCTTGGACAATAGCTGATATGCCAGGGATTGATCCCCAATTGATAACTCACAAGTTGAACGTAGATCCCGAAAGGAATACGATGAAACAAAAGAAGAGGCACTTTGCTCCAGAAAGACAAGAGGCCATAAATCAAGAAGTAGATAAGCTCTTGGAAACATGATTCATTGAAGAGATTCAATTCCCTGAATGGTTGGCTAACCTGGTAATGGTCAAGAAAACCAATGTAAAGTGGAGAATTTGCGTAGACTTTACGGATTTGAACGATGCATGTCCTAAGGACTATTTGTTAGATCAGGATTCAATAATCGTCAGGATCTAAGACTCAACTGATCAGGATTGCTGACGTCATCAGTATTGCATGGTCATCAGTATTTGCTCAAGCGTCAATATCAGGATTATCATCAGGATTTATATCAGGACTGGGATCAGGATTGATCATCGGGACTGGAAGCTGATCAGGATTCCTACTTCGAGTTATAGTTGGAGTCTAGTTAAATAAGGAAGTTTATTTTGTCGGTTCTTTATTTATAGGAATGAAGCTATCAATTTAGGATAGGTTTCAATCTTTGTAATTGATTAGGACTTATCTTGTAATTGTTAGTTGTGCAGTATATAAACACAGTTTAGGTTTCGATTTATATCGATCACACACACGAGTGTTTTTGTAACCTAGAAGCTCTCAAGAACATCAGAATTTCTTGAGAGAGTATGTAACAGTTTTATATCAGATTTAATAAAGCTGTTATTATACTTTCATATTTATGATATATACTTTAATAAGTCGAGAATCTTATACAATTGTATTTAAACCCCCTTCTACAATTGTTATTTACTGGGCAACAATTGGTATCAGAGCAAACTGATTTAAATTTGAATCAGAAACGATCTAAGATGTCGACAAAGTATGAAAGCATGAAAATTCCCATCCTGAAGAAATCTGAGTATCCAACATGGAAGGTAAAGATGCTGATGTACCTGGAGGCTATGGATCCTGACTATTTGGACAGGATTCGTGATGGACCATATATTCCTACGAGACTTATTCCACAAGCAGATATTGTACCTGAACACTACGCGGTCAAGGTGAAAACAGATTGGACTCCAGAAGAGAAAGCTGACGTTCTCAGAGATGCTAAGATAAAGAATATCCTTCACAACAGTCTTGATGTTGTCATGTCAAACAGGGTGATTGCATGCAAGTCTGCAAAAGAAATTTGGGACACTTTGGAAACTCAATGCCAAGGATCTGCCTCTGTCAAGAAGAACAGGAGGGCTCTACTTATTCAAGAGTATGAACAATTTGATGCTAGACCCGATGAGAGCCTTACTGACCTGTATGATTGATTCCTGACACACCTGAACAACCTATCTCTAGTTGGCAAAGAGTATGTATCAGAAGATTCTAATACCAAATTTCTGAGAGCTTTACCAGAAGAATGGGATAAACAAACATCAATCATTAGACATCAGTATGATCTAAACACTGTGTCTATTGATGAAGTTTATGGGATGCTGAGAACCTATGATCTTGAGGTTCAACAAAAGAAGAATAAGAAAAGCAGCAAGGCAAAATCTATTGCTTTGAAAGTTGAGGCTAAATCAAAAGGAAAAGCTGTGGAGGTCTCTTGGAGGAAATCAAGAGTAGTTGAGTCAGTCCTGATGACTCATCATCAGATACTGATGGCAATCCTGATGCCAATACTGATGATGATTCTTCTGACTCAGACATGGAAGAGATGGTTGCTATGATAGTCAGAGGCTTCAAGAAGATGAAGTTCAGGAAGGCTAGAAGACAAGGCAACTTCCAGAAAAAGACCTTTAATGCTGACAAAGACAAGTACAACTAAAAGGACAGCAAAAGTGGCAAATTTGACAAGTCAAAGGTTAGATGCTACAAATGTAATGGAATGGGGCACTTTGCAACTGAGTGCAAGACGGCTAAAGAACTCATTACTTCAAGCAAGGATTAGATGGACTCTTCCTCATAATCTGATACTGAGGTGGTCAACTGTAACACCCCCAGATCCGGGGTCAGGAATCTGGGTTGTCACGCTCCATCAATATACCATACCTGCATTACTTACAACATTCTACTAATACAACTCCAAAGACCCCAATCACTTACGCGCACACACACAAGTTATAGCCTTGGAAATGAGCAACAATAAGTAACATTTGTTATTACAACTCAAATGTACTATCCAGGATCTCATCTATTATTTACAACCTCTACCTGAAGTTACAATAATAGACCTCACCGTTCTATACAAGGTTTAATAATACAAACCTACTTGAAAACAATTCTTACTAAATCGAGCTACAACTATTCTGCTAACTCCGGCAGTATCCATCCTACTGGACTAACTCAAGGGTGGTCTCTCCATTCCTTTACTCTCGTAACACGAGGTGAATCGACAATGTTTTCTTCATGCTGAAAGTATTAATAAAGCAAGAATGAGCTAATAGCGCTCAGCAAGAAATCTATCCCAGTTTAAATCTTTAAACCTTTTAGGAAGATAATCCGTATAGGATCAAGTTTTTAACACTACTAGGGTCTAACCCCATAATAGTATATCGTTCAAAATACTGTATGACTTATAATCATACTCAAATACTCTTCGTAAATCATTTGGAAATCCTTGGTATCAGTATGATAAACCAAGACTCAAAACATATTCTTTAAAATAGATATCAAATAATGGAATCAAGGCTTAAAGCCTATCCATCGATTCAAAATATTATACAGTTCAACATACTGTATATCTTAAATATCTTCTCAACATATATACTCACATATCTATTTAGACATCTCATACTGTTCAAAATACTGTAAAATATCAGTAATGAACACCCTTTTTCGACTTTGTTGTGTTGTGGTATATAAAAGAACAATAACGAGCGCTATAGCTCGACAATGAGATATAGCATCATAATCCTATATGTAAGCTTATATCATAAAGGAAAACCTTTAAAACCTCATTCGTATATAGAATGATATATTAATTCCTCTTTTCGTCAAAACATATCATATAGTTTCAAATACTGTACACAGAACATCATAGTTCAACACCTGTCACATTATCGGTAACTCAGCACCTAGGCTTTAGTTACAATGTGCAGTACAATTCCAAGTGGAAGAAAGGGAATATACTGGAACTCCCGATACACGGTGATCAGCCATTGTATCGTAACTTTTCTTTTCTAATAGTAACTTCCTGTTCGGTTATCACCCTGACCGCATACGGGCCACTGTGCTAAGAGATCACTACCTCGGCGCCTATTTCGTCACCGGGCAAGCCTTGATAATTTTGGCACTACCCCAGCACCTATTTCATTGCCGTGTAGGCCCTTCCAATTCCCATGATGAAAAATATCAATGAAACGGAAATCAGAATTTAATTCCATTTTTCCCAAGTACAAATACTTGTCAAAACTTTGTAACCGTTCAGAATACCTTACTCCAGAGTAATTGAAAGGAGTAAGTCAAAGAGTGGGTTGACATTAGTCAACGAAACTACCGATGATTACTACGTATTTTGAAATCATGACCATGGAGTTTATTGAAATTTCAGAGTTTAGCAAGTTTGAAATACTTTACTTGAATGGGGGAGCCATCCCCAGCTATAGTTATTCTAGAGGAACAGTGGAAGTAAAACTCTGTCCTCGACTTCTTGAACTAGATTCCCAAATTTTCGATGAGTTAGAAAACACTATCCTCATTTAATTACCTTTAAATATCTTAAGATAATAGTTGAGAATCTCTATTTTAATATCTTTTCTGAAAATCAGAAATTTATATTTTTGTGTAAATAATAGAACCTTTAATCATATAATAAGGTTCTATGATTTTTAAATCATATTTGGAATATTTAATAAATACCCAAATAATAAATATTAAATTCTTATTCAATATAAAACCACTTAAGTGAATATTCAAAATAATATTCACTTAAATAAAAAAAATATTCAAATATTAAGAATTGAATTATTATTCAATATAAAATCATTGAAGTGAATTCACTTAATTAAATAATATTCAAATAATAAGTATTGAATTATTATTCAATATAAAATCACTTAAGTGAATATTCAAAATAATATTCACTTAATTAAATAATATTCAAATAATATTTATTATAATATTATTTAAACATCTCACCTTAAATATCCAATAATATAGATATTGGAACATTTAATAAATCTTTAAAATATAACTGTCCCTGGAACCTTCCACCTTCTGACAGTAGGATCAAAACAAAATAATACTTTGACTCCCGGTCTAAGTTTTAAAACTATCAGACAAGTACTCTATACTTAGAGTCTTTAACCTTTAACCTTGGTTCATATCTAGTATTTACCTAGCATATAAACCTTATGTCTTATACAACTTTTTATTAAAAGCGAAAACAGTTTATAAGTCATTTCACAGCATTAAAGTAGCATATTTATCAATATCACAACGTATATCACAACAGCATCATTATATGGTGTAGGGTTTGAAAACTTGCCTTGGTGTCTTGGTGGTGTGGTAGTGGGGGCTTGAGAGTGTGCGCGTCGATCTATAACAAGATATACAATTTCAGTCAGTCCCCTAAAACCAATTAATGTGACATAACTTAAGCACTCAAGTTCTATTAATAAAAATCAAACGTCTCGCTCTCGGTCTTCTATAACCTCATGACGTTCCGTAACTCTTAAGTCACAAGTTTGGGTGAAAATCTATTCACAATTCCCAAGTACTTTTCCTTTACCATTTCCTTGTTTTTAAACATCCCCTTAAGGGTATTTCACTCGCGCAACCTTTGTTCTCGCATTTTTCTAAAATCACAAACTTATCGTTTTAAAACGAAACCTTCTAGGTTCCTTTCTAGACTATTCATACTAGTATCCATTTTAATATCTCAATCCAATTCCATTTTTAAAGGGCTTGATCCCTATCTCAAAGTTCATGCAATGAACTACTTAGTTACGCGAAACCGCTATCACTAAAACGGACGTTTCTCCTAAACCGTAAATCGAAACGACACGATTCTTTCACTAAAACAATCTAGGAAACAGGGCCTACATGTTCATGGTCAGAAACTTCATGTTTATGCCCTTTAATGTAACCATGGTTTCTGTCTAAACTACCTAAGTAAAATTCGACATGGTAACGGCGCTTAAACGTACTTCCCGTGTTTTTAAACACTCAATACAACCACCAATCCATAATCAACCAACCACCAATCAAACCTCAAGCTAATACTACTATTTTCTGTCCAAACATGGTCATACCGTAGTTCATAATTTTATCCACAAATCAACCATCAAACATGCTTAAAATCATGCATACATGCTTCATTACTACCTAGTTCTTAAACAATCACTTATAACTACTAGATCAAGCATAATCTCAAAAAGGGAAGAAGTTTTATACCTTCCTTGGAACTTAACAAAGGATATATATGGATGGTATATCCTTCCTTGCTGCTTAACTATGCTAATCAAACCTAAAAACATGAAAACAAAACAAGATCTTATGAGTTTACTATTCATATCATTATTCATCATCAACTTTGAATCCATTTTTGACCAAGCTATCATCCATGGATGAGGCTAAGATTAGAGATCTACCTTGGATATTGGAAGAGGGTGATTTAGAGCCCAATATCAAGATTTATGGTTGAGTGGAAGTGGTAGAAAATTTCTTAAGGGTTTGAAGAAAAGAAAAAGGCCGAATGTGTTCTTCTTCAAGAATGCATCTCTTTTGATTTTGTTTTCTTTGATTTTCTTTTCTTTTGTTTTGTCTAAATAAACTTAACGCTTTGTAATTTAATTTGTGTGGCCATAATCTTGTTTTGTCATCAATGACAAGGCTCTTTTTGAACTTGTGGTGGTGGTGAAAGTGGTGACAAGGTGGTGATTCATCACCTTGTCATCACTTTGTCATGCATATGTCATTCCCTTGAATCATGCTTATGTCATCATTTGTATCCTCAATCCTCCTATATATTGCACTTGATGATCTCATATAATACTCCTCCTTTGGTTAGGGTTTAATCCATAATTTATTACGCTTTTGTTTCGCGATAGTTTCAAGTGGTTTTAAAGACATTTCTCTGTACCAAAGCTAGGGGTACCTCCTTTATCTTTCCATTACCTTTGTCTAATATATAATCTTAGGTTTCTCACCTTGGTTTAAGATACGATCATGGATTTCTCATTCCACATACTTTCTTAAAACGATCAAATCAATACATCCTTGATTGTCCAGTGAATAGTGATTTAAAACTCGAATGAGAATCTTCCGATTCTGATTGCGTTTGCATTCACTTATTCTCCTTATACATCAATAATATAACTTCGAAACATTCATTCCATGTCATCTACATAGTGTGGTCTGAAAATATTTTTCGTCGGAAAAATTTACTATTCATCAACATTTACTATTCATCAATTTTTTTTTTTTAACTAAGTCCAAAATTTGGGGTTATTACATCAACTATGCCCTAATGGCCAATACTGATGATACTGCTATTCCTGATGATAAGGTACTAAATACTGTCTTTGATTTTGATACTGATAACGCTTCTGAGTTAAGACGTTTTCTAAAGTCATTGCATATTAGTTTTAGAAGTCAAACTGCTGAGAATACTAGGATCTTATCTGAGATGTCTGAACTTATAAAAAGGAATGAGCATTTAGAAACTGAATTTTCTCATATGCAAAAAGTACAGATAGAATGTGACAATGCTAAACACATGTATTTAGAGATGAAACTTAAATGTACTGCTCTTGAAAAAGAACTTGAGGATTCTAAAGAGAAAATCAGAACCTGGACAGATTCTGGAAGGAAATTTCATGAAATCAATACTTCTAAGAATTGGAAAGAATGTCTAGGTTAGAAGTCAAATAAAGATAAGAAATTGAAGGAGAAAATTGTTATAGATGAGACAGTAAATCCAATGACCTATAGACATGTTATAGACGAGACCAAATCAAAGATTAAACCTGTTAAATTTGTATTTGGTAATGATCCCAATTCTACTTTTGAAAAGGGATCTACTTCTGATAACTCAGTCCCTAATGTGAAGTCTAAACCTGTCAAGAAAATTGAAAAGAAAAATATAGGTTTATTGTCTCAGAAACAACTTAGGGAAAAAGTTAGTAATGCAATTGGTAAACAAAATCTACCAACTGTCAAGAGAAACAGGAATGGTAAAGTTGGGATTAATAAAGAGAATAACTATAGGTTTATCCCAAATGCACCTAGAAAATGCTGCTTTAATTGTGGAAACTCTAATCATCTTGCTATTGATTGTAGGAAGAGTAAAAAGAAAGTTACTGAAATTCCTAAGTCTGATGTTAGAAGTAGATCAGTATTTTATAAACCACAGAAGTCCTGTTTTTATTGTTGTAGTAAATGGCATTCTATTTACACTTGTGAAGAATACCATAGTTTGTATTATAACTTTTATGATCCATTACCCAAGTTTAATAAAAGTACAAATTTTGGTAACAATAAGAATGTGAA
The DNA here is from genome assembly GCA_030848705.1 of Heracleum sosnowskyi. Taxonomy (NCBI): domain Eukaryota; kingdom Viridiplantae; phylum Streptophyta; class Magnoliopsida; order Apiales; family Apiaceae; genus Heracleum; species Heracleum sosnowskyi. The sequence goes on along the minus strand of CM061243.1, from coordinate 83,907,977 downwards.
GCATGCATCTGTTAATATTGATACTGACAAAGCAAATTCTGATGGATTTAATCCTGTAAGGACTGCTAGAGTCAAAAAGTCTTCTGCTGCTAAATTTAGACAAATGCATGGAAAAGGAACCCAACAAGTATGGGTTCCTAAATATTCAAACTAGTGTTTTGTTATCCTGATGATAAGGGTAAAAAGAAAAATGTGTTAGTCATGGATAGTGGATGTTCTGTGCACATGACTGGAAACAAAGCCCTGTTATCAGAATGTTAGAAATGAATACCACTTAGAAACTAGACAGATGGGGGGTGAATGAATAGTTTTGAGATTTTTGCTTTCTTGAAACTAAATTGCTGTAATCGATTGTGTTGTAAGAAAATGCGGAATAAAATAAACAACACACACAATCACTTTAATCTACTTTGTATTAAGCAAATTAAATACTACAGTTTTCCAGAATTTCACAACTGAATTTCTGGCTTCTAAACAAGAACAGTTCGTATCTTGTTTTGCTTACAGAGAAAAGAGTGCTTAAGATTAATCTATGTGTATCTCTCTTGCTGCTAACAATAGGGTGTGCATGATATATATAAGTCCTATACAAACTAGTGCACACACCTACTTACAATGTTACCCTCACTGTTCGTCCAACTTGTTCTGCCATAAGAGGTTAACTGTGTCAGGAAGGACCACCTGCTTTTTGGAGTCTTTCCCGTTTCTGTAGTTGCTTGTCTCTTATCTTTCTCTCCAAGTTTAGCTGTAGATTTGCCATCTGTTCTTTGGACCACCTTGCCAGAACAAATGCTTCAGTATTTGTCTCTATTGACTTTGATCTTGTACCTTCATTTGTCTTGTTGTAAACGGCTGAGTGTTGATATCGTGAACTCCACTTCATTCCTGACTTCGCGATGTCCCTTGTGAAGACTACGTGACATGACCTTTGAGGACTTTGCGACATAAGCCATTTGAGGAATTTGCGACATAAGCCATTTGAGGACTTCGCGATCTAGTCATTTTGAGGACTTCGCGATATAGCCTTTTTGACGACTATGCGACATAGACTTTTTGAGGACTATGCGACATAGACTATTTGAGGACTTCGCGATCCAGTACATCTTGACTTTGCGGTATCAACACTTCACGATATGAGTCTTGATGACTTCACGCCATAGTACAGATTGGACTATGCGATAAAGCACTTCTCGACATGGATATTGGTGACTTCACGATATAGCTTTATTCTGACTTTGCTATATATTGCCTTAGATAAATTTCTGCAACTTATTTCTTCAGGGCCTTATTCATCTCCATCCTGCTGCATGAACAATTCTGAACTTCTACCAGGACAATTATTCAATGGCCTATGTACATTCTAGATGCATGAAACTTACTAAGCTCATTATAATTCTGAGCATACATGATCAAGCTAATATTCATGAGAACAAGACAAGTATAGAGAGACCTATACTATATCCCAGTGATAGAAATCACTAGGTCATGTAGAGTGACATAGTCACAATGATTAGGCTTGTTAATAGTGGTAATCAGACATGCCTTGAGCCTAACACAGAATATAAGGAAAAAGCTGGCCCAGCTGTGTCTTATGGAGATGGCAACATTGGACAAACTTTGGGATATGGCAATATAATCATTGGAAATGTCATCATTGAAAAAGTAGCTCTAGTGAAGGGACTAAAACACAACTTGTTGAGTATTATTCATATCACTGACAGAGGTTATCATGTCAATTTCTATTCCACGCATTGTGAAGTAGTCAACAAAGCATCAGGAAAGGTTGCACTCATTGGCTACAGGCATGGTAACATTTATGAAGCCAACATTCAATCAAATACTGATGGCTCTCCTACTTGTCTCATCAGTAAAGCATCAGTAGATGAAAGTTGGAATTGGCATAAGAAGCTTTCTCATCTCAACTTCAGCAACATTAATGAGTTGGTTAAGAAAGATTTGGTTAGAGGATTGCCTATAGTTTTGTATACTCCTAATGGACTCTGTGATGCATGTCAAAAAGCTAAACAGAGAAGGACATTATTTAAGAGTAAATCTGTATGCTCTATTGAAGAACAATATCACATGCTACATCTTGATCTATTTGGACCAGTCAACATAATGTCCTTCAGTAAGAAAAGGTACACTCTTGTAATTGGTGATGAATACTCTAGATTCACCTAGGTGTATTTTGTAATAACCCCAAATTTTGGACTTAGTTAAAAAAAAAAATCTTTTGATGAATAGTAAAATTGCCCCTGATGAATAGTAAATTTGCTGATGGAAAATTTTTCAGACCACACTATGTGGATGATATGGAATGAATGTTTCGAGGTTATATTATTGATGTATAGGAAGAATAAGTGAATGTAAACGCAATAAGAATCAGGAGATTCCCATTCGAATTTTTATCACTATTCATCGGACAATCAAGGATGTATTGATTTCATCGTTTTAAGGAAGTATGTAGAATGAGAAATCCGTGATCATACCTTAAGCCAAGGTGAGAAATCTTGGATCATATATTAAACCAAGGAAATGGAAAGATCAACAGAGTATCTCCTAGCATTGGTACAGAGAAACGTTTTTAGAATCACTTGAAACTATCACGAAACTTAGCAACGAAACCAAAGCGTAACGAATTATGGATTAAACCCTAACCGAAGGGGAAGTATCATATGAGATCATCAAGTGTACATATAAGATGATTGAGGATACAAATGATGACATAAGCATGATGCAGGAGGGTGACAAGATGATGACCAAGTGATGACAAGGTGATGAATCACCACCTTGTCACCACTTTCACCACAACCACAAATTCAAATGGCATGTGTCATTGGTGACAAGTCTTGTTTACAACCACACAAATGAGATGTCTCCAAATTAGAATTAGTTAAACAAAAATAAAAGAAAAGAAAAAGCAAGAAAACAACCATGTTCTCCATTTCTCCAAAAATCTGCTCAGCTTGACCATGGTAGAAAGAAAAATCCATAACTCAAAATCTACTCATACAAAAATCACCAAATTTGAACCATAGCTTGCTCACTATATATCCAAGGTACGTTGAAAATTTCATGGCCATAAAAGGAGTATAGCATAGTTAAATGTTGGATCAAAGCTGAGGCATGAATAGTAGAATGAATAGTAAACTCATGAAATCTTGTTTTGTTCTTGGATTTTAAGGTTGATTAAGGATCAAGGGAGAGTTTACAAGATATTGTTAGTCTTTACCAAGAATCAAGGAAGGTATAAAAACCTCTCACCCTTATGGTTATACTTTGTTATTAGTGATTTTGTTAAGAATGATTAGTGATAGTATGATTAAGAGCATGTATGCATGATTTTGAGAATGTTTAGTGGTTAATTTATGGATAACCCTATGAACTAGGGTATGATCATGTTTGGGCAGAAAGTATTAACTTGAGGCTTGATGGTTGGTTGATTGGTTGTTGATTGGTGGTTGATTTGAGTGTTTAAAACACGGGAATCATGAATTAGCGTCGTTACCATGTCGAATTTTCATTAGATAGTGTAAGTAGAAACCTCGGGTAAACCCATGACATGAAAGCAACCCTAACTGACCATGATCATGTAGGTCTTGTCTTTTAGTTTATTTTGGCGAAATAATCGTGTCGTTTCGATTTACGGTTTAGGAGAAACAGTCGTTTTAGTGAAAGCGGTTTTGGATAACGAAGTAGTTTACTAAGTGAATTTTGAACCTTTGATCAAGCCCCTTAAAAATGGAATTAGGATATGATATTAAAATGGATACTAACATGGACAGTTAGTAAGTAAATAGAGAAGGTTTTGGGTTAAAAAGATAATTTTTCGATTTTATAAAAATGTCGGAACCAAAGCTGCGCGAGGAGTAAGTCGTTCTGCACTTCACTGCCAAAACTCTGCTGCTCTCGGGAATTTCACCCCCTTAAGCAGAAAAACATTTTCAAGAATTTTGTTCTATTCTTTCTCTAGATCGCGCACGCGAAAACGGTGTGTCATTTCGATTAACGGTTAAGGAGATATGAGTGTTTTAGTGAAAGGCGTGCGAATAGTAACTTTCTGTAACTCATCCAAGTTTGAAAATGCATTTCACCAGGTTAAACCCCTGTTTTGAGATCAAAACTTTTATGATAAATATTACAAATACTCAAGATGATTTTAGAAGTGGTTTCGTATTTAAATACGAATTTTCCGATTTATTAAAAGTGTTAGAGCACGAGTCGCGTAATAGTAACTCTATGAAAAGTCAACTCTAGGATACTACTTTGACCAACCGTTGTGACTAAGGTAAAGGATTATTTCAAGTCGATTAAAACACGAACATTGTTGAGGAATAACGTGGCTACATGATGTGTTTTAATTATGGTTGACTTAGAGTGAATTGTTATGAGCGAATGATTACGCTAGGGACTGATCGAGTATTTCTTTGTTTATAGATTTCCCGGCAAGTTCTTGAACCCCTAACAACCAAGGACCCGGGGCAAGTTTTCTCATCCCATGTTGTTTTCCATTACTTATATTGATATGCATATGATAGATGCATGCTTTCAAACCTCACATCGTATATAGATGTGATGGTATTAAAAATGATGAGATGTGATGTATGCATATGATAGATGCATGCAAGTTTTCAAACCCTACATCATATAAATGATGCTGTTGTGATTTATGTGATTGATATATATATCTATTCTGCTTTAATGTCGTGAGAACTTTTTAAACTGTTTACGCTTTTAGTAAAAGCTTTCGTAAGATATAAGGTTTATATGCTAGGTAAATACTAGATATAAACCGAGGTTTAAAGGCTTTAAGTATAGAGCAGTCGTACGATGATTTTAAAATAATAGACCGGGAGTTAAATTACTACTTTATTTTAATAATACTGTCAGATACTGGAGGGTCCATGGACAGCTATGTTTTATATATGATGATTAAATATTCCAATATATATATATTATTGGATATTTAATGTGTGATATTAAATAATATTATTAAAAATATTATTTTGAATATCTATTAACTAAGTAAATATTACTTTGAATATTCATTTAAGTGGATTATTATTGAATAATAATTCAATATTTATTATTTGGGTATTTATTAAATATTCCAAATATGATTTAAAAATCATAGAACCTTATTATATGATTAAAGGTTCTACTATTTACACAAAAATATAAACTTCTGATCTCAAGAAAAGATATTAAAACAGAGATTCCCAACTATTATCTTAAGATATTTTAAAGATAATTAAATGCGAATAGTGTTTTCTAACTCATCGGAAATTGGGAATCTAGTTCAAGAAGTCGAGGACAGAGTTTACTTCCACTGTTCCTCTAGAATACCTATAGCTGGGGATGACTCCCCCATTCAAGTAAAGAATTTCAAACATGCTAAACTCTGAAAATTTTAATAAACTCCATGTTCATGATTTCAAAATACGTGGTAATCATCTGTAGTTTTGTTGACTAATGTCAACCCATACTGTGACTTACTCCCTTCAAATACTCTGGAGTAAGGAATTCTGAACGGTTACAAAGTTTTTGACAAGTATTTTACTTGGGGGAAATAGGATTAAATTCCGATTTCGGTTTCATTGATATTTTTCATTATGGGAACTGGAAGGGCCTACACGGCAATGAAATAGGTGTCGGGGTAGTGCCAAAATTATCAAGGCTTACCCGGTGATGAAACAGGCGCCGAGGTAGTGATCTCTTGTGTGCTAAGGCTTACCCGGTGATGAAACAGGCGTCGAGGTAGTGATCTCTTAGCACAGTGGCCCGTATGCGGCCAGGGTGATAACCGAATAGGAAGTCGTCCTTCTACTAGTAGAAAAGTTACGTTATGATACAACGGCTGATCACCGTGTATCGGGTGTTCCAGTATATTCCCTACCCTCCAATTGGAGTTGTACTGCACATTGTAACGAAAGCCTAGGTGCTGAGTTACTGACAATGTGACAGTGATGAGTAATGATGTTCCTCATACAGTAGTTGTACTATATGGCATGTTTTGACGAAAAGAATGTTTAAACATATCATTCTGTATATGAACGGAGTTTTAAAGGTTTTCAATTATGATATCAGCTTACATATATGATTATGATGCTATATCTTATTGTCAGGCTATAGTGCTCATTCTTGCTTCTTTTATATCACAACACAACAGAGTTGAAAGGTGTTCATTACTGATATTTTATGGTATTTTGAACAATATGAGATATCTAAATAGATATGCATGTATATATGTTGAGAAGGGATTTAAGATATACAGTATATTGAACTGTATAGTATTTTGAATCAATGGATAGGCTTTAAGCCTTGATTCCAATGTTAATATCTATTTTAAAAAGATATGTTTGAGACTTGGTTTATCATATTGATACCAAGGATTTCTAAATGATTTACGAAGAGTATTTGAGTATGATTATAAGTCATACAGTATTTTGAACGGTATACTATTTTGGGGTCAGACCCTTGTAGTGTTAAAACTTTGATCCTATATGGATTATCTACCTAAAAGGTTTAAAGATTTAAACTGGGATAGATTTTTTGCTGAGCGCTATTAGCTCATTCTTGCTTTATTAAACCTTTCAGCATGACAAAAACATTGTCGATTCACCTCGTGTTACGAGAGCAAGGGAATGGAGAGACTACCCTTGAGTTAGTTCAGCAGGATGGATACTTCCGGAGTTAGCAGAATAGTTGTAGATGGAATTAGGGAGAATTGTTTTCGAGTAGGTTTCCTTATTAAACCTTGTATAGAATTGTGAGGTCTATTATTTTAACTTCAGGTAGAGGTTGTAAATAATAGATGAGATCCTGGATAGTACATTTGACTTGTAATAACAAGTGTTACTTATTGTTGCTCATTTCCAAGGCTATAACTTGTGTGTGTGCGCGTAAGTGATTGGGGTCTTTGGAGTTGTATTATTAGAATGTTGTAAGTAATGCAGGTATTGTATAATTGATGGAGCGTGACAACCCAGATTCCTGACCCCGGATCTGGGGGTGTTACAGAAATGGTATCAGAGCACTAAGTTATAGACTTGGACATGAGAGTGTTAAGAGTTATATCTAAGTAAACGAATAACGTGAGGACTCATATAGAGTTCGTTAAGTGGACTACCGGAGGTAGTGCCATTGAGGATGTCAAGGTTAAAGAGTTTAGTAGAAGACTTATTGGAGGATCAATAGGATCGTTGAAGACCATCATAATGATGAGACGGACGTTTAGAATTGTACATGGATTATCAAGGACATTAAGATAAGACGCGGAGCAGAGTCTCGGTTGTAGTTGTGGTAAGGTCGGAATGGCCAATACCAATGGATAACTTGACTTAGTAAGAACCTCAGTGTTTGTGGTTCATCGTAGTTTGCCCACGAGAAGGCAACACATGTGAAGATTGAGACATTTACAGTCCTTTAAGCGATCCGAAGTACTAAATTGCGTGGACTAGTTAAGGCATTATCTTGTGTATGAGGTCCAAGCCTTGAGAACAACGATTCCACCAGAGTTAGTGTCTTTCCGTCGATGGGTATTTTGTTACCTAAGAAGAAGACTTTTGCGTACATGTAGTACCAGAACGTTATCGTGAAACGAACGCGCTAAATCACATCGCGAGTATATTTCGTACGATGGGCCATGATGGCTCGACTCAGAAATCAAAGACATGAAGAATGGATAGCGTGATTCTAAGAAAGACACGTATGGTTGCAACGAGCAATGCGACAATCTCAGGACCTACGAGGAACGAGACCTATGGTGGCCTGGGGTTGGATTCATTTGATACGACTAGTGTTGAGAAATTACATATACGTTAATGGACCTCCATCTTTTGAGGATGTGTTGATGCGGCCGTAGGAGGCCCAATCTCTGAACGATTATCGGGGAATGACGAATATGTTTCGAACTCCCGACGTATCTAAGGACTTGTACGATTTTGAGGTACCATTGGTTAGTACGTTAAGCCATAAAGGCAGAAAGATAAGATCATCCTTGTACGGGTAATGATAGAACTTATGATGACCATTGACTTTTGGTATCTACTTGCTGGTACATTACTCAATCAAAAAAAAAAATTGTTCATGCCCGTGTTACCTTGAATAATTCATGTCAGGTAACCCTTCTAGTTTCCTACTTCAACTTGGGATGCAACCAACAATCGTTAAATATTCATTTTATTTCTTTATATTTGGACTCCTCGGTCGAGTTCATAAATATCTAGCTATTTGTTTAAAATATAGATGATGTGTATTTCAGAGATCACTCGTGAATTCTTTTCTTCTATTAAAAAGAGATTTGCACATCAGACGTTGGAATCGTGGAAAGGATATCAATTTGATATTGGTAGTCCGAATTCAATTCTATCGGAGAATTTGACAAAGTTTATGTACGAAGACACCTTTGGGTGGACCGTTTCACTAATGAGAAATGTTTGGTGGAAGGTTATCGATTGTTCCGATACCAAGAACCATCTATTCAGACCTTATATTCTATTCAAGGGTTATAATTAACTTGTTCGTCCCAAACTTATTTACTCTTCTTTCAATTCATTATCCGAGTAGTCAAAATGTTGTTTTCTTTCTTTCTTTGGCTACGAGGCTGAGATTTTGTACTAGTAAGGTTGAAACTGGCTAATTATATGTACCATTATGAGTGACTAGTTAATTGTTCTAACTAGTTGAAATTTTAATGATATGATGAAAATCTAGCTAATCATCCTAGCTAGATGATTAGTCCCAAACCAATCAAACTAGCAAATTTTTTTCAGCTAGTTGTTAATGTTTCTTGAAGTGAACTAGTTATTGTTTCACTAAGTTCAACTTTTGGTCAAATTTATATAAGTGAGTTCCTAATGCATTTTATATGCAGTGAATTGTGTTGATGAAATTTCCAAATGATAATTGATTGAGACCTTAGGGTCATCCATTCGACGAGAATTCTTACGAAGATTTTATAAAACATTTTGTTGCTTGAAGTATTCTTGGTACCATGCAAGTATTTTCCTTAATATTTGGAAAAAGAGAGTGTTGAAGCTTAGAGCTAAAACAAATGAGTCCGATAAATTATGAATCGAAGTTTACGAAAATTGCCAAGGTTGTTTCGTATGATGCGAATTCAGAATAACGGAGTGTTCGAAACGACTGATTGTGTTACCTTGGCTAATGAAACGAATGTGATAGAAATGGAAGCAAAGTGGACGAGAGAGAAATGGGCATAAAGAAAATAGAGTATGAAACGCGAATAGATTGAGAAAGAAAGAAGGTAAGAATTCAGATTGTCGGACGAGGGAACGATTGACCTCCAAGGATGTGGAACTTGTTTAGCGACTGTGATGGATACGAAACGGGAAGTACCTAGTGTACAGAATATCCCTGTTGTCAACGAATTCGAGGATGTATTTCCAGAAGATCTTTCGGGGTTACCACCCGATAGAGAAATAAAGTTGCTATAGAATTAGCTCCAAGAACGGCGCCAGTTTCGAAGGCCGTAGCTCCAGTCGAGATGAAGAAATTAGTCGCTCAATTGTAGGAATTGTTAGGGAAAGGAATGATAAGACCAAGTGCGTCACCGTGGGATGCACCTGTGTTATTGGTGAAGAAAAAGGACGGCAGCATGAGGCTGTACATAAACTATCGAAAGCTGAATAGGCTAACGGTTAAGAATGAATACCCCTACCAAGGATCGGTGATTGGATCGATCGGCTGCATGATGCAGTTAAATTCTCGAAGGTTGATTGAGAACGGGATACCACCAGTTGAATATTAAACCTGAGGACGTACCCAAGACTGCGTTTCACACCAGGTATGGACACTACGAGTTTTTAGTGATGACGTTGGGCTAACGAATGCCCCTGCAACTTTCATGGACTTGATGAATCGAGTTTTCAAGAAGTATTTGGATAAGTGTGTCATAGTGACATCGACAATATTTTGGGTCACCTCAAGGAGAACATGCAGAACATTTAAGGATAGTGTTAGAGACACTGAGAAGGGAAAAGTTATATGCCAAGTTCTCAAAGTACGAGTTTTGGCTAAGGGAAGTACAGTTTTTAGGACATGTTGTAAGATCCGGGAAAATTACGTGTTAATATTTGATGTGAAATGAAATTTTAATTTCATATTAAGAGTTATTAAATGATTTATCTGTTTAAACGTGCTAAGTTATTTGTTAAATGATTGAAAATGTGATATTGTGATGCTATGTGAAATGTGTGGGGAATTAGAAACTATTTTGAAAAGGATGTCATACTAATTTATTCTATTTTAAATTATCAAAGAGAAAATTTGGATTGTTCCCAAATTATTCGGGAGATTGGTTTATCGTTCGTACCAATATTTCATTCGTTAAAGTAGGAAGTATTCGAAAATATTCGCAATAAAGGTATTTTGGTTCGTATATTTTGAATTAAACGATACTTGTAGTTATCCGTACTTTATGGATGCTTATCGTCTCGTGAAACGTGTATTCTGCTTTATTAAAGGTTTAAAGCATATATTCTGTTAAATTGTATTTAAAGCGATCTATCGGATCAGTATCGATCCAAAAATGTCGTTTGGGGTATTATTTTCCGTTTAATATAAAAAGGCAAATCGTACTTTGTTTTGCGTATAATAAAGCTTAATTACAGTTAAAAATCTAAAAACCCCTGAAACGTGTTCTTCATGTTCTTGAGAATCAAACTCAATTTTGAAGGCGTTATCGGAATCCGATTTCGATGTTCTTGTAACCAAAATGAATCTCTCATCATCCTCTACCTAAATCCATCATCAAAATTCATGTGGGTATGATTTTCTGATCTTTCCGATTTTTAATTATTTATTTATTTTCGAATTTTTATATTTAAATTGGGGGAATCTTTGTTCGTAGTTGTTCTTGCTAATTGATTACATGAATAGATTGTACATGATTCAGGGAATGTTTTGATACTAAAATTTTGGGTGTTGGTGTTGTAAATCGAGCAAATCGAATTTTTGAAGCTCGCCGGAGTTCTTGAGCTTTTGCCGGATTTTGATTTCCAGGAACTGTTTCTTGGTTATGTTTATACCATTGGATAGATCTGTGAGTTTAGAGTTGAACCGTGTAATCGGTTTTGAATTTGGTGTCCGTTTTCGGTTGGCCGGAAACGGCGCCGCCGTTTTCTTTCCGTTCGTTTTGGACGATTTTGACGTGATTTCAGTTAACTGGGCTCAGTAATGTAATCGTCGAGACATTCCTGTGATTTCTGCACAAAAATCCATGTGTTTGGAATGGTTTTTGGTCGCCGGAAACCGGTGGGTTGGCCGAACGCCGGCTGGAAACTGGGAAACCCAGTTTTCCGGTGACGTGTTCTTGGCGACCCACCGTGTTCTTCATGACCCGTTTTCAAAACCCTACCCGACCCAGTTTCGATCCAGAAAACCCTAATTGCATTTCTAAAAACTGTTTCTGGATTTTTATTTTTAAAATAATTCAAAAAATTGTTTTAAAAATTCTAAAAATCATATCTTTGATTTAAAAATACATTTTATTATTCCGAAAATTTTATAAATTCATAAATATTTATTTAAATTCAGAAATTGATTAAATTTAATTATTTTAATTATTTTTGATTAATAATTAATGTATTTAATTAATTGATTAATTCTTTTAATCAGTTAATTCTTAAAAATTAATTATTAATTAGATTTAATTAATTAAAATTAAGTTTGATTATTTTCTAGCTTGGTTTATTTATTTAAAAATAGTTTGGGCATTTAAAAGAGTGTCAATTAATTTTATTAATTGATTTATTTGCATTTAAATACTTATATTGGGTTTAAAAATCCGATTTTTGATTTAAAAATTGTTTGTGGCTTATTTAAATTCAAATAAGCTTTGTGTGATCTTTTAAAAATAGTTATAAGTGCTATGTGATTCGTATGAGTTGTGTAATGTGTTTTATAGTCAGTATATACCCGTACTAGGGCTAGTGTCTGAGTTTTTAATATCGTAAATTAGACCGGGCGTCCGATACGTAACCGGTCACTTGTTTAAATGTGTTATGTGAATGATGTGAATTATCTGTTGTTGAGTCATGCATGCGAATAAATTGTGTTGAGACTTGTTTGAGTATTTGGTCGTGTCTAATATCATCACGAGGGGTAGTTGGAATAGTAATTTGTCGGTTATGTTAGAAAGTGAGATTTACGAGGCCGTTGACTTAGATGTTGACTTTTATAGTATGGGGAGTTTCGTCAAGCGAGTTACGAGGATTACTTGTATAGTTAGTTGTGATCATTCTATCAATTGAAATGTGGTTGTCTATGCAACAGAGGCTATTGGACGAGACGAGTCAGATTATCGAGGTTAAGTTACAATCATTTATGGAATATGAGAATTATACGTTGAAGACTAAGTACCGTCTCATGTTTGACTATCGAGGCTGGCACGTGGATTCAAAATGGTAAAAGCAGACTAGTGGTATTCGCAAGAGCGTTAAAGCAAAGAAGGACGGAGGTAGAGAATCGTGCGACAAGACAGAATAAGGAGGAAATCGTATTGTTTCAACGTTACGAAATAGCTAAGGACCAGAGGCAAGTGTTTATACCCTTGCTTATTAATTGATTGATATTTCTTGAATTATTATTATGCAATTGGCATACTTTTTCCTAAAAATTTAACGATGACTATTTTGCATTGAACTGCAAGTATTTTATTTAACCTCGTAAATTGACGAGTATTTCTTTATACTTTATGAACTTAGATTCATATTTTTAATGATTGATTGAAGAGATAATTATGGGCCGTATACTAAGGCTTTCTTTTAACAAGACATGATTTTAAAATATTAGGTTGGAATATTGCCAACCCTAGATGAGTGGGAACTTGTGAACCCTATGTTGAAAATGTTATTTTAAATTCCGAAGTTGTGGTACTTGTTCTACAAGTATTCCATTTTTCCATCCTGCACCCTTGCAAGTATTATTATCATTTCTTGTTAATGCGATCATCTGATCCATTCCCTGATTCGAATTCATTTATGCTATGCATGATTTAGTTTACTTCCTTCAAATACGAGGCTTATCTATTATAAGTATATGTTCGAAGGACTTGAACTATTTCTGTCAGAAGTTAATAAACCCTTGTTTTCTTCATTTATAAACTTCACCCTGAATTTTTCTTAAACTTGAACTTGACTTTCTTGTCACTTACCAGATTGTTGAATCTTAACTAATTCTTCCATGATGTGATAATTTGAACTGTTAAGGCCATCTAGAGCCTGTTCTTTGAACCCTATTCTATATTGAGTTGTTACAAATTCTGTTGATATCATAATGCCTGTTTCATATCAGACTAAATCTTGTTGAGCATGTCATTGTTTATTCTTCATTATATCCCAGTTGGTACATCGAACTCGTCGATGCTTATTATATTGTCACTTTTCATATGCACCTCCCCATATTGTGTCGATCTCGTCGATACTAGATTATATTGTTATTCCTTAATGGATTCTTCATAATTGAACTGTTTCCTGGAACGTGAGTTTTCCAGCAATTGTTGTATTAGGTTGTCGATTCTTCTGACACCTGATTGTCGAAGTAAGGTTGTCAATTGTTCTGACACCTGACGTATATAATATAGGATTGGAATGTTTTTAAATGGGACCAGTAATTGGTCGGGCCATAATTATGGTCGGAATAAATTAAGGCCCAGATTGGCCTAGGATCCAGTAGAGGACTTTGCTATAAGCAAGTCCGGGGTTGATGCGTGGCTGGCCAGCAACACAACCTTTGATTTGATAAATGTTAAAAATCCAATTCTAATAGTAATTCTTATTTCTGGGATGAGTTACATCCATATGTTTTGTACTTGTGAGTTATGACCTGATATTCAGGTTTATTCGTTGCGTAAAATTGTTGGTTATTGATTAATAAATGGTGGTTTCAATCTTGCTAAAATCACTTACTCTTAATTCATTGGATTCCCAATAGTCGAAATCCACTTTCTTGATTCCATTGTCAATCGTGAGATATCTATCTTGATGAGTTTTATTCATACCGCATATCAAGTCGGTACCGTGTTGAAGTCTTGAAGTGCGTTCTTTATTTCATGACCGAGCGTGATGGCTCATTCTTACTCCTTGATTATTCTACCCTTCCAGAGTTGTTGGTTTCAGAGAATGTTATGAATAGACCTGTTATCTTCAAAATTGGTATTTTTGTACAAACTATGGTCTTGAAGACGTATGAGTTATATTTATTTCATATTTTCTACTTACTATTGTAGATATTGTTGATTCGGTCGCCGTAACGACCAATATAAATCTTTTTGTGTTTTAAACTATTCAATTGAGAGAAGAAGAATGAGAAATTGTGGTAAATTACCAAACTTGTTTTGAAAATATTAGAGATTACAAATGTTTAAGCCAAAGGCTTGTTTATTTGAAAATCCAAAGTTTATTTTGGAAACCTTTCGTATTATATTTAATAATGCGCTTGCTGAGCAATTCATTCGCTCATACTTGTTTTATTTATATATATTTTAGCCTTCCATAAAGAAGGTGTATTGGCGAGAGTTGTCTGCGTAGCTGATCAGAGATGGGGAAAGATATTAGCGTAAAGATGTTTTGATCCACAGCATTGGAGCTAGTGAGAGGTTTTGTATATAGATGTTTTCTATTGAGTAATATATTGTATAAGATTAGTTGCCTGGTATACTTCTTATCGAAGTTATACTAGTGTATTAGAATTTTTTTTGTAAAGAGAATGGTTGTAAGGAAGAAAAATTGTTGTAATGAAATTTTGGATTCTTGTTTCTAGCACTATAACCTTTAAAGATTCTTGGTAGAGTTGGGGTCACAGATATTATTATCGTGTTGATTTTATATTGAACAGGTTGTTTGGATTAAGAGTGCAGTGTGACGACCAAATCCTTTGACCCCGGATTTGGGGGCGTTACACATGTGGTCGGCAGTAAAGGAGTACTGGTTGACCCTGCTAAGTTAAAAGCTGTTTCGAACTAGGAATGACCAACCACACCAACCGAGGTGAGTAATTTTGTGGATTTATCCGGATATTACCGGAGATGTGTACAAGATTTTGCTATGATAGCAGCCCCACTGACCAGACTTACTCGGAAGACTGAAAAGTTGAATGGACCGAGAAATGTGAGAAAAGTTTCCGGGAATTAAAGAAGAGACTAGTTACCGTCCTGTGCTAGTACTGCCAGACGGGAAGGGAGATTTTGTGATCTATAGCGACGCATCGCATAAAGAAGTAGGGTGTGTTCTTATGCAGCACGGAAAGGTAATTGCGCATGCATCCAGACAATTAAAGGAATATGAATTTAGATACCCTACGCATGACTTAGAATTGGCAGCAATAGTTTTTGCTTTAAAGATTAGAGGCACTAATGGTATGGAAAGAAGTGCGAGACTTATACAAATCATAAGAGCATTAGATACACTTTCCCAGAAAGAACTTACCATGAGAATTGGAAAGATAGCTAAAGCTAATCAAGGATTATGACGGTGGGATTCTTTACCACCCAGGGAAGGCCAATGTGGTGGCTGATGCCCTTAGTCTAAGAGACTTAAGATGATAACATCGTCGAATAAAGTTAATCCAAGGATTTGAGAAAATGGAAATTGAGGTTAAGCTAACCGGAAATGGTATTGAGAGACTAGTTGAGGTTGCAATGCAACCGGAATTGCTACAGAAAATCAAGTTATGTCAAGAACGAATGACGAGTGAAGGTATAAGGTTACTGTTGAAGAAAGAATTAAAGACTGAGAAGATAATAAAGGAATTATAAGGTATTCATACCGAGTTTGGGATTCCTAATGTTCAAGAGATTAAGAATACAACAAGGATTAGTTAAAGGTCCTGACTGAGCCAAAACGAATTAAGGAATAAAGATCTGTCACAAAGACACAGCTACGCGGAGAGTACAAAAAGGTAAAGAAAATTTAGGAAATGTGACTGGTGGCCGGATAGATAAAAGGATTTATCGATTGTTAAGTAAATATTGGATATGTCAGAAAATGAAGGCAGAACAAAGACCTAGTTGACTACCACAATTAGTAGAGATTCCTGATTAGGAATGTAATTTTACTATAATGGATTTTGTGATAGGATCAACAAGAATCAAGTCGGACCATGACGTCAATTGAGCTATAATTGATGGATCAAATGAGTCTACTCATATTTTGTTTTTAGCAAGAGATCTTAAATCGAAGAATTACGAAATAGATAATTGGGTGACGTGGAGTTCCAGTCACCATCGTGTCAGATAAAGACCAATGAATGAACTCCCGATTCGGGAGGAGTTTTCCAAACATGTTTGGCGACGAGTTTGAGTGCGAGAACTACGTAGGATCCGCAGACCGATGGACCGACCGAAAGAAACCTTTCAGAGAACCGAAGTTATGGTAAGCGTTGTACCGCCGATTGCAAGAGTAGTCGGATGTTGATAGAAAATGGGTGTATAAGAGTACAATCAGAATTGGCTTATATAAAGCGTCCGGTAGATATCACAGACCGGAATGAGTAAGTGTTGTAATGAAACCAGAGGGTTGAGGAGTCAACCTGGAAACTGGAGATTTCTATATTGAAAGAGTAACCTCGGCTATTTTCTTAAATTCCGGGACGGAATCCTTTTAAGGAGGGGAGACTATAATAACCCCAAATTTTGGACTTAGTTAAAAAAAAAAATTCTTTTGATGAATAGTAAACTGGCCCCTGATGAATAGTAAATTTGCTGATGGAAAATTTTTCAGACCACACTATATGGATGATATGGAATGAATGTTTCGAGGTTATATTATTGATGTATAGGAAGAATAAGTGAATATAAACGCAATCAGAATCAAAAGATTCTCATTCGAATTTTTATCACTATTCATCGGACAATCAAGGATGTATTGATTTGATCGTTTGAAGGAAGTATGTAGAATGAGAAATCCGTGATCATACCTTAAGCCAAGGTGAGAAATCTAGGATCATATATTAACACTACTAGAAAAACGTTAATAGACAACGGCTAAAAACCGATGTCTGGAAAAAATTCGGTCGATGTGTATGTGGGTGTAGAGAAAGGTCATGACAATAGACATCGTTTTTTAGCCGATGTATTAGAAGTCTCCACACATCAGTTTCTACCAAATTTACGATGTCTTTACCCCTCTTTTACATCGGTTTTGTATAAAGAGATAACATCATTTCCCTTGTTTTACATCGGTTTTTTAATATTTTCATTATAATTGCCCATCAAATGACATCAGTTTCTTTTTAGTATTTGATGTCTCATGTTCATGTTTTAGCATACAGTATTCTTTATATATGCAAATAAAACTCAAATCAAACTAAAACACCAACATAAGAAAACAGTTAAGCACTTGCCATTACCAAACACCGAACATACAATCTTTACACCAACTAGCATAACCAAAACAATACATCAAACAAAGTACCAAACTAGCTTACAAACCAACTGTATGCCAACAAGAAAACTATTTGTTAGACAATCTCATTAAGTACAAACTACAAACAGACTTGCATATTACATCCTCCCCATCAGATGCATCACCTTGTATTCCATGATGAATTACTACATCTATATCAGACTTGCATATTACACCCTTCTCATCAGCTACATCACCTTGTATTTCATGATGAATGTGCAGTGTTTCCTATAACAACCCATGATACGACAATGGAATCAATAGTCACATATACATGAATTAGATTTTACACACATACCTCCCAAAGACAGATTTTTCAGAGAATACAAAATAAATTTGTGCCAATTTGCCTAATACTTCAATGACAAGGCTTGCCAGTCTAACAGGTGATGTACTAAATAAATTTGTTTAACTGGTATCAAAGGCATTGTTTTAATCAACAAATACAACCTTTGCTACTTGCTATCACTGTCTGGTCGGAAAACAAACATATTTTCTGTTCAGAAAATTATCTGTTTTTTATGAAATTGTGAATTATAAAAAAGCAGATTCAAATAGAAAATGTAAGAATATAGAAATTTTCTTTAGTAATTCTGAAGTGACAGTTGGACAATGTCCCAAGTTTCGACTTGATAATTTGTAATTTATAGTGACAATTCAAAAAATGTCCCAAGTTTTGAATTTTATGCTTCTACCTAGATTGGTTAACAAAAAGAAAAAAAAATAGCTTCAACATCTGCTCAAATACCTGTTGGCGCATATCTTCTGCAACATCAATTCCTCGTTCCCTACAAGCTTTACGGAGTTCAGCTTCTGAGAGAGACTCTACGCCCTTCGCTTGGATTACTTTGTCATCTTCTTTAATACTAAATCCAGAATACTTTTAGCTATGATGATTATAATGCACTGATAAATTTCAAGATATTAAATAAAATTGTTTCAGAGGACAAGTCAAGCTAGAGTATCAACACTTCATCACTTTACCGCAATACAGTCACAACAGAACATTAAAGCCTTCTTAAGGAACGATTGTAACAAGAGCAAGTCCATTAATATTATGACGATCAACAAGAATAAATTGCAGGAAAAAACATGAGAGATCAAATATAGGCACAGAAAGAAACATATAATGCATGTATAATCAGTTACCTTAGAATAATTAAGGGAATGACAAAGTCAATATCTTCAAAAAAGAAAAAAAACTATATTACTATCATACTGTACTACCAGAAACTACGTAGAAGGTTTCATGTAAAATGCAAACCATAACCACAAATCTTTAAGACTGATCAATTACGGACAAACTGGAAATATATTTGCCAGAGCTGCTCATATGTAAAAGTGTAAACCCAAGCACGGGCATTAACATCTAAAATATGACCCCACTACTAGGAAAATATGGACCACCACCAACAATTTGTAAAGAGGCCAAAAAATAGACTTTCACGTTTTCTTTTAGAAGAGAAGTTCACTCGACACCCTGAAGAAAACATTTGTGACTTCCCATGGCAAAGTTTATATACATTTGCAATTTCAAATGCACAATCATATTAGCAACAAAATTTAGAATAAAAACAAAAAAAAATTACAAGCAAGCCCTGAATTGCAAAAAAAAAATGAATCAACCAAAATATCATAACTAAAAAATCATCTGATTTCTTCCCACCATTATACTGCTTACGATTGTTTAAGACCCACATATTCACATTCACGGAAGAACAAAGCAACAAGAGCAGGAAAAAAACTGATACAGTATTTAATATAACACTTAAAAAACCAGCAACAATCAAGATACATGGTCACAAGGGGCATTAATCATTATTCACCACAAGATGTATTGCAATCTTAAAGCGGCAACAGAAGTAACACCGTAATAAGCAATTTCTAGAATTTTTACCCTACAAGAGGAAACATTTCACATTTCTTCGCATAATATTGACAATATGAATTTTTATTTAGGTTTCCTAGATAATATTATACACAATTCAACATAGCACATCCTAATTTTCTCATATCCTAATAACTTTCGCTAATCTCGAAACTCGAAAACAAAAAAACTAACCAGTAACAAGAAGCAATCCAGAAGCAAGCTTCTTAAGAAACACAACACGATTGCCCTTAAACCTTCCAGCCAATATAATCAACACTGTTCCTTAGTCATTCACTTAACTTCTATGCTCATGTGTGTGTACTCAGACCTTCCTATAAACAATATGTAGGAATTAAAAACTATGATAAAACAAAAAAAAAACAAGCATAAAAGTAAACAACTTAATGCTTCCATCATCATCTCAACAAAAGCCGCGTTGTTGATAGTCGACATACCAATGGCTCTAGTACCCTCAGTCCTCATACCAGGTTTCGTGTCAATACAAGGAGTAATTGTCCTTGTGTACTCTTCAAAATTTAGTGCTTCACAACTTCCATCCATGCTTCTCAACCAGAGTGGATTATCAATCTGAGTCAACTTCAATAATTCATTCATTGCATTTGTAGCAAGTTCACAATCCCAAAGCTTGATGTTCATTACTACAAACTTCTAAAGCATATGCCTGCTATTGGATAAATCATAAACAAAATAGGCCAACCTACTAGATAAGTAAAAACAAAAACGCATAAGTAATTAGCCATTTATACAAACAATAACACAGAAACCGAAGAATACAATAAAAAAACAAGTAATTAACAAAAGAACTTACTAATTGTAGTTGACCCAATGTAAGACCCCAGATTTTGGGTAGAATTAAAGCTTTTATTATATGTTGGTGTAAAGATGGATAGTGGCAATGACTTTGAGAATCAAGTTATGAAATGAATATGAATTTCGGTTTTCAAACATTTTGAGAATAGTAAGAATGGACTGAACATATAAATAAGAACAATCAATCTAGAAGATAAGAATGCAATACTCCAGGGAAGGAAAGTATTTTTATGTCATCCAAATCAATATCTGGAATACATCCGACAACTCCGTAAACAAGATAGCGTACGCCCGGGAAAGCACTAGAACGTTTTCTAAGTGCAAAGAGTAGAGAGAAAATAGATCAGGAATATTGGAACGGATTTTGATCCAAAGTATTATAGAAAAACCATTGATGAATAGTAACTCTTCATTTAAAAGTTTTTCAGACCACCCTATATGCGGGACGATATAATAAACTTTCAAAGTCGCATTAGTGATCTACGATGGAAATAAAAGAATGCAGAAGCTGTCAGAATCGGAAAAATAGCATTTTTCGTTTTCTCCTAAATTTCACCAAAAACGGACTAAATAATTATTATTTGAGGATATTTAAGGATTTAAATTATTAATTCCATGGATATGGATTTGATAAATGAATTAGAAGTATCGAGAACGATTTCGGTAAAATACCTCGATAGAACCCTCGAGAAACCTTGCGAGCGTTCTACGAAATTAAACGAACCAGAAAAGCTACTTTATTCCAAGCCAATGCATGCTTGCCAAGTGTCAAGACAAGAAGATACCAAGGGTGATGACTCACCACATTGGATAAATATCAAGTAATTAAACAAGATAAGAAGAAAAAGAAAAAGGAAGAGAAATTTCGGGAGAGAAGAAGAAAGAAAAATGGGAGAGAAAGAAATGATCATAACTTGAGATTCCGTTGTCCGTTTTTGGCGTTCCACCACTCAAATCGAAGCTCTCGAGAAGCCCGACGTAACCATGGTAAGCAATCGCCTCACCTCTGTCATTTACCCTTCGATTTCAGTGAGTAACAGTTGGAGAAGATGATGAATAGTAACTTGTATTTTGCTTTGTTGCTTTTGATATTGAGTTTGTGGCTTCCAAAGGTTGTATTAAGCAAGGATCTAAGGTTACATAAGGAATATAGCAGCAAGCAAGCTTGGAGGAAGGTATAAACCTCTGCCCCTTTGAGTTTTATATGAGTTTTAAAGTGGTTTTGATGTTCATGTAAAGTTAAGATCATGATTAAGTGATTTAGTGATTATTTGGAATTGTTTGAATGTGTAAAATGAGGGGTGTTGGATTTGAGCCTCCCCACTGATCTTAGAGGTGTATGATGGTTGTTTGTTGAGGTTGGAGATGTATGGTATGCCCGGTGTGGCTTGGTTATATTGTGACAAAATAGGATTATTCGATTTTAAGCCGTCGTAATGCCCGATTTTCGGTAACTCTATAAACTGCCTAGAATCAGAAAACCTAACTGCCTCTTTTGGTTCAGTTATGAACATGAGTGTGTAGAGCGTTGTTTCTAGTTTACGTGAGCGCAAGAATCATGTCATTACGATTTACGGTTTATGAGATATGACCATTTTAGTGAAAGTGGTTCAAGGAATGAGATTGCAGAAATGTACCAACTTTGTGGCTATGTTTGAGACCCTTAAGAGTTGATTTAAAATATGGAATTTTGTATTGAAGTGTCAAGGGCAGTTACGAAGGTTTGTACGAAGGTTTCGAGTCCAAAAGATTATTTTCCGATTTTATAAAAATGTGTTAGCCGAGGTTGCGCAAGTGAAAACCACTAAGAACATGACTTAGAAACCAAGGTTGTAAATGGTTAAGTATAACTTGTATTCGAGGATCGATTTCGGACTAAACCTACGACTTAAGTAATTGTCGATTAACATGGACTTAGTATGAGCCTATAAGGTTGTGTTTCGCTTACGTGTTTAAGCATTGAGTACAAGTGGATTATCCAGGGGATTAATCGTGCGTTTTCTTTGACTTTGTCTAGATTGTCCGGCATCGTCGCGAACCCCTATCACTTCTTGAGCATCAGGCAAGTTTTCTAAATCTATACTTTGAAGTATTGATTATATATTACTGCCGTTGCCATGTGTGGAGTATACAGTTGTGCGATACATGTTATATATTGTATAAAATAGAGTTTGATTTGGATTTATGTATGAGCTTTGAGATAAAGTAGTTATAAACCGGCATACCTTGTAGCTCTAGAGATAAGAGCATACTTCTTGTTTTCGACTCTAGACCGGGAGTCAGTATTTGAGATATGGAGATAGCCGGGGAAACCCGGAGGGATTCCAGCGGCAGTGTACTAATTATTTTGAGGACTGCTATTATTAAACATTAATTATATTTCTAGAAAGTATTAATTACCTGGAAACGATTTGAGGAATGTTATTTGAATATTACCTCATTCAGAGGTTGTTACTTGGAAATGATTTGGTAATTGGCTTATAAGCTAGATATGGGATATCACTTATAAGCCAGGTTTTATAAAGGCCCTAGGTTAAGGGCGTATGATATTTCTTAAGATCAGTAGTGATTATAGTTTGTGTATGATAAAGGTTATTTTTCCGATAAAGATATCGGGTAACCGTTATTCGAGGATTAATTATTTTTATTTAAGAATATTATTTATTAATATTCATTTGAGGATTATCGACTTACAGAATATTGTTTATATTCATTCGAGATTTATTTAATTAATGAATATTACTTTTGAATATTCATTTGAGATTTAATTATTTAAAGGATATTATTTTCGAATATTCATTGGAGGTTCACTTATTGAGAAATATTATTTTTAATATTCATTTGAGGATTATTTATTAATGAATATTATTTTTGAATATTCATTTGAGGATTATTTATTAATGAATATTATTTTTGAATATTCATTTGAGGATTATTTATTAATGAATATTATTTTTGAATATTCATTTGAGGATTATTTATTAATGAATATTATTTTTGAATATTCATTTGAGGATTATTTATTAATGAATATTATTTCTAAATATTCATTCGAGGTTTGTTTATTTGATGAATATTATTTTCGAATATTCATTTGAAGGTTTACTTGTTTAATAAATGTTATTAATTGTTTTCCAATCAAAAAGAGGTTCCCAAAATAATGTTTTTTCCGTTTAAATCTGTCTTTTAAAGAGGATTTAAATGCTCGCTCGACTATCAAAAATATGGGAAACCTGATTTAAGTGACTACTACTCTTTTTAAACTCTCAATTCAAAAACTGTCAAGGGGCAGATATTTTCTTGGAGCAATTTAATTGCTGCCAGTCTAATGTTGTGTTACCACCTCAATAATCGAGGGGTAAATTCATGGAACAAGTCGATATCCATTAACAAGCAGAGCTTGGGAAATATTGGAGAATCTTCCTTTCCAACCTAGATATAACTACTTAGTGGAGTCGTATCAACAAGTGTTACACTTGGGGAAAGGAGGACGATCTTTACGTTTCAGAGTCATGGATTTCATCTGAACTAGGAGTGGTGTAAGTGGTCAAGTTGCGTGGGCCCATCCAACTTTTATATTGCCCCAAATGGGCCGGGAGGTCATAGTAAGGCGGTAGACAATGTCAGGCCGTCGTGATACTTCCATCTACATGTAGAAAACTATTTGAGCGGTGCGACCTGCTACTGATCATAGTAAGGTTAGGCACAGCGGACGCGGTAGCAACTCCAGTATTAGTTCATCATCCAATTTGGATATTTCCTGCAACATGTATTGGGGTGAAGAACCAATCGTGTTGGCAGGGGGTCGAGAAGTGTTTGGAATTGAAGTGACAATAAATCCATGCAACTTCATCTTTTATTTTATGAGTTATGACTCTGTGGATACCTTACATAACATGAGTTATGGTAAGGGAGTTGTTTATACTGAATCACCTTATAACTTCATCTTTTAAGTTATGTGTTGATATTCTGCTTACATAGCAGATATTTTTGGAAAGGTTATATTGGTTTACTTTGAAACCTCATCTTTTATATTATACTAGAACTTTGTTCATAATATAGCAAGAGTCTGCAGAAATATTATGAAAATGATATTTGAAGTACAATAATAGTACTGTTTTTGGGAATACATTCCGATAAGGATATAATTTCAGTATCGAGATATTTTGACAAATTATTGTCTTATACCCGCTTTATTCTGGGTTGAGTTAAAGGCAGAATTATGCCACACTTTCATTACCTTGCTGAGCTATCGCTCACTCTTGCTATTGTTTTATATATATTATATAGCAGCGAAGCAGGATGCCAATGGGTCGGCACATACCTCGCAAGGCGTTTCCGTAAACAGTTTCTAGCAGTGATCTCGAGAGTAGTACGAACCAATCGAATCAGGCTACAGCTTTTGGTATTCAACTTATGTATAGATATGAATGGTATGAGAGGATTGTGAGCATCAGAAGGCTAAGTTGGTAATGTAACATTACTTAGAAATTGTATCAGTGACAGATTCAAAAGACATTTGGGTATTGTAATAAAAGTTATTTATTCCGCAGTTGTTGTATTGTGTCGTTTCTGAGACTCTAACCTGTGTGTGTGTGTGTGTGTGTGTGTGAGACATATGTTGTGGGGTCATGAGAAGGTGAATTATGAATGGTGTGAGTAATACAGGTAAGGCAAGGAATACATGGATTGTGACAACCCTAGATCCCTGACCCCGGATTTGGGGCTGTTACACCCAAGCTGAAGAAGCAACCAATCTATAAAAGAAGTTCAATTGAAAATCAAAAATTGAGATTTAAAAATAAATCAAAAACAAAATTACTAATTCAAACTTCCTCTTCTCTTAATTCGAGCTAATTCAAGCAAAATTGATAGATTTAGGGATATGGTTCACCTCCTTCTGATTTAGGGCTTCCATTTTGAGATTTAATTTAGAGATTAACTAGGGTTTGATTTTGGTATTTGATTCAGAGATTAGATTGGGTTCGATTTTGGGGAAAAGAGAGGGAGGGGTTCGATTGTGTGAGAGATGGTCGAGAGAGAGGTAAATATTTGGGGGAGAGAGGGAGGGGATAAAATTTTCTAAGTGGGGGAAGTTTTCGGGGAAAATTTTTAGTACAAAACGGGGGAAAAATTTCCGCTTCTTTTTATGTTTTTCATTTTTTTAAAAATCGAATAAGATATCGGTTATTTTAAAAACTGATGTCTAGGAAGATATTTAACATCGTTTTTAAAATTATTGATGTAAAAAATGTGTTTAACATCGGTGGTATTAGCAATAGATGTAAAAAAGGCGATGTCTATTCTAGTTTTTCTAGTAGTGTAAACCAAGGAAATGGAAAGATCAAGAGAGTATCTCCTAGCATTGGTACAGAGAAACGTTTTTAGAATCACTTGAAACTATCGCGAAACTTAGCGACGAAACCAAAGCGTAACGAATTATGGATTAAACCCTAACCGAAGGGGAAGTATCATATGACATCATCAAGTGTAACATATAGGAGGATTGAGGATACAAATGATGACATAAGCATGATGCAGGAGGGTGACAAGATGATGACCAAGTGATGATAAGGTGATGAATCACCACCTTGTCACCACTTTCACCACAACCACAAATTCAAATGGCATGTGTCATTGGTGACAAGTCTTGTTTACAACCACACAAATGAGATGCATCCAAATTAGAATTAGTTAAACAAAAAGAAAAGAAAAGAAAAAGCAAGAAAACAACCATGTTCTCCATTTCTCCAAAAATCTGCTCAGCTTGACCAAGGTGGAAAGACAAATCCATAACTCAAAATCTACTCATCCACATATCACCATATTTGAACCATAGCTTTCTCACTATATACCCAAGGTACCTTTAAAATTTCATGGCCATCAAAGGAGTATAGCATAGTTAAATGTTGGATCAAAGTTGAGGCATGAATAGTAGAGTGAATAGTAAACTCATGAAATCTTGTTTTGTTCTTGGATTTTAAGGTTGATTAAGGATCAAGGGAGAGTTTACAAGATATTGTTAGTCTTTACCAAGCATCAAGGAAGGTATAAAAACCTCTCACCCTTATGGTTATACTTTGTTATTAGTGATTTTGTTAAGAATGATTAGTGATAGTATGATTAAGAGCATGTATGCATGATTTTGAGAATGTTTAGTGGTTAATTTATGGATAAACCTATGAACTAGGGTATGATCATGTTTGGGCAGAAAAATTGTAGTATTAACTTGAGGCTTGATGGTTGGTTGATTTGTTGTTGATTGGTGGTTGATTAGAGTGTTTAAAACACGGGAATCATGAATTAGCGTCGTTACCATGTCGAATTTTCATTAGATAGTGTAAGCAGAAACCTCGGGTAAACCCATGACATGAAAGCAACCCTAACTGACCATGATCATGTAGGTCTTGTCTTGTAGTTTATTTTGGCGAAATAATCGTGTCGTTTCGATTTACGGTTTAGGAGAAATAGTCGTTTTAGTGAAAGCGGTTTCGGATAACGAAGTAGTTTACTAAGTGAATTTTGAACCTTTGATCAAGCCCCTTAAAAATGGAATTAGGATATGATATTAAAATGGATACTAACATGGACAGTTAGTAAGTAAATAGAGAAGGTTTTGGGTTAAAAAGATAATTTTTCGATTTTATAAAAATGTCGGAACCAAAGCTGCGCGAGGAGTAAGTGGTTCTGCACTTCACTGCCAAAACTCTGCTGCTCTCGGGAATTTCACCCCCTTAAGCAGAAAAACATTTTCAAGAATTTTGTTCTATTCTTTCTCTAGATCGCGCACGCGAAAACGGTGTGTCATTTCGATTAACGGTTAAGGAGATATGAGTGTTTTAGTGAAAGGCGTGCAAATAGTAACTTTCTGTAGCTCATCCAAGTTTGAAAATGCATTTAACCAGGTTAAACCCCTGTTTTGAGATCAAAACTTTTATGATAAATATTACAAATACTCAAGATGATTTTAGAAGTGGTTTCGTATTTAAATACGAATTTTCCGATTTATTAAAAGTGTTAGAGCACGAGTCGCGTAATAGTAACTCTATGAAAAGTCAACTCTAGGATACTACTTTGACCAACCGTTGTGACTAAGGTAAAGGATTATTTCAAGTCGATTAAAACACGAACATTGTTGAGGAATAACGTGGCTACATGATGTGTTTTACTTATGGTTGACTTAGAGTGAATTGTTATGAGCGAATGATTACGCTAGGGACTGATCGAGTATTTCTTTGTTTATAGATTTCCCGGCAAGTTCTTGAACCCCTAACAACCAAGGACCCGAGGCAAGTTTTCTCATCCCATGCTGTTTTCCATTACTTATATTGATATGCATATGATAGATGCATGCTTTCAAACCTCACATCGTATATAGATGTGATGGTATTAAAAATGACGAGATGTGATATATGCATATGTTAGATGCATGCTTTCAAACCTCACATCGTATATAGATGTGATGGTATTAAAAATGATGAGATGTGATGTATGCATATGATAGATGCATGCAAGTTTTCAAACCCTACATCATATAAATGATGCTGTTGTGATTTGTGTGATTGATATATATATATATATATATCTATTCTGCTAGGTAAATACTAGATATATCTACATCATATAAATGATGCTAGGTAAATACTAGATATAAACCGAGGTTTAAAGGCTCTAAGTATAGAGCAGTCGTACGATGATTTTAAAATAATAGACCGGGAGTTAAATTACTACTTTATTTTAATAATACTGTCAGATACTGGAGGGTCCATGGACAACTATGTTTTATATATGATGATTAAATATTCCAATATATATATATACTATTGGATATTTAATGTGTGATATTAAATAATATTATTAAAAATATTATTTTGAATATCTATTAACTAAGTAAATATTACTTTGAATATTCATTTAAGTGGATTATTATTGAATAATAATTCAATATTTATTATTTGGGTATTTATTAAATATTCCAAATATGATTTAAAAATCATAGAACCTTATTATATGATTAAAGGTTCTACTATTTACACAAAAATATAAATTTCTGATCTCTAGAAAAGATATTAAAACAGAGATTCCCAACTATTATCTTAAGATATTTTAAAGATAATTAAATGCGAATAGTGTTTTCTAACTCATCGGAAATTGGGAATCTAGTTCAAGAAGTCGAGGACAGAGTTTTACTTCCACTGTTTCTCTAGAATACCTATAGCTGGGGATGACTCCCCCATTCAAGTAAAGAATTTCAAACTTGCTAAACTCTAAAAATTTTAATAAACTCCATGTTCATGATTTCAAAATACGTGGTAATCATCTGTAGTTTTGTTGACTAATGTCAACCCACACTGTGACTTACTCCCTTCAAATACTCTGGAGTAAGGAATTCTGAACGGTTACAAAGTTTTTGACAAGTATTGTACTTGGGGGAAATAGGATTAAATTCCGATTTCCGTTTCATTGATATTTTTCATCATGGGAACTGGAAGGGCTTACACGGCAATGAAACAGGTGCCGGGGTAGTGCCAAAAATTATCAAGGCTTACCCGGTGATGAAACAGGCGCCGAGGTAGTGATCTCTTGCGTGCTAAGGCTTACCCGGTGATGAAACAGGCACCGAGGTAGTGATCTCTTAGCACAGTGGCCCGTATGCGGCCAGGGTGATAACCGAATAGGAAGTCGTCCTTCTACTAGTAGAAAAGTTACGTTACGATACAACGGTTGATCACCGTGTATCGGGTGTTCCAGTATATTTCATTCCCTCCAATTGGAGTTGTACTGCACATTGTAACGAAAGCCTAGGTGCTGAGTTACTGACAATGTGGCAGTGATGAGTAATGATGTTCCTCATACAGTAGTTGTACTGTATGGCATGTTTTGACGAAAAGAATGTTTAAACATATCGTTCTGTATATGAACGGAGTTTTAAAGGTTTTCAATTATGATATCAGCTTACATATATGATTATGATGCTATATCTTATTGTCGGGCTATAGTGCTCATTCTTGCTTCTTTTATATCACAACACAACAGAGTTGAAAGGTGTTCATTACTGATATTTTACGGTATTTTGAACAATATGAGATATCTAAATAGATATGCATGTATATATGTTGAGAAGGGATTTAAGATATACAGTATATTGAACTGTATAGTATTTTGAATCAATGAATAGGCTTTAAGCCTTGATTCCAATGTTAATATCTATTTTAAAAAGATATGTTTGAGACTTGGTTTATCATATTGATACCAAGGATTTCTAAATGATTTACGAAGAGTATTTGAGTATGATTATAAGTCATACAGTATTTTGAACTATATACTATTTTGGGGTCAGACCCTAGTAGTGTTAAAACTTTGATCCTATATGGATTATCTACCTGAAAGGTTTAAAGATTTAAACTGGGTTAGATTTCTTGCTGAGCGCTCACTACACCATAGATTGGCTATTGCAACGCGCAATGAAAAAATTGCTTAAAAATCATTGCTATTCAGTGACAAGTTTTGACAAATTTAGAAATATTGTAACGTTTTTTAAAATTGTTACAACTGAATTTAATGTACGCGACATTTGAATTATATTGCAACGAATATAAATAAACGTTACCATTAGCTTCAAAATTTTGGGGGCAAGTTTGGCGGGCTTATAAAAATTTAAGAGGTCTTGCAAAATTTTGTTGCCCGGGCTTTCTAAAATAAGCGCTTGACTAAAACAATTGAATAAAAAAACACACACACAAGTACCCATTACATACAACAGAGAGAGACAAAGAGAGAGACAGAGAAGGCGCGAGAGAGACAGAGAGAACTCGACATCAACCTAAGCTTGAAGATTCAAGCTCGAACACTGAAGCTCCAAAAAGGTATATTCTTTCCCTAAATTGATTTTAAAATCTTCTTTTAGATGAATTTTACCTTAGAGGTATCAATTAGGGTTTTTTTTTATTTTGTGCTTGTTTTTAATCGATGTATAGGGTTTTTTTTATGTTCATCAATTGTCAAATAAGCTTTGCATTGAGATTTTCTTTAAGTCAATTTTTAAAATTAGGGATTTCAATTTAATTTTGCGATTTAAGGGTTTTAAATTGTAATTTTGCTTTTAGTTTGTGTTTTGTGTTAGTTTGTGTTTGCATTTTGTTCTTAATTTGAATTATATTTTGTCATTCTGCCTGGGTTTGTACTTTTGTGTTAAGTTTTGTTTTGTATTAGTGTGTGTTTATATTTTTGTTGTTGTTAACTGGAATTGTGTTTATATGTTTGTATGCTAGGGTTTTAAATTGTGATTTTGGGACTTAACAATGCTGGTGATAAATGGTAATGTTGTTTCTTGTACAAGCCCTATTTTCTCTCTATTTTCCATAATCTATGTTTGTCCTTTTCAGGTGTCCAAGCCTCTTGTCTGAAAAAAAAATGCATGTGTGCTCGTGCGTTTTATAAGTCTGAGCCTTGATTTTACATTTATGCTCTGTTTTTAATTTACAATTACTGCAATATAAGCTATGTTTTTAGATTTCAGGTTTTTCTATTTTGAAGTTATATATTATTTGAGTTTATTTTCTCTCATTGATAAATTTTCACAACTTATTTGAAATAATAAAACAGGATAAGAAACTAGGTAATCATACTAGGCAATCATCTCTAAATAGTAGGTATACGTATACCTGGATATATTTTTGCGTGGTAAAAGAATCCAAAGCAATGTAGGATGTTAAATTATTGTGAGACTAGTGAGACACATTGCAAAGTGGGCACTGAAAATATTTATGCGCCTTAATTTGTTTTGTTGAATGCATAGTGTATGTATACTTACATTATATCAAATCTGCAGATATTTTAATAAGTTTCATTTATTCTGTAGACGAATATGGATGCTGAAAAATTCGACATGGACGAGGGGACACTCGAGTTTGGCATGGGTAAGATTATCAAATCTCCACAATTTTTGTATATACTCTTAACTCTACCATGGAAAAAATTGATAAGAAGGTAGCATCGTACAAAATAATATGTATGATCTTGTTTGTGGCTTAAATTTATATTATTCTTACTTCTAAACTTTGTATATGCATAGAATATAGGACAGTCTCTGGTGTTGCTGGACCACTGGTCATTCTCGATAAAGTTAAGGTGGGTTTTTTACTCTTGCATCACTTGGCCATAACTTCTACACTCTTGTGTATTTGTATGTATCATATATAATTAATGATTTTTAATAAACGTGGCCTTTCATTTCATTCCAGGGACCTAAGTTTCAAGAAATTGTGAACATCCAGTTAGGTGATGGAACAACTCGTCGAGGTCAAGTTTTGGAGGTTGACGGGGAGAAAATTGTTGTTCAGGTAAACAGTGCCATGTTCATTACTTTGTGGTCTTGAGTGGCCTCATATTTTCAGTGCCCACTTTGCAATGTGTCTCACTAGTCTCATAAATTTAATAAATAAAGCAATCTAATAAATAAATGGACCTAAGGTTTATGTTTTTCCGCTATTGATTTATTAGATTTTTTATTGGCATCTTTGTTATTCCCAAATGACCTAACAGAATTGTAGAAGGGGGGGGTTGAATACAATTCTTGATATTTTCTTAAAACTAAAACACTTTATAAAATAAAACTGAACTGAATAAATAAAAACACAAGATATAAATAATTCAGTTGGATTGTTTGATGATCCAACTGAAGTGTTTTTATTGCGGAAATAATCTGTGATACAAAAGTACACAGCTGCTCAGTTACAAGGTTGTAGAGAAGAAAAATGCTCTCAAAGATAGCTAATACAAACTCTTTGTTTTTCTTCACTTACCAAAATAAAGTAACTGCTACACTTGGTTATATAAACCCAAGTTTACAACCCTATTTTTGGCTACACTAATAGTACAATGAGTAACCGCCAATAGTTTGCTTTTCATCCCTTTGTCCAGTGGTCCTTGGAGATCCTTGCTTTTGACTTCATGCTTATTATGATCACTCCCAAGAGCCCAATTGGAAACTGGGATGTTTCCTTATTCCCCATGTCCATTTTAATGGTTTCCAATGCAAAGTACACTTCCACATCTCCTTTTTGATCTGTCAGGAACCTGTCACTATCACTTTGTCAATTGTATAGAAAAGCAATAATGATTCGTTGACGGCATAGAGATGTGTTTCGTTGATAGCTTTATTCTTTGTTTCGTTGATGAGCTTCCTTGTTTCGTTGATAGAGTAATCTTCATTCCGTTGACATGTCTTCACTTAGGCAAAATTACAAGGCACTAAATATTTACAATTAACCAACCTATTTTGCCTATCTAACCATTTAGTCAACATGACTTAGAAAACCTATCTAGTACTCAACAAACTGCATATCAAACTATGAAGTAATGTACAGTGCAATTGCTACATCACTCATTTCGTTGATGAGCTTCCTGTCAACGAAACACTGCAAAGCATGCTATTCCGTTGACAGTTACAAAATAACTTAATACAAAATCTACTAAGTGTTTTTATAATTATCATCAAGAACAACATATTCCTAACAATCTCCCCCAATTTATGACTGATAGAATAACAGCCATAAATCAAGAGCCTTGATGATAACAAAAACACTCAGGCATATTACACATGATAAAAGTAAAAGTTGTATTGAGCTTCATAAAGTTTTTAGAAATAATGCAAGACTTACAAAACTAATGCCCAAATGTGCTCCTCCAGACTGAGCAAATAATTCATCTTTGTCTTCTTTGGGGCATAGTCTTCTTCCCTCTCCTAGAGTTGTTCTCCTCAATCTGGACCTGTAGCCTTCTGTAAAAGATCTTCTCTTCTTCATCTTGATCACCAAGCTTGGATTGCATAAACCTTAGAGTTTGATTAGATGCCTTGTCCAGCTGGTCTTCCATCCTGAAGAACCTTCTGCAGTTGTCCTTGTCCTTGAATTCCATCATCCAGAAAGGTTGAAGATGGATCTTCTTTCCTGTTGAGGGCACTCTTAGCATCCTGGGAAGAGCCTCAGGCTTGTTCCAGCTAGCCTTTATTTGACATATTCTGGAGACCACCTCAGACTTGGCTGTTTTGGTGAAGCCAAAGTCTTTCTTCAAGCATCTAAACACTGTGAGTAGTGTTTGGTAGTCTTCTCCTAGAATTCTGTAGAGAGGCCAAATTTGTTCTCTACCACCCTTGTATGTGAAAACCAATCTTTCAGGTAGCTTCTGAGAAGCTGCAATGCCCCTTACTTCCACCAGGTTGTCTAACTCAAGATGCAAGCTGGATTCTTCCCTGATGTCAGCAATGTACATGCAGTCCTCTGGATTTGAAGGGGGTTTTTGAGGTTGTGGCTTTCTCACAAATACTGGCTTTGTCTTGACAGCCCTTTGCTTCAATTTCTTCTTTGGATCCATCTCAAAAAGGAATTTAGGAAAGTTAGCCTCATCAAACTCAATTGGCTCTTCCTTTGGCTCAATTGGCTGATCATGATAATTAACAAGATGTTTGGGATCACAGGCTAACTTTAAAGATGGATCAGGAATTGTTGGAGGTACAGAAGAGTCTGATGCAATACTCTGAGAGTCATCATTTTCAAAGGTTATGTTTCTTCTAGCCCTTGCCTTTGGTTGCCTTGTACTCTTCTTTTCACTCCTTTCCTTTTGGGCTTTTTCTTCTTGCTGTCTTTCTTCTTCATCTAGAGCTTGAGCTACTGCAAGAGCTTGCATAGCTGCTCTTTCTGATTCCTCAGCCTTGGCTTCAGCAAAGTTTGGATGACCAGCCCAAACACAGATTTGTTGTCCATTCCTGTAGACAATTGCCCTTTGCTTCCTTATCTCATGATTATTACTTTCCTTGCTTTTTGTGATGAGAAGTCCAAGTAGTTTGAGCTCATCTGGATAAGGTGCAGGATAGAAAGTCCTTGCTATGTTTTTGCCTTTTGGTTTAGCAGGAGACTTGGGAGATAAGCTTCTTTGTAATGTAGCTTCTTCCACATCCCTAATGCATGAAGTTTGTCCTTTCTCCTTTCTTGGTCCTTGAATGACTCCATGTAGAAGGGGCTCTATAGCATAAGAGCTCTTGAACTGTGGCTCCACTTGTGCAGTCACCATTGCATTTGTTGATGGCTGATCTGTCTTTGAAGATTCAGTAATTTTCTTGAACCTTGCTTCTATGTTGGACCAATGATCTTTGATCTGTGCTGCAAGTTGTATCCTCATAGAAGCTTCCTGGATCAAGTCAATGCTATCCTTATTCTTCTTTCCAAACTCCCCCATTGCTAGTGGCTCCTGTGGCAATGTGATGGTTGGGACCAGCACCTTTGTGATTTGAATGGTTAGCTCCTGAGATTTCTCCCCCTTTTTGTTATCATCAAGAGAGACAACTGGGAGTCCTTGAGCTGCCACTAGCTGGGCCAAAAGTTGAGTCTGCTTCTCCTGTTCCTTTTGCATTTGAGATAAAGTAGCTTCCACCTTGTCCACTCTAGAAGAGAGAGTCTTCAAGGAGGTAGCCACTTCAGGTTCCTTAGAGAGAAACCTGTTCATTTTGGACATAGTGAGAAGAGGGAGCTTTTCATCCATCATCCTGTAGTTAGCATCCCTGAAATTGCTAATAGAGTCCTTGATTTCTGTAGCCTCAATCCTTGTCTGCATCATTTGTAGCCTTTGAATTTCCAGAGAATCCATGATGGCCTTGTAGAATTTCTTGTCTCTTGCATTTGCAGACTCATGAGCTAAGTAGGCTTCATTGTACTGCCTGGAGATAGCAGCATCTAGAGTGGCTCTACCATGCATACCTTGAGAAAGCCAGCCTGGTGTAGGAGGCACCACAGAAGTCCCAGTCTGTGAAGTGGTGGCCACCTGTAGATTATCACCATAGCTGTCCTCAGCATCAGAAAACTCAAATTCTCCACTTGCTGCAGCTCCTGAAGGTAGATTGGTCAGGGCATCCTTTGCTCTTTGCATTGATGCAGTTGTATGAATTAGATTTAGTGACCTTTCTGCCTCCACATTGCCCTGCTGAGCCATAATTTGATAGGCTGGCACAGGATGAGTAAAGGTCTCAGGATCCAGGGAAATACTATCCAGAGTTTGTTGATAAACCTCTTGGAAAGTAGGTTCCCTTTCTCCCTCACTGACCTCCATTAACTCATTAGCAATGGCTGCTTCCATCCTTATTTCGCCTGTAGTCCCTTCTCTCTCTCCACTCTGTTCTTGCATCATGGGCTCCCCATGGCTCACACCTCTCACACCCTCACCTTCACCTTCTAAGGTGGAACTCTCAATCTCTCCTTTTGCCTGGCTGGAAGAAATAGCCAGCCTCTCACTCACATTCTCTCCTTTTGCCTGGCTGCAAGCCAGCCTCTCAGTTTCACTCCCTCTCAGTCCTAGAAGTGTCTCAACTACCACTAGATCATCTGCACTAGTTGTGGGAACAACTTGATTTTCAATTAAAGGTGCAGAGTGAACTATCAACGGAATGGTAGTTTGAACTGTCAACGGTATGGATACCGTTGATGGAGAAACACTTGTCAACGAAATAGACTGTTTCGTTGATGAAGTCAAGAAAGCACTTTGAGAATGAGAAATTACAGTAGAGTCTGTGGTGATTGATTTTAAAGATTGGTCCACAGATCCCCTTGCAACTTCAGGAAAAATTGGTTGATGGCCCAACAAATCACTTAACAAGTGATGGCCACCAGCTTCAGAGTGGGGCTTCTCCAAGATTAGAGTTGGAGAATCAGGAATAGATGTATGGATCATGTCCACATCTAAAGATTGAGTTGGTGAATTTGATGGAGATAATTCAAGATTGATGTTTAGAGAATGGGACTGTAACCCCAGAGAAATGATAGGGGTTACATCAAACTGAATTTGAGAAACTGGAAGTGTTGCTTCCAGGGTGTGTGCACCCTGTGTACCCTTGGACTTTTGCTTCACTCTCCTTTGGTATTGGGAAAATGTAGACTTTGGGCTTGAAGTGTCCCTTACCCTCTTGGACTGTGCTCTTGGTGGAGAGCTTGTTTCAATAATCACATCCTTTTGGGAGGATGCAATTAGACTTGTGGTTAAATCCATTTTACTCATTGTGCCTTGTTGGGAAGACACAATGGGGCTTGGCTGGTACACACTAACCTGTCCTTCCTTATCCTTGGGGTTTCTTTGATGTTCACCCCTTCCCTCACCTCTTACAACTCCAGACTCACTCCCCTTAGGTTGTGTGGTAGTTTTTACAACAGGTGCCTTTTGAGAAGCACCTGAGGTTGGCTTGGAGGATTTCTTTGATTTAGGTTTTGTTGCTAGGGTAGGAGCCTGTTGGGTCACAGCTACAGACTCCATAGCAACATTGGAAGGTAAAACAGTAGAGGAGTTAGCTACACTAACAGGGATAGTAGTAGTTACCTCAATGATTGGCAGATACACCACTGGAACATCACCATTGTGGTTCAGCCTCAGTATGTCTGTCAATACTCTCTTTTCTTGCACAAAGCACTCGAACCTGGCATTAGGGTTAGAGATAACTAATGGTGCTGGACTAACATGGTTAGCCAACATCATCAGAAACCTAGCATAATAGATATTTTTCTTCCTATTTGCTTTGTCACCCAACTTAGCACCAATTTCATACATAAGTTGGGTGCTAAAGTTGTGATATCTATCATTTAGAAGCATGGTTAGGAGAATTAACATAGAGTTAGTTAATGCATCAAAATTACTAATCTTTCCAGAAAAGACCTTAATGAATGCATCAGCTAAATAACTGTATTCCCTAACCAAACCTCTCCTAATTATTCTACCCAGATTATCAGTAGGCAAAGAGTAGTTTATAGAATTTAGCATGGTAGTTATTTCAGTGTTAGTAGGCAAAGCATCACAGTTATTATCAGGAATATGTAAACATGCTTGCAAAACATCAGAATTAACTATGTACTCATTACCTTGAAGGGTGAATTGTAGTGTGCAGTTTGTTCCACTATACTCACATGAGGTCCAAATTTCCTCGATTATCTCATTGTAGAGTGGTGTAGAGTGAAACATTGCATAGCTCAACTTGCAATTCTTCATGAAATTCATCATTTTGAAGAACAGGCTGTTCGGGTTTTCCTTGACAACAAAAGGGATGGAGTTGTTCTTCTCATAGATGAACCCTCCAGCAGACATAAGCTTGACTATAGGTGCCATTGTTGATTAAAGGAAAGCTTCGAACTGAATTGCTTGTTAGAGAGAAGAAGAGAGAAAAAGCCTTTGGAATTTTTGAGAACAGGTAAAAAGAAATAATGAAAATAAAATTTCTTAAATACTCCCCCAAAAATTCTCAGAAAATGAATCCAATAATAAATGTAAATTACTTGATTGGCTTAAAAATATAACCGTTACTCTTAAAGTATTACCATGATTTATACTTACAGGGGTGTATGCATAGATCGTGGTAAAAGACGTGTCAAATTACAACGGTTCAGATTAAAAGCGCTAAATCAACGAATCAGGATTGGGCGGTTAAAGTCCCGTCTTATTTCGTTGATAAAGCTGCGTTTCGTTGATATAAAAGATCTATCAACGAAACACCCAGAAAACTGCTAAGACTGTCAACGAAATGGTTCGTTTCGTTGACATAGTAATTTTGACTTAGACAAAATTTCACTTTTTCTTAAGAAAATTAATTCACAGAAAAACATAGCAAGTTTCTGGCTGCATTTTTAACTTGCAAATATCTCAAAAATAATTAAGAGAAATTTAGCATACCTAGCTCACTTACTAATCTTGAGAATGTTGATTCATCAAGTGGCTTGGTAAAGATGTCTGCAAGTTGTTGTTCACTTGGAACAAAATGTAACTCCACAGTACCATTCATAACATGTTCTCTAATGAAATGGTACTTGATGTCAATGTGCTTGGTCCTTGAATGCTGCACTGGATTCTCAGTAATGGCAATGGCACTAGTGTTGTCACAGAAAATAGGAATTTTCTCAACTCTTAATCCATAATCAAGTAGTTGGTTTTTCATCCATAAAATCTGTGCACAACAACTTCCAGCTGCAATATACTCAGCCTCAGCTGTGGAGGTAGAAACTGAGTTTTGTTTCTTGCTGAACCATGACACAAGCTTGTTTCCTAGGAATTGACAGGTTCCAGTTGTACTTTTCCTGTCAATTTTACATCCTGCAAAGTCTGCATCTGAATAACCAATTAGTTCAAAACCAGATTCTCTAGGATACCAAATGCCAAGGTTTGGTGTTCCTTTGAGATACCTGAAAATTCTTTTAATAGCAACTAAATGGGATTCTCTAGGGTCAGCCTGAAATCTAGCACATAGACATGTAGCAAACATAATATCAGGTCTACTAGCTGTTAAATATAAAAGTGAGCCTACCATGCCTCTGTAACTTGAAATGTCCACAGATTTTTCCTTAGTATTCAATTCAAGTTTGGTGGCAGTAGGCATGGGAGTTTTGGCAGGAGAGCATTCCATTAGGTTAAACTTCTTTAATAAATCATGAATGTATTTTGTTTGACTAATGAAAATGCCTTCATTAACTTGCTTTACTTGGAGACCAAGAAAGTAAGTTAATTCTCCCATCATGCTCATTTCATATTTACTTTGCATAAGCTTGGCAAACTTTTGACAAAGTTTCACATCTGTAGACCCAAAGATTATATCATCTACATAAATTTGAACAAGTAAAGTAGAGCCATTTACAACCCTGTGAAAAAGAGTTTTATCTACAGTACCTCTAGTGAAATGATTCTCAAGGAGGAACTGTGAGAGAGTGTCATACCAGGCTCTAGGTGCTTGTTTCAAACCATAGAGTGCTTTGAGAAGGAAGTACACATAGTCTGGAAAATCATCGTCTTCAAAACCAGGAGGTTGACTTACATACACCTCCTCTTCCAATTCCCCATTCAGAAAAGCACTCTTCACATCCATTTGATAGACTTTGAAATTGGCATGGGCTGCATAGGCTAGGAAAATCCTTATTGCTTCTAGTCTTGCAACAGGAGCAAAGGTTTCATCAAAATCAATTCCCTCTTCCTGTGAGTAGCCTTTTGCAACCAGTCTAGCTTTGTTCCTTGTGACTATGCCATTTTCATCCATCTTGTTTCTGAACACCCACTTTGTGCCTATAACACTCCTGTCATTAGGCCTGGGCACCAGCTTCCAAACGTTGTTTCTCTCAAATTGGTTTAGCTCTTCTTGCATGGCTAAAACCCAATCTGGATCTAGAAGTGCATCCTCAACTTTCTTTGGCTCATCTTGAGACAGAAAGCTACTATATAGACATTCTTCTTGAGTTTCTCTTCTAGTTTGGACTTTTGAAGAAACATCACCTATAATAAGTTCAAAGGGATGATCTTTAGTCCATTTCCTTGAGGGAGGTAGATTTGCTCTTGAAGACGTAGCTTCATGATCATGATTGCCTTGATTGGATATTTGTCCTTGAGAAACTCCCCCTGAGTTTGTTGTCCCTAATTGATCACTTCTAGAAGCATTCCTATGACTATCAACGGTATGACCGCTTTGGCTGTCAACGAAACGCTCATTCTGACTGTCAACGAATCCACCATCATGACTGTCAACAAAATGACCAGTTGGTCTGCTAGCAGCTATCCTTTTTAATCTCAATGCAGCAATTTCATCCTCACTGCTGCTTTCATCTGTGCTAGATACAACAACTTTAGGCTGTTTCTCAGTAGCCTTATCATGATTCACTTGATCTCCTTCCTCATTTTCAAAAGAAAGACTTTCATGGAAACCTTCATCACAGAGACCTTGGATTTTGAGATCATCAAAAACAACATGTACAGATTCCATAACAATGTTGATTCTGAGATTATAGACTCTGTAAGCTTTCCCTGCTGCATATCCCACAAATATTGCTTCATCTGCCTTTGCTTCAAATTTCCCCAAATGCTCAGCTTGATTTCTCAGAACAAAGCACTTGCATCCAAAGACATGAAGAAAATCTAATAGTGGCTTCTT
Source organism: Heracleum sosnowskyi (assembly GCA_030848705.1). Lineage (NCBI taxonomy): Eukaryota > Viridiplantae > Streptophyta > Magnoliopsida > Apiales > Apiaceae > Heracleum > Heracleum sosnowskyi. Next base: position 83,867,914 of record CM061243.1, on the reverse strand, counting down.
TCTTTTGAGTAACTGATAAGGGGTCATTCCTTTGGCCTGATTAATCAAAGAAATATTTTGAGTAAAGCAAGCTGTGTTAACTGCCTCAGCCCAAAAATATGTAGGTAACTTTGATTCATCTAGCATTGTCCTTGCAGCTTCAATAAGTGTTCTGTTTTTCCTTTCAACTACACCATTTTGCTGTGGTGTTCTTGCTGCTGAAAACTCATGCAAAATACCATTTTCTTCACAGAACACCTTCATGCTTGAATTCTTGAATTCTGTCCCATTGTCACTCCTAATCCTTCTTACTTTGAAATCAGGATGATTGCTTACCATCTTGATGTGATTGATAATGATTTCACTTGCCTCATCTTTAGAGTGCAAAAAGAAAGTCCATGTAAATCTAGAAAAATCATCAACAATCACAAGACAGTATTTCTTCTTTGAGATTGACATAACATTTACAGGGCCAAATAGGTCCATATGAAGCAATTCAAGCTGCTGGACAATTGATGACTCTGTCTTGCTTTTGAATGATGCCTTCTTCTGTTTTCCCTTTTGACAGGCATCACACAAACCATCCTTGGAGAACTCCACCTGTGGAATTCCTCTAGCAAGATCTTTCCTCACCAAATCATTCATAACTTTGAAATTCAGATGGGATAACTTCTTGTGCCATAACCAACTTTCATCCTTGCTTGCCTTGCTGAAGAGACAAGTGATGGTGTCTGAACTTGTGCTACTAAAGTCAGCAATGTACACATTCCCCCTTCTGAATCCAGTCATTACCACATTGTTGTTTCCTCCTTTAGAAACAACACAGGCTTCTCTGGAAAAAGTAACTAAAAATCCTTTGTCACAAAGTTGGCTGATACTAAGCAAGTTGTGCTTAAGACCATCCACCAGTGCAACCTCATCTATGATGACATTCTCTTTTGAAATCAAGCCATATCCCTTTGTGTAGCCTTTGCTGTCATCTCCAAAAGCAATACAAGGGCCAGCTCTTTCCTGAAACTCTGTGAGCAGGGTAGAATCACCAGTCATGTGTCTTGAACAACCACTATCCAAGTACCAAAGATTCCTTTTGTCTCCCTGCACACAATAAAACCAAATCAAGTCGATTTTGGTACCCAAGTTTCCTTGGGTCCTGTCTTGTTAGCCTTTGTATTCCCTTTTGTACCATTTTTCACTTTGGGTTCAGATTGATTCAAATCAATCTTTACCCTTGGTGTTGATTTCTGAGGGTTGCTCATATTTTCATTCATAGCATGCATAGTTGGAGGAACAATCATGTTATTCATGTTCCATGGCATTTGTGGCATGTTAAACATATTCATGTAAGGATTAGGCACAAATGGCATGCTAGCATATGGATTCTGAAATTGTGCATATGGAGCAAACATGTTAGGCATAACAGGCATTTTAGGCATGGAACTGTTCATTGCAGGCTTGGGCATTTTCACATTAACAGATTTCTTAACAGATTTGCAGTTAGTAGATAAATGATTAACACTTCCACAATTGACACATGTCTTTCTAGGTGCATATTTATCAGGTGTGTAATTGTTGTGTTTGTTAATTCCTACCTTGCCATTTCTGTTATTCTTTTTATTTCCCTTAGCCTCAACCTGAACTTTCTCTAACTTGTCTTTCAATTGCTTGTTAGACAAGTTACCTACATTAGCTCTCTCAACAGGCTTCTCAACTTTCTTTGATTTACTAGACTCACCTTGAACAAAGTTCTTGGTGACCGGACCATACTTGTCATTAAGTCTAGTGAGTTTATCTTTTCTTTTCTCTGTCAACGAAACAGCCTGATCGGTTGATGGTTCATCTGTCAACGAAACATTGCATTCCGTTGACATATCAACCTTCAACAAATGATCCTTGTTGTTTGTTGACTCAGTTTCTGATTCTAAGGTTTCACCAACATACCCTAGCTTCTCTTTGTTCCTTTTCCATGATTGCTCACAGAAGGATTCCACGCCTTGAACATTAATTATGTTGGCAGCAACATTCCTGGCATCCTTCCATTTTGCAATCACACCTTGTTCTATCTCAAGTTGTGTTTTAAGAATTTCTTCCCTTTGTAACACGTTCTCAAGTTCCTTCTTAGCATCCCTACTAACACATCTCATTTTCTCAAATTCAATGAGCTGTGCTTCTAACATTGCATTCCTATCACTTAAGAGCAGATTGGTCTCTTTTATTCTAGAATTCTCTTTAGTAAGTGATTTAAGAGTAACACGCAAATTATATAATACAGTAGACATTTCATTTACTGCACTGTCGCATTCCTCTTTAGAAAGCTCAGAAAGATTAGTAATTGTTACCTGGTTGCTTGAGGAACTTGCTTCCTGCTCATGATTGTCAGCCATAAGAGCCAAGTTGACATACTCAACATCATCATCAGAATCTTCACCATTACCAGCCCAATCATACTCCTGAGACATGAAAGCCTTTTCTTTTTGTTTGAGAAGTTCAAAGTATTTCTTTTTATAATCAACAGGCTCAAATTTCCTGTTGCCCTTCTCAACCTTGGGCTTTCTGCAGTCTCCAGCAAAGTGACCAATCATTCCACAATTGAAACATTTTGACTTAGACTTTTCAATCCAGTTTGTTTTGCTAGGTTGAAAGTCTCTTCTTGGTGGCCTTGCTTCTGAGTTTCTTTTGAACTTGAACTTAGAGAATTTTCTAGACAGAAAAGCAATGTGTTCATCAATCTCATCTAAGTCCTCCAAGTTGGCTGGTTCTGATTCTTCTTCTTCTGTCATCTTGTCTTTACCCTTGCTAACATCACTCCTACAACTAGATCGACTAGTTGTGGCCTTTGCAGTTTCTTTATTGTCATCTTCAAGTTGGTTCACAGATGCAATCAATGCAATAGATCCACCCTTCTTTTGTACCTTTTCAATTTCCTCATCTTGCTCCATTTCCAGCTCATAAGTCTTCAAGGTTCCATAAAGCCTTTCAAGAGTGTAGTCTTTGTACTCTTGAGTGTTTCTGAGAGAAACAGTCATAGGCTTCCATTCTTTTGGAAGAGCTCTAAGAAATTTAAGGTTTGAATCCTTGGTTTGATAGATCCTCCCATACAACTTTAATCCATTCAAAAGCTTTTGAAACCTACTAAACGTGTCATTTAGGGTTTCACCAGCTTTAAAATGAAAATGCTCATATTGTTGTATAAGGAGTTGCATTTTATTTTCCCTGACTTGCTCAGTTCCTTCACAGAGAGTTCTAACAGTATCCCATACTTCCTTAGAGGTTGTACAGTTGATAACATTGTCAAACATCTCTTGCTCCAAACCATTAAACAGAATGTTCATGGTCCTTTTGTCTTTATGGACTTCTGCAATATCTTCAACAGTCCATTCTGAGACAGTTTTTGGAATCTCTACATCAGGTGCATCATCTGGCAGTCCAACCCTAGAATCAAGCTTCATGGGAACGTGTGGACCTTTCTCAATACAGTCTACATACCTCTCATCCATAGACATGAGATGTAAATGCATCTTTACTTTCCAGTGAAAGTAATTGTCTTTATCAAGAACTGGTATCTTCACACCTGCATCCTTCTTCACCATGGTTTCTGTTTTTGGTCTTGATCTTTAAACTTCTTGTATGTTAGAAGCTTGCTCTGATACCAATTGTTATTCCCAAATGACCTAACAGAATTGTAGAAGGGGGGGGTTGAATACAATTCTTGATATTTTCTTAAAACTAAAACACTTTATAAAATAAAACTGAACTGAATAAATAAAAACACAAGATATAAATAATTCAGTTGGATTGTTTGATGATCCAACTGAAGTGTTTTTATTGCGGAAATAATCTGTGATACAAAAGTACACAGCTGCTCAGTTACAAGGTTGTAGAGAAGAAAAATGCTCTCAAAGATAGCTAATACAAACTCTTTGTTTTTCTTCACTTACCAAAATAAAGTAACTGCTACACTTGGTTATATAAACCCAAGTTTACAACCCTATTTTTGGCTACACTAATAGTACAATGAGTAACCGCCAATAGTTTGCTTTTCATCCCTTTGTCCAGTGGTCCTTGGAGATCCTTGCTTTTGACTTCATGCTTATTATGATCACTCCCAAGAGCCCAATTGGAAACTGGGATGTTTCCTTATTCCCCATGTCCATTTTAATGGTTTCCAATGCAAAGTACACTTCCACATCTCCTTTTTGATCTGTCAGGAACCTGTCACTATCACTTTGTCAATTGTATAGAAAAGCAATAATGATTCGTTGACGGCATAGAGATGTGTTTCGTTGATAGCTTTATTCTTTGTTTCGTTGATGAGCTTCCTTGTTTCGTTGATAGAGTAATCTTCATTCCGTTGACATGTCTTCACTTAGGCAAAATTACAAGGCACTAAATATTTACAATTAACCAACCTATTTTGCCTATCTAACCATTTAGTCAACATGACTTAGAAAACCTATCTAGTACTCAACAAACTGCATATCAAACTATGAAGTAATGTACAGTGCAATTGCTACATCACTCATTTCGTTGATGAGCTTCCTGTCAACGAAACACTGCAAAGCATGCTATTCCGTTGACAGTTACAAAATAACTTAATACAAAATCTACTAAGTGTTTTTATAATTATCATCAAGAACAACATATTCCTAACAATCTTCTTTTTAGGGACTGGTACAACCTAGAGTCAGAGCGCATAAAAGCATTTCGATGCAGTGAGTTCTGCTACTTTATTAAGGAGGTGACTGTTAGTTTCTACATGCTATCAACAAAAGTAGCGACAAACAGTTTGCAAGTTGTGCATAAAAAATTTCAATTTTTTTAAGGATTTTGAAGTAGTTTGATAGAATTTTTTAATGGTCTGAGCTATAACTAACAAAGAACATTCAAATTCTTTGTTTGGAGTGTAATCATGTTATTGCACACTTTAATGCAGAAGCACATAAGGATGGACCAGCTTGCAGATCAAAGAGAAACAAATGTGTATACTTGCCAGTTAGATCAAGAAAAAATTCAGAGTGCACTAGTTTTCATGCTCAATGTTTACCAGCCTGGTTCGAATGGGTGGTGGCTCATATCAATCCACACGCACGCACATTCCATGGTAGTTTCGTTAATATCTCGAATCAACTAACTCTCGTCAATCCAATTATAAAACTCTGGAATATATTTTATCCCCTTTAATTTTGATTCGACTGTTTTGAATTAAATTCGTATTGTAAAAACATCTGAAATGTTTAATTGTTTTGTTTCATGAATATTTTGCATTGTCAATTTGTTAGTATATTGTAATGTATATTATTATACAGCATGTTGTAATTTTTGGGTTTGCGTTTAGTTGGTATATGTTTAATTATTTTGTAGAATATATTAATGGAGTCTCGGGTTTTATCAATTTTGTGTTTATTTTCGATGGTAATCGTATTTATGTATAGGACAGGACACATAGCCTTTGCACATTGCTGTTAAGATTTGTCTGAGTCCTTCATTTGATGTCTAGTTATTACAATGCTCCCTGGTTCCCTGCCTTTTAGTTAAAGAATTTTTTGTTAGTGATTTTAAGTTTGCCTATATTTGCTTCTAGAGGATGTCTAGGTGAAGTCAATCTAACCTCCAGTTTTCTCCTTATAATTTATATAGCTGTCAATTAATTTCTGTTTAATCTGTTAATTGTTACTAATTGTTTTACATTTATCCTTCACTAAGAAAACATGTGCAAATGTTGTACCTTTTAAAGAACTAGAAAGAGTAGTATAGTTCATATATCATGGTTCGATGTCTATGATTGTTGTTGACTGCTAATTTCTAATACACTTAATTTGTAATACCTAATGGACAGAGGTTGATTACTTTTAGAAATCCAATTCATGACAAAAGCAATCATTTTAATGTGGATGGTGCTTTGAAGTGTCACACTACACTGGATGTCACAGAACACAATCAAATAAGCTGATAAGAGATACTACTATTCATCTCACTACCTAATTTATCTACTATGTATATATCTTTGTAATTTGCTTTTTGCAGATTATGCCATTATTATTTACCACTAATGCAATTGTGAATATTTATAGGCCAAGAAAGATGGTGAAAATGCGGATGAATCAGATGATGAGGATGAAGAGATGGTAGGACGATGGAGATGAGGAGAATGCAGATGGAGATGAAGTTGCCACATGCCTTATATTTAAATTATCTGTTAATAGTTGGTTGACTGCTTTATCCATTTTTATAAGTAGTGTAGCTAAGTGTATGCGACAAGATTGTCGTTTTGCTAACTAATTAAGTGTATGTAACTAATTAAGGGTATGGTTTCGATGTTGTAATAATCACGGCGTTACTTTTGAACTGTTGGTAATTAGTAGTTTCTAAAAAATGATAGTGATATTTGGTTTTGCTTGGGTTTGTGGTTTTTATGCTTGGTTAGTTGTATTTTCAAAGGGAACCATTCGCCTTTATTTTTATAAATTGTTGCAATTGTGCCAAAAAGATGTTGCAAATAATGTTAAAATTGCTATAAAATTACTGCAATAAGGGCTTAAACTGTTGCAATTTGTCCAATAAATTCATTACAATTGGACTAATATTTGTTGCCTTAAAGTGACTTGTTTGTCAACCATTTGCTACTGCAATGATTTTTAAATGTTGCTGAAAACCATAAAACGTTGCTACATGCCTGTATTGTAATGATTTTTAACGTTGCTATATGGAGCTGAAATCGTTGCTAAATGGCTCTATTGCAACAGGGGCGGATGCAATGGTGAAATTTTGGACATTCGTTGCAATTAAGTCTAATGCAACAAATATAGGCCTTAAGGCAATATATTTATGGTGTTGCAATATGCAATCTATGGTGTAGTGGCTATTAGCTCATTCTTGCTTTATTAAACCTTTCAGCATGAAGAAAACATTGTCGATTCACCTCGTGTTACGAGAGCAAGGGAATGGAGAGACCACCCTTGAGTTAGTTTAGCAGGATGGATACTGCCGGAGTTAGCAGAACAGTTGCAGATAGAATTAGGGAGAATTGTTTTCGAGTAGGTTTCCTTATTAAACCTTGTATAGAATTGTGAGGTCTATTATTTTAACTTCAGGTAGAGGTTGTAAATAATAGATGAGATCCTGGATAGTACATTTGACTTGTAATAACAAGTGTTACTTATTATTGCTCATTTCCAAGGCTATAACTTGTGTGTGTGCGCGTAAGTGATTGGGGTCTTTGGAGTTGTATTATTAGAATGTTGTAAGTAATGCAAGTATTGTATAATTGATGGAGCGTGACAACCCAGATTCCTGACCCGGGATCTCACTAGTACAAAAATGATCTTTTACGTCGCCTATTATACGTCGGTTCTATCCAAAGGCGACGTATAAAATACTTATATACGTCGGTTCCGCCTAAAGGCGACGTATATAAGTGTTTTATACGTCGGTTGAGGAAAAGGCGACATATATAATTCTACTATATACGTCGGTTGAGTAAAAGACGACGTATATAATGACATTATACGTCGGTTGAGGAAAAGGCGACGTATATAATGCTACTATATACGTCGGTTGAGGAAAAGGCGACGTATAATATGTACTTTTTACGTCGGCTTTGTATAAGACGACATTTAAAATCAATTTTTTAAATTACCCTTTTAACCCTTCCCATTTTAAAAACCCCAAATCCCTAAATTAGATAGCAGTTAATCCCCAAAATCCCAAGAACTCTCTCCCCTTTCTCGGTTACGCCTCCATCACCACCAACACATCCACCGCCTCCAGCTCTCGGTTGTGCAACGCTAGTTATCCCTAATTGTCTCTGTTACCTTGCTCGTCAAGCTTTGATGTTTGGATTTCCGATTAATACTACGAGGATTTACTCGCTCTCGTCGTTTTGTCCGATGAGTGATAGTGGATCAGATAGACTCGGCAATGAGACTCCAGAAATACTGTTGGATCATGTGAGAATGATTGAGACAGGCACAAAGTACAAAGTCAAGATTTTTAGAAGTGATAATGGTAATGAATTTAAGAATTCAAAGATGGAAGAGTTCTGCAAATACAAAGGAATTATTCAACAATTCTCTGCTCCTGGCACACCCTAGCAAAATGGAGTAGTAGAAAGGAAAAATAGAACTCTTATTGAAGCTGGCAGAACTATGTTGGAAGAAGCTAAATTGCCTACATATTTCTGGGCAGAAGCAGTCAACACAGCATGTTATACACAAAATCTCACTTTAATAAACATACATGGTGTAACTCCCTATCAAATGCTCAAGGAGAAGAAACCTAGTTTGAAGCATCTACATGTGTTTGGCTGTAAGTGTTTTGTTCTCAGAACTCATCCTGAACAGCTAGGGAAATTTGAGACAAAGGCTGATGAGGGAATTTTCATAGGCTATCCTGCATCAAGAGCCTTTAGAGTTTTTAATTTGAGAACAAGAATTGTCATGGAGTCAATACATGTATCTTTTGATGATAAGAAGATAACTGGAATCAATGAAGACTCTCATGATAGATTGATTTTTGAAAATGAAGCTACCAAGGAACCTGAAGAAATGGAATCAGATACTGATACTCCATCAGATACTGATGAGTCATCAAATCCTGATGATCCATCAAATTCTAATGAAGCACCAAATACTGATGGTGCTAATACTGATGATACAAATAATGGTGATACATCTAGTAGTGCAAATGTTGAGGGGGAGCAACAACAAACTGCTTCAAATTCTTAGACTACTCAATCATCAGGAGATAAATCTTTAGATACTGATTCAAGTGACAATCCTGATAATCCATCAAGAGGTGACATCAACAATTCAGGGGGAGCTTCCACAGAAGCAAATTCTTCTAATCAAGACGACACCAATCTAGGGGGAGCATCTACTTCAAGGAATAATTTACCACTAGCAAGAAAATGGACAAGAGATCATACTCCTGATTTGATAATTGGAGATCCTGATACAGGTGTTAAAACAAGAAGTGCAACTCAGAATGAATGTGTATATCACAACTTTCTATCAAAGGAGGAGCCTAAGAAAGTTGAAGATGCACTTAAGGATGCTGATTGGGTTACTGCAATGCAAGAAGAATTGAATGAATTTGAAAGGAATGAAGTCTGGAAACTGGTGCCAAGACCAAAGAATAGGTCAATTGTTGGTACAAAATGGATTTTCAAAAACAAGACTGATTCTGATGGAGTGATAATAAGAAACAAAACAAGGTTAGTTGCAAAGGGGTATTCTCAACAAGAAGGAATTGATTATGATGAAACTTTTGCTCCTGTTGCAAGACTAGAAGCCATCAGGATCTTTCTGGCTTATGTAGCTCACAAGAAATTCAAAGTTTTCCAGATTGATGTTAAAAGTGCTTTATTAAATGGTGAACTAGAGGAAGAAGTTTATGTTGAACAACCTCCTGGTTTCATTGATCCAAACTATCCAAATCATGTCTATAGATTGGATAAGGCACTTTATGGACTAAAGCAAGCTCCAAGAGCATGGTATGAAACCCTAGCTCAATTCTTACTGGAAAGTGGATTCAAAAGAGGTACTATTGATAAAACTTTATTCTATTTGAATCATGGTAAGGATTTGCTTTTAGTTCAGATTTATGTGGATGATATCATTTTTGGGTCAACAAACAACAAGTTGTGTGAAAAGTTTTCTAAGCTTATGCATTCAAGATACCAAAAGAGCATGATGGGAGAAATGAGTTACTTTCTTGGTCTTCAAGTTAAACAGAATGATGATGGCATTTTTATCAATCAGTCAAAGTATACAAGGAATTTATTGAAAAGGTTTAACATGCAAGATTGTGCTACTGCAAATACTCCCATAGCTACAGCTACCAAACTTGATCCTGATCAAGGTCCTGAGGTGGATGTAACTCACTACAGAGGGATGATGGGCTCTTTATTGTATTTCACTGCAAGTAGACCAGATATCATGTTTGCAACCTGTCCGTGTGCAAGATTTCAAGCCAAACCTAGGGAACCCCATCTGATTGTAGTCAAAAGAATCTTTAGATATCTCAAAGGCACTCCTTCACTTGGTCTTTGGTATGCGAGGGAATCAGATTTTGGGTTGTGTGGTTATTCATATGCTGATTTTGCAGGATGCAAGATAGACAGGAAAAGTACTTCAGGAAGTTGTCAGTTTTTGGCTGGTAAACTAGTTTCATGGTTTAGTAAAAAGCAAAAGTCTATCTCTATTTCAACTGCAGAAGCTGAGTACATTGCTGCAGGAAGTTGTTGTGCTCAGATAATGTGGATGAGAAATCAGTTGTTAGATTATGGCCTGTCATACTCCAAAATTCCTATTTATTGTGATAACCAAAGTGCTATTGCAATGACAGGAAATCCAGTTCAACATTCTCTTACTAAACACATCAGTATTAGATATCACTTCATAAGAGAACAGGTTCTGGAAGGAACAATTGAACTTCACTTTGTTCCTACTGATCAACAACTAGCTAATATATCACCAAGCCACTACCTGAAGCTACTTTCAACAAGTTGGTGAATGAACTTGGAATGATGAACTTTGAGAATTTCTGAGGAAAGTTACAGAGAGGAAATCCTGATGACTATCAAATCCTGATGGTCATTCTGAAAGGTATGTAATTTTGATCAAATCCTGATAGGACACAATCCTGACAGGAAGTCAACTGGTCAATCCTGATGTACAGGTCAGTATTTCATTGCTTAATTTGTGCCTGATTTTTCGTCAGTTACTGTTAGGCCGAATACACAATATATAATCAATATAAGTATGATAATAACAATTGAGAACACTGTTTATGAATCAACAACTAAATTATATAAATAATTCTTCTCTCAGTGATGTTAAAGAATCACAGAGAGCTGCTAGGTTACAAGAATAATATATTCAGTATTCGCCTCCCTTTTAGGGTTAACCTATCTGTGTTTATATAATACACAGTTACATAATCAATCTCTAATTGATATTCCTATAAATTAGCTATACAAATCATATCAAATTAGAATTGCTTCTGTCTTCTGTTCCGTTTCCTTAACTGTCTCAATATATCTTGCTTCTTTCCATCTTCAAGATATATTGCTTCTAGAATCTTCATATTAGCACCGACAGTTAATGAACTCTTCACCCCGTCAGACTTTATCAAACTCTGACTGGCTTCTAGTAAACTCTGATGAGTACCTGGTACTTAAACACTGATAAAACAATCATTAGACATTATATATAACAATCTCCCCCAACTTGTGCATAATAAAGATGTACAAGTTAATAGATAATTGATGATGTCAAAACATATAACAAATGCAGTGTTTAAATATAATCAGAGTTTAATTTTAACTTAGAACAGAAAACTTTAAAAACTTACAGTCAGACTTTACTTAATCTCTTCAATGTCAGGCACTGTTCTGAGATAATCAATGAGTAGTCTTCTTTCAGCCTTTTCTAGCTCATCTACCATGATTTTCTTCAATTCCTTCATTTCTTGATCACTCTCTCCAGTCTGATAGATAGCAGCTCTTAAAGAATAAATGATGTTCTTCCTCATTTCATTCCCTAGTCGGATATAGTAAGATTTGTGTGACTCCAGATTGAATTCCAAGACTTTAATACCCAGTGTGGTATTAAACTTAGCACTATTTCTCTTCATCTCAACAATCTTTCCATAAGCATCTCTGTACTTAGGAATATATGCACTAGAAACACCTCCTCCAAGCATAGCTTTTGTCTTCAGCATCCTTTCTCTTAGAACTAAAGCAGCATTGTGAGTACTTCTATTTTTGACTTTGAGAAGGTATAAAACATACTCAAGCTCTTCCCATAGCTTCAATTGAACATCAGCTTCTACTACTCTGTATACTCTTCCATCAGACATAAAATATAACAGAACCTCTTTCTTCAATCCTCTATGATAGACCATCTGAACAGATTCTAGTTTATCAAGGCTCTCTTGAGATACCCCAATACCAGCTTCTGCCAATGATGTTTTATCTAAAGATCTGTTATTTATTCTCTTTTCCCTGTGTGAACCTAAACCAGACTTGTCATAAGATTCTTTTCCAAGTACTGTCCTGGTTTGAGAAAAATCCACAGCTTCTAACGTCAGAGTTTCAGAAAGTACAGGTCTTAAGAAACCTTGAAATTGTGGAGCTAGCTGAGTTTGTAAAACTTGAGCCTTGTGAGAGGTTGTCACAACTTTAGTAGAAATATCAACATGAGCAACGTCAGAGGTTGATTTGTTTATTCTTGATTCAACTTGAGCAACGTCAGAGGTTGAATAATTCTTCTTTGGTAACTGTCCTTCTTCTACCAGTATACCCTTTCCTTTATCAGTATTTGCAATCACAGGTCTCCTTGTGTATTGTATACTCTGTTGAGTATTTTCTTTGATAGAAATTCCAATTTCTTTCTTTCTAGGAGCCTTTACTGATTTCTTCTTATAAGTACCAGAAGCAACTTTCTTTTTATGTTCTTCAGACAGCATCTTCATTTCCGCTTCCAAATCCTCAACTGTCACTTCACCATCATGCTCATCTAAAAACAGCTTGGCTGCAATCTCTTCATCAGTTATTGGATTAGCTGAAATCACTAGACTCTTAAGTTTTGAAGAAGATTGAGCATGAGTACCAGAACTAGTAGCACCAGAGTTTATCATATCAGAGTTTGTCTGTCTAGCAGAGTTTGACCTAAGTCGCCCTTGCTCTTGAGAAGACTTTGACCTTTTCTCTGTTTCCCTGCTTCCACCATCATTTGAATCATCCCTCAGTCTCAAAGTTGGAGTCCTTCTGCATTTGTCTTTAGGTATCTTCTCCCCCTTTTTGACATCATCAGGAATAAAAACTGATGTCAGCAACTCTAGTGATGCAGCAATAGAATCAATTTTTCCAGACATCAAAGTCTGATTCTCTTCAACCTTCAGTAACCTGGAGCTAAAATCCTTTTGTTCTTGACACAGGGAAAGATATAAAGATTTATCCTTTTTTAATGTAACTTCCCTGACAACTATGTCATTTCTCAGTCCATCAATAACCTTATCAGTAGTATCAAAGCGATTATGCAATGATTTGACTTGGACAATTGTGGCTTTGAGATGAGTTAAAAGTTCAGGATTTTGAATTTCCTTAGAAGACTTGGTCACAAAATCAGCAGCTCTTTCATCAGAAAAGATAGTTTCTCTGCTTGACCAATTAGAAAAATACATTTCCTGAAAGTGAGCGTCTGTAGCATGTTGAGCAGCAACTCTTTGAGATGTATCAACAGAGTTTGCAGAAGAAGCAGCATTAGAAGAAATAGAAACATCTTCGTCAGCATTATCTTGTGCTCTCTCAGGAAGATCAGAGTTTACAACTACATTTTCTGCAGCTTCTTCAACAATATGCTCTGCAGTAATGTCAACATTCTCTTCTGCAACATCATCTTTCTCAGCATCTTCTTCTACTGCTGGAACAGCTTCTTCTACTATAATCTGCTTCTCAGCATTTTCAACAATCTGCTCAGAAGAGACAGATCTTGCTGCCTGATCAACCTCTTCACCAACTTCAATAACTTGATTAGTGACAGAGAGAATCTCTGTATGAGTTGCCATTGACTCTTCAATTACCAGAGTGGCTTGATCAGCTGCCACATCCGCAGTGTCACAAATACTGACAGTAGGATGTGCTTCAATCTCTTCTTCATTGTCCATCTCCAATATAGGTTCAAGGAACACCTCAGGAGCTTCATCAGAATTTACTCTGTCCACTATAGGCACAGTAGTGTTATCATCGACAACAATCTCCTCAATAACAACATCAGCCTCATCAGCATGTGCTCTGGTCTCATCAGTAACAACCTCCTGATTTTCAGCTTCAGGAGCTTCAGCGTTTACAAAAACTCTGTCCTCATCAGCAGTAGTTACAACATGCTCCTCAACAAAATCTTCTGGAGCTTCATGCTGGACAGCTTCAGAGTCTGGTGTAGACTCATCCAAATCATCAAAAAGGTAATTTTCTACCAATCTTCTGTTTTTCTGATGAATAATTTCATGATCATCAGCATCTTCATCATTAGACTTTGGCCTGTGAGCTCGAACTTTTCTCTTTAAGGCCCTTTTCTTAAATCTACCACCAGAAAGTGGTTGTTGAGAAGTAGAGGATGGAGGTTCAGTAGTCAGAGTTTGAGGTTCTGGTTCAGGTTGTAATTGTGGTTGTGGAGGATTATTTGCAAACTGTTGCACTCTCTCCGGTAATAGCAGAGCACCAACATCCCCTTTCTTAAGATCCTTGTTTGTTAAGTCAGAAAATATGCGTTTATGCAATCTAAATGACTGAATAACATCATCCTCAGGAATTTCAATCTCAGGAACACAGAAAGAAAACAACAGTTGACAAAAACGACCAAAATAGACAACACTGCGATTTTCTGTCATCTTCTCACCAATATTATGTAAAACTAATCTAGCAAAATCAAAGTGAGTACCATAAAGTAGTGAATACCCGATTTGCAGACTATCTGTAGGAATGGCATCCCAATTGGTGCATTTCTTCCCAAAAGCTCTTGTGATGCAGTCAAAGAAAAAACTCCACTCCTTCCTCAAGAATGGACGCTTCAATTGACCCACCTTGGTCAATGACCTAGAGTAACCAATTTCCCTCATCATTCTTAGCAAATCGCCATCTCCAACTGAAATTGTATAAGCATTAAAATCCTCAAGGTTCAAGGCATCACGAACAGTCACAGGAGTAACCACAAACTCCTGATTTTGATACTCAAAGACAATCGACGGAGACCCAGCCTCTCCTCCATTATCATAAACACATGTCTGCCAGAAAGCTCGAATTTGAGACCCAGACAGCTTCATTGGTTCAGTAAGAGCATGACCAATATCAGAATTTGTCAAGAAACGCTGAATCAAGTGAAACGCCTCTGGTGCGTTGGCAGTGTTTAGTGGTGCAGCATAGTTGTTAGGAACAAATTCTAACCCAGAAGAAACAAACGATGTAGTTGCCATTAGTAAGATTTGAGAGAATAACAAAGAAACTGATGCAAAAGCTTCGAAAGAGTTTGTAAGTAGAAAGGTGTTTGTGAATATGTGTATGTGTCAATAGATGTGAATTGAAGTAAAATGTGATAGGTTTAGACGTATGTTTGTGTATTGTATAAATATGAAATTCAAAATTAAAAACTGAACAGTTTTTAATCATTAATACACAACTGTCTTACTCCGTTAACTGTGTGAGTGGGACACGTGGCACAAATGCAATGACTGACAGCAAATAATTGACAATTTCCAATGCGCATGCACAGTAAAAACAGCAATTATTACCGCCCTTTACACTTTTCTAAACACGCAACCTCTCTCCTCTGTTTAATACAAATTATAACAGTTACCAATCATACTCTTTTATTTTCAAGAATATTTTCTCAAAATTGTTAACTGTCTGAAACAAATAATTAATTTTAATCATCAGAGATTAAAATAAAATTACCTCAGCGTAGAGTACACAGTTCATCAGTGTTTACTAATCCTCCTCCTTTATAAATAAACTCTTTTCACAAACTGTACAGGTGTGAGTATTTGTGTGTGAATTAGCAGAGTTTACTGAATCTGAATATTTAGATCATCTCAAAGTGCATAAAATCCACAAACTAAAGCAGTAAAAACTGGTTGCTCAAACTCTCATACCAAATAAAATCTGATTTTTATATCTAAACTCTGTATACTGATATCCTTTCATTTGGATATATCTTTTATTTTCACCCCCTTTATATATAATTTCTTTTTTTTTTTTATATTTTTATTTTTCCAGTAATCAGTGGTTGGCACTAGTCACCAAAATTCAAAGATTTTAGCCCTTATTTCATACAATAAGTTCCTGGATCTTCCTAGGCACAACATGATCTCAAAGGAATTTGTGCTCTTTTTGGCATCTTTTGATTTGAGGGTGAAATATTTGTAACTAATTTTCAGAGTTTAGACTTTTCATCAGTTAATACAATTAACTTATGAGAGAAAATGCAAACAGCTAATACAGACTCATTGTGTAGGATCAATAAACTAAGAGATGCTATAAATATAGAGACAGTATCATGCTGTGTAAAATTTCTGCACATTTTGAAATCAGAATTTATATTACTTAGAAGGATTCATGATTACTTACTGAAAATCATGCTTCATACAAATTTCTTCATCGGTCCATATGTTTCAGACAATATCACAATCAGAGTTTAACATTAGAGTTTAACCGACAGAGTATGACTAACAGAGTTTACTATCATAGTTTAACATACTGGTACAAATAGCAGTTAACACATGCAAAGAATCATGAGCATAAAATCATGTATAGAGTTTTAATCTAACCAGTATCTCTAGTCAAAACCAGAGATCATTCCAAGTTCATTTACCAGCCTTGTAAAGGTAGCTTCACTCAAAGGTTTGGTGAAGATATCTGCAAGCTGTTGGTCTGTAGAAACAAAATGAAGCTCAATGTTTCCTTCTTCCACATGTTCCCTGATAAAATGATACCTTATGCTGATGTGCTTGGTCATGGAGTTCTGCACTGGATTACCTGTCATAGCAATAGCACTTTGATTATCACAGTAAATAGGTATTCTAGAGTACCTTAATCCATAGTCCAGCAATTGATTCTTCATCCATAAAATCTGTGCACAACAGCTACCAGCAGCTATATACTCTGCTTCTGCTGTGGATGTGGAAATTGATTTCTGTTTCTTGCTGTACCAAGAAACTAATCTGTCACCTAAAAATTGACAGCTTCCACTTGTACTTTTTCTGTCTATCTTACAGCCTGCAAAATCTGCAACAGAGTAACCAATTAATTTAAACTCTGATTCTTTAGGATACCACAAACCAAGAGTTATGGTTCCTTTGAGATATTTGAAAATCCTTTTTACAGCTGTTAGATGTGGCTCTCTGGGGTCTACTTGAAATCTTGCACAAAGACATGTTGCATACATGATATCTGGTCTACTTGCTGTCAGATAAAGAAGAGACCCTATCATTCCTCTATAGTTTGTCATATCTACTGAGGCTCCTGTGTCTTTGTCTAGCTTTGTTGCAGTAGCCATGGGAGTTGTAGCAGATGAACTATCAAGCATACCAAATTTCTTGAGAAGATTTCTGGTATATTTTGCTTGATTGATAAAAATCCCATCATCTGTTTGCTTGACCTGTAAGCCTAGAAAATAACTAAGCTCTCCCATCATACTCATTTGATATCTTGACTGCATAAGCTTGGCAAATTTCTTACAGAGTTTGTCATTAGTAGACCCAAAAATTATGTCATCCACATAGATTTGAACTAACAACAAATCATCACCAGTATTAAAGTAGAACAAGGTTTTGTCAATTGTACCTCTAGTGAACCCACTTTCTAAAAGAAATTGAGCCAGAGTTTCATACCATGCTCTAGGTGCCTGCTTTAGTCCATATAATGCCTTATCAAGCCTGTAGACATAATCTGGATGTTTGGGATCTACAAACCCTGGTGGTTGTTCAACAAACACTTCTTCTTCAAGTTTCCCATTGAGAAAAGCACTTTTCACATCCATCTGAAAGACTTTAAATTTCTTGTGAGCAGCATAGGCCAGAAAAATCCTTATTGCCTCCAGTCTTGCAACTGGAGCAAAGGTTTCATCATAATCAATTCCTTCTTGCTGTGAATAGCCTTTTGCCACAAGTCTAGCCTTATTCCTTGTAATCACTCCATCACTGTCTGTTTTGTTTCTGAAAACCCACTTTGTACCAACAATAGATCTGTTCTTTGGTCTTGGTACAAGTGTCCAGACTTCATTCCTCTCAAATTCATTTAACTCTTCTTGCATTGTTGTTATCCAATTAGTATCTTGAAGAGCTTCTTCCACTTTCTTGGGCTCAGTTTGAGATAAGAATGCATGAAACAGACATTCATTATTTGTAGCACTTCTAGTTCTTACACTAGCTTCTGGATCTCCAATTATCATGTCAGGTGTATGGGATTCTGTCCACCTTCTTGCTGTTGGTAATTGGCTTCTATTTTCATTATTAGATCCTCCCCCTTGATCCATGCTCTCCTGATTTTCTGCTTGACCATTTGCATTCTCTGAGGCTCCCCCTGAATTGGATTGTTCAGTATTTGAACTTTCAGAGTTTGACTAAGAGTTTCTGTTGGATTCTTCATTTGACTCTCTTTCAGAATTTGAGTCATCACTTTGAGAAGTTTCTGAAGTTTCTTCACGCTCCCCCTCAACTGGTTCTCCATTTCGTTCTGTCAGAGAAAATTCTTCAGAGTTTACCAGTAGAGGATCAGAGTATGCTTCGTCGGAGTTTGTTGGATTTGCTTCATCAGAGTTTACATCATCAGAGTATAGATCTTCATTTTCAAAGCGAAGTTGATCATGATATCCTTCATCTTCTATTCCAGTTATTTTCTTGTCATCAAATGACACATGTATAGATTCCATGATCACTTTTGTTCTTAGATTATAGACTCTGAATGCTTTAGTTGATAGTGGGTATCCAACAAAAATTCCTTCATCAGCTTTTAAGTCAAACTTGGTCAACTGTTCAGGTAGAGTTTTCAACACAAAGCACTTACATCCAAATATATGAAAATATTTCAGATTTGGCTTCTTATTTTTCACCATCTCATATGGTGTTTTCCCATGCTTGTTGATCAGTGTAGCATTTTGAGTAAAACAAGCTGTTTGAACAGCTTCTGCCCAGAAATAAGTTGGCAATTTTGCTTCATCAAGCATTGTTCTGGCAGCTTTGATAAGAGTTCTGTTCTTTCTTTCAACTACACCATTTTGCTGTGGAGTTCCAGGTGCAGAAAATTCTTGCTTCACTCCTCTTTCCTTGCAGAAAGCTTCCATTTCAGAATTTCTGAATTCAGTACCATTATCACTTCTTAGAATTTTCACTTTGTACTGTGATCCTTTGTCCAATAGCTTCACATGATCCATCAAAGTTAGGGCAGTTTCATCCTTCTTTGCTAAGAAATACACCCATGTGTATCTGGTGTATTCATCAATAATTACCAAAGCATATTTCTTTGTGCCCATTGACATTATATTCACTGGACCAAAGAGATCAACATGTAGAAGATGATAAGGTTCCACAACTGAAGATTCAGATTTACTCTTGAAAGATGACTTCCTTTCCTTGGCCTTTTGACAAGAATCACACAGACCATCTAAGCTGAGTATTGACTTTGGAAGTCCCCTTACAAGATCTTTTCGAATCAGCTCATTGATGTTGTTCAAGTTTAGGTGAGAGAGCTTCTTATGCCATTTCCAACTCTCTTCACTAGACATTCTTGCAGATAGACACACAGTTTTTCCTTCAGAGTTTGTTACCAAACTTGCTTCATAGATGTTATTGTGCCTGTGTCCAACTAGAACAACTTTCCCTGTAGATTTACTGATAACTTCACAGTGTTCAGTATGAAAATCTACATGGTATCCTCTATCACAGGTTTGACTCACAGAAAGCAGATCATGCTTGAGTCCTGAGACTAGAGCTACATTTGTTATGATGACACTTCCAAGATTGATATTGCCATATCCCAGAGTATGTCCTATGTTGCCATCTCCATAGGAAACTTTTGGGCCAGCCTTCTCCTCATAGTCTGATAGCAGGGCTTTATTTCCAGTCATATGTCATGAGCATCCACTGTCCAAGATAAGAGTGCTCTCTTTTATGCCCTGCAATCACAAACAATCACTAAGTGTTAGATTTAAGGATCCAGACTTGCTTGGATCCTTTGGCTTTCTTAACATTGTTAGCTTTTGCATCGGAATCACTATCAACAGAGTTTAAACTAACATTGTCAGACTTTACACTTGCAGAGTTTGCTCTAACCCACTTCAAGTTGGGTTTTAGCTCATAATAGTTGTGATAAATAGCATGATAACTCTTGCAAGTATAAATGGAATGCCAAGTGCTCCCACAGTGTGTGCATAAAGTCTTTGGTCTAACCCTAACATAATTATTCTTTACTCCTGATGTGGAGGGTAAAGAGTTAATATCTTTGTTCTTCTTGCAAAACCTGGCAAGATGGTTAGTACTACCACAACTATGACATGTTTTTCTAGGAGCAGCAGAATTAGGCAGATAATCATTTCTTCTATTAATGCCTACTTTTCCATTCCTATTCTTCTTAAACATTTTCTGTTTGTTGACAGACTTTACTTCTTTGAGCTTATGTTTGAATTGTTTCTATGTCATTAAACCAACATTAACCTGTTTATCACAGATTTTTACTGGTTCTTTAACAGCTTCTATCTCAATCTTATTCTCTGTTATTGAACCAATATTAACCTGTTTTACACAAGTTTCAACTGGTTCCATAACAGCTTCTTTCACAACTACAGACTTTAGCTTACTGTATTCCGGAACAAATTGCACAGGTTTAAGTTGTGGTTTCACTTTAACTTTATCTTTAAACCTAAGTTCATCTCCCTCACAGTAACCTAAGCCTACAGTATATGTCTGAAAAACCTGATGTGTGTCTTTTCCATAATTTGTCCAGGTTTTAATTACTTTCCTCTCTTTTTCCAACTCAGATTCTATTTCCCTATATCTTTTAAGCAACTCCTGTTCAACATAAACAGCATCATCTCTCTCCTTTTGAACTTGTTGCATGTTAACAAGTTTCTCTTCAAGAAATTTATTCCTCTCTTTAAGACCTAGATTCTCAGATTTGATTCTTTCATTTTCTAAAGTCTGATCCCTATAACTAACATGTATGCTTTTAAGATAAATTCTTAATTCAGATATATTATCAATATCATAAGCATAAGTTGTTAGGGGTACCTTGTTTCCAGATGACTCAGCTTCATCTTTAACAGTTGCCATGAGAGCATAATTGACTCCCTCATCTGAGTCTGAAGTGTCTGCCCAGTCCTTGCCTTTAGTGATGAGTGCTTTCTCAGATTTTCCTTTCTTGCATTCTGGAGCATAATGACCCATCTCTTTACACTTGTAGCACTGGATCTCAGACTTGTCTTTCTTTCCAGACTTGGTATATTTTCCATCAGACTTTCTGAAATTTCTCTTATCAGAATTTGAATCTTTACTTGAGAATCTCTTTCCTTTCTTGAAGTTCTTGAATCCCATCTTCTTGAAGGTCTTCACCATTAAAGCAACCATTCTCATCATCTCTTCTTCATCATCCTCAGAATCAGAAGCTTCATCATCAGTGTTTGAGCCATCATCAGAGTTTGATGACTCACTGTCAGATTTAATGACTAAAGCCTTTCCTTTGGTTTTCTTTCTTGATGATTCCTTCTTGACAGGCTTTTCTTCAACTTTAAGAGCAACAGATTTTGTCTTTTTTCCAGATCTTTTGTTTCTCTGTTCTATTTCAAGTTCATGAGTTTTAAGCAACCCATAGATTTCATCAAGATCTGTATCCGCAAGATCATAATTGTCTCTGATTGTTGTTGTCTTTAAATCCCATCTTTCAGGTAGGGATAAAAGAAACTTGAGATTTGACTCTTCAAGTTCATACTCTTTATCAACCAGGGACAAATCATTCAACAATTTACAAAACCTGTCATATGTATCTGTTAAGGTTTCATCAGATCTCGAGTCAAAGTGTTCATACTCCTGTGTAAGAATAGTCTTCCTATTCTTCTTTATAGCACTTGTTCCTTGACACCTAACTTCCAAAGCATCCCAAATTTCTTTGGCAGTTTTGCAGCCAATAACTCTGTTAGACATGACATTATCTAAGGCACTATGTAGTAGATGTCTAACCTTTGCATCCTTTGCAATTGATGAGATGTCTTCAGGAGTCAAATCTTTCTTCTCTTTTGGAACAGTCTTTTGTTCTTGCCCAGTAATAACAGGAGACAATTTAGTTGGCATATGAGGACCATCATTGATTCTATCAAGGTATTCTGGATCTGTGGCTTCCAGAAACATGGTCATCTTCACCTTCCATATTGGATATTCAACTGGTCTGAGAATTTGAACCCTTATTGTCTCATATCGACTCACAGAAGTAGGTTGAACCTTCTGAGCATTAGAGCCTGCATTAGAACCTTCCTGAGAGTTGTCAGCCATGATTATACTTGTGTTTGGATCGATAAACTGTATATACTAATCAGCCTTGGCTCTGATACCAATTGTTAGGCCGAATACACAATATATAATCAATATAAGTATGATAATAACAATTGAGAACACTGTTTATGAATCAACAACTGAATTATATAAATAATTCTTCTCTCAGTGATGTTAAAGAATCACAGAGAGCTGCTAGGTTACAAGAATAATATATTCAGTATTCGCCTCCCTTTTAGGGTTAACCTATCTGTGTTTATATAATACACAGTTACATAATCAATCTCTAATTGATATTCCTATAAATTAGCTATACAAATCATATCAAATTAGAATTGCTTTTGTCTTCTGTTCCGTTTCCTTAACTGTCTCAATATATCTTGCTTCTTTCCATCTTCAAGATATATTGCTTCTAGAATCTTCATATTAGCACCGACAGTTAATGAACTCTTCACCCCGTCAGACTTTATCAAACTCTGACTAGCTTCTAGTAAACTCTGATGAGTACCTGGTACTTAAACACTGATAAAACAATCATTAGCAATTATATCTAATAGTTACTGATGAGAAACGTTTGAGTTTTAATTGGACAACTGTATGCGCGCGTGTGTCACACTGATAGATATATACATATAGATACACATAAAAAGCGGTGCAGTTATGTTTAATTACGCACGTAATTTGTCCACTAATCATTTTTGCACAAATCATATTTTTCCACCTGTCATTGGAGTAATATTTTGTTTTAACAAAATACTTTTGTTTTTCTAAATTCCTGATTACTCTCTCGTCATATGATTTTCATCTTCTTTCTCTCTCTCTGTGCTCAAGAACCCTAAATTTTTAAATCTCAATTCTCAAGTTTGCTATACTATTTTAATGGCGTCTTCATCATTCATGAACAAACAGACTGTGATTAGTGGTGTTACTTTTGCCACTAATAATTTTGTAGCCATTTTTGATCATCAGGATTTGCCTTCTGAGATTCACATAGTACAGGATTTTCTAGCTTCAAGCCCATTGAAGTTTGCTTTAACAGAACCTACAAGTGTTTCTTTTAAGTCAGTCATGCAGGTGTGGAACACAGTTACTTTTGACAAAGGGCATTCAAGCTCAATTCTGATGAGTTTTGAATATGATGGGGTTACTCACTATGTGACTCCTGCCATTGTGGAGGAAGCATTACATTTGCTTGTTGTTGGTGATGTTGTTCCTGACAATGTTTCAGACTCGACTCTCTTTGAGTTTGTTACAAAATTGGGCTACAATGGAGAAGTAAAGAGGTATGGCAACCTCTTCAGGACAAAGCTTAAGAAGGAATGGAACTTTTTCTTTGATACTATCAGCCGCTGCTTCCTGAATAAGACATCAAATTTTGATGCTCTACCATCAGGATCACTAAAGATTGGGTACTCTCTTATCTATTCTCAAGTGTTTGATTATGGTAGTTTAATTTTAAAAGCTTTAAGTGATAGGAAGTCAGATAGGTTAGGTTATGTCTGTTTCCTTAGATTTTTTTAGCTAATCTTTAATCATTTCTGTCCTGATGTTGTTTTTGAAGAGGATGTGATTCTGCCCATCTATAGAATTACAGAGAATAATATTAAGTCCTTAGTCAATAGTAATAAGGCAAATGGTTTTTCAGGCAATGCCTTAATTCCTGATGAGGTCAGGCTTTTCTTGAAAGAGAAAATGCCTACTCAATATGGATCAGTTTCTGATGCTATGGGGCAAGGCCAATGACACCTTGTTCCTAACCCAAGCATCCAACCCAAACAGTCAAAACAGTCAACAGCCACCTCTATTGTCTCCCAAAAGACTTTAGTTGTAAAATCTAAGAAATCAGCTAGAACTGATGTGTCTGGAAGACAATCAGGTTCAAAGGATTTTTCCTCTACACAACTCACTCAAAAGAAGATAAAAGGGGGTGTACAAGGGGCCCTGGTAAAGAAGACAGCTGATAGGACTGAGAAGGTTGTTGAGGTTAAAAGAAAGTTGGTTTTGAGGGATGAGACTGATTCTGAGGATGATATGCCAATATCCTCTAAGATAAGGATGACCAAGGAAGTTGCTGAAACTGCTACTGAAGCTATGGCACCATCTTCTAAGCCACAGAAGAAAAGGAAATTATTAAAGAGCAGGTATCATATTCCTTTGGAAAAGAAACAGGATACTGATGGTCAGTATATCTCAATTCTTGATGAGCAGTCAAATCCTGATGCTCAAGAAACTCCTGATGTTAGTATTCCTGATGCTGTACCAAGTCCAATGATAGATATCTCAGACTCTCCAGCAAAAGCCTCTCCAACTTCAAGAATTCTAGACATACCATGGGAGAAGGTTGATGTGACTACTTCCAAACTTGGATTTACTCATCATTTGGATAAGAAAAGGAAGGCAGATGAGTTTGTTTTTACTAGACAGAAGAAGCGGAAAGGATCAAGCCCACAAGAACCTGAACCTCAAAGTGGTTCAGCAGCTATTACTGATGATCCTGCCCCACAAGAACCACTCAATCAAAGTTTGGGTGAAGGCATAGCAATTGGAATGGTCACACAAGAACCATTTTCTCAAAGGTAAGATGAAGACATTTCTATTCCAGCCACACAAGAACCATCTTCTCAATGTGAAGATGCAGGCAAAGCTATAGTTTCTGAGGAATTTCCTGACATTGCTCAAGGGGTTTCTGGTGCAGATGAAAAATTGGTCGAGGACACTGTCAATGAGGGAAGTCCACAAGAACCTTTAACTCAAAGTGTTAAAGCAGCTTCTGAACCTCAGGCTCCACAAGAACCATCAGTAACAAATTCTGATGAATGCCAATCAAATCCTGACGGTGTTGCTCCTGACGCTAGTGGTGCTCCTGATGTTGAGCCAATCCTGATACAACCACTTAGCTCAAGACCAATGACAGATTCTATCACAGCATCACAGGACAAACTTAAAGGTATTTCTATTCCCGATCCTGATGTTACTCATGATTCTGATGTTGATGATAGTGATGACAGTGATGATGATAATAATGAAGAGAAGGATCAGCTTGCCACTGATATTAAATCTAGTCTTGGAACCAACTTTGGTTCTTCAAGCACATTCATGACTGGCAAGGCTACTACAGGAAAGGATCTTCGACAAGACTTTTCTGGTCCTTCTGAGATTGATCCTGCTGAGCAGCTGAGATTGCATCAATGGAACAATGAATGGTACATGTCTGATGACTCTGTTAGCTATCCATATGCTTTAGATCATGCTTTTAATGCTGCTAAGTTTATTGAGAATGAATATTTGAAGAATCATTTGAAGGCTACAACTCTTTTATCCAAAAGCCTTAAACATGAAATTGATTCTGTCAAGGAAACAACTGAAAGAGTAAGGACTGATATTTCTCAGAACTTTACAAAGGTGCCTACTGCTCTTCAACTCAGGGTAGTAGAATCCCAAGTTAAGTTAATCATTAATGAGCAGTCTTTCATAAACAGCAGAATTGATTCTCTTGATACAAAGGTAACTGATATACAAACCTCTCTTGCCTTAATTTTGAATTTATTGTCAAATACTGATGTCAAAAAGGGGGAGAAGGTAATTCAAACAAAATGTACACCTGATCTAGTATTGATAAATAATGATGATGATGATCATACTGGAAATGATGGTGATGACAAAGTTCTACAAGGAGAAACCTCTGATGCTGCTGTTGTGAAGTCTACAATTCAAACTTCTCAAAGTCAAACAACGCAGTCAACTCATGTTTCTGATTCCGGAGTTAAGACAGTAAGGACTCTAGTGAAATCTCAGATCCTGACGGAAGAGCAAATCCTGACAGGTGATCAAATCCTGATGGCTGATCAAATCCTGACGCCTGGTCATGGACATACACTCTCTACAATTCCTGAAGGTGATGAAGATGTTCTAATTGAAAATCCTGAAGATGCTGCTAACTTATTCCAGAAGTTCAAAACAAGATATGGTAATGGTGTTACTCTTTATCACACTGATAAGAGAGTTCAACAGTTATTTGCAAGGAAAGCACTCTCTACAGCAAGTGAAGAATATCCTGATCTCTCACAAGAAAAATTCTTAAATCAATAGAGAGAAATGATGGAGAGTTTTAATAACCCTGCTCCTACTAGAGGAAGAAGAGGTAGATGAAGGAGAGGTGCTAGAAGAGGTAGAAGAAGCTCATCAAATCAATCAATGCCTAGACAAACAAGGTCTAGAGGTTTGAGAATAGAAGAAATTCCTGAACTTACTCAAATTCTAGTAGTTCCTGATAGGTCTACTTTTGGTGATGATGGAATTATTGAAGAAGTACCTGAATTGAGGAGAAGACCAAGACAATCAACTCTCAGTAATACAACTCAAATTGAAGATTCTAATCCTGACATTGTTCCTGACACTATTCAAGATCCTGATGAATATGAAATTCTACAAGAGGTTGATTTGTTAATACTGTCTACTGTGGTTGATTCTCATAATCTTGAAGTTGATGAAGAAGAAGAAGCCAGAAGAAGAGAAATCACAAGAACAACAAATAGAGATTTCAATCTCTATGTACAAAGGCTTAAACTCTCAAACAGAAGGTTGAGGAGAAATCCAAGCAGACAAGAACCTCAGTTAGAAAGAAGCTATGCTTTTGAGAAAGAAAAAGACAAGAAGTGGAAACACATAGGCACACTTAGGTGTAATAGACCTATCAATTTTCAGAATGGTGGAGTTATAACAAGTGCTTCCAGTGTTGCTAATTTCTCTGATTCATATAGATCAAAAGCACTCTGGTTACAGATGTTCTCAAATCTAAGGCAAATAACAAACAACTCAAGAGGAGGTATTGGGCACATGGATGCTGAATTTTTGAATATGCCTCATATTTATCCTTATGCCTTAACTGAAATTTGAGGTATTTTAATTTCTGAACACCTGAACAATTTATTAGTTGTTGATATAGTTATAAATTGTCATGATGGTACTGAAAAGAAAGAGAAGCTTCTGTATTTTATGAAAGATGGTAGTGTGAAGATTCTATCCATTCAAGATCTGCTAGTGAAAACTACAAAGGAACTGAAATATGTTCATTATCTGTTAAAATGGAAGAATAAAGTGTGCAAGGAATGGAGTGATATGATTTTGTCAACAATAAGGAGAAGATTTCATGAAGGAAAGAATTAAAATGGTGATTATACTCCCATGTACTTAAATCTAAAAGATCGGGATGTGGAAATGCAAAGAGGCACTGCTGTTAAAGAAATGTCTTTTGGCATGAAGCAACTGATTCTTAATCCTGATGGGAAGGAAATTACTTATCTCCTGGTTGAAGATCATAATATATCAAGAAGTTCAATTCAAAATCTCAGAGCAGCTATCTACCAGATTAATGAGGAAGATGAAGAACTCAGAAATCTTAAGGAAAGACTGATTCAAATTCTTGAAGAAAAAGAAGAAAATTTGTTATCCAATTTCTTGAAGATGAACCTGTTCTATCAAAGAATTTAAACAGATAAGTTGATGTTGTAAATACTTGTACATTTTGTAAATAAATTTTTGACATCATTGAATCTAGGAATCTATACTTTATTTTACAAAGTATGAGATTGGGGGAGATTGTTAGATCAGGATTCAATGATCGTTAGGATCTAAGACTCAACTGATCAGGATTGCTGACGTCATCAATATTGCATGGTCATCAGTATTTGCTCAAGCGTCAGTATCAGGATTATCATCAGGATTTATATCAGGACTAGGATCAGGATTGATCATCAGGACTGGAAGCTGATCAGGATTCCTACTTCGAGTTATATTTGGAGTCTAGTTAAATAAGGAAGTTTATTTTGTCGGTTCCTTATTTATAGGAATGAAGCTATCAATTTAGGATAGGTTTCAATCTTTGTAATTGATTAGGACTTATCTTGTAATTGTTAGAGAAGCTGTGTAGTATATAAACACAGTTTAGGTTTCGATTTGGGTTAAATATCAAAGTGGCCACTGAAGTGAAGTCCATATATCATTTTCATCACTGATCTCAGCGGGATATCATTTCAATCACTAAAGTCATCATAAACATCAAACAGATAACTCTAAATATGTATTCGAAAAGTAAAAATAACTTTTCTCGAGTTCTACACATATTTTTTTAATATTACTGCAACCAAATGAAAAGTTATGAATTCTAGTATTTTAGATAATTTATTTAGATTTTAAAAAATTCATTTACTATTTATTGTTAATTAAATCAAAGTAAATAACTATAAAATTAAAAATTAATAGTAAATAATTTTTTTTAAATCTAAATATAATATCATAAATACTAGAGTTCATAACTTTTCATTTGGTTGCGGTAACATTCAAGAAATATGTGTAGAACTCGATATAAATTATTTTTACTTTTCGAACACATATTTAGAGGTATCCGTTTGATATTTATGACGAATTTAATGATTAAAGTGATATCTCGTTGAGTTGAGTGATGAAAGTGATATATGGTCTTCACTTCAGTGACCACTTTGAGATTTAACCTGTTTCGTTTATATCGATCACACACACGAGTATTTTTGTAACCTAGAAGCTCTCAAGAACATTTGAATTTCTTGAGAGAGTTTGTAACAGTTTTATATCAGATTTAATAAAGTTGTTATTATTCTTTCATATTTGTGATATATACTTTAATAAGTCGAGAATCTTATACAATTGTATTCAACCCCCCTTCTACAATTGTTATTTACTGGGAAACACTATTTTCCCCTACCAAGGATCGACACTTTAATAGATGCCACTGCAGGGCACGAGATGCTATGCTTCATGGATGGCTTCAGCGGATACAACCAAATCAAGATGCATAAGGATGACATTCACAAGGTATCATTCATTACTGATTTTGGTGTTTACTGCTACTTAGTTATGGCCTTTGGACTCAAGAATGGAGGTGCCACATACCAAAGGTTAGTGAACAAAATTTTCAAACATCTCATTGGCAAGACCATGGAGGTTTACGTGGATGACATGTTAGTCAAAAGCCTCGATAAGGCCTGTTAGGTCCTGATAAGTTTGTAGAAGGGGGGTTGAATACAAACTATACCGTTTTATCGAATTTGTCCTTTGAATAATTTAACAATTAAGAACAAATTAATGAGGAATATAAATGAAACAATATTCAAGTTAAATATAAACTATATTAAACTTGAAGGGTGTTGCAAATACAGTACGGATTACAAAGTATTTATCTCAAACTAATTAATGCAAATTTAGAATAAATTCAACATGAACTTTTCTAATATTTGTAATAAAAAGGTCGAATGCTAAAAGCAAAGTACGAGATAAATTCTAGGGATAAAAATCCGCTAGATAATCAAAGCAATACAAGTAATCAACTTCTAGTGGTTTGGATTTAACAATACAAACTAGAATTAATTGCTTGAGAAGAAATTGAGATCAAATGCTTTTCTTGTTCTTGCTGAGAGAAAATAGTCTGATGATGATAATTCTGATTCTTTCTTTTCTGTCCAGCCCCGGGTTAATATGCAATCTGATTAGCCTGTATGACCTTTTAATTAAATCAATATGACCTACTAAATCAATCAATACACTTGTATGACCTGAGGAATTAAGCTCAGTAGAACCATGCTTCATCAATATGACCTCAGAAATGTGTCCGGTATGACCTGCTGTACTTATACCAACTTTCGGTAGAACCTTAGAAAAGAACCGGTATGACCTGCCATTTAAAAGCCTCTGTAGAACCTAGCAGAGCTCGGTATGACCTAGCAGAGCTCGGTATGACCTAGTAGAGGTCATACAGAGAATTAGGTCATACAGAGAGAACTCGGTATGACCTAGTAGAGATCGGTATGACCTAGCAGAGCTCGGTATGACCTAGCAGAGGTCATACAGAGAATTAGGTCATACAGAGAATTTCTTCAGGTCAGGTCATATAGAGTATTTCTTCAGATCAGGTCATACAGTATTAAATTAAATTCTTTTAATCAAATTAGTTAATTTAAATTCTGAATTAAATTAATTCTTTTCTAGAATTAAATTAATAAATAATTTAAACAACTAAATTAATTAATTCTGAAAGAATTAATTTATTAATTAAATTGATTAATAATTTAATTAATTAAAAGAAGATAACTTAAAATCATTGCATTCCTTTATCTTCTGAAAACCACTGAATATAGATGATTTAATTCCACTGATTGATGTCGTCATTCGATGCACTGTCTAACTCTGTATCCTGTACTTCTTCTGTCACCAACTGGAAATCTCTGTCACTGTAGTAAATCCACTTTCTTGAATACTTCACTGAGGCTTGAACAATGAATTGAACTTCTTTCAATGTAGAATATCTTCAAGTCTGTAGATGACTTTAATCTTCAATCTCTTGACTGATAAAACTCTCTGAGATTCCTCTGACCTTTAATCTAATATTTACTTATTACATTCTTGTTTAAGTTGAGTAGAATCCTCGAATTACAAATAGGCTATTGCATATGCCTTTCAATCTCCCCATATTTGTTTGTTAGAGAATAACAACCAAATACCTAGAGGATCACTCAACTAAAACCAGGAAAAAGATAGGACTCTTAAGCCTAAGTAAATACTAGAAAGTTCTGGATCAAATATGACATTTCCAGATTTCACCAGTAAAGATAAATACAAGACATATGTTCCTCTAGACTGAACATATGATAACATTGAACCTGTCTTGATTTACCTAAGCTCTATACATATAACATTTACAAAACAGAGCTAACTTTCCTTTACTCCCCTGAAACTCCTCCTTTACCTTTTATATCTTTTTCAGCTCCCTCTTCCTAGCTTCTCCAAATTTCTCTATAAACTTCTCTAGAAACTTCTCTAGAAACTTCTCCCCCTTAGTTGAGGAATTCTCTAAAGATATAACATTCTGAGTTTCTGAAGCCAGTAGGAGTTTAGATAGTTGATGGAGTTGATCTTGGGTAGTAAATTTGTCTTCAAAATTTCCTTGAGTAGTCCCAGCTGATTTTTGACAGAGGTGGAAGAAGAAGACCGTTCAACCACTTGTGCTTGCAAAAGTTCTTTATCAGCCTGGGTTTTGAATAGATGTTCCTGTAGATCAACTATGTGAGCTAACTACATTGCAATGTATGTGTCTGTGTGTGCACTCACTTGAATTTCTCTTGTAAGTGTATCACTCATCTCACGTGCATGTGTTTCACTCAGCGTTTGACTCACATCACTCAACATTAGCTGTCTGTTTGCTCCTTTTTTTTGATCAGTACCTGCATTGAAACTCACCCTAGCCTCTTCAAGAGAGGTCAGTGGTGGTGCAATGGGAGTTCGCAAATCCCGATCCTCAATCATGTCTATCAAATCACTTGGATTTGAAATCTGAATTGCTTCAGTGATAGACTGACCAAGTTGCCTTCCACTTTCTCCAGATAAATTTGCGAGTGGAAAATCCCTTTGGGAGCCAGAGATGTTCACTCTGGGAGGGGAGAAAATGATTCTATTTGATTTG
Source organism: Heracleum sosnowskyi (assembly GCA_030848705.1). Lineage (NCBI taxonomy): Eukaryota > Viridiplantae > Streptophyta > Magnoliopsida > Apiales > Apiaceae > Heracleum > Heracleum sosnowskyi. Next base: position 83,836,416 of record CM061243.1, on the reverse strand, counting down.
GCAAAGAATCAAATTTTTCCTCAGATGCCTGTGAAGGCACTTCTACCGTAACAATGGTAGGCACTGTAACCAGTTGCAGGTGCTCTGCTTTCACTGTGTCCTGAGTTTCATCTAATGGAATTGTCTTCTCCCATTGTGAGTAATGAGAGTGTGCTTGACTCAGTACAAAGTGTCATGGCCCTATGGCAAATTTCAATAGATTCATCATGTTGAGAGAATGTCTCTAGAAACAGTTCATTGGCCATTTCAAAGTCCATATTCCTATTGAGAGGATACAGATGGGCTGACAGATACCTCAGTATATGTTGAATTTCTTTATAGGAGGCAGAGCTGTGGGATCACTCACTGTTTCAATCAAAATACTTCTTTGTTTAACATTTGATTTCTGTTTAGGCTGAGAGGTCAAGTAATTAAGTTGTAGACTCATTGTTTGGCTCTAAGACCTGGGATAAAGATTGTGGATCTACAATCCCTTGGTCAGCCCTAACAACCATTTGGGTTCAGCAACAGTAAAAGAAGTGGATTGAGAGATAGAAAGTAATACCTGAATTGGATTTGGCACTGAATTTCCAGCTAAGCAAGAGCTAGATCAGAAATAATATATACAATATATTTACAAAAACAACTAAGACAAATAGAAAATAAAAGATAATAAGTAATACAAATAAAATAATATATACATATAAAAACTATTAGTAGAAAACTAAAGAAAGAAAATAAAAAAAAATAATAATAAAAAAAAAATATTTACAGGAAACTATTTACAGGAATTTATGCACAAACATTAGAAAACTGCAGAATATTATAGAAGTGCATAAAAATAATATAAACTTGCAGAAATATTTAAACAACAATATTTACAATCTGAAACTAACTTAAATGATTCTTAAATAAATAAATTTTCAATAAAAATAAGTTTCTCCATTTAAAAAATATGAGAAAAGTATTTTTAAAGAAAATAAATTATTCAGAATATTTTAAATTAACAAGCTTTATACTCTAAACAAGAATTGGCAAAATATATCATTCAATATCAGCAAGAGAAAATGACTTTTTGAAAGAACAAACATGACAGAGATATTGTTAATCACTAAGACTGTTTAACATACCCAATTTACCAACTAACTTGATAAATGTGGATTCGTCAACAGATTTAGTGAATATATCTGCAGTCTGTTCTTATGTGGGTACAAAGTGTAACTCCACAGTTCCATTCATGACATGCTCTCTGATAAAATGATACCTGATATCAATGTGCTTAGTTCTCGAGTGCTGCACAAGGTTGTTGGAGATTGTTATGGCACTTGTATTATCACACAAAATAGGAATTTTGTCTAATGCAAAGCCATAGTCCTTTAATTGATTCCTAATCCATAAGATCTGAGCACAAAAGCTTCCAGCAGTAATATATTCAGCTTCTGTTGTTGAATTGGAAACTGTTTGCTGTTTCTTGCTATACCAGGAAATCAATCTACCTTCTAGGAATTGACAACTCCCAGAGGTACTCTTTCTATCCACAACACTACCTGCATAATCAGAATCTGTATATCCAACAAGATTAAAACCAGAATCTTTAGGGTACCAGATACCTAAGTTAGGTGTACCCTTAAGATATCTCAAGATTCTTTTAACAGCAACGAGATGTACATCTCTAGGGTCCTCTTGGAACCTTGCACACAAGCATGTAGCATACATAATATCTGGTCTACTAGCAGTAAGATAGAGTAAGGAGCCAATCATACCTCTGTAGCTTGTAACATCTACCTTGATAGAATTGTCAGAAGCTCCAAGTTTGACTGCTGTTGAGGATGGAGTCCTTGCTGATGCTGAATCCTCCATGTGATACTTCTTCAGGAGTTCTTTGAGATACTTGGATTGACAAATAAATATATACCATTTGACCTTTGACTTACTTGCAATCCAAGAAAGAACTTCAGCTCACCCATCATACTCATTTCAAACTTACTCTGCATTAGCTCAACAAATCTCTTACAGAGATTATCATTAGTAGACCCAAATATGATGTCATCCACATAGACTTGGACTAATATCATATCACTTTTGTGTTTCTTTGAAAAAAGAGTTTTGTCTATGATACCTCTAACAAAACCATTTTCTAAAAGAAAACCAGAGAGAGTGTCATACCATTTTCTTGGGGCTTGTTTGAGACCATAGATAGCCTTGAAGAGAAAGTACACAAAGTCCAGCAGCTCCTGATTTTCAAAGCCAGGGGGCTGTTCCACATACACTTCTTCATCAAGCTCACCATTCAGGAATGCACTCTTAACATCCATTTGATAGACTTTAAAATTGGAGTAAGCCTCAAATGCTAAGAACATCCTGATGGCCTCAAGTCTAGCCACTGGTGCATAGGTTTCATCATAATCAATGCCTTCAGCTTGTGAATACCCTTGTGCAACCAGTCTTGCCTTGTTCCTTGTAACAATGCCATCCTCATCTAGCTTGTTCCTGTATACCCATCTTGTGCCAACTACTTTCTCGTTCTTTGGCCTGGGTACCAGCTTCCAGACTTGCTGTTGTTCAAACTGATTGAGTTCATCTTGCATAGCAATCACCCAATCTGTATCAGACAGTGCTTCCTCAGTTTTCTTTGGCTCCATTTCAGATAGAAATGCTGAATAATGACATTCATTCTGAGTTGCACTTCTAGTTTTAACTCCAACATATGGATCACCAATGATCAGCTCAAAAGGATGAGCTCTATTCCATACAGTCTGTCTTGGAAGATTTGATCTTGATGATTAGCCTTGAATTTCACTTTGATGTTGTGAGTGACTAGATGATCCTTCATTTGCTCCCCCTGAGTTGTTGCTTGATTGCCTTGATGATTCTTCTCCAGTGTTAGTGGTATCTCTATTGTTACCAATGTTTCCATCACCACCACCAGGATTATTATCATCATTATTATTATCAGTACCAGCAATAACTTCAGGTGGGGATGCATCATCTGATTCTGAGTCTGGCAAGTTATCAACTTCAACTTTTCAGATGAATCTTCTTTTTGTATATTAGGGAACTTAGTGTCATCAAAAGTAACATTGACACTTTCCTTTACTGTGTGACTACCAATCAAATAGACCCTGTAAGATCTTATGGAATAACCAACAAAAATAGCTTCTTGTGCCTTGGCCTCAAACTTGCCACGTTTAACATTGTCATCTATAAGCACAAAGCATTTTGCTCCAAATACATGAAAGTACTTGACAGTTGGTTTCTTGTTGTTCATGATCTCATACGGAGTCTTCATTAAGTCCTTGTTGATTAAAGTTCGATTCTGAGTATAACAAGCTGTATTTGCTGCTTCAGCCCAAAAGTACATTGGAAGTTTAGACTCACTTAACATAGTCCTTGCAGCTTCAATCAATGTACGATTCTTTCTTTCCACTACTCCATTTTGTTGAGGAGTTCTAGGGGCAGAATAATGTCTTGTTATTCCTTTATCATCACAAAAGTCATTTAGAATGGCATTCTTGAATTCAGTACCATTATCTGACCTTAAGGCTCTAACAGGGAATCTAAAAACCAGCTCAATCAACTTTATATGGCCAATCACCAGGTATGGGGTCTCATCCTTGGAATGTAGGAATAAAACCCATGTATATTTTGAAAAATCATCAACAATCACAAGTGCATATTGTTTCTTTGACATGGACATCACATTAACTGGACCAAACAAATCCATGTGCAGTAGCTGAAGTGGTTCAGTTATTGATGATGTGTCAGTGCCCTTGTGAGAAGCTTTCTTTGACTTTCCTTTCTGACATGCCTCACACAGTCCTTCCTGTGTAAATTCCATCTGAGGCAAACCTCTAACCAATTCCCTCTTGACTAAAGAGTTCATAGTTTTGAAGTTAAGGTGAGACATCTTCTTGTGCCATAGCCAACTATCATCTGATGAAGCTTTAGCATAAAAACAATTAACTTCATCTTTGAATCCCGAGTTCAGATCAGCTATGAACAAGTCACCTTTCCTTACTCCTTGAAGAGTAGGCTTTCCATTCTTCTTGTGAAGGATCTGACACTTCTCTCTTTCAAAGGAAACAACATATCCTTTCGTAATACCCTTGCTGTTATCTCCAAAGGTAACTTCTGGGCCAACTTTCTCAACCAAATCTGATAGCAGGGCTCTATCTCCGGTCATATGCCTTGAACAGCCACTGTCAAGAATCCACATAACACGGTTTACCTGTTTAACTCCCTACAATATCAAATTGATTAGTCCTTCCTCGGAACCCAAACTTGATTGGGTCCGGCATACTTAAAGAACTGGCCTTTGTCAGGCAAATCAACATTTTTAACTACAACTACTTCAACCTCTTTCACAAAAGAGCGTTTCCATTTATAGCCAGCCTTAACACATTTCTGAGAAGACTACCAAACACTACTCACAGTGTTTAGATGCTTGAAGAAAGACTTTGGCTTCACCAAAACAGCCAAGCCTGAGGTGGTCTCCAAAATATGTCAAATAAAGGCTAGCTGGAACAAGCCTGAGGCTCTTCCCAGGATGCTTAGAGTGCCCTCAACAGGAAAGAAGATCCATCTTCAACCCTACTGGATGATGGAATTTAAGGACAAGGACAACTGCAGAAGGTTCTTCAGAATGGAAGACCAGCTGGATAAGGCATCTAATCAAACTCTAAAGCTTTTGTAATCCAAGCTTGGTGATCAAGATGAGGAAGAGAAGATCTTCTACAGAAGGCTACAGGTTCAGATTGAGGAAAACAACTCTAAGAGAGGGAGGAAGACTATGCCACAAAGAAGACAAAGATGAATCATTTGCTCAGTCTAGAGGAGCACTTCTTGGCATTAGTCTTGTAAGTCTTGTATTTTATTCAAAATATTATGAAGCTTAATGCATTTTCTACTTTTATAATTTAGAATGTATATGAGTGTTTTTGTTATTGTAAAGCATAATGTAACATAAGATGTAAAAGAGATAACTACAACTCAACAAAGGACAAGACAGACAATAGTATTAATAGAAGCACAGGAATCCAGAATCAGAGAAGAAAAGGTAAACTCAAAAAATCAAAATACGTTATGTATTCTTGAAGTCCGTAAACAGGTCACGGAAAGAAGTTCATGAAAATGTTCAAGCCTCAGTGACAGCAATAGAAACAAGACTTTGAAGACGACAGAAGTATGTGAATGATTTAGGGTTCAGTACCACGGGATTCCAGTGATGAAGCAACCAGAACGACAAGGGACGTATCAGCAGCATTATAATTGAAGTCATAAAATAAGAATTGATCAAGTGTTATTCATCTGTGAACCAGACCAGTTGCACTAGGTGACGGCACTGAAAAGATCAAGTTGTTTTATCGTCTCAGAAGAAATTGATACAGTCCAAAACTTAAACACCCAGGAGCTCAGGAGTAATTACTAAAGGACAAAAGACAAGAAAAAGTATTCGATAGTTTTTCTTTTGAAAAAACTATCGAATGGTGGTTGAAGTGATTCATTGAATAACCAAGTGAATTAATTTGGCATTCGATAGTTTTGATTTAAAAACTATCGAATGGCAAATTGATTTATTCCATTTGATGGTTTTTTAATCCATTCGATGGTTTTTCAATTCATGGAGCAGGTGAAAAGTTGTGCTTGTCTGACAGGTTGATGAAGATCCAACGGCCAAGAATATTCTATTCTAAATGGTTCGATGGTTTTCAATTTAAGTCTGCAGTTAATACAGAGTGAAGAATGTGTCTTCTTCAGTTAAGGATTTTAACACAGAGACATTACTGAGAGAGAGAAGAGCCGGAGAAAATTATCAGAGAAATTAATAGTGCTCAGAACTTGATCATTGTTTTGTATTTGTGTAACCTTAAACTCATTGACGCTAATCTACGGATTAGAAATTGTAGCACCCCTCGAGGTTTATATTTATAAAAAGATATATTCCCCGAAACTTGATTTGGTTTGGTGTGTTTGATTTCGTTATAGAACTGAAAGATTAATCCGTGAACGAAATTAAATTATTTGTGAGTATCGTATTCAACCCCCCCTTCTACGATACTTTGGACCTAACAATTGGTATCAAAGCTACTTGATTGATATACAAATCAGATCCGGTGAATGAGACCAAAATCAAACGTAGCGTGAAAATTCGAAGCAAATTTTTTAACTTTCAAATTTTTTCATTTAATTGGAATTTCTTAAATTTTAAACAATTTGAAATTTTCAGAAACCATGAGTGCTCCAAAGACAACCGCTGGTATTAAAGTTCCCCCGTTTACTAGAGATGATTTCGGTTTGTGGAAGATGAAGATGCTGTTATTTATCAAGGCATCTAATCCGTTGTATATTGGCATATTGGAAAACAGACCGTTTGTACCAATGAAACCAGTTAGTGAATCTACAGCTCCTGATGGTAGCAGGATTCCTTCAGGCACCCAACCTAAGGAGATAAGTGAATTTACAGATTCTGACAAAGAACTGATTCGATTGGACACCGGTTTAATGTTGATATTGGCGGACTCCGCGGACAAGGAAATGAGCTATGAGTTGATGAACTGTACAAGCGGGAAACATATGTGGGATACCATTAACCTAATAATGGAAGGAACTGAAGACGTGCAGGAAAACAGATTGGACATTCTGACTTCTCAATATGAAGCGTTTAGGTCCCTGCCAGGAGAAAGTATAACTCAGGTCTTTGAGAAGTATACTAAGCTCCTCAATGAATTGGCAATGAAAGGAAAGACCTATCCACTGAGAGAATCGAACAGGAAGTTCATGATGACGCTGCCCCATCATGTAGAACACAAGTCATCATCCATTAGGGAAAGAATTGACTTCACAAAGATGTCACTAGAGATGATCTATGGCAAGTTGAAGACCTATGAGATGGAACAGGAACAAAGGGTGATAATCTACGGATCAGGGACAGTGGACAGCAAGCACAATGCACTTGTGAGATCAGCAGCACTTGTAGTGGATGAACCAATAACTTCTGAGATTCAGGTTCAAACCCCTAGAGCTGGAAAGGAGGTGATAATAGAAGCAGAAATGGATTCTGTGAATCTGGGTGTTGATGAAAGTGATTACTACACCCTAGAAGAGCTTGAGCAAATGGAAGACAAAACCATGGCGTACTTAGCTGCAAAGTTTAGTCATATTCGTTTCAAGAGAAACCCTAAGTACAAGTTCAAGGGCTCAACCAACAGATTCCAGAAGAGCAATTATACACCTAGTACAGGCTTTAAGGGAGGCTACAAGACTGGCATGATTGATAGGAGCAAATCAAGATGCTATAACTGCAATGAGTTAGGGCATTTCGCCACTGAATGCCGGAAGCCTCGTCAAGCAAGAGACATGAAAGATGTCTATGGAAAGAAGGATTCTTATGATGAGTTGAAGAAGGAGAATGCCAAGCTTAAACAGCAATTGGAGGCATTCTCTGGAAAGCAGAAAGGGAAGGCTTACATAGCAGAGGGAAAGCACTGGGATGATACTGATTCGGATGAAGAGGAGGAATATGTAAATGTTGCTCTAATGGCTGACTCTTCAGAGGAATCACCTCAATCATCTCAAGTACCTATCTTAACTACAATTGATATGTCTAATTTTGAGTACAAGAAAACTGTGCAAGATCTTAGTGTAGAATTGTTTAATGTACACACAAGCATGCTAGCATCTGAAATGGAAAATGCTAAACTAGTTCTTAAGATTAAAAAGCTAGAATCTAAAAATGAAGAACTAGAGCTTGTAGCTGTGTCATTAGAAGATCTTAAGCAAAAGAATGCGTACTTAGAGAACAAGTTCAAGTGTAATGATGAGATAGAGACTATCCTCAGGAAGCAGATTTCAGATCTAGATTTGAAGCTGAATGCTTTTAAGAATTCCGCTCTAGTGGCTAAGGAAATCATTGATACTCAGGCCGTAGAGAATAAAACTGCTATAGGATTTGACTATAACAAGAAAGCTGGTAAGAAGATTGTGGAATTCCCTGTGACACCTTCAGTTGTCAAAAGGAATACTCCACATGTTCTTAAGAATGTTGATTGTCCAGTTTTTGTTAAGCCGTTTCCACCTCTCTTTTATGAGGATGATCTTTTCATAGCACAAGAATTGCTTGAGGAGGATTTAGTGAAGGAAAAAGAGGTAAAGACTAAGTTGCCTAGGAAATCAGTAAAGAATGTTTTACCTAATCCTGATTTACCTAAAACTGAAGTAGGTTCCTTAGTTAGTAATGTTAAAAAGAACAGGAATGGGAGGAAAAAGATTGTTAATCAGGAATTGGTTCCATCTTCTCCCATTGCATCTAGGAAGTTATGTTCTATTTGTAATTCTGCTGGACACCTTACACATGCATGTAAAAAGGTTAAAGTAGAAACTACTAATGCTTCTGAAATGCATAACATGTCTGACATGCCTGATAATCATGAACCCTGTGGAAAGAAAGAGTGTTTGCTATGTAAGTACAACATCATGCATGCTTATTTTAAGTTGATGTCTGATAGTAGCAATAGCTCTAGTAATGTTAAATCCACAGATACTATGAATATCAAACAGGGTAAGACTAAATTGAATGTTACTCCTGTTAAATCATCTAAACCTTCAGGGCCCAAACAATTTTGGGTACCAAAGTCCGCTTAATCAATCTGTGATTGCAGGGTAAGGTTAAAAGCTCAAAGGTTGTGTGGATTCTGGATAGTGGTTGTTCTAGACACATGACAGGTGAAGAGTCCCTGCTTACAGAGGTGGTTAAGAAGACCGACCCGATTGTAACCTTTGGAGATGACAGCAAAGGATTCACTACGGGATATGGTAAATTGAAAGCTGGAAATGTCATCATTGAAAACATCTCTCTTGTTGAAGGATTAAAGCACAATCTTCTAAGTATCAGTCAATTCTGTGACAAAGGCTACAATGTAGATTTCAGAAAGGACAAGTGCTTGATCACCAACAGGAAGGATGAGAAGCTTACTCTACTGGGAGTGAGAAAAGGAAATTTGTTTATAGCTGACTTAAGTTCTACCAGTGAAGGAGAAGTTACATGTTTCTATGCAAAGGCATCTTCAGAACAAAGTTGGCTATGGCACAAGAAGCTCTCACATCTGAACTTCAAAACTATGAACTCTTTGGTAAAGAGAGAGTTAGTGAGAGGGTTGCCCCTGATGGAATTCAATCAGGAGGGACTATGTGAAGCATGTGAAAAGGGGAAGTCGAAGAAAGCATCACATGGAAGCAAAGGAATGACAAGCATTACTGAACCATTACAGCTGATTCATATGGATTTATTTGGTCCAGTTAATGTTATGTCACTTTCAAGAAACAGATATGCATTGGTGATGGTGGATGACTACTCCAAGTACACGTGGGTGTTGTTCATACAAACAAAGGATGAAGCAACACAACTAATCATTGATCACATCAAGAAGATAGAAGTGGAAGCTAAGCTACCTGTGCGGACAATCAGATCAGACAATGGAACTGAATTCAAGAATGCAGTTCTAAATGATTTCTGCTCAGAGAAAGGAATATCAAGACAGTTTTCAGCACCAAGAACTCCTCAACAGAATGGAGTAGTGGAAAGGAAGAACAGGACCTTGGTTGAAGCAGCAAGGACCATGTTGAGTGAATCAAAACTTCCCACTTACTTTTGGGCTGAAGCAGTGAATACAGCTTGCTACACTCAGAATCGAACCCTGATCAACAAAGATCATGAAAAGACTCCGTATGAGTTAATGGCCAACAAGAAGCCAACATTGAAGTACTTTCATGTGTTTGGTGCAAAGTGCTTTGTACTTAAAGATGGAGAACATCTTGGCAAGTTTGATGCCAAAGCAGATGAAGGCATTTTTCTGGGCTATTCTCTGGAATCTAAGGCTTTCATGGTATATGTGATTGAAGATAAGAAGGTGTTGGAAAGCTTTAATGTAACATTTGACGACACTAAAAGACCAGGCCTGCAAACTGGAGAGAACTCTGAATCCTTGGTATTTGAAAATCTATCAGGAGATCTCTCTGAAAATGAAGAAGTACCTGAAGTTGTTACAGTCATTAATAATAATCATAATGATAATGATTCTGGACAAAGTGGTGACCAAAGTGGAAATCCTCAAAATACAGGATCCACTAGTCAGTCTTCAGAATCAACAGATCAAACCGTCAAGAACTCAGGGGGAGCAGGAGAAGGATCAACTAGTCACACTCCACAACATCTAGAACAAGGAGAATCATCAAGATCGCATCTGCCAAGACAAAGGGTATGGAATAGAGATCATCCCTTTCACTTGATCATTGGTGATCCGGACACAGGAGTGAGAACTAGGAGAACATCACAAAATGAATGTCACTATTCTGGGTTTCTTTCAGAAACAGAACCTAAGAAAGTTGAAGATGCTCTAGATGATCCAGATTGGGTGATTGCTATGCAAGAAGAACTCAATCAGTTTGAAAGGCAGAAAGTTTGGAAGCTGGTACCCAGGCCTAAGGGAAAATCTGTTATTGGAACACGATGGGTATTCAGAAATAAATTGGACGAAGATGGCATTGTAACGACAAACAAAGCCAGACTGGTTGCTAAAGGTTACTCTCAAGAAGAGGGTATAGATTATGATGAAACCTATGCACCAGTAGCAAGACTTGAGGCCATCAGAATGTTTCTGGCATTTGCTGCACATTCCAATTACAAAGTATATCAAATGGATGTGAAGAGTGCTTTTCTGAACGGGGAGTTAGAAGAAGAAGTGTATGTGGAACAACCTCCAGGTTTTGAGGATTCAAAACTGGCAGACTTTGTGTACTTTCTATTCAAAGCTCTCTATGGACTCAAACAAGCTCCGAGGACATGGTATGACACTCTCTCTGAATTCTTACTTGAAAATGATTTTACAAGAGGTGTTGTAGACAAAACTCTCTTTGTCAAAAAGCATAAAAATGATTTGATATTGGTGCAAGTATATGTTGATGACATAATATTTGGTTCTACTAATGATGATCTATGCAAGAGATTTGCTAAGTTAATGCAGAGTCGTTATGAAATGAGCATGATGGGTGAATTGTCATTCTTTCTTGGATTGCAAGTATACCAAAAACAAGCTGGTATATTCATTTGTCAGTCCAAGTACATCAAGGATCTTCTTAAGAAGTATCAAATGGAAGACTCATCTACTGCAAAGACTCCTATGCCAACTGCCACTAAGCTTGATAAGGATGAAACTGGTAAGAAGGTTGACATCACAGGCTACAGAGGTATGATAGGCTCATTACTTTATCTCACTGCAAGTAGACCAGATATAATGTTTGCAACATGCTTGTGTGCTAGGTTTCAGTCTGATCCTAAAGAATCTCATCTAATAGCTGTTAAGCGAATATTTAGATATCTTAAGGGGACCCCAAATCTTGGCATTTGGTACCCGAAAGATACAGGATTTGATCTTATTGGATACACAGACTCTGATTTTGCAGGTTGTAAGATTGATTGGAAGAGTACTTCAGGAAGCTGTCAGTTTCTTGGAAGAAGGTTAGTTTCCTGGCATAGCAAGAAGCAGCATTCAGTGTCCACATCAACAGCTGAGGCTGAATACATTGCTGCTGGTAGCTGTTGTGCTCAGATCTTGTGGATGAGAAACCAACTCCGTGACTATGGACTTTTGTTGACAAAGATTCCAATATTTTGCGACAACACAAGTGCCATAGCAATCTCAAACAACCCAGTGCAACACTCGAGGACGAAGCACATCGACATCAGGTATCATTTTATCCGAGAGCATGTCATGAATGGAACTGTGGAGTTACACTTTGTACCCACAGAGGATCAAATTGCAGACATCTTTACTAAACCGCTTGATGAATCCACTTTCAATAAGCTGGTTGGTGAACTTGGGATGTTAAATCTTTCTAATTGATTTTGATTAGAAGTTAGTAACTGCAGAGAGTCCTGGTGAATACATGAGTTTAAGAATTGCTATATCCTTAGGACTCGTGAATTTATTTTCTGGAGCAATTCTCGTATTTAGGATTATTATACTAATTGTATGTCATAATTATCGATGATATATCTTCTGGCATTTAATTAGTTATTAATTCTGAAAATTATTTAAGTGCTAATATTTGTTCTAAATATTCAAGCATTTATTTAATTTGAATTAATTTACTTTGTTTTTAACATTGTAGATTAATGCAGCATAATTTATTGGATTTTAATTGGTTAATATCACTCAATGATATTTAATTGATTTTATTCTAAGAAAATTGTGAATTTTCTGTTAAGAATTGATTTTGGTAATTTTTAAAAGTTTTATTAAAATTAAAACTTGACAGGAAATAAAAAGGTCTAATTTTTAGAACATGAACAGGTTTTAAAATGAAGAAAGAAGCAAAAACCATCGAATTTAGGAAATTCGATAGTTTTTCTAAGTATTAATTAAAAATCATCGAACTTAAAATTCGATAGTTTTTGATTTTGAAAAGAAAAACCATCGAAATACAAGTTTCGATAGTTTTTGAAATCAAATGAAAATATATCGGAGGATTTAATTTTTCAATAATTAAACTCCTCGATAGTTTTTCAACAATGAAAAACTCGATAGTTTTTCTGGTTTTTAAAAGGAAAACCAGTTCGATAGTTTTTGAGTTTTCAGGAGAGAGAGAGCTCGATAGTTTTCTGAAAAGCGTTTAAAATTCACATTTTCAAACCCTTCGATAGTTTGTGAAAAACTATCGAGGTCCAGTTGACCCTTTTGCCCTCACAGAAAATTATCGATAGTTCATTTACAAAACTATCGAACTAAAAATGACGATTTTGCCCCTGACAGTTTCAAAAAGGGTATAAAAACAATGCCTTAGCTTTTTCTTTTCAGTTTTTACAGATCTAAGAAAAGCTAGAGTTGTTTTTATATACTTACAAAACATAAACAGCCAAGAACACATCTTGTTCGATATTTTCTTCAAAATTAACCGATCAAATCTCAAGAAAGTTACTGTTTTCACTGTTTCTTTTATTTTAACAGTGAACACTTAGTAATTGTTAAGTGTTTGAAGCTTTCTGAGAAAGAAAACTATCGAATAAGATAGAACTGTACTACCTTGATATTCGAAAGAATTTTACTATTCTGTTGTTTTGTCAATAGAATTTTAAGGTTGAAATTCTCAAGTTCTTTATCAATCTGTAGTCCAAGTTCTCTTAATAGGAATTTGTTGTTGGTTTAGGTGTTTAAATTCGAAAAGAAAGGGGTTTATTGTTAAAAGTTTGATTAATTAGAAATAATTAATTAAATTTAAAAGGAAAAATAGTTTTGGTTTATTTAAATTTTCTGGAATTTTTAAAAATGGCTGGAGAATTTATAGTAACCAAAACTAATCATGTCTCGTTCCAAAACTTGCAAGCCATTACGAATCCTCAAATTCGTGCATGGGCAGAGTTTTTGAATATACGTTCATTAGTGGCATACGCTGTAAGTACTCCCGTAGTCCTTTGTATCGATCAACTGACTGCGTTGTACACATCCGCCACGGATACAAGTGAGAATAATATGAGATCCTTCAGTTTTGTTGTGCCAGGGGGCAGAACAATAAGGGTGACGGAACATGACTTTAACAGAATACTTCATTTTCCTACAGAAAACCTTGTTCCGGATCCCACAACTGAGGAAATACATGCTTTCTTCACTCTTATCAGAAGTCAACAACCTAACTTCTTGGTGGGAGAGTTCCTAAAGCATTACCTGCCAAAGCCATGGAATTTTTTCTTTCATACCCTGATACATGTTTTTACTGCCAAGCTAACAAATCTGCATGGCATTCCCTTATTCCTTCAAAAGATAGGGTTTGCCATTGCGAACAATAGGCATATTAACATAGGACGGATAGTGATTGATCAAGTAATTCTGTGCATGGGACCACTGGATGAAAGAACAGGCATAAATGAAGATGTGTTATGTTTCTATCCTAGGTTCCTACAGCTAATTCTCAATGATATCTTAACAGATGATGAACGAGAGATCTTTGAAGGTGAAGCCAACCAGGAGTGCATGAGAATGAAGAGCAATGCCATAACCGCTCTCATTAGGAAGAACAACTATCTTCCAGGGGTACCCACTGTTCTCACTGAATATCTAAGAACGGTGCCCCTACCACTTCTACCCCCAGGGGAACAGGTAAATCAAGGTAATATTCCACAACCTGAACCTGTAATGGCACCTGTACCAATGGATGTTGATCCAGAGCCCTCAGTGGCCATTCCTGACCAGGAGGTTGCAAACCCACAACCTCTAACCACGGTCGAAGAGCCTTTGGAAGAGCCAAATGAAAACGTAAACGAACCTCCTTCCCCTACTATACCCATTAAAGAACCATCCATGAGTGTAGAGGGAGATAGTGACAAAGCAGCACCACATAAGGAGATACACCCTTCAACAACAGCTCTGCCTTCCTCTAAAAGGAGAAGAACAGAAACCGAGGCAACTGTTGATACTTCATTTCTCTCATCCAAAGCGCCCTTTACTGATTTTTCTGATGCTGATTGGGCTACGCTAACGAAAGCAATATCTGAACCAATAGCTCAATCAAGTAAGGAAGAATTGACGGAAGCAACTACTGTTCCGACCATATTACGGTCAGGTTCACTGGTTGAAGGTTCTCAGAACCAACGGTCTTCACAGACGTCGAGAGAAGGCTTTGACCTAAATGCACAATCTAAAAGGTCATTGTCTACCTCCCCAGATGGAACATATCTGGATCCTGCGGGTAAAGGGTCTGACGTAGTTGCAGATCGGCAACTCGTTGACAGTGAATCAATTACTATTGAGGAGTCAACTGAGGTGAAGTCTTTACAGACTCACGGGGAAGATTCGGGATCTCTGCTGTTAAAAGAGCCTATTTCTAACCCCCTAGAGATTCAAACTCTAGATCCTTCAAAGGATATATCATCTAAGGATGATCAGCAACTTGGTTTATCCAAGGACGGGGACTTGCGAAGCCCCATTGCACCACCGGTGACCTCCTTAAGGACGGCTACGGTGATCTCTTCTGCAGGTACAATCAGCACAAAGGATTTGAGTGAAACAAAAACACTTACACCTGGCCTGAGTGGGAAAGGAAAAATGATTCAAACACCGACAGAAACGTTGAGTGTACACCCAGAGCCAAATGTGAGGAGTGACACCCTAACCCTACCTAATATTAATGATCTGCTGTTACCAACAGAAAGAGAGCTACAAGTTCAATCTTCCCTCAAGGAGATGACAGTTCGAGACAAAGAAGGAAATCCACTTTTCAAGGTTCCACTGCGACCTTCCTTTGACCAAGGGATCTCCTCCAGTCAAGACAATATTTCTTTAAAGTCTATTCAAGAGAAAGTTGACTTGGCTGCAGCTGATTCCAGAAGAACATTCAGGGTCATTGGCAGTGCATCTGGCACTATAACAGGTACGAAGCAGGCAGTGGACTCCTTAAAGAAGGAAGCTATGGAAGAACTAGTCGAGCTGAGGATGGACGTCAGGGAACTTAAAGATGGATTCATGAATGAAGTAACTGCACTGTCACAAGGACATGAAGCTTTACGAGAAGACGTTCTGGTTATCCGGGATGGTCAAGCACGAGTAAAAGATGCAATGAATTCCCTTTCACGAGTGGAGTCTAAGCTAAACAAGAGGCTGGATCACATGGAAAAGACTACCAACTCAAGATTGGAGAACATTGACCTGTCGCTAGCTTCTATAAATGAGTTTAATAAGCAGCTTATGGATTTCTTGGAGAATCAAGGTGACGGAGTACAGTCTATATGGAGTATGCTAAAGAACCAACAATCTGGACAACCTGGTTCTTCATATCAGCAACCTGATCCTTCTAATTTCTTTTATGCTGAGGATGCTTTTATCGAGGATTCCTCAACTAAGGGGGAGAAAGTTGGAGAAGGGGTGAAGGATAAATGGGGAGTTTGGGAGACTGTTGAGGCTATTCCAATCAGACAGTACTGGATTGAGGAGCTTGTAGAGGAAGATAAGGAAAGTGAAGAGGAATTTGAGGTCATGCATGAGCAACCTATTCAAGAGGAGCATGAGCCATATTATCCAGAGCCAATAGAACATCCTATCTTGGATGATGATATGGAAGAAGCAAATTCTCTATCACCTGAAGAAGAAGCTGCCTTGGAAGCAATAAGAGCTCAGAGAGCTGCAATAGATGCCAGGCAAGCTGAGAAAGAGAAACAGCAAGCAATTCTGAGAAGCGAAAAGCTAAAGAGAATGAAGGTGTATAATGAAGTGAGGAAGAAGAAGATGATAGATCTGGCAAAGAAAGATGGTACTGAATGGGAAATGGCTTATAAAACCTTTTGCGGAGTTGAAGACGGATTAGAAGTCAATGACAATGCTGAGGTGGAAGTTATTATTCAGGACATCAGAAGTGCTAATCTTGAAGATCAGACTTACTTTAAAGCACTGAGAAGCTCTATAATCTGTCTGAATGCTGGGGCTAAAGCAAATGGTGCCTGGAGCTTATTAATCAGTTTTCTGGAGAAAGGTACATTTGTGATTTCTACTAAGTTTTTAGAACAGAGGACATATACAGAATTGCAGGCTATACTCATCAAGATCCAAAGAACCACAAGGCTAAATGAACTGCTCCGTGAGCATGTTAAGGAGATCGTGATGAAAGTCAGTCCAGAGATTACTGAAGATCCTCCAATGGTTAGATTCATGACGAATGACTTGTTCAGAATCTGTTATCTAATCTCAGTTGAGAAGTATCTTAGATCCACTGGATTCTCATCAACGGAGAAGGACAAAGCAGCAGACACTCTTAGAAGATTTCTAATGGAGAATGTTCCTTACTATAGGAAAAGAGTGGAAAGAGGATTGGAAGTGCATACCAGACTGCCAAACATGCCAAAGCTGAACAAGAAAGATGTTAACATTGCATGGTTATGGGCTGGAGTGGGTCAAGAGGTTGAATATATTGGAAGACACATCCAAGGAGCAATCCTTAAACCTGGAGAACCACTGCACTATCTATCAGTGATTGATTATCAAGCTGCTAACTCCGATCCAATGATTGAAGAAGGTGAGATTGGAATGGACTGAATGTTGAAGCAAAGAACAAGAGAACTATCAGCTCAGACTAGAGGAGCAACTTCATTGTATAAAGTTTAATTGTTTTTTGATTTATGAAATCTGGAAATGTATATATATCTGATCCAGAATGCATTGATATTATTACGCTGTCTTACTTTAAGTAGTTTAATGTTTCCTTAGTTAGTTGAGTTATCCTCGAAGTATTTGCTTGTCGAACTCTATCCAATCAAATAGGGGGAGATTGTAAAGCATAATGTAACATAAGATGTAAAAGAGATAACTACAACTCAACAAAGGACAAGACAAACAATAGTATTAATAGAAGCACAGGAATCCAGAATCAGAGAAGAAAAGGTAAACTCAAAAAATCAAAATACGTTATGTATTCTTGAAGTCCATAAACAGGTCACGGAAAGAAGTTCATGAAAATGTTCAAGCCTCAGTGACAGCAATAGAAACAAGACTTTGAAGACGACAGAAGTATGTGAATGATTTAGGGTTCAGTACCACGGGATTCTAGTGATGAAGCAACCAGAACGACAAGGGACGTATCAGCATCATTATAATTGAAGTCATAAAATAAGAATTGATCAAGTGTTATTCATCTGTGAACCAGACCAGTTGCACTAGGTGACGGCACTGAAAAGATCAAGTTGTTTTATCGTCTCAGAAGAAATTGATACAGTCCAAAACTTAAACACCCAGGAGCTCAGGAGTAATTACTAAAGGACAAAAGACAAGAAAAAGTATTCGATAGTTTTTCTTTTGAAAAAACTATCGAATGGTGGTTGAAGTGATTCATTGAATAACCAAGTGAATTAATTTGGCATTCGATAGTTTTGATTTAAAAACTATCGAATGGCAAATTGATTTATTCCATTCGATGGTTTTTTAATCAATTCGATGGTTTTTCAATTCATGGAGCAGGTGAAAAGTTGTGCTTGTCTGACAGGTTGATGAAGATCCAACGGCCAAGAATATTCTATTCTAAATGGTTCGATGGTTTTCAATTTAAGTCTGCAGTTAATACAGAGTGAAGAATGTGTCTTCTTCAGTTAAGGATTTTAACACAGAGACATTACTGAGAGAGAGAAGAGCCGGAGAAAATTATCAGAGAAATTAATAGTGCTCAGAACTTGATCATTGTTTTGTATTTGTGTAACCTTAAACTCATTGACGGTAATCTACGGATTAGAAATTGTAGCACCCCTCGAGGTTTATATTTATAAAAAGATATATTCCCCGAAACTTGATTTGGTTTGGTGTGTTTGATTTCGTTATAGAACTGAAAGATTAATCCGCGAACGAAATTAAATTATTTGTGAGTATCGTATTCAACCCCCCCTTCTACGATACTTTGGACCTAACAGTTATCATCAAGTCTCTTGATTTATGGCTGTTATTCTATCAGTCATAAATTGGGGGAGATTGTTAGGAATATGTTGTTCTTGATGATAAACATAAAACACTTAGTAGAATTTGTGTAAAGTCACTTTGTAGCTGTCAACGAAATGGCATGCTTTGCAGCATTCCGTTGACAGGAAGCTCATCAACGAAATGAGTGTTGTAGCAATTGCATTGTACAATACTTCTCAAATGATAGGCATTCTGTTGTAAGATAGGTTTTCTAAGTCATGTTGACTAAGTACTAGATAGGCAAAATAGGTTGGTTAATTGTAAATATATTAGGCCTTGTAATTTTGCCTAAGTGAAGACATGTCAACGGTATGAAGATTACTCTGTCAACGGTATGGAGTTTACTCATCAACGAAACGAGGGAAACACCATCAACGGAATGAAGAATAAAGCTATCAACGAAACACATCTCCCTGTTATCAACGAATCATTATTGCTTTTCTGAATAGTTGACAAAGTGATAGTGACAGTTTACTGAACAGATCTAAAGGTGATGTGGAAGTGTACTTTGCATTGGAAACCATTAAAATGGACATGGGGAATAAGGAAACATCCCAGTTTCCAATTGGGTCTTGGGAGTGATCATAATAAGCATGAAGACAAAAGCAAGGATCTCCAAGGACCACTGGACAAAGGGATGAAAAGCAAACTATTGGCGGTTACTCATTGTACTTTTAGTGTAGCCAAAAATAGGGTTGTAAACTTGGGGATATATAACCAAGTGTAGCAGTTACTTTAATAAGAGAGAAGAAAAACAAATAGTTTGTATTAGCTATCCTTGAGAGCATTCTTCTCTACAACCTTGTAACTGAGCAGCTGTGTACTTTTGTATCACAGATTATTTCCGCAATAAAAATCACTTCAGTTGGATCATCAAACAATCCAACTGAAATTATTTATGTGCTTGTGATTTTTACTTTAAGTTCAGTTTTTATTTGTAAGTTGTTTTAAGTTTAAAGAAATATCAAGAATTGTATTCAACCCCCCCTTCTACAATTCTGTTAGGTCATTTAGGATTAACAATTGGTATCAGAGCGAGCTTCTAACATACAAGAAGTTTAAAGATCAAGACCAAAAATAGAAACCATGGTAAAGAAGGATGCAGGTGTGAAGATACCAGTTCTTGATAAGGACAATTACTTTCACTGGAAAGTAAAGATGCATTTACATCTCATGTCTATGGATGAGAGGTATGTAGACTGCATTGAGAAAGGTCCACACGTTCCCATAAAGCTTGATTCTAGAGTTGGACTGCCAGATGATGCTCCTGATGTAGAGATTCCAAAACATGTCTCAGAATGGACTGTTGAAGATGTTGCAGAAGTCCATAAAGACAAAAGAACCATGAACATTCTGTTTAATGGTTTGGAGCAAGAGATGTTTGACAATGTCATAAACTGTACAACCTCCAAAGAAGTATGGGACACTGTTAGAACTCTCTGTGAAGGAACTGAGCAAGTCAGGGAAAATAAAATGCAACTCCTTATACAACAATATGAGCATTTTCATTTTAAAGCTGGTGAAACCCTAAATGACACGTTTAGTAGGTTTCAGAAGCTTTTGAATGGATTAAAGCTGTATGGGAGGATCTATCAAACCAAGGATTCAAACCTTAAATTTCTTAGAGCTCTTCCAAAAGAATGGAAGCCTATGACTGTTTCTCTCAGAAACACTCAAGAGTACAAAGACTACACTCTTGAAAGGCTTTATGGAACCTTGAAGACATATGAGTTGGAAATGGAGCAAGATGAAGAAATTGAAAAGGTACAGAAGAAGGGTGGATCTATTGCATTGATTGCATCTGTGAACCAACTGGAAGATGACACTGAAGAAGCTGCAAAGGCCACAACTAGTCGAGCTAGTTGTAGAAGTGATGTTAGCAAGGGTAAAGGCAAGATGACGGAAGAAGAAGAACCAGAACCAGACAACTTGGATGACTTAGATGAGATTGATAAACACATTGCTTTTCTGTCAAGAAAATTCTCTAAGTTCAAGTTCAAGAGAAACTCAGAAGCAAGGCCACCAAGGAGAGACTTTCAACCTAACAAAAGTAACTGGATTGAAAAGTCTAAATCTAAATGTTTCAATTGTGGAATGCTTGGTCACTTTGCTGGAGACTGCAGAAAGCCCAAGATTGAGAAGGGCAACAGGAAATTTGAACCTGTTGATTATAAAAAGAAATACTTTGAACTTCTCAAGCAAAAAGAAAAGGCTTTCATGTCTCAGGAGTATGATTGGGCTGGTAATGGTGAAGATTCTGATGATGATGTTGAATATGTCAACTTGGCTCTTATGGCTAACAATCATGAGCAGGAAGCAAGCTCCTCAAGCAACCAGGTAACAATTACTAATCTTTCTGAGCTTTCTAAAGAGGAATGCGATAGTGCAGTAAATGAAATGTCTAATGTATTATATAATTTACGTGTTACTCTTAAATCACTTACCAAAGAGAATTCAAGAATAAAAGAGACTAATTTGCTCTTAAGTGATAGGAATGCAATGTTAGAAGCACAACTCATTGAATTTGAGAAAATGAGATGTGTTAGTAGGGATGCTAAGAAGGAACTTGAGAACGTGTTACAAAGGGAAGAAATTCTTAAGACACAACTTGAAATAGAACAAAGTGTGATTGCTAAATGGAAAGATGCCAGGAATGTTGCTACCAACATCATTAATGTTCAAGGTATGGAATCTTTCTGTGAACAATCATGGAAAAAGAACAAAGAGAAACTAGGGTATGTTTGTGAAACCTTAGAATCAGAAACAGAGTCAACAAACAACAATGATCATTTGTTGAAGGTTGATATGTCAACGGAATGCAATGTTTCGTTGACAGATGAACCATCAACCGATCAGGGTGTTTCGTTGACAGAGAAAAGAAAAGATGAACTCACTAGACTTAATAATAAGTATGGTCCTGTCACCAAGAACTTTGTTCAAGGTGAGTCTAGTAAATCAAAGAAAGTTGAGAAGCCTGTTGAGAGAGCTAATGTAGGTCACTTGTCCAACAAGCAATTGAAAGATAAGTTAGAGAATGTTCAAGTTGAGGCTAAGGGAAATAAAAAGAATAACAGGAATGGCAAAGTAGGAATTAACAAACACAACAATTACACACCTGATAAATATGCTCCTAGAAAGACATGTGTTAATTGTGGAAGTGTTAGTCATTTATCTACTAACTGCAAATCTGTTAAGAAGACTGTTAAAGTGAAAATTCCCAAGCCTGCAATGAATAGTTCTATGCCTACAATGCCTGTTATGCCTAACATGTTTGCTCCATATGCACAATTTCAAAATCCATATGCCAGCATGCCATTTGTGTCTAATCCATACATGAATATGTTTAATGTGCCACAAATGCCATGGAATATGAATAACATGTTTATTCCTCCAACTATGCATGCTGTGAATGAAAATGTGAGCAACCCTCAGAAATCAACACCAAGGGTAAAGATTGATTTAAATCAATCTGAGCCCAAGGCGAAAAATAATGCAAAAGGGAAAGCAAAGGCTAAAAAAACAGGACCCAAGGAAACTTGGGTACCAAAATCAACTTGATTTGATTTTATTGTGTGCAGGGAGACAAAAGGAATCTTTGGTACTTGGATAGTGGTTGTTCAAGACACATGACTGGTGATTCTACCCTGCTCCAGAGTTTCAGGAAAAAGCTGGCCCTTGTAGTGCTTTTGGAGATGACAGCAAAGGCTACACAAAGGGATATGGCTTGATTTCAAAAGAGAATGTCATCATAGATGAGGTTGCATTGGTGGATGGTCTTAAGCACAATTTGCTTAGCATCAGTCAACTTTGTGACAAAGGATTTTTAGTTACTTTTTCTAGAGAAGCCTGTGTTGTTTCTAAAGGAGGAAACAACAATGTGGTAATGACTGGATTCAGAAGAGGGAATGTGTACATTGCTGACTTTAGTAGCACAAGTCCAGAAACCATCACTTGTCTTTTCAGCAAGGCAAACAAGGATGAAAGTTGGCTATGGCACAAGAAATTATCTCATCTGAATTTTAAAGTTATAAATGACTTGGTGAGGAAAGATCTTGCTAGAGGAATTCCACAGGTGGAGTTTTCCAAGGATGGTTTGTGTGATGCCTGTCAAAAAGGGAAACAAAGGAAGGCAACATTCAAAAGCAAGACAGAGTCATCAATTGTCCATCAGCTTGAGTTGCTTCATATGGATTTGTTTGGCCCTGTAAATGTCATGTCTATTTCAAAGAAGAAATATTGTCTTGTGATTGTTGATGATTTTTCTAGATTTACATGGACTTTCTTTTTGCTCTCCAAAGATGAGGCAAGTGAAATCATTATCAATCACATCAAGATGGTAAACAATCATCCTGACTTGAAAGTAAGAAGGATTAGGAGTGACAATGGGACAGAATTCAAGAATTCAAGCATGAAGATGTTCTATGAAGAAAATGGTATTTTGCATGAGTTTTCAGCAGCAACGACACCACAGCAAAATGGTGTAGTTGAAAGGAAAAACAGAACACTTATTGAAGCTACAAGGACAATGCTAGATGAATCAAAGTTACCAACTTATTTTTGGGCTGAGGCAGTTAATACAGCTTGCTTCACTCAGAATATTTCTTTGATTAATCAGGCCAAAGGAATGACCCCTTATTAGCTACTCAAAAGAAAGAAGCCACTATTGGATTTTCTTCATGTCTTTGGATGCAAGTGCTTTGTTCTGAGAAATCAAGCTGAGCATTTGGGGAAATTTGAAGCAAAGGCAGATGAAGCAATATGTGTGGGATATGCAGCAGGGAAAGCCTACAGAGTCTATAATCTCAGAACCAACATTGTTATGGAATCTGTACATGTTGTTTTTGATGATCTCAAAATTCAAGGTCTCTGTGATGAAGGTTTCCATGAAAGTCTTTCTTTTGAAAATGAGGAAGGAGATCAAGTGAATCATGTTAAGGCTACTGAGAAACAGCCTAAAGTTGTTGTATCTAGCACAGATGAAAGCAGCAGTGAAGATGAAATTGCTGCATTAAGATTGAAAAGAATAGCTGCTAGCAGACCAAATGGTCATTTCGTTGACAGTCATGATGGTGGATTCGTTGACAGTCAAAATGAGCGTTTCGTTGACAATCAAAATGGTAATACCGTTGACAGTCATAGAAATGCTTCTAGAAGTGATCATTTAGGGACAACAAACTCAGGGGGAGTTTCTCAAGGACAAATATCCAATCAAGGCAATCATGATCATGAAGCTACCTCTTCAAGAGCAAATCTACCTCCCTCAAGGAAATGGACTAAAGATCATCCCTTTGAACTTATTATAGGTGATGTTTCTTCAAAAGTCCAAACTAGAAGAGCAACTCAAGAAGAATGTCTAAATAGCAGCTTTCTGTCTCAAGATGAGCCAAAGAAAGTTGAGGATGCACTTCTAGATCCAGATTGGGTTTTGGCTATGCAAGAAGAGCTAAACCAATTTGAAAGGAACAATGTTTGGAATCTGGTGCCCAAGCCTAAGGACAGGAGTGTCATAGGCACAAAATGGGTGTTCAGAAACAAGATGGATGAAAATGGCATAGTCACAAGGAACAAAGCAAGACTGGTTGCAAAAGGCTATTCACAGGAAGAAGGAATTGATTTTGATGAAACATTTGCTCCTGTTTCAAGACTAGAAGCAATAAGGATTTTCCTAGCCTATGCAGCCCATGCCAATTTCAAAGTCTATCAAATGGATGTGAAGAGTGCTTTTTTGAATGGGGAATTGGAAGAGGAGGTGTATGTAAGTCAACCTCCTGGTTTTGAAGATGATGATTTTCCAGAATATGTATACTTCCTCCTCAAGGCACTCTATGGTTTGAAACAAGCACCTAGAGCCTGGTATGACACACTTTCACAGTTCCTCCTTGAGAATCACTTCACTAGAGGTACTGTATATAAAACTCTTTTTCACAGGGTTGTGAATGGCTCTACTATACTTGTTCAAATTTATGTAGATGACATAATCTTTGGGTCTACAGATGTGAAACTTTGTCAAAAGTTTGCCAAGCTTATGCAAAGTAAATGTGAAATGAGCATGATGGGAGAATTAACTTACTTTCTTGGGCTTCAAGTGAAGCAAGTTAATGAAGGCATTTTCATTAGTCAAACAAAATATATTCATGATTTATTAAAGAAGTTTAATTTAATGGAATGCTCTCCTGCCAAAACTCCCATGCCTACTGCCACCAAACTTGAATTGAATACTAAGGAAAAATCTGTGGACATTTCAGGTTACAGAGGCATGGTAGGCTCACTTTTATATTTAACAGCTAGTAGACCTGATATTATGTTTGCTACATGTTTATGTGCTAGATTTCAGGCTGATCCTAGGGAATCCCATTTAGTTGCTATTAAAAGAATTTTCAGATATCTCAAGGGAACACCAAACCTTGGCATTTGGTATCCTAGAGAATCTGGCTTTGAACTAATTGGTTATTCAGATGCAGATTTTGCAGGATGTAAAATTGACAGGAAAAGCACAACAGGCACCTGTCAATTCTTAGGAAACAAGCTTGTCTCATGGTTCAGCAAGAAACAAAACTCAGTTTCTACCTCCACAGCTGAGGCTGAGTATATTGCAGCTGGAAGTTGTTGTGCACAGATCTTATGGATGAAAAATCAACTACTTGATTATGGATTGAGAGTTGAGAAAATTCCTATTTTCTGTGACAACACTAGTGCCATTGCCATTACTGAGAATCCAGTGCAGCATTCAAGGACCAAGCACATTGACATCAAGTACCATTTCATTAGAGAACATGTTATGAATGGTACTGTGGAGTTACATTTTGTTCCAAGTGAACAACAACTTGCAGACATCTTTACCAAGCCACTTGATGAATCCACATTCTCAAGATTAGTAAGTGAGCTAGGTATGCTAAATTTCTCTTAATTATTTTGAGATTTTTGCAAGTTAAAATGCAGCCAGAAACTTGCTATGTTTTTCTGTGAATTAATTTTCTCAGGAAAAAGTGAAATTTTGTCTAAGTCAAAATTACTATGTCAACGAAACGAATCATTTCGTTGACAGTCTTAGCATTTTTCTGGGTGTTTCGTTGATAGCTCTTTTATATCAACGAAACACAGCTTTATCAACGAAATAAGACGGGACTTTAACCGCCCAATCCTGATTCGTTGATTTAGCGCTTTTAATCTGAACCGTTGATATTTGACACGTCCGTTACCACGATCTTTGCATACACCCCTGTAAGTATAAATCATGGTAATTCTTTAAAAGTAACGGTTATATTTTTAAGCCAATCCAGTAATTTACATTTATTATTGGACTCTTTTTCTGAGAATTTTTGGGGGAGTATTTAAGAAATTCTATTTTCTTTATTTTCTTTTTACCTGTTCTCAAAAATTCCAAAGGCTTTTCTCTCTTCTTCTCTCTAACAAGCAATTTAGCTCGAAGCTTTTCTTCACACAACAATGGCACCCATAGTCAAGCTTATGTCTGCTGAAGGGTTCATTTACGAAAAGAACAACTCAATCCCATTTGTTGTCAAGGAGAGTCCAAACAGTATCTTTTTCAAGATGATGGACTTCATGAAGAACTGCAAATTGAGCTATGCAATGTTTCACTCAACTCCTCTCTATAATGAGATAATCGAGGAGATTTGGACCTCGTGTGAGTATAGTGGAACAAACTGCACACTGCAATTCACCATACAAGGTAAAGAGTACATAGTTAATTCTGATGTATTGCAAGCATGTTTACATATTCCTGAAAATAACTGTGATGCTTTGCCTACAATCACTGAAATGGTTAACTTGCTAAATTCCATAAACTACTCTTTGCCTACTGATAATCTGGGTAAAATAATTAGGAGAGGTTTGGTTAGGGAATATAGTTATTTAGCTGATGCATTTATCAAGGTCTTTTCTGGTAAGATTAGTAATTTTGATGCATTAACTAATTCCATGTTGATTCTTTTTACCATGCTCCTAACTGATAGATATTACAACTTTAGCACCCAACTTATGTATGAAATTGGTGCTAAGTTGGGTGATAAGGCTAATAGGAAAAAGAATATCTATTATGCTAGGTTTATGATGATGTTGGCTAATCATGTTAGTCCAACACCATTAGTTATTTCTAACCCTGTTTCCAAGTTTGAGTGTTTTGTGCAAGAAAAGAGAGTACTGACAGACATACTGAGGCTGAACCACAATGGTGAGGTTCCAGTGGTGTATCTGCCAGTAATTGAGGTAACTACTGCTATCCCTTCTAGTATAATTGTTACTTCAACTGTATCACCCAGTACTGTTGCTGTGGAGTCTGTAGTTGTGACCCAACAGGCTCCTGCCCCAGCAACAAAACCAAAATCAAAGAAATCCTCCAAACCAACCTCAGGTGCTTCCCAAAAAGCACCTGTTGTAAAATCCACTACACAACCTAAGGGGAGTGTTGTAGGTGCTGTGAGAGGTGATGGAAGGGGTGAACATAAAAGAAACCCTAAGGATAAGGAAGGAAAGATGAGTGAGATCCAGCCAAGCCCCATTGTGTCTTCCCAACAAGGCACAATGAGTAATATGGATTTAAGCACAAGTCTAATTGCATCCTCCCAAAAGGATGTAATTATTGAAACAAGCTCTTCTCCAAGAGCACACTCCAAGAGGGTAAGGGACACTTCAAGCCCACAGTCTACTTATTCCCAATACCAAAGGAGGGTGAAACAAAAATCCAAGGGTCCACAGGGTGCACACACTCTGGAAGCTACACTTCCAGTTTCACAAATTCAGTTTGATGTAACCCCTATCATTACTCTGGGGTTACAGTCCCATTCTCTAAACATCAACCTTGAACAATCTCCATCAAATTCACCAACTTTATCTCTAGATGTGGACATGATCCATACATCTATTCCTGATTCTCCAACTCTAATCTTGGAGAAGCCCCACTCTGAAGCTGGTGGCCATCACTTGTTAAGTGATTTGTTGGGCCATCAACCAATTTTTTCTGAAGTTGCAAGAGGATCTGTGGACCAATCTCTAAAATCAATCAACACAGATTCTACTGTAATTTCACTTTCTCAAAGTGCTTTATTGACTTCATCAATGAAACAGCTTCTTTCGTTGACAAGTGTTTCTCCATCAACGGTATCCATACCGTTGACAGTTCATTCTACCATTCCGTTGATAGGTCAATCTACACCCCTTATTGAAAATCCAGTTGTTTCCACAACTAGTGTAGATGACCTGGTGGTAGTTGAGACACTTTTAGGTTTGGAAAGGAGTGAAACTGAGAGGCTGGCTTGCAGCCAGGCAAAAGGAGAGTCTGAGAGTGAGAGGCTGGCTATTTCTTCCAGCCATGCAAAAGGAGAGATTGAGAGTACCACCTTAGTAGGTGAAGGTGAGGGTGTGAGAGGTGTGAGCCATGGGGACCCCATGATGCAAGAAAAGAGTGGAGAGAGAGAAGGGACTACAGGAGCAATAAGGATGGAAGCAGCCATTGCAAGTGAGTTAATGGGGGTCAGTGAGGGAGAAAGGGAACTTACCTTCCAAGAGCATTATCAACAAACTCTGGATAGTATTTCCCTGGATCCTGAGACCTTTACTCATCCTGTGTCAGCCTATCAAGTTATGGCTCAACAGGGCAATGTGGAGGCAGAAAGGTCACTCAACTTAATTCATACTACTGCATCAATGCAAAGAGAAAAGGATGCATTGACCAATCTACCTCCAGGAGCTGCAGCAAGTGGAGAATTTGAGTTTTCTAATGATGAAGACAGCTTTGGTGACAATCTACAGGTGGCCACTACTACACAGACTGGGACTTCTGTGGTGCCCCCTACACCAAACTGGCTTTCTCAAGATATGCATGGTAGATCCAACTTGGATTCTGCTATTACAAGGCAATACAATGAGGCATATCTAGCTCATGAGTCAGCAACTGCAAGGGACAAGAAAATCTATAAGGCCATAATGGATTCTCTGGAAATTCAAAGGCTACAGATGTTGCAGACAAGGATTGAAGCTACAGAAATTAAGGATTCAATTAGCAACCTTAGGGATGCTACTGACAGGAGGCTAGATGAAAAGCTTCCTCTTCACACTGTCTCCAAGATGTCAAGGTTTTTCACCAAGGAACCTGAAGTGTCCTCATCTTTGAAAACTCTCTCCTCTAGAGTGGACAAAGTTGAGGCTACACTTTCTCACATGCAGAAGGAACAGGAGAAGCAAACTCAGCTACTTACCCAGCTTCTGGCAGCTCAAGGGCTCCCTATCATCTCACTTGATGAGAACAAAAAGGGGGAGAAAACTGAGAAAACTAAGGAGCTAGAGATACAAATCACAAAGGTTTTGGTCCCAGCCATCTCCTTACCAGAAGAGCCATTAGCAATGGGGGAGTATGGAAAGAAGCAAAAGGATGGTATTGATCTAATTAAGGAAGCTTCTATGAGGATGAAACTTGCAGAACAGATCAAAGATCACTGGTCCAACATAGAAGCAAGGTTCAAGAAATTTACTGATTCTTCAAAGACAGATCAGCCATTAACAAATGCAATGGTGACAGTACAAATGGAGCCACAGTTCAAGAGCTCTTATGCTATAGAGCCCCTTCAGCATGGAATCCTTCATGATTCAAGAAATGAGAAAGGCCAATCTTCATGCTTTAGGAATGTGGATGCAAGAGTGATTTCTCCAGTGTCACCTATCAAACCCAAAGGCAAGAACACTGAAAGGACATTTTATCCTCCACCAAAGCCAGATGAGTTCAAAGTCCTAGGGGAGCTGATCACTAAGTGCAAGGAAAGCAATCATCCAAGCATAAGGAATCAAAGGGCCACCATCTACAAGGACAGCAAGGAAATCTGCATTTGGGTTGGTCACCCAAATTTTGCTAAGGCCAAAGCTGAAGAATCTGAAAGGGCAGCAATGCAAGCATTGGCAGTTGCTCAAGCACTTGAAGATGAAGAAACTCTACAGGAAGATAAAGCCAAGGATGGAGCTAAGGAAGCAAGGAAAAGTATAAGGCAACCAAAGGCTAGAGCTAAGAGGAATCTGGACTTTGATAAAGAGGACTCTCAGGAAATTGCTCAAGCCTCTTCCACAACAAGTGCACATCAAATTCCTACTGGTCTACCTATTGAAGGAAAGTTGGCCTGTGATCCTGCACAACCTGTCAACTATCATGATCAACCAATCATGCCAAAGGAGGAGCCTATTGAATTTGATGAAGCCTATTTTCCAAAATTCCTATTTGAAAAGGATCAGCCAACAAAGTCAAAGAAAAGGGCTGTCAAGGCAAAGCCAGTATTTGTGAGAAAGCCACAACCTCAGAAACCCCCTACAAATCCAGAGGACTACATGTACATTGCTGGCATCAGGGAAGAATCTAGCTTACATCTTGATTTAGACAACCTGGTGGAAGTAAGGGGCATTGCAGCTTCTCAAAAGATGCCTGAAAGATTAGTTTTCACATTCAACGGTGGTAGAGAACAAACATGGCCTCTCTACAGAATTTTAGGAGAAGACTACCAAACACTACTCACAGTGTTTAGATGCTTGAAGAAAGACTTTGGCTTCACCAAAACAGCCAAGTCTGAGGTGGTCTCCAAAATATGTCAAATAAAGGCTAGCTGGAACAAGCCTGAGGCTCTTCCCAGGATGCTTAGAGTGCCCTCAATAGGAAAGAAGATCCATCTTCAACCCTACTGGATGATGGAATTTCAGGACAAGGACAACTGCAGAAGGTTCTTCAGAATGGAAGACCAGCTGGATAAGGCATCTAATCAAACTCTAAAGCTTATGCAATCCAAGCTTGGTGATCAAGATGAGGAAGAGAAGATCTTCTACAGAAGGCTACAGGTTCAGATTGAGGAAAACAACTCTAAGAGAGGGAGGAAGACTATGCCACAAAGAAGACAAAGATGAATCATTTGCTCAGTCTAGAGGAGCACTTCTTGGCATTAGTCTTGTAAGTCCTGTATTTTATTCAAAATATTATGAAGCTTAATGCATTTTCTACTTTTGTAATTTAGAATGTATATGAGTGTTTTTGTTATCATCAAGTCTCTTGATTTATGGCTGTTATTCTATCAGTCATAAATTGGGGGAGATTGTTAGGAATATGTTGTTCTTTATGATAAACATAAAACACTTAGTAGAATTTGTGTAAAGTCACTTTGTAGCTGTCAACGAAATGGCATGCTTTGCAGCATTCCGTTGACAGGAAGCTCATCAACGAAATGAGTGTTGTAGCAATTGCATTGTACAATACTTCTCAAATGATAGGCATTCTGTTGTAAGATAGGTTTTCTAAGTCATGTTGACTAAGTACTAGATAGGCAAAATAGGTTGGTTAATTGTAAATATATTAGGCCTTGTAATTTTGCCTAAGTGAAGACATGTCAACGGTATGAAGATTACTCTGTCAACGGTATGGAGTTTACTCATCAACGAAACGAGGGAAACACCATCAACGGAATGAAGAATAAAGCTATCAACGAAACACATCTCCCTGCTATCAACGAATCATTATTGCTTTTCTGAATAGTTGACAAAGTGATAGTGACAGTTTACTGAACAGATCTAAAGGTGATGTGGAAGTGTACTTTGCATTGGAAACCATTAAAATGGACATGGGGAATAAGGAAACATCCCAGTTTCCAATTGGGTCTTGGGAGTGATCATAATAAGCATGAAGACAAAAGCAAGGATCTCCAAGGACCACTGGACAAAGGGATGAAAAGCAAACTATTGGCGGTTACTCATTGTACTTTTAGTGTAGCCAAAAATAGGGTTGTAAACTTGGAGATATATAACCAAGTGTAGCAGTTACTTTAATAAGAGAGAAGAAAAACAAATAGTTTGTATTAGCTATCCTTGAGAGCATTCTTCTCTACAACCTTGTAACTGAGCAGCTGTGTACTTTTGTATCACAGATTATTTCCGCAATAAAAATCACTTCAGTTGGATCATCAAACAATCCAACTGAAATTATTTATGTACTTGTGATTTTTACTTTAAGTTCAGTTTTTATTTGTAAGTTGTTTTAAGTCTAAAGAAATATCAAGAATTGTATTCAACCCCCCCTTCTACAATTCTGTTAGGTCATTTGGGATTAACAATAGTGTAGCGCTTCCCATTAAGATTCAGATCATTGATTAATTTGTTGTATCTCTCAAAAACCTCAGAGATACCTTCACCAGGGTTTGATCTGAAATGCTCATATTGAGAGGTGAGAATTTCCAGCTTATTCTCTCTAACTTCCTCTGTCCCCTCATTGATTATCTCTATGGTTTCCCCAATGTGTTTGGTAGTATCACAGTTTAGGACATGATTATGCATGATAGGATCAAGACAATCAACAAGGATCAGCTGTAGACAAGCATCCAAGGTAACATCCTCTTTTTCACCAGGAGTGAAATCCTTGGGATCCGTAGGGTACATCCTAGCAGCCCTAGTAACAATGTTATTCTCTATAAGTTCTCCCTCAATAATCATAGGGACTTTGGGACCACTCTTCAGCACATCCAAGTATTTAGGATTAGCGACTTTAAGAAATAAGAGCATCTTCTTCTTCCACATAGGATAATGATCCCTGCTGAACATGGGAATCTTTACTGTACCAACCTTCTGAGTTGTAGACATTTTTGAGATTTTTAAAGAATAATAAAAATTTCAGAGTTTAAGAAAAAATCTCAAAACAATTGGATCTTTGATTTGTATATCAATCAAAAGTCTCTGATGCCAATTGTTAGGTCCTGATAAGTTTGTAGAAGGGGGGTTGAATACAAACTATACTGTTTTATCGAATTTGTCCTTTGAATAATTTAACAATTAAGAACAAATTAATGCGGAATATAAATGAAACAATATTCAAGTTAAATATAAACTATATTAAACTTGAAGGGGGTTGCAAATACAGTACGGATTACAAAGTATTTATCTCAAACTAATTAATACAAATTTAGAATAAATTCGACATGAACTTTTCTAATATTTGTAATTAAAAGGTCGAATGCTAAAAGCAAAGTTCGAGATAAATTCTAGGGATAAAAATCCGCTAGATAATCAAAGCAATACAAGTAATCAACTTCTAGTGGTTTGGATTTAACAATACAAACTAGAATTAATTGCTTGAGAAGAAATGAGATCAAATGCTTTTCTTGTTCTTGGTGAGAGAAAATAGTCTGATGATGATAATTCTGATTCTTTCTTTTCTGTCCAGCCCCGGGTTAATATGCAATCTGATTAGCCTGTATGACCTTTTAATTAAATCAATATGACCTAATAAATCAATCAATACACTTGTATGACCTGAGGAATTAAGCTCAGTAGAACCATGCTTCATCAATATGACCTCAGAAATGTGTCCGGTATGACCTGCTGTACTTCTACCAACTTTCGGTAGAACCTTAGAAAAGAACCGGTATGACCTGCCATTTAAAAGCCTATTTACAACCTAGCAGAGCTCGGTTTGACCTAGCAGAGGTCATACAGAGAATTAGGTCATACAGAGAGAACTCGGTATGACCTAGCAGAGCTCGGTATGACCTAGCAGAGGTCATACAGAGAATTAGGTCATACAGAGAATTTCTTCAGGTCAGGTCATACAGAGTATTTCTTCAGATCAGGTCATACAGTATTAAATTAAATTCTTTTAATCAAATTAGTTAATTTAAATTCTGAATTAAATTAATTCCTTTCTAGAATTAAATTAATAAATAATTTAAACAACTAAATTAATTAATTTAATAAATTAATTAATTCTGAAAGAATTAATTTATTAATTAAATTGATTAATAATTTAATTAATTAAAAGAAGATAACTTAAAATCATTGCATTCCTTTATCTTCTGAAAAGCACTGAATATAGATGATTTAATTCCACTGATTGATGTCGTCATTCGATGCACTGTCTGGTTCATGAATAACTGACTTCAATGATAATTCTTCATCTTTAAAACATTTAAAGCTATGGCTTCTTTTCTTTAGCTCTGAATAAACTCTGTATCCTGTACTTCTTCTGTCACCAACTGGAAATCTCTGTCACTGTAGTAAATCCACTTTCTTGAATACTTCACTGAGGCTTGAACAATAAATTGAACTTCTTTCAATGTAGAATATCTTCAAGTCTGTAGATGACTTTAATCTTCAATCTCTTGACTGATAAAACTCTCTGAGATTCTTGTGACCTTTAATCTAATATTTACTTATTACATTCTTGTTTAAGTTGAGTAGAATCCTCGAATTACAAATAGGCTATTACATATGCCTATTTACTTCTTACTACTCTCTGATAGAAAAGTTTGATTTAGCCTTGATCATGGCCTCAAGAAAATTACGTCCGTACTTTCAGGCGCATAAGATAGAAGTCTTGACTGACCAACCATTAAGAAACATCCTGCATAGTACTAAGGTCAGGGGAAGACTGATCAAATGAGAGATTGAGTTGGGAGAGTTCGACATCAAGTATAAGCCTCGAACGGCCATTAAAGCACATGCACTTGCTGACATCATGGTTGAATGTACCATCGACAACCAAGAAGTCGGGGAGCAGGAAGTAGTACCCTTGGAGGGCAAAGAAGTTGAAAAACAAGATGAAGAGATGGTATTTAAGGAATACTGCGTGCTCTATTTTGATGGGGCATCAAAAAAAAAATCAAGCGGAGCAGGTTTAGTGCTACAAAGTCCCGATGGATTTCTCATTGAGTATGCACTAAAGTTGGACTTTCCGACAACAAACAATGAAGATGAGTATGAAGCCCTGATAGCAGCTTAGGTTTAGCTGGGGCCTTGAGAGTTAATACTCTCAAAGTATGTGGAGACTCGAGATTGGTAGTCTCACAAGTAAATGGAGAATTTGAGGCTAAGGATGAAACCATGGCCAAATATCTGAAGCTTGTGAAATCCATCATGACCCAGTTTTATGAATCCTATATGGAACACATCCATAGAGAAGAAAACATGAAGGCTGATGCCTTGTCTGAATTTGCTTCTTCTGAGATAGAGAACTATGACGGAAGTGTATACTTCCAAGTCTTGAAGACCCCGAGCATCAATGGAAAACTAATAGCACCTATTGACATATGTGACTTTTGGATAGACCCCATTAAGGCTCATCTTGAAACCGGTTGGTTACCAAATAATGCCTTGGAGGCACGAAAGTTGACAGGGAGAGCATTGAGGTACGCCTTGATCGAAGGGATCTTATACAAGAAGTCTTTTGTCATTCCTTACTTGAAGTGTCTACGACCCCAGGAGGCGGAGTTAGTCTTGAAAGAAGTTCATGAGGGAATTTGTGGGCAGCACTTGGGGGGCAGGGCCCTTGCTCATAAAATCATCCATCTAGGCTCCTACTGACCAAATATGCTTGCTAATGCGAAAGATTATGTGAAGAAGTGCGAACGGTGTCAAAAGCATGCACCGGTGGTTAGGAAATCGCTCGAGATGTTAACATCAGTTACTCACCAATCCCGTTTGCCATGTGAGGCATGGACATATTTGGGCCATTTCCAGTGGCAAGTGCACAAAGGAAGTTCTTGATAGTGGCAATTGACTACTTCACTAAGTGGATTGAGGCTAAACCTCTTGCCAAGATAACCACCAAACAAGTATTGCAATTTCTATGAGAAACTGTAATGTGTCGATATGGAATCCCACGAATCCTGGTCACGGACAATGGAAAGCAGATTGACAATGAAGATTTCAAGAAGTATTGTGAGGAGAACAACATTGAGTTGCGATTCACATCAGTTGCTCATTCTCAAGAAAACGGACAAGCCGAGGTGGCCAACCGAATCATCCTAGATGGACTCAAGAAGAGATTTGAACGCTCAAGAAACACTTGGGTGGATGAGTTGCTCCCTATACTTTGGGCATATCGTACCACTTGCAAGGTTACTACTGAAGCAACTCCATTCATGTTAGCCTATGGGGCAGAAGCTATGGTTCCAGTGGAGATTACTCATACCTCCCCAAGAGTAGGGGCCTTTGAGCCTGAATCGAACGAAGAAGGTATGAGGTTGGCTCTTAATCTAATTGATGAATTCAGAGATGAGTCAAAAGCCAAGATCGTGGAACATCAGAAGCGAGCATCTTTCTACTACAACCTGAGAGTTAAAGAAAGGTTCTTTCGTCAAGGAGACTTGGTTCTCAGAAAGATTGAAGCATCCCGGGTTGGATAGAAAGGAAAATTAGCCCCTAATTAGGAAGGGCCCTGCAAAGTCAATAATGTGTTTGGACGAGGCTCGTATAAGCTAGAAATCCTCGAAGGGCTTGAGGTGCCAAGGACTTTGCATGCCTCAAACTTAAAAGTTTATTATGTTTTGTGCATCCTAAAAGGATCCGCTAGTAGGACAAGTAGAAATAAGGTTCGATGAAATCATGAGCTTCCTAGAAAGCAGATGAAGGGTTGAACCCGTTTTGATTGGTAGAAACATCCTCAAAGCTTTGCCAAGACAAACTACAAATGAATGCAAAGGAAAGCATACAAATATGCATGTCAACTGCACAAATAGAGTTGAATACAACAAACCCCGAAGGGTGAATGTTGCTAATAAACATACAAAAGAAAGCCTAAGATGCCTATTGTTAATTAGCGAAAATTTCAAGCTCAGGAGAAGTTTGATATGATAGACTTGAGAATGAATCAGTACGAGTGCAGCCATCAGTAAGAACTCGTAAGGGTGAAGGGTTGAAACCCCAGAAACCTAAGACATTCAGTCCAAACCCCATCATTCGATATGCTCAATGAAAGGCTTGAAGCCAAAACAAGACGGTATAAGACATAAAAGTCTTATGCAAATGTCAAGCTAGCCTCGAATAAGGCAAAATCGTCGTAAATGTGTAGGTCGCTCCACACTTTACACCAAGACGATACTCGTGAAACACTAGTGTATATTAAAATCCCCAAAAAAGGGTAGTAAGTCTCGGGTAAGGGATAAAAAGACCCCAAGTCTCGAAAAAGACCGGTATAACTTCTATGAAATCCTAGTGCATTATCATAGAAGTTGGGGGGCAAATGATATGGGCTAAAAATAACCCTAAAGATATAATTAATATTGCATTAATTAAACCTAGCTGGTCCATAAATAAGGTCAATTAATAAGACCTGAAACTCTAATTTCGTAATTAATATTTGGGCCAGAAGTACAACCTGTATTAAGAGACATCCAATACAAGCTTGTTCTAATACGAGTGGGCTTGTTTCAATACAAGTCCATTATGATATGGAAACAACTCCTACAAGGAAGGATCTAGAATCTATTACTATATATTATATGCCAACACAAGGGCAAAAGTTGCCAATTAAATGGCCGCCAAATTACTGTTTTACCCTTTTTTTTTGAAAAATAACAAAAATGCCACTCGTATATTATTATACAAAAATGTTTTAATAGATGTGTAGTAACAAAGAATCGAACCTCTAACCTCCTTCCAAGATATCCATGGACTTAACCACTATGCTACATGCCTTTTTGTGTTTATTTCAAAACACTTATTAGATAACCCACGTCTTTTATCTCTTATATTATTTGTTTTACTTTGATGTTTGAATAAATAAAATATTGGTTTGAATTATTTATATAAATTTGTTTTTCTTTTTTCCTTTTCGTAATTTTATATATCTATATATTCAATCACTATATATTAATACAATTGTATGTTTTCAATTTAATATATATTAATTATGTTGATTATTTTTACCCTTTTTTTTTGAAAAATAACAAAAATGTCACTCGTATATTATTATACAAAAATGTTTTAATAGATGTGTAGTAACAGAGAATGTAACCTCCAACCTCCTTCCAAGATACCAATGGGCTTAACCACTATGCTACATGCCTTTTTGAGTTTATTTCAAAAAACTTATTAGATAACCCACGTCTTTTATCTCTTATATTATTTTTTTTACTTTGATGTTTGAATAAATAAAATATTGGTTTGAATTATTTATAAAAATTTGTTTTTCTTTTTTCCTTTTCGTAATTTTATATATCTATATATTCAATCAATATATATTAATACAGTTGTATGTTTTCAATTTAATATATATTAATTATGTTGATTATAATTCATAATTTATATTATACTTTATTTGAATTAAATTAATTATTCATGCATAAAATAAACAATTAAAATTCGATCTAATATAAGAAGTATTATACACATTATATCTCTCATTATTAGTTATTTCTATAATTTTTAAATTAAGAACATTAGCATTCAAATTATACAAAAAATTTGTCTACCTACTCTGTTCGGCACATCCATTTCTTAACAATTTTCTTTTCCAGAATGTATTGTTCATTTGTTAACATTTTCTAAAGTAACATGTCATTCTTTATTAACTTATCTATATCTTTTTCCACCTTTCTAACCCCCCCCCCCTCAACCCCAGTGACGTTCGTGTCAAAAATCGGGGTGAGTTTTTAAAATATAGGATATTACATAATATATAATTACATAATGATCATTCAGACTGTTAGTAGACGATTAAGTTTGGGAAAATTGAAAATTACAAGTTTTGAAAATAGAATTTCAAATTGTATTCCAAAAATTATTGTATGATGTTAAAAAAAAGTATAATCTTTCATAATAATAATAGAACTTTATAGAATACATTAAATTGATTCGTAATGTCATATAATCATTTTAATAAAATGAAATTCTAAATAGGGTTTGTGGGTCCTTGACGACATCCTCTACAACATATACAATATTTCTTATATTCGGTCGAATTTCAATAGTATATTTTATGTATGAATAATTAATTTAATTCAAATAAAGTATAATAAAGATATATAATATAAAAGTATGAATTTTAAACAACATAATTAATATATATTTAATCGAAAACATACAATTGTAATAAAATTCAGTGATTGAATATATAGGTATACAAAATTACAAAAAGAAGCCTCCGGGCCTGTAGATGAGTTGGTGAAAGCACTGGTTATTGACCAAAGAATTCAAGGTTTGATTCATGGGAGCGTGGGGAATTCTTCCTGCACTCTAGGGTTTGGCGTGATACTGGTTGGGGTGTCCGGAAAATACACTTTTTGACCAAAATTACGAAAAGATGAAAAGAAAAACTGATTTATATAAATAATACAAACCAAAATTTTATTTATTTAAAAATCAAAGTAAAACTAATATAAGATAAGAGAGGAAATACGTGGATTATCTAATAATTTTTTTGAAATAAACTCAAGCAGGCATGTAGAATAGTGGTTAAACCCCTGAACATCTTAGAAGGAGGTTGGAGGTTTGTTTCTTTGTATAACAACTATTAATATATTTTTGCATAATAATATATGAGTGACATTTTTGTGATGGCCATTTAATTAGAAACTTTTGCCCTTGTGTTGAGGTTTAATATATAGTAATAAATTGGATTAAAATTTGTAACTATAAAACGATATTCCAAACACATTATTAATGCATTTACTAAGTGTGTTAATATAATTTAATATAAAGACGAACACATGAGAGGAGTGCAGAATCAGTTCCCAAGTAAAAAACTAAAAACAAATAGGTGACATGAATATGCCAAACTG
Organism: Heracleum sosnowskyi; assembly: GCA_030848705.1. Taxonomy (NCBI): domain Eukaryota; kingdom Viridiplantae; phylum Streptophyta; class Magnoliopsida; order Apiales; family Apiaceae; genus Heracleum; species Heracleum sosnowskyi. The sequence goes on along the minus strand of CM061243.1, from coordinate 83,797,430 downwards.
TAATAGGTGTTCATCTCCCAAAGTGTTTATCACAAACTTGAGTGATGTGAGAGTGTGCAAAGATGCGTCGGCCTTCAGCTTCGTTTTAAAATCCTCTATCTCATTCATGCATGTTCGATTATATTACAACAACATTGCATGCATATAACCTATTCATAATCTAGATTGCAAAAAAAAAACCAATCGATTCCCGAAAAACAGATAACAACCGCTCTATAACGCAAATTACCAATCTACAAACTATCATTTCTCTGACACACAAAACTCAGGTAAACCTGCTTATAATCGCAAGAAGAACAATAGTACACTCGTGCTTCAAATTCTACACTATTTCAATCTGGTCTCAAAATCAATAATAGTCACTTTAAACAAGTCTTAGAGCCTTGGCATAGTTACGTTTGTGATTCAAAGTAATTACACTATTCGCTTACAAAATTCTTTACTCCTCACTATGCATGAACCATACTTCTCATTTTACGCTCTCAAACTTAAGACTACACAATCCTTAAGCTAATAAATCGATCACGACCAACTTTTTCATAATAAAAATTATTGACATCTCTATGCAGGCCTGTGCCTTGCACGGGCTGTTACGCTAGTTTATCTTTATTCACCGTCAAGGATAAGACTTATCCTTCAAGAAAGTCAATACTTATCTACCGTCAAGGATAGGACTTATCCTTCAAGAAAGTCAATACTTATCCACCTTCAAGGATAAGATTTATCCTTCAAAGAAATGAATACTTATCCATTAGGCTTTTAAACGCCTATATAAAGGGTCTGACCCTTCATCTTAGAACTTCGTTTTAGACTTCATCCTCGAATAAGGACATACAAGTCACTACGTCCTTGGTGTGCCCCTGCCGCCATAGCCCCGAGGGCAACACCAAAAACTACATTTTATTGGCTTGATTCTCTAAACACTAGAGATACGTAGGCATCTTGTTAGGACCGAGTTAGTCCCCGACAACAAGAGCAGTCATTTAAACTCGAAACTCTCTAACCCTAGCATTGAATTCAAAGATACAGTTTTTATTCCACAACACGTATATCCGGATTCGAGTCAGCAATCATTGCATACACATTATATACGGACATCAAGTAGTTTGCTTCATCAGATCTTGAAGAATACTGATAAGATCATTTTAGAGGTACTATTTAGAATGCCTAATCTTGATTTTCTGTAGTGCTGGTGATAACTCCAAATCCCAATCTAGTCCTTCCCGGCCGATCCCACGTCTGGAAGCGGTGTCGCTGCGGTTGGGACTCTGCAAAACAACACTGGAGGGGGGTTTGGACCCTGGTGGCACCTCCGGCGTGAGAATAAGTAATGGTTTTGGAAAGGAAGACAGGACTATAGAGAAATCTAAATATGGAGGGTGTGTGTATGGGTTGAGTGTGTAAAAGAGAATGTAACCCCTAAACCTTTCCTCCTTGGTCTATTTATAGGCCCAGGATTAGGGTTTGGGGGTTGTACCTGCAATCATGGGCGTTGAATCCTAGGTAGGTAGGACACCTGTGGGATGTTGATGGATTGCACGTGTCCATGTGAGGGATTGTGGCATCGTGTGCCAGGCTCCTGCTGGCGTGTGGTTTAAATAGGAAATCATTGTCCCAATCATTAGGTATCCTTACGTGTCGTTATCGGGTGTGGACATCAATGATGACCTAGGCATGTCACGTAATGAGGCATAGATTTTCTCACGCAAGATACTGCCTTTGTCGCCAGGAGAGAATTAAACTTGAAGTTTGAGCCATAGCCTGGCAATGAATCCGAACTGGTGTGTAGGTCATGACTCCAAGATGAGTCTGGACTAGGAGGTGAGCCATGACTCGAGTGGTAATCCGGGTTCCAGGTGACTCCTGGCCCAGAGATAAGCTCGGGCTATACATAGCTTATCATTTGCCCCCCACTCCCTTATTCAGATTTTCTGGATGGGGGATTAGAAATTCTTGAATAGGTAACTTTAAAAAAATTCCTGGCTTGATTGTTGTCCCCCAACCCGGTTTGCTATCAAGGATGGCAATCCGGTGTTAAGAGTAAATCCTGGTTTTTTTTTTTTTTTTTTTTTTTTTTTTTTTTAAGTCCAAAGCTGTAGGCCTTGGGTAACTTTGAAAAAATTCTTGGCTTAATTGTTGCCCCCCAACCCGGATTGTTATCAAGGATGGCAATCCGGTGTTAATGGTAAGTCATGGTTTTTCCTTGTCCAAAGTTGTGAACCTTGAGTAACTTAGAAAAAAATCTTGGCTTGATTGTTGCCCCCCAACCCGGATTGTTATCAAGAATGGAAATCCGGTATTAAGAGTAAGTCATGGTTCTTTCTCAAGTCCAAAGCTGTAGGCCTTGGGTAACTTAGAAATTTTTTTTGGCTTGATTGTTGCCCCCCAACCCGGATTGTTATCAAGAATGGCAATCCGGTGTTAAGAGTAAGTCATGGTTCTTTCTCAAGTCCAAAGCTGTAGGCCTTGGGTAACTTAGAAAAAATTCTTGGCTTGATTTTTGACCCCAACCCGGATTGTTATCAAGAATGGCAATCCGGTGTTAAGAGTAAGTCATGGTTCTTTCTCAAGTCCAAAGCTGTAGGCCTTGGGTAACTTAGAAAAAATTATTGGCTTGATTGTTACCCCCCAACCCGGATTGTTATCAAGAATGGCAATCCGGTGTTAAGAGTAAGTCATGGTTCTTTTTCAAGTCCAAAGCTGTAGGCCTTGGGTAACTTAGAAAAAATTCTTGGCTTGATTTTTGCCCCCCAACCCGGATTGTTATCTAGAATGGCAATCCGGTGTTAAGAGTAAGTCATGGTTCTTTCTCAAGTCCAAAGCTGTAGGCCTTGGGTAACTTAGAAAAAATTCTTGGCTTGATTGTTGCCCGAACCCGGATTGTTATCAAGGATGGCAATCCGGTGTTAAGGGTAAGTCATGGTTTTAATAGGAAATGAGTCCGGATTATGTGGAATTTTTGTAGCTCTGGAATATGAAACGATTTCATTTTCCCCCCCCTTTTCCCTTTTCTTTTGAAAAGACACTGCTCCCTTTAACCTTGGAAATTGATCCAAACCGCTGTCGCAATTATTACTCCTGTCTTTTCGTTGATTTTTCTTTTTTCTTTTCTGTACTTTATTTTCTTGCCAGCCAATGGGGTGCTTCCAGCTGTCACTACAGGGGTTACCTTTGTGCCTTTATAAAAACCGTCTTTTCCCCTTCTTCTTCTTTTCTTATCTTACCAAAAACACTCTTTGTTTTTCTCTCTCATTTCTTTCAATTTCCTGCCTCTTCCCCGCACTTATCGTCTGACTGCTGCTTTTCCATTAATCTCTGCGCCGACCTCGCACCATTTGTAAGTTTCTCTCTCCCTCTTGTTTTTCTTTCGCCGATTCTGAGTTGGGTTTTCGCTTTTCTCGAATTTTGGGTTTTGTGGGGCTTTGGTTTTTGACCGTTTTTTATGCTGTTTGGGGTTGAAATTTGTTCGATGCTTATGTTTATGCCTTTATTCGCATTGCATGTGTCTTGGATCACTTGATTTTTTGGTTTTGATTCTGGGTTTTGATAACTGTTCTTGTTGTTTTTGAACTGTGTAGGCTTGTGTGTGTCTGTATGTATTTGTGGTTAGATCTGTAAGTTGGCTTATGAACTTTTGTTATAGTGTTTGTGGCATTTTGTTTTGACGTATCTGTCGATATAACTTCTAGACTAGCCCGGGCATTGCTCTATAGTTCGGGTAGTCATGGTTTTATATTTAGGATGTTGCGGAAATAACTAACTGGTTTTTGACCCGGCTAGTATGTAACCCGGATTTGGTAGAAACTAGGATTTGAATGATAGCTGGTAGGGTAACATATATGTTCATAATTGGGAATATATAATCCAGATTGAGATAATAAAACTTACTTCAAATTGATCTTTCTAGGTTTATGGTTCGGATTAAGGCTCGTGCAAATCGCGGCCGCCGCGTTCTTAGATCCCTTTCTGACCCTCCTAGCTGTACCGAATTCCCAACTGCTACTAATCCAGACTTTGTAGAATTATTTTGGTGTAAAATGGCAAAAAAGAAGAAACAATCCGGACCTCTAGTAACCCAACTTTTTGTCCATGAACCTCCACGGGGTGGTGTGCTTAGTACTCCGGACGGATTTTGGTCAGATACGAGTTATTTCTTTGTGAAGAAGGATCCGGATATAGAGCAAAACTTTTATTATAGGGATCTTAGTACATGCTATAGGAATCATCAGGAGTTTGGCCATCCCGGACCATATAATGAACCCGAATTTGATTTCGCTTTTTCCAAGATGGGTATTAGCGAGGCCCCCTACCCCTTGAAGGAAAAGTTCACTAGTCTTCCGGATATTCAGATGGACAAGTTGGTCCGGACTGCGTTCCACCTAGGGCCTGAGATTAGCTGGAGATGGCCTCAGCCCGGGGAGAGGATTTACCATCGGCCGAAAGATGGTTATGTTGGACTGTGGCTGGAGACTCTACGGTCCGGATGGAATCCCAGGTGTCATCAATTTGTAAAACACCTTTGTAAATATGTTTATAGAATTTCAATAATGCAAATTACTCCCAACGGTGTGAAGTGGATAACTTGGTTCTTGGCGTCTTGTAACAAGATGGGGTATCAGCCTACATTGCGGCTTTTCCACCAGCTGTTTAAGCTAGTCCAGTCTAACAAAGAGCCTCTGTATGAGATCCGGTTTCGTGCGGAAGAATGTGGTTATCCGTCAGGCTCCGCCAAACCGGTTATTCAACAGTCAACTTTAAAGTTCTGGAATGGTGAAATTATTTTCTTGAAAGGCCTGGATTTGGAGTTTATGCCCCATATTGTTTCTAATGTGGAGGCTGAAGTGTTTGATGTGTTCACACTCGAGGGGGAAGCCTTGGTTCAAATTCACCGGTTCTGTGAATGCCTTGGTTTCCAAATGACCCGGGATAGCTTTATGAAACATGATTTGTTGTTTGCGCTTGGATGTAAGTTGTGTTTTTCTTCTTTTTGTAACCCGGACTAATTCTTTTGATTTACTGATGTGCTTTTTCTTTCTGCAGGTTTGCCTTATTTCAAACCCGAATTGTACGCTATCATGTCTTACAATGCTCTTGCTGCCTCTTTTAAGAAGCTCGGTGGTGTCCACAGCACAAAGAGTCCGGGGGATGTTGGAGGGTCCGGGTCTAGTGCGTTGAAGGAGGGTGGTGCCGAATCTGTTGCCCCGAATGCCCATCAACCCGAACCTGTGATTGATGCTGCTGACGTAGAAATAATAGATGGCCTGGAGCAGCGTTCTTTGAAGAAAAGAAAGATTCGTGGAGGAAAGAAGCCACCTGCTAAGGCGAAAGTCGTTGTCGAAAAGATTGTTGCTGATGATGATGGGAAGGGTCCGGATAAAGAACCTATCCGAATTGGGAACTTTACTCTGGAGCAACTTGCTGGTATGTGCGCTGATATTCCTACAGATTCCGATTTCGAGGAGATGGAAGACTCTGGTAGCAATGCTTGCCTGAAGCGTCTTGTTGGCCACTGGGCACATGTATGTTGATTCTTGCTGAAGGTTATCTTTCTGTTTTGTAATTCTGTCTTTTCATTCGTTGATTTTTTATTTTTGTTTTGTAGACTGGTAGTTTAATCAGCGCACTTGCCAGTATTATTATTACCGAAAGGAAATCTGCACAGGAGTTCGGCAATCAAAAGGATGCCCGGCTTCGAGATTTGGAACTTGAAATTTCTTCCTTGAAAACCCAGGATGCTGAAAAGGAGTCCGAGTTCGCTTCCAAACTATCCGGGCTTCAAACTGAATTTTTAAAGGTTGAGAAAAGAGCCAATGACCTGGATGAGGTCAACAAGCAACTTGCTTTGGAAAATGCCAAGTCTCGTGAAGCTGTTATATCCGATTTCAAAGGAGGTCCGGAGTATGACCAAGATGTTGCAGATGCTGCTGCTCCCGAGATTCTCCGAGCTTGGCTTGTTTCCGAACGCCATGTTAAGACTGATCCGAATGCCAATTGGGATTCTTTTGTTGGTGAGTTCCTGGCTGCAAAGCTTGAACTTGAGCAAGGAAAGGGGGAGCCCCAGCCTTACGATGGTCCTGTTCCGAGCTTCCTTCCACATCCCTCCAATCCGGTTGTGCCTTCTCCGAATGAAAATGTTGACTAGTAACTTATCATATCTTTTGAACATTTGGTATTTGAATTCTCTGTAACTGTAAACTTTGTTTTGTTGTTTCTGCTCTCAACTCATAGGGATGTTTACGGGTTGTATGGCCAACCCGGGTCTCTGTATTTTCTTTAGCTGCTTTTTTTTATATAATCGTGTTGTAATCCTGCTTTGTTGTTGCCCTTGTCTTTGCACTGTTCTCTTCTAAATTTATACTGCTCATGAATCCGGTCTCCTAGATTAGTTCTGAACCGGACCTTTTCTTTCATACTTGGAATAAAATCTAAGTATTTGGTTTTATTGCATATTGCTCGTGAGTCCGGTCTCATATCTTGGTTCTGAGTCGGACTCTTGATCTGCATATTGCTAGGGACCCTGGCTCCTCTGCATGCCTATGGCTCTGAGCCAGGGTTATAGAGTTGCATATTGCTCGTGAGTCCGGTCTCAGGGCTTGATTCTGAGCCGGATTCTTTCTTTTGTACTTAGAATAGAATCTAAGATTTCGATTTGATTGCATATTGCTCGTGAGTCCGGTCTCATATCTTGGTTCTGAGCCGGACTCTTGCTCTGCATATTGTTGGGGACCCTGGCTCCTCTGCATGCCTATGGCTCTGAGCCAGGGTTATAGAGTTGCATATTTCTCGTGAGTCCGGTCTCATGGCTTGATTCTGAGCCGGATTCTTTCTTTTGTACTTAGAATAGAATCCAAGATTTCGATTTGATTGCATATTACTCGTGAGTCCGGTCTCATAGCTTGGTTCTGAGCCGGACTCTTGATCTGCATATTGCTGGGGACCCTGGCTCCTCTGCATGCCTATGGCTCTAGGCCAGGGTTATAGAGTTTCATATTGCTCGTGAGTCCGGTCTCATAGCTTAGTTCTGAGCCGGACTCTTTCTTTTGGACTTAGAATAGAATCTAAGATTTCGATTTGATTGCATATTGCTCGTGAGTCCGGTCTCATAGCTTGGTTCTGAGCCGGACTCCTTTCTTTCGTACTTAGAATAAAATCTAAGTATTCGATTTGATTGCATATTGCTCGTGAGTTCGGTCTCATAGCTTGGTTCTGAGCCGGACTCTTGATCTGCATATTGCTGGGGACCCTGGCTCCTCTGCATGCCTATGGCTCTGAGCCAGGGTTATAGAGTTGCATATTGCTCGTGAGTCCGGTCTCCTGGCTTGATTCTGAGTCGGGCTCTTTATTTTGTACTTAGAATAGAATCTAAGATTTCGATTTGATTGCATATTTCTCGTGAGTCCGGTCTCATAGCCTGGTTCTGAGCCAGACTCCTTTCTTTCGTACTTAGAATAAAATCTAAGTATTCGATTTGATTGCATATTGCTCTTGAGTCCGGTCTCATAGCTTCGTTCTGAGCCGGACTCTTGATCTGCATATTGCTGGGGATCCTAGCTCCTCTGTATGCCTATGGCTCTGAGCCAGGGTTGATACAAGAAAAATGAAATACAGATAATGTGAAATACAATTTTGTGAGAAATAACATCGTGCCCTATTTTTATTCATAAATTGATCACGAGTACAAATTTTCTACTCTTCAATACAAATTGATCTTTATTTCTGGCCCGGGTTTTGAAACCTTCTACCCACCAACTTTTTGGCCGGGCTCTTTCCTTGGGTTGAATTTATGTTACTTTTGGCTCATATTTTTCTGGTAAGGATTGGCTTTCCTTTTGTTTTTCGGGTCTGTTTCAGCCATGACTAACCGTTGCCCATAGCATCTACTAGCCATTTCATAATCTCCCCGGACTTCTCCAATGCCAGAGGGTGTGGGAAACTTGAACTTTAGGTGTGGGGTTGAGGTTATAGCCTGGAGCTTAGTCAGGGCTGGTCTCCCCAGGATCACATTGTAAGAAGAAGGAGTGTTGATGACATAGAATTTAACCATGTTGGTGACTTGGTTCTGATAAGTCCCAAATAGTACTGGTAGATACAAGGTTCCTTGAATTGGGATCAAGTTGTTCCCAAAACCGTAGAGAGGATCTTCTCTGTAATCGTTCATCTTCACACTCCCCAGCTGCATTCGATCCACAGTATGTTTGAATATGATATTGACAGAAGAACCGTTGTCAATCAGTATTCTTTTAACTTCATTGTCAGCTATGTCTAGACTAACAACTAGAGCTTCATTATGATTTGGGTCGAGTCCTTCAAAATCATCTTTGTTGAAACTGATTATTTGTTCTGAACAGGTTTGAACCATCATTATCTCATCTCCCGAGTCCAGACTTGGGGGTGGCGAGTTAGACCCACCCAATACGACATTCACGACATTTTTACCCTTCCCGGATCCTGTTCCCCTATCATCAGTTTTCCGGGCTATGTATGTCCATGTGCTGTGTTTCATGATAGTCACAGTGCTTATGGACAAACCGATTTGCTGGTCCGGTCGCCATGGGTTTGGGAGGGTAGTAGAAAGGCTTGTCTCGTACTTCTTTCAAAATATCAGCTCGAGCCCGGTTGAGAGGAGTCTAGTTTGGTTCAGGTCTGGGCTCAAGTTTTTGTTTAGATTGTCCGGACTCCACACTTTGATTGGAGTTCGGGGCTGAGGTTGGCAAAGTGAGCTGAGAGCTCTGAATGTAGTTGCTTTGTCTATTGGGTTTGAATTTTTTGTCTTGATGATTGTAGTTGTTTTTGGGTGGATCTTGAATTCGGGTTGGAGAAATGCCCTGCCTAGTCATCCTCATTGCTTGGAGGACATCTGTTTCTTTGATAAACCGGGCTGCCATGGAATAGGCCGCCGCCAGGCTCTGTGGTTCTTTGTGTATGAGATCGAGGACATACCTCTCATTATTGTCCGGGTCCAGGTTTCTTCGAAAAATTGTAAGAGCTTCACGCTCATCCAGGTTGCTCACATTGTTTATGGCTTCCTGGAAGCGTTTCATGTAAGTTGCCAGTGCCTCTCCCCGAGCCTGCCGGACTGTCTCTAGGTGGCACATGTGCATTTCATGGGTTTTATTGGCTCTGAAACGTCTCAAGAAAGAATCACGAAACTGCTTCCAATTGTGAATGCTTCGAAATGGGATTCGGCTGAACCATCTTTGTGCACCGGATTTAAGAGTAGAGGCGAAAAACCTGCACTTGGTTAAATCATTATAATAGTAGATCATGGCAATCTGTTCGAAGTAATTAACATGCTCTTCGGGGTCACCCAAGCCATTGAAGGAATCGAAGTTATAGTGTTTGAGATTTTTCTGCCTGGGTGTAGCCTCCAGAGAGTAGCTAAATGGTGTCAGGGTATCCCCTATATCAATTCCCGAATCATGGCCAACTTTTTTCTGGAGCTCATGGATCATTTCCATCAAGTCCTCCTGGGGTTCTTCTTCATCTGATATTATGTCAAGACTTGGAGCCCGGGTCCTTCTCCTGTCATTAGTTTTGCCCAGAATCCGGGCTTCTTCCTCCTGAATTCTTTTCTGGATTCTTAGGTCGATTTTAGCCTGTTCTCTCTTAGCTCATCTAGTTTTTTGAGCTTCTCAGCTTCGGTGTCTTGGTTTTACTATGAGTTCTGTGTTGGGTTCTTTTCCGACCTTCTTTGTCTTTGCCCCCAATTCGGTCAAAAACCGAGGCACGAGATCGGTGAGATTCTCCAGAATCATGAGAGTGCTCATTTTGATCTACTTCGTTCATCCGAGCTTCTTTGTACATCCGGATTGCATCAGCAATCTGATTTCCAGTTAGGTTCTCCATGAATCCGGGTTCCATGTCAACATCAGTGTATTTGTATTTGTTAACTTCAATTTCCACCCGGGCATCATTAGGCCGGATTATCTGAGATGCCAGAGCCAGGGCTGTTGGTACTTCCACAGTATTTGGGTTCAGGTTGGGTGGCGGTTCTTGTCTTGGGGTACTGGTGGCGGGTCTCAGTGTGGGCTTGCTTCCTCGAGCCATGGTTCAAGAACAACAATTTTGTACAAAATTTTTGACACAATTTATAGCAATTTTCGATGACAAAGAAAATCTCAAATAGATCTGGGTTTACTTAACGAAGGTAAATCAGCATATGCATGCACTTTCTGGTTTTAACGTTTCTCTAAGCAAGAAAATTGGTTTTCAAGACAGATCTATAAGAGAGCAATGTAGATCTAAGCAACAACTGGAGTAAGAAAGCTAGATAATGCTAAACAAGGCTAAAAATAAACAGATCTGGGCTAAATAAGGTTAAAAACATGCATACATTGGAGAAATGGGCTAAAGAGTTCATATCTGGTGGCTAAAACAAATGAGTTTTCTTAGATCTTACTGGACTTAGCTAGGACTCCTTCAAAGATGAAGGAGCTTGTTGATGATGGTGAGTCTTATGGCACCGTGACCACAAGAAAGGGTTCCCCCTCCTTCTAGCGCCAAATGATAACTCCAAATCCCGATCTAGTCCTTCCCGGCCGATCCCACGCCTGGAAGCGGTGTCGCTGCGGTTGGGACTCTGCAAAACAACACCGGAGGGGGGTTTGGACCCTGGCGGCGCCTCCGGAGTGAGAATAAGTAATGGTTTTGGAAAGGAAGTCGGGACTATAGAGAAATCTAAATATGGAGGGTGTGTGTATGGGTTGAGTGTGTAAAAGAGAATGTAACCCCTAAACCTTTCCTCCTTGGTCTATTTATAGGCCCAGGATTAGGGTTTGGGGGTTGTACCTGCAATCATGAGCGTTGAATCCTAGGTAGGTAGGACACCTGGGGTGTTACGTCCTGATAAGTTTGTAGAAGGGGGGTTGAATACAAACTATACCGTTTTATCGAAATTTGTCCTTTGAATAATTTAACAATTAAGAACAAATTAATGCGGAATATAAATGAAACAAAATTCAAGTTAAATATAAACTATATTAAACTTGAAGGGTGTTGCAAATACAGTACGGATTACAAAGTATTTATCTCAAACTAATTAATACAAATTTAGAATAAATTCGACATGAACTTTTCTAATATTTGTAATAAAAAGATCGAATGCTAAAAGCAAAGTTCGAGATAAATTCTAGGGATAAAAATCCGCTAGATAATCAAAGCAATACAAATAATCAACTTCTAGTGGTTTGGATTTAACAATACAAACTAGAATTAATTGCTTGAGAAGAAATGAGATCAAATGCTTTCTTCGTGTTCTTGAGAGAAATGAATGTGTTTGACTTGATATTCTGTTCTGCCTTCTTTTCTGAACAGCCGTGTTGATTTATTACATTTCATAAGCCTTGAATGACCTTTTAATTAAATCAAAATGATTTAATCAAACAATCAAAACACTTGTATGACCTGTTAATTAAGCTCAGTAGAACCATGCTTCATCAATATGACCTCAGAAATGTGTCCGGTATGACCTGCTGTACTTCTACCAACTTTCGGTAGAACCTTAGAAAAGAACCGGTATGACCTGCCATTTAAAAGCCTCTGTAGAACCTAGCAGAGCTCGGTATGACCTAGCAGAGGTCATACAGAGAATTAGGTCATACAGAGAGAACTCGGTATGACCTAGAAGAGCTCGGTATGACCTAGCAGAGGTCATACAGAGAATTAGGTCATACAGAGAGAACTCGGTATGACCTAGCAGAGCTCGGTATGACCTAGCAGAGGTCATACAGAGAATTTCTTCAGGTCAGGTCATACAGAGTATTTCTTCAGGTCAGGTCATACATAGTATTTCTTCAGATCAGGTCATACAGTATTAAATTAAATTCCTTTAATCAAATTAGTTAATTTAAATTCTGAATTAAATTAATTCTTTTCTAGAATTAAATTAATAAATAATTTAAACAACTAAATTAATTAATTTAATAAATTAATTAATTCTGAAAGAATTAATTTATTAATTAAATTGATTAATAATTTAATTAATTAAAAGAAGATAACTTAAAATCATTGCATTCCTTTATCTTCTGAAAACCACTGAATATAGATGATTTAATTCCACTGATTGATGTCGTCATTCGATGCACTGTCTGGTTCATGAATAACTGACTTCAATGATAATTCTTCATCTTTAAAACATTAAAAGCTGTGGCTTCTTTTCTTTAGCTCTGAATAAACTCTGTATCCTGTACTTCTTCTGTCACCAACTGGAAATCTCTGTCACTGTAGTAAATCCACTTTCTTGAATACTTCACTGAGGCTTGAACAATAAATTGAACTTTTTTCAATGTAGAATAACTTCAAGTCTGTTGATGACTTTAATACTCCATTCTCTTGACAGATAAAACTCTCTGAGATTCCTGTGACCTTTAATCTAATATTTACTTATTACATTCTTGTTTAAGTTGAGTAGAATCCTCGAATTACAAATAGGCTATAGCATATGCCTTTCAATCTCCCCTTATTTGTTTGTTAGAGAATAACAACCAAATACCTAGAGGATCACTCAACTAAAACCAAGAAAAAGATAAGACTCTTAAGCCTAAGTAAATACTAGAAAGTTCTGGATCAAATATGACATTTCCAGATTTCACCAGTAAAGATAAATACAAGACAGATGTTCCTCTAGACTGAACATATGATAACATTGAACCTGTCTTGATTTACCTAAGCTCTATACATATAACATTTACAAAATAGAGCTAACTTACCTTTACTCCCCTGAAACTCCTCCTTTTCCTTTTATATCTTTTTCAGCTCCAGCTCCCTTTTACTAGCTTCTCCAAAATTCTCTAGAAACTTCTCCCCCTTAGTTGAGGAATTCTCTACAGATTTAACTTTATGAGTATCTGAAGCCAGTAGGAGTTGAGATAGTTGATGGAGTTGATCTTGGAAGTAAATTTGTCTTCTAGATTTCCTTGAGCAGTCCCAGCTGATTGTTGACAGAGGTGGAAGAAGAAGACCGTTCAACCACTTGTGCTTGCAAAATTTCTTTATCAGCCTGGGTTTTGAATAGATATTCCTGTAGATCAGCTATGTGAGCTAACTACATTGCAGTGTATGTGTCTGTGTGTGCACTCAATTGAATTTCTCTTGTAAGTGTATCACTCATCTCACGTGCATGTGTTTCACTCAGTGTTTGACTCTTATCACTCAACATTAGCTGTCTGTTTTCTCCTTTTTCATCAGTACCTGCATTGAAACTCACCCTAGCCTCTTCAAGAGAGGTCAGTGGTGGTGCAATGGGAGTTCGCAAATCCCGATCCTCAATCATGTCTATCAAATCACTTGGATTTGAAATCTGAATTGCTTCAGTGATAGACTGACCAAGTTGCCTTCCACTTTCTCCAGATAAATCTGCGAGCGGAAAATCCCTTTGGGAGCCAGAGATGTTCACTCTGGGAGGGGAGAAAATGATTCTATTTGATTTGGCAAAGAATCAAATTTTCCCTCAGATGCCTATGAAGGCACTTCTACCGTAACAATGGTAGGCACTGTAACCAGTTGCAGGTGCTCTGCTTTCACTGTGTCCTGAGTTTCATCTAATTAAATTGTTTTCTCCCATTGTGAGTAATGAGAGTGTGCTTGACTCAGTACAAAGTGCCATGGCCCTATGGCGAATTTCAATAGATTCATCCTGTTGAGAGAATGTCTCTAGATACATTTCATTGGCCATTTCAAAGTCCATATCCTATTGAGAGGATACAGATGGGCTGACAGATGCCTCAGTATATGTTGAATTTCTTTAGAGGAGGCAGAGCTGTGGGATCACTCACTGTTTCAATCAAAATATTTCTTTGTTTAACATTTGATTTCTGTTTAGGCTGAGAGGTCAAGAAGGTTGTAGACTCATTGTTTGGCTCTAAGACCTGGGATAGAGATTGTGGATCTACAATCCCTTGGTCAACCCTAACAACCACTTGGGTTCAGCAACAATAAAAGAAGTGGACTGAGAGATAGAAAGTAATACCTGAATTGGATTTGGCACTGAATTTCCAGCTAAGCAAGAGCTACATCAGAAATAATATATACAATATATTTATTAAAAACAACTAAGACAAATAGAAAATAAAAGATAATAAATAATAATAATAATAATAATAAACTAAAATATAAAATAATAAAAAATATTTACAGGAGACTATTTACATGCAATAACTATACAGAAATATTCGAATATTTTAAAATAAAAGATTTTCAATAAAAATAGATTTCTCTACAATTTTAACTTGTAAAATTTGAGAAAAATATTTTTAGAGAAAATAATTAATCTTAACTTACTCAAACTAAGAACCTTAACAATTAGACAAGACATGGCAATAATCTACAATCAACATGCATAAGAGAAAATTGAGATGATAAAATAAATTTACAAGTGATTTAAAAATATATACAACAAATGAACACTTGTAAATTTAATTCAGAACAAACATAAAAAATTAACAGAGTTAATCACTAAAACTATTTAACATACCCAATTTACCAACCAATCTGGTAAACATGGATTCATCAAGAGATTTAGTGAAAATATCTTTTTTTTGTTCCTCTGTGGGTACAAAGAGTAACTCCACAGTACCATTCATGACATGCTCTCGGATAAAATGATACCTGATGTCAATGTGCTTTGTCTCTTGTGATTATGTCATCTTCATCTAATTTATTTCTGAATACCCACCGAGTACCAACTACTTTCTTGTTCTTTGGTCTAGGTACCAGCTTCTAAACTTGTTGTTGTTCAAATTGATTGAGTTCATCTTGCATAGCAATCACCCAATCAGGATCAGTCAGTGCTTCCTCAATTTTCTTTGGTTTCATTTCAGAAAGAAACCATGAATAATGACATTCATTTTGAGTAGCACTTCTAGTTCTGACTTCAACACCTGGATCACCAATAATCAGCTCAAAAGATTTGATCTTGATGATTCGCCTTGTTCTTCATTATGGTGTTGTGAATGACTAGTTGACCCTTCATTTCCTCCCCCTGAGTTGTTGGCATATTGTCTTGGTGATTCTTCTCCAGTGTTAGTGGTATCTCCATTGTTATCAATGTTTCCACCACCATCACCATCACCACTATCATCATTGTCATTTTTATCACCAGCAACAAACTCAGGTGGATTCTCATCATCTGAATCTGAATCTGTCATGTCATCAAACTTCAATTGCTCAGATGGATTTTCTGATTGGATATTAGGGAGTTTAGTGTCATCAAAAGTAACATTGATGTTCTTATTGACTGATAACATTTCTTGATTTGAAACAGGCCATATCCTCAGTTATACCCTTGCTGTTATCTCCAAAGGTAAGCACTGGGCCAACTTTCTCAACCAAATCTGATAGCAGGGCTCTATCTCCGGTCATATGCCTTGAACAGCCACTGTCAAGAATCCACATAACACGGTTTACCTGTTTAACTCCCTACAATATCAAATTGATTAGTCCTTCCTCGGAACCCAAACTTGATTGGGTCCGGCATACTTAAAGAACTGGCCTTTGTCAGGCAAAACAACATTTTTAACTAAAACTACTTCAACCTCTTTCATAAAAGAGCGTTTCCATTTATAGCCAGCCTTAACACATTTCTGAGTAGGCTTAGGGATAAATGAATCCACTCTAGTCTGAGGAGGACTAGTAGTCTTTGCTTTAACATGCTTCTTATTATTAACATGTTGACGTGGAGCAGTCTTATCACTAGATACATGCTTACTATTAAAATAAGCATACATAACATTGAAAGCACAAGACATGTAATTAATCACACCACATGCTTTATGAGAAGAATTAACAGCAGGCATGTTATTTCTACAGTTGTTTTGATCCAACTTATGAATATCTGATTTAGTCTTTTTAGTTGTAGCAACTTTGACTGGAATATCAGATATACACTTTTTGGATTGTGCAACTTCCAAAGCAATATCTTCTTCACGAATCTCCTCAGCAATAATGATAGAGTATTCATTCAGAGGATCTGCCTCGGACTCCTTACAGAAGGGTGTTTCAATACCCTTAAGCACATATGGAACACCCCTTCCTTCAGATCTGACTCTACAAGGGGAATTAATTCCAAGCAATCCAATGGCCTCATTATAATCATAACCTATACTGACATGATTACCAACAGCTTGTTTATTAAGAATCTCTTTAGCCGTCTTACAAGAGTTGTAATAGGCATTAGCTTTGGTCTTAAGCTCACTAATCTGATCTTTGAGAATGGTTTCCAGTTGTTGATTCAATTTATCCCTTTTCTCAAGAACTGCTACATTATTAGTAAGTTCATCTTGATTGATATGCACTAGTTTTAATTCTTTTATTTCCTTTTCAAGATTTGTGTTTAAAAGAATTATTTTATCATTTTCAGTGCGTGCACAACTTAAAGTATCACCAAGATGACGAATCATTTCAGTATCAGTGAACTTTACCTTAGACATGTTGGGTGAAGAAAACATGGAATCAAAGAGTTTGTCTCCTATTGCCATGAGTGCAAGATTCCCAATCTCACCTGCTTCTTCATCACTGTCAGTGTCATCCCAACTCTTTCCTTCAGCAGCATAAGCTTTCCCAATCTTATTCTTCTTGCTAGAATCAAATGAGTTCCTTGTCACTTGCTTTGGCTTTTTACATTCAGTAGCAAAGTGACCCAACTCATTGCAATTGTAGCATCTGATTGTTCTCCTTTCCACAGTTCCAGTTTTGTAGCCACCCCTTGTGCCACTTGAAGAGGAAGATCCACCTCTCTGAAATCTGGGTCTGAACTTCAGATTGGGATTCCTCTTGAATCTAAACTTCCCAAACTTCCTGACTATCAAAGCCAAATCACCATCCTCCAGCTGATCAAGTTCTTCTAAAGAATAGAAGTCACCACCAGATTGATCAATGGATGTTAATCCATATTCAGCATCAATAACATTCATGTTAGAACTGGAAGGTTGAACAGCCTTCACTTCCAGTTTCTGTGGGACTTCAGCAGCCAGTGCAGTAGAAGTACTAACAATCTTCCCAGTTCCATACAGCTCCCTTTATTGAATCTGCTCCAGCTCATAGGTCTTCAGAACACCATACAATCTCTCCAAAGCAATCTCATTCATATCTCTTGCTTCTCTAATGGCCGATATTTTGTGCTCCAAATGAGGTGGAAGTGTAAGAAGGAACTTCTTGTTAATCTCCTTGTTGGTGTAGTGCTTCCCATTGAGATTCAGATCATTGATTAATTTGTTGTATCTCTCAAAAACCTGAGAGATACCTTCACCAGGGTTTGATCTGAAATGCTCATATTGTGAGGTGAGAATTTCCAGCATATTCTCCCTAACTTCCTCTGTCCCCTCATTGATTATCTCTATGGTATCCCAAATGTGTTTGGCAGTATCACAATTTAGGACATGATTATGCATGATAGGATCAAGACAATCAATAAGGATCAACTGAAGACAGGAATCCAAGGTAACATCCTCTTTCTCATCAGGAGTGTACTCCTTGGGATCTTTAGGGTACATACTAGCAACCCTAGTAACAACATTATCCACTGTTATCTCTTCCTCAACAATCATAGGGACTTTGGGACCATTCTTCAGCACACCAATGTATTTAGGATTTGCAACCTTAAAAAATAGGAGCATTTTCTTCTTCCATATTGGATAATGCTCCTTGCTGAACATTGAGATTTTGACTGTACCCACTTTCTGTGTATTAGACATCTTTTGAGATTTTTAAGAATAATAAAAAAATCAGAGTTTAAGAAAAATCTCAAAATAATTGGATCTTTGATTTGTATATCAATCAAAAGGCTCTGATGCCAATTGTTAGGTCCTGATAAGTTTGTAGAAGGGGGGTTGAATACAAACTATACTGTTTTATCGAAATTTGTCCTTTGAATAATTTAACAATTAAGAACAAATTAATGCGGAATATAAATGAAACAAAATTCAAGTTAAATATAAACTATATTAAACTTGAAGGGTGTTGCAAATACAGTACGGATTACAAAGTATTTATCTCAAACTAATTAATACGAATTTAGAATAAATTCGACATGAACTTTTCTAATATTTGTAATAAAAAGATCGAATGCTAAAAGCAAAGTTCGAGATAAATTCTAGGGATAAAAATCCGCTAGATAATCAAAGCAATACAAGTAATCAACTTCTAGTGGTTTGGATTTAACAATACAAACTAGAATTAATTGCTTGAGAAGAAATGAGATCAAATGCTTTCTTCGTGTTCTTGAGAGAAATGAATGTGTTTGACTTGATATTCTGTTCTGCCTTCTTTTCTGAACAGCCGTGTTGATTTATTACATTTCATAAGCCTTGAATGACCTTTTAATTAAATCAAAATGATTTAATCAAACAATCAAAACACTTGTATGGCCTGTTAATTAAGCTCAGTAGAACCATGCTTCATCAATATGACCTCAGAAATGTGTCCGGTATGACCTGCTGTACTTCTACCAACTTTCGGTAGAACCTTAGAAAAGAACCGGTATGACCTGCCATTTAAAAGCCTCTGTAGAACCTAGCAGAGCTCGGTATGACCTAGCAGAGCTCGGTATGACCTAGCAGAGGTCATACAGAGAATTAGGTCATACAGAGAGAACTCGGTATGACCTAGAAGAGCTCGGTATGACCTAGCAGAGGTCATACAGAGAATTAGGTCATACAGAGAGAACTCGGTATGACCTAGCAGAGGTCATACAGAGAATTTCTTCAGGTCAGGTCATACAGAGTATTTCTTCAGGTCAGGTCATACAGAGTATTTCTTCAGATCAGGTCATACAGTATTAAACTAAATTCCTTTAATCAAATTAGTTAATTTAAATTCTGAATTAAATTAATTCTTTTCTATAATTAAATTAATAAATAATTTAAACAACTAAATTAATTAATTTAATAAATAAATTTATTCTGAAAGAATTAATTTATTAATTAAATTGATTAATAATTTAATTAATTAAAAGAAGATAACTTAAAATCATTGCATTCCTTTATCTTCTGAAAACCACTGAATATAGATGATTTAATTCCACTGATTGATGTCGTCATTCGATGCACTGTCTGGTTCATGAATAACTGACTTCAATGATAATTCTTCATCTTTAAAACATTTAAAGCTGTGGCTTCTTTTCTTTAGCTCTGAATAAACTCTGTATCCTGTACTGTAGTAAATCCACTTTCTTGAATACTTCACTGAGGCTTGAACAATAAATTGAACTTCTTTCAATGTAGAATAACTTCAAGTCTGTAAATGACTTTAATACTCCATTCTCTTGACAGATAAAATTCTCTGAGATTCCTGTGACCTTTAATCTAATATTTACTTATTACATTCTTGTTTAAGTTGAGTAGAATCCTCAAATTACAAATAGGCTATAGCATATGCCTTTCATGGGGGATGTTGATGGATTGCACGTGTCCAGGTGAAGGATTGTGGCATCGTGTGCCAGGCTCCTGCTGGCGTGTGGTTTAAATAGGAAATAATTGTCCCAATCATTAGGTATCCTTACGTGTCGTTATCGGGTGTGGACATCAATGATGACCTAGGCATGTCACGTAATGAGGCATAGATTTTCTCACGTAAGATACTGCCTTTGTCGCCAGGAGAGAATTAAACTTGAAGTTTGAGCCATAGTCTGGCAATGAATCTGGACTGGTGTGTAGGTCATGACTCCAAGATGAGTCTGGACTAGGAGGTGAGCCATGACTCGAGTGGTAATCCGGGTTCCAGGTGACTCCTGGCTCAGAGATAAGCTCAGGCTATACATAGCCTATCAGCTGGACTGGCTTAATACTCTATAAATAATCTAATTTGGTCATTAACTTTTAAAATTTGTGTGGTAGAATGAATCAAGTCAAAATTAATATGATACCTCTGGTAAAATGCCTAATCTTGATTTTCTGTATTGCTGGACCGGCTTACTAATCTATAAATAATCTGACTTGGTCATTAACTTTTAAAATTTGTGTGGTAAAATGAATCAAGTCAAAACTAATATGATACCTCTAGTAAGTAGTTGAATCTAGTTAACAGAAGCTAGAGGCAATGACTCTTAGAAAGCAGATTGCAGCTAGTTGTAGAACTTTAGAGAAATTCTTTAGGCAGTTATGATATTGTTTTAGTGTAAAACGGATCCATTGTAGTGGACTTTCTATCTTGGTAATTTTTTAAAATTGACAACCTGTCTCAATTTGTGCATTTCTTTCATCTTCATATCTATCTCAATTATGTACTAGATTTAGAATTTGCTTGATTTGATGTTTACCGATAAGACCGTTCCTCTTCAATTTTTTTTGTAATTTTTGATTAATTATTTACTTACCTATCTAGGAGACTCAGTCAGAGAAAGCTGTGGAGGTGGTGTCTATGGATGTGTCCAAAGTTGTGGAGGTGGACGGCGTATTGAACAATGGAGATGAAGATCTAGAGGCACAAAATTATCCCCTATTTTAGTACTTATTAGCGCAATCATGAACTGGACCAGACGAAATTACAATATTTTCATTTTTTTTGTAAAACTATTAAGGATTTAGCGTATGTTCACTTTCACACTTTTGTAGAATTCCGAAAGACCTTTTTTGGTGTTACTAATGGTATTGGTATTTGTTTAAACTTTCACTCCTTTGTAGAACTCCTAAAGCCTTCTCGGTGTAACTAATGGTGGTATCTGCTTTAATTTGTATATGACTTTTTTTTTAATATTTAGTGGGCTTTTACTTGTATTTTAGCATTTTGCGAATGTTTGATTAGGATATAATTATACATTTAGTAAAATTTACTAAAGGTTAAATTTATTTATGGCACCATTTCATTACAAATGGATAGGTGCAAGAATTTGTTCGAATGATAAATTCGACCATATCAAGTTGAATTTATTTGACAATAAGGTCCTGTAGGTTAGATTTATTTGACCTTTTTTGGTGGAATTTATTCTTGACTTTGTTTGGTCGAATTTAAAATTCAAAAAAACCAAATCGAATTAATATTTCGACCAAAACAAGTCAAATTTAGAATTCAACTAAACAAGGTCGAATTTAATTTCCAACTAGGAAAGGTCGAATTTATATTTCGACTTACAATGGTCGAATTTAAGTGACAACCGTTTTTGGTCGAATTTATTTATTTTGGGCGGGATTTAAAATTTTTGACTTGGATTTGAATTTTTCAAGTGAAAATTTTGGTGTTACTAAATTCGACCGAAAACGGTCAAAATACATCGGTCGAATTTAATCAATCGAAAATAATCGGGCGAATTTAGATAAATTCGACCATTACAATTTCGGTAGAATTTAGATAAATTCGACCAAGTTTGGTCAAATATAGTTAAATTTGACCGAAATTGTTTGGTCGTTTTTAGCTGAAATTCTTGTAGTGTAACCTATGTTTTAAACTGAAAGAATAACTAGAAAAAGTTTATATTAAATTTTTTTAGCTAATTAAAATGTACATTACATTTGAAAAAATGGAAAAGGTGATGACAAAGTTAATTTGGTACTTAATTTATCAAATTAACTTCAGGGAGGGAGTATAGGTATACACATCACGAACACGTTACAAGTCAAGATGACATAATAAAAAGATGGCGAAGCCAGTAGGCTATGTTCGAGTGGTTTTAACTCTTATTTCCTCCTTTCACATTCTTCATTTTTTTCATCGTGGGATATTTTTAGTACCGTCTGGATCTCTAAAAGATCCAAACTAGAATTTTAATAACACCTTCACTAATCTTTCGTCAAAAAAAAAAAAATAACACCTTCACTAATTATATAATGATGAACTGTCGAATTATAACTAATATATTGTCATTAATTTTACAAGAGCAAACAAAATTTCGACTTTATTTTGTTTTTCCAATATCACTATTGAAAAGAAGATGATGATCTTATCTTGCTATAAGCCCCCATGTGACAATCAGCTTACTAGCTGTAAAGAGGCTTGATGATCAAATCAGCAACAGGGAAAGAAATTATAGGAGTGGGTTTAGTCTATGAAAAGACATTGTTGGAGACATCTAAGAAATCATAGAATTATGAGGCACCAGCGTGGTTGGTAGTTAGGAGGAATATGTAAGAATAACCTAGTAGTTTAATGATTTTAACACACTTGTACAAGATGATGAATTAGAAGAAATTTATGTGAGAGGATGGCTGTGTGGCAGTTTGTTAGTGATTGATGAATTAAAAGTCATATATGTCCGCAACAGCTACCTTAACTTAGACGCCTCTTCCATCCTCCTCCATGATTGCGACTCTTTTTCACTCAACTTGTGCTATCGCACCACCCATCTCTCAATCTCTTCAATATGTGTTATCATCATCTTTAATATGTAATCATCTTTCAAGTGATTGATCAATGGCTAGTTAAGTAGATTCTACTGTAGTACTACCTCCGTTGATTCAGCTTTCTATTTTTGTTTATGCATTTTGAAATGCTTTGACCAAATAGTTTTGCAAATTATTTTTTAATTTTTTTTGTGAATAAAAATTTAAATATCAAACTTTTATTCAAAAAAAGAAAATGAAAAAATAATTTATATAACTATCTAGTTAATACACTTTAAAATACATGCTAGAAGTCAAAAGTGAACAATTATTTTGAAATTGAGGAAGTATAAGACAAGTACTTATCATTCCTTTTGCATGGATGTTTGATCAACCTCGAAAACTTGTTTCTGATTACTCAATCATCAGTCTCATTTTTTTAATTATACTTAATTAATTTAACCACTTTTAGATTCCCTTCCTTGGGGCAATCAGAAGTTGTTGAAGAAAATAATTACATAGTTGCAGGGTCTTTTCTCAAAGGTTTAAGACAATAATTGAAATTTAGATTGTGTGGTTACATGCAAAAAATTATTGGCTCATTCCCTTTCATTTGTACACTTTTCATTTTGGATCTACCTCTGATTTCTATACATTCCAAATATAATAACTTTTAATAATATAAAACACTATTACACCCACTATTTTTCTCCACTATCTCAAATCTATTATTCAATATTGATAGCTCCACCACTTTACCCACTTTTCATCTAATTTTACTCATTTTTTATATTTTTTCTTGATCTCGGAGTATATGATATAGTTTGAAAGCACCCCGTCAATCTTTGTTTAGTCCAAGGTAGAATATTATTTAAAAAATATTAGAGGTCCCAAATTACACACTAATTTTTTTTATCAAATAACAAGTGTTATATTTTTATTGACTATATAATAATGAGTCTATGTACATTCACACTACTATCTTCTCCAATAAAATCAACTCATATTTACCACATCACTATTGTCACATTATTAATATTTACAACATCACTATTGTCACGTTATTTAAGTAATTGACATCTAATTTGATACTTCCAACCTTCCTCATATTATTTAGTGGAACTTTGTTATCTTCTTAGTGCGTCAAAATTTATGAATAAATTTGCCAAATTAGTGTTTTCAAAAATATAAAGTCAAGCATAAAATGTAATTGCAAAAATCAAAATGTGCACTTCTATATATTTTTTTATCCGTTAAGTACGCTTGTGCTATGCACAAATATTTTTTTAATATATTTTATTATATTAATTTACAATTTCATTCTTAGTATTCATATTTGTTTTAATTTTTTAATTTAATTAATATTCATAATTCTAAAATACAATATTTTTATTATATTGTTGAACTGTAGTGTACTTCTATATCTCAAAAAATTCAAAAAGTTATTCTATTAATTTGCAGAATCAATAAATTCTCCAATATTCGTGTGCATTCAAAATCTTAAAATGTGACCAATGTATAACCTAATTACCAAAATTAAATTGAGCTCATTGGGAAAATTTAAAATTATTGCTTAGGATTTAAAATTACTTAGAAGTCCTAAGTTAAAAGGATTTTAAGTTAATATTTATTTGGGTCATTTTGTATTATGAGTCACTTATTACACTACACCAAAATGGCCTTTGCCTACCGTCGAATCGAATCGGTAGGAAAAGACTCGAAATCGGCAGTAAATGATCCATTTCCTACCAACGCACGTTGGTAGAAATTGTTTAAGTCGAAAATGTCATTGGTGGGAAATGCTAATGACCGGGTCAACGAGTGCCCCACACGCTGACGCCGATTTCCTACCGAGCATCTTTGAGCACATTGGTAGGAATTATTTCACATGGCATGTAGAATGTCATTTCCTACCAACCATTTCCTACCATCTTTATTAGCATTTCCTACCAGTCATTTCCTACCGTCCTTACCATACGGTAGGGAATGAACCAAAATTGGTAGGAAATATTGGATTTCGAATGGTAAGGACGGTAGAAAATGAGTTGAAGACGGTAGGAATTACTGGACATTTTGTTTTGATTTTTTTTCAATTTATTGTTTCCCCTCCTAATAATACAAATCATACTTGCAAAACAAAATCTAATACAAAGGACACACAATTACATTTTATAGCAAAAACACTCAATAACAAAACAACCATCCATTACATCAAAAGACCATTACATTAAGTTCCCCCTTATCACACCATGATATATAATCCCTTTACAACAAATACATATGTGTTCAACACAACTATAATACATATTTGTTCTAACATACTATAATTATAACCATTACAACAACAACAACAAAAAATTAAAACTTAACCAATCTCCTTTACCTTCATCCTTTAAAATGTCATCACCCTCAAACTTGCTTTCAATCTCGTTTTCTCCATTTCTTTTGCCTTCAAATCCTACAATTTACATAATAAGTGGAACCAATTAACAAACAAAGAACAATCAATACACAAAATTTAAACTAAGTGTAAGGATATGTAAAAAAGAACTAATTAGAAAACAAAACACAAATGCACACATATTATATGTAAATGAAGTACAAATATAAAAGATTAAAAAAAAATTATACTCAAATGATTGAAATGAAGGAGGAAATTGAGATGATTAAAGTGAATGAGATGAAGAGATTTATGTGAAATGAAATAGATGAAGAGATTTATATGAGATGAATGAGAAAATTAAGATGATTAAAGTGAAGGAGATGAAGAAATTTATATTCGTGAAGTAGATGAATAGATAGAGATAAAATGAAAGTGAAAGTGAAGAAGTAGTTTATAATTTTTGGGGAAAATTTTAATTTTTTAGTTTGGGCGCACTTTTGAATTTTTTGTGAAATTATGGACCATTTCCTACCGACATGCGGTAGGTTTTGAGTTTGGACAGATTTTTTCAATTTTCGGAAAATTTGAATTTTCATGTTTGGGCGCACTTTTGAATTTTTTTTGAAATTATGGACTATTTCCTACCGACATGCAGTAGGTTTTGAGTTTGGGCGGATTTTTTGAATTTTTTGATTTGGGTGGAATTTTTAAATTTTCATTTTTTGGCGCCTTGTTTTGAACTTTTTGTGAAATTATACCCATTTCCTACCAACATGCGGTAGGTTTTGGTACTTGTTTGCTGAAAAAATGTTGATTTCACAAGGAATCGAACCCTGATGCACAGCGAATTCACACAACATCTCAACCACTATGTCAAGGTGTTTCTTGTGTTGTATGGTCATTCTAAATTATATGACAATACCACATTATTTTATACTTTTTTATTAAAAAGTCGTTACATATAACATTTAAAAATTATAATTTTTGGCATACATTATTTATTCATAGTGATACTGAGATTTGTACGGTTGGATCATTAAAAATTATTTTTAAAAAAATGAACCAATACAAACTATTAGTAAAATGTGATTAATTTGCAGTGATTCCTTATAAAATCATATCAAACCAATTTTAAAAATCACAATTTTTGGTACACGCGAGTAATTTGTAGTGATTTTGAGATCTGTACGGTTGGATCGTTCAATTTGTTTTTTAAATGAGGTCCAACCCTAGAGTTACCCCTAAATCTTAACCATGGAAGTTCAGTTATTGAAGAATGTGAATAATGTTTTTAAAAAAAAAAAATTGTAATTGTCATTTTGTTTTTGTAACTTCATGCAATAATATACAATATGTTTAACAAAATAAATTAAAAAACTTAGAATTTATTCTGTAACAATTAATTATTTATTAGAAAACCTTTCATCATTATAAAATCATTGCAAATGGAGTTAAAAAAAAATTATTCTTTGCATACATGATGTAATTTTAGTGATATTGATATCCGTACAGTTGGATTATCGGAATAATTCTTTTGAAAAACATTTGTCTAACCCTAGCTAACCCCTAACCCCTAAATTCTAAATTTTATTTTAAAATTAATTAATAAATAGAAGGCGGTAGGAATTGCTGAGAATGGTAGGAAATAGTGTTAATATATCCTACCGCCATATGGTAGGAAATGAGTTTAGGCGCCATTTTTGAAATTTTCGAGAAATTTTGGGTGCCATTTTTTAAATTTTTGGGAAATTTGGGCACCATTTTTAAAATTTGCTAAAAAATAAATTTAGTTCCTCATGGAATCGAAACTTAGACCTACTGAACAAAAACTAACACTCCAACCACTCTACAAAAATATTATCCAAGATTTATTTAACCATATATGTAATCTAAATTATTAAAAATAAACATTTTCAATATAAATTCATGGCAAATGAAGTTAAAAGAGTCTAATTTTTTGCATACATTATAATTTTATAAGAAAATGGGATTCCAAGATGTATTTACGATATGAAAATAAATTTTTTTATTTTTGTAATTATTAAATAATTAATTTATAAATGTTCGGTGGTAGGAAATGATGTATGACAGTATGTTTTAAATCAGAAGGCAGTGTAAATGTAGATAAGATTTAATTTTTCGTTACAGCTCATTTCCTACCAATAAGCGGTAGGAAATGGCCACGTGGCATGTCAACCAATCAGAGGATGACACGTTGTCTTTGGTGTGGTGAATATGCGACCCATTTCCTACCGCATAGGAGGCGGTAGGAAATGGGTAACAAAACAACAACAACTGAAGTGGCTTATGGGACCCACAACACCTATTTCCTACCAACTTTGGTAGGAAATTAGCACACCATTTCCTACCAATTATCGGAGGTAGAAAATAGGTGAAGCAAAACGACATCGTTTCTCGGTTGACGTGGCATTATGGGTCCACATGAGCCATTTCCTACCATTGACGGTAGGAAATGGGTGGGTCCCATGGGTCATTTCCTACCGTATGCGGGGACGGTAGGAAATGACCCTTTGATTTGAAAATTGGTAGGAAATACTCGGTAGGAAATGCTTCGGTAGGAAATAGTTGGTAGGAAAAGCCAATTTTTGGTGTAGTGTTAATTATTAAAAATATAAAAATAAAATAAAATTTGATAAATAATGAGAAAACTTTTCCTTAGAAACTTACCTAAGATTAAAAGAAAATTGCAAGCAAATTTTAATGACAATTTTGTAAATTTAAAATAGACTCCCAATATTTACAATTATACCCTCGTGCATTAATACCAAAAACTACTGTAATCTCAAATAGTTACCTAAGGTTATCCTTAAGAACATCGAGCCCATAGATAATATATTTGAATAATAATATTAATTTTAATCAAATAAAATTATCAAAATAAAATAAATTGTTGGCTCTTAGATATTAAAAGGTCAGAGAAACTTCAAATCAACATTCAACCTTTTACCAATAACGACGTGTCGAATGAATTGTTATGACGGCGTCGTACGTATAGTATTTAAATTGCCTCGTTTTACAGTTCTGATTACTTATATGGTGTTATTATGGGGACAAGGAAAGAGTAAATTAAGACACACATGTATAAGTAAGTAAAGAACAACTGAACATAACAATATATTATGTAGTTTGCAAGGGAGGCAAAGCACAATCTTCGTCTTCTTCTAGTTCCAGCAAACTCTAATCATCACGAACTCAATCGGAGCATTTTTAAGAGATTAATTTATAATTGTTATGATTGAATGGAATGTTTGATTGATCTCATTCATACATGACCACAAACTTTGTATTAATCTTTCCGGGCATGTAATTGTTGTTTTCCTTGAATTTATAACAAATATGAATAAAAAAAAAGTAAAACCAATTAATTAATCGGCCGGACAAATGTAATTAGAGCATACATAGACTCGTGATTCATGATCATGTCCAAAGTTATAAAATTCAGTGTATCTTCGGGGTGATAATCTAAATTGCATGTATTTTGTAATCACCAATTTCCAAGCTAGGTTCTGCATTTGTAGTCTGTGATTCTTTGGACCTTCCAAAAAATCACACACAGAGTTTAGAGACAACTTGATTAATCATCTGTATATATGTACATGCAATTTGATAGGGAGTAGTAAATATATTCATATAAGTTTCATGAGTCATACTCGTACGGCGTACCTCTTTGCTTGCATGATTGGAATTCATGCATGCACATTAATTATACATTCATGCATGCACATAACACATACTCGTATGTTCGGTCAATATATTCGTATCTTCAAATACAGAACTGTTACTGCATAAGATATAATTGTACGAATATATTTTTTAATAAACTTGTTTGTATAATTGTTTGTTTGTGTTAACGAAGGAATTTGGTGAAAACAAATTCGGGGAGGGTTGCTGGAATTGTGGTGGTAGTTGACGATGGTGTACAACGTAGGTTGAATATTGTATGTGAGATTAAGCCGCGATTAAGGTTGAATATTGAATTCACTCCTGTTCGCTAGATCGCATCGTGCCATACAATGTGCCTACGTACCCTTATTTATACGGATCTAGCCAAATGTAGTTCTTGGAGAGCAAGTAACCTATATGGGCCAGACTTCCTTATTTCTAGGAAGCCAAAAAGACATGGGTCACTGCCTTTGATACGTCATCATGAGCTGTCATGGTCTTGCTATTTTCTTGGAACGTGTGTGGATAAGTCATTGACCCGAGATTATCGGAGTCAACACTTATCTTAAATCACAGAGAAGAATAGCGAAAAACTAGCCCTGTGAGTATCAAGGGGCGACGCCCTTCAACCCCCTAGTAAGGCGAGGCTTACTATCCTGGATGGAGTCTAGTCTTTTGCGAAAATATATATGATTCAAACAGTTTTCATTCCTTCTGGGCGAGGTTCCTTCAAACCTCGTAGGCGAGGTTCCCCTCAAGCCCCCTGGGCGAGGTTCCATTCAAGTCCCCTGGGCGAGGTTCCCTACAAGACCCCTGGGCGAGGTTGGTAGATTAATGAGCTAGGCTCAAATCACACACCTCTTATTGAATATTTATTATACTCTTTCCAATCAACTTGCGAAAAGCATATTAGGGATAGACAAGGCTTCCTACTAGTATGGGCTAGGCCCATTGGATACTCCCTGCTGACATTCATGAGCAGCACACTATTAGGGATAGGTGAGGCTTCCTACAGGTATGGGCTAGTCCCATTGGATATTCCTCGTTGTGATGGATGTTTTATCAAACTAGGCCTTCTTTCCTTAACCCAAAGGAGGGCGACGCCACCATCAAGGGCGAGGTCGACATTTCTACTATAACAACTACCCCTCATTTTCTAGTCTTTTCATGTGGACGAGGTTACTTTCGGTGGAGGAGGTTCCATATCCTGTAAGTGATCATGTGAAGGGTGATGCCCCACCGGAGGGCGAGGTTACTTCCGGAGTACGAGGTTCCATATCCTGTAAGTGATCATGCGAAGGGTGATGCCCCACCGGAGGGCGTGGTTACTTCCGGAGTACGAGGTTCCATATCATGTATAATGCTCATGCAGAGGATGATTCCCCACCTGGGGGCGAGGTTACACATTTCTTATATGATAATTGTAGCTATCTCCTTGGTAAATAGTCCACAGGCAAGGCTTCCCACAATTATGAGAGGCTACTTCTAGAAGGCAAGGTCTTTCTAGGGATGAGAGGCCTTTCTAAGTTGATAACCTAGGCTTCGTATCCTGTAGAATGCTTAACATAAGGCGAGGTTTTCCTTGTATACGTCCCGAGTTATACATTTCTTCCCTGATAGTAACAGTTGTCTCCTTACTAGTTAGTTCGTGGACGACGCATCAGGGAGAGGCGGCACTGCCCATGGACGTGGGCTAGGCCCAATAGATGTACCCTCTTGAGCTTTCCTTCTTTATATGTATGATATGGGACTGGCCCTACTAGTCTTCTTCCTTAAGTGCATTTAACCAAGGTCGATTTCACCATGTAGCCTAGGTTGATGCTAGTGAGTGACGCCATTGATTGCGGGCGAGGCTTAGAAATACGGTGGGCAAACTCATGGTTTAAACTATCCCCTTAAGGGTATCCACTTGCGCAACTTTGGTTCTCGCATTTTTATAAAATCAAAAAATTATCTTTTTAACACGACACCTTCTCGGTTCCCTTCCTAACTGTCCATACTAGTATCCACATTAATTTCATGACCTATGTCCATTTTTAAGAGGCTTGATCATATGCTCAAAGTTCATATAGTGAACTACTTAGTTACTCGAAACCACTTTCACTAAAACGGGTGTTTCTCCTAAACCGTAAATCGAAACGATACGATTCTTTCACCAAAATAAACTACAAAACAAGATCTACATGATCATGGGCAGTAAGCATTGTTGTTATGTCTAGAAGGTACCCGAGGTTTCTGTCTAATCTTTCCAATGAAAATCCGACATGGTAACGACGCTTAATCAAGATTCCCGTGTTTAAAACACTCCAACAATCCACCAATCAACAACCAATCAACCATACCTCTAATTCCTCGTATCAACCAACTTATAATCTGTCCTAACAAGTTCATACCAATACTCACAAGTTCAACCATCAAAATAATCACTAAACAATCATCATAACCAAGGATTCAACTTTTAATATCACATCAAATCTAATCATCATCATTTAATCACTATAATCAAAGCATAATAAAAGGTGTGAGAGTTTTATACCTTCCTTGATGCTTGGTATGCACTAACAATAGCTTAACTATCCTTGCTTGAGCTTTAAACAACCTTAACTAGCTTAATCTTCAAGATCAAAATCAAGAACACAAGTTAGTATTTTTGAAATCACTATTCATGCCTCAACTTTGATCCAGATCAAAATCAAGAACACAAGTTAGTATTTTTGAAATCACTATTCATGCCTCAACTTTGATCCAATATTTGACCATGCTACACTTCTTGTATGGCCATGAAATTTTGGACTTACCTTGGGTATATATTGAGGGAGATATGGTCCAAATGTGGCGATTTTAGGACGAGTAGAATTTGAGTTATGAATTTTTCTTTGTCCCTTGCTCATGCTGGGCAGAATTTGGGAGAAATGGGGGAGATGGATACTGGATTGCTTTTTCTTTTCTTTTGTCTAATTAATCTCAAGTATTACAAGTAATTAATTGTGGTGGAAATGATAGTTAAGTCACCTAGGGACACTTGTCATGCATTGGGTGGTTTTGGACAAAAATGGTGACAAGGTGGTGATTCATCACCTTGTCATCACCTTGTCATTGCCTATGTCATTGCTTGTGTCATTGCTTGTGTCATTTCTTGTGTCATTAATCCTCTTATTTGTTGCACTTGATGATCTTATATGATACTTCTCCTTTGGTTAGGGTTTAATGCATAATTCGTCATGCTTTTGCTTCGTTGCTAAATCCTGTTATGAGTTCGAGCGATTCCGAAAACGTTTCATTGCACTAATGCTAGGAGATATCCTCTTGATCTCTTTATTACCTTGGCTTAGTATGTGATCATGGATTTCTCATTCCATATGCTTTCTCAAAATGATCAATTCAATACATCCTCGACTACCCGATGAATAGTGAACAAAATTTAAAGTTGGAATCTCCTGATTCTGATCGCGTTTACATTCACTTATTCTCCTTATAGATCACTAATATAACTTCGAAACATTCATTCCATGTCTTCCATATAGTGTGGTCTGAAAATATTTTTCATTAGCAAAATTTACTATTCATCAACATTTACTATTCATCAAAATTTTAATTAAGTCCAAAATTTAGGGTTATTACAATGACGTTGGTTGACGGCCTATGTTGAAAGATCACCCCAGAGGGGGCCTTCCAAGAAAAAACCACCCCAAAGAGCCTTTCAAGCAAAACCACCCTGAAGGGCCTTCCAAAATAACTACCCATGAAGGTCTTCCTATCAAAATCACCCTTCGGGGTCTTCAAAGACAATCACCCCTTAGGGCCTTCATACTACAACCATTTTCTTCCCAAGCATCGTCCTCGGGGAAGACGTCGTCTACTTGATACTTAATTTCTTTTTTAGAATTGATGAAATTGATCTTCATGCACTCATACACTTAGAATATGCTCCCACACAAAACAATGTTGTCTTTACGAATACGTCTTCTTTCAGTTGTAGAGGCGACACCTTCAAATAGAACGAGGCATGTTGGGGGTATAATAACTACCCCCCAGTTCCTTGCAATAATTGTGTATAATATGAACTAGAGTTCATGATTCTGAAATCTTCACCTGCATAGGAAACCTCACATAGTTTGAAGCATATATTATGATATATATTCTAAGTGAATTCTTCTTCCTTTGCATTTCAACCTTTCGTGATTATAATTCATTCAAACCACACACTAACACTGTCATCGCCCTCTTTTTTCAGATGTCACAAAATACGACATCGAATGAAAGTGAAAAATCGTCTTCCAGAATCTTTCCTCCTCATATACAAGTAGAATGCGAGGTTGATAAGTCTCTAGGCCCCAAGTGTTGGCGAGCGCATAAAAGGGCTAGCAATTCTTTAAAACTTCCTTCTAACTCGCATTCTGAGAAATCTGACGAGATTGGTGACCGTGCCAGTAACTTTCATGCTGAGGAGGTGGGCGAGAATGAAGATGATCTCCATGACTTTTTTACCCCTCTTGATGTAACTCAACCAGGTTCGTCTAGATTGGGTAGAGGACGAGGTAAAGATGTAACACAATGTGCTGGGGTTTTTCGGGATGATAGAGATCCGTTTGCAGATGAAAGTGGAGCTCTTTATGAAGAGAGATACTACTGATGCTGAGTATGGTTTCAAAATGGGGTTGGGCAAGGCTTTCTATCATGGACTTAACCTCTTCTCTTAGAAGGATGCCATCATTAGTGACCATGACAAAGTTGTTAAGAAATGGAAAAGCGAGGCTACTTCTTACAAATCTCAATTTCTTGAATCCCGAAAAAAAACGATGGAGAGTTGAAGGTGAGGAAAGAAGAGGTAGAGAAACTGCAAGCAGAGAAAGATAAATTATCCCAAGAGGCGAGGCTTGCTAACGAGGCCCTCAAGAATAAAGTCTTTCATCTAGAGAAGGGGATGTCAGCTTTAAAACTAAGTCTTCGAAACGAGTTAAACGTAGCTTACTCTACACGTTTTCTATATTATGGCCTGAACTTTCTTGCTAGCGATTCTGATTATGATTGAGCGAAACATGTCACTCCCTCTACTCATGGCTACATGATTCAATTCAAAACTGACAATACTTCTTCCATTGATGATGCAAAGGAAGAACTCCACAAGAAGGTAGATTCAGAGTTACAAACTGCAGCTACCGCTGAAGCATCATGGCCTTTTGAGAAGGCAAGGTTATCCTTTATGCTGACTTCCAAGAGAAGACCTTTGCCTTTCAATTAAAATATTACCTAGATGCTTAGTCATTATCCCGTGTCAATTTCCTAAATTTTTATATTAATTCCAGCTTCGTGCGTTTAGTGGACTTACGCTTTCAGGGGAAGTCGTATTCCTATGCATCCTCTTCTACAAGGGAAGGACTCCAGCTCCATGCGTTTAGTGGACTTACGCTTCCTGGGGAAGTCGCATTCCTATGCACCTTCTTCCACAAGGGAAGGACTCCAAGCTGCTCCATGCGTTTAGTGGACTTACGCTTCCTGGGGAAGTCGCATTCCTACGCACCTTCTTTCACAAGGGAATGACTCTCTTCACCATAAGAGGATGGACTCTCTTCTTCATAAGAGGAAGGACTCTCTTCTTCATAAGAGGGTGGACTCTCTTCACCGTAAGAGGGTGGACTCTCTTCTTCATAAGAGGAAGGACTCTCTTCACCTATAAGAGGGTGGACTCTCTTCACCATAAGAGGGTGGACTCTCTTCTTGGTGAGCTTTCCGGAAGTACGGATAAGCACCCCGAAAGTACGGGTTTACCAATGTATTGTAAGATGTTGGAAAATGCTGATTTAATGAATGTGTCAGGATCGAGTGACATCAGTACTTACATCATCAGTAGCTGACGACTAATGACGTCATCATCAGTAGCGGATCAAATCAGAAGTTATGATGATTGATACTGTTCCAACATGATAGAATATATATTTATATATTTTTTATATGATTTTATTCATCATATTTATTATATTTTGCATTTAATTGGATTTTTATTTAATAAATTTTAATTTTTTATTGTAGGAAGCAATGAAATCCTAAACTTGGAAGGATTGGAGAATAAAGAGTTTAATTTGGAGATTTATTAGAAGTAAATTCGGATTTGTTTGGCTGCCTGCACATAATTCACTGTTTGGGTCATATCTTGAGTTCTAGAAGTCAGAATTGGACGATTTAACAGCCCACACGAAGATAATGGAAATCTCTTTTATTCTAAAATGGTCCAAATATCAAATTACATCAGGAACGGATCAAATTTACTGAAGAAAAGTCAGCTACGAATTTTCCTTGTAAAACAGAATCAGTTTAGGAAACGTACTTGTACTTTCCTCAAGGAATTAAATATTTGAGGATATATATATATATATAGACATGAGATCTGAGAGATAAGAGGTATATATACGGATATACATAGATACATAGATACATACAGACATAGAGAGACTTGTACTTTTTCTTCTTGGAGAAAGATTAAAGGTTTTTATTCTCTGTTCTTAATATTATCACGTGTTCTTATTATATTATGTGTTTTGTTAGTTTAATTATGAGTGAGTAGATATTTAATCTAGGGTTAAGTTGAACCCTAGTTATGATTTATGTATGATTTTCCATAACCCCCCAATTTAGTTATGTTGTATGCTCTTGCTTATTGAGTTGTGCTTAATTAACAATAACATGTCAGACGTGATTATGCGTATTGTTTGAACCTAATATCTATTTATCATCGAAAGTTGGACTTAGATGGTTGTGATTTATCCAATAAGGACATGAACTTCTCCATGAAAATAGGTAGAATGGATTGTTAGGAAGTTAGGATGCTGTGTTTAATGTCTCTAAATTGCATGATACCATGAAAATAGGCTTGAGTGTATTTTAGAGAAGCCATTAATACTCGAGAGAGGTCATTGGTATTTTCTAGGGCGCATCTTTCCTCTTGAGTAGCGTATGATTAATTGGGGTGGAAAATCATAATTGCATTGATTCATGCTAGTGGGGATACTTAATTCTAGATGTTTTAGTTAATTTATAATACAATACAATTTGCCTTAGTATAATATTAGTTTAAAAATCTCTCAACAATTTATTGTGTTACTTGCTTAGTTGAATTGAATCAAGAATAACTAGTTATTGATACGTTTGTCTCTGTGGGATCGACTCTGACTTGCCCTACTACATAGTTAGAAGGATTTGTTAGATATTATTATTTGATAGGCACGCGACAGCCTTGTCAAATTTTTGGCGCCGTTGCCAGGGACAAAGCGGTATTAGATTAGTTAATTTTTGAGTTAGTTTAGCTAAGTCTTTTGGTTGTGTTGCTTCGGCTATTATTCCCCTGTTATTTGATCTTTGTTTCTAGTTCTCTCATTGCATGCACACTCGAAGTTTAGGTACAGAAAATTTGATTGCTCTTGATCCTGAAATTGAAGCTACATCAAGAAGACAAGCAGGACTACGAAGGAAAAATAAAGACAAGGAAGTTATGGGTGAGACAGCAACTAAAGCTCTCAGGGAGTATGGTATGACAGACGCTACAGACGTACTCTCCAGTATTGTCAGACCAACAGTCACAGCTACCCAATTTGAACTAAAGCAACAATTCATCCAATTCATCTCCAATGATTCTTTCGCAGGATTGTCCACTGAAAATCCTGTTGATCATCTTGAGAGTTTTCTGGAAAAGTGTGATACTATAAAGCTGACCAATATTAGTGATGATGCTATTAAGCTGCACTTATTTCCATTCTCTCTCCGAGATGCAGCAAAAGATTGGTTGAAGGATGAAGGACCAAACAGATTCACTACTTGGGATAGTCTAGCAAAGGCGTTTCTACTTAAATTCTTCAGTCAGAAGAAGACTTCAAAGCTCAGGAATGAAATATCTAACTTTCGTCAAGATGATGACGAGCCACTTCATGATGCTTGGAGAAAATTCAAACGACTTCAGAGACAATGCCCTCACCATGGAATTCCTGACTGGTTGTTGATCCAAACATTCTACAATGGGTTAACACAAGAGTTTCGAAATTTTGTTGATGCTTCTTCCGGTGGATCTATTATGAAAAAAAGTACGGATGATGCGAAAACTTTGTTAGACGAGATGGCGTCTAATGATAATTATCCTTATAGTGACAGAAATCATCCAAAAAAGGGTGGTAAGTATGATGTTGATGCTCTAACCATGTTGAATACTACTATGCAGGCAATGGTTAAGAAGATTGAGCAATTGGATTCTAGAACTTCATCTAAATTTGCCTCATGTGAAATATGTGGTGTAGTTGGACACACTCAACATGCTTGTCAATACAATCCCTCTGGAACAACAATGGAACAAGCAAATGCACTCTACAACCAAAATCAAAGGCCACAATATAATCCTTACTGCAACACATACAATCCAGGTTGGAGAGATCATCCTAATTTCTCCTACAGAAATAACCAGGCTCAAGCTCAACCTCCACAAAATAATTTTTCTCAGCCGCCAGGTTTTCAACCAGCTCAGGCACAAAAATCTAACTTGGAAAATCTTTTGGAAGGATTTATCTCTACACAGGCAAAGAAGAATGATTACTTTGACTCGAGTATCAATGAGATAAAGGCTCATAACAAGTTAATGGAGAATTCCATCACTCAAATTGCTCAACAGTTGAATCAACTTAACAAGTCTTCAGGCCAACTTCCTGGCCAAAATGAACAACCACATAGAGCCCACGTGAATGCTATAACTTTAAGAAGTGGTAAGGAATTGCAAGGGCTGGAGATGAAGATGAGTAGTGATAATTTGACTGTTGAAGAAGATAGGGAGAAAACTCAATCTGAAAATGTGATTGTGCAAGAAGCGGTTGAAGAAGAGAAGAAGGAACTCACAGTTGCTCCAGTCAGACCTTATGTACCACCTATTCCGTTTCCACAAAGATTGGTGCAAGCTAGGCTTGGAGAGAAGTTTATGAAGTTTATGGATATCTTGAAGAGGTTAGAGCTTAATATCCCTTTCTTAGATGTTATCAAAGAGATGCCTTCATATGGGAAGTTCCTTAGGGAATTATTGTCAAACAAAAGAAAGATTGAAGAAAGTTCTACTATCTCATTAATGGCAGAGTGCAGTGCTATTTTGCAAAACAATCTTCCTAAAAAGCTAGCTGATCCAGGTAGCTACTCTATTCCTGTCAAACTTGGGAATTTTGAAATCAAACGAGCTCTATGTGATCTTGGGGCAAGTGTAAGTCTAATGCCCTTATCAATCTGCAATAAGCTTCAGATGGGTGAACTCAAACCCACGCGTATATCTCTACAATTTGAAGATAGAAGTGTAAAAGTTCCACTTAGAATACTTGAAGATGTTCCTGTCAAGGTAGGAAAGTTTTTTATTCCATGTGATTTTGTTGTCATGGAGATGGAGGAAGATGCACAAAATTCTATTATTCTCGGAAGACCTTTCTTAGCTACAGCTGGTGCAAAAGTTGATATGATGCATGGAAAAATTTCTTTTGAAGTTGGAGATGAGAAATTGGAATTTAAATTTTCAACTCTTTGCTTAGCCCTTCTCTGAAGAAGAGTGATCTTGAAAATTGTAATGAAGTTGTTCTTATGGTTAATACCTTGGGTGAAGATCAAGATATGAAGGCTGATATTTTCCTCTCTAAACCTCCTGCAATTATGGTGAGAGATTTACATGTCATTAATGTTGATTTGAAGCCTTCAACAATGAAATCGATTGGTGAAATTCAGTTTGGTGGATTATCTGTTGAAGATCCTGATGTTCATATTGAAAACTTTTTGAAGATTTGTGATACTATCAAGTGTGATGGAGTTTCTGATGAGGCCATTCGACTTCGATTATTTCCTTTCTCTTTAAGGGATGGAGCTAAAAATTGGTTATTTTCATTACCCTCAAATTCCATTACCACTTGGGAAGACTTACTTATAAAATTTCTTTTTAAGTTTGTCTCACGTGATGAAACGTCAAGGATAGTTGTTGCACTCTTAAAGTTTGCTCGAGATAGAAGAGTCGTATTGTTGGATAAATCCGTGGATGAAAGTTATAAGTTTTTGGGAGAGATCATGAGAAAATATGTTGAGAAAGTGGATGCTCCACTTTCGATCCATTCACCAGGTTGATTAACAAGAAGGTCGAGCTAATGACCTTAAAAAAGCGCTTCTTGGGAGGCAACCCAAGATTTTGGAGGAGGAACACTCTCCCACATTTTCCAACCGAGACTTCATGTACTAGGGGAGTATTTCTAACCTTTCTTTGTATAATTTTTCACTCTTATTCTTTTTGTATTTCTTTTAGGTTCTTGTTAGCTTTGCATATTTATATATATTATTCATTGGGGACAATGAACCGCTTAAGTGTGGGGACGTGTTCTTAATAATAATATATCTAAAAAAAAAATTATATATCATAAAATTCAAAAAAAATTGAAAACTTTAAAAACTTTTGTATATAATTGCCTTGTCTCAAAAGCATGTTAGCATGGATAAGTACACATTGTGTAGATTAATTTCGCATGATTAATTCTGAGTGTCACATTCATGAAAAATCATTTAATGCTTGGTAATTCCTTGTGTGTGCTTGCGAAAATTTGAAAACTTGAGATGCTTCTTGGTCAATTTTAGTGAGTTAAGCATGCTTTCACCTTATGAGAATTTGAGCCTAATTTATGATTGATAGATTTTTTATCAATCCATTTTTTTTGTTGTGTGATGTTCATTATGCATGTTGCTCTAGAACTTGTTTTAAACCGTTTTGAGACTACATGACATGTGTATGCATGAATATGATAAAGGCACTAGGATTAACCTCATTTACCCAAATAGTGCCCATATATATGAAAAATAATCCTTAGTGAACCCCTTGAGCTTATACCCGTTTCTTTCATATATCACCAATCTAAAAATTTGAGCCTACTTATTTATTCTTGTCTTGATTTACTGGTAGAGCATATTGATTCATTGATGGGTTGGTGAATATCTAGTGTGGGGATTTCTTTTGGTTAAAGTGTTACATTTTGGTGGGATACAATATGGTATGAAAGTTGCAAACCAAGTATCAAGTACTCCTTTGAGATCAATGGGTGGCAAGTGCAATGTCATATTAAAGGGACGATCCATGTGTGCTGGTATTAAGTACATTCTTGTGACTTTTCACCGTCCTTGGTTACTGGAGAATGACTTGACTTTGAAAAAAAAGGAAAAAAATTATGAGCAAGAGGAAAATCAAGTAGAGTGTGTTCATTTGATTGATACAATGTGAAAGTGGGAAAGTACATGGGCTATATGTACTTGGGAGTTTAATGCTTGTGAGAGCTTGACCAACTTTTACATGATCTAATTTTCATGTTGGGTGCTTTCATTAAAAGTGAAAACTATGCTCTATCAGTTATCAACTTTAGCCACGTGTTAGCCTGTTTCTTTGATATCCTACCCCGTACCTAAGCCCCGTTACAACCTTTAACGAAGGCCTTTTGATTCATGTATGCAAATGTACGAAGTGGTGGAGATTTGGTGGACAACCAAGTATATGCTAGCACATGAGTACATTGATTGAACTTACTTGAGCGATACACTTATACCCATACACTTGTGTGAATTGAGAGAAATGTGAGAATTCTATCCATGGCATGCTTACTTGTTGAATGCGACTTTGATGTCTATCTCATGATATTTTTGTCTATCTAGACATTGTGTGCATACTTGGATTATTTTGTGTTAATGATGCTTAAAGTGAGAGTACTTGTACTTTCAGACACTTTCAGGTTGTTATGTGATTGAGATTTACAATGTGTGGAGTACTATGACATGTTGCATTTTTGAGAGACTTGGTGGTTGAAAATATTTGATTTTGTGGGTATATCTTCTATAAACCCTCACGAGACAAACCTCGTCCTACTAGGGCTGCCTAGGGATTTAACGGCTTGTTGCATATGCTCAATGCAATCGTGTCATCTACGAAAGTGGTGGTCCTATTAGTTAGTATTATTTTTATTTCTTTATTTGCCCGAGGACGTGCAAAATGCTAAGTGTGGGGAATATGTATAACCGAAGCTGTTACAGAAGATAAGCGACAAGAAGATCAATCTAATTAAATAGAGATTATCTTGTGTAACGGAATGTGTAGCTGTGTATGTATATAAACACAGAATAGGTTTTACGAGAGTAATAACTTTACACGAGTATTTTTGTAAACCTAGCAGCTCTTAAGAACTCATAGTTTCTTGAGAGAGTTTGTATCAGTTTTTATAAAGATTAATAAAAGCTGATATTGATTGTTTTATATCTGTTTATTCGATTATTTTATACGATTATATTCAACCCCCCTTCTATAATCGACATCTACCGGGTAACAATTGGTATCAGAGCAGACTGATAAATCTTACAAATCAGAAACGATCAAGATGTCAGGAAACATGTATGAAACAATGAAGATTCCAATGTTGAAGAAATCCGAATTCTCAACATGGAAAGTCAAGATGACGATGTATCTGGAAGCTTCAGATCCTGATTATATTGAAAGGATAAATGATGGATCATTCATTCCAACCAAGCCGGTTGCTGCAACTGAGACGACTCCTGCAAGTGTGATTCTGAAAGAAAAGAAAGAATGGACGCCTGAAGACAAGGAGGCAATACTGAAAGATGCAAAGGTTAGAAATATCTTACACAATAGTTTAGATACTGTTTTATCTAACAGAGTTATTGCCTGTAAGACTGCAAAGGAAATATGGGATGCCTTGGAAGTTCAATGCCAAGGAACTGAAGAAATTAAGAAAAATAGAAAAGGCATTCTTATTCAAGAATATGAACAGTTTGAAGCAAGGAATAATGAAGATATAACAGAAATCTATGATAGATTTCTCACCTTGCTGAATGAGCTCTCGCTTGTGGGAAAAGTGTATGACGTTGAAGATTCTAATGTCAAGTTTCTAAGATCTCTACCTATGGAATGGATAAATCAACAGAATCTTATAAGACACACTTATAGGATGAATTTGATGACACTTGATGAGATCTATGGCATGCTGAAAACATATGATCTGGAGATCAAGCAAAAGGAAGGTGTTAAATCAAAGTCAAAATCTGTGGCTTTAAAGACTGAATTAAAGGAAAAGCATGTGAATCAAAATAAATTGAAGGCCAAGGCACGAGTAGCTGTGGAATCAGATACTGATACTGATGCGGATGATAGTACTGATGAGGAGTCAGAAGATGATTCTGACAAAGAACTAGTGCAAATGGTGGCCATGATGGTTAAAGGCTTCAGAAGGATGAAATATGGTAAGTTCAGAAAAGATGGAAGAACTTCAAAAGGAAGTCAGTACTCTGATAAGAAAAACAAGTTCAAGAAGAATGATCTTTCAAAAGTCAAATGTTTCAATTGTGACAAAATGGGACACTATGCGACAGACTGCAAGAAGCCCAAAACTGGAAAGACTTCTGGAAAGGCACTTGTCACTTCACGCAAAGGATGGATGTATTCCTCTGATTCAGAAGTCAACTATGCACTAATGGCTGAAATTGAGGAAATTTCTGAAAAGGTGCCTGAAACTACTTATGCTTTTGATATAAATAATATGTGTGAACTAAGATCTTTTCTGAAAACCATGCATATTAGCTATAATAATCAGTCTAAAGAAAATATCAGAATCTTAAGTGAAGTAGCTGACATTAAGAAGAGGAATGATTATTTAGAGGCTGAGTTAGTAGTTTTGACAGATACTAAGAACTTGTGTGATAAACTTAAAAGGATAGAGACAGAACGCATGCTAAAAATAGAGTCTCTAGAAAAGGAATTAAAGAGAGAAAGAGAACAAATTAGAGTGTGGACTCATTCTGGTAAACAGACTCATCTTCTCATGAATGATAAAAATTGGAAGAAGTGCTTAGGATACAAAGAGAACAAGGAAAAAGAAAAAGAAAAAGTCACTTTATCCACACACATAAAGTTTGTTTCAGAAAGTGAAATGAAAAACAACTCATCCTTTGAAGAAGGATCGAGTTCTAGTACTAAGGTAGTTTCTGAGGAAGAAATGACAGAAGAATTAGTTTCTGATATAGAGATTGAATCAATCTCTAGTGAAGAAAATAAATCATATGCCTCTAAAACTAGCACTGAAATTCCTATTAAAACTTATGCTAAAATTAGTACTGAATCTGCAAAGAAAAGTGTCAAGAAAGAAAAGAACATAAGTCATCTCTCCTCTGGAAAGTTAAAGAAGAAAATCAGTGCAGTTACTGGTATTAAAAGTAAGAAAATTCCTAAAAGGCATAGGAATGGAAAACAAGGAATTGACAAGTCTAATGATTATAAATATATTCCCAATGCTCCAATAAAGACATGTCATACATGTGGCAATACTAATCATCTTGCCATTGATTGCATGAAGAATAAAAAGAAGAGAGTTGATATTCCTATATCTGATGTTAGGAGTAGAAAAGTTGGTTATAAACCACAGAATCCATGTTCTCACTGTGGTAGTAGTTGGCATTCAGTTTACACATGTAGAAGTTATCATAATTTGTATCATGACAATTATGTGCCTTTACCCAAATTCAATAAAAGTGCAAGTTTTGATAATAATTTGACTCTATCATCTATGCATGTGTATGTTAAGAAAAACTCTGTTAAATCAAGTTCAATTGAGTCAAAATAAGTTGAAAATGATTTAAAGAAAAATTCCGCTGCAATTCTTAACAAGAAATTGAAAAATAGAACCCAACAAGTGTGGGTTCTTAAAAATTCTAACTGATTGAGATACTGATTGCAGGGCAACAGGAAAAATGTTCTAGTTCTGTATAGTGGATGTTCAGGACATATGACTGGAAATAAGACCCTGCTGCCAGATTTTGAGAAGAAAGCTAGCCCAAAGGTTTCCTATGGAGATGGCAATATAGGACACACCTTGGGATATGGCAACATTGTGATTGGAAATGTCATCATTAAAAATGTAGCTCTGGTAGAAGGATTGAAGCACAATCTCTTGAGCATCAGTCAAATTACTGACAGAGGTTATCACGTCAACTTTTATGAAAGTCATTGTGAGATAACTAGCAAGAAAGATGGAAAAGTGATTCTTACTGGTTATAGACGTGGTAACATATATGAAGCAAATTTGCACTCTGCTATTGATGGAACAATGACGTGTTTGTTGTCAAAGGAATCACTAGGTGAAAGCTGGAACTGGCACAAGAAACTGTCTCATTTGAACTTCAACAATATCAATGAGTTAGTTAGAAAAGATTTAGTGCGAGGTCTTCCAAAGGCAATGTATTCTCCTGATGGACTATGTGATTCTTGTCAAAAAGCAAA
The DNA here is from genome assembly GCA_030848705.1 of Heracleum sosnowskyi. Taxonomy (NCBI): domain Eukaryota; kingdom Viridiplantae; phylum Streptophyta; class Magnoliopsida; order Apiales; family Apiaceae; genus Heracleum; species Heracleum sosnowskyi. The sequence goes on along the minus strand of CM061243.1, from coordinate 83,753,806 downwards.
GCAATTCAACTTATCACTTGCTTCATCTGGATCTGTTTTTCCCCGTGAATGTAATGTCTATCAACAAGAAACGTTATACGCTGGTAATTGTTGATGAATATACAAGATTCACATGGGTCTATTTTCTTCACAAAAAGAGTGAAACTCCAGACATTCTGATAGAGCATGTAAAATTACTAGAGACTGGATCTAGTAACAGAGTCAAGATTCTTAGAAGTGATATTGGAACTGAGTTTAAGAATTCAACAATGGAGGACTTCTGTAAATCAAAAGGAATTGTGCAGCAATTCTCTGCTCCTGGAACTCCGCAACAAAATGGAGTAGTTGAAAGAAAGAACAGAACTCTAATTGAAGCTGGAAGAACCATGTTGGAAGAAGCTAAACTGCCTACTTACTTCTGGGCAGAAGCTGTCAACACTAAATGCTACACTCAAAATTGCACCTTAATCACAAGGCATGGAAAGACTCCATATCACATGGTTATGGGGAAGAAACCTAGTGTACAACATCTGCATGTGTTTGGATGCAAATGTTTCATCCTGAGAATTCATCCTGAACAACTTGGAAAGTTTGATACAAAAGAAGATGAATGAATTTTTGTTGGCTATCCAGACGCAACAAAAGCATTCAAGGTATATAATCTACGAACCAAGATTGTTAATATCTCAGTGAATGCATCATTTGATGACATAAAAATTACTGGAATTGCTGAAGATACTCATTAAGAACTGATTTTTGGAAATGAACTAGAATGTGATAGTAGTAGTTGTGATGTTGAGGGGGAGCCTGTTACTGCAACAGATTCTCTTGATACCACTATTGACGAACAGTTTACAGACAATTCTTCTATGAGTACTGATGGAAGTACTGATACTGATGGTACATCAAGAGATAGTTGTCAGGAAAATTCAAACTCAAGTGAAGCTACTCAGGCAACAGATTCAGGGGGAGCTTCTCACACAAGTCAAGATAGTTCTTCTGGAGAAGGCACTGATGTAGGGGGAGCATCAAGTACTAGGACTCAGTTACCACCAGCAAGAAGATGGACACAAGATCACACTCCTGATCTAATAATTGGAGATCCTGACACTGGTGTTCAGACTAGAAATGCTACTCAGAATGAGTGTCTCTTTCATAACTTCTTATCTCAAGAAGAACCAAAGAAAGTGGAAGATGCTTTAAAAGATGCTAATTGGGTAACAGCTATGCAAGAAGAACTAAACGAGTTTGAAAGAAATGAAATATGGAAACTTGTTCCAATACCCAAAAATAGATCTGTTGTGGGAACTAAATGGGTCTTCAGAAACAAGACCGATTCTGATGGAGTTATTACAAGGAATAAAGCTCGACTTGTAGCAAATGTATATTCTCAGCAAGAAGGTATTGATTATGACGAAACCTTTGCTCCAGTTGCAAGACTTTAAGCTATCAGGATATTCCTAGCATATGCTACACATATGAAGTTTAAAGTCTTTCAGATGGATGTAAAGAGTGCCTTCTTGAATGGAGAACTGGATGAAGAAGTGTACGTTGAACAACCTCCAGGATTTGTTGATCCCAAATATCTAGATCATGTGTATCGATTGGATAAAGCATTATACGAACTTAAGCAAGCACCAAGGGCCTGGTATGAAACACTTACTCAATTTCTTCTTGAAAGTGGGTTCACAAGAGGTACAATTGATAAAACCTTGTTCTACATACAAAAAGGTAAAGACTTGCTTTTAGTCCAGATATATGTTGATGATATCATTTTCGGGTCTACTAATGACAAGATGTGTCAAAAGTTTGCTAAGCTAATGCAGTCGAGATATCAAATGAGTATGATGGGGGAAATGAGCTATTTCTTGGGACTTCAAGTAAAACAGACTGATGAAGGAATCTTTATAAATCAGTATAAATACACCAGAAATTTGCTCAAGAAGTTTAATATGCAAGACAATGCTACTGCCAATACTCCCATGGCTACTGCCACCAAGCTTGACTCAAAGGAAGGAATTGAGGTGGATGTAACAAGCTATAGAGGCATGATTGGTTCTCTCTTATATCTCACTGCAAGTAGGTCGGATATCATGTTTGCTACCTATCTCTGTGCATGGTTTCAATCACAACCAAGGGAACCACATCTCATAGCAGTTAAAAGGATATTTTGATATCTAAAAGGAACGCCAAACTTGGGCTTATGGTATCCAAGGGCATCAGACTTCACTCTGATAGGCTATTCTGATGCTGATTTTGCCGGCTGCAAGATTGACAGGAAAAGCACTTCTGGGAGCTGTCAGTTCTTAGGTGGTCGTTTGGTTTCTTGGTTTAATAAGAAGTAGAAGTCAATCTCAACTTCCACTGCTGAAGCTGAGTACATTGCTGCAGGAAGCTGTTGTGCTCAGATTCTCTGGATGAAAAATCAGCAGCTGGATTATGGTTTGCACTTTTCTAAAATCCCTATTTATTATGATAATCAAAGTGCTATTGCAATGACAGGAAATCTAGTTCAGCACTCGTTGACCAAGCATATTAGTATCAGGTATCACTTTATTCGTGAGCATGTTATGGAAGGAGCAATTGAGCTTCACTTTGTTCCTTCTGATCAACAATTGGCTGATATTGTAATAACCCCAAATTTTGGACTTAGTTAAAAAAAATTGATGAATAGTAAATGTTAATGAATAGTGAATTTCTGATGAAAAATATTTTCAGACCACACTATGTGGAAGACAGGGAATGGAGGTTTCGAAGTTATAATATTGAGGTATAAGGAGAATAAGTGAATGTAAACGCGATCAGAATCAGGAGATTCCAACTTTAAATTGTGTTCACTATTCATCGGGCAGTCGAGGATTTATTAATTTATCATTATGAGAATTAAGAAAGCGAGAAGATCCATGATCAAATATTAAGCCAAGGCAATAAAAGATCAAGAGGATATCCCCTAGCATTAGTACAACGAAACGTTTTCGGAATCACTTGAACCTATATCAAGACCTAGTAACAAAGCAAAAGCGTAACGAATTATGGATTAAACCCTAACCAAAGGAGAAGTATCATATAAGATCGTATGTGGGACTCGTTGGAATTTGAGAATAAGTAATTCTGGAATTAAAATGATTTAAGCGATCAAAAACGATCTCAAATTGATAGTAAAAATTTCCGGACTCTGAACGATTTGAAATTTCAGAGAGAGCTTTGTGGAGTTAAATGATAACTAAGTTTGCAATCGGAATTTGAAAACGAGATCAAGGACTCGAGAAAGTAGAATAAAAACGAGTGCACGGAAGAGGTGGTGGTTAATAAGCCACGTGAGAGCATTGTTGGCTTGTTGAGAGCCAAACAACCTTTCTACCACACAAATACAAGCACATCACCACCTAGTCACCATTTTCTCCAAGGATTCACCCAATGGTTGACATGTGGCAAGGGTGACTAAACTCTTCCAAGACCACACAAAATGGATTCATCTAATTAGCATTATTTGACAAAACAAGAAAGGAAAAGAAAAGCAAAGCAAGTATTCATCTCCTCCATTTCTCAAAATTCTGCTCAGCTTGCACAAGGGAGAAAGAACAATTCATAACTCAAACTCTACTCGTCCTAAAATCGCCAAATTTGGACCATATCTCCCTCAATATATAACCAAGGTACTTTAAAAATTTGATGGCCATCCAAGAAGTGTAGAATGGTCAAATATTGGATCAAAGATGAGGCATGAATAGTGATTTCGAAAATACTAACTTGTGTTCTTGATTTTGTTCTTGAAGATTAAGCTAGTTAAGGATGTTTAAAGCTCAAGAAAGGATAGTTAGGCCATTGTTAGTGTCTCTAAGGCAACAAGGAAGGTATAACACATATGCCGTCTTGATATTAATTGAGTTTTATGCTTAAGTTTGTAGTATAGTTCGTTAAACATGTAGTATAAGAGATCCATGCATTTTTTTATGATTTTGGTTGGTTGAATGAGTTGTGGTTGTTAGGAATATGTTGTTCTTGATGATAATTATAAAAACACTTAGTAGATTTTGTGTTAAGTCAATTGTGTAGCTGTCAACGGAATGGTATGCTTTGCAGCATCCGTTGACAGGTAGCTCATCAACGGAATGAGTCTCATCAACGGAATGAGTAATGTAGCAATTGCACTATACAATACTTCACTAGTTGATAAACAATTGTTGTAGGTATTAGATAGGTTTTCTAAGTCATGTTGACTAAGTATTAGATAGGCAAAATAGGTTGGTTAATTGTAAATATATTGTGCCTTGTAATTTTGCCTAAGTGAAGACATGTCAACGGATTGGAGATTACACTATCAACGGATTGAAGAATGTACCATCAACGGATTGAAGAATAAAGCTATCAACGGAATACATCTCACTACTATCAACGGATTACTATCACTTTTCTGAATAGTTGACAAAGTGATAGTGACAGTTTTCTGACAGATCAAAAGGGTGATGTAGAAGTGTACTTTGCATTGGGAGCCATTAAAATGGTCACTGGGAATGAGGAAACATTCCAATTACCAATTAAGTTCTTGAGTGGGATCATAATAAGCATGAAGACAAAAGACAAGATTTCCAAGGACCATTGGACAAAAGGAATGAAAAGCAAGTTGTTGGTGGTTACCTTTAGTACTTTTTAGTGTAGCCAAAAATAGCATTGTAAACTTGGGATTTATAACCAAGTGTAGCAGTTCATTTTATGTAAGTAAAGTGAGATAGAATAATTTTGTATTAGCTTTCTTTGAAGAGCACTCTAACTCTACATTTGTAACTGAGCAGCTGTGCTACGTTTGTAACACAGATTATTCCCACAATAAAAACATCTCAGTTGGATCCTCAAAACATCCAACTGAAATTTTATATTTGCTTGAGTGTTTTTATTTTCTCTGTCAAGTTATTTAAAAGTTGTTTGAAGTTTAAAAATATCTAGAATTGTATTCAACCCCCCCCCCCCCCCCCCCTTCTACAATTCTGTTAGGTCATTTGGGATTAACAATTGGTATCATAGAGAGCTCCTAACATACAAGAAGTTTAAAGATCAAGGCCAAAACAGAAACCATGGTGAAGAAGGATGCCGGTGTAAAGATACCAGTTCTAGATAAGGACAATTACTTTCACTGGAAAGTAAAAATGCATCTACATCTCATGTCTATAGATGAGAGATATGTAGACTGCATTGAGAAAGGTCCACATGTTCCCATGAAGTTTGCATCTAGAGTTGGACTACCAGATGATGCTGAAGATGTGGAAATTCCAAAGCCTGTCTCAGAATGGACTGTTGAAGATGTTGCAGAAGTCCATAAAGATAAAAGAACCATGAACATTTTGTTCAATGGCTTGGAGCAAGAGATGTTTGACAATGTTATCAACTGTACAACTACTAAAGAAGTATGGGACACTGTTAGAACACTCTATGAAGAAACTGAGCAAGTAAGGGAGAACAAAATGCAACTCCTCATACAACAATATGAGAACTTTCACTTTAAAGCTGGTGAAACCCTAAATGATACATTTAGTAGGTTTCAAAAGCTTTTGAATGGATTAAAGTTGTATGGGAGGGTCTACCAAACCAAGGATTCAAACCTCAAATATCTTAGAGCTCTTCCAAAAGAGTGGAAGCCTATGACTGTTTCTCTGAGAAACACTCAAGAGTACAAAGACTATACTCTTGAAAGGCTTTATGGAACTTTAAAGACATATGAGCTGGGAATGGAGCAAGATGAAGAAATTGAGAAGGTGCAAAAGCAAGTTGGATCTATTGTATTGATTGCATCTGTGAACCAACTGGAAGATGACAATAAAGAAGCTGCAAGAGCCACAACTAGCCGAGCTAGTTGTAGGAGTGATGTTAGCAAGGGTAAAGGCAAGATGACAGAAGAAGAAGAACCAGCCAACTTGGATGACTTAGATGAGATTGATGAGTACATTGCTTTTCTTTCAAGAAAATTTTCTAAGTTTAAATTCAAGAGAAACTCAGAAGCAAGGCCACCAAGGAGAGATTTTCAACCTAGCAAAACTAATTGGGTTGAAAAGTCTAAGTCTAAATGTTTCAACTGTGGAATGATTGGTCACTATGCTGGAGATTGCAGAAAGCCTAAAGCTGAGAAGGGCAACAAGAAAATTGAGCCTGTTGATTATAAAAAGAAATACTTTGAACTTCTCAAGCAAAAAGAAAAGGCTTTCATGTCTCAAGAGTATGATTGGGCTGGTAATGGTGAAGATTCAGATGATCTTGTTGAGCAGGAAGCAAGTTCCTCTAGCTACCAGGTAACAACTACTATTCCTTCTGAGCTTTCTAAAGAGGAATGCAATAGTAGAATTAATGAAATGTCTACTGTATTGTATAATTTGCGTGTTACTCTTAAATCACTTACCAAAGAGAACTCAAGAATTAAAGAGACTAATTTGTTCTTAAGTGATAGAAATGCCATGTTGGAAGCACAGCTCATTGAGTTTGAGAAAATGAGGTGTGTTAGTAGGGATGCTAAGCTGGAACTTGAGAAAGTGTTAAAAAGGGAAGAGATTCTTAAAACACAACTAGAAATAGAACAGAGATTGATTGCAAAATGGAAAGATTCCAGGAATGTTGCTAGCAACATCATTAATGTTCAAGGTATGGAATCTTTCTGTGAACAATCAACTTGATTTCGTTTTATTGTGTGCAGGGAGACAAAAGGAATCTTTGGTACTTGGATAGTGGTTGTTCAAGACACATGACTGGTGATTCTACCCTGCTCACAGAGTTTTAGGAAAGAGCTGGCCCTTGTATTGCTTTTGGAGATGACAGCAAAGGCTACACTAAGGGATATGGCTTGATTTCAAGAGAAAATGTCATCATTGATGAGGTTTCATTGGTGGATGGTCTAAAGCACAATTTGCTTAGTATCAGCCAACTTTGTGACAAAAAAATTTTAGTTACTTTTTCAAGAGAAGCCTGTGTTGTTTCTAAAGGTGGAGACAACAATGTGGTAATGACTGGATTCAGAAGAGGGAATGTGTACATTGCTGACTTTAGTAGCACAAGTCCAGACACCATCACTTGTCTTTTCAGCAAGGCAAGCAAGGATGAAAGTTGGCTACGGCACAAGAAATTATCTCATTTGAATTTCAAGGTTATGAATGACTTGGTGAGGAGAGATCTTGCTAGAGGAATTCCACGGGTGGAATTCTCCAAGGATGGTTTGTGTGATGCCTGTCAAAAAGGGAAACAAAAGAAGGCATCATTTAAAAGCAAGACAGAGTCATCAATTGTTCAACAGCTTGAGTTGCTTCATATGGATCTATTTGGCCCTGTCAATGTCATGTCTATTTCAAAGAAGAAATACTGTCTTGTGATTGTTGATGATTTTTCTAGATTTACATGGACTTTCTTTTTGCACTCCAAAGATGAGGCATGTGAAATCATTATCAATCACATCAAGATAGTAAACAATCATCCTGATTTCAAAGTAAGAAGGACTAGGAGTGACAATGGGACAGAGTTCAAGAATTCAACTATGAAGATGTTCTGTGAAGAAAATGGTATTTTGCTTGAATTTTCAGCTGCAAGGACACCACAGCAAAATGGTGTAGTTGAAAGGAAAAACAGAACACTCATTGAAGCTGCAAGGACAATGCTAGATGAATCAAAGTTACCAACTTATTTTTGGGCTGAGGCAGTTAACACAGCTTGCTTCACTCAAAATATTTCTTTGATTAATCCAGCCAAGGGAATGACCCATTATCAACTACTCAAAAGAAAGAAGCCACTATTGGATTTTCTTCATGTCTTTGGATGCAAGTGCTTTGTTCTGAGAAATGAAGCTGAGCATTTGGGGAAATTTGAAGTAAAGGAAGATGAAGCAATATTTGTGGGATATGTAGCAGGGAAAGCTTACACAGTCTATAATCTCAGAACCAACATTGTTATGGAATCAGTACATGTTGTTTTTGATGATCTCAAAATTCAAGGTCTCTGTGATGAAGGTTTCCATGAAAGTCTTTCTTTTGAAAATGAGGAAGGAGATCAAGTGAATCATGTTAAGGCTATTGAGAAATAGCCTAAAGTTGTTGTGTCTAGCACAGATGAAAGCAGTAGTGAAGATGAAATTGTTGCATTAAGATTGAGAAGAATAGCTGCTAGCAGACCAATTGGTCATTCCGTTGACAATCATGGTGAACGATTCGTTGACAGTCAAAATGAGCATTCCGTTGACAGTCAGAATGGGCATTCCGTTGACAATCATAGAAACGCTTCTAGGAGTGATCACTTACGGACAACAAACTCAGGGGGAGTTTCTCAAGGACAAACATCTAATCAAGGCAATCATGATCATGAAGCTACATCTTCTAGAGCTAATCTACCTCCCTCAAGGAAATGGACTAAATATCATCCCTTTGAACTCATCATAGGTGATGTTTCTTCAAAAGTCCAAACTAGAAGAGCAACTCAAGAGGAATGTCTATATAGTAGCTTTCTGTCTCAAGATGAGCCAAAGAAAGATTAGGAAGCTCTTTTAGATCGAGATTGGGTTTTAGCTATGCAAGAAGAGCTAAACCAATTTGAGAGAAACAAAGTTCGGAAGCTGGTGTCCAGGCCTAAAAACAGGAGTGTTATAGGCACAAAATGGGTGTTCAGAAACAAGATGGATGAAAATGGCATAGTCACGAGGAACAAAGCTAGATTGGTTGCTAAAGGCTACTCACATGAAAAGGGAATTGATTTTGATGAAACCTTTGCTCCTGTTGCAAGACTAGAAGCAATAAGAATTTTCCTAGTCTATGCAGCCCATGCCAATTTAAGGTCTATCAAATGGATGTGAAGAGTGCTTTTCTGAATGGGGAATTGGAAGAGGAGGTGTATTTGAGTCAACCTCCTGGTTTTGAAGATGATGATCTTCCAGAGTATGTGTACTTTCTCCTCAAAGCACTCTATTGTTTGAAACAAGTACCTAGAGCCTGGTATGACACACTTTCATAGTTCCTCCTTGAGAATCACTTCACTAGAGGTACTTTAGATAAAACTCTTTTTCATAGAATTGTGAATGGCTCTACTATACTTGTTCAAATTTATGTAGATGACATAATTTTTGGGTCTACAGATGAAAAACTTTGTCAAAAGTTTGCCAAGCTTATGCAAAGTAAATATGAAATGAGCATGATGGGAGAATTAACTTATTTCCTTGGTCTCCAAGTGAAACAAGTTAATGAAGGCATTTTCATTAGTCAAACAAAGTACATTCATGATTTGTTAAAGAAATTTAACTTAATGGATTACTCTCCTGCCAAAACTCCCATGCCTACTGCTACTAAACTTGAATTGAATACTAAGGAAAAATCTGTGGACATTTCAAGTTACAGAGGCATGGTAGGCTCACTTTTATATTTAACAGCTAGTAGACCTGATATTATGTTTGCTACATGTCTATGTGCTAGATTTCAAGCTGATCCTAGGGAATCCCATTTAGTTGCTATTAAAAGAATTTTTAGATATCTCAAAGGAACACCAAACCTTGGCATTTGGTATCCTAAAGAATCTGGCTTTGAACTAATTGGTTATTCAGATGCAGATTATGCAGGATGTAAAATTGACAGGAAAAACACAACTGGCACCTGTCAATTCCTAGGAAATAAGCTTGTATCATGGTTTAGCAAGAAACAAAACTCAGTTTCTACCTCCACAGCTGAAAGTTGTTGTGCACAGATTTTATGGATGAAAAATCAACTACTTTGTAATAACCCGAATTTTTTTTGGTAAAATTTAAAACTTTTCTTATTATGATTAAGTGCATCAGTGAATAGTGAATTTGGTGGATGAATAGTGATTTTGAGGGTTAAGAAAAATTTTCATGCCACCTATGTACGAGACGTAGTGTGGATATTCCAAAGTCATATTAGTGATCTACGGAGTAAATAAGTGAATGCAAAGACGATCGGAATTCAGAAATTCCAAATTTTATTTTGGTGTAATATTCGACCGGGCAGCGAATTATATATTATTATATTCAAGAAATGAGATATGAAAATTGAGGATTTGAGGATTTAATATTTTGGAACGTTATAATTTTATTAAAGTCGATTTAAGGATTCGATTGTTGGAATGAATAGTGAATTGTTACTATTCACTGCGAGAATCGCGTAGCGTTTTATTCGCTCTTTTTGGAAAATATTTTGAATCGTTTCAAGAGGAACAAGGCAACATTTACTGGATTAAATATAGACATGGAAGTAACATGTAACAAGATTAATTCGAGGAATGCAACATTTGGATCATCCATGTGAAAGGAAACGAATCAGTAAAGCAAACCAGTAAAGTTACTTTATCTCAACCAGTGCATGTTTGACAAGTGTCGCAAGAAGAAGGCATCAAGGTGATGACTCACCACTTATACAAAATATCAGCATTTTGATTGATTAACCAAGATAAAGAAAAGAAAAAGAAAGAGAAGAACTCTCTTCTCCCCCATTCTGCCCAGCAAAAGCATCAAGGAAAGAAAAATCCATAACTCCATTTATATCCATCCTTAAATCACCAAATTTTAACCATAGCTTCTCCACTACATGCGCAACATTCGTTCAAAATTTCATGGCCAACAAAGGAGAGTAGCCTAGTCAAATCGCTTCCCCAAGTCGGAGAACAGAAACTGCCCTGCTTTTCCAGTTTCGACCACTCACCTTAGAAAGCCAATAAGTCGAGCTTCAAGCATCCCCTGGTGATGAGGTAGGACTCAAAAGAAAGCCCTTGAAGAGTCGAAGGTGTGGTAAAACGTTGAGAACCACACTCTTGTTTTTCGATTTTATATGGATTTTACAAAGTAACGATGAATAGTAACTTGTATTTTGTTTTGTTTTTGGATATTGAGTTTGTGGCTTCCAAAGGTTGTATTAAGCAAGGATCTAAGTTTATATAGGTGCATTGGAAGTAAACAAGCTTGGAGGAGGTATGAACCTTGAACCCTTGAATGTATTAAGTGATTTTTGAAGCTTTAATGGTGTAAAAGCATGCTTATGATCTTAGTAGTTATGATTGGGCTTTGTTATAAGTTATATTGAGTTTTAAGAACGTAAAGGCATTGCTTGGCCTCAGTTCTTGGTTGAATAAGATGTATATGTTGAGTGGAGTGATCGATATGCATTTTGGATGATTTGAAATTTGGGAATATCCGAGTTATAGCCGTCGTAATGCTCATTTGATTTAAGGCTGTTTTGAGCAAGAATTGCGAACTGGTCTTGGAATATTTTTCGGCAACATTGCCCATGAACATGTAGGCCTTGGTTTAAGGTTTGTTTTGATATAAAGATCATGTCGATACGATTTACGGTTTAAGAGAAAAGTGAGTTTTAGTAAACGTCGTTCGGAGGAACAACCCCTCTCTGGTCAGTCCCTTTGAGGCTATATTTGGACCACTTAGAAGCCATATTAAAATGTGAAACTTTGAGAAATAATACTAGAGACAGTGAGGAAGGCTCACGAAAAGGATTCGGATTAAAACGATTATTTTTCGATTTTATAAAAATGTTTTAGTCGAGGTCGCACAAGTGAAAACCACTGAAAACAAGACTTAGAAACCAAGGTTCCAAATGGTTAAGTATAACTTGGATTTGAGGATGGATTTCGAACCAAACTTATGATATAAGTATTTGACGAATAACATGGACTTAGTGTGACGCTAGAGCGAGCAAGTAACGCCTTGGTTGTATTTCGCTTACGTGTTTAAGCATTGAGTTATAAGTGGTTTATCGAGGGGATTAACCGTGTGTTTTCGTTTGACTTTGTATAGATTGTCCGGCATCGTCGCGAACCCCTATCACTTCTCGAGCATCAGGCAAGTTTACTAAACCTTACTCTATTGTTCAGAGTAGGTATATTTTCAAATATTCAATACTTGTGTATTCCCATGTTATATATATCAAATCTTTGTTGTGAGTATTGTGGCAAGTTTCCTAAATCTATACTTTGAAGTATTGATTATATATTACTGTTGTTGCCATGTGTGGAGTTATACAGTTTTGCGATACATGTTATATATCGTGTTAAATAGAATTTGACTTTTGGATATTATACGAGCTGTGAGATAATGTACTTATGAACCGGGATACCTTGTAGCTCTATAGATAAGAGCTTGTTTATTGTTTCGACTCTAGACCGGGAGTCGATATTTGTGTTATATAGATAGTCGTGGAAACCCGGAGGGATTCCAGCGGCAGAGTACTATTCATCTTGAAGAATATTATTATTAAATATTAATTATATTTCTAGAAAGTATTAATTACCTGGAAATGATTTGAGGAATGTTATTTGAATATTACCTCATTCGAAGGTTATTATTTGAAAATGATTTGGTAACTGGCTTATAAGCTAGATATGGGATATTAGCTATAACCCAGGGCTTTATATTTGCCCTAGGATAAGGGCGTGTGATTTTCTTGAAAGATCAGAAGTGATTATATTTTGTATATGATAAAGGTTATTTTCCGATAAAGATATCGGGTACTGTTATTCGAGGATTTACTATTTATATTATGTATGAATATTCATTTGAGGATTATCGACTTACAGAATATCATTTATGTTCATTTGAGGATTATTGACTTTAAGAATATTATTTATTAATATTCATTTTAAGAATATTATTTATTAATATTCATTTGAGGATTATCGACTTACAGAATATCATTTATATTCATTTGAGATTAATTATTTAATGAAGATTATTTTCGAATATTCATTTGAAATTTATTAATTAATGAATATTATTTTGAATAGTCATTTGAGGCTTAATTATTTAATAAATATTATTTTCAAATATTCATTTGAGGATACTTACTTAAGGAATATTATTTCAAATATTCGTTTAAGGCTACGTATTTAATAAATATTATTAATTATTTTCAAATCAAAAAGAGGTTCCCAAAACAATGTTTTTCCATTTAAATCTGTCTTTTAAAGGGGATTTAAATGCTCGCTCAACTATCAAAAATATGGGAAACCTGATTTAAGTGACTACTACTCTTTTTAAACTCTCAATTCAAAAACTTTCAAGAGACGGATATTTTTCGGAACAATGTAATTGCTGCAAGTCAAATATTGTGTTACCACCTCAACAATCGAGGGGTAAATTCATGGAACAAGTCGATATCCATTAACAAGCCTAGCTTGGGAAATATTGGGGAATCTTCCTTTCCAACCTAGATATAACTACTTAGTGGAGTCGTATCAACAAGTGTTACACTTGGGGAAAGGAGGACGACCTTTACGTTTCAGAGTCATGGATTTCATCTGAACTAGGAGTGGTGTAAGTGGTCCAGTTGCGATTGACCCATCCAACTTTTATGGCCCCAAATGGGCCGGGAGGTCACTGGAAGGCGGTAGAAAATGTCAGGCCATCGTGATTCTTCCATCTACATGTAGAAAACATATTTGAGCGGTGCGACCTGCTACTGATCATAGCAAGGTTAGGCACAACGGGCGCGGTAGCAACTCAAGTATTAGTTCATCATCCAATTTGGATATTCCTGCAACATGTATTGGGGTGATGAACCAATCGTGTTGGCAGGGGGTCGAAAAGTGTTTGGAAATGAAGTGTCAATAAATTCTTGCAACTTCATCTTTTATTTTATGAGTATGACTCTGATAAAACCTGATTAAGGATATATATACCTAAGTGGATTTTGGGTTACGGAAATATTATATTAATTTTCCTCGTAACTTCCTCTTTTATATCATATGACTATGTGGATACCTTACATAACATGAGTTATGGTAAGGGAGTTGTTTATACTGAATCATCTTATAACTTCTTTCAAGTTATGTGTTGATATTCTGCTTACATAGCAGATATTTTTGGAAGAGTTATATTGGTTTACTTTGAAACCTTATCTTTTATATTATACTAGAACTTTGTTCCTAATATAGCAAAAGCTTGCAGAAATATTATGAAATGATATTTGAAGTACATTAATGGTACTGTTTTTGGGAATACATTCCGATAAGGAAATAATTTCAGTATCGAGATATTTTGACAAATTATTGTCTTATACCCGCTTTATTCTGGGTTGAGTTAAAGGCAGGATTATGCCATATTTCTTTTATTACCTTGCTGAGCTATCGCTCACTCTTGCTATTGTTTTATATATATTATATAGCAGCGAAGCAGGATGCCAATGGGACGGCACATACCCCGCAAGGCGTTTCCATAAACAGTTTCTAGCAGTGATCCCGATGAGTAGTACGAACCAATCGAATCAGGCTACGGCTTTTGGCATTCAACTTATGTATAGACATGAATGGTATTAGAGGATTGTGAGCATCAGAAGGCTAAGTTGGTAATGTAACAATACTTAGAAATTGTATCAGTAACAGATTCAAAAGACATTTGGGTAATGTAATAAAAATTATTTATTCCGCAGTTGTTATGTTGTGTCGTTTCTGAGACTTTAACCTGTGTGTGTGTGTGAGACATATATTGTGGGGTCATGAGCAGGTGAATTATGAATGGTGTGAGTAATACAGGTAAGGCAAGGAGTACATGGATTGTGACTACCCTAAATCCCTGACCCCGGATTTGGGGCTGTTACAGAGATGGTATCAGAGAGTTAGGTTACAGTCCTCAGAAACGATAGGAGATCGAGTCTTACAATATCCTTAATAATGATAAGAGCATCTAGAGCTCAAATTGAGTTCGTAGTCGGGTTAGAGGATGAAAGGCATATGTCTAGTCCTATTTGTAAACACCGAGGATTCTACTCAACTTTAATTAAGATGTAATAAGTAAATAATAAAAATCAATTGTCACAGGAATCTCAGAAGGTTATATCTGTCAAAGAATGAAGATTAAAGTCATCTACAGACTTGAAGTGATTCTACATTGAAAGAAGCTCAATTTATTGATCAAGCCTCAATGAAGTATTCAAGCTCAGTGGATTTATTAAAGTGACATAGATTTCAAGTGGTGACAGAAAAAGATACTGATACGGAGTTCTTGAATGAGAAGGTAGTGAATCACTGCTTAAAGTTAAATAGATAAAGAACAGACATTGTCGTTAGTCACTCATGAACCAGACAGTACATCGAGTGTCAACGTACTATTGTGTTTGTTATTTATCTAATATTTAAGTGATTCTGGAATTAATTGAGAAGTCAACTAATTCTATTTATTCTCTTATAAATAATTAATATTATTAAGTATATTATTTATTAATTTAATTATGCAAAGAATTAAATTAATACATAATTTATTTAGTTAATTATTTAAATTAGAATATTTTTGAACTAGGAAGACTTAGATTTTGCACTAGGAAGACTTAGTTTTTTAAACTAGGAAGACTCACAAGTGAGTCTTCCCGATTGTCTTCCTAAGCCAAAGTTAAGTTTTCCCGAATGTCTTCTTAATACAATGCTTGTTTTCTCGATTGTCTTCCAAGGCAAAAAGAAATGTTTTCCAGCAAGTCTTCCATAAGCATTCTGCAAGTGGTTTGGCGCGTGGAAAGATATACAAGTAAATTGTATAAATGCAAAGCTAGGCAGTTGACATTCCACTACACAGATTTAAAACAGAAGACAAAAGCTAATAGACATTCCATTAAAAGCTCTGTCTTTATTTCTTCAACTGCAAAGCTCTAAATTTCTGCAGGAGAATTAAATCTTGATTAGTTCATAACATTTAATTCATAAGAACTGATTCTCTTGTACTGCTTTAGCTTTCTAGCGGATCATAATCCCTAGATTTTATATCGAACTACTTTTTAGTATTCGATCCTTTTTATTACAAAAATAGATAAATTCATGTCGAATTTATTCTAGATTTGTTTTATTAAGTTCTTTGTAATCAGTGATCAAAATTGTAACACCCCTCAAGTTTAATAGAGTTTCTATTTCACTTGAATATTGTTTCAGTTTTTATTCCGCATTAATTTATTCTAAATTGTTTAATCTTAAACGAACAAATTTCGATAAAACGGTATAGTTTGTATTCAACCCCCCTTCTACAAACTTATCAGGACCTAACAATTGGCATCAGAGCCTTTTGATTGATATACAAATCAAAGATCCAATTGTTTTGAGATTTTTCTTTTAAACTCTGATTTTTTATCTTATTCCTAAAAATCTCAAAAGATGTCTACTACACAGAAAGTTGGTACTGTCAAAATCCCTATGTTCAGTAAGGAGCATTATCCAATGTGGAAGAAGAAAATGCTTCTATTTCTTAAGGTTGCAAATCCTAAATACATTGATGTGCTGAAGAACGGTCCCAAAGTCCCTATGATTATTGAGGGAGAACTCATTGAGAATAATGTTGTGACTAGGGCTGCCAGAATGTACCCTAAAGATGCCAAGGATTACACTCCTGATGAGAAAGAGGATGTTACCTTGGATTCCTGTCTTCAGTTGATCCTTATTGATTGTCTTGATCCAATCATGCATAATCATGTTCTCAACTGTGATACTGCTAAACACATTTGGGCAACTATAGAGATAATCAATGAGGGGACAGAGGAAGTTAGGGAGAATATGCTGGAGATTCTCACCTCTCAATATGAGCATTTCAGATCAAACCCTGGTGAAGGTATCTCTCAGGTTTTTGAGAGATATAACAAATTAATAAATGATCTGAACCTCAATGGGAAGCACTACACCAACAAGGAGATTAACAAGAAGTTCCTTCTTACACTTCCACCTCATTTGGAGCACAAAATTTCTGCCATTAGAGAAGCAAGAGATATGAGTGAAATTGCTTTGGAGAGATTGTATGGTGTTCTGAAGACCTATGAGCTGGAGCAGATTCAACAAAGGGAGCTGTATGGAACTGGGAAGATTGTTGGTACCTCTACTGCATTGGCTGCTGAAGTCCCACAGAAACTGGAAGTGAAGCATGTTCAACCTTCCAGTTCTAACATGAATGTTATTGATGCTGAATATGGATTAACATCCATTGATCAATCTGGTGGTGACTTCTATTCCTTAGAAGAACTTGATCAGCTGGAGGATAGTGATTTGGCTTTGATAGTCAGAAAGTTTGGGAAGTTCAGATTCAAGAGGAATCCCAATCTTAAGTTCAGACCCAGATTTCAGAGAGGTGGATCTTCCTCTTCAAGTGGCTCAAGGGGTGGCTACAAAACTGGAACTGTGGAAAGGAGCGCAATCAGATGCTACAATTGCAATGAGTTGGGTCACTTTGCTACTGAATGCAGAAAGCCAAAGCAAGTGACTAGAAACACATTTGATTCTAGCAAGAAGAAAAAGATTGGGAAAGCTTATGTTGCTGAAGGAAAGAGTTGGGATGACACTGACAGTGATGAAGAAGCAGGTGAGATTGGGAACCTTGCTTTAGTGGCTAAAGAGGCAAGCACTTCATCTGCACACATGTCAAAGGTAATGTTTACTGATACTGAAATGATTCGTCATCTTGGTGGCACCTTAGAATGTGCTCGCACTGAAAATGATAGAATAATTCTTTTGAACACAAATCTTGAAAATGAGATAAAAGAATTAAAACTAGTGCATGTTAATCAGGATGAACTTGTTGAGAAAATAGCTTTTCTTGAGAATAGGGTTAAATGTTATATTCAACTGGAAACCATTCTTAAGAAAGAGATTAGTGAGCTCAAGACTAAAGCTAATGCCTAATTTAGCTCTTGTAAGACGGCTAAAGAGATTCTCAATAAACAAGCTATTGGTAATCATGTCAGTATAGGTTATGGTTATAATGAGGCCATTGGATTGCTTGGAATTAATTCCCCTTGTAGATTCAAATCTGAAGGAAAGGTTGTTCCATATGTGCTTAAGGGTATTGAAACACCCTTCTGTAAGGAGTCCGAAGCAGAACCTCTGAATGAAGACTCTATCATCATTGCAGAGGAGATTCGTGAAGAAGATATTGCTTTGGAAATTGATCAATCCAAAAAGTGTATATCTGATATTCCAGTCAAAGTTGCTACAACTAAAAAGACTAAATCAGATATCCATAAGTTGGATCAAAACAACTGTAGAACTAACATGCATGCTATTAATTCTTCTCATAAAGCATGTGGTGTGAGTAATTGCATGTCTTGTGCTTTTAATGTTATGTATGCTTTCTTTAATAAAAATCATGTATCTAGTGATAAGACTGCTCCACGTCAACATGTTAATAATAAGAAGCATGTTAAAGCAAAGACTCCTAGTCCTCCTCAGACTAGAGTGGATTCATTTATCCCTAAGCCTACTCAGAAATGTGTTAAGGCTGGCTATAAATGGAAACGCTCTTATGTGAAAGAGGTTGAAGTAGTTGTAGTTAAAAATGTTGTTTTGCCTGACAAAGGCCAATTCTTTAAGTATGCCGGACCCAATCAAGTGTGGGTTCCGAGGAAGGACTAATCAATCTGGTATTGCAGGGAGTTAAACAGGTAAGCCGTGTTATATGGGTTCTTGACAGTGGCTGTTCAAGGCATATGACCGGAGATAGAGCCCTGCTATCAGATATGGTTGAAAAAGCTGGCCCAGTAGTAACCTTTGGAGATAACAGCAAGGGTATTACGAAAGGATATGGCTGTTTGAAGTACGGAAATGTTATCATTGAAGATGTTTCATTTGTGGAAGGTCTGACGTTCAATCTTCTCAGCATCAGTCAGTTCTGTGACAGAGGATATTCTGTTTCCTTTGAAAGAGAGAAGTGCCAGATCCTTCACAAGAAGAATGGAAAGCCTGCTCTTCAAGGAGTGAGGAAAGGTGACTTGTTCATAGCTGATCTGAACTCGGGATTCAAAGATGAAGTTAATTGTTTTTATGCTAAAGCTTCATCAGATGATAGTTGGCTATGGCACAAGAAGATGTCTCACCTTAACTTCAAAACTATGAACTCTTTAGTCAAGAGGGAATTAGTTAGAGGTTTGCCTCTGATGGAATTTACACAGGAAGGACTGTGTGAGGCATGTCAGAAAGGAAAGTCAAAGAAAGCTTCTCACAAGGGCACTGATACATCATCAATAACTGAACCTCTTCAGCTACTGCACATGGATTTGTTTGGTCCAGTTAATGTGATGTCCATGTCAAAGAAACAATATGCACTTGTGATTGTTGATGACTATTCAAAATATACATGGGTTTTATTCCTACATTCCAAGGATGAGACCCCATTCCTGGTGATTGGCCACATAAAGTTGATTGAGCTGGATTCTAGATTCCCTGTTAGAGCCATAAGGTCAGATAATGGTACGGAATTCAAGAATGCCATTCTAACTGATTTTTGTGCTGATAAAGGAATAACAAGACAGTATTCTGCCCCTAGAACTCCTCAACAAAATGGAGTAGTGGAAAGAAAGAATCGTACATTGATTGAAGCAGCTAGGACTATGCTAAGTGAGTCCAAACTTCCAACGTACTTTTGGGCTGAAGCAGCGAATACAGCTTGTTATACTCAGAATCGAACTTTAATCAACAAGGACTTAATGAAGACTCCGTATGAGATCATGAACAACAAGAAACCAACTGTCAAGTACTTTCATGTATTTGGAGCAAAATGCTTTGTGCTTATAGATGACAATGTTAAACGTGGCAAGTTTGATGCAAAGGCACAAGAAGCTATTTTTGTTGGATATTCCAGAAGATCTTACAGGGTCTATGTGGTTGGAAGTCACACAGTAAAGGAAAGTGTCAATGTTACTTTTGATGACACTAAGTTCCCCAGTATCCAAAAAGAAGACTCATCTGAAAAGCTGAAGTTTGATAACTTGCCAGACTCAGAATCAGATGATGAAGCCCCACCTGAAGTTATTGCTGGTGATGATAATAATAATAATGATAATGATCATGGTGATGGTGGTGGAAACACTGGTAACAATGGAGATACCACCAACACTGGAGAAGAATCATCAAGGCAATCAAGCAACAACTCAGGGGGAGCAAATGAAGGATCAGCTAGTCACTCACAACATCAAAGTGAATTTCAAGGTGAATCATCAAGATCAAATCTTCCAAGACAGACTGTTTGGAATAGAGCTCATCCTTTTGAGCTGATCATTGGTGATCCAGATGTTGGAGTTAAAACTAGAAGAGCTTCTCAGAATGAATGTCTTGTCTCAGCATTTCTATCTAAAATGGAGCCAAAGAAAACTGAGGAAGCACTGACTGATCCAGATTGGGTGATTGCTATGCAAGATGAACTCAATCAATTTGAACAACAACAAGTCTGGAAGCTGGTACCCAGGCCAAAGAACAAGAAAGTAGTTGGTACAAGATGGGTATACAGAAACAAGCTAGATGAGGATGGCATTGTTACAAGGAACAAGGCAAGACTGGTTGCACAAGGGTATTCTCAAGCTGAAGGCATTGACTATGATGAAACCTATGCACCAGTGGCTAGACTTGAGGCCATCAGGATGTTCTTAGCATTTGCTGCTTATTCCAATTTTAAAGTCTACCAAATGGATGTTAAGAGTGCATTCCTGAATGGTGAACTTGATGAAGAAGTGTATGTGGAACAGCCCCCTGGCTTTGAAAATCAGGAGCTGCTGGACTTTGTGTACTTTCTCTTCAAGGCTATCTATGGTCTCAAACAAGCCCCAAGAAAATGGTATGACACTCTCTCTGGTTTTCTTTTAGAAAATGGTTTTGTTAGAGGTATCATAGACAAAACTCTTTTTTCAAAGAAACACAAAAGTGATATGATATTAGTCCAAGTCTATGTGGATGACATCATATTTGGGTCTACTAATGATAATCTCTGTAAGAGATTTGCTGAGCTTATGCAGAGTAAGTTTGAAATGAGTATGATGGGTGAGCTGAAGTTCTTTCTTGGATTACAAGTAAGTCAAAAGGTCAAATGGTATATTTATTTGTCAATCCAAGTATCTCAAAGAACTCCTCAAGAAGTATCACATGGAGGATTCAGCATCAGCAAGGACTCCATCTTCAACAGCAATCAAACTTGGAGCTTCTGACAAATCTATCAAGGTAGATGTTACAAGCTACAGAGGTATGATTGGCTCCTTACTCTATCTTACTGCTAGTAGACCAGATATTATGTATGCTACATTCTTGTGTGCAAGGTTCCAAGCGGACCCTAGAGATGTACATCTCGTTGCTGTGAAAAGAATCTTGAGATATCTTAAGGGTACACCTAATCTAGGTATCTGGTACCCTAAAGATTCTGGTTTTAATCTTGTTGGATATACAGATTCTGATTATGCAGGTAGTGTTGTGGATAGAAAAAGCACCTCTGGGAGTTGTCAATTCCTAGGAGGTAGGTTGATTTCCTGGTATAGCAAGAAACAGCAAACAGTTTCCAATTCAACAGCAGAAGCTGAATATATTGCTGTTGGAAGCTGTTGTGCTCAGATCTTATGGATACGGAATCAATTAAAGGACTATGGCTTTGCCTTAGACAAAATTCCCATATTTTGTGATAATACAAGTGCCATAGCAATCTCCAACAACCCTGTGCAGCACTCGAGAACGAAGCACATTGATATCAGGTATCATTTTATCAGAGAGCATGTCATGAATGGAACTGTGGAGTTACATTTTGTACCCACAGAAGAACAGACTGCAGATATATTCACTAAATCTGTTGACGAATCCACATTTATCAAGTTAGTTGGTAAATTGGGTATGTTAAACAGTCTTAGTGATTAACAATATCTCTGTCATGTTTGTTCTTTTAAAATTCATTTTCACTTGTCATTTAACTGATATTTACTGTCAATTCTCATTTAATAGTACATGCTTGTGTATTTAAATAGCTCTACATATTTTATTTTCTTTAAAAATATTTTTCTCATATTTTTTAAGTAGAGAAATGTATTTTTATTGAAAATATATTTATTTAGAATTATTTAGGTATTTTTCAGATTGTAAATATTGTTGTTTGAATTTTTTCTGCAAGTTTATATTAATTTTATGCATTTCTAATATTCTGCATATTTTTCTAGGATTTATGGAATTTTCTGTGAATTTTTTCTAGAATTTTATATATTTTTCATGCATTTTTCTAAGTTTTTCAGCATTTTCTGTAAATATTCATATTAAATTCTGAATTTTTCCTAAGTCTTCCCAGTTTTACACTAGGAAGACTACCGGGAAAACAAGGGATATTTTCTTTTTGTTTTTTGTTTTTTCCTTTTTATTTTAAGTCTTTTTCGAAGTCTTCCCAGTTTTTTTTGAACTAGGAAGACTCTCGGGAAGACTATGATTTAATCAGCTTTATTTTCTGTTTTATTTTCTTTTCGTTTATTATTTTTCCGAAGACTTCCTAATTTGAACTAGGAAGACTACCGGGAAGACTATCCTAAGTCTTCCCGATTGTCTTCCCAGTTCAAATTTAAAAAAAAAACCCGTTCAAATCCTTTTCTTTACAGTTTATTTTTTAATTCATATATATAGATACACTCGTACATACACTGCATTTTATTTGCCTTATCAGTTTTTCAAACTCTCCCCTTTCGAATTCCATTCATTTCTGCAGAAAAGCTTTGATCCTGTTCTTGATTGCTCAAGTTTTTACTTAGCAAAGTATTTAGTTCTCTCAAAATCACACAAATAAGTCGAATTGCTGTCCATTTTCTTTTAAAAAAAAAAAAAAAAAAAACCATTCGACTTTGGTGTTCTTGCTTTTGCTAAGTAATTCTTTTCGTGTATGATCTTAGTTGTTTCTGTGTATTTTAAACGTTGTTTGTGTTCTTGAGATTCATTTGCCCAATTCATTTCTGTTCTTCAAGTGTAATTCGAATTTTTAGGATCTAAAATTTGCAAATTAATTAATTTTGGTAAAATTTAATTTTGTGGATTTTTGTAATTTTAATTAATTCTAAAAATCCCTAAAATTTTATTTTTATTTTTAATTAATTAAAATTTTAAGTGTCTTATTTAAAATGGATCCTAATAATTTTGAATTAGTTTTAAATAATTTTGTTGGGTATTTTGATCCGGCTAGGTGTAAAGTGGAACGTTTTAGACCGTGGATTCAATTTTTAAATAGCAATACATGTGTTAGTTATGCTATTTGTGCCAATGCACTTCTGAAAATTGATCCATTAAGGATGTTGTGTTCAAGTGCTGTTATTGCTGAAGATTCTAAATCTTTTACCTTCAATATTCTCAATCAGCAATATACAGTTACTTTTGAGTTATTTTGTGATGTGTTGCATTTTCCAAAGGATAGATTTGATCCATTACCCACTGATGATGAGTTAACACAGTTCTTTGTGAATATTCATTATCAGGGTCCCTTTCAAATGGTGAAATTGTCAAAAACTTTTGTTGTAAGGGAATGGGATCTGTTCTTTGATACTATAGCTAGGGTATTTGGTAATTGCACAAAAACAAACTTTCATTGCATTACCAGTCTTAATCAATATATTGCCTATGCTATAGTATTTGGTCGTAGATTGAACTTTGCTGAGATTCTGTGGAACCTATTGCTCAACAGGCTTGCTCACTCTAGGAGAGATTCTGATAATGGTGTGAAAGTAAGGTGTTGGTACCCTCGCTTTCTAACTCTTATCATTAATCATCTTCTCACTGCTGAGCAGGTAGAACTGTTTCGAGAAGCTAGATTTGAAACCTCTCCAACCACAGACACCAAATTCTACACCAGACTTGACGTCTCATCCAAATTCCTCAATATACCTGTTCTTGTTTCACCATTGATGAGTCAATTCATTAATCTTCCTATCTTTGGTGAACAAGTTCCCGAACCACATCCAGTACCATTGCAGGTAGTTATTCCTAACTTTGGTTCTTCTTCTGGTACTTCAATTGAAACCCAAGTGGTTGTTAGGGCTGACCCAGAGATTGTAGAACCACAGTCTCTGACCCAGGTCATAGAGCCAAACAGAGAGTCAAACACTCCTGAAACACAATCTGAGCCTAATGTTCAAACCAGTTCAAGAAAGGTTAGTGATATACCTGAAATGAGTGTTCCCACAGCTCTGTCTCCACCCTTAAAGAAAAGAAAAACCTATAGGGAGACAACTGTAAGCCCATCTGTATCCTCTCAAAAGGATATGGACATTGATATGGCCACTACACAGTCTCTGGAGACATCCTCTCAACAGGATGAATCTATTGAAATTCGCCATAGGGCCATGGCATCTTGTACTGAGTCAAGCACACTCCCATTACTCACAATGGGAGAAGATATCCATATAGATGACACTCAGGACACCATGCCAGGAGAGCACTTTACTTTTGACTTTGAAACAGAACCTACCATAGTTACGGTAGAAGTGCCTTCACAGGCATCAGAGGGAAAATCTGATTCTTCGCCACCAATAATAGAATCATTTTCTCCCCTCCCAGAGGGAACATCTCTGGCTCCCCTAAGGGATTTTTCACTCGCAGTTTATACTGGAGAAAGTGAAAGGCAACTTGATGAGTCTGTCCCTGAAGAAATTCAGTATACAATGTCAAATATTTTGACAGACTCATTCAGGGATCGGGAATTGCGAACTCCCATTGCACCACCACTGACCTCTCTTGAAGGGGCTAGGGTGATTTTTCCTGCAGGTACATCTACTGAGAATCTTGACAGACAGTTAGTGGTGAGAGATATGAATCAAACACCTAGTGAAACACAAGCACGTGAGTTGAGTGAAACACCACTGAGATCAATTGAGGTGAGTGCACACACTGACACAAACACTGCTTTGTTGAACCAGCTAGCTGATCTACAAAGGAAGTTACAAGAAACCCAGGCTGAGAACAATCTTCTTAAAGCACAAGTGGTTGCTCAATCTACCACCTCTGTATCAAATCAGCTGGGTACTGTGAAAGATGACCTGGAAGGATTGAAGAATAATTTACTCCCAAGGCTGAATTCAATCCAACAATCTCAAGTACTGGTGGCTTCAGACATCTCTGATCTTACAACGTCAAATGCTCAGATATCGGAGAGTGTCAAGGAGATTGCTGCTATTTCTACCAAGGTGGACTTTATTCTGCAAACATCTGATGAAAACCAGAGGTTTAATGAAGAAAGGATGTCTAAGTTAGAAGGAGGAATGGAGCATCTCAATGAAGGGATGAAGCACCTATACAATATGATCAAGAATTCACATCAACCTACTGAAGAGCAAAGAACATTCTTTGAGGGAGATGATGATGAGGATGATGATGCTGATGAAGGAGGAGATGGGAGAGAAAGAGGAGAGATAAGGAGAACATCTGAGGTGAATCCTAGGGCTTCCACAGCTCAAACTGTAGAGGATTCCTCAACTAAGGGGGAGAAGGAGAAAGAAGGAGGAAACAGAGAAGCTGGAGGAGCTTCTGGAAGAGATAAGGGAAAAGGTAAACAATCATTGGAGGATACTGTCTTTGATGATGCCTACTACTACCATGGTGAACAGGATGACTTCCATTACGACACATCTGGTGATCTGGAGAAGACCATACCTGAAGAAGCTTTTGGTGAGGAGGAGGTTGAGGAGGCAGCAAACTTTGAGGATTGGGAGGATGAAGCTGATCTATATACACCTGACCCTTTGTTTCAGAAGGAGTTAAAGAAACAGCAAGCAGAGCTAAGGAGAAAGGAGGATGAGAATGCCAAGGTCTCAGACATCATATCTCAGAAGCTGAAAATTCAAAAGGCTGAACATGAAGACAAACAACGTCTTCATAGTATTCATGTCAAAGAAAGGAGATTGGATGTGAGGATGAAGCAAGGAAGCAAGTGGGATAAGGCAAGGGAGATGTTTGATATCCCTCAGAGAGGCACAAACAATGATGCTACTTTTCTGAAGCTGCTTGAGAAGATCAGAACGGTTAATCCAGACAACTCATTATATATGAAGGCATTGAAGGAAGATATCCTAAGGATTACGTCTGCATTTGATCAAGTGAGGCAAGAACTGTTCATTTATGTCTCAAGTGCTCTTGAAGGGTCATTCACCATTTCTCTTGACCTCCTACAAAGAAGATCTCTATCTGAATTGTGGATTCTGATGAGTAAAGTAAAGAGATCTTCTTGCTTGAATGAGCTTCTATATGACCGGCTTAGAGATTCTGCTATGAAGGCCAGTCCTCAAGTTGTACATTTTCCTTATGAAGTCAAAATCTATAGAGGTACAACTTTAGAAACCGTGAGGCTGGATCCTGATTCCATGAAGCTACAGACTGCTATGCAACTGGTGAATTTGGAGAATCTTCTTAGAACTTCTGGGTTTGCTTCTGTAGAGAAGTCTGAAGTTGCTGATATGATTTCAGACTACTGCACGGAGAAAATTCCAAGATATGCTCAGATGAAGAATAGATTGAAGAAGATCACCAATCAACCAGTAATGCCAAGTGGTGTGGTTTCTGAAAGTGATCGTGTCCTTGACAAAGATCTTCTAGTCACCTTACAAGAAGCTGAAGAAGGTGAAATTAGAGACTAAAGGCATGATAGGTTTAGCTCATTTGTAAATATTATATGTTTAGAGCTAGGTAAATCAAGATAGGGAAATGTATTCATATGTTCAGTCTAGAGGAACATCTATCTTGTATTTATCTTTACTGTTTGAATCTGGAAATTGTTATATTTAATCCAGAACCTTTTATTATTTGCTTGGCTCTTAAAAGTCTTATCTTTTCTTGTTTTAGTTGAGTTATCCTCTAGAGGTATTTGGTTGTTATTGTCTAACAAACAAATAGGGGGAGATTGAAAGGCATATGTCTAGTCCTATTTGTAAACACCGAGGATTCTACTCAACTTTAATTAAGATGTAATAAGTAAATAATAAAAATCAATTGTCACAGGAATCTCAGAAGGTTATATCTGTCAAAGAATGAAGATTAAAGTCATCTACAGACTTGAAGTGATTCTACATTGAAAGAAGCTCAATTTATTGATCAAGCCTCAATGAAGTATTCAAGCTCAGTGGATTTATTAAAGTGACAGAGATTTCAAGTGGTGACAGAAAAAGATACTGATTACCGAGTTCTTGAATGAGAAGGTAGTGAATCACTGCTTAAAGTTAAATAGATAAAGAACAGACATTGTCGTTAGTCACTCATGAACCAGACAGTACATCGAGTGTCAACGTACTATTGTGTTTGTTATTTATCTAATATTTAAGTGATTCTGGAATTAATTGAGAAGTCAACTAATTCTATTTATTCTCTTATAAATAATTAATATTATTAAGTATATTATTTATTAATTTAATTCTGCAAAGAATTAAATTAATACATAATTTATTTAGTTAATTATTTAAATTAGAATATTTTTGAACTAGGAAGACTTAGATTTTGCACTAGGAAGACTTAGTTTTTTAAACTAGGAAGACTCACAAGTGAGTCTTCCCGATTGTCTTCCTAAGCCAAAGTTAAGTTTTCCCGAATGTCTTCTTAATACAATGCTTGTTTTCTCGATTGTTTTCCAAGGCAAAAAGAAATGTTTTCCAGCAAGTCTTCCATAAGCATTCTGCAAGTGGTTTGGCGCGTGGAAAGATATACAAGTAAATTGTATAAATGCAAAGCTAGGCAGTTGACATTCCACTACACAGATTTAAAACAGAAGACAAAAGCTAACAGACATTCCATTAAAAGCTCTGTCTTTATTTCTTCAACTGCAAAGCTCTAAATTTCTGCAGGAGAATTAAATCTTGATTAGTTCATAACATTTAATTCATAAGAACTGATTCTCTTGTACTGCTTTAGCTTTCTAGCGGATCATAATCCCTAGATTTTATATCGAACTACTTTTTAGTATTCGATCCTTTTTATTACAAAAATAGATAAATTCATGTCGAATTTATTCTAGATTTGTTTTATTAAGTTCTTTGTAATCAGTGATCAAAATTGTAACACCCCTCAAGTTTAATAGAGTTTCTATTTAACTTGAATATTGTTTCAGTTTTTATTCCGCATTAATTTGTTCTAAATTGTTTAATCTTAAACGAACAAATTTCGATAAAACGGTATAGTTTGTATTCAACCCCCCTTCTACAAACTTATCAGGACCTAACAGAGGACATGACCCTGACTGTTTAAGATGAAGCCCGAGAGGGGACTTCTTTTGGGAAACCGTACTTAGGACTTCATGGTTAGTCACCTCGATTCGTATGAGTTATAGATGGATGGGATTCTGAGATACCAGATCCCGAGGCCTTCGAGTAGGCATTTGATGATGCGTTCCTTGAAATGGACGGAGACCCGATAAAGGAAGATCCATAGGAGGATCTAGAGGAAGACCCCATAGTGGGTCAAGGAAAGAATCTTGTAGAGGACGTGTTGATTGATAAAGATGTGGTGTGTTACTTGAGGTCTAATAATAAGACCGGACGAACCTTCAAGGGATAAATAAGGGACGAGACGAGAGGTTAAGGATCGTTCATGATTCATCAAGAGGTATGACAAAGAAAATGGAGTAGAGTCTCCAAGGCAGAAGAGGTAGAGGCAGTATAGCCAGTATCAGTGGATTGATTCGACTTGAAGGAAACCTGTTACTCGTAGTCAGTTATAGTTGCCCATAAGGAGGAGACATACGTAAGAACCAAGGTGTTCAGATTTTCACGAACGATTAAGGGTACTTAGTTGCCTAGTATAGTGTAAGGAATTGCTTGGGCTATGAGGTTTCAATCCCCCACGACCAGCGATTCCACTGGAAAGAGTGTCCATTACATCATTGAGGGATTTTATTATCTCAAGGAGAATCTTGGGTATATGTACCATGTAAATGTTATTGTAAGACAAGCACGCTAGGACGGAATCGAGAACGAGATTTACCACCCTCAGGAAACCAGGAAGGAATTATGAGGATAGAACAGAAAGGTCGGAAATCAGATCCGAGCATTACTAGTAGGTAAATAGATTGAACAAATTTCCCTGATTTTGGAAAGAAATTCAGCAAATTTTGGCAAACCTTGTCTTTCTAATTACCAGAGGATGTCACCAAAGAGAGTGGAAATTAGAGCGAACCCTGTGGATTGGGTAAGATAGCCGTTATATGGGTTGGTGGACAGACCCTGATTGCTATAATTGATTGTAGAGATAAAATGATGAAGTTGAGATTGGACGGTAAAGGCGAAATATATTTAAGGACCAAGACGGACTGAGAAATTCCTGGATTGACTTAAATGAAAAGGCTATTGTGCCAAAAGTGTTAAGCTTATGTAGTGCACAAGATTGATATGGGAGAAGGAATATTGGATATAAGGATGATTGAAATAGAGACCAGATTTAAACTTGTAGTTTCTAACGATCTTCCGAAGTACCGCCCAGTCGACATGTGGAATTGTCATTGCTACGGGCAACAACGGTATCGAAGTCTTCTTATAGAACAGAACGCTTACTTGGGATGTTTGCGCCTAGTCGAATAGAATTCCCTACGATTGCAAAGGTCGATGGTTGAATCTTTAGCGACTATTATGAGTCGGCAATAACGTAAGTATCGAGCACCTTAGGGTGTGCGTGGAAAAGAAAAGCTTTGGAATTGAACGATTATCCATTAGAGGAGCCGACGTAAAAGGCATCCGTAGAGACCTTGGTAATACCCTCCCCATTTTTAAATTATGTGTGGTACCTCCCCAATCTATGATCTATCTTGACCTCTCTCCAGGAAAGAATTCTGATAAAGGGTATATTCCATCTTCGAAGTTGTTTTATAACGCTTGTGTTAAACGATATTTAGTTTCAATTGTGCCAGAGGCTATCACAATGCCTACTTTCAGGCTTTCGAAGCCCTGTCAAATGATGTTATTTAAGCTTTCACTTTTCTTCAAATAATGAATGACCCTATGGTGATACCTCACCACATGTTTGTTGAATACCAGTATCTTTATGGCTACCATTTTCTTGTAAATCGCACCTTTGGAATCTGTTCAATTTTAATCCAAGGTGTTCCTTTGAGAAATATTGTCGAAAGGCGATAATCATTAAATTGATCTCGAATTGCTTTCATACTTTCAACTTCCACTGAGACGAACAACCCTACACTTATAGGGGCTACAAGGACTATCTGTCTGTGTGATAGAAGTCGGATGGGACGCCATCACTTGTAAGTTGTGAAATACAAGAAGGCTAATTACCTTTAGTAATGTCGCAATTGAGGCACACAACGTTGAGTTCTTATGATCATATTGATCTCTCGGTAAAATTCTCTTACCTCCAATAAGGTTACCTTAAAACTCATAACCTTATGATCACCAGTGTGTGACATTTTCTTTGACATGGGAGCTATCTTTCAAGGCCCCATAAATTTTGTTATCCTTATTGAATTTCAAGGGGAGGCCAACCAGGTCAAATAAGTCAAAATTCGCTGATAGGAATTAGATTCGCAACGAAATCGCCTATGATAGGAGCGAATCCCTAAGACGAATAGAATGTTAGTAATATATCAATGAAATTGGTTATTCTCCCAAGGATATTATGATAATGGAAAGCGTGTCCATCGATATATGTGAAAAGAATAGCGATGTGCCGTGAACTCCAGTGACAACGGTGTTAGACAAATGCCCTATAGTGGAATTGAGATTTTGGAGGAGTTGCTTACGAATGGACACTACCTCTGGGTTAGCAAGATAAGTAATGACGATGGAGTCAGAGGGAGCTAGTATTGTGACTTGGGAGAGGTGTAGCGTGTGTGGTTCTAGAGGAATAATTTTCGGAAAAATATGGAGACCCGGATGAAAATGAAAGTTAAAGAGTTAAAACAAGAAACCATGACTGTGACCGAGTATGAGGCCAAGTTTTCCGAATTATTGAGGTTTGTTCCGGAGTTTGTGAACACAGTATAAAAGAAAGCCAGTAGGTTTCAACCAGGGCTACCTCCAACAAGAAGCCCACTGTCAGGACCTTTAAATAGCAGGTGCCCTTCCATACTGTTTAGACAGAGCTAATGTATCGTTGTATATCAAGAAGTTGCATGATAATGAAACCTTACGGCCGAGCCACTAAGAGAATAATTACAAGTAGAAATAGTCAATCGGGGGATTTTCCCATAAGACTGGTACATCCAAGTTGTGAACTAGAAATATGAGTTCGACATGGAGAATAGGTGCCCTTGTAAATGATTGTTTGATCAGCGAAAGAACGCTGTGTATTTCCAAATTTATTTAAGAATTGGATATCACTAGTTGGAAGTTAAATCCGAGGATATACCCAAGACTGCGATTCATACTAGGAATAGACACTTCGAGTTTTCAGCAAGGTTATTTTTGGGTTGACTAATGCACCCACCAATTTTTATGGAATGTAATGAATTGGCTTTGAGTTACCCGTGATAGTAGATAACAGGAGATGGAGAAATGGCTAGAATTGACCTAGAATTATGACTGTGAGATACACTACCATCCGGAGAAGGCCAATGTGGTGGCCGATACCCTTAATTAAAATAAGATAGAAAGGGATTCCGAATGATCGGGAATTAAAGGATGAGATTTTACACAAAACCCAAGTTAGTCCGACAAACTAGAAAGACAAAAGATTTCACCAACAAGCGGCTAGTGACAACCAAGACAGACAGAGAAAGCATGCGGACTAAGCCCGCGAGTATAGAGATAGTACTGCTATTGATAAGCTAAATGGCAAGTTGATGAATGACAAGCAAGTTTATGCTGGTGTATTTCTGTACAAACAAGATAGATAATATGAGGTAGAGATTCGTGATGCTAAAGGTATCTCCATGGAAAGAATTAATGAGATTTGAAAAGAAAGGGAAGTTGAGCCCGAGATTCATTGGGCCGTCTGAGATTTTAAAACGCGTCAGGAAGGGGGCCTACGAGCCAGCCTTGCCCCCCCCCCCCAAACTTGTAGAATGGTCATAACGGGGTTCATGTGTCAATGCTACGTCAGTATACTATAGGTGCCGGGCATATGTTAGAGTACGAGCAGGTAGATATACAACCTGGTCTGACTTACAAAGAACAACCAGTGGAAATAACGGATAGAAGAGAGCAAGTGCTAAGTGACGAGGTTGCCAAGCTAGTGAGAGGTTTATGGAAAATCAAGAAGTGGAAGAATCCACTTGGGAGTTAGAAAGTGCAATGGGAGAGAAGTACCCCCAGTTATTCCTAAGCTGATTCCGGGACGGAATCCTTTTAAGGAGGGGAGACTGTAATAACCCGAATTTTTTTTGGTAAAATTTAAAACTTTTCTTATTATGATTAAGTGCATCAGTGAATAGTGAATTTGGTGGATGAATAGTGATTTTGAGGGTTAAGAAAATTTTTCATGCCACCTATGTACGAGACGTAGTGTGGATATTCCAAAGTCATATTAGTGATCTACGGAGTAAATAAGTGAATGCAAAGACGATCGGAATTCAGAAATTCCAAATTTTATTTTGGTGTAATATTCGACCGGGCAGCGAATTATATATTATTATATTCAAGAAATGAGATATGAAAATTGAGGATTTGAGGATTTAATATTTTGGAACTTTATTATTTTATTAAAGTCGATTTAAGGATTCGATTGTTGGAATGAATAGTGAATAGTTACTATTCACTGCAAGAATCGCGTAGCGTTTTATTCGCTCTTTTTGGAAAATATTTTGAATCGTTTCAAGAGGAACAAGGCAACATTTACTGGATTAAATATAGACATGGAAGTAACATGTAACAAGATTAATTCGAGGAATGCAACATTTGGATCATCCATGTGAAAGGAAACGAATCAGTAAAGCAAACCAGTAAAGTTACTTTATCTCAACCAGTGCATGTTTGACAAGTGTCGCAAGAAGAAGGCATCAAGGTGATGACTCACCACTTATACAAAATATCAGCATTTTGATTGATTAACCAAGATAAAGAAAAGAAAAAGAAAGAGAAGAACTCTCTTCTCCCCCATTCTGCCCAGCAAAAGCATCAAGGAAAGAAAAATCCATAACTCCATTTATATCCATCCTTAAATCACCAAATTTTAACCATTGCTTCTCCACTCCATGCGCAACATTCGTTCAAAATTTCATGTCCAACAAAGGAGAGTAGACTAGTCAAATCGCTTCCCCAAGTCGGAGAACAGAAACTGCCCTGCTTTTCCAGTTTCGACCACTCACCTTAGAAAGCCAATAAGTCGAGATTCAAGCATCCCCTGGTGATGAGGTAGGACTCAAAAGAAAGCCCTTGAAGAGTAGAAGGTGTGGTAAAAGGTTGAGAACCAAACTCTTGTTTTTCGATTTTATATGGATTTTACAAAGTAACGATGAATAGTAACTTGTATTTTGTTTTGTTTTTGGATATTGAGTTTGTGGCTTCCAAAGGTTGTATTAAGCAAGGATCAAAGTTTATATAGGTGCATTGGAAGTAAACAAGCTTGGAGGAGGTATGAACCTTGAACCCTTGAATGTATTAAGTGATTTTTGAAGTTTTAATGGTGTAAAAGCATGCTTATGATCTTAGTAGCTATGATTGGGCTTTGTTATAAGTTATATTGAGTTTTAAGAACGTAAAGGCATTGCATGGCCTCAGTTCTTGGTTGAATAAGATGTATATGTTGAGTGGAGTGATCGATATGCATTTTGGATGATTTGAAATTTGGGAATATTCGAGTTATAGCCGTCGTAATGCCCATTTGATTTAAGGATGTTTTGAGAAAGAATTGCGAACTGGTCTTGGAATATTTTTGGGCAACATTTACCATGAACATGTAGGCCTTGTTTTAAGGTTTGTTTTGATATAAAGATCATGTCGATACGATTTACGGTTTAAGAGAAAAGTGAGTTTTAGTAAACGTCGTTCGGAGGAACAACCCCTCTCTGGTCAGTCACTTTGAGGCTATATTTGGACCACTTAGAAGCCATATTAAATTGTGAAACTTTGAGGAATAATACTAGCGACAGTTAGGAAGGCTCACGAAAAGGATTCGGATTAAAAAGATTATGTTTCGATTTTATAAAAACGTTTTAGTCGAGGTCGCGCAAGTGAAAACCATTGAAAACAAGACTTAGAAACCAAGGTTCCAAATGGTTAAGTATAACTTGGATTTGAGGATGGATTTCGAACCAAACTTATGATATAAGTATTTGACGAATAACATGGACTTAGTGTGACGCTAGAGCGAGCAAGTAACGCCTTGGTTGTATTTCGCTTACGTGTTTAAGCATTGAGTTATAAGTGGTTTATCGAGGGGATTAACCGTGTGTTTTCGTTTGACTTTGTCTAGATTGTCCGGCATCGTCGCGAACCCCTATCACTTCTCGAGCATCAGGCAAGTTTACTAAACCTTACTCTATTGTTCAGAGTAGGTATATTTTCAAATATTCAATACTTGTGTATTCCCAAGTTATATATATCAAATCTTTGTTGTGAGTATTGTGGCAAGTTTCCTAAATCTATACTTTGAAGTATTGATTATATATTACTGCTGTTGCCATGTGTGGAGTTATACAGTTTTGCGATACATGTTATATATCGTGTTAAATAGAATTTGACTTTTGGATATTATACGAGCTGTGAGATAATGTACTTATGAACCGGGATACCTTGTAGCTCTATAGATAAGAGCATGTTTATTGTTTCGACTCTAGACCGGGAGTCGATATTTGTGTTATATAGATAGTCGTGGAAACCCGGAGGGATTCCAGCGGCAGAGTACTGTTGCCCAGTAATAATCTATTGTAGAAGGGGGGTTGAATACAATAGTATAAGATAATCGACTTCTTTATGTATATATCACAAATATGAAAAGAAAGATAACAGCTTTATTAAATCTGATATAAAACTGTTACAAACTCTCTCATGAAATTCTGATGTTCTTGAGAGCTGCTAGCTTACAAAAAACTCTCTCAAGAAATTCTATGTTCTTGAGAGCTTCTATTCGATTATGTTCTCGTTACTTTCGAATTCATAAATCGAAACCAAGACTGTGTTTATATACTACACAGCTTCTCTATCAATGATAAGTCCTAATCAATTACAAAGATTGAAACCTATCCATAATTGATAGCTACATACTACAAACCAGGAACCGACAGAATAAACTTCCATGTTTAACTAGACTCCAAATATAACTCGAAGTAGGAATCCTGATCAGCTTCCAGTCCTGATGATCAATCCTGATCCCAGTCCTGACATGTATCTTGATCCTGACGACCATGTAATCCTGATGACGTCAGCAATCCTGATCAGTTGAGTCTAGCTCCTGACGATCATTGAATTCTGATCTAACAATCTCCCCCAATCTCATACTTTGTGAAATAAAGTATAGATTCCAAATATTCAATGATGTCAAAAACATATATACAAAATGTACAAAATCTGCAGCAACAACTTATCTGTTTAGATTCTTTGATAGAACAAATTCATCTTCAAGAAGTTGGATAATAGATTTTCTTCTTTTTCTTCAAGAATTTGAATCAGTCTTTCCTTAAGAGTTCTGAGTTCTTCATCTTCCTCATTAATCTGGTAGATAGCTGCTCTGAGATTCAATATGGAGTTTCTCTGAAGACTATGCTCTTCAAGCAAAAGATAAGCAATTTCCTTCCCATCAGGATTGAGAATAAGATGAGTCATACCAAAATTTACTTCTTTAACAGCAATATCCCTTTGCATTTCCACATCCTGACCTCTTTGATTTAAGTACATGGGAATGTAATTACCATTGAAATTACTGTTTCCATCCAGTCTTCTTCTTATTGTTGACAAAATCATGTCACTCCATTCTTTGCATATTTGATTCTTCGATCTCAAAAGATAATGAACATATTTCAGTTCCTGTGTAGTTTTTATCAGCAGATCTTGAATAGATAGGATCTTCACACTACCATCTTTCATGAAGTACAGAAGCTTTTCTTTCTTGTCAAAACCATCATGACAATCTATAACTATATCAACAGCTAGTAAATTGTTCAGGTTTTCAGAAGTTAAAGTACCTCCAATTTCAGTCAAGGAGTAAGGATCAACATATGACATATTCAGATATTCACCATCTCTGTGTCCAATACCTCCTC
This sequence comes from Heracleum sosnowskyi, assembly GCA_030848705.1. Classification (NCBI taxonomy): domain Eukaryota; kingdom Viridiplantae; phylum Streptophyta; class Magnoliopsida; order Apiales; family Apiaceae; genus Heracleum; species Heracleum sosnowskyi. The sequence continues at coordinate 83,717,994 of CM061243.1, read as the reverse complement.
TTGAATTGCTTGACAATTGCTTCAGATTTGAAAACATCTTTAACCAGAGTGCTTTTGATCTAACCATCTCAGATAAATCAACAACACTTGAAGCGCTTGTAATAATTCCACCAGACTGAAAATTGATAAGTGTATCACAACTTAATGTGCTAATATGTTTCCACTTCTTATCCTTTTCCTTTTCAAAAGAATAGCTTCTTTTCAGTGAAGATTCTTGTCTGCTTGGGTTCCTCCACACTCTTCTGTTTGAGAGTTTAAGCCTTTGTACATAGAGATTGAAATCTCTATTTGTTGATCTTGTAATTTCATTTCTTCTGGCTTCATCTTCTTCATCTACTTCCTTGTTGTGAGAATCAACAACAGTAGATAAGATTATCAAGTCAATCTCTTGCAGAATTTCAGAATCATCAGGATCTTGAATATTATCAGGAACAACATCAGGATTAGATTCTTCAATTTGATTTGTATTGCAGAGAGTTGATTTTCTTGATTTTCTTCTCAATTCAGGTTCTTCTTCAATATTTCCATCATCACCAAAAGTAGATCTGTCAGGAACTACTAGAGTTTGAATAGGTTCAGGAATTTCTTCAATTCTTAACCCTGTAGACCTTGTCTGTCTAGGTACTGTTTGATTTGCAGAACCTCTTCTACTTCTTCTAGCACCTCTCCTACCTCTGCCTCCTCTACCTCTAGTAGGAGCAGTATAGTTTTCCATTGTCTCTCTTTGTAGTCTCAAAAATTCTTCATGTGAGAGATCTGGATATTTTTCACTTGCTGTAGAGAGTGCTTTTCTAGCATATAATTGTTGAACTCTTTTATCAGTGTGATATAGAGTAACAATTCTGCCATCTTTTGTAGAAAACTTCTGGAATAAATTTGATGCATCTTCAGGATTATCAATAATCACATCTTCATCTCCTTCAGGAATTGTAGCAAGAATATGTCCATGACCAGGTGTCAGGATTTGTTCTTCCGTCAGGATCTGAGATTGCATCATTGTTCTTACTGTTTTAACTCCAGAATCAGAAACATGAGTTGACTGTGTTGTTTGACTTTGTGAAGTTTGAATTGTAGACTTCATAACAACAGCATCAGAGGTTTCTCCTTGTATAACTTTGTCACTACCATCATCTCCAGTATCATTATCATTATTCCTTAATACTAGATCAGGTGTGCATTTTGTCCGACTAACCTTCTCCCCCTTTTTGACATCAGGATTTGACAATAAATTCAAAATTAAGGAAAGAGAGGCTTGAATGTCAGTTACCTTAGTATCCAGAGAATCACTTCTTCGGTTGATTGAGGTTTGTTCTGAAACAACAGATTTCACTTGGGATTCTACTACCCTTAGCTGAAAAGCAGTAGGCACCTTTGTAAAATTATTAAAGATATCAGTCCTCACTTTGTCAGTTGAACTCTTGATAGAATCAATCTCACTTTTCAGGCTCTTGGATAACAGAGTTGTAGCCTTCAGATGATTCTTCAAGTCTTGATTCTCTATAGATTTCACTGCTTTATAGGCATGTTCAATAGCAGAAGAAAAACTGATAGATTCATCAGAATTGTGCCATGAATTGTTCCATTCATTCTGTCTAAATGCCTCAGCAGGATCAAAGGAAGGAATAGAAAAATCTTGTCTCTGATCTTTCCCAGTGAAAGCTTTGCCAGCCATAAATGTACTTGATGAACCAAAATTAGTTCCAAGACTAATCTTGAGTGCTGTAGCAAGCTGTTCCTTCTCTTTTCGATTCTCATCATCATCACTATCACCAGAGTCATCATCATCAGTACTATGAGTATCATCAGGATCAGGAAGAACTATACCTTTCATTTGATCCTGTGAATCTGTGATAGGATGATCCATTGGTCTTGAACGAAGTGGCTGTATCAAAATAGGTTCAACATCAGGAGCACCACTAGCGTCAGGATGAACACCGTCAGGATTTGATATGCTTGCATCAGTATTTTCTACCAATGGTTCTTGTGGAGCTTGAGGTTCAGAAGCTGCTTCAACAATTTGAGTCAAAGGTTCTTGTGTGCTTCCCTCATAGACAGTGTCCTCGACCAATCTTTGAACTTCATCTGCACCAGAAATCCCTTGAGTAGTGTCAGGAAATTTCTCAGAAACTGTAGCTTGGCCTGCATCTTCACTTTGAGAAGATGGTTCTTGTGTAGCTGGAATGTTGATGTCTTCATTCTCCCTTTGAGAAAATGGTTCTTGTGTGACCATTCCACTAGCTAAGCCTTCACCCAAACTGTGATTGAGTGGTTCTTGTGTGGCTGGATCATCAGAAAGAGCTGCTGAACCACTTTGAGGTTCAGGTTCTTATGGGCTTGATCCTTTCAGTTTCTTCTGTCTTTGATAGACTAACTCTTCTGCCTTCCTTAGCTTTTCCATTGGATGTTTGATCCCAAGATTGGAAGCAGCAGCACTATACTTCTCCCATGAAATATCAACATGTCTTTTTGTTGGAGAGTCCTGTGCTGGAGAGTCTGAAATATTAACCACTTGACTTGGTGCAGCATCAGGAGTACTAACATCAGGATTTGCTTGAGCAGTAGAAACTGATTGCTCATTCAGAATAGAAGTGTCATGTACATCAGTATCCTGCTTCTTTTCTAAAGGAATATGATACCTGCTCTTTGTTAACTTCCTTTTCTTCTGTGGTGTAGACAATGGAACCACAGCTGCAGTAGCAGTATCAGTAACTTCCTTTCTCACTTTCAGCACAGAGGATATAGGTAAATCATCCTCTGAGTCAGTCTCATCCCTGAGAACTAACTTTCTTTTTACAGAAACAACCTCACCTCCCTTTGCAGCTTTCTTGACCAGGACCCCTTGTACACCCCCTTGTAACTTCTTTTTAGTGAGTGGTGTAGAGGAAAAGTCCTTTGAACCTGATTGCCTTCCTGACACATCAGTTCGAGCTGACTTCTTTGCTTTTACAACTAAAGTCTTTTGAGAGACAATAGAGGTGGCAGTTGACTGTTTAGACTATTTAGGATGAATGCTTGTGTTAGGAACAAGGTGGGTTGAGCCTTGCCCCATAGCATTAGAGATTAAACCATAACGAGTAGGCATTTTCCTATGTAAGAAAAACCTAACTTCATCAGGAATAAAAGCATTTCCTATGAAACCATTTGCCTTATCACTGTTGACTAAGGACTTAATATTATTCTCAGTAATTCTACAAATTGGTAGAACTACATCATTCTCAAAAACAACATTAGGACATAAGTGATTAAGTATCAACTGTAAAAATCTAAGAAAACAGACAGAACCCAACTTATCTGATTTCCTATCACTTAAGGCTTTTAAAATAAAAGACCCATAATCAAACACTGTAGAATTGATAAGAGAGTACCCAATTTTGAGAGATCCTGATGGAAGAGCATCAAAATTTGATGTCTTGTTCAGGAAACAGCGGCTGATTGTATCAAAGAAGAAATTCCATTCCTTCTTAAGCTTTGTCCTAAAAAGGTTGCCATATCTCTTTACTTCACCATTGTAGCCCAGTTTCTTAACAAACTCAAATAGAGCAGAGTCTGAAATCACACTAGGAACTTTATCACCCAGAATAGGCAAATGCAACGCCTCTTCAATAACAGCAGGAGTGACATGATGAGTTACTCCATTTGATTCGAACTGCATCAGAATGGTTCCTGTAGAACTTTGACCAAAAACAACTGTGTTCCAAACCTGCATTACAGACTTAAAAGAAACACTTGCAGGCTCTGTTAAAGCATACTTCAATGGGCTTGAAGTAAGAAAATCTTGAATTATATGGAACTCAGTAGGCAATTCTTGATGGTCTAGTATGGCTACAAAGTTATTAGTGGCAAAAGTAATATCACGAATTACTGTTTGTTTGTTCATGAATGATGAAGACGCCATTTTAATGCTTTTGAAAACTCGAGAATTAAGATTTGAAGCAATTAGGGTATGAGAGCACAGAGAGAGATAGAAAACAAAAAACTGATGATGAGAGAGTAATGAAAGATGTAAAACACAGAAAAGGATTTTGTTAAAACAAAATATTACTCTCAATAACAGGTGGCAAAATATGATTTGTGCATAAATAATTAGTGGACAGATTACGTGCGTCATTAAATAAAACTGCACCGCTTTTTATGTGTATGAATATGTATATCTATATCAGTGCAACACACGCGCGCATACAGTTGTCCTACTAAAACTCAATCGTCCATTAGCAGATACGGACGAAAAATTAGGCACAAATTAAGCAATGAAATACTGACCTGAACATCAGGATTGACCAGTTGACTTCCTGTCAGGATTGCATCCTATCAGGATTTGATCAAAGAAAACATACCTTTATGAATAACCATCAGGATTTGACAGTTATCAGGATTTCCTCTCTGTAGCTTTCCTCAGAAATTCTCAAAGTTCATCATTCCAAGTTCATTCACCAATTTATTGAAAGTAGCTTCAGGTAGTGGCTTGGTGAATATATCAGCTAGTTGTTGATCAGTAGGAACAAAGTGAAGTTCAATTGTTCCTTCCAGAACTTGTTCTCTTATGAAGTGATATCGAATACTGATGTGTTTAGTAAGAGAATGCTGAACTGGATTTCCTGTCATTGCAATAGCACTTTGGTTATCACAATAAATAGGGATTTTTGAGTATGACAGGCCATAATCTAACAACTGATTTTTCATCCACATTATCTGAGCACAACAACTTCCTGCAGCAATGTACTCAGCTTCTGCAGTTGAAGTGGAAATAGATTTTTGCTTTTTACTGAACCATGAAACTAATCTTCCATCCAAAAACTGACAGCTTCCTGAAGTACTTTTCCTGTCTATTTTGCATCCTGCAAAGTCAGCATCTGAATAACCACATAACCCAAAATTTGATTCCCTTGTATACCAAAGGCCAAGTGTAGGAGTTCCTTTGAGATATCTGAAAATTCTTTTGACTGCAATCAGATGGGGTTCTCTAGGTTTTGCTTGAAATCTTGCACATAGACAGGTTGCAAACATGATATCTGGTCTACTTGCAGTGAGATACAATAAAGAGCCAATCATTCCTCTATAGTGAGTTACATCTACCTCAGCACCTTGATCAGGATCAAGTTTGGTAGCTGTAGCTATGGGAGTTGTGGCAGGAGAACTATCTTGCATGTTAAACCTTGTCAATAAATTCCTTGTATATTTAGACTGATTGATAAAAATCCCTTCATCAGTCTGTTTAACTTGAAGACCAAGAAAGTAACTCATTTCTCCCATCATGCTCATTTGATATCTTGACTGCATAAGCTTAGAAAACTTTTCACACAGCTTATTGTTTGTTGACCCAAAAATGATATCATCAACATAAATCTGAACTAACAACAAGTCCTTACCATGATTCAAATAAAATAGAGTTTTATCAATAGCACCTCTTTTGAATCCACTTTCCAGTAAGAATAGAGCTAAGGTTTCATACCATGCTCTAGGAGCTTGCTTTAGTCCATAAAGTGCCTTATCCAATCTGTAGACATGATCTGGATATTTAGGATCAATGAAACCAGGAGGTTGCTCAACATAGACTTCTTCCTCCAGTTCTCCATTTAAGAAAGCACTTTTTACATCCATCTGGAAAACCTTGAATTTCTTATGAGCTGCATAAGCAAGAAATATCCTGATGGCTTCTAATCTTGCAACAGGAGCAAAAGTTTCATCATAGTCAATTCCCTCTTGTTGAGAATACCCCTTTGCAACTAGTCTAGCTTTGTTCCTGATTATCACTCCATCAGAATCAGTCTTGTTCTTGAAAATCCACTTTGTACCAACAATTGATCTATTCTTTGGTCTTGGTACCAGTTTCCAGACTTCATTTCTTTCAAATTCATTCAGTTCTTCTTGCATTGCAGTAACCCAATCAGCATCTTTAAGTGCATCTTCAACTTTCTTTGGTTCCTCCTTGGATAGAAAGTTATTGTATAGACATTCATTCTGAGTTGCACTTCTTGTTTGAACACCTGCATCAGGATCTCCAATGATCAAATCAGGAGTATGATCTTTTGTCCATTTCCTTGCTGGTGTCAAATTGTTCCTTGAAGTAGATGCTCCCCCTGGATTGGTGTTATCTTGATTTGAAGAACTTGCTTGTCTTGAAGCTTCCCCTGAATTAATGCTATTTCCTCCTGAATGGTTATCAGGATCATCACTTGAATCAGTATCTGAAGAATTATGTCTTGATGATTGAGTTGACTCTGAACTTGTAGTAGATTGTTGTTGCTCCCCCTCAACATTTGCACTACTAGAAGTTTCACTATTGGATGCATCATCAGTATTACCACCATCAGTATCTGGTGTGTCATCAGGATTTGGTGACCCATCAGGATCTGATGTAATGGCAGGATCTGATTCACTTTCTTCAGGTTCTTTGGAAACTTCATTTTCAAAAACCAATCTATCATGAGAGTCTTCAATGATTCCAGTTATCTTCTTGTCATCAAAAGATACATGTATTGACTCCATGACAGTCCTTGTTCTCAAATTAAAAACTCTGAAGGCTCTTGATGCAGGATAACCTATGAAAATTCCTTCATCAGCCTTTGTTTCAAATTTCCCTAGCTGTTCAGGATGAGTTCTGAGAACAAAACATTTACAGCCAAACACATGCAGATGCTTCAGACTAGGTTTCTTCTCCTTGAGTGATTGATAAGGAGTAACACCATGTCTGTTTATCAAAGTGAGATTCAGTGTATAGCAAGCTGTGTTGACTGCTTCTGCCCAGAAATATGTAGGTAACTTAGCTTCTTCCAACATAGTTCTGCCAGCTTCAATAAGAGTTCTATTTTTCCTTTCAACTACTCCATTTTGCTGAGGTGTGCCAGGAGCAGAGAATTGTTGAATGATTCCTTTGTATTTGCAGAACTCTTCCATCTTTGAATTCTTAAAGTCAGTACCATTATCACTTCTCAGTATCTTGACTTTATACTTTGTGGTTGTCTCAATCATTCTTACATGATCCAACAGAACTTCAGGAGTCTCATCTTTTCTGTGCAGAAAATACACCCAGGTGAATCTAGAATATTCATCAACAATTACAAGAGTGTACCTTTTCTTACTGATGGTCATGATGTTGACTGGACCAAATAGATCAAGATGTAGCATGTGATATGGTTCTCCAATAGAGGATTCTGATTTACTCTGGAATGATGTCCTTCGTTGTTTTGCTTTCTGACATGCATCACAGAGTCCATCAGGAGTATATAACACTTTTGGAAATCCTCTCACTAAATCTTTCTTAACCAACTCATTGATGTTGCTGAAGTTGAGATGAGAAAGCTTCTTGTGCCAATTCCAACTTTCATCTACTGACGCTTTACTGATCAGACAGGTAGGGGAGACATCAGTATTTGATTGAATGTTGGCTTCATATATATTACCATGCCTGTAGCCAGTCAGTGCTATCTTTCCTGTTTCTTTACTGACTACTTCACAATGTGTGGAATAGAAGTTGACATGATAACCTCTGTCAGTGATTTGACTAATACTCAACAAGTTGTGTTTCAGTCCCTTCACTAGAGCTACTTTTTCAATGATGACATTTCCAATGATTATATTGCCATATCCCAAGGTTTGTCCAATGTTGCCATCTCCATAAGACACAGTTGGGCCAGCTTTTTCCTCATATTCTGATAACAGGGCTTTGTTTCCAGTCATGTGTACAGAACATCCACTATCCATGACTAACACATTTTTCTTTTTACCCTGCATCAGAATAGAAACACACTAGTTAGAACACTTAGGAACCCATACATGTTGGGTTCCTTTTTCATGCAATTTATTAATTTTCACAGCAGAAGACTTTCTGACCATAGCAGTCCTGACAGGATTTACTCCATCGGGATTTGCTTTGTCAGTTTTAGTATTAACAAAAGCATGCTTCAAAATGACATTATCAACTCTATCAGACTTTGTACTCCTATTTAACTTAGGCAATGGATCATAGAAGTTATAGTACAAATCATGATAATCTTTACAAGTATAAATAGAATGCCATATACTACCATAATGAAAACAGGACTTCTGCGGTTTATAGAGTACTGATCTATTCCTCACATCAGATTTAGAAATATCAGCAATCTTCTTTTTAATCTTCTTACAATCAATAGCAAGATGATTAGAGTTACCACAGTTAAAACAACACTTTCTAGGTGCATTTGGGATATATTTATAACCATTCTCTTTATTGATCCCAACTTTACCATTCCTGTTTCTCTTAACAGGAGATTCCTGTTTCTTATCTGTCACCATACAGATTTTATCCTTAAGTTGTTTCTGAGACAATTGACCTACATTCTTAATGAGTTTATTCAAGACAGGTTTAGACTTTATGATTTTAATTCCTTGAATAGAAGTGGATCCCTTTTCAAAAGTAGAATTGGAATCCTTACCAAAAACAAAATTAACAGGAGTAATCTTAGATTTGGTTGCATCTATAACATGTCTATAGGTCTTTGGACTGACTGTCTCATCAATGACAATTTTTTCTTTCAATTTCTTATCCTCATCTGACTTATATCCTAGACACTCTTTCCAATTCTTAGAGGTATTAATCTCATGAAATTTCCTACCAGAGTCTGTCCAGGTTCTGATGTTCTCATTAGCATATTCAAGTTCCTTTTCAAGAGCAGTACATTTGGATTTCATCTCTAAATGCATGTGATTAGCATTATCACATTCTCTTTGTACTTCTTGCATACGAGAAAATTCAGCTTCTAATATATCATTCCTTTTTCTAAGTTCAGACATCTCAGATAAGATCCTAGTATTCTCAGCAGTTTGACTTCTAAAGCTAATATGTAATGACTTTAGAAAACGTCTTAACTCAGAAGCATTATCAGTATCAAAATCAAAGATAGTATTTAGTACCTTATCATCAGGAGCAACAGTTACATCAGCATTGGCCATTAGAGCATAGTTGACCACCTCAGTATCAGATTCTGAGGAAGAGTCCATCCAATCCTTGCTTGATGTGATAAGTGCCTTTGTCTTCTTGCACTCAGAAGCAAAGTGACCCATTCCATTGCACTTGTAGCATCTAACCTTTGACTTGTCAAATTTGCTACCCTTGCTGTCCTTTTTGATATACTTGTCTTTGTCTGCATTGAAAGTCTTTTTCTGAAAGTTGCCTTGTCTTCTATTCTTCCTGAACTTCATCCTTCTGAAGTTTCTGACAATCATCGCAACCATCTCTTCCATATCTGAGTCTGAAGAGTCATCATCAGTATTGGCATCAGGATTGCCATCAATATCTGATGAAGAGTCGTCAGGATCTGACTCAGCTACTCTTGTTTTACTTCTAGAGACCTCCATAGCTTTTCCTTTTGATTTAGCCTCTGCTTTCAAAGCAATTGATTTTGCCTTGCTGCTTTTCTTGTTCTTTCTCTGTTGAACTTCAAGATCATGAGTTCTTAGCATCCCATAGACTTCATCAAGAGACACAGTGTTAAGATCATACTGATGTCTAATGATTGAGGTCTGAGTGTCCCATTCTTCAGGTAAAGCTCTTAGAAACTTGGTGTTTGAATCTTCAGTTTCATATTCCTTGTCAACTAAAGATAAGTTGTTCAATAGTGTCAGAAATCTATCATATAGATCAGTTAGGCTCTCATCGGGTCTTGCATCAAATTGTTCATATTCTTGAATCAAAAGAGCCCTTCTGTTTTTCTTGACAGATGCAGATCCCTGGCACTGAGTTTCCAAAGTATCCCAAATTTCTTTTGAAGACTTGCATGCAATCACTCTATTTGACATGACAGCATCAAGACTACTGTGCAAGATATTCTTTATCTTTGGTTCCCTGAGAACATGAGCTTTTTCTTCTGGAGTCCATTCACTTTTAGCCTTGACCACATAATGTTCAGGTACAGTATATGTTCGTTCTACAATCCTTGTAGGAATATATGGTCCATCACGAATCCTGTCCAGATAGTCAGGATCCATAGCCTCCAGGTACATCAGCATCTTTACCCTCCATGTTGGATATTCTGATTTCTTCAAGATGGGAATCTTCATGCTTTCATACTTGGTTGTCGACATCTTTAGATCGTTTCTGATTTAGAAATAAATCAGTTTGCTCTAATACCAATTGTTGCCCAGTAATAATCTATTGTAGAAGGGGGGTTGAATACAATAGTATAAGATAATCGACTTCTTTATGTATATATCACAAATATGAAAAGAAAGATAACAGCTTTATTAAATCTGATATAAAACTGTTACAAACTCTCTCAAGAAATTCTGATGTTCTTGAGAGCTGCTAGCTTACAAAAAACTCTCTCAAGAAATTCTATGTTCTTGAGAGCTTCTATTCGATTATGTTCTCGTTACTTTCGAATTCATAAATCGAAACCAAGACTGTGTTTATATACTACACATCTTCTCTATCAATGATAAGTCCTAATCAATTACAAAGATTGAAACCTATCCATAATTGATAGCTACATACTACAAACCAGGAACCGACAGAATAAACTTCCATGTTTAACTAGATTCCAAATATAACTCGAAGTAGGAATCCTGATCAGCTTCCAGTCCTGATGATCAATCCTGATCCCAGTCCTGACATGTATCTTGATCCTGACGACCATGTAATCCTGATGACGTTAGCAATCCTGATCAGTTGAGTCTAGCTCCTGACGATCATTGAATTCTGATCTAACAAGTACTATTCATCTTGAAGAATATTATTATTAAATATTAATTATATTTCTAGAAAGTATTAATTACCTGGAAATGATTTGAGGAATGTTATTTGAATATTACCTCATTCGAAGGTTATTATTTGAAAATGATTTGGTAACTGGCTTATAAGCTAGATATGGGATATCGGCTATAAGCCAGGGCTTTATATTTGCCCTAGGATAAGGGCGTGTGATTTTCTTGAATGATCAGAAGTGATTATATTTTGTATATGATAAAGGTTATTTTCCGATAAAGATATCGGGTACTGTTATTCGAGGATTTACTATTTATATTATGTATGAATATTCATTTGAGATTTATCGACTTACAAAATATCATTTATGTTCATTTGAGGATTATTGACTTTAAGAATATTATTTATTAATATTCATTTTAAGAATATTATTTATTAATATTCAATTGAGGATTATCGACTTACAGAATATCATTTATATTCATTTGAGATTAATTATTTAATGAAGATTATTTTCGAATATTCATTTGAAATTTATTAATTAATGAATATTATTTTGAATAGTCATTTGAGGCTTAATTATTTAATAAATATTATTTTCAAATATTCATTTGAGGATACTTACTTAATGAATATTATTTCAAATATTCGTTTAAGGCTACGTATTTAATAAATATTATTAATTATTTTCAAATCAAAAAGAGGTTCCCAAAACAATGTTTTTCCATTTAAATCTGTCTTTTAAAGGGGATTTAAATGCTCGCTCAACTATCAAAAATGTTAGATCAGAATTCAATGATCGTCAGAAGCTAGACTCGACTGATCAGGATTGCTGACGTCATCAGTATTGCATGGTCATCAGTATTTGATCAAGCGTCAGTATCTTATTGATCATCAGGATTCCTACTCAGACTATGATCAGGATTGATCATCAGAACTTGAAGCTGATCAGGATTCCTACTTCGAGTTATATTTGGAGTCTAGATAAACATGGAAGTTTATGTTAGAAAATGGAAAGTTTGAGACATATTTTATATATATGTTTCTGATGGAATTTCTGAAAACTAACAAGTGGAGGTTGTTCCTTGTAATGAGGACTTAAACTTTCATGTTTGGATCTAAGACATTTTCTTAGTGTAATCCATAAATAAATTGAGTTGAAATAGGTTGCTTGAAATGGGTTATGTGGGTTGGTTATATTGAAATAACTTGTATCCCACATAGAATTGGTAATGAGAGGTTGGTGGGTTTATATAGAAACATGTGCAAGAGTAGTGTACAACTACTAAGGCATGTGGGTGTGCATGGTGTTAGTATGTGCCTCACGCACACACACACACACGCGCGCCGCCGCCGCCCGCCTCGCCTTGCCTCGCCCCGCCACGCCACGTCACGACTCGACTCGGGTCGGGTCGAAGGGCGATTTGGGCGAATGTCTCGGCGTCTCGCGTACGCGAGGCGACCTGGGCGAGGAATTTTATTACCTGTTTATTTAATATTATTTATTGATTTAATTTAACAGTATCAGTATTTATTTGTAACAGCTATATGAACTGGGTCAGGATTTATATTAAATCCTAATGGACCAGTTCTTGGATCAAATCCTGATGGCCTGGTCAGTACTTGGAGTGAAATCCTGATGACTACTGATCCTGATGGCCTGCGTCAGTATTTGGATCCTGACGGAGTTAAATCCTGATGATGGTCCAGTCCTGACGAAATCCTGATGGTCGATCAAGTACTGATGCCACTCCTGACGGACAGCAAGTCCTGATGGCTTGGAGTACTGATGATGATCAAATCCTGATGGACCAGGAAATCCTGACTGAGCTGTTAAATCCTGATGACTACTATTATGGTAATTAAATCAGAATAATTAGTATTAAATGTCATATCTTCAGTTACAATATTTTGTCTGTTTACGTTTTAGTTTGTATTTTATATAAATACAAAACATAACGTTTGACAGAGTATACATAGACGTAACTCTAAAAACCCTAGCAACTATCAACTTCTCTGTTTTCTCTCAACACATACAGAATACATAGTTCTTGGGCGAAGTGAGGTGCTGGTCGCTGTTGATCATTGCCATATCTGTGAGTGGATTGATCTGTGTTGTTTTATCCTGGGAGTGATATTGCTGCAACCCAACACAGCGTAAGTGGGGCAATAATCTCTTCAAGAACAGTCAAGACTTCTCGAAGGCTTGGCGACTCGGCTGTTTCTTTATCTTTCAGTTTTGTGTTAAACCTCCTGATAGATAAGTGTTCTTTCTTGTCTTGTTATTTACAGTCTCTAATTACTTTGTTGTTTCGACCTTTGTGTTGTTTCGTTTATTGGTATTTTGCCTGTTCTTGTTAATACAATTATATATATAACTGCCCTATTGTTGATGTGTAGTTAGTAATTATACCCATCAATCTTGAAGAGATTATCTTTCTGTGTTATATATTGTTAATTAACAAGATGGTTAACAGAACTGTAACTCCTGATGTTGCTATTGCTTCTGGTTCTGGTGTTACTGTACCTACCATAGATTGGACCACGTACCGTTTCCCACAGCCTATTGATTTGTCAGGAATGCCTGATAAATTCGGTGGGGGTGTTGGTTTTTCTCGTTGGCAGAAAAAGATGAAACTGTGGCTTACGGTAAAGGGTCTATGGCCGGTGGTGCAGTATAAGAAACCAGTTATTGATCAGGAAAAGGCTGAAACTCTTAAGGCTTATGCCATGTGGGAGGAAAAAGATGGGGTGGCTAGGGCTGCTATACTGGCAGCTTTGGCGAACACTCTATTTGATGTTTATTCATCTGACTCTTTCACTGCTAAGCTTTTATGGGAGAAGCTGGACCAGACACACAATACTGACTCGCAAGGGTTGGAAAAGTATTCTGTGGCTAGGTTTCTTGATTTTAAACTGGTGGATACAAAGTCCATGACCGAGCAGGTACATGAATTAGAGATGTTGGTGCATGCTTTGAAGGAGTCCGGAATGGACCTTCCTGAAAAGTTTCAGGTTATGGCAGTGATTGAAAAGCTCCCTAAGTCTTGGGAAGAGTTTGCTCTCTCCCTGAAAAGACAGAAAGGAGAGATCACTTGGACAAACCTGATGTTGGACATCTCTGTGCAGGAACAGCACAAGTCCAAACAGGGACATGTGATGCCTGCTGAACATGGGGGTTCAAAGGTTAATGTAGTGACTGTTGGACAGAAAAGAAAGGCTGTCACTAAGAAGGATAACACTAAACCTAAAAATGACAAGAACAAGGCTAAGAAACCAAAGACAAACAAACCATGTTGGTCTTGTGGACAGGTTGGTCATTGGAGCAAGGACTGTCCTGCAAAGAAAGCAAAGAAAGCTGTTGTGGTAGCACAAGCTAATACTGTGCTTGCAACCACTGATGGGCCTAAGGTTAACATGGTTGTTGGTGAGGCTGTTGCCTCTGGAACCAATGACGGGTGTGTTACCTACAACCCTGTACTTCTTTCCACTTATCTGTCACATGAATGGTTGATTGATACTGGAGCTAATGTACATATTTGTACTGATATTAGTTTATTTGTATCTTATCAACAGAGTCATGGAGTGACAGTGACGATGGGGAATGCTAGTGCTGCTCAAGTTCTTGGAATAGGAAACGTGGACCTGAAGTTTACTTCTGGGCGTGTTCTATCCCTCACTAGAGTGCACCATGTTCCTGATATTCGTAGAAATATTATAAGTGGAAGTTGTTTAGTTAAGAGTGGATTTGAACTTTCTTTGAAATGTAATAAAGTAGTTATTACACATACTGGTACATTCTTTGGCAAAGGTTATTTGTCTGATGGTTTATTTTTAATAAATGTTGAACCTGTTTTGGGCAGTTTTATTAATGATAGTGTTGCACCTTCTGTTAATTGTGTTGAATCATCTGATTTATGGCATGCTAGACTTGGTCATTTAAATTTTGGTGCTCTAAAGAATATGATGAACTTAGAGTTGATTCCAAAATATGCTATTGAAAAGAAATCTAAATGTCAAGTATGTGTGACTGCTAAACAAACTAGGAAACCCTTTCATAATGTTGTTAGGGATTCAGGAGTATTGGATTTAGTACACACTGACATATGTGAATTTGGTGACATGTTGACTAAGGATAATAAATGATATTTTATTACCTTTATAGATGATTGTAGTAGATATTGTTATGTTTATTTACTTAGACATAAGGATGAAGCACTAGAAAAATTCATTATGTTCAAAACTGAAGCTGAAACACAAACTGGTAAAGTACTTAAACGTTTGAGATCTGATAGAGGTGGTGAGTATACTAGTACCTCGTTTAATGAATTTTGCGCAAACAATGGTATAGTTCATGAGGTGACTCCACCATACACACCTGAGTCTAATGGGGTGGCTGAACGAAAGAACAGAACTTTTAAAGATATGATTAACAGCATGCTTATTAATTCTGGGTTGCCTAAGTACATGTGGGGAGAAGCTTTGAATACGGCTTGCCATATTCTGAATAGAGTTCCTCTGAAACATATGGACAAGACACCTTATGAATTATGGAAAAGTAGAAAGACAAGTTTAAAGTATCTTCGTGTGTGGGGGTGCCTTGCAAAGGTGCTTGTCCCTGAACACAAGAGAAAGAAACTAGGTCCGAAAACTGTTGATTGCATCTTTTTGGGCTATATTGAAACCACTACGGCTATGAGATTTTTAGTATTAAAATCTGACATAGACGGTATAGTGGCTAACACTATAGTTGAGTTTCGTGATGCAACATTCTTTGAGGATGTGTTCCCTATGAAGACTGGTATACCTCAAGGTATTTCTAATGATGATCCTACTCACACATCAAGTTCTATTCCTGATCATGTGGAAAAGATGACAAATGTGGGGGCAGATCCTGACAGTAGTTCTACTCCTGACGAAGTAGATGAACCTAGAAGGAGTAAGCGTGCAAAGGTAGTCAAGGACTTTGGAAGTGATTTTGTCACTTACAATGTCGAGGATGAACCTTTAACTTTCAGACAGGCCATGGATTCTTCGGAGTCAAGGCACTGGAAAGGTGCTGTAAAAAGTGAGATTGACTCTATTGTTTCTAACGGAACATGGGAGTTGGTTGACCTTCCTCCTGGGTGTACTACTATAGGATGTAAATGGATCTTCAAAAGGAAGATGAATCCTGATGGCTCAATAGATAAGTATAAAGCTCGGCTGGTAGCTAAGGGTTTTAGGCAAAAGGAAGGCATTGATTACTTTGACACATACTCTCCTGTTGCAAGGATGACAACAATCCGAATGCTTATAGCATTGGCTTCTGTACATGGTCTTATCATCCATCAAATGGATGTAAAGACAGCTTTTCTTCATGGTGATCTTGAAGAAGAGATTTATATGGATCAGCCTGAGGGATTTGTTGCATCGGGTAACGAGAGAAAAGTATGTAAGTTAATCAAGTCTATATATGGCTTAAAACAAGCTCCTAGAGACTGGCATAAAAAGTTTGATGATACTGTTTTAGAATCAGAATTTGTAGTTAATGAAAGTGACAAGTGTGTCTACTATATGGTTAAAGGAAATGAATGTATTATCGTGTGCCTATATGTGGATGATATATTATTGTTTGGAACCAATATTGAGATTATTAACGAGACAAAAAGTTTCTTGAAAAGGCACTTTGAAATGAAGGATATGGGTGAGGCTAGTGTGATTCTTGGGGTCAAGTTGACACAGTCAACTGATGGAATAACATTGTCACAATCTAATTATATAGAGAAATCTATACTTGAGAAGTATGGTTATTCAAATTGTAGAATCGCTAGTACACCGTACGATCCTAAAGTTGCCCTAGTCAAGAATAGTTCAGGTATACCTGTGTCTCAGTTAAGGTATTCTCAGATTATTGGGAGTTTGCAATATCTTGCTAATGTGACTAGACCAGATATTTCTTATTCTGTGTCTAAGTTAGCTAGATATACAAGCTGTCCGAACAAGACTCATTGGGAGGCACTGGATAGAGTTCTTAGATATCTTAAGGGAACGATTTCCCTTGGTTTGCATTATCGAAGATTCCCTGGAGTACTCGAGGGATATAGTGATGCAAGTTGGATAGCTAAGAAATCTGGCACCAATGGAGTGACTGGATATTTGTTTACCCTAGCAGGTGGAGCAATATCCTGGAAGTCTACTAGACAGACTTTGATTACTCGGTCTACGTTTGAGGCTGAGTTGTGTGCACTAGATGCCACGGGGACGGAGGCTGAATGGTTGCATGGACTTATGTCAGTGTTACCTGTAGTAAGCAGACCGCTTCCAGCCATTGCTGTTCATTGTGATAGCCGTACAACTATCGACAAGATCAGTAGTGAAAAGTATAATGCTAAAACAAAGAGACACATCCAAGTTAGACTTAAGTCTATAAGGGGTCTAGTGTCTGAGAGGATTATTGCTATAGAGTTCATTGGAACTCAGGATAATATAGCTGATCCTTTGACTAAAGGACTTGAGCATGCAGTAGTCCTAAAGTCTAGGTTGGGGATGGGACTGATAGCCCATCATGATTCATCAGCAGCGGGAACCCAATACACCTGAGAGGAGATCCCTTGAAGTGTATTCAATGTGGTAATAACAAGCTGTGAGGGTGAGTTGGTAGTACCTTTACTATATACCTTGATACGCACGTATCTGAGTCTATCCCCTGTAAACCTAAAAGGTACTGTTACTGCCAGTATAGCAAGAGTTATTTTGAACTCTGAATGGGGTCAAGTCATTTGACGAGATGATCGCAGTACATCTCTGGAGATGCCCAGCTAAGCGAATGTAATTGTGTGGTCGCAATTAGAGGAAAGGGTTATTCCTTGAAGCATTCGATGAACAGGATCGAGACAGGACCATTAATGTCTCAAAGCCGTAGATCAGCACCATAGCCTATGATTTGTCGTCGTCTATGGAGTGTGGTTACACCAAACGGATAAAGATTCAAGGTGAAACATTCCATCTAGATCCGGTAGCCATCGAAGTAGAGGACTTAGGAGGGTTCAAACCCGGAAGGGTACCGACTCTGAAAAACAAGTCATGATAAGGACCGATATGCATTTCTGTATGGATTTGTGGGGGATTGTTAGAAAATGGAAAGTTTGAGACATATTTTATATATATGTTTCTGATGGAATTTCTGGAAACTAACAAGTGGAGGTTGTTCCTTGTAATGAGGACTTAAACTTTCATGTTTGGATCTAAGACATTTTCTTAGTGTAATCCATAAATAAATTGAGTTGAAATAGGTTGCTTGAAATGGGTTATGTGGGTTGGTTATATTGAAATAACTTGTATCCCACATAGAATTGGTAATGAGAGGTTGGTGGGTTTATATAGAAACATGTGCAAGAGTAGTGTACAACTACTAAGGCATGTGGGTGTGCATGGTGTTAGTATGTGCCTCACGCACACACACACACACGCGCGCCACCGCCGCCCGCCTCGCCTTGCCTCGCCCCGCCACGCCACGTCACGACTCGACTCGGGTCGGGTCGAAGGGCGATTTGGGCGAATGTCTCGGCGTCTCGCGTACGCGAGGCGACCTGGGCGAGGAATTTTATTACCTGTTTATTTAATATTATTTATTGATTTAATTTAACAGTATCAGTATTTATTTGTAACAGCTATATGAACTGGGTCAGGATTTATATTAAATCCTGATGGACCAGTTCTTGGATCAAATCCTGATGGCCTGGTCAGTACTTGGAGTGAAATCCTGATGACTACTGATCCTGATGGCCTGCGTCAGTATTTGGATCCTGACGGAGTTAAATCCTGATGATGGTCCAGTCCTGACGAAATCCTGATGGTCGATCAAGTACTGATGCCACTCCTGACGGACAGCAAGTCCTGATGGCTTGGAGTACTGATGATGATCAAATCCTGATGGACCAGGAAATCCTGACTGAGCTGTTAAATCCTGATGACTACTGTTATGGTAATTAAATCAGAATAATTAGTATTAAATGTCATATCTTCAGTTACAATATTTTGTCTGTTTACGTTTTATTTTGTATTTTATATAAATACAAAACATAACGTTTGACAGAGTATACATAGACGTAACTCTAAAAACCCTAGCAACTATCAACTTCTCTGTTTTCTCTCAACACATACAGAATACATAGTTCTTGGGCGAAGTGAGGTGCTGGTCGCTGTTGATCATTGCCATATCTGTGAGTGGATTGATCTGTGCTGTTTTATCCTGGGAGTGATATTGCTGCAACCCAACACAGCGTAAGTGGGGCAATAATCTCTTCAAGAACAGTCAAGACTTCTCGAAGGCTTGGCGACTCAGCTGTTTCTTTATCTTTCAGTTTTGTGTTAAAGCTCCTGATAGATAAGTGTTCTTTTTTGTCTTGTTATTTACAGTCTCTAATTACTTTGTTGTTTCGACCTTTGTGTTGTTTCGTTTATTGGTATTTTGCCTGTTCTTGTTAATACAATTATATATATAACTGCCCTATTGTTGCTGTGTAGTTAGTAATTATACCCAACAGTTTATTCTATTTGTTCCTGGTTTGTAGAATGTAGCTATCGATTAAAGATATGTTTCTATCTTTGTTATTGATTAGGACTTATCTTGTTATTGATAGAGAAGCTGTGTGCACTATATAAACACAGTCTTGGTTTCGATTTATGTATTCATTCGAGAGAGAACATAATCGAATAGAAGCTCTTAAGAACAGAATTTCTTGAGAGAGTTTTTGTAAACTAGCAGCTCTCAAGAACATCAGAATTTCTTGAGAGAGTTTGTAACAGTTTTATATCAGATTTAATAAAGCTGTTATCTTTCTTTTCATATTTGTGATATATATATTAAGAAGTCGATTATCTTACTCTATTGTATTCAACCCCCCTTCTACAATAGATTATTACTGGGCAACAATTGGTATCAGAGCAAACTGATTTAATTCTGAATCAGATACGATCTAAAGATGTCGATAACCAAGTATGAAAGCATGAAGATTCCCATCTTAAAGATATCAGAATATCCTACATGGAGGGTAAAGATGCTGATGTACCTGGAGGCTATGGATCCTGACTACTTGGACATGATTCGTGATGGACCATATATACCAACAAAGTTCGTAGAACGAACAGATACAGTACCAGAACATTATGTGGTCAAAGCTAAAGCTGAATGGACTCCAGAAGAAAAAGCTCATGTACTCAGGGAACCAAAGATAAAGAATATCTTGCATAATAGCCTTGATGCTGTCATGTCAAACAGAGTGATTGCATGCAAGTCTTCAAAAGAAATCTGGGATACTTTGGAAACTCAGTGCCAGGGATCTGCATTTGTTAAGAAAAACAGAAGGGCTCTTTTGATTCAAGAATATGAACAATTCGATGCAAGACCTGAAGAGAGCCTGACTGATCTATATGATAGATTTCTGACACTATTGAACAGCTTATCCTTAGTTGACAAAGTATATGAAACTGAAGATTCAAACACCAAATTTCTTAGAGCTTTACCTGAAGAATGGGATACTCAGACCTCAATCATTAGACACCAGTATGATCTGAACATTGTGTCTCTTGATGAGATCTATGGGATGCTAAGAACTCATGATCTTGAAGTTCAACAGAGAAAGAACAAGAAAAGCAGCAAGGCAAAGTCAATTGCTTTGAATGTAGAAGCAAAATCAAAAGGGAAAGCTATGGAGGTCTCTAGAAGGAAAGCAAGAGTAGCTGAATCAGATCCTGACGACTCTTCATCAGATACTAATGGCAATCCTGATGCCAATACTGGTGATGATTCTTCTGACTCAGACATGGAAGAGATGGTTGCTATGGTTGTCAGAAACTTCAGAAGGATGAAGTTCGGGAAGAATAGAAGACAAGGCAACTTTCAGAAAAAGATCTTCAAAGCAGACAAAGACAAGTATATCAAAAAGGACAGCAAGGGTAGCAAATTTGACAAGTCAAAGGTTAGATGCTACAAGTGTAATGGTATGGGTCACTTTGCTTCTGAATGCAACAAGACAAAGGCACTCATCACATCAAGCAAGGATTGGATGGACTCTTCCTCAGAATCTGATACTGAGGTAGTCAACTATGCGTTAATGGCCAATGCTGATGTAATTGCTGCTCCTGATGATAAGGTACTAAGTACTATCTTTGATTTTGATACTGACAATGCTTCTGAGTTAAGACGTTTTCTAAAGTCATTACATATTAGCTTTAGAAGTCAAACTGCTGAGAATACTAAGATCTTATCTGAGATGTCTGACCTTAGAAAGAGGAATGAGATATTAGAAGCTGAATTTTCTCGTATGCAAGAAGTACAAAAAGAATGTGATAATGCTAAACACATGCACTTAGAGATGACATCTAAATGTACTTCCCTTGAAAAAGAACTTGAATATGCTAATGAGAAAATCAGAACCTGGACAGACTCTGGTAGGAAATTTCATGAGATTAATACCTCTAAGAATTGGAAAGAGTGTCTAGGATATAAGTCAGATGAAGATAAGAAATTAGCAGAGAAAATTGTCATTAATGAGACAGTCAGTCCAAAGACCTATAGACATGTTATAGACTCAACCAAATCTAAGATTACTCCTGTTAATTTTGTTTTTGGTAAGGATTCCAATTCTACTTTTGAAAAGGGATCTTCTTCTACTCAAGGAATTAAAATTATAAAGTCTAAACCTGTCATGAACAAAGTCACTAAGAATGTAGGTCTATTGTCTCAGAAACAGCTTAAAGATAAAATCTGTGAGGTTACAGATAAGAAAAAGGAAGCTACTGTTAAGAGAAACAGGAATGGTAAAATTGGGATCAATAAAGAAAATGGTTATAAGTATATCCCAAATGCACCTAGAAAGAGTTGTTTTAATTGTGGTAACTCTAATCATCTTGCTATTGATTGTAAAAAGAGTAAGAAGAAAATTGCTGATATTTCTAAGTCTGATGTTAGGAATAAATCAGTATTTTACAAACCACAAAATTCCTGTTTTCATTGTGGTAGTCTATGGCATTCTATTTATACATGTAAAGAGTATCATGATTTGTACTATAACTTTTATGATCCATTGCCTAAGTTTGAAAGTAGTACAAAGTCTGATAGAACTGAAAATGTCATAGTGAAGCATGCTTTTGTTAATACTGATACTGACAAAGCAAATCCTGATGGAGTAAATCCTGTCAGGACTGCTAAAGTCAAAAACTCTTCTGCTGTTAAATTTAATAAAATGCATGAACAAGGAATCCAATAAGTGTGGGTTCCTAAACATTCTGACTAGTGTTTTACTATTCTGATGCAGGGTAAAAGGAAAAATGTGTTAGTCATGGATAGTGGATGTTCTGTGCACATGACTGGAAACAAAGCCCTGTTATCAGAATATGAGGAAAAAGCTGGCCCAACTGTGTCTTATGGAGATGGCAACATTGGACAAACCTTGGGATATGGCAATATAATCATTGGAAATGTCATCATTGAAAAAGTAGCTCTAGTGAAGGGACTAAAACACAACTTGTTGAGTATTAGTCAAATCACTGACAGAGGTTATCATGTCAATTTCTATTCCACACATTGTGAAGTAGTCAGTAAAGCAACAGGGAAGATAGCACTAACTGGTTACAGGCATGGTAACATATATGAAGCCAACATTCTCTCAGATACTGATGGCTCCCCTACATGTTTCATCAGTAAAGCTTCAGTAGATGAAAGTTGGAATTGGCACAAGAAGCTTTCTCATCTCAACTTCAGCAACATCAATGAGTTGGTTAAGAAAGAGTTAGTAAGAGGATTACCTAATGTCTTGTATACACCTGATGGACTCTGTGATGCATGCCAAAAAGCAAAACAAAGAAGGACATCATTCCAGAGTAAATCAGAATCCTCTGTTGAAGAACCATATCACATGCTACATCTTGATCTGTTTGGTCCAGTCAACATCATGTCCATCAGTAAGAAAAGGTACACTCTTGTAATTGTTGATGAATATTCTAGATTCACCTGGGTGTATTTTCTGCACAGAAAAGATGAAACTCCTGAAGTTCTGTTGGATCATGTGAGAATGATTGAGACAACCACAAAGTACAAAGTCAAGATTCTGAGAAGTGATAATGGTACTGAATTTAAGAATTCAAAGATGGAAGAGTTCTGCAAATACAAAGGAATCATTCAACAATTCTCTGCTCCTGGCACACCTCAGCAAAATGGAGTAGTAGAAAGGAAGAATAGAACTCTTATTGAAGCTGGCAGAACTATGTTGGAGGAAGCTAAATTACCTACATATTTCTGGGCAGAAGCAGTCAACACAGCATGCTATACACAAAATCTCACATTGATAAACATGCATGGTGTCACTCCTTATCAGTCACTCAAGGAGAAGAAACCAAGTCTGAAGCATTTGCATGTGTTTGGCTGTAAATGTTTTGTTCTCAGAACTCATCCTGAACAGCTAGGGAAATTTGAAACAAAGGCTGATGAAGGAATATTAATAGGTTATCCTACATCAAGAGCCTTCAGAGTTTTTAATTTGAGAACAAGAACTGTCATGGAGTCAATTCATGTATCTTTTGATGATAAGAAGATAACTGGAATCATTGAAGACTCGCATGATAGATTGTTATTTGAAAATGAAGCTTCCAAGGAACCTGAAGAAAGTGAATCAGATCCTGTCAATTCATCAGATACTGATGGGTCACCAAATCCTAACGACTCATCAGGTACTGATGGTGCTAATACTGATGATGCAAACAACAGTGATACAACTAGTAGTGCTAATGTTGAGGGGGAGCAACGGCATTCAACTACAAGTTCAGAGTCAACTCAATCATCAGGACAGAATTCTTCAGATACTGATTCAAGTGAAGATCCTGATAACACATCAGGAGGGCATAGCAATAATTCAGGGAGAGCTTCAAATCAATCAAATTCTTTCAATCAAGATAACACCAATCCAGGGGGAGCATCTACTTCAAGAAACAATTTGACACCAGCAAGGAAATGGACAAAAGATCATACTCTTGATTTGATAATTGGCGATCCTGATGCAGGTGTTCAAACAAGAAGTGCAACTCAGAATGAATGTTTATATAATAACTTTCTATCCAAGGAGGAGCCTAAGAAAGTTGAAGATGCACTTAAAGATGCTGATTGGGTTACTGCAATGCAAGAAGAACTGAATGAATTTGAAAGGAACGAAGTCTGGAAACTGGTTCCAAGACCAAAGAATAGATCAATTGTTGGTACAAAGTGGATTTTCAAGAACAAGACTGATTCTGATGGAGTCATTATCAGAAATAAAGCTAGACTAGTTGCAAAGGGGTATTCCCAACAAGAGGGAATTGACTATGATGAAACTTTTGCTCCTGTTGCAAGACTAGAAGCCATCAGGATATTTCTTGCTTATGCAGCACATAAGAAATTCAAGGTTTTCCAGATGGATGTTAAAAGTGCTTTCTTAAATGGTGAACTGGAGGAAGAAGTTTATGTTGAACAACCTCCTGGTTTCATTGATCCTAAATATCCAGATCATGTCTACAGACTGGATAAGGCACTTTATGGACTAAAGCAAGCTCCAAGAGCATGGTATGAAACCTTAGCTCAATTCTTACTGGAAAGTGGATTCAAAAGAGGTGCAATTGATAAAACTCTATTTTATTTGAATCATGGTAAGGAGTTGCTGTTAGTTCAGATTTATGTTGATGATATCATTTTTGGGTCAACAAACAATAAGCTGTGTGAAAAGTTTTCCAAGCTTATGCAGTCAAGATATCAAATGAGCATGATGGGAGAAATGAGTTACTTTCTGGGTCTTCAAGTTAAACAGACTGATGAAGGGATTTTTATTAATAAGTCTAAATACACAAGGAATTTATTGACAAGGTTTAACATGCAAGACAGTACTCCTACTTCAACTCCCATAGCTACAGCTACCAAACTTGATCCTGATCAAGGTGAAGAGGTAGATGTAACTCACTACAGAGGAATGATTGGCTCTTTATTGTATCTCACTGCCAGTAGACCAGATATCATGTTTGCAACCTGTCTATGTGCAAGATTTCAAGCGAAACCTAGAGAACCACATCTGATTGCAGTCAAAAGAATTTTCAGATATCTCAAAGGCACTCCTTCACTTGGCCTTTGGTATGCAAGGGAATCAGATTTTGGGTTGTGTGGTTATTCAGATGCTGATTTTGCAGGATGCAAAATAGACAGGAAAAGTACTTCAGGAAGTTGTCAGTTTTTGGGTGGAAGACTAGTTTCATGGTTCAGTAAGAAGCAGAAATCTATTTCCACTTCAACTGCAGAAGCTGAGTACATTGCTGCAGGAAGCTGTTGTGCTCAGATAATGTGGATGAGAAATCAGTTGTTAGATTATGGCCTGTCATACTCAAAAATCCCTATTTATTGTGATAACCAAAACGCTATTCAGGATTGTTAAAATAAATTTTGTTTTCTTAAATAAAATTTTATTTTAATCTTATTGAATATTTTTTTTCAATCCTGATATGGCAAAATATTTTGTGCGGAAATGCTTTTATTCCTGATGAGGTTAGGTTTTTCTTACATCAGAAAATGCCTACTCGTTATGGACTACTTTCTAATGCTATGGGGCAAGGCCCAACCCACCTTGTTCCTGACACAAGCATGCAACCTAAACAGTCTAAACAGTTAACAACCACCTCTACTGTCTCTCAAAAGACTTTAGTTGTAAAATCAAAGAAATCAGCTAGAACTGATGTGTCTAGAAGGCAATCAGGTTCAAAGGATTTTTCCTCTACACCACTCACTAAAAAGAAGATACAAGGGGGTGTACAAGGGGTACTGGTGAAGAAAGCTGATAAGGTTGTTAAGAATGTTCCTGTGAAAAGGAAGTTAAGGTTGATTGATGAAAGTGATTCAGAGGATGACTTACCTATATCCTCTGTGATGAATGTGAACAAGGAAGTTGCTGATACTGCTACTAAAGCTGTGGTACCTTCATCAAAACCACAAAAGACAAGGAAATTATCAAAGAGCAGGTATCATATTCCTTTGACAGTGCAAATGAAGGATACTGATATTCAGACATCAAATCCTGATGAGTCATCTACTCCTGATGCTCTAGCAAATCCTGATGTTAGTATTCCTGATGCAACAACAAAAGTTGTCTCTCTATCAGACTCTCCAGCCTCTCCATCTCAGATTAGAGAAATTTCTTGGGCGAAGGTTTCTACAACTGCTTCCTTGGTTGGTCTTACACCTACATCAAAGAAAAAGAGGAATGCAGAAGAGTTAGTCTATCAGAGACAGAAGAAGCTGAAAGGATCAAGCCCACAAGAACCTGAATTTCAGAGTAATTCAGCAGCTACTGTTGATCCTGCCACACAAGAACCACTCAATCAAAGTTTGGGTGAAGGCTTAGCTAGTGGAATGGTCACACAAGAACCATTTTCTCAAAGGGAGAATGAAGACATCAACATTCCAGCTACACAAGAAACATCTTCTCAAAGTGAAGATGCAGGCAAAGCTATAGCTTCTGTTGAAAGATTGGTCGAGAACATTGTCAATGAGGGAAGCACACAAGAACCTTTAACTCAAAGTGTTGAAGCAGATTCTGAACCTCAAGCTCCACAAGAACCATTGGTAGCAAATACTGATGCAAGCATATCAAATCCTGACGGTGTTCATCCTGACGCTAGTGGTGCTCCTGATAATGAACTTATTTTGATACAGCCACTTCGTTCAAGACCAATGGATCATCCTATCTCAGAACCACAGGATAAAATGAAAGGTAATGCAATTCCTGATCCTGATATATCTCATGGTTCTGATGATGATAATTCTGATGATGATAGTGATGATGATGATGAGAATCGAAAAGAGAAGGAACAGCTTGCTACAGCACTCAAAATTAGTCTTGGAACTAATTTTGGTTCATCAAGTACATATATGGCTAGCAATGCTTTCACTGGGAAAGAGCAGCGACAAGATTTTTCTACTCCTTCCTTTGATCCTGCAGAGGCATTTAGACAGCATGAATGGAACAATTCATGGCATCAATCTGATGGATCTATCAGTTTTTCTTCTGCTATTGAACATGCCTATAATGCAGTGAAATCTATAGAGAATCAAGACTTGAAGAATCATCTGAAGGCTACTACTCTGTTATCCAAAAGCCTGAAAAGTGAGATTGATTCTATCAAGGGTTCAACTGAAAAAGTGAGGACTGATATCTTTAATAATTTTACAAAGGTGCCTACTACTTTACAACTAAGGGTAGTGGAATCCCAAGTGAAATCTGTTGTTTCAGAACAAACCTCAATCAATCAAAGAATTGATTCTCTGGATACTAAGGTAACTGAAATTCAAGCCTCTCTTTCCTTAATTTTGCAATTATTGTCAAATCCTGATGTCAAAAAGGGGGAGAAGGTTATTCAGACAAAATGTACACCTGATCTAGTATTAAGAAATAATGATGATGATACTGGAGATGATGGTGGTGACAAAGTGATACAAGGAGAAACCTCTGATGTTGTTGTTATGAAGTCTACAATTCAAACTTCTCAAAGTCAAACAACGCAGTCAACTCATGTTTCTGATTCTGGAGTTAAGACAGTAAGAACATTGGTGCAATCTCAGATCCTGACGGAAGATCAAATCCTGACACCTGGTCATGGACATATTCTTGCTACAATTCCTGAAGGTGATGAAGATGTAATTATTGATAATCCTGAAGATGCATCAAATTTATTCCAGAAGTTTTCTACAAAAGACGGTAGAATTGTTACTCTTTATCACACTGATAAAAGAGTTCAACAATTATATGCAAGAAAAGCACTCTCTACAGCAAGTGAAGAATATCCAGATCTCTCACATGAAGAATTCTTGAGACTACAAAGAAAGACAATGGAAAGCTATACTGCTCCTGCTAGAGGTAGAGGAAGCAGAGGTAGGAGAGGTGCTAGAAGAAATAGAAGAGGTTCTTCAACTCAAACAGTACCTAGACAGACAAGGTCTAGAGGGTTAAGAATTGAAGAAATTCCTGAACCTATTCAAACTCTAGTAGTTCCTGACAGATCTACTTTTGGTGATGATGGAAATATTGAAGAAGAACCTGAATTGAGAAGAAAATCAAGAAAGTCAAATCCCTGCAATACAAATCAAATTGAAGAATCTAATCCTGATGTTGTTCCTGATGATATTCAAGATCCTGATGATTCTGAAATTCTGCAAGAGATTGACTTGATAATTTTATCTACTGTGGTTGATTCTCACAACAAGGAAGTAGATGAAGAAGAAGAAGCCAGAAGAAGAGAAATTACAAGATCAACAAATAGAGATTTCAATCTCTATGTACAAAGGCTTAAACTCTCAAACAGAAGAGTGTGGAGGAACTCAAGCAGACAAGAATCTTCACTGGAAAGAAGCTATGCCTTTGAAAAGGAAAAGGATAAGAAGTGGAAACATATTAGCACATTAAGTTGTGATACACCTATCAATTTTCAGTCTGGTGGAATTATTACAAGCGCTTCAAGTGTTGTTGATTTATCTGAGATGGTTAGATCAAAAGCACTCTGGTTAAAGATGTTTTCAAATCTGAAGCAATTGTCAAGTAATTCAAGAGGAGGTATTGGACACAGAGATGGTGAATATCTGAATATGTCATATGTTGATCCTTACTCCTTGACAGAAATTGGAGGTACTTTAACTTCTGAAAACCTGAACAATTTATTAGCTGTTGATATAGTTATAGATTGTCATGATGGTTTTGAAAAGAAAGAAAAGCTTCTGTACTTCATGAAAGATGGTAGTGTGAAGATTCTATCTATTCAAGATCTGCTGATGAAAACTACACAGGAACTGAAATATGTTCACTATCTGTTAAGATGGAAGAACCAAGTGTACAAAGTATGGGCTGACATGATTTTGTCAACTATAAGAAGAAGACTGGATGGAAACAGTAATTTCGATGGTAATTATATTCCCATGTACTTAAATCAAAGAGGTCAGGATGTGGAAATGCAAAGAGGTACTGCTGTTAAAGAAGTAACTTTTGGTATGACCCAACTTACTCTCAATCCTGATGGGAAGGAAATTGCTTATCTTTTGCTTGAAGAGCACAGTCTACAGAAAAGCTCCATACAGAATCCCAGAGCAGCTATCTACCAGATTAATGAGGAAGATGAAGAACTCAGAAATCTTAAGGAAAGACTGATTCAAATTCTTGAAGAAAAAGAAGAAAGTTTATTATCCAACTTCTTGAAGATGAATCTGTTCTATCAAAAAGCTTAAACAGATAAGTTGTTTCTGAAGATACTCGTACATTTTGATACATGTTTTTGACATCATTGAATATTTGGAATCTATACTTTATTTCACAAAGTATGAGATTGGGGGAGATTGTTAGATCAGAATTCAATGATCGTCAGAAGCTAGACTCAACTGATCAGGATTGCTGACGTCATCAGTATTGCATGGTCATCAGTATTTGATCAAGCGTCAGTATCTTATTGATCATCAGGATTCCTACTCAGACTATGATCAGGATTGATCATCAGAACTTGAAGCTGATCAGGATTCCTACTTCGAGTTATATTTGGAGTCTAGATAAACATGGAAGTTTATTCTATTTGTTCCTGGTTTGTAGAATGTAGCTATCGATTAAAGATATGTTTCTATCTTTGTTATTGATTAGGACTTATCTTGTTATTGATAGAGAAGCTGTGTGCACTATATAAACACAGTCTTGGTTTCGATTTATGTATTCATTCGAGAGAGAACATAATCGAATAGAAGCTCTTAAGAACAGAATTTCTTGAGAGAGTTTTTGTAAACTAGCAGCTCTCAAGAACATCAGAATTTCTTGAGAGAGTTTGTAACAGTTTTATATCAGATTTAATAAAGCTGTTATCTTTCTTTTCATATTTGTGATATATACATTAAGAAGTCGATTATCTTACTCTATTGTATTCAACCCCCCTTCTACAATAGATTATTACTGGGCAACAAAAAATATGGGAAACCTGATTTAAGTGACTACTACTCTTTTTAAACTCTCAATTCAAAAACTGTCAAGAGACGGATATTTTTCGGAACAATGTAATTGCTGCAAGTCAAATATTGTGTTACCACCTCAACGATCGAGGGGTAAATTCATGGAACAAGTCGATATCCATTAACAAGTCTAGCTTGGGAAATATTGGGGAATCTTCCTTTCCAACCTAGATATAACTACTTAGTGGAGTCGTATCAACAAGTGTTACACTTGGGGAAAGGAGGACGACCTTTACGTTTCAGAGTCATGGATTTCATCTGAACTAGGAGTGGTGTAAGTGGTCCAGTTGTGATTGACCCATCCAACTTTTATGGCCCCAAATGGGCCGGGAGGTCACTGGAAGGCGGTAGACAATGTCAGGCCGTCGTGATTCTTCCATCTACATGTAGAAAACATATTTGAGCGGTGCGACCTGCTACTGATCATAGCAAGGTTAGGCACAGCGGGCGCGGTAGCAACTCCAGTATTAGTTCATCATCCAATTTGGATATTCCTGCAACATGTATTGGGGTGATGAACCAATCGTGTTGGCAGGGGGTCGAAAAGTGTTTGGAAATGAAGTGTCAATAAATTCTTGCAACTTCATCTTTTATTTTATGAGTATGACTCTGATAAAACCTGATTAAGGATATATATACCTAAGTGGATTTTGGGTTACGGAAATATTATATTAATTTTCCTCGTAACTTCCTCTTTTATATCATATGACTATGTGGATACCTTACATAACATGAGTTATGGTAAGGGAGTTGTTTATACTGAATCATCTTATAACTTCTTTTAAGTTATGTGTTGATATTCTGCTTACATAGCAGATATTTTTGGAAGAGTTATATTGGTTTACTTTGAAACCTTATCTTTTATATTATACTAGAACTTTGTTCCTAATATAGCAAAAGCTTGCAGAAATATTATGAAATGATATTTGAAGTACATTAATGGTACTGTTTTTGGGAATACATTCCGATAAGGAAATAATTTCAGTATCGAGATATTTTGACAAATTATTGTCTTATACCCGCTTTATTCTGGGTTGACTTAAAGGCAGGATTATGCCATATTTCTTTTATTACCTTGCTGAGCTATCGCTCACTCTTGCTATTGTTTTATATATATTATATAGCAGCGAAGCAGGATGCCAATGGGACGGCACATACCCCGCAAGGCGTTTCCATAAACAGTTTCTAGCAGTGATCCCGAAGAGTAGTACGAACCAATCGAATCAGGCTACGGCTTTTGGCATTCAACTTATGTATAGACATGAATGGTATTAGAGGATTGTGAGCATCAGAAGGCTAAGTTGGTAATGTAACAATACTTAGAAATTGTATCAGTTACAGATTCAAAAGACATTTGGGTATTGTAATAAAAATTATTTATTTCGCAGTTGTTGTGTTGTGTCGTTTCTGAGACTCTAACCTGTGTGTGTGTGTGTGTGAGACATATATTGTGGGGTCATGAGCAGGTGAATTATGAATGGTGTGAGTAATACAGGTAAGGCAAGGAGTACATGGATTGTGACTACCCTAAATCCCTGACCCCGGATTTGGGGCTGTTACATACTTGATTATGGATTAAGAGTTGAGAAAATTCCTATTTTCTGTGACAACACTAGTGCCATGGCCATTACTGAGAATCCAGTGCAGCATTGAAGGACCAAGCACATTGACATCAAGTACCATTTCATTAGAGAACATGTTATGAATGGTACTGTGGAGTTATATTTTGTTCCAAGTGAACAACAACTTGCAGACATCTTTACCAAGCCACTTGATGAATCAACATTCTCAAGATTAGTAAGTGAGCTAGGTATGCTAAATTTCTCTTAATTATTTATGAGATTTTTGCAAGTTAAAAATTGCAGCCAGAAATTTGCTATGATTTTATGTGGATTAATTTTCTCAGAAAAGTGAAATTTTGTCTAAGTCAAAATTACTATGTCAACGATTGTCTTAACCCGTTGACAATCTTAGCATTTTTCTGGGTATTCCGTTGACAGCACTTTTATGTCAACGGAATGTAACTTTATCAACGGAATAGGCTGGATCTCAAACGCCCAATTCTAATCCGTTGATATAGCGCTTTTAATCTAAACCGTTGATTTGCACGCCTTTTTACCACGATCTATGTAATATCCCAAAATTTTGTAATATTTAAAACCTTGATGAATAGTAAATTTGCCACTGATGAATAGTAAATTTGCTGATGAAAAGTTTTTCAGACCACACTATGTGGATGACATGGAATGAATGTTTCGAAGCTATATTGTTGATGTATAGGAAGAATAAAAGAATGTAAACGCAATCAGAATCCGAAGATTCCCATTCGTGTTTTAAATCACTATTCACTGGACAATCAAGGATGTATTGATTTGATCGTTTTAAGAAAGTATGTGGAATGAGAAATCCATGATCATATCTGAAACCAAGGTGAGAAACCTAAGATTATATATTAGACAAAGATAATGGAAAGATCAAGGAAGTACCCCTAGCTTTGGTACATAGAAACGTTTTTAGAATCACTTGAAACTATCGCGAAACAAAAGCGTAACAAATTATGGATTAAACCCTAACCAAAGAAGGAGTATTATATAAGATCATCAAGTGCAATATATAAGAGGATTGAGGATACAAATGATGACATAAGCAGGATGCAGAGGGGTGACATATGCATGACAAAGTGATGACAAGGTGATGAATCACCACCTTGTCACCACTTTCACCACAACCACAAGTCTAAAAAGAACCTTGTCATTGGTGACAAAAACAAGTTATTAGCCACACAATTTAATTACAAAGTGTGAAGTGTATTTAGACAAAACAAAAGGAAAAGAAAATCAAAGAAAACAAAACAACAAGATGCATCCTAGTTGAAGAACAACCATTCGGCTTTTCTTCTCAATCCATTCCTTAAAAAACATTTCATCCACTTCCACTCAAACATAAATCTTGATCTTGGGCTCTAAATCACCCTCTTCCAATATCCCAGGTAGATCTCTAATCTTAGCCTCATCCATGGATGATAGCTTGGTCAAAAATGGATTCAAAGTTGATGATGAATAGTGATGTGAATAGTAAACTCATAAGATCTTGTTTTGTTTTGATGTTTTTAGGTTTGATTAGCATAGTTAAGGAGCAAGGAAGGATATACCATCCATATATAGCCTTTGTTAAGTTCCAAGGAAGGTATAAAACTTCTTCCCTATTTGAGATTATGTTTTATCTAGTAGTTATAAGTGATTGTTTAAGAACTATGTAGTAATGAAGCATGTATGCATGATTTTAAGCATGTTTGATGGTTGATTTGTGGATAACCTTATGAACTAGGGTATGACCATGTTTGGACAGAAAATAGTAGTATTAGCTTGAGGTTTGATTGGTGGATGGTTGATTATGGATTGGTGGTTGTATTGAGTGTTTAAAAACACGGGAAGTACGTTTAAGCGCCGTTACCATGTCGAATTTTACTTAGGTAGTTTAGACAGAAACCATGGTTACATTAAAGGGCATAAACATGAAGTTTCTGCCCATGAACATGTAGGCCCTATTTCCTAGTTTGTTTTAGCGAAAGAATTATGTCGTTACGATTTACGGTTTAGGAGAAACGTCCGTTTTAGTGAAAGCGGTTTCGCGTAACTAAGTAGTTCATTGCATGAACTTTGAGATAGTGATCAAACCCTTTAAAATTGGAATTTGGCCGAGATATTAAAATGGATACTAGCATGGATTGTTAGGAAAGGAAACCTAGAAGGTTTCGAGTTAAAAAGAGAAGTTGGTGATTTTATAAAAATGCGAGAACAAAGGTTGCGCGAGTGAAATACCCTTAAGGGGATGGTTAAAAACAAGGAAATTGTAAAAGGAAAAGTACTTGGATCTTGTGAATAGATTTTCACCCAAACTTGTGACTTAAGAGTTACAGAACGTCATGAGGTTATAGATGACCGAGAGCGAGACGTTTGATTTTTATTAATAGAACTTGAGTGCTTAAGTTATAGCACATTAATTGGTTCTAGGGGATTGACTGAAATTGTATATCTTGTTATAGATCGACGAGCACACTCTCAAGCCCCTACTACCACACCACCAAGACACCAAGGCAAGTTTTCAAACCCTACATCATATAAGTGATGGTGTTGTGATATATGTTGTGATTATGATAAATATTCTGCTTTAATGCTGCGAAATGATTTATAAACTGTGTACGCTTTTAATAAAAAGATGTATAAGATATAAGGTTTATATGCTAGGTAAATACTAGATATAAACCAAGGTTTAAAGGCTCTAAGTATAGAGCAGCTGTACGATAATTTTAAAATAATAAGACAGGGAGTTAAATTATTATTTTGTTTTGATCACACTGTCAAAAGCTGGAGGGTTCCAGGGACAGTTATATATGAAATATTGATTAAATATTCCAATATATATATTATTGGATATTTAATGAGAAATATTTAAATAATATTATAATAGATATTATTTGAATAATTATTTAATTAAGTGAATGTTATTTTGAATATTCACTTAAGTGGTTTTATATTGAATAATAATTCAATATTTATTATTTGGATATTTATTAAATATTCCAAATATGATTTAAAAATCATAGAACCTTATTATATTATTTAAGGTTCTACTATTTACACAAAACTTTCTGATCTTCAGAAAAGGTATTTAAAGCAGAGATTCCCAAATATTATCTTAAAATAATTAAATACGAATAGTGTTTTCTACTCATCGGAAATTGGGAATCTAGTTCAAGAAGTCGAGGACAAAGTTCTACTTCCACTGTTCCTCTAGAATACCTGTAGTTGGGGATGACTCCCCCATTCAAGTAATGAATCTCAAACTTGCTAAACTCTGAAAATTTCAATAAACTTCCTGGTCATGATTTCAAAATACATGGTAATCATCGGTAGTTTCGTTGACTAATATCAACCCACACTTTGACTTACTCCTTTCAATTACTCTGGAGTAAGGTATTCTGAACGGTTACAAAGTTTTGACAAGTATTTGTACTTGGGAAAAATGGAATTAAATTCCGATTTCCGTTTCATTGATATTTTTCATCATGAGAATTGGAAGGGCCTACACGGCTATGAAATAGGTGCAGGGGTAGTGCCAAAATTATCAAGGCTTGCCCGGTGACGAAATAGGCGCCGAGGTAGTGATCTCTTGCGTGCTAAGGCTTGCCCGGTGACGAAATAGGCGCCGAGGTAGTGATCTCTTAGCACAGTGGCCCGCATGCGGTCAGGGTGATAACCGAACAGGAAGTCATCCTTCTACTAGTAGAAAAGAAAAGTTACGATACAACGGTTGATCACCGTGTATCGGGTGTTCCAGTACATTCCCTTCTCTCCAATTGGAGTTGTGCTGCACATTGTAACAAAAGCCTAGGCGCTGAGTTACTGATAATGTGACAGTGATGAGTAATGATGTTCCTCATACAGTAGTCGTACTGTATGGTATGTTTTGACGAAAAGATAAATAAATATATCATTCTGTATACGAATGAAGTTTTAAAGGTTTTCCTTTATGATATATGCTTATGTTGTATTATATTATTGCTGGGCCGAGTGCTCACTCTTGCTTTCTTTATATATATATATATATCACAACACAACAGCTAGAGTAGATGGCCAGGATTCGTCGTACCGCTCGGAAGCGCGTCAGGGATATACAGACCGCCCGTAATAGGGTTGTTGCAGTTGATCAGGTAGAACTACTGGGTTGGTTCGGAGTGTAACTCTTGTTGCTCCGGTTTATTTATAAGTATCACTTATGTATATTAATGAACAAGAACAAACTTTTGCGTTGCCTTATGGTTTCACATAGAAATCACAATGGTAGTGGGTTGCAAGCATTACTTTTGGGTTGTAATAACTTTAATTTATGGACCATATGACTACTGTTTTTGTAAGTTCGTTTCTGAGACATAACTGGCGTGAGTATATTGATGGTGGGGTAACCATGTGTGATGATTTATTATATTTTGATTCAAGTATTAAGTGTTTGTACGGAACAAGGGACCGTGACAACCTAGATCTCCGACCCCGGATCTGGGGGTGTTATAAAAATGGTATCAGAGCGTATAGTTATTAATCTCTGAAACGATAGGACATTAGGAATAATAAATGCAACTATAATAATAAGAAGAACTCCCATCGAGTTCGTGGTTGGGCTACCGGATGTAGCACTGACTGTTAAAACCCGCAAGGGAACTTTTATTATACAGTATAGTAACCTAGTTTTCGCTTGTATAGGTGTTTGCGGCCGAGGAGGCTGATGACTTTGAGACCCAGCATGACGAGGCTCTGCTGGCGGCTGAGGACGACCCCGTAGACGACCCCATGGAGGATCTCGAGGAGGATACTGAGGACCCGGACGAGGACCCTACAACTGTGTTTGACTTTCCTACTTCTCATGTTCCCTCTATTGATGGATATTCGACTGATGATGATGATTCCACTGAGGGGGATCAGATTGTACCTGATGTAGTTACTACGGATGATGATGAGACTTTTGAGGCCAGTGCTAGCCGAGGAGGCATCAGGATGTACCCTCTGCCTATTATGAGAGCCCTTACCCCTCCTGTGCCCCCATTGAGCCCGTTACCATCCGACGATGACTATGATCTTGCCCCTGAGGGATATGCGGAGGACCAGGCCATGGCTGATCCAGACACACCTCCTCCCTCACCTACTAGAGTACCTACTGTGATCCATGATTGGATGATTGGCCGGCTGACCACTGACTTGGCAGCGGCAGAGGCTAGAGCTGATGAGCTGAGGAGACAGTTGATAGCAGAGAGAGAGACCCGTCGTTCCTATCAGGACGGGATGAGGTTTATGACTCCTATGGAGATGAGACTTGAGATTTCCCGCATTGAGTGGCGAGCTATGGTCCGCATGAGAGGCATGCCTGTTATTGCTGAGGGATTGGTACCCCAACTGGCCACAGAGAGGATTTGGGCAGATGCTATGGCGCGTGTTAGGAACCTGACCCGCTCGGAGGGGGATACTTGATAGGTGATAGATAGCTTAGTTCTCTAAAATCAGATGGCCGTTAGTAGTGCCAGTTTTTGTGGGATGGTTCTGATGTATAGTAGTATCCTTTCTGAGTTAGAGATAGGCTGATCAGACTGACGTAGCAGATGTTGACTGGTTGACTGGTAGCACTTAGCTTTTGACTATTGTACGGGTGATGTATTTCAGCGATATGTTCGCTTTTGTTGAAACTTTGACTTCAGTATCTCGTGACTTTATGTCACTGATGTATATATTCGTGCATTTCGGTTTCTTTAAAGTTTTCAGTTTAAATTTGATATCCCCTGCTATTTCAACTGTTTTACAAGTTATTAGTTTCAACACATAAACTGTGCAACCCCCATTTTGACAAAAGAAAAAGGGGAAAAGAAATTTTGTGTAAGAAATGATGATTTCCAAGATTTTCATCAAGGAACTCAATTGATCCAATCACTTATTTTGAAGGAACAAATGGTTTTAATAAAAGTTTTTGTTTTAAAACATCAGGAAAATGCCACCCCGGCGTATGGGAACCCGAGCACGCCTTGCCAATCCTACGGCTCAGGGTAGTGTTAACCAGGGAGATGCAAGGCAAAACCCTCATAATGAGGAAGAAAACCCAGACTTCCCCGAAACGGAAGGACAGAATCGTGAGGAAGGTGAGTATGAAGGAAGCGGAGAGGATGATGATTATAATGAGTTTGATGATCAGGACTACGAAGAGGAAGAGTATGAAAGTACTCATAATATGGAGGTCCCCGGTGGAAATCCGATGGACCAGTTCATGCACCTACTCCGACAGAATTTGAACCAGCACCCACCACCACCAGGCCCCAATACTGCGGGGCATAGTGCTTTTAAGGCTTTTAAGTCTCTAGGACCCCCGGAATTTCAGGGATCTGCTGACCCTGTTGAGGCAAGAGCTTGGTTAAAGGAAATGGAAAAATCTTTTGAAATCCTAAGTATTGAGGAAGCCCAAAAGACCGTATTTGCTACTTACCTCCTGAAAGGGGAGGCTAACTACTGGTGGGAATCAAAGAAAAACCTAGAAACAAATACCGTTGTTACCTGGGCAAGGTTTACTACCTTATTTCTGGAAAAGTATTTTCCTGTGTTTATGGAAGCACAAATGTAAAGGAAGTTTTTAGAACTGAAACAAGATAACATGACTGTGGCGGAATATGAAGCCAAGTTTACTGAGTTGTCTAGGTTTCTGCCAGATTTTGTCAATACTGACTTGAAGAGGTCAAGAAGGTTTCAACAAGGGCTAAAGCAATGGATTCAGAATAGAGTAGCGGTGTTGGAAATAACGGACTATGCATCGCTAGTGCAAAAGGCAACCATAGTGGAAGCAGGTAGTGAACAAAGTCAAAAAGGAAGAGAGGAGAAAAAGAGGAAGTTTGGTAGCCAAGGAGGAAGCTCGGTGAATAAGAGCTTTCCAGCAAGGACATTTGGAGGGACCAGATCCCAACCCTTAAGAAACTCGGGATTCAGGAAAACTAAGAATAAGAGTCTAAGCTAGGGCGGCAGACAGACTGGAGTGTCCCATTTTAATCAACCCCAACCCCCACTACCTGACTACAAGACTTGTGGAAGAAAACACCTGGGAGAATGTGCCCTAAAGTCGGTAACCTGCTACAAGTGCAAGAAAACAGGGCATTACTCCAGCACTTGCCCTCGAAACGATCAGAAGTGTTTTAAATGTGGGAAATTAGGACACATGAAAAGAGACTGCCCTATGGCAAACCCCGCCGGCTCGAGAATCAGTGGAGCCGCCTCTAACAGACCCCCGACTGCTAGAACTTTTAACATCGTCAATGCAAATGTTTTATTTGATTCGGGAGCTACCAAGTCTTTTATTTCGAGGGATTTCGCTAGTCAGTTAAGACTTAGAGCAGAACCATTAAAGGAAGTATTAAAGGTAGAGATAGCAAATCGGGAAATAATTCCAGTTGATAAAATACACGTAGACTGCAGCCTAGAAATAGAAGGTCAACAGTTTCGTGTAGACTTGGTCCCATTTAAATTAGGGGAATTTGATGTTATTCTAGGAATGGATTGGTTGTCGAGCAATGGTGCTCAGATCGATTGTGAAAGAAAGAAAATATGGATCAAAACATCCGAAGGGCGGGAGGTCGTGTTCAAGGGACAACGACAAACCCGTAAGTTTTTAACCATGGCCCAAACCAAGAGGTTGTTGCGGCATGGGTGTGAGGCTTATTTAGCCTATATGATAGATATAAATCGAGAGGTTCATAAATTACAAAATATTCCTATAGTTAATGAATTTGAAGATGTATTTCCAGAAGACCTTCCGGGATTACCACCCGATAGGGATATAGAATTCTCTATAGAATTAGCTCCAGGGACGGCTCCATATTTGACCTATTCCAAACCCAAAATAGCTCTGTGTTGCATAAAATGTTGCTAAAAACATGAAACTTGCTTATCTATTGTAATATTTTTAAAAAGTGTTACATAAAATAAAAAAATGTTACAAACCAA
Organism: Heracleum sosnowskyi; assembly: GCA_030848705.1. Classification (NCBI taxonomy): domain Eukaryota; kingdom Viridiplantae; phylum Streptophyta; class Magnoliopsida; order Apiales; family Apiaceae; genus Heracleum; species Heracleum sosnowskyi. The sequence continues at coordinate 83,678,762 of CM061243.1, read as the reverse complement.
AGAATCATTTTCATAATTGTAATACTTTTAAAAAAGTGTTACAATATATATTACGTTTTTGGTCAACTTGACCAAAAATTATAAGCGGGACTTTAAGTTTTTAGCTGGGCGGGCTAAAAATTAGCACCAAAATATTTGGTACCAAAAATACACAGAAATAATCTCCCTCTCACGCCTTTCTCTCTCTCGACCTCACCTCTCTCCCCGGCTGCTCTCTCTCTCTCCCTCGACCTCAACTCTCTCTATCGACCTCTGTTCTCTCTCTCTCTCAATTATCTTTCACATCTCTCTCAAATACCTTAAACCGATTAGAGAACCCAAAACCCCAAAATTGATTGCAGCTTCAATTAGAGTAAAGATTCAATTAAAGCTTGAATTTGAGGTAAGGTATCCATCTCTTTTCGTTTATATTGCATTATACATGTATATATATGTATATGTATGAATATTTTCGATTATATATGTTCATGATTTTTGTTCGATGTGAATTTTCTTTTGGTATTAAGTGTTAAATTAGTAGGATTGTTGTGTTAATTAAATTAGTAGGATTTACGTGTTAATTAGGAAGATTTTCATGTTAAATTTGTGGGAAATTTTGTGTAAAATTAGTGGAATTATGTGTATGTGCTCATATTTGGTAATAATATAATCAAAGTACAATGAAACATTACTATATTCTTGTCTTAATAATTTTAATTTTGTGTTAATTAGTGTGTGTTTGTGTATCCAGAGGGAATTAAAAGATGTCGCGAAGAAGAAAGCAAGGAGATTAGTGTGCCTTTGTATATCTATGATTTTTTCAATCTTACTCGAAATTAATTACAGAATAATGAAATGGTCAAACTAACTCATAAAATCAAGAGCGGACAGTTGGAGGAGATTGAAAAGCACACCAAGGATTTGGCCGAAATCATTCCCACAGGTTAAGTTTTATTTTATTTTGTTTAATTCATGTCATTATCTAACATGGTATTGTAAATTTTGACAAACAGATCCCAGGATGATTGAAAACCTAGACTCTCATCTATTTCTTCACCTTTTTCGGTTTGTTGAGGATACAGAAAACCCAAACATTCAGGTTCACTAATGCATCAACTTCTTTCTACATTTATAATTCCATTTATTGCCTACACAATCTTCTAATTTTCCTACAGTCTTAAGCTATTTCCATCCTCCATACCTATATAACTTTTACAATTAACAACAAATGGGTAATGGACCGTATCAACCCTTTAACTTTGGTAAATCTTATAGGCTCCGAAGATTGCCAGGTCAAGGTCCAGGTAGGGAAATTACTTGCTTATTCTTGATTTTCTCTATCTCTGCTTGTAAGGTTATTTAAGGAAACCTTTTAAATGTGTAGGCTATGCGCTTATGCACTATGGCTTTAATAATCCCCAAACCTCAGTTCAATGCAACCCTTGAACAAGCTTTGGAACCTTTAAGTCTTCTCATCCAGGGCAATACTATCGAAGATTCAATGGTTTTACATGGCGTAAGTGAGACCTTAGAGGTTGTTTGTCAAGTACATCCCATGCTCCCGCATGCAAAGGTTATTTGTCAGCCCTGTTTCTCATGTGTTGTAAAACAATGTAAAACATTTCTTATATTTACTATGTCTAAAACTTTGGCAGCTTGAAATGGTTGTCAATTCTCTCTTAAAGCTTTTTAGCTATGAAAGCTCCAAAATTCCTCCACCTGCATGCTTGGGACTCTTATATCTTTGTGATGGAAGATAAGAGATGGTAGTTGGAAGAGAATATATTGAACCTCTTATTCACCTTCTTATTGAGATTGTTAGGTAAGTGGGTTTTCTTTGTTTTCTCTTCTTTGAGACAAATTTTGGTTTTACATTCACTATGTTTACCAGGTTGTAATGTTGTATACTGTTTTCTCTTCTCTGAGGCTAAGTTTGGTTTTAAATTCACTATGTTTACCAGGTTGTCTACTGTTTTTGGTTGTATACTATTTTTTCTTCTTTGAGGCAAATTTTGGTAAATTAGGCTACACATGATTTATTGTTGTCGTTCGAAAGGCTACACATGCATGTGCTATAAAGTCTTATTTGGTTGGTTGGAAAAGAATTTTAACTGCATACAGGAATAGATTTTATAGCCTACTTTGAATATGAGATACTGCACACACGAATGCATATTTATTGTGTGTGACTATGCTACAATGATTAGACTTAATAATCTCAGTACTGTTTTTCAGATGCTAAACAAGGAATTTTAGTGCGTGACAGGCTTCCCCTCTACACAAGATTGTTTTTCTTCTAAAACACAGTTGGACATTAACTACTGTCTTCATATGTACCTTTGCTATGTAGTCCAGCAACTAGTCAGGGAATTCTTATTTTAATCAGCATTATTGAAAATGCCCAGATTTTTCCATCTGACAGTTTTTTGTTTTTATGAGTGATGCAAGTGTTGTACCTAATTTTTCCTGCACTCTTTTGATCATTAGACTGTATTATGAATTGAAAATACAACAACAAAATAGGTAATCTACTTGGAAATTCATTTGTGAGCATTCTTTTCTTGATTTTAGAACGCTCGCCTTTCGGTGAGAATATTGAAAGTTGGTTTTAGATGCTAGTGTTCAGCTTTAGGAAGTGAAAGAGAAATGACCATTAAAAAAACCAGAATGCTGAAAGTTTTTTATGGTAATTTTATTACGGTGGAAAATAACAAGTGAAATATTTGCAGCTGCTTGCACAGTTTTCCTCTGGTCATATTTCCCGCCTTTCCTATGTATAGAAACTTCTGATTTGTAAATTTTCCTATGCTTTTTTACAATAACTACAATTTGTGTTTTGTAGGACGAGGACTTGGAGGCATCTCCTGTTGAGGTTGATGATGAGATGGTGATTGAAGATGACGATATCTCTGACGATGAAGATGATGACGACCAGGATGATTTATGTACATAACCAACTTCTATCTCTTCCTAGAATGTGTCAAACGGGAGTAATAGCTAAAAATATTGTTTTCCTGGAATATCATGTTGTGGTTTTTGTAAAACTGATAAAATGAAGATTTAGGATGACCTTCTGTCAGTACTATAATATGCTTCTATCCGGTGAATGAACTGGTTGCCACTATTTTTAATAAGCCTACTATAGATGCAGGCATGCAGCTGTAGAAGTAGCAAGGTCGGATTGCACATGACATGGATCTTTAGATTTTTTATACAACTCTTTTTCCTGTGTAGTAAGGTGTTTTATAATCAAGGTGTTTTTGCCTGGAAAACCTCCGGTAGATTACCAAGGTGCTAGGGATGCCAAAGCAATTTCAAATTTTGCATATCAACAGGTCGACGCTTGTAATCTAAGTAGTAGAATTTTTCTTTTGCTTTATTCTTTCCACCATTTGTTGCATAAGGTTGATAAGTTACATGAACGGGGGAGGAGTGTCCACTTGGACATCTATCCTTTAGAGTTTCCAGATCTTTTCCAGCTTTTTACAATAAGATTATGTGTCTAAAAGGATCAAAACCTTTGTGCATGTCCAAGTGTCAACAGTGGCCGAGAAAAAGCTTGGAGGATGATATAAAGGTGCCTTGTGGTCGCTTGGTCCCTTCGCAACACAAGGATAGTGTCCTCGAGTACAATGAGTATGCTTTTTATGATCCCCAACAGGTATGTATTTCTCTTTCTCTACAACTACAAGTACAATAATTTGCTGCATGCTAATCCTGGAAGAAGTTATTATGAATCAAATAAATGTGAAACATCTGGCTTAATCTAATCAAGTCACTGATTTTGCACTATCAGGTGAGCATAAGGTTTCTGGTGAAGGTAAAGTTCGAGGAGCAGGACGTGGTGTACGAAGAGGCATCTCCACAGTGAAGCCGAAAATAACGCGATCTGACCTTGGTTCTCTTAGTTGCAGTGTGATATAATTGCTCGTTCATACTTATTTTTCGTATATATGTACACCTTTGGTTGGATATTTTAACTTAAAAGACCAATTTCCATGTGAATTGTGGTGTAAGTCGAATGTGTTTCGACTTTAGACTTAAGTACTAGATATAAGACGATGTTGCAGTATAAGCCGACTTTGTTTGGGTTTCTTTGACTTTTGTTTTGTTTTCAAGAAAAATTTAAATGTCATTTTTGGTTTGGTATGCCTGTGTGCATTGTATATTAAATTTTAAAACAGTATATTGCAATCTAGACTAACAAAAAGTGTTGCAAATATGTGTTGCCAATAAAATATATAGTATTACAATAGGAATAAAAATGTTGCAGATAAATGTTGCTAAAAAAACCAAAAACATTGCAACAACCATCAAAATGTTGCATCATAATGTTGCAAATAAATCAATTTTGTAACATTCTAAGCCAATAAATGTTGCAAAAATGTGTTGCATAATTCTATTGTAACACCTTAAATGTGTTACTAAAACAGACAAAGTGTTGCAATAAAACGCTATTGTAATACTTGACAAATGTTGCAATAAGTACATCAAAGTGTTACTATATGGGTTCGTAGGCAACGACCGCAAATGCAACACCAAGTTTTGGCTAAAGCGTTACATAAAACTTTATTGTAACACATATGGGGTCTAACGATACACTTTTTTGGGCTTGCAATAGGTCAAATATGGTGTAGTGTAACAGACCCCCGACTGCTAGAACTTTTAACATGACTGTGAAAGATGCCGTGAGGGACACAAATATGATAGCAGGTACCCTTCTATTAAACATCGTCAATGCAAATGTTTTATTTGATTCGGGAGCTACCAAGTCTTTTATTTCGAGGGATTTCGCTAGTCAGTTAAGACTTAGAGCGGAACCATTAAAGGAAGTATTAAAGGTAGAGATAGCAAATCGGGAAGTAATTCCAGTTGATAAAATACACGTAGACTGCAGCCTAGAAATAGAAGGTCAACAGTTTCGTGTAGACTTGGTCCCATTTAAATTAGGGGAATTTGATGTTATTCTAGGAATGGATTGGTTGTCAAGCAATGGTGCTCAGATCGATTGTGAAAGAAAGAAAATATGGATCAAAACATCTGAAGGGCGGGAGGTCGTGTTCAAGGGACAACGACAAACCCGTAAGTTTTTAACCATGGCCCAAACCAAGAGGTTGTTGCGGCATGGGTGTGAGGCTTATTTAGCCTATGTGATAGATACAAATCAAGAGGTTCCTAAATTACAAAATATTCCTATAGTTAATGAATTTGAAGATGTATTTCCAGAAGACCTTCCGGGATTACCACCCGATAGGGAGATAGAATTCTCTATAGAATTAGCTCCAGGGACGGCTCCAGTTTTGAAGGCCCCGTACCGGTTAGCTCCAGTAGAAATGAAAGAGTTAGCTATTCAATTGCAGGAATTGCTAGATAAGGGAATGATAAGACCTAGTGTGTCACCATGGGGTGCACTAGTGCTGTTTGTGAAAAAGAAGGATGGTAGCTTGAGATTATGCATAGACTATCGAGAACTAAACAAGTTGACCATTAAGAACCGATATCCTTTACCAAGGATTGATGATTTGTTTGACCAGTTGAAAGATGCGGTTTACTTCTCCAAGATTGACCTGAGGGCTGGATATCACCAGTTAAAGATAAAAGCTGAGGATATACCCAAAACTGCATTCCGTACTAGGTATGGGCACTATGAGTTTTTGGTAATGTCGTTTGGGCTGACAAATGCCCCAGCAGCTTTTATGGACCTAATGAATCGAGTCTTCAAGCAATATTTGGACGAATGCGTCATAGTTTTCATTGATGATATTTTAGTCTACTCCAAGACGGAGGAGGAACACGCAGAACACTTGAGGATAGTGTTAGAGACTTTAAGAAAGGAAAGACTATATGCTAAGTTTTCCAAGTGTGGATTTTGGCTGAGAGAAGTACAGTTTCTAGGCCATGTGGTCAACAGTGAGGGAGTACTAGTAGACCCTGCTAAGATATAAGCCGTTTCAAATTGGGACAGACCAACCACCCCGACTGAGGTGAGAAGTTTTGTAGGCTTAGCCGGGTATTATCGGATATTTGTGAAATATTTTGCTAAAATAGCAGCCCCATTGACCCGACTGACCCGAAAGACTGAGAAGTTTGAGTGAACTGAGAAATGCGAGAAGATTTTTCAGGAATTGAAAAGGAGGCTAGTTACTGCCCCTGTACTGGCACTGCCAGACGGAAAGGGGAACTTTGTGATCTATAGCGACGCATCACACAAAGGGTTAGGATGCGTCCTTATGCAACACGAAAGGGTGATTGCATATGCTTCTAGGCAGCTAAAAGAATATGAGAGTAGATATCCTACCCATGATTTGGAGCTAGCAGCAATAGTTTTTGCCCTGAAAATTTGGAGGCATTACTTATATGGAGAAAAGTGAGAAATCTACACAGACCATAAGAGCCTTAAGTACATTTTCACTCAGAAAGAGCTCAACATGAGACAGAGGAGATGGTAAGAATTAATCAAAGATTATGATTGCGAGATTCTTTATCACCCAGGGAAGGCCAATGTGGTGGCCGATGCCCTTAGCAGGAAAGAGAGACTCAAAATGATAACCTCCTCAGAGAAGTTAATCCAAGAGTTTGAAAAGATGGAGATTGAGGTTAAAATGACCGGAGATGGCACAAAGAAATTATTTGAAATCACACTACAATCGGAATTGCTACAAAAGATCAAATTAAGTCAAGAACGCATGATGAGTGAAGGGAAAGAGCTAATGACAGGAGAGGAATTAAGAACTGAAAGAGATGATAAGGGAGTTATGAGGCATACTTACCGGATTTGGATTCCTAATGATCAGGAATTAAAAGATGAGATTTTACATGAAAGTCATAGCTCAAGGTATTCAATTCACCCGGGAAGTACCAAGATGTATAGGGATCTAAAGGAATATTATTGGTGGCCTAACATGAAAAAGGACGTAACAGGGTGGGTAAGCAAATGCTTGACCTGCCAAAGAGTAAAGGCAGAACACCAAAGACCTGGTGGACTCTTACGACCCCTAGAGATTCCAGAATGGAAATGGGAACAAATAGCCATGGACTTTGTAGTAGGATTGCCCCGAACCAAAGCTAATCACGACGCCATATGGGTAATCGTAGACCGGTTGACGAAGTCAGCCCACTTCCTACCGATCAATGAAAGGTACACTGTCGATAGGTTAGTGGATATTTATATGAAGGAAATTGTGGCGCGACATGGAGTTCCAGTCACCATTGTGTCAGACCGAGACCCTAGATTTAACTCCAGATTTTGGAGAAGCGTTCATGAATGTGTAGGAACCCAGCTAAACATGAGTACTGCTTACCATCCCCAGACGGATGGGCAAAGCGAAAGGACTATCCAAACATTAGAGGATATGTTGAGAGTTTGTGCCATAGATTTCAAAGGAAATTGGGATGATCACCTACCCCTGATTGAGTTCTCCTACAATAACAGTTTTCATGCAAGTATCGGGATGCCCCCGTATGAGGCCTTGTATGGAAGAAGATGTCAATCTCCCTTTGTACTGGGATGAAGTTGGAGAGCGAAAAATGCTCGGACCCGAAATGGTCCAACAGACTAAGGATGCAATAGACCTTATTAGAGGACGGCTGGTAGCATCCCAAGACAGACAAAAGAAATATGCAGACTTGGCTCGAAAGGACAAGGAATATGAAGTGGGAGATCTTGTGCTGTTGAAAGTATCTCCGTGGAAAGGATTGATGAGATTCGGAAATAAAGGGAAATTGAGCTTACGAGCTAGCCTTGCCCCCAAACCTGCACCAAGTTCACAACGTGTTCCATGTATCCATGTTAAGGAAGTACAATCCGGATGCCAGACACGTGGTAGAATACGAGCAAGTAGATATACAACCAGACCTGTCATATATAGAGCAACCGGTGGAAATCATTGACCGCAAGGATCAAGTACTAAGGAATAAAGTTATAAAGCTGGTAAGAGTTTTGTGGAAAAATCATAATGTTGAAGAATCCACTTGGGAACTAGAGAGCGCAATGCTAGAAAAGTACCCTCATCTATTTTGATCCGATTCCGGGACGAAATCCTTTTAGGTAGGGGAGACTGTAATATCCCAAATTTTTGTAATATTTAAAACCTTGATGAATAGTAAATTTGCCACTGATGAATAGTAAATTTGCTGATGAAAAGTTTTTCAGACCACACTATGTGGATGACATGGAATGAATGTTTCGAAGCTATATTGTTGATGTATAAGAAGAATAAAAGAATGTAAACGCAATCAGAATCCGAAGATTCCCATTCGAGTTTTAAATCACTATTCACTAGACAATCAAGGATGTATTGATTTGATCGTTTTAAGAAAGTATGTGGAATGAGAAATCCATGATCATATCTTAAACCAAGGTGAGAAACCTAAGATTACATATTAAACAAAGATAATGGAAAGATCAAGGAAGTACCCCTAGCTTTGGTACAGAGAAACGTTTTTAGAATCACTTGAAACTATCGCGAAACAAAAGCGTAACAAATTATGGATTAAACCCTAATCAAAGGAGGAGTATTATATAAGATCATCAAGTGCAATATATAAGAGGATTGAGGATACAAATGATGACATAATCAGGATGCAGAGGGGTGACATATGCATGACAAAGTGATGACAAGGTGATGAATCACCACCTTGTCACCACTTTCACCACAACCACAAGTCTAAAAAGAGCCTTGTCATTGGTGACAAAACAAGTTATTAGCCACACAATTTAATTACAAAGTGTTAAGTGTATTTAGACAAAACAAAAGGAAAATGAAATCAAAGAAAACAAAACAACAAGATGCATCCTAGTTGAAGAACAACCATTCGGCTTTTCTTCTCCATCCATTCCTTAAAAAAGAATTCATCCACTTCCACTCAACCATAAATCTTGATCTTGGGCTCTAAATCACCCTCTTCCAATATCCCAAGTAGATCTCTAATATTAGCCTCATCCATGGATGATAGCTTGGTCAAAAATGGATTCAAAGTTGATGATGAATAGTGATGTGAATAGTAAACTCATAAGATCTTGTTTTGTTTTGATGTTTTTAGGTTTGATTAGCATAGTTAAGGAGCAAGGAAGGATATACCATCCATATATAGCCTTTGTTAAGTTCCAAGGAAGGTATAAAACTTCTTCCCTATTTGAGATTATGCTTGATCTAGTAGTTATAAGTGATTGTTTAAGAACTATGTAGTAATGAAGCATGTATGCATGATTTTAAGCATGTTCGATGGTTGATTTGTGGATAACCTTATGAACTAGGGTATGACCATGTTTGGACAGAAAATAGTAGTATTAGCTTGAGGTTTGATTGGTGGTTGGTTGATTATGGATTGGTGGTTGTATTGAGTGTTTAAAAACACGAGAAGTACGTTTAAGCGCCGTTACCATGTAGAATTTTAATTAGGTAGTTTAAACAGAAACCATGGTTACATTAAAGGGCATAAACATGAAGTTTCTGCCCATGAACATGTAGGCCCTGTTTCCTAGTTTGTTTTAGCGAAAGAATCGTGTCGTTACGATTTACAGTTTAGGAGAAACGTCCGTTTTAGTGAAAGCGGTTTCGCGTGACTAAGTAGTTCATTGCATGAACTTTGAGATAGTGATCAAACCCTTTAAAATTGGAATTTGGCCGAGATATTAAAATGGATACTAGCATGGATTGTTGCGCGAGTGAAATACCCTTAAGGGGATGGTTAAAAACAAGGAAATTGTAAAAGGAAAAGTACTTGGGTCTTGTGAATAGATTTTCACCCAAACTTGTGACTTAAGAGTTACAGAACGTCATGAGGTTATAGATGACCGAGAGCGAGACGTTTGATTTTTATTAATAGAACTTGAGTGCTTAAGTTATAGCACATTAATTGGTTCTAGGGGACTAACTGAAATTGTATATCTTGTTATAGATCGACGAGCACACTCTCAAGCCCCTACTACCACACCACCAAGACACCAAGGCAAGTTTTCAAACCCTACATCATATAAGTGATGCTGTTGTGATATATGTTGTGATTATGATAAATATTCTGCTTTAATGCTGCGAAATGATTTATAAACTGTGTACACTTTTAATAAAAAGATGTATAAGATATAAGGTTTATATGCTAGGTAATACTAGATATAAACCAAGGTTTAAAGGCTCTAAGTATAGAGCAGCTGTACGATGATTTTAAAATAATAAGACAGGGAGTTAAATTATTATTTTGTTTTGAACATACTGTCAAAAGCTGGAGGGTTCCAGGGACAGTTATATATGAAATATTGATTAAATATTCCAATATATATATTATTGGATATTTAATGACAAATATTTTAATAATATTATAATAGATATTATTTTAATAATTATTTAATTAAGTGAATATTATTTTTAATATTCACTTAAGTGGTTTTATATTGAATAATAATTCAATATTTATTATTTGGATATTTATTAAATATTCCAAATATGATTTAAAAATCATAGAACCTTATTATATTATTTAAGGTTCTACTGTTTACACAAAACCTTATTATATTATATTATTATAGGTGTCGGGGTAGTGCCAAAATTATCAAGGCTTGCCTGGTGACGAAATAGGCGCCGAGGTAGTGATCTCTTGCGTGCTAAGGCTTGCCCGGTGACGAAATAGGCGCCGAGGTAGTGATCTCTTAGAATAGTGGCCCGCATGCGGTCAGGGTGATAACCGAACAGGAAGTCGTCCTTCTACTAGTAGAAAAGAAAAGTTACGATACAACGGCTGATCACCGTGTATCGGGTGTTCCGGTACATTCCCTTCTCTCCAATTGGAGTTGTGCTGCACATTGTAACAAAAGCCTAGGCGCTGAGTTACTGATAATGTGACAATGATGAGTAATGATGTTCCTCATACAGTAGTCGTACTGTATGGTATGTTTTGACGAAAAGAGAAATAAATATATCATTCTGTATACGAATGAAGTTTTAAAGGTTTTCCTTTATGATATAAGCTTACCTTTATGCTTATGCTATATTGTATTATTGCTGGGCCGAGTGCTCACTCTTGCTTTCTTTATATATATATATATCACAACACAACAGCTAGAGTAGATGGTCAGGATTCGTCGTACCGCTCGGAAGCGCGTCAGGGATATACAGGCCGCCCATAATAGGGTTGTTGCAGTTGATCAGGTAGAACTACTGGGTTGGTTCGGAGTGTAACTCTTGTTGCTCCGGTTTATTTATAAGTATCACTTATGTATATTAATGAACAAGAACAAACTTTTGCGCTGCCTTATGGTTTCACATAGAAATCATAATGGTAGTAGGTTGCAAGCATTACTTTTGGGTTGTAATAACTTTAATTTATGGACCATATGACTACTGTTTTTGTAAGTTCGTTTCTGAGACATAACTGGCGTGAGTATATTGATGGTGGGGTCACCATGTGTGATGATTTATTATATTTTGATTCAAGTATTAAGTGTTTGTACGGAACAAGGGATCGTGACAACCTAGATCTCCGACCCCGGATATGGGGTTGTTACAGAAATGGTATCAGAGCGTATAGTTATTAATCTCAGAAACGATAGGAAGTTAGGAATAATAAATGCAACTATAATAATAAGAAGAACTCCCATCGAGTTCGTGGTTCGTGACAACCTACACATTCTGAAATTGTTAACATGCTTAACACTATTAATTACTCTTTGTCAACTGTGAATTTGGGTAAGATTTTTAGGAGAGGCTTGGTAAAGGAGTGGAGCTATTTAGCAGATGCTTTTATTAAAGTATTTTCTGGAAAAATCAGTAATTTTGATGCTTTAAGTAACTCCATTCTAATTTTGTTTGCCATGCTTCTCACTGATAAATATTATAACTTTAGCACCCAATTAATGTATGAACTTGGTGCTAAGTTGGGTGATAAGAAAACTAGGAAAAATAATATTTATTATGCTAGATTTCTAATGATGTTGGTCAACCATGTTAGTCCAACACCATTGGTTATCTCTAACCCCAATTCCAAGTTTGATTGTTTTGTTCAAGAGAAGAGGGTACTAACAGACATCTTGAGACTCAATCACAATGGTGATGTCCCAATGGTGTACTTGTCAGTCATTGAGGTAACACTTTCTCAACTTGTTAATTTAAATGTTACTTCAATTTCTGCTATTACAACTGCTGTTGTTGCAATGGAGCCTGTAGCTGTGACCCAACAGGCTCCTGCCCCTGCAACTAGACCTAAATCTAAAAATTCTAAATCTACCAAGTCAATCTCAGGTGCTTCTCAAAAGGCACCTGTTGTAAAATCCACTACACAACCTAAGGGGAGTGAAGTAGGTGTGGTGAGTGGTGAGGGAAGGGGTGAACATCAAAGAAACCCCAAGGATAAGGTGGGAGAGGTGAGTGTTGTCCAGACTAGCCCCATTGTGTCTTCCCAACAAAGCACAATGAGTAACATGGATATTAGCTCAAGTCTAACTATATCCTCTCAAAAGGGTGTAGTTATTGAAACAAGCTCTCCTCCAAGAGCACACACCAAAAGGGTAAGGGACACATCTAGCCCCCCAAACATCTATTTCCCACTACCAAAGAAGGGTGAAACAGAAATCCCAGGTCACACAGGGTGCACACACACTAGAAGCAACAATTCCAATTTATCAAATTCAGTTTGATGTAGCCCCAATTATTACTCTGGGGTTACAGTCCCACTCCCTCAATATTAATATTGAGACAACTCCACAAAATTCTCCTTCACACTCATTAAATGTGGATATGATCCATTCATCTATTCCTGATTCTCCATCTCTATTCTTGGAGAAGCCCCACTCTGAAATTGGTGGTCATCACTTAATAAGTGATTTGTTGGGCCACCAATCATTCTTTTCTGAAACTACAAGAGGATCTGTGGAACCATCTTTAAAATCAATCACCACAGATTCTACTGTAATTTCAATTTCTCAAACTCCTTTATTGACTTCATCAACGGAATTATCTCTTCTGTTGACAAGTGTTTCTCCATCAACGGAATCCATTCTGTTGATAGTTCAAACTACCATTCCGTTGATAGCTCATTCTGCACCAATTATTGAAAATCCAGTTGTTCACACAACTAGTGTAGATGACCTAGTGGTAGTTGAAACACTTATAGGATTGAAAGGGAGTGATTCTGAGAGGCTGGGTTGCAGCCAGGCAAAAGGAGAGAATGAGAGTGAGAGGCTGGCTATTTATTCCAGCCAGGCAAAAGGAGAGATTGAGAGTTCCACCTTAGTAGGTGAAGGTGAGGGTGTGAGAGGTGTGAGCCATGGGGAGCCCATGATGCAAGAAAATAGTGGAGAGAGAGAAGGGACTACAGGAGCTCTAAGGGAGAAAACAACCATTTCAAGTGAGTTAATGGAGGTTAGTGAGGGAGAAAGAGAATTGTCTTTCCAAGAGCATTATCAACAAACTCTGGATAGAATTTCTCTGGATCATGAAACCTTTACTCACCCTGTGCCAACATATCAAATCATGGCTCAACGGGGCAATGTGGAGGCAGAGAGGACATTAAATCTAATTCATACAACTGCATCCATGATGAGGGCCAAGGATGCACTTGCCAATTTGTCTCCAGGAGCTGGTGGAAGTGATCAGTTTGCTGAATCTTCAAGTGATGATGATAGTCTTGATGCTGATCTACAAGGGGTGGCTACTACTACACAGATTGGGACATCTGTGATGCCACCTAAGCCCAGATGGCTTTATCAAGATTCACTTGGATATCATGGTTTGGATATTTCAATCACAAGGTAGTATAATGAAGCTTACTTGGCTCATGAGTCTGCACCTCAAAATGAAAAGAAATTCTACAAGGCAATTTTGGACTCTCTAGAGATCCAGAGGCTCCAAATGCTACAGACAAAGATTGAGGCCAGGGAAATCAAGGACACAATTGCAAGCTTCAAGGACTCCACTGATAGGAGGTTTGATGAAAGACTTCCTCTTCTCACTGTGACCAAAATGGACAAATTCTTCAGAAGGGATCATGAGGTGGCAACCACTTTGAAAACCCTTACTGATAGGGTGGAAAAAGTGGAAGCCACATTAACTCATATGCAACAAGCACATGAGAATCAAACTCAACTATTGACTCAGTTAGTGGCAGCTCAAGGTCTCCCTCTCATCACTCTTGATGATAACAAAAAGGGGGAGAAATCAAAGGAGCTTAATATTCAAGTCACAAAAGTTATGGTCTCAGCCATTTCTTTACCACATGAGCCACTAGCTATGGGGGAGTATATAAAAGATAAATTGGATGGAATTGACCTGATTCAACGTGCATCTCTGAGACTACAACTTGATGAACAGATAAAAGAGAAAATGAAGGATATAGCTGCATGGGCTAAGAAGATAGCTGAAAATGCAAGAAATAAACATCCATCAACGGATCAAGCTACTTCTACATCAACGGATCTCAGAAGTATAGTGTCAATGGATGAGCCATCATCAACGAATGCTATGGTCTTAGTGTCAACGGATTTGGAGTCACAGATTAAATTCTCATATGATCTAAAGCCTCTTCCACATGGAGTGATTCCTGGTCCAAGGAAAGAAAATGGACAAACTTCATTTATTAAAGATGTGGACTCAACTACTTTTCCAAGATGCTTATCTCCAAAATCCCCAGCTAAATCAAAGGGCAAGAATATTGCTAGGACCTTCTATCCTCCTCCATTTCCAGATGAGCTCAAGGTTCTGAGTGAACTTATTATAAAATGCAAGGAAAGCAATAAGTCTGAGATTAAGAATCAAAGAGCAATAGTCTACAGGAATGGGCAAGAGATCTGTGTTTGGGCTGGTCACCCAAATTTTGCTGAAGCTAAAGCTGAGGAATCAGCTAGGGCAGACATGCAAGCCCTTGCAGTTGCCCAAGCTCTAGATGAAGAGGAAAGATTGCAAGAAGAAAGAGCTAGAGCTGAAGCTGAGCAAGCAAGAGGAAAAAGAAAAAGTACAAGGCAACCTAAAACAAGAGCTAAAAGAAACTTGGCTTTTGATAAGGATGATTCTCAAAGCACTGTAACAGATGCACCTGTAACAACTGTGCCTTCAACTTTTTCTGATCCAGGTATTGGAGTAAAATTAGCTTATGACCCTAAACATCTAGTCAATTTTCATGACCAACCAATTGAGCCAAAGGAGGAGCCATTTGAGTTTGATGAAGCTAATTTTCCCAAATTTCTGGTTGAAATGGAATCAAAGAAGAAATCAAAGCAGAGGGCTACAAAGGCTAAACCAGTTTTTGTGAGAAGGCCACAGGTTGAAAAACCACCTACAAACCCAGAGGACTTTATCTACATTGCAGATATAAGGGAGGAGTCAGACTTAAAACTATATCTTGATGACTTGGTGGAAGTGAGAGGAATAGGAGCTACTCATAAACTACCAGAGAGATTAGTGTTTGTATACAAGGGTGGAAGGGAACAGATTTGGCCTCTACACAGAATTCTAGGTGAGGATTATCAGACATTGCTAGTGGTGTTCAGGTGCTTAAAGAAAGATTTTGGGTTCACCAAAACTTCTAAGTCTGAGGTTGTCTCCAAGATTTGTCAAATAAAAGCTAGCTGGAACAAGCCTAATGCACTTCCCAGAGTTTTAAAGGTCCCCTCAAACAGGAAAGAAAATTCATCTCCAACCCTTTTGGATGATGGAATTCAGAGACAATGACAACTGTAGGAGATGCTTCAGAATAGAGGATCAATTGGAAAAGGCATCTAATGAAACTCTGAGATTTATGCAATCCAAGTTGGGTGAACAATATGAAGAAGAGAAGATTTTCTACAGGAGGCTCCAAGCTCAAATTGAGGAGAACAATGCTAAAAAGGGGAAGAAAACAAGGCCACATAGACAAAGATGGTAAATCTGCTCAGGCTAGAGGAGCAACTCTGTGCACCTGTGTTGTAAGAACTTCTACTTTGCTTTCAATAAATTTTTAAAGTATCATGAAGCTCAATACAATTTCTACTTTTGTAATTTGTTTAAGTGTTTTTGTTATCATCAAGGCTCTTGATTTATGGCTATTATTCTATCAGTCATAAATTGGGGGAGATTGTTAGGAATATGTTGTTCTTGATGATAATTATAAAAACCACTTAGTAGATTTTGTGTTAAGTCAATTTTGTAGCTGTCAACGGAATGGTATGCTTTGCAGCATCCGTTGACAGGTAGCTCATCAACGGAATGAGTCTCATCAACGGAATGAGTAATGTAGCAATTGCATTGTACAATACTTCACTAGTTGATAAACAATTGTTATAGGTATTAGATAGGTTTTCTAAGTCATGTTGACTAAGTATTAGATAGGCAAAATAGGTTGGTTAATTGTAAATATATTGTGCCTTGTAATTTTGTCTAAGTGAAGACATGTCAACGGATTGGAGATTACACTATCAACGGATTGAAGAATGTACCATCAACGGATTGAAGAATAAAGCTATCAACGGAATACATCTCACTACTATCAACGGATTACTATCACTTTTCTGAACAGTTGACAAAGTGATAGTGACAGTTTTCTGACAGATCAAAAGGGTGATGTAGAAGTGTACTTTGCATTGGGAGCCATTAAATGGTCACTGGGAATGAGGAAACATTCCAATTACCAATTAAGTTCTTGAGTGGGATCATAATAAGCATGAAGACAAAAGACAAGATTTCCAAGGACCATTGGACAAAAGGAATGAAAAGCAAGCTGTTGGCGGTTACCTTTAGTACTTTTTAGTGTAGCCAAAAATATCATTGTAAACTTTGGATTTATAACCAAGTGTAGCAGTTCATTTTATGTAAGTGAAGTGAGATAGAATAATTTTGTATTAGCTTTCTTTGAAGAGCACTCTGACTCTACATTTGTAACTGAGCAGCTGTGCTACATTTTTAACACAGATTATTCCCACAATAAAAACATCTCAGTTGGATCCTCAAAACATCCAACTGAAATTTTATATTTGCTTGTGTGTTTTTATTTTCTCTGTCAAGTTATTTAAAAGTTGTTTTAAGTTTAAAAATATCTAGAATTGTATTCAACCCCCCCCCCCCCCCCTCTACAATTAGGTTAGGTCATTTGGGATTAACAGTGGTTGATTGAGGGATGAGTTCTTGAGTTAGTATGAATTGTCCTAGAGTTGTAAATGATATATGGATGTATGGATTGTCTTGGTTGGATGTTTGGATTGGTTGTGAAATGGAAACATTCGATGTATAGCCGTCGTAATGACGAAATGTTTATTAACTGCCTTGACAGTGGTATTCGAGGCTCTTAATCTACTGTCAAGTGTGACCACTGACTATGATAGTGTAGTTCTTATCTTGTAGTTTGTTTTGGCGAAAGAATCGCATCGTTTCGATGTATTCTTTAGGAGAAACACTCGTTTTAGTGAAAGTGGTTTCGAGTAACTAAGTAGTTCACTATATGAACTTTGAGCGTATGATAAAGCCTCTTAAAAATGGACATAGGTAATGAAATTAATGTGGATACTAGTATGGACAGTTAGGAAGGGAACCGAGAAGGTTTCGTGTTAAAAATATGATTTTTCGATTTTATAAAAATGCGAGAATCAAAGTTGCGCAAGTGAAATACCCTTAAGGGGATAGTTTAAACCATGAGTTTAGTAATGGTAAAGTACTTGGGTTTGTGAATGGATTATAAGTGACCAAGAGCGAGACATTTCATGTTCGTTAATAGAACGTTAGTTCTTAAGTTAATGGCACTTTAAATGATTACGCTAGGGGACTGATCGAGTTTAGTAATGGTAAAGTACTTGGGTTTGTGAATGGATTATAAGTGACCAAGAGCGAGACATTTCATGTTCGTTAATAGAACGTTAGTTCTTAAGTTAATGGCACTTTAAATGATTACGCTAGGGGACTGATCGAGTATTTCTTTGTTTATATATTTCCCGACAAATTCTCGAACCCCTAAACAACCAAGGACCCGAGGCAAGTTTTCTCATCACATGCTATGTTTCAATTTCTTATACTAATGATTGCATATGATAGATGCATGCTAGTTTTCAAACCTTACATCGTATATAGATGTGGTTGTATTTTAAAACTGTTGAAATTATAGTATATGCATATGATAGATAGGGCTGTCAAAAAAATCCGAAAAATCCGAGATCCGTCCGAAATATCTGTATTCGTATCCGGAATAAAGCGGATTTTATCCGAATCCGAAATAAAACGGATATTATCCGTATTCGAATTCGGTAGTTGCGGATACGAATATGGATATAGGCGCATCCGTATCCGGTAATATCCGAATCCGAAATTAAATAAATATGATAAATAAATAATATATATAGTTATATATATAATTACATATTATTTAGAAATTATATTTTAAGTTTACAGAATATATATATATAATTTAATCATTAAACAATATATTTACATAAGTTGTAGATAATTGTAAACATATATATATATATATATATTACAAATTTAATATTTTAAAATAAACAAAATTATACTAAAAAGTAAATTTTTAAAAAAAATAAAATAGACTTTAATAAATTTAAGTTTTAGTTAGGTTTACTTTTTTTAAAAAAAATAAAATTTTTATTATTTTTTTCAATTTTATTGAATTAAAATTTAATATAAAAACTAAAAAATTCTAACTGAAATTCGGATTCGGATATTATCCGTATCCGGATAGTATCCGGCGGATTCGGATTCGGATATTTTTATTTAAATATTTTTGGATTCGGATACGGATCCGGATACGAATTCAGATTTTCGGATTCGGATTCGGATACAGGCAGATCCGTATCCGAATTATCCGTTTGACAGCCCTGATGATAGATGCATGCAAGTTTTCAAACCATACATCTGATATAAGATGCGGTTGTATTTTTTTTAATGTTGTGATTGTGATATATAATGCTTTAATGCTGTGAAAAGAATTATAAACTGATTACACTTTTGATAAAAAGCTTTGTGAGATATAAGGTTTATATGTTATGTAAATACCAGATATAAACCGATGTTTTTAAAGGCTCTAAGGGTAGAGCACTCGTACGATGATTTTAAAACATTATACCGGGAGTCAAAATTTTATTTTGTCTTGATTATACTGTCAGAAGCTGGAGGGTTCTAGGGACAGCTATATTTTAAAATGTTGATTAAATATTCCAATAGATATATATTATTGGATATTTAATGTGAAATGTTTAAATAATATTATTATCAATATTATTTGAATATTTATTTAATTAAGTGAATATTATTTTGAATATTCACTTAAGTGGAATATATTGAATAATAATTGAATATTTACTATTTGAATATTTATTAAATATTCCAAAAATGATTTAAAAATCATAGAACCTTATTTATATTATTATTTAAGGTTCCAATATTTATTAAAATATTTTCTGATCTTAAAAAGATTTAGTCGATTTTAATAGGGGTTCCCAACTACTTTAATTATTTATCTCGAATGATGATTTTGATTTGAACTTATCAAAAATTGGGAATCCATCTCAGGAAGTGAACATATGATTTCACTTGCCTCTTTCATTAAAAGTGATATATTTTGGGTTTCTGAATTATCAGAACTAAAGATATTTTACTAAACTCCCGGGTCGTGATTGTGAAATGATTTACTCGAGGATCGAGGTCAGTTGACAATAGTCAACCCACATAGTATTATTACTTCCTCAACATTTCCGGAAGTAAGTATGGTAATAAGTTCAAGGGACTGGAAATAATCCGTGCTCGGCAATGAAATAGGTGCCAGGTAGTACGAAATCGTGCTCGGCAATGAAATAGGTGCCAGGTAGTACGAAGTCATACTCGACAATGAAATAGGTGCCAGGTAGTATGACCCTATGCTCGGCAATGAAATAGGTGCCAGGTAGCATAATGGGCCCGAATGCGGCCAGGGTGATAACCGAATAGGAAGTCGTCCTTCTACTAGTAGAAAAGTTACGTTACGATACAACGGCTGATCACCGTGTATCGGGTGTTCCAGTATATCCCCTTCTTCCACTTGGAATTGTGTTGCACATTGTAACGAAAGCCTAGGTGCTGAGTTACCGATAATGTGACAGTAATTGAACAATGATGTTTCGTGTATAGTATTTGAACTATACAGCATGTTTTGACGAAAAGAATATTTAAACATATCGTTCTGTATATGAACGGAGTTTTAAAGGTTTTCAATTATGATATCAGCTTACATATATGATTATGCTGATATATCTTATTGTCGAGCTATAGTGCTCATTCTTGTTTCTTTTATATCACAACACAACAGAGTTGAAAAGGTGTTCATTACTGATATTTTACGGTATTTTGAACAATATGAGATATCTAAAAAAATATGCATGTATATATGTTGAGAAGGTATTTAAGATATACAGTATGTTGAACTGTATAGTATTTTGAATCAATGAATAGGCTTTAAGCCTTGATTCCAATGTTTAATATCTATTTTAAAAAGAGATGTTTTGAGACTTGGTTCATTATATCGATACCAAGGATTTCTAAATGATTTACGAAGAGTATTTGAGTATGATTATATTATTTTATTATTTGATTAAATGATATATTTAATATAAAAATATTTGTTGTGGAGTATTGGAATATTATTAAATGATAATTATTGTGTGATTATGTGCTAATTGGTGAGTCGGAAGCCCCTTTCAAATATTTCGTCATTTGGAATTTTCTTCAAATCTGAGCCCCGTTTTGATAATTCAAGGGCCCCGTTGGAATTTCGTACATTAATTATTATCTCTTCGTCTTTCGTATTCGAATCATTATCGGGAGAGATATTCGTATCATTTCATTCCTACCTATTTGATTCTGCAAGAATAATTCGTTTTGTTCAAAAAAGGAAAAATTGTTCCGAACCCTAATTGCTTAAGGGGACGGATATATCGTTTTGTATCAATATTACATTTGTTATAGCCCCAGTATTCTTGAGCATTAGTTATATAATGATATGTATTGATTTGGATAATTATCAATCCTTGTAGATAATTATCTTCTCGTGAAACGTGTTTTTAACCTAATTAGGGTTTTTAAACGATCCAGTGGATCTATAACGATCCAAAAGTGTTCCTTGGGGTATAATTTTTCCAAAAATATATAAAGACGAATCGTACCTTATAACCTTCATAATCTGCATTGCGTATAATCAAAAAGTAAAAATTCCCGAAACGTGTTCTTCGTGTTCTTGAATAATCAATCCATTCGTTCAAGGTGTTATTGATTTCAGAAATCAAAGTTCAAGTACTCAAATCAAAGCTCTTGATCTCTAGTTTCAGAATTTTCCAACCTCATCATCATCTGGTAATTTTTCGATTTGTTATGAATTTTTCAATATTAGAATTAAAATTAGGGTTCATACCCGATTTGGGGATTTTTATTCTGTTGATTCTCCGTTCAATTGGTTGCTTCTAACATGTTCGTAGGGTTCTAATTAGCAAGAATCCATGCTTTAATTTCATGTTTATGTTCGATTTTGATGGGTTTGATTTTCGGGTTTTGACCCGAATTCTTATTTTGAATAGTCCGTTCATATGAATGATCTGACATTGTTTTTGGTAGATGGTTTTCATTGTATGTGTTCTTAGCTTCATTTTAACATAAAGAACGTAGAGTTTCATGTAGGATTTTTACAGATCGGAAAATTTGTTTAAGCTCGCCGGAAAATAGTCAGGTTTTTTATTCCGGCGATGTTTTTGGTACGTTTTTGATCGGAATGTGTTGCTGTGTTTATTTGGAATGTTTTGATATAAAAATCCCCAATTTTGGATTTGTTTTTGGCTCGCGGGAATCTGGAAAAGGTCGCCGGATTCTGGAAAAATTCCGGCTGTTCTTGGCGACCCGTTTCAGTTCTTGGCGACCCGTTTAACCGAAGTTTGACCCGGTTTCAATCTTCAAAACCCTAATTCGATTTCTGAAAACTGTTTCTGGATTTTATTTTTAAATTTAATTCGAAAATAGTTTAAAAACTTTAAAAATTCATATTTTTATTTTAAAAATATATTTTAATGTCAGAAAAATTCTGGAAAATTATATTTATTATTTTAAATCCGAAAATTGATTAAACTTAATTATTTTAATTATTTTTAATTAAAATTTAATTTATTAATTAATTGGTTATTTCTTTTAATCAATTAATTCTTAAAAATTAATTATTAATTAGATTTAATTAATTAAAAATTTAGTTTAATTATTTTCAAGCCTATTTATTTATTTAAAAATAGTTTGAGTATTTAAAGAGTGTCAATTAATTTTATTAATTGATTTATTTGCATTTAAATGTTTATATTGGATTTAAAAATCTGATTTTTGATTTAAAAATTAGTAATGACTTATTTAAAATTCAAATAAGTTTCGTTTGATGTTTTAAAAATGTTTATAAGTGCTATATGGTTCATATTAATTGTGTGATGTGTTTTATAGTCTGTATATGCCCGTACTAGGGCAAATATTTGAGTTTTAAATATCGTAAATCATACCGGACGTCCGATACGTAACCGGTTACTTGTTTAAATGTGATTATTGATTGAATAAGTGTCGAGAGTAGAACGAGAATAGTTAGACTTACTGTGATGAGTTGTTTAATTATAGAATCGAGTTCCCGGAGCAAGGGAAAGGGAAAGGTAGAGTGAGCAGAGTCGATCCGACAGCAGCTTAGACCAGGCAAGTATCTGTGCCTTTACTTGTGATAAAATTTATTATTGTCTTGATTACTTGAATACCGTTATCCCCAGAAAAATTCAAATTATCAATCTTTTAACCGCATTTGGACAACTGATTCCGTTTTCTTAGAGATTCTTGATTCTTTGATTTGATCTGCATCGGAAACCCTTATTTCCAATTCACTTGATTATTGTATACCACCATTTATTATTGATTATCATCCTTTGATTATTATTGACAACCATTGATTATTTGACTTCCATCTTGACTATTGATTACGGTCATTGATTATCGATTACCAATCTTGATTTCCTTATTGAATGAGTACACTGTACCATTGAAATTATTCCATGATTCTTTCTCGATCTTCATTTGATACTGAGCAGTTGAAGCTCTTTTGCAATTATTATACATTGAGTTTATCTTATTGAACATGTTATTGTTTATACCCTATGATAGATTTGGCATGTTTTTAAAATGGACCAGTAATTGGTCGGGCCATATTTATGGTCGGAATAACTTAAGGCCCAGATTGGCCTAGGATCCAGTAGAGGATTATGTTGTGAGCTAGTCCGGGATTGATACAAAGCATGTGTTAGCTAAATATTGTTGATTCTGATATCATAAATTCATATCCTTACAACTGTGATAGAAATGATTCATATGATGTTTGCTGAGCAATTTTGGCTCACTCTTGCTTGTTGTTTTCTAACCCTATTCCAGTGAAGCGAGAGTATGAGTCGACATAGCGTGACCAATAGTTCACCAGCAGCCAGGAGAGCCCCTCGAGTCATTATCATTGGCAGGGTAGTTGTTGTTTTGCTTTTCTAGATTAGATGTCTAGATTTGAACTTTAGTTGTGATGTAATAACTCTGAAAAAACTGGTATTGTATTAATAAAAGATTGTAGTAGCTTGTGTTCATTGCCATAATCTGGATGCGGTCTTGGTTAAGGGGTATTTGTGTCTTTATATATTATGCATGTGTTAAATAGTGTTCCGTTGGTCGGATGACTCCTCAAATCTGTACCCCGGGTTTGGAGGGCGTCACAGTTGGTATCAGAGCAACAAGTTATGGCAATTGAAACAAGTAAGGACTTAGGGTCCAGGATAACATAGAGAGTTAGGAATTCATTTAAGGATATTAGGAGGTCAACTAGGGATATTATGCGTAGTAATTAAATGTGGTTATAATTGCAGCCCCCTAGTTCTAGTTCAGACTCAGACCCTTCCGAGGATACGATAGCAGAGATACCTACACCCGTTGAGAGAGCAGGACCGTCTCGGCCAGTGCGATATCAGCCTAGGCATCAATATCCAGTAGTCAGGAGAGATCAGGTACCTTGTCCTATTCCACTCTGACAAGTAGCCCTAGCACCAGTGTCTCAGGCATCAGTTTGTGGGCCTTTGTATCAGTTAGGAGAGCCACCAGTTCCACACCATGTGTATCAGAGGGTGAATAGAGAGAGGGAGTACCTTTATGGACAGGTTATGGAGATGGGGAAGATTCGTTCGATTGAGGCAGCCGCTATCCGAGAGAGGGACAGACTTAGAGATCAGATAAGGGACATTCAGATGAGGTTTAGGGTTACGAGGACCTTGGTGAGACTCGATTGCACGGATTAGCTTCTAGTCGAGAGGGAGAGACAGTAGCAGGGATGAGACAGATTTTGGATTATGCGATGAGTGAGATTGCAGAGATTTCAGGATCCCTGTTATGGCAGACAGGAGCAGGTGATCTATGAGCAGGTTTAGGAATAGACAGGTGTGACATGGATGTATGGTTTCTAGATAGTTAGTATATAGATGCATATTGTAGTATCAGCAGTGAACCGGGCTTATAGGAACGCCTCGGGTTGTTCTTGCATTTTTGTTGTATTGCTGGTCGGCAGTTATGGTTCAGCCATGATATTTTTTCTTTTGAAGCGTTCTACGCTTGTACTAAATCTATCTATATATATATATGTATGATAAACCTCTTTTATAGAACTGTATTTATTCCCTTGTCATTCATTTCCAGCATCATAACCGTTATTCTACTTGTTGCAACGAGTGTACTCATACACCGTTGAGAAGATCTGTAAACCTTCGAGATATCAATTGTGATCCTTCCTTCTATCATATGAACTGTTTGATTAAGCCAATTATTGTTTATTCATCAGCGATATGCCTCCTAGACGACAAACCCGTTCATCTGATACCTCCGACCAAGAAGGTCAACAAAATACACCTCCCACGGGCCACATGGACCCGATGGTAATCCAGTTGTTAAATACTCTTACTCAACAGACTGCCGCATTAGCACAGCAGCAACAAGCATATCAGCAACAACTCTTAGAACAGCAGCAACAACATCAACATCAGCAACATCACCAGCAAGCAGCACCGACGGTTACGTTCAAATCTTTCCAAGCAGCAAAACCTCCAGAATTTAAAGGATCAGCAGACCCTGTAGAGGCTAAGGCATGGTTGAAGGAGATGGAAAAGGCTTTTGCCTTGATAGAGGTGGCAGAGGATAAGAAGACGGAGTATGCAAGCTATTTTCTGAAGAATGAGGCCAGTTATTGGTGGGAAACGAGTAGGGCTATAGAGCCCGAGGGATTGATTACGTGGGCAAGATTTACAGAGTTGTTTTTGGAAAGGTATTTTCCGGACTATATGAGAGATCAGATGGAATTAAAGTTTTTGGAGTTAAAGCAGGGAAGTATGACAGTGCCCCAATATGAAATGAGGTTTACGGAGTTATCAAGGTTCGTTCCAACCTATGTGGATACGGAGAAGAAGAAGGCCAAGAGGTTCCAGTAGGGACTGAGGTCTTGGATTCGTAGTAAGTTAGCTATATTGGAGTTGGACACCTATGCAGCGGTGGTCCAAAAGGCAATGATTGCGGAGATAGAGAGTGATTCTTACATGAAAGAGAGGGAGAACAAGAAAAGGAAAGCAGGGATACCCGATAAGGGACAGCAACAGGGAAGTTTTCAAGGGCAAGCAAATAAGAAACCGGGATTCCAGCCCGGAAGGAATACAAGTTTCAGGAAACCAGATACCGGGAGCGTAGGACAAGATAACCGTCTACCAGTCGGCAGTCAGCAGGGACTTTCTAGACCCCCACTACCAGAATGTAAGACATGCGGTAAGCGACATCCAGGGATATGCCATCGATTGAATGTCACATGCTTTAAATGCAATCAGAAGGGACATTATTCTCGGGATTGCAAGATAGGCATTGTGTGTCATCGGTGTAAGAAACCAGGCCACATGATTAAGGACTGTAGAGCACCAGCAACCGTGAACAATATGATTCGGGCAATTGAAGCACCCCCAGTTGTTAATGTCCAGCCGTTAGCCAGGACCTACAATATGTCAATGGGAGAAGCAGTGAGAGATTCCAACGTGGTGGCAGGTACACTTCTAGTAAATTCTATTCCTGCTAAAGTGTTAATAAATTCGGGAGCGACGAAGTCTTTTATTTCTGAAACGTTTGCTCGTAGATTGAATTGCGTAATGAAACCCTTAAGTGGAGTGTTGAATATAGAGATAGCTAATCACGATCGTATAGCGGTCAGTTCATATTATCCTCGTTGTGAGATAGAGATTTTGGGAAATCGTTTTTATGTTGACTTGTTACCTTTTAAGTTAGGTGAATTTGATGTGATATTAGGGATGGATTGGTTGACTGAGTATGATGCGAGTATTGACTGTAAGAATAAGAGGGTTACTTTGATTACCCTAGAAAAGAAAGAAATAATATTTAGAGGAGAGAGGCAAGGAAAGAGGTTCCTGATGATGATTCAGGCTAAGAGATTATTAAGGCAAGGTTGTGAGGCGTATTTAGCTTATGTGATAGATATAGATAAGGAAGTTTCTAAGTTAGAAGATATTCCAGTTGTAAATGAGTTTCCAGATGTTTTTCCGGAAGAATTACCAGGTTTGCCTCCAGATAGAGAGATTGAATTTGCGATAGACTTAGTACCAGGCGTGGAGCCAGTATCTAAGGCCCCTTACAGAATGGCACCAGTGGAGATGAAAGAATTGGCTACTCAACTGCAAGATTTGCTAGAAAAAGGAATTATTAGACCCAGCGTTTCGCCGTGGGGAGAACCAGTATTGTTTGTCAAGAAAAAGAATGGAAGCATGAGATTGTGTATAGAATATCGGGAGTTGAACAAGCTGACCATTAAGTGTTGGGTTTTATACTAAACTATTCATTTGTAGTATATAAACATTGTCCATTTTATTGAGAATCTTGATTGCATATTTTTACAATGTCTGTTTATTATATATTATGGATAATTTAGTATCAAATGGGATACCAGAAGATTAAATTATCAGTGTCTATATATAATATAAAAGGGTTCACAGTTTAAGTGGAATTAGACAAACCACTGGAATAACTGAAGTATTATTTGGGAATAGTTTATCTTGACTATTAAATAATACTTGTATACTTTGTGTATATTGAACATGATCGAAATATTAGAATTGTTCTTCTATTCTGACAATAAAGAAGAACTAAGATTCTATGATATTATTAATGCTTAGGTTCTCAATCCAAGTGTAGTGATTGACACTTGTATGCAATGCACATGCTTTGATTCATATGTGATGTAATTAATTGTTAATTATAATATTATGTATTGAGCAATGACATTGCATGCAGAGTGGGATATTAATTACATAAGGAAACCATGTCCTGATAATATTCGGGTTGATGATGTCCTCTTGAAAGCTCATAAAGATAATTTTGCTTTAGTCCTGCAGGCAGATTTGTTCTTGCATAATTATAAGGTTGAGTGGATGATCAAGGATAAAAAGATATTAATTAAATTAATTATCAGAAATTAATTTAATTAATGGACATACGATATCTTAAACATGGGGAATTTAATAAGCAAATAATATAGGAGCCGAATTTAATAATAAAATAATTACGGTATTAGGAAAGGTAGTGCAAATATTAATTCGTTAGTGGATAGAATTAATATTTAATGACATTGGGCTTGACCCAGAATGTCATTGGGAGGCCCGACCTAATTGTCCATGATCCCTACTGGAGCCTATATATATTCTTGTTCTCCTAAAGCTGCAAAAAAGAAGAATTCGAAATTAAAAACCTAGGGCAGCCGCAAGGAGCTAGGGTTTTGGGATTTCGAGGCTTTAAGGAGAGGAAACTTTGGGAGATCGAAGGCCACACTTCGCTCGAAGGGAATCAAGGAATTCAGTAGAAGACGTGGATCTGAATCGTAGCGATTAAGGTAAAGTTTTCTTTTCGAACTCATAATCAATCATATAGTAAAACGCAGAACAGTAATCATACGTCCCAACAATTGGCATCAGAGCCTGGTTATGCAGTTCTGCGTTTTATGATATGATGTCCATGTCGTAATTATATATGCATGTATATGGTGGATGCTTGTATTGATTCTGTGATGCAGGTTGTAATCCACTATTATGGTCATGTTTTATTTGATTATGTGATTGGATCCCACGTGCTTTATCGTGGATGTTTGATTGTTGTAAATCACGAGGGTTTATCGTGATAGTTAAGATTATGATCGGATGTATGTAATAGAATAGGTTTGTTTTGCTGTATTATGTTGTATGTAATCGTTTAATCATCGGAGATACGAGAAACAGGGTTCTTCCGCTGCGCCATACTGTTTTCGTGGGAGCTTCGCTGTTTTGGCTGCAGATTTTGCATACGATGTCCGATTTGGGCGAATAAGCACTTTTCGGAACCATTCCCCGATTTTTCGACCCATTCTGACGCTGTTTAGGCCTCCAAACGGGCTCCTGAAGATTTCGGGAAATTTTCAACGAAAGAATTCGAAGCTAATTTTCTGGGGCTATAATAGTGGATATGTTTTATTATGTTTTACATAATTTCTGCTATTTATTTTAATTATTGCAATTTTATATGCCTTACGTGATTATCATGCCATGCAATACTAAACTTAGTATGCTAGAACGACATGGATATAGGGTTATATGCTATGCTTTAATTATGTTGATCATCATGCCATGTTCTTCTATGTTATGTGTTCTTTGTCTTGTTATTATGATAACATGTGGACCTCGAAGAATTAACATGGGACGATGCATGTAGATATAAAAAAATCCTCAAAGTAAAATACTAAGTGGGAGAGGGAATTAATTTCATATTAGATCCCATGGTCATCCATTATTGGTTGTATGTAATTTAACACTAGTACGATTATGAATTGGATATATGTCACCCATCGTGGCGTATGATTTATGACGTCTGGGTAGTGTTAAGGATATTACTAGGACAATCTTCTTAATTTAATCACGAATATTGAAAGGTAAGCTCACCCCATCGTGACATACCAAGTTTCATAGAATTCGAGAAAAAAGTTGGACATTCCTTGATTGATGTTGATAATGGATATTTCTGTCTTAGGGGTTGTGTTCTTAAGCGAGTCCGTCTGTGACTTCACCGAAAACACCTGGGATTTATCCATTGATACATCGAACGGATGGGTCTGACTAAAGGCAACTTAAGATCTAAATAATGGTATACACTTAGCTATGAAAGATAATATATAGTCCACCCTAACGTGGCGTATTATTTAGTAGTGGGACCGAAGTAATATTTAAATTTAAATGGTATATATGTCACCCATCATGGCGTACCAGATATTTATGGAATTTAAATATTAGTGCATTAATTTTAATTAATTGTTAGAGGAAACAAATAGGTTTTAAGATATATGCAATTTTCTGATTAAGTGTTATATGCATGATTCTCAGGATAGAATGGGCTTTAATCCACTTTTCACCATACTTAAGGATAACAAACTTACCGGACCTAACTATATTGAATGGAAACGCAATTTGGACATAGTGTTGACTGCTGAAGAGTTCAAATTTTGTACTATTGAACCCAAACCGGAACAGCCTGCTACCGATGCTCCGGATGAGGAAAAAGAGTATTTTAAGAAGTGGACTAAGGCAGATGAGATGTCGCGATGTTACATTCTGGCAGCAATGTCGGGTGTTTTGCAACATCAGCATCAGGCCATGACCACTGCTGCAGATATGCTCTATAATCTCAAGGAGCTTTTCGGAGATCAGAATAGGGCTGCTAGGCAAGTAGCAATGAAGTCTCTAATGAACACTCAGATGGCTGAAAAAACACCTGTAAGGGACCATGTTCTTCTGATGATGTCTCATATAAATGAACTAGAGGTCCTTGGTGCTGATATTGATGCGGAAACGCAGGTCGATATCATACTTATGAGTTTGCCCAAAAGCTTTGAGTCGTTTCGCTTGAATTACAACATGAACAAGAAGTTGTATAGTCTTGCAGAACTTCTGACAGAGCTTCAGGCAGCGGAATCATTATTTCAGCAGCATGTTCAGGTAAATGTGGCTGAGAAAGTTTCTTCTTCAAAGCCGAAAGGAAAGAAGAAGAAGAAGGTTCAGACACAGAAAGTTGTGAAACCATTGGGAGTTCAGAATTCAGTGAAGAAGCCTAAGGACAAGTGCTTCAAGTGCAAGCAGTTGGGTCACTGGAAAAAGGATTGTCCTCTTTCTAAGAAGAACAATGCTGGTATGTCTCTTTCTCTTGTTACGGAAACATATATAGAGGCTAGGTCTACGAGCACTTGGTGTGTAGACACAGGAGCCACAGATCATGTTTGTAATTCCATGCAGGGGTTCCAGAAAACCAGGCTGCTTAGAGATGGCGAGATATATGTGTTCATGGGAGATGCTACGAAAGTAGCAGTGGTTGCAGTTGGAGTTATTTCTTTATCTTTTGGTTATGATAGGATCTTGGTTTTGAATAATTGTCTTTATGTACCTTCATTTAGAAGGAATTTAATTTCGGTTTCTAAACTTGCTATGGATGGTTATAATGTTTGTTTGGATCGTAATGTTTCCATTATGATGAATAAACGAGTTATATGTTCTGGTACATTGCAAGACAATTTATATATTATTGATCCTATAGAACCAATGCTGCAACCAAGTGAAATTAATAATACATTTTCTACCTCTAGTAAAAGAAAGGAACCTTCTGGATTGAACCAAACATATCTTTGGCACTTGAGATTAGGTCATATTAACTTGAGGAGGATTCAAAGATTGGTAGTAGATGGGCCTTTAGGCTCGTTGGCAGTGGAACCATTTCCAGTCTGTGAATCTTGCTTGGAAGGAAAAATGACCAGTAGACCTTTTAAGGCAAAAGGAAATAGAGCCAAAGATGTGTTAGAATTGGTTCATACTGATTTATGTGGACCTATGAATATCCAAGCGATAGGTGGGTATGAATATTTTGTCACTTTCATTGATGATTATTCGAGATATGGATACATTTATCTATTGCACCGCAAGTCTGAGTGCTTTGAAAAATTCAAAGAGTACAAAGCAAGTGCGGAGAAGCGACATTCAGGAAAATGTATCAAGTCACTACGATCAGATCGTGGGGGCGAATACCTGCTTGGAGAATTTAGAGAATATTTATCAGAACATGGGATTTCATCCCAGTTGACTGCACCTGGCACACCTCAGCAGAATGGTGTAGCAGAAAGAAGGAACCGAACTCTTTTAGAGAGTGTTAGATCGATGATGAGTTATTCGAATTTACCCAAGTCGTTTCGGGGGCATGCTCTAGAAACGGCGGCTTATCTTCTAAACTTGGTACCTTCTAAGTCAGTTCCAAAAACTCCAAAAGAATTGTGGACTAGTACCAAACCTAGTTTGAAACACATTCGGATTTGGGGTTGTCCAGCACATGTGCTGAACAAGAACGTGACTAAGTTAGATTCTCGTAGAGAAGTGAGGCTGTTTGTGGGTTATCCCAAGGGAACAAAAGAGTATTTGTTTTATAGTCCTAAGGATCGGGATATCATTGTAAGCACCAATGCTAGATTCTTAGAGGAAGACTATATAATGAATCACAAACCCATGAGTACTGTTGTTTTAGAGGAAATAGTGGGAGGACAAGATAATTCTAATATGCCACCGGTACAAGTAGAACAACCACAAGTAAATGAACAACCTATCACTAATACCACACCAATGCTTCGTCGTAGTGGGAGGGTTGTTAAACAACCTGAGAGGTTCATGTTTTTGGGAGAGTCTTCAGACTTAGTCTCTGGTGAACATGATGAGGATCCCAGGACATACGAAGAAGCAATGCAAGATAAGGATGCAGATCTTTGGCAAAAGGCTATGCAATCTGAGATGGAATCTATGTATTCCAATGAAGTCTGGGATCTCGTGGAACCACCCAATGGTGTAAAACCCATTGGATGCAAGTGGATCTACAAAAGAAAAAGAGGATCTGACAAAAAGGTGAAAGCCTGGAAAGCAAGACTTGTTGCGAAAGGGTATACTCAGAAACAAGGAATTGATTATGAGGAAACCTTTTCTCCGGTAGTCATGCTTAAGTCAATCCGGATTCTTTTATCTATAGAAGCTCATCTCGATTATGAGATTTGGCAAATGGATGTCAAGACAGCTTTCCTAAATGGAAGTCTTGATGAAAACATCCATATGCAGCAACCAGAGGGATTCATCAAAGAGGGCCAAGAGCGTCTAGTGTGTAAGCTTAAGAAGTCCATTTATGGACTGAAACAAGCTTCCAGGGAGTGGAACATTCGTTTTGATCAGGCCGTCCAGTCAAATGGTTATGATCAGAGTCCAAGCGAAGCATGTGTGTATAGGAAAAGTGAAGGAAATGCAGTGGTTTTTCTAGTACTATATGTAGATGACATTTTGCTAATTGGAAACAATGTAGAGATGTTGTCATCTATTAAGGCATGGTTGTTCAAACAATTTGAAATGAAAGACTTAGGTGAAGCCGCATACATTCTTGGGATCAAAGTTATAAGAGATCGCAAGAAAAGAACGTTGGCTTTATCTCAAGAACCGTACATTGATGAGGTATTGGCTCGTTTTAACATGCAGGACTCTAAGAAGGGTAATTTACCTTTTAGACATGGAGTCTCTCTATCAAAGGAGCAGTGTCCTAAGACACCTAAGGAGATAGAGAACATGAAAGCAGTTCCTTACGCTTCAGCATGTGGAAGCTTAATGTATGTTATGTTATGCACGAGACCTGATATTTGCTTTGCCGTAGGCATGGTCAGTAGATATCAGTCCAATCCAGGTCAGGAACATTGGAGTGCAGTAAAAACGATACTTAAGTACCTGTGAAGGACTAAGAAGTATATGTTAATTTACAAGGCTTCAGACTTGTTTCCTGTGGGATATACCGATTCAGATTTCCAGACAGATAGGGATAAGAGGAAGTCAACCTCGGGGTGTGTTTTTACTTTAGGAGGTGGAGCTGTAATATGGAGGAGTGTGAAGCAGAAATGCATCGCAGACTCAACCATGGAAGCTAAATATGTGGCAGCCTCTGAGGCAGCCAAGGAGGCTATATGGTTCCGGAATTTCCTGCTGGATTTGAATGTAGTTCCTAATTTGCCACGGCAAATCACAATTTATTGTGATAATACTGGTGTTGTTGCAAATACAAAGGAACCACGAGAACATAAGGCAGCAAAACACATTGAGCGTAAGTATCATCTCATACGACAGTTCGTTAAGCGAGGAGATATTATTGTGACTGATATAGCATCAAAGGACAACCGGGTTGATCCTTTCACAAAGAGTTTACCAGCTAAGGTTTTTGAAGAACACGTGGAAGCGATAGGAGTCAGATGTCTGGTCACGGAATAGTTATTTAAACTGGTAGCGGATTATATTAATAAACACTGATATACTCAAAGAATAGCTTGAGTATAAGTGGGAGATTGTTGGGTTTTATACTAAACTATTCATTTGTAGTATATAAACATTGTCCATTTTATTGAGAATCTTGATTGCATATTTTTACATTGTCTGTTTATTATATATTGTGGATAATTTAGTAT
This sequence comes from Heracleum sosnowskyi, assembly GCA_030848705.1. Classification (NCBI taxonomy): domain Eukaryota; kingdom Viridiplantae; phylum Streptophyta; class Magnoliopsida; order Apiales; family Apiaceae; genus Heracleum; species Heracleum sosnowskyi. The sequence continues at coordinate 83,645,234 of CM061243.1, read as the reverse complement.
CAAATGGGATAACAGAAGATTAAATTATCAGTGTCTATATATAATATAAAAGGTTTCACAGTTTAAGTGGAATTAGACAAACCACTGGAATAACTGAAGTATTATTTGGGAATAGTTTATCTTGACTATTAAATAATACTTGTATACTTTGTGTATATTGAACAGGATCGAAATATTAGAATTGTTCTTCTATTCTGACAATAAAGAAGAACTAAGATTCTATGATATTATTAATGCTTAGGTTCTCAATCCAAGTGTAGTGATTGACACTTGTATGCAATGCACGTGCTTTGATTCATATGTGATGTAATTAATTGTTAATTATAATATTATGTATTGAGCAATGACATTGCATGCAGAGTGGGATATTAATTACATAAGGAAACCATGTCCTGATAATATTCGGGTTGATGATGTCCTCTTGAAAGCTCATAAAGATAATTTTGCTTTAGTCCTGCAGGCAGATTTGTTCTTGCATAATTATAAGGTTGAGTGGATGATCAAGGATAAAAAGATATTAATTAAATTAATTATCAGAAATTAATTTAATTAATGGACATACGATATCTTAAACATGGGGAATTTAATAAGCAAATAATATAGGAGCCGAATTTAATAATAAAATAATTACGGTATTAGGAAAGGTAGTGCAAATATTAATTCGTTAGTGGATAGAATTAATATTTAATGACATTGGGCTTGACCCAGAATGTCATTGGGAGGCCCGACCTAATTGTCCATGATCCCTACTGGAGCCTATATATATTCTTGTTCTCCTAAAGCTGCAAAAAAGAAGAATTCGAAATTAAAAACCTAGGGCAGCCGCAAGGAGCTAGGGTTTTGGGATTTCGAGGCTTTAAGGAGAGGAAACTTTGGGAGATCGAAGGCCACACTTCACTCGAAGGGAATCAAGGAATTCAGTAGAAGACGTGGATCTGAATCGTAGCGATTAAGGTAAAGTTTTCTTTTCGAACTCATAATCAATCATATAGTAAAACGCAGAACAGTAATCATACGTCCCAACATTAAGAACAAGTATCCGTTACCTCGAATAGATGATCTATTTGACCAGCTGAAAGGAGCGGTACATTTTTCAAAGATTGAACTACGGTCACGATATCACCAACTGAAGATTAAACCAGACGACATACCGAAGACAGCCTTTCGAACAAGGTATGGGCACTATGAATTTTTAGTAATGGCGTTTGGATTAACAAATGCACCAACAACTTTTATGGACTTAATGAACAGGATTTTCAAGAGATATTTGGACAAGTTTGTAGTGGTATTCATCGACGACATTTTGATATACTCGAAGACAGAAGAAGAGCATGCAGACCATTTGCGGATTGTGTTGGAAACGTTGAGACAAGAAAGACTATATGCGAAGTTTTCCAAGTGTGAATTCTGGTTGAGAGAAGTTCATTTCTTAGGACACGTGGTGAGCAGCGAAGGCATCAAAGTGGATCTAGCAAAGATAGAGGCAGTGAAAGATTGGGAGAGACCAAGGACACCGACTGAAGTCAGAAGTTTCTTGGGATTAGCTGGATACTACCGGAGATTTGTGCAAGATTTTGCGAAGATAGCTACTCCAATGACCAAGCTGACAAGGAAAAGCGAGCGATTCATATGGAACGATAAATTCAAAGAAAGCTTCCAAGAGTTAAAGAAGAGACTAACTACGGCATCGGTATTGATGTTACCAGATGATCAAGGTCAATTCGTAATCTATAGTGATGCGTCGTACAAAGGATTGGGTTGCGTACTTATGCAACATGACAAGGTGATTGCTTATGCGTCAAGACAGTTGAGGCCCCACGAACAGAAGTATCCTACACATGATTTGGAGTTAGCAGCGATTGTGTTTGCTTTGAAGATATGGAGACACTACTTGTATGGAGAGAGATGTGAAATTTACACCGATCATAAGAGTTTGAAGTATATCTTTACTCAGAAAGAGCTGAACATGAGGCAACAAAGGTGGTTAGAACTAATCAAGGACTACGACGTTTCTATCAACTATCATCCCGACAAGGCAAATGTGGTAGCAGATGCACTGAGCAGAAAAGAGAGATTAAATACACTGACGATGACCAAAGAGTTATACAAGGAATTTGAGAAGTTAGAGATCGAAGTAAGTATTCCGAAGGATGCGACGGAAATGATTTATACCATGACGTTTCAACCTGAATTGTTGGAGAAGATACGGAAGTGCCAAGAGCAAGTTATGAATGATGATGTGAGTAAGATGACAGGTGAGGAAATATGTAGCCAACCGGACGACAAAGGGATCTTGAGATTTTCTTCTCGGATATGGGTACCTAATGTAGCGGAACTGAAAAGTGAAATTTTGCACGAAGCGCATAACTCGAAGTATTCAATTCATCCAGGGAGTACGAAGATGTATCGAGATCTTAAGACGAACTTTTGGTGGCCAGATATGAAAAGGGAGATTGCCGAATGGGTGAGCAAATGTTTTACATGCCAAAGAGTCAAGGGGAACACCAGAGACCAAGTGGATTACTTCAACCATTGGAAATTCCTGAATGGAAGTGGGAACACATTGCGATGGACTTTGTGGTAGGATTACCTAGAGCGAAGACTAACCATGATGCCATCTGGGTTATTGTGGATCGATTGACGAAATCTGTGCATTTTCTTCCGATTAACGAGAGATTCTCGCTAGATAAGTTAGTTCATATTTACATAAAGGAAATCGTAGTACGACATGGAGTTCCAGTATCGATAGTGTCTGATCGAGACCTTCGATTCAATTCAAGATTTTGGAGGAGTTTTCAAGAATGTTTGGGCACCGAGTGAAGAATGAGTACGGCTTATCACCCGCAGACGGACGGTCAAAGCGAAAGAACAATTCAGACTATTGAAGATATGCTTAGGACATGTGCACTTGACTTTAAAGGCAGTTGGGACGATCATCTACCTTTGGTGGAATTTTCATATAATAATAGTTTTCACGCGAGCATCGGAATGCCACCTTACGAAGCTTTGTATGGACGAAAGTGTCGATCTCCAGTGTATTGGGAAGAAGTTGGTGAACGGAAGATGATAGAACCAGAACTAGTGCAACAAACAAAGGAAGTGATTCAATTGATTCAAAGAAGATTGATAACAGCTCAGGACCGACAGAAAAAGTATGCGGATCTAGCCAGAAAGGATGTGGGATTCAAAGAAGGAGAGCAAGTGTTACTAAAGGTTTCACCGTGGAAAGGATTAGCTAGGTTTGGAAAGAAAGGGAAGTTGAGTCCGAGATATGTTGGACCTTTTGAGATTTTGAAGAAAGTGGGCAAGGTAGGTTATGAGTTAGCATTGCCGCCGCATATGCAGCACGTTCATAATGTATTTGATGTATCTATGCTTAAGAGGTATCGACCAGATTCGAATCATGTAATAGAGTATGAACCCATAGAGGTCCAGGCAGATTTAACTTATGTAGAACGACCGATTCAGATATTGGATCGTAAGGAGAAAGTACTAAGGAATAAGACAGTAGCGTTAGTGAGAGTTTTGTGGAGGAATCCTAAAGTAGAAGAGTCTACCTGGGAGTTAGAGAGTGAGATGTTAGAGAAGTATCCCCAGTTGTTTCCTTGATCTGATTCTGAGGACAGAATCCTATTAAGGGGGGAAGGATGTAATATCCGTGAATTTTATTATTTGATTAAATGATATATTTAATATAAAAATATTTGTTGTGGAGTATTGGAATATTATTAAATGATAATTATTGTGTGATTATGTGCTAATTGGTGAGTCGGAAGCCCCTTTCAAATATTTCGTCATTTGGAATTTTCTTCAAATCTGAGCCCCGTTTTGATAATTCAAGGGCCCCATTGGAATTTCGTACATTAATTACTATCTCTTCGTCTTTCGTATTCGAATCATTATCGGGAGAGATATTCGTATCATTTCATTCCTACCTATTTGATTCTGCAAGAATAATTCGTTTTGTTCAAAAAGGGAAAAATTGTTCCGAACCCTAATTGCTTAAGGGGACGGATATATCGTTTTATATCAATATTACATTTGTTATAGCCCCAGTATTCTTGAGCATTAGTTATATAATGATATGTATTGATTTGGATAATTATCAATCCTTGTAGATAATTATCTTCTCGTGAAACGTGTTTTTAACCTAATTAGGGTTTTTAAACGATCCAGTGGATCTATAACGATCCAAAAGTGTTCCTTGGGGTATTATTTTTCCAAAAATATATAAAGACGAATTGTACCTTATAACCTTCATAATCTGCATTGCGTATAATCAAAAAGTAAAAATTCCCGAAACGTGTTCTTCGTGTTCTTGAATAATCAATCCATTCGTTCAAGGTGTTATTGATTTCATAAATCAAAGTTTAAGTACTCAAATCAAAGATCTTGATCTCTAGTTTCAGAATCTTCCAACCTCATCATCATCTGGTAATTTTTCGATTTGTTATGAATTTTTCAATATTCGAATTAAAATTAGGGTTCATACCCGATTTGGGGATTTTCATTCTGTTGATTCTCCATTCAATTGGTTGCTTCTAACATGTTCCTAAGGTTCTAATTAGCAAGAATCCATGCTTTAATTTCGTGTTTATGTTAGATTTTGATGGGTTTGATTTTCAGGTTTTGACCCGAATTCTTCTTTTGAATAGTCCATTCATATGAATGATCTGACATTGTTTTTGGTAGAGGGCTTTCATTGTATGTGTTCTTAGCTTCATTTTAACATAAAGAACGTAGAGTTTCATGTAGGATTTTTACAGATCGGAAAATTTGTTTAAGCTCGCCTGAAAATAGTCGGGTTTTTGATTCCGGCGATGTTTTTGGTACGTTTTTGATCGGAATGTGTTGCTGTGTTTGTTTGGAATGTTTTGATATAAAAATCCCCAATTTTGGATGTGTTTTTGGCTCGCCGGAATCTCGAAAAGGTCGCCGGATTCTGGAAAAATTCCGGCTGTTCTTGGCGACCCGTTTCAGTTCTTGGCAACCCGTTTACCCGAAGTTTGACCCGGTTTCAATCTTCAAAACCCTAATTCGATTTCTGAAAACTGTTTTCGGATTTTATTTTTAAATTTGATTCGAAAATAGTTTAAAAACTTTAAAAATTCATATTTTTATTTTAAAAATATATTTTAATGTCAGATAAATTTTGGAAAATTATATTTATTATTTTAAATCCAAAAATTGATTAAACTTAATTATTTTTAATTATTTTTAATTAATAATTAATTTATTAATTAATTGGTTATTTCTTTTAATCAATTAATTCTTAAAAATTAATTATTAATTAGATTTAATTAATTAAAAATTCAGTTTAATTATTTTCAAGCCTATTTATTTATTTAAAAATAGTTTGAGTATTTAAAGAGTGTAAATTAATTTTATTAATTGATTTATTTGCATTTAACTGTTTATATTGGATTTAAAAATCCGAGTTTTGATTTAAAAATTAATCGTGACTTATTTAAAATTCAAATAAGTTTCGTATGATGTTTTAAAAATGTTTATAAGTGCTATATGGTTCATATTAATTGTGTAATGTGTTTTATAGTCTGTATATGCCCGTACTAGGGCAAATATCTGAGTTTTAAATATCGTAAATCATACCGGACGTCCGATACGTAACCGGTTACTTGTTTAAATGTTATTATTGATTGAATAAGTGTCGAGAGTAGAACGAGAATAGTTAGACTTATTGTGATGAGTTGTTTAATTATATGTTAGGCCAAATACACAATATATAATCAAGTATACGTATAAGAATAACAATAAGAACACTGTTTATGAACAATAAACTGTATGGAATTAATAACTCCTCTCTCAGTGATGTAAAATATCATAGAGAGCTGCTAGGTTACAAGAATGATAATTCATGTATTCGCATCACGTTTAGGGTTAACCTATCTGTGTTTTTATAGTACACAGCTACATACAATCTTCTAATTGATATTCTGAAAGGCATATGTTTAGGCCTGTTAATATTCCGAGGAAACAACTTAAGTTAAACAAGTATGTAATAAGTAAATAATAAGTTAATATGTCACAGGAATCTCAGAGAGTTTTATCTGTCAAGAGAATGGAGAACCAAAGTCATCTACAGACTTGAAGTCATTCTACATTGAAAGAAGTTCAATTTATTGTTCAAGCCTCAGTGAAGTATTCAAGAAAGTGGATCTACTACAGTGACAGAGATTTCCAGTTGGTGACAGAAGAAGTACAGGATACAGAGTATATTCAGAGCTAAAGAAAAGAAGCCACAGCTTTAAATGTTTTAAAAGATGAAGAATTATCATTGAAGTCAGTTATTCATGAAACCAGACAGTGCATCGAATGATGACATCAATCAGTGGAATTAAATCATCTATATTCAGTGGTTTTCAGAAGATAGAGGAATGCAAGGATTTTAAATTATCTTCTTTAATTTATTAATTCAATTTAATTAATAAATTAATTCTATCAGAATTAATTTATTTATTAAATTAATTAGGTTAGTTGTTTAAATTATTTATTAAATTAATTCTATAAAATAATTAATTTAATCTAGAATTTAATCTATCTAAATAAATTAAAAGGATTTTCTTTTTAAATCTCGGTATGACCTGTTTAGAAGACTCGGTATGACCTATTGTTTTAATACCCTAGGTTCTACCGAATTATACTTCAGGTCATACCATTCAATTCTGTCAGGTCATACAGATTGCTTTCCCTTGGTCATACCGAGAGTTGGTAAAAGAATGCAAGGTCATACCGGACACTTTTGACAGGTCATACTGCTAAAGCATGGTCATACCGAATGTATTCTCCAGGTCATACAAGTGTATGAATTGTTTTATTAAATCTTTTTGATTTAATAAACAGGTCATACAAGGCTAATTGCATTTTGTATTAAAGATATGGCGGAACAGACAGAAGAAAGCAGTTAATCAAAAAGAAGATACAAAAGCATTTACTCTCAAGAACTGAAGAAGCCATTAAATCTCATTTCTTCTCTAGCAATTAATTCTAGTTTGTATTGTTAAATCCAAACCACTAGAAGTTGATTACTTGTATTGCTTTGATCATCTAGCGGATTTTTATCCCTAGAATTTATCTCGAACTTGCTTTTAGCATTCGATCTTTTTATTACAAATATTAGAAAAGTTCATGTCGAATTTATTCTAAATTTGTATTAATTAGTTTGAGATAAATACTTTGTAATCCTTATTGTATTTGCAACACCCTTCAAGTTTAATATAAGTTATATTTAACTTGAATCTTGTTTCATTTATATTCCGCATTAATTTGTTCTAAATTGTTAAATTATTCAAAGAACAAATTTTGATAAAACGGTATAGTTTGTATTCAACCCCCCTTCTACAAACTTATCAGGACCTAACAATTGGCATCAGAGCCTTTTGATTGATATACAAATCAAAGATCCAATTGTTTTGAGATTTTTCTTAAACTCTGATTTTTTATTTTTCTTAAAAAATCTCAAAAGATGTCTACTACACAGAAAGTGGGTACAATCAAAATCCCAATGTTCAGCAAGGAGCATTATCCAATGTGGAAGAAGAAAATGCTCCTATTTCTTAAGGTTGCAAATCCTAAATACATTGATGTGCTGAAGAACGGTCCCAAAGTCCCTATGATTATTGAGGGAGAACTCATTGAGAATAATGTTGTGACTAGGGTTTCTAGAATGTACCCTAAAGATGCCAAGGATTACACTCCTGATGAGAAAGAGGATGTTACCTTGGATTCCTGTCTTCAGTTGATCCTTATTGATTGTCTTGATCCTATCATGCATAATCATGTCCTCAATTGTGATACTGCCAAACACATTTGGGCAACCATAGAGATAATCAATGAGGGGACAGAGGAAGTTAGGGAGAATAGCTGGAAATTCTCACCTCACAATATGAGCATTTCAGATCAAACCCTGGTGAAGGTATCTCTCAGGTTTTTGAGAGATACAACAAATTAATCAATGATCTGAATCTCAATGGGAAGCACTACACCAACAAGGAGATTAACAAGAAGTTCCTTCTTACACTTCCACCTCATTTGGAGCACAAAATATCTGCCATTAGAGAAGCAAGAGATATGAATGAGATTGCTTTGGAGAGATTGTATGGTGTTCTGAAGACCTATGAGCTGGAGCAGATTCAACAAAGGGAGTTGTATGGAACTGGGAAGATTGTTAGTACTTCTACTGCACTGGCTGCTGAAGTCCCACATAAACTGGAAGTGAAGGCTGTTCAACCTTCCAGTTCTAACATGAATGTTATTGATGCTGATTTGGCTTTGATAGTCAGGAAGTTTGGGAAGTTCAGATTCAAGAGGAATCCCAATCTTAAGTTCAGGCCCAGATTTCAGAGAGGTGGATCTTCCTCTTCAAGTGGCACAAGGGGTGGCTACAAAACTGGAACTGTGGAAAGGAGCACAATCAGATGCTACAATTGCAATGAGTTGGGTCACTTTGCTACTGAATGCAGAAAGCCAAAGCAAGTGACTAGAAACACATTTGATTCTAGCAAGAAGAACAAGATTGGGAAAGCTTATGTTGCTAAAGGAAAGAGTTGGGATGACACTGACAGTGATGAAGAAGCAGGTGAGATTGGGAATCTTGCACTCATGGCAATAGGAGACAAACTCTTTGATTCTATGTTATCTTCATCCAACATGTCTGAGGTAAAGCTCACTGACACTGAAATGATTTGTAATCTTGGTGGCACCTTAGAGTGTGCACGCACTGAAAATGATAGAATAATTCTTTTAAACACAAATCTTGAAAAGGAAATAAAAGAATTAAAACTAGTGCATGTTAATCAGGATGAACTTATTGAGAAAATTGCATTTCTTGAGAATAGGGTTAAATGTTATATTCAACTGGAAACCATTCTTAAAGAAAAGAATAGTGAGCTTAATACTAAAGCCAATGCTTACTTTAATTCTTGCAAGACTGCTAAAGAGATTCTCAATAAACAAGCTAGGGGTAATCATGTCAGTATAGGTTATGATTATAATGAGGCCATTGGATTGCTTGGAATTAATTCCCCTTGTAGAGTCAGATCTGAAGGAAGGGGTGTTCCATATGTGCTTAAGGGTATTGAAACACCCTTCTGTAAGGAGTCCGAGGCAGATCCTCTGAATGAATACTCTATAATCATTGCTGAGGAGATTCGTGAAGAAGATATTGCTTTGGAAGTTGAACAATCCAAAAAGTGTATATCTGATATTCCAGTCAAAGTTGCTTCAACTAAAAAGACTAAATCAGATATCCATAAGTTGGATCAAAACAACTGTAGAACTAACATGCCTCCTGTTAATTCTTCTCATAAAGCATGTGGTGTGATTAATTGCATGTCTTGTGCTTTCAATGTTATGTATGCGTATTTTAATAATAAGCATGTATCTAGTGATAAGACTGCTCCACGTCAACATGTTAATAATAAGAAGCATGTTAAAGCAAAGACTACTAGTCCTCCTCAGACTAGAGTGGATTCATTTATCCCTAAGCCTACTCAGAAATGTGTTAAGGCTGGCTATAAATGGAAACGCTCTTATGTGAAAGAGGTTGAAGTAGTTTTAGCTAAAAATGTTGTTTTGCCTGACAAAGGCCAGTTCTTTAAGTATGCCGGACCCAATCAATTTTGGGCTCCGAAAAGGTCTAATCAATTTGATATTGCAGGGAGGTAAACAGGTAAACCGTGTTATATGGATTCTTGACAGTGGTTGTTCAAGGCATATGACCGGAGATAGAGCCCTGCTATCAGATTTGGTTGAGAAAGCTGGCCCAGTAGTTACCTTTGGAGATAACAGCAAGGGTATTACGAAAGGATATGGTTGTTTGAAGTACGGAAATGTTATCATTGAAGATGTTTCATTTGTGGAAGGTCTGAAGTTCAATCTTCTCAGCATCAGTCATTTCTGTGACAGAGGATATGTTGTTTCCTTTGAAAGAGAGAAGTGTCAGATCCTTCACAAGAAGAATGGAAAGCCTGCTCTTCAAGGAGTAAGGAAATGTGACTTGTTCATAGCTGATCTGAACTCGGGATTCAAAGATGAAGTTAATTGTTTTTATGCTAAAGCTTCATCAGATGATAGTTGGCTATGGCACAAGAAGATGTCTCACCTTAACTTCAAAACCATGAACTCTTTAGTCAAGAGGGAATTGGTTAGAGGTTTGCCTCAGATGGAATTTACACAGGAAGGACTGTGTGAGGCATGTCAGAAAGGAAAGTCAAAGAAAGCTTCTCACAAGGGCACTGATACATCATCAATAACTGAACCTCTTCAGCTACTGCACATGGATTTGTTTGGTCCAGTTAATGTGATGTCCATGTCAAAGAAACAATATGCACTTGTGATTGTTGATGACTATTCAAAATATACATGGGTTTTATTCCTACATTCCAAGGATGAGACCCCATACCTGGTGATTGGCCATATAAAGTTGATTGAGCTGGATTCTAGATTCTCTGTTAGAGCCATAAGGTCAGATAATGGTACTGAATTCAAGAATGCCATTCTAAATGACTTTTGTGCTGATAAAGGAATAACAAGACAGTATTCTGCCCCTAGAACTCCTCAACAAAATGGAGTAGTGGAAAGAAAGAATCGTACATTGATTGAAGTTGCAAGGACTATGTTAAGTGAGTCCAAACTTCCAACGTACTTTTGGGCTGAAGTAGCTAATACAGCTTGTTATACTCAGAATCGAACTTTAATCAACAAGGACTTAATGAAGACTCCGTATGAGATCATGAACAACAAAAACCAACTGTCAAGTACTTTCATGTATTTGGAGCAAAATGCTTTGTGCTTATAGATGACAATGTGAAACGTGGCAAGTTTGATGCAAAGGCACAAGAAGCTATTTTTGTTGGTTATTCCAGAAGATCTTACAGGGTCTACTTGGTTGGCAGTCACACGGTAAAGGAAAGTGTCAATGTTACTTTTGATGACACTACATTCCCTAATATCCAAACAGCAGATTCATCTGAGAAAATGAAGTTTGATAACTTGCCAGACTCAGATTCAGATGATGAAGCTCCACCTGAAGTTATTGCTGGTAATGATAATAACAATGATGATAATGATCATGGTGATGGTGGTGGAAACACTGGTAACAATGGAGATACCACCAACACTGGAGAAGAATCATCAAGGCAATCAAGCAATAACTCAGGGGGAGCAAATGAAGGATCAACTAGTCACTCACAACATCAAAGTGAAATTCAAGGCGAATCATCAAGATCAAATCTTCCAAGACAGAATGTATGGAATAAAGCTCATCCTTTTGAGCTGATCATTGGTGATCCAGATGTTGGAGTTAAAACTAGAAGTGCAACTCAGAATGAATGTCATTTTTCAGCATTTTTATCTAAAATGGAGCCAAAGAAAACCGAGGAAGCACTGACTGATCCAGATTGGGTGATTTCTATGCAAGATGAACTCAATGAATTTGAACAACAACAAGTCTGGAAGCTGGTACCCAGGCCAAAGAACAAGAAAGTAGTTGGTACTAGATGGGTATACAGGAACAAGCTAGATGAGGATGACATTGTTACAAGGAACAAGGCAAGACTGGTTGCACAAGGGTATTCTCAAGCTGAAGGCATTGATTATGATGAAACCTATGCACCAGTGGCTAGACTTGAGGCCATCAGGATGTTCTTAGCATTTGATGCTTACTCCAATTTGAAAGTCTATCAAATGGATGTTAAGAGTGCATTCCTGAATGGTGAGCTTGATGAAGAAGTGAATGTGGAACAGCCCCCTGGCTTTGAAAATCAGGAGCTGCTGGACTTTGTGTACTTTCTCTTCAAGGCTATCTATGGTCTCAAACAAGCCCCAAGAAAATGGTATGACACTCTCTCTGGTTTTCTTTTAGAAAATGGTTTTGTTAGAGGTATCATAGACAAAACTCTTTTTTCAAAGAAACACAAAAGTGATATGATATTAGTCCAAGTCTATGTGGATGACATCATATTTGGGTCTACTAATGATAATCTCTGTAAGAGATTTGCTGAGCTTATGCAGAGTAAGTTTGAAATGAGTATGATGGGTTAGCTGAAGTTCTTTCTTGGATTGCAAGTAAGTCAAAGGACAAATGGTATATTTATTTGTCAATCCAAGTATCTCAAAGAACTCCTCAAGAAGTATCACATGGAGGATTCAGCATCAACAAGGACTCCATCTTCAACAGCCGTCAAACATGGAGCTTCTGACAAGTCTATCAAGGTAGATGTTACAAGCTACAGAGGTATGATTGGCTCCTTACTCTATCTTACTGCTAGTAGACCAGATATTATGTATGCTACATGCTTGTGTGCCAGGTTCCAAGCGGACCCTAGAGATGTACATCTCGTTGCTGTGAAAAGAATCTTGAGATATCTTAAGGGTACACCTAATCTAGGTATCTGGTACCCTAAAGATTCTAGTTTTAATCTTATTGGATATACAGATTCTGATTATGTAGGTAGTGTTGTGGATAGAAAGAGTACCTCTGGGAGTTGTCAATTCCTAGGAGGTAGGTTGATTTCCTGGTATAGCAAGAAACAGCAAACAGTTTCCAATTCAACAGCAGAAGCTGAATATATTGCTGCTGGAAGCTGTTGTGCTCAGAACTTATGGATAAGGAATCAATTAAAGGACTATGGCTTTGCATTAGACAAAATTCCCATTTTTTGTGATAATACAAGTGCCATAGCAATCTCCAACAACCCTGTGCAGCACTCGAGAACGAAGCACATTGATATCAGGTATCATTTTATCAGAGAGCATGTTATGAATGGAACTGTGGAGTTACACTTTGTACCCACTGAAGAACAGACTGCAGATATTTTCACTAAATTTGTTGATGAATCCACATTTATCAGGTTAGTTGGTAAATTGGGTATGTTGAACAGTCTTAGTGATTGACAATATCTCCGGTAGGTTTGTTCTTAACTAAATCATTTTCTCTTGTCAATTTAAGATGTTAAATATTGTCAATCCATGTTTATTGTGTAAAGCTTGTTAATTTAAATATTCTGAATAATTTATTTTCTCTCATTCCTTTCTAACTCAAGTTTTTACTTAGTTAACTTTGCTCTAGTTTGTGTTTTATTCCTAGAACAACGAACTATTGCCAATTTTTCTTGTGAATTACTTGGGATTTTATTTCTTCTCTGTTTAATATTATTATTAATTACTGCTTTATTTTATTTTATTTTCTTATTTTTTTTTTAAAAATGGCTGCTGAGTTTGTTGTTGAACGTTTTAATAATTACGTTGGCTATTGTGATCCCCTTAAGTGTTCTGTTGAACGTTTTAGGCCGTGGATTCGATTTTTAAATGAACAATCAATTGTTAGCTATGCTATCACTGCTTCTGTTGATTTAAAGATTGAACCCCTTCGTCTATTATGCTTAACTGCTGTTGTTGCTGAAGATATGCAATCTTTCACTTTCAATATTTCTGATGCTCAATACACAGTAACTAAGGAGATCTTTTGTCAAGTACTTCATTTTCCACTTGATAATCTTGTTAGATTCCCTATTGATGACGAGTTAGTTCAATTTTTCTCTAGTATTGATTACCAAGGAAATATTGTTCTTCCTCGTCTGAATAAGGGTAATCTAGCATGTGAGTGGGATTTGTTCTTTGACTGCCTAGCCAAAGTTTTTAGTAATTCTATCAAAAACAACTTTCCAGTCATCACTTCTGTCTTACAAAACATTGCCTATGCTGCTGTTTTCAACCTAAGATTGGACATAGGAACTCTTGTGTGGGATCTATTGATAAGGAGGATTTTCAATTACACTAGAGATATTGAGAATGGAAAGAAAGTTAGATCCTGTTATTCTCGGTTCCTTTCTCTAGTGTTGGATCATGTTCTTTCTGATGAACATAAAACACTTTTTCAAAACACTCCTTTTTAAGTCCCCACACACACTAATCCTTCCATATATTCAACTTTGTCCACCAGTTCCAGGTCTGGAAGGAGACCCGTAGTTCCACAATCATATCTGCGAGAGATTCTGCAACCACAGTTACCTCTTCTCTTTATTGAACATCCAGTGGTTGGATCCTCGTCAGCAGGAACTTCAATGGTGCCTCCTAACACCATGGCACTTCAGGTAATATATCCTCTCTCAACTGCTCCACTAACCCAAGAGGTTCTTAGGATTGACCAAGGGATTGTAGAACCACAATCTCTGTCCTCGGTCATAGAGCCACACACAGAGTCAAATCCATTGACCGCTCCCCTAGAACAACCAGCTACAACAAGATTGAGAGAGCAACTTGAAGTAGATTTTAATGTGAGTGATCCCACAGCTCTGCCTCCACCACTAAAGAAGAGAAGAACACTCTTTGAGGCATCTGTAAGCTAGTCTGTATCCTCCCAAAAGGATATGGATTCTCAAAAGGCCAATGAACAGTTACTAGAGACATCCTCTCAACAGGATGAATCTATTGAATTTCACCATCAGGCCATGGCATTCTGTACAGAGTCAAGCACTCTCCCATTAATCACAATGGGAGTAAATACTTCTGAAACAATAGTAGAGACTCATACACAGGACACTCTGAGAGGAGAGCACATATGAATGCTTATTGAAACAGTGCCTACCATTGTCACGGTAGAAGAGCCTTCACAGGCTTCAGAGGGAAAATCTGGTTCTTTGCCCACTATAACAGAACCATTTTCTCCCTCCCAGAGGGAACATCTCTGGCTCCCCTAAGGGATTCTTCACTCGCAGTTTTAACTGGAGAAAGTGAAGGGCAACATGGTAAGTCCATCCCTGAAGCAATTCAGTTTTCAATTTCGGATGAATTTTTGGACTTTACCATGGATTGGGATTCGCGAACTCCCATTGCACCACCAGTGACCTCTCAAGAAGGGGCTATGGTGATTTTTTCTGCAGGTACTTCAACTCCAAACAAGGATGGACAGCTAGTGGTTAGTTCTGAGAGACAAACACAGAGCGATACACAAGCACGTGAGGTGAGTGAAACACCATCGAGAGAAATTGAGATGAGTGCACACAATGACACATACACTGCTTCTTTATTGGCTCAAATAGCTGGTCTGCAGAAACAACTTCAAGAGACCTAGGCTGAAAAAGAAATTCTTAAGGCACAAGTGGTTGAACAGTCTTCTTCTTCCACCTCTGTAACTAATCAGCTGGGTCATATTAGAGATGACATACAAGGAGTGAAGGTCACATTGATCCCCAAGATGAATGTTGTTCAAGAATCACAGGTATTAATGGCTTCGGATATGTCAGAGCTGCTGGTTTCTAATGCTGAGATCAAAGAGGCTGTCAAGCAGATTCCTATTATTTCAACTAGGGTAGACTCAATTCAGGATACTATTGATGAAAATCAATACTTCAATGATGAGAGGTTTGCCAAACTTGAAGGCGGGATGCAACATCTGAACGAGGGCATGAAACATCTGTATAACATGATCAAGAACTCACATCAACCCAATTCTGAACAGAAGAAATTCTTCGAGGGTGATGATGATGAAGAGGGCAATGATGACAAGGATAAAGCAGGAGGAGAAGGAAGTAGGAAGGAGGATCCTAAGGCTGATAAAGCTAAATCTGTAGAGGATTCCTCAACTAAGGGGGATAATGTGGAGAATGTGGAGAAACAGAGAGGAGGAGAAGCTGGAGGTTCTGGTTCTGTAAAGGACAAAGGGAAGCAGAAGTTAACTTTTTCTGATGATGACTACTATCAAGGTGAACAGGGAGATTTTGACAATATTGAATCTGTAGAAAACCCTGAAGATATCTTTGGTGAAGTGGAGGTTGAAGGAGAGGCTGACTATGTTGACTGGGAAGATGATCCTGAAGTGGATCCTGCCTTTGAAGCTGAGCTGTTAAGACAGAAAACTGATCTGAAGAGAAGAGAGGAGGAGAATGTTAAAGTATCTGACATCATCTCAAAGCATCTAGTTATCCAAAAAGCTGAACATCAAGAAAAGCAACGGCTTCATGATATAAAGGTCAAGGACAGGAAGTTATATGTGAGGCTGAAGCTTGGAGAAGAATGGGATAGAGCTAGAGAGATGTTCTCACATTCGACAGGGTCAGAAAATGATGGAAAGTTTCTTAGCATGTTGGAAAGGTATAGAAAGGTCAATCCAGACAACTCAATCTATATGAAAGCTCTTCATGAGGAGATTTCAAGAATTACTACTGGATATGACAGAGTCAGAGAGGAGTTGAAGATCTACATCTACACTCATAATGAGGGAACGTTCATAGTTTCTCTCAATCTTTTGGAAAGTAGAACTCTCTCTGAGCTTTGGGTGTTCATGACAAAGATTAAAAGGTCTTCACCTCTATGTGAGCTATTGCATGATCAGCTTAGAGATTTTGCCATGAACACTACACCATAGATTGGCTATTGCAACGCGCACTGAAAAAATTGCTCAAAAATCGTTGCTATTTAATGACAAGTTTTGACAAGTTTACAACTATAGTAATGATTTTTAATATCGTTACAATTGAATTTCAGTTTTGAAAAAACAATATTTTATTGCAATGAATATAAATAAACGTTACCATAAGTTCAAGATTTTGGTTTAAAACTTTGGCGGGCTACATTAAAAAAGAAGAAGCGGGCTTGCCAAATTATTTTGCCCGGGCTTTCTAACACTAACACTTAACATTTGACTAAAACATTTTCACTAAAAAAACACTCAGACACAAAGACAAGCCAGAGAGAGAGAGGAGGCGATAGAGAGAAATTGAATCTTGAAGATTGAAGCCCTAAGAACACTCAAAGCTCGAAAACTCAATCTCAAAAATTCAAGCTCAAAGAACACTCAAGATCGACAAAGGTATCTTCTTTCCCCAAATCGATTTTAAAATCGATTTTAGATGTATCAATTAGGGTTTAATTGTTAATTTGTGCTTTTTAAAAAATCGATTTATACGGTTAATTTGTTAATTAGGGTTGAATTGAGATTTTGTTTAAGTTGATTTTTAGAATTAGGGGGTTTACATTATGGATTTTTTTTGGCTCTATGTTAGTTTTGTGTTTAAGGGTATAGATACACGTGTATTCGAAAAAAAGATATTGAAATATGTATGCACTGTTTGGGGTCCTGATTGTGAGTTTTCGTGTTTGTTTGTTCTACTGTTAGATTTTTATATTTTCCGTCTGAGTCTCTTTTTTCTTTTGTTGTTAATTAAGCTGACTGTTAGTTATACTGAGTAGTTATTAGTTTCTACATGGTACAGAATCAGTAATAGTAGCGACGAACAATTTGTAAGTTTAAGTGAATACAAATTTTCAGTTTGCAAGTTTAAGTGCATATAGAGAAATATGGTGTGAAGAAGTCGTGAAGCAAGATATTGTCAGTTGAACAGAATGTTGGTATTCAGTTTATGCAACTCAAAGTTATGGCATATTCAGACAGTGGTAAGGAAGTCCTTCTACAAAAAAGTGGTGGACAGATTCTTTGGTATGACCTTCAACTAGAAGAGGTCAGTAAAAGATTTGTCATTCCTAACTTTTGGAAAACCCATATATCTCTGGAAAGTCTTGTTAAGCTCAACTGAGGGGATAGTACTGAACTAGCACAGATGAAAAGGAAAACAAAAAATAGGTACATCTTTTTTTCCCCTACAATACTTCTTTATCTCATCTGAATCTACCTTAGCAATGGATTGTTATGAACATAATTCAGATGCTTGGAAATTTAGAATTGTTCTGCTATCTACATTTCCCAAGTTACATGGTTCGTTCTTCGTTGATTGTACTATTTGCCTGTAAATATGGTATAAGTTTTCAGTGTGCATTTGCTTCTGAATACTGAGTTCATTGACTATTTCTAACACACTTTAATTTCACTTGATTGCTAACAATTTGTCTTTAGTCGTCGACTGGATGATTTTCTGTCGAAGGCATTTAACCTGGAGCTTCAGTCAACTGGATAAGATATGCAGGACACAAGTGCAGGAAGATGATGCGTAAGTTTCTTAAATTGTTTAACTTGTATCACTTGATATTGTACACTAAACTGCCTTGCATGATACGTAGGATGATTCTCAGTATTTTTAAAATTAATAATAATATGGTAAAATTATTGAAAGAGGACCAAGGTAAACCTTCTTTTTCTTTTCTTTTCACTCTAAAATTAATAATAATTGAATGATCTGCTCATTGATCTGCTCTTATGAAGCTACTGCTTAATAAAAATCTTTCTTAATTAGGAACAAGAATCCTCCTGTCTTTAATCTCGACTCACCACCGGACCTCTCATCCTTTCAGAACTCAGCCAAGTTGTAGCCATAGTAAAGAATCAAATCCCAGCCCTTCCTACAATGTAACATTTTAAATGTTGGGGCTTACCTGAACCTGTCAAAGCAACAATTTTTTAGTTATCAACAAACCACCTGTTTAGGAAACCTCTTTGTTTATCCCTTGCTTCCTGAATTAATCATATCAGATTAAAATTATACGGTCATGGATAAGCTTAACTGACCTATGAAGAACAGATGGTTGTCGGTATGGCTGTATGTTACCGCTAGGAAATTATGATTTAGAATAGAGAAGCCTATTTTAAATGATTGAATTATAATCTGCCTATCTGGTTGTAATTTCTTTTGAATATTAAAATAGTGAATAAACAATGAAGAAGTTTTTTTTAACAACTCTATGCAAGTAGAGTCCAATAAATTTGATGCCTGGCGCTGTCTCTGCCTTCATGAAGCATGAGAACCTTGATTTCTCGAAGAACTCTCCTTTTGTCTTCTGTTCATGTACGTTAAGCTATCCAGCATAGCCCTTTCTAAAGAGTTAATATTATGTCCTGATATAGTTATTCTCATTTTTGTTCTTTTCATATAGGATGCTTGCAAATATTGTAGACCAAAAAAGGCTTATATACAAGAAATATGTAGCGGTTCTTCATTCCGCATCTGAAGAAATGTAAGAAGCATAGAATTGTTCCTAGCTAGATTTTTCTGGCCTTTTGTTTTTTTAAGTTTATCTTACACTTTTAGATTACTGTGATTAACACCATTCCTCTGAAAAGAGATGAAACATGACATATGTAAATGTCCACAGCCTCCAGTATGTTACTGGACTGATTTCTGATTTTACTAAATAAAGCATTACTACTTTTGTTTTTTAATGTACTTCACTTTTCTTCATGTTGCTTAGGTAGCAGTACTTGCGATGGACATACTATTTCTTTAAAATTTGGCCTCAAATGTACCAACTGGTTTCTCAATGCTGCCTTCTTATTATATCTAGTACTAGTATAGAGTAGCGATTTTAAGCAAATACAAAGCTTATCCTACTTAGTTTACCCCTGTTATCATATTTACATTAGTAATGAGAATCGAGAAACAAGTCACTTGTAAAATAGCATATTAAAAAGTATTTTTTAGCCCATGCATCCTAGAAATTAATATAATCAGAGAATGCTTCCATCGACCCCTAATCTCAAATTTGAGGAATTGATGTTCAAATTAAAAATTTGCAAGAAAAAGTTTAGAGGAGCTTAGCACTGATGAAGCAAGTTATAGTTATACAGTAGATTTTTGTGAGATAAATATAGAAATTTTATAAAAAAGGATATATAAGAAGCAATTTTTGAAGGGTGTTGTCCATGTTCTAAATTATCTTATATCTTTATTCACTGTTTTTATTCGTCAAAGACTACATTCACTAAAGAAATAATTCAAGACTGAATATTCGATTTTCGGTCTAATATTGTTGTCACTAAAGACTTGCTAACTATGATGTGTGTTCTGTTTTGTAGGAAGACATATTGTCTGATTCTAAGTTGTCTTCCTTGTAAGTCTTGTAAGTCTAATTGAACTATTTTTAATGGACTACAAACTTCAGGTTGAAAATTTCAAATAGTTATTATTTATATTAATGGGTGGTTTTATGATATAGCCTTTATTAAGAGTACTTGGCTCCTTTTGTCTTAATGTTTTTGATACCTTTCATTGTAATTGCTCCTGAAATTGTGAACTTTTCAGGAAAATTTGTTTCTTGTCCACAAACATCTTATATTGAAGTAGCGAACTTGGTTGAATATATAGGTAATATTTTGACAAGCTAGGTAATATTTGTATTTATTTTGAGAATCTTAAATTTGGTATGTAGATGTGTAACTTTTAGTTGCTTGTTTTATTTGTAGATGCACACTGTTATTATAAAGGTTAACTGACATGTTTGTTTTTTGTCGATCAGTTTTCAGAAATTCTCAACTCTAACACCTGCTATTTGGCTTTACAGGAAATGAAACTTGGTTGGAGAATCATTGTCGGTACTATAATTGGAAGGTATTCAGACGATGATGAGGCTACTGCAGATGGAGATGAAGCTGCCACATTCTAACCTTATGTTTAAATTATATGTAATAGTTGGCCAACTCCTTTTGTACAAGTAGGTGTATGCGACTTAGCATGTTTTGCTAAGTAATTAAGTGTATGCGCATACAACACTTTGTTGTTTTTCTTAGACTTACTTTTCGGATGGTTTCTACGATGATGTCGTACGTAGTAGTAATCATGGGGTTGCTTTCGAACGGTTGGTAATTAGTGTTCTGTATGAAATGATGTTTGGTATTGCTTGTATTTGTGGCTTTTATGCCTTGCTAGTTTAATATTCAAATGGAATCACACAATTTGATTTTTAAATATTGTTGCAATTGTGCCAAAAAGATGTTGCAAATAATGTTAAAACTGTTATAAAATTATTGCAATAAGGGCTTAAACTGTTGCAATATGTCTAATAAATTCATTGCAATTGGACTAATATTTGTTGCCTTAAAGTGACTTGTTTGTCAACTATTTGTTACTGCAATGATTTTTAAATGTTGCTGAAGACCATAAAACGTTGCTACATGCCTATATTGCAATGATTTTTAACGTTGCTATATGGAGCTGAAATCGTTGCTAAATGGCTCTATTGCAACAGGGGCGGATGCAACGGTGAAATTTTGTACATTCGTTGCAATTAAGTCTAATGCAACAAATATAGGCCTTAAGGCAATATATTTGTGTTGTTGCAATATGCAATCTATGGTGTAGTGGAAAGCTAGTCCTCAAGTTTTGGATGTGCCATATGAAGTTAAATTTTATAAAGGAAGGGCACTTCAAACTTGTGGTGTGGATCTCATCTCCTTGAAAGATTATCCTGCCAAGCATCTTGTCTATATGGAGAACATGTTGAGGACAACAGGGTTTGCTACACAAGAAAAGACAGAAGTTGCTGATTTGATTCAAGACTATTGCATTGCCAATATCAAGAGATATCATCAAATGAAGAATAGGCTGAAGAAAGTCACAGCTCAACCTGTCAGACCTAGTGGCATTACTTCTGAATCTGATCGTATTCTGGACAAGGATTTGCTTGAAGCACTTGAAGAAGGAGAGATGATTGAGTCTGAAATTTGAAGAAGCTCTGTTTGTAAATATTAAATGTTTAGAGCTTAGGTGATTCAAGATAGGATAAATGTATTCATATGTTCAGTCTAGAGGAACATCTATCTTGTACTTACCTGTAATGTTTGAATCTGGAAAATGTTAAATGAAATCCAGAACATTTCTTGTTATTTACTTGGCTCTTAAAAGTCATTTATATTTCTTGTTTAAGTTAGTTGAGTTATCCTCTAGGAATTTGATTGTTATTCTCTAACAAACAAATAGGGGGAGATTGAAAGGCAAATGTTTAGGCCTGTTAATATTCCGAGGAAACAACTTAAGTTAAACAAGTATGTAATAAGTAAATAATAAGTTAATATGTCACAGGAATCTCAGAGAGTTTTATCTGTCAAGAGAATGGAGAACCAAAGTCATCTACAGACTTGAAGTCATTCTACATTGAAAGAAGTTCAATTTATTGTTCAAGCCTCAGTGAAGTATTCAAGAAAGTGGATCTACTACAGTGAGAGAGATTTCCAGTTGGTGACAGAAGAAGTACAGGATACATAGTATATTCAGAGCTAAAGAAAAGAAGCCACAGCTTTAAATGTTTTAAAAGATGAAGAATTATTATTGAAGTCAGTTATTCATGAAACCAGACAGTGCATCGAATGATGACATCAATCAGTGGAATTAAATCATCTATATTCAGTGGTTTTCAGAAGATAGAGGAATTCAAGGATTTTCAATTATCTTCTTTAATTTATTAATTCAATTTAATTAATAAATTAATTCTATCAGAATTAATTTATTTATTAAATTAATTAGGTTAGTTGTTTAAATTATTTATTAAATTAATTCTATAAAAGAATTAATTTAATCTAGAATTTAATCTATCTAAATAAATTAAAAGGATTTTCTTTTTAAATCTCGGTATGACCTGTTTAGAAGACTCGGTATGACCTATTGTTTTAATACCCTAGGTTCTACCGAATTATACTTCAGGTCATACCATTCAATTATGTCAGATCATACAGATTGCTTTCCCTTGGTCATACCGAGAGTTGGTAAAAGAATGCAAGGTCATACCGGACACTTTTGACAGGTCATACTGCTAAAGCATGGTCATACCGAATGTATTCTCCAGGTCATACAAGTGTATGAATTGTTTTATTAAATCTTTTTGATTTAATAAACAGGTCATACAAGGCTAATTGCATTTTGTATTAAAGATATGGCAGAACAGACAGAAGAAAGCAGTTAATCAAAAAGAAGATACAGAAGCATTTACTCTCAAGAACTGAAGATGCCATTAAATCTCATTTCTTCTCAAACAATTAAATATTCTAGTTTGTATTGTTAAATCCAAACCACTAGAAGTTGATTACTTGTATTGCTTTGATCATCTAGCGGATTTTTATCCCTAGAATGTATCTCGAACTTGCTTTTAGCATTCGATCTTTTTATTACAAATATTAGAAAAGTTCATGTCGAATTTATTCTAAATTTGTATTAATTAGTTTGAGATAAATACTTTGTAATCCTTATTGTATTTGCAACACCCTTCAAGTTTAATATAAGTTATATTTAACTTGAATCTTGTTTCATTTATATTCCGCATTAATTTGTTCTAAATTGTTAAATTATTCAAAGAACAAATTTCGATAAAACGGTATAGTTTGTATTCAACCCCCCTTCTACAAACTTATCAGGACCTAACATATTCCTATAAATAAGCTATACAATTAATATCAATCTAGAATTGCTTCTGTCTTCTGTTCCGTTTCCTTAGCTATCTCGATATCTCTTTGGTTCTTTCCATCTTCAAAGAATATCGCTTCTAGAATCTTCATTGACTTTTACACCGACAGCTAAGTACACTATGACTGTCAGAGTTTAAAAAACTCTGACTAGTCTTCCAGCTAAACTCTGATAGTATCCTGATACTTTAAACACTGATAAACAAACATCAGCAATTATATCTAACAATCTCCCCCAACTTGTGCATACAAAAATGTACAAGTTAACAGATAATTGATGATGTCAAAACATATAACAAATGCAGTGTTTATAAAATCACAGAGTTTATTTTTAACTTAGAACAGAAAACTTAAAAACTTACAGACTCCATTTACTTAATTTCTTCAATATCACGTACAGTTTTGATGTAGTCCATAAGCAATCTTCTTTCAGCTCTCTCTAGCTCAGCTACCATTATCTTCTTCAGCTCTTTTAACTCTGGATCACTCTCTCCAGTTTGGTAGATAGCAGCCCTTAGAGCATAGATACTGTTCTTCCTCATCTCATTTCCTAGCTTTATTATGAAGGATTTATCTGATTCCAGATTAAATTCCAACACTTTTATACCAAGATCAGTTCTGAGTCTTGCACTGTTCCTTTGCATCTCGACAAGCTTTCCATTGTAATCTCTGTACTTTGGTATGCAAGAACCAGCAGACTTTAAGCCACAAAGAGCTCTAGCTTTCATCATTATGCTTCTTAATACCTCAGCTGCTTGATGAGTTCTTTGATTTTTGATTTTCAGTAGATACAGCACATACTCCAGCTCTTCCTTCATTTTTAATCCAATGTCAGCTTCACCAACTCTGTATACTCTGCCATCAGCCTTGAAGTATAACAGAAAATCCTTTTTAAGCCCTCTATGATGAATTAACTGAACCGACTCTAAAGTATCAAGATTTTCTTGAGTCACACCAACACCTGGTTCAGCTAATGAAGTTTGATCCATAGGACTATTGTTCACCCTCTTCTCTCTATGAGATCCTAAACCAGATTTATCTCTAGATTCTTTACCCATGATGGTTTTGCTTTGAAGAATATTAACATTTCCAGGAATTAGAGAATGTTGAACTGTGACTGGTTTAGCAAAAGTCCTTTGGAGTTCAGAAGATATCAAAGTCTGTACAACTTGAGTAGAATCAGTGGTTGTCACAGCTTCTAATGATTTAACAACTTGAGCATTGTCAGAGGTTGATTTAGCTTTCTTCAAAATTTGTGTCTCTTCTACAAGATTCCCTTTGCCTTTATCCACATTAGCTTCAACTGGCCTTCTTGAATATTGTAAACTCTGTTGAGAATTTACATTTTCTTTAATTACAATTCCTTTCTCCTTTGGCCTTGAAACTTTAACAACCTTTTTGACCTTTCCAAATTTCAGATTCTTCTCATGCTCTTCAGCCAGCATTTTCTCTTCAGCTTGAATGTCTTCAATAGTTGCATCAGCACCATGTTCTTCCAGAAACAACTGAGCTGCAATCTCTTCATCAGTATTTGGTTGAGAAGAAAGCAATAAGCTTTTAGCTTTTGAAGAAGATTGAGCACCAGTGTTTACTCCTTCAGAGTTTGCCCTAGAAGAGTTTGACCTTAGTCTCCCTTGCTCTTGAATAGATATTGTCCTTATCTCTTTTCCTTTTGCACCACCATCAGTAGTATTATCCTGTCTACTCAGAGTTTGAGATTTCTTGCATTTGTCTTTAAGTACTCTCTCCCCCTTTTTGACATCATCTGGAATCAACACTGAAGTGAGCAACTCTAGTGAAGCAGCAATTGAATCAAGTTTGTCAGACATGACAGTTTGATTGTATTCAACTTTGCTCAGTCTGTTCTTAATGACATCTTGATCTTTAAGGAAGGAAAGCAACATAGATTTATCTTGTTTCAAAGACATGTCTCTGACAACCACATCATTTCTCAACCCAGTAACAGACTTCTGAGTTTCATCAAAACGGGTGTGAAGAGACTTGACTTGAACAATTGTAGCTTTGAAATGTGTGAGAAGCTCAGAATTTGTAATTGTTGCAGCAAACTTTGTCACAAAATCAGTTGCTCTCTGATCAGTGAATATACAATCTTTATTTGACCATTTGGCAAAGTACATATCCTGAAAATGTGCTTCAGTAGCATAATTAGATGTACCACCAATATCAGTCACCTTAGGAATGTTTTGACCAGAAACTCTTGTAGAAGAAGAAGAATCAGCTTGATCATCAGACTTTGCTGTAGATTCTTTACTTAGTGAATTTGGAATATTTTCAGCAAAAGTTTCTTGAGCATCTTCATTTACAAGCTTCTCAGAGTTTAAATTCTCAACTACAGTTTCTTGAACAGGCGCCTCAACAACAGGCTCTGCAGTAGCTTCAAAAACATTTTCTGCAACATCTTCAAGAATACCCTTTGTAGCTACAGTCTTTGCTGTCTGATCAACCTCTTCACCCTTTTCAATTACCTGGTGAGTGACAGAGAAAACCTCTGTATGAGTATCCAAAGACTCATCAATAATTACGGTAGGTTGATCAGCTGCCACATCCTCAGTTTCACCAACACTACCAAACTCTTCAAGAGTTGCAGAAGGATGTGCTTCAATATTTTCCTCTATATCCATCTCCAAGATAGGTTCAAGAAACTCATCATTTAAAGCAGCATTATCATCAGTATTTGCTCTGGCGTCTTCAGGCACAGTAGCATTTTCAGAAATTTCTTCAATAATAACCTTTGGAACTGCAACAGTTGTAGAATCTGGAATCAATCCATCAAATAGATAAGAAGCAACCAGCTTCCTCTTCTTGGTGTGGATAGACTCATTTTCATCAGAAGCCCTATTCTCATCAGAAGTAGGTCTATTTGCCCTCTTCTTTGTCCTTGAAATACCAACAGACTTTGGTAAATCATTAGCATTTGAAGGTTTAGTAGCCTTGACAGCCTTAAAAGCCCTATGCTTTGTTCTTCCCCCAGCCTTTGGTTTTGGAGAAATAGTTGAAAGAGGTTCAGTGTTTAAAGGTTGTTCAGACTCTGGTTGAGGTTGTGGTTGAGGTTGTAAAAATTGTTGGACTGAAGCAGGAAGCAACAATTCACCAACATTTCCTTTCTTAATATCCTTATTCGTCAAATCAGAGAATATTCTTTTATGCAATCTAAATGAGGGAATTACATCATCCTCAGAAATCTCAACCCCATAAACACAAGTAGAAAAGATTAACTGACAAAAATGAGCAAAATAAACTACGCTCCTATTCTCTATCATCTTTTCTCCTATGTTATTCAAAACAAGTCTAGCAAAATCAAAATTGTTTCCATAAAGAAGAGAATACCCGATTTGCAGACTGTCAATCGGAATAGCATTCCAATTGGTACACTTCTTCCCGAACGCCCTTGTTATGCAATCAAAGAAGAAACTCCATTCCTTCCTTAAGAGCGGTCGCTTCAAATTACCTGTCCTTGCCAAAGACCCAGAGTAACCAATATCTCTCATCATCCTTTGAAGCTCAGCATCACCAACAGAAATAGTGTATGCATTGAAATCCTCAAAACCAAGAGCATCACGAACAGTGGTTGGAGTGACCACAAACTCTTGTTCATCAAATTCGAAAACAATTGAAGGAGTTCCTGACTCTCCTCCATCATCATACACACCCGTCTCCCAGAAATCTTTGATTTGAGATCCATACAGCTTTGCTGGTTCCACAAGATCTTGCCCAATGTCTGACTGAGCAAGAAAATTCTGGAACAAATGAAACGCCTCCGGTGCGTTCTCAGTAGATAGTGGTGCTGCATAATTGTTAGGTACAAATTCGAGACCAAAAGATTGAAACACAGTAGTTGCCATTTGAATTAGAATAGAAAATGATCAGAGTTTATGCTTGGAAAACTGTTTGAAAAATTTATGCAGAAAAGGTGTTTGTGAAAATGTGTATGTGTGAATGTCTTGTTGATAGAGTAAGTCTGTAAAAATTGTGAACGTTGTGTGTATAAGGATTAAATAAGAATTAAAACTGAAGAGTTTTAATCATTAAGACACACAGCAGGCTTACTCGTGAAGTGTGTGAGTGGGACAGTCGTCACACATGCATTAACTGACAGCACTAAATCGTGGTAGTTTTCAACACGCATGCGCAGTAAAAACAGGCAATAATTAATGTTTCTAAAAAATTATGAAATATCTGAAACACATTTATTTATTTTAATCATCAGAGATTAAAAATAAATTACCTCGGCGTAGAGTACACTGTTCATCAGTTTTTATCAATTCTCCAACTTCATTAATAATCTCTTTTCTCAAAATGCACAGTTGTGATTATTTGTGTGTGAATAGCAGAGTTTACTGAATGTAAATATTGAGAGCATCTCTAAGTGCATAAAATCCACAAATTAAATCAGTAAAAACTGGTTGCCCAAACTCTCATATATATAATCTAGAACAAAATCTGATGTCATCTAAACTCTGTACCTATATATGTATTTATTTGTTTTCACCCCCTAGCTAAATATTTTTTTTTTCTTTTATTTTAGCCCTTATTTCATACAATAAGTTCCTGGGTCTTCCTAGGCACAACATGATCTCAAAGGAATTTGTGCATGTTTTTGCATCTTTTGCTTGGAGGTGATGTAGCAACTATTTACAAGAGTTTAGACTGACATCATTTAGCACATATACTTTATGAGAGAAAGTGCAAACAGCTAATACAGATTCAGTGTATAGGATTAATAAACTAAGAGATGCTATAAATATAAAGACAGTATCATGCTGTGTAAAGTTTCTGCACACATTTGAGATCAGATCATACATAACTCAGAAAGATTCATGATTACTTACTGAGAATCATGCTTCATACTATTTTCTTCATCGGTGTTTATGTTTCAGACAATACCACAATCAGAGTTTACCATTAGAGTTTAACATCAGAGTTTAACCAACAGAGTATGCCAACAGAGTTTAACAACATGATTTGCATGACAGTTAACATATGCATAGAAGAGTAAATTTTGAGTCTAACCAGTATCTCTAGTCAAAACCAGAGATCATTCCAAGTTCATTTACCAGTCTTGTAAATGTAGCTTCACTCAATGGCTTGGTGAAGATATCTGCAAGCTGTTGTTCTGTAGACACAAAATGAAGCTCAATATTTCCTTCCTCCACATGTTCCCTGATAAAGTGATACCTTATGCTGATGTGCTTGGTCATGGAGTGCTGTACTGGATTTCCTGTCATAGCAATAGCACTTTGATTATCACAGCAACTGATTCGTCATCCATAAAATTTGTGCACAACAGCTACCAGCAGCAATATACTCTGCTTCTGCTGTCGATGTGGAAATTGATTTATGTTTCTTGCTGTACCAAGAAACTAGTCTGTCACCTAGAAATTGACAGCTTCCACTAGTGCTCTTTCTGTCAATCTTACAGCCTGCAAAGTTTGCATCAGAGTAACCAATTAACTTAAACTCTGATTCTCTAGGATACCACAAACCCAAAGTTATGGTTCCTTTGAGATATTTGAAAATCCTCTTCACAGCTGTTAGATGAGGCTCTCTGGGATCTGCTTGAAATCTTGCACAAAGACAGGTTGCATACATAATATCTGGTCTACTTGCAGTCAGATAAAGAAGAGACCCTATCATGCCTCTGTAGTTTGTCATATCTACTGAAGCTCTTGTGTCTTTTTCTAGCTTTGTTGCAGTTGCCATAGGAGTTGTTGCAGATGAACTATCAAGCATACCAAATTTCTTGAGAAGATTTCTGGTATATTTTGCTTGATTGATAAAGATCCCATCATCTGTTTGCTTTACCTGCAAGCCTAGAAAATAACTAAGCTATCCCATCATGCTCATTTGGACTGCATAAGCTTGGCAAATTTCTTACAGAGTTTATCATTAGTAGACCCAAAAATTATGTCATCCACATAGATTTGAACTAATAGCAAATCATTACCAGAATTAAAATAGAACAAGGTTTTATCAATTGTACCTCTAGTGAACCCACTTTCTAAAAGAAATTGAGCCAGAGTTTCATACCATGCTCTAGGTGCCTGCTTTAGTCCATATAGTGCTTTGTCAAGCCTGTAGACATAGTCTGGATACTTGGGGTCCACAAACCCTGGTGGTTGTTCAACAAACACTTCTTCTTCAAGTTTCCCATTGAGAAAAGCACTTTTCACATCAATCTGAAAGACTTTAAACTTCTTGTCAGCAGCATATGCTAGAAAAATTCGTATGGCTTCCAACCTTGCAACTGGAGCAAAGGTTTCATCATAATCAATTCCTTCCTGTTGTGAATATCCTTTTGCCACAAGTCCAGCTTTGTTCCTTGTAATTACTCCCTCACTGTCAGTCTTGTTTCTGAAAACCCACTTTGTACCAACAACAGACCTGTTCTTTGGTCTTGGTACAAGTGTCCATACTTCATTTCTTTCAAACTCATTCAATTCCTCCTGCATTTATGTTATCCAGTTAGCATCTTGAAGAGCTTCATCCACTTTCTTAGGCTCTGTTTGAGATATGAATGCATGAAACAGACATTCATTTGTTGTAGCACTTCTTGTTTTCGCACTTGCATCTGGATTTCCAATTATCAGATCAGGTGTATGAGCCTGAGTCCACTTTCTTGCTGTAGGTAAGTGGCTTCTTTCATCATTATTGGATTCTCCCCCTTGATCCATGCTTTCCTGATTTTCTTGTTGACCATCTGCATTCTCTGAGGCTCCCCCTGAATTGGACTGCTCAGAGTTTGAACTTTCAGAGTTTGTGTTAGATTCTTCAGCTGACTCACTTTCAGAATGTGAGTCATCATTTTGAGATGTTGCTGAAGTATCTTCATGCTCCCCCTCAACTGGTTCGCTATTTTGTTCTGTCAGAGAAACTTCCTCAGTATTTACCACTAGAGGTTCAGAGTATGCTTCAACAGAGTTTGTTGGATTCTCTTCATCATAGTTTACGTCATCAGAGTTTAGAACTTCATTTTCAAAGCGTAGTTGATCATGATTTTCTTCATCTTCAAGTCTAGTTATTTTCTTGTCATCAAATGACACATGTATAGATTCCATGATCACTTTAGTTCTCGGATTATAAACTCTGAATTCTTTAGTCGACAATGGATAGCCAACAAAAATTCCTTCATCAGCTTTTAAATCAAACTTGGTCAACTGTTCAGAATGAGTTTTCAACACAAAGCATTTGCACCCAAAAATATGAAAATATTTCAGGTTTGGTTTCTTTTTCTTCACCATCTCATATGGTGTTTTCCCATGCCTGTTGATCAGTGTAGCATTTTGAGTAAAACAAGCAGTTTGAATAGCTTCTGCCCAGAAATAAGTTGGCAACTTTGCTTCATCAAGCATTGTTCTGGCAAGCTTCGATTAAAGTTCTGTTCTTTCTTTCAACTACACCATTCTGTTGTGGAGTCCCTGGTGCAGAAAATTCTTGCTTCACTCCTCTTTCCTTGCAAAATTCTTCCATTGTTGTATTTCTGAATTCAGTACCATTATCACTCCTGATAATTTTCACTTTATACTGTGATCCTTTGTCCAGTAGCTTTACATGTTCCATCAGAGTTAAGGCAGTTTCATCCTTCTTTGCTATAAAGTACACCCAAGTGTATCTAGTGTACTCATCAACAATGACTAGAGCATATTTCTTTCTGCCAAGAGACATTACATTCACTGGACCAAATAGATCAACATGAAGAAGATGATAAGGATCCACAACTGAAGATTCAGATTTACTCTTGAAAGCTGACTTCCTTTTCTTGGCCTTTTGACAAGAATCACACAGACCATCTAAGCTGAGTATAGACTTTCGAAGTCCCCTTACAAGATCTTTTTGAATGAGCTCATTGATGTTGTTCAGATTTAGATGAGAGAGCTTTTTATGCCATTTCCAGCTCTCTTCATTAGACATTTTTGCAGACAGACACACAGCTTTTCCTTCAGAGTTTGTTACCAAACTTGCTTCATAAATATTATTCCGTCTGTGTCCAACTAGAACAACTTTCCCTGTAGATTTGCTAATAACCTCACAGTATTCAGGTTGAAAATCTACATGATAACCTCTGTCACAGATTTGACTCACAGATAGCAAGTCATGCTTGAGTCCTGGGACAAAAGCTACATTTGTGATGATGACACTTCCAAGATTGATATTGCCATATCCCAAAGTACGTCCTATGTTGCCATATCCATAGTAAACTTTTGGGCCAACCTTCTCCTCATAATCTGATAGCAGGGCTTTATTTCCAGTCATGTGCCCTGAACATCCACTGTCCAAGACTAGGGTACTTTCCCTTATGCCCTGCAATCACAAACAATTACTGAGAGTTAGTTTTAAGGATCCAGACTTGCTTGGATCCTTTGGCTTTCTTAACATTGTTAGCTTTTGCAGCGGAATTCTTATCAACAGAGTTTAAGCTAATAGTATCAGAGTTTACACTTGCAGAATCAACTTTAACCCATTTCAAATTAGGCTTCAACTCATAATAGTTATGATAAATAGCATGATAATTCTTGCAAGTATAAATAGAATGCCATGTACTCCCACAGTGAGTGCATAAAGTCTGTGGTATAACCCTAACATAATCATTCTTTACTCCAGATTTGGAGGATAAAGAATTAATGTCTTTGTTCTTCCTGCAGAAACTTGCAAGATGGTTAGTACTACCACAATTATGACATGTTTTTCTAGGAGCATCAGAAATAGGCAAATGATTATTGCTTTTATTAATGCCTACTTTTCCATTTCTGTTTTTCCTGGACACTTTCTGTTTTTCAACAGACTTTACCTCTTTGAGCTTATACTTGAATTGTTTCTCTGTCATTAAACCAACATTAACCTGTTTAACACAAGTTCTTACTGGTTCTTCCTTAACAGTTTCTTTTTCAAGTACAGAGTTTAACTTACTGGATTCAGGAACAAATTTCATAGGTGGAAGATGTGTTTTAACTTTAACTTTATCTTTAAACCTAAGTTCATCTTCCTCACAGTAACTTAACCCAACTGTATCTCTTTGAAATACTTGATGTGTGTCTTTTCCAGAGTTTGTCCAGGTTTTAATTACCTTCCTCTCTTTTTCCAAATCAGATTCTAGTTGTCTAAATTTCTTAAGCAACTCCTGTTCAACATAAACAGCATCATCTCTTTCCTTTTGAACTTGTTGCATGTTAACAAGTTCTTCTTCAAGAAATTTATTTCTGTCTCTAAGCTTTAGATTCTCGGATTTAATTCTTTCATTTTCTAAAGTCTGATCTCTGTAACTAACATGTATGCTTTTAAGATAAATTCTCAATTCAGATATATTATCAGTATCATAAGAATAAGTTGTTAGGGGTACCTTATTTTCAGATGAATTAGATTCATCTTTGACAGTTGCCATGAGAGCATAGTTTACATCCTCATCTGAATCTGAAGTGTCTACCCAGTCTCTCCCTTTAGTGATGAGTGCTTTTTCAGATTTTCCTTTCTTGCACTCTGGAGCATAGTGACCCATCTCTTTACACTTGTAGCACTGGATCTCAGACTTGTCTTTCTTCCCAGATTTGATATCCCTTCCTTCAGACTTTCTGAAACTCTTCCTTTCAGAGTTTGAATTGTCTTTCCTTTCTTGAAGTTCTTGAAACCCATCTTCTTGAAAGTCTTCACCATCAAAGCAACCATTAGCATCATCTGTTCTTCATCATCCTCAGTTTCAGATTATTCAACAGTGTTTGAGTCATCATCAGAGTTTGATGACTCACTCTCAGAGTTTATGACCAAAGCCTTTCCCTTAGCTTTCTTCTTTGATGTTTCTTTCTTAAGAAGTTTTTCTTCAACTCTGAGAGCAACAGATTTTGTCTTCTTTCCAGATCCTTTGTTTCTTTGTTCTATCTCAAGTTCATGAGTTTTAAGCAACCCAAAGATTTCATCAAGATCTGTTTCTGCAAGATCATAATTATCTCTTATTGTTGTTGCCTTTTGTAAAGCATAATGTAACATAAGATGTAAAAGAGATAACTACAACTCAACAAAGGACAAGACATACAATAATATTAACCGAAGCACAGGAATCTAGAATCAAAGAAGAAAAGGTAAACTCAAAAAATCAAAATACGTTATGTATTCTTGAAGTCCGTAAACAGGTCACGGAAAGAAGTTCATGAAAATGTTCAAGCCTCAGTGACAGCAAAAGAAACAAGACTTTCAAGATGACAGAAGTATGTGAATAATTTAGGGTTAAGTACCACGGGATTCCAGTTATTTAAATGAATCAACCAGAACGACAAATGACTTATCAGCAACATTGAATTGAAGACATAAAAGAAGAATTGATCAAGTGTTATTCATCTGTGAACCAGACCAGTTGCACTAGGTGACGACACTAAAAAGATCAAGTTGTTTTATCGTCTCAGAAGAAATTGATACAGTCTAAAACTAGACACCCTGGAACTCAAAAGGTTTTTCAAATGATTAATTACAAAAGAAAATGTTCGATGGTTTTTCATAAATGAAATCTATCGAATATGGTTAAGGAAATTCTTTAAGAAAACTATAATTAAGTATTTGTCATTCGATAGTTTTATTTATAAAACTATCGAATGGAAAATACTTTTAATCCATTCGATAGTTTTCTAATTGAGGAGCAGGTGAAAAGTTTGTTTTGTTTTATATAGTTGATGAAGATCCAACGGCCAGGATTGATTCTTCAAGTTTGGTTCGATGGTTTTTCAATTGAAGACTGCAGTTAATACAGAGTGAAGATAGTGTCTTCTTCAGTTAAGGCATTCTACACAAAGACATTACTGAGAGAGAGAACTGAGCCGGAGAAATTATCAGAGAATTAATAGTGCTCAGAATTTGATCATTGTTTTGAATTTGTGTAACCTTAAACTCATTGAAGCTAATCTACGGATTAGAAATTGTAGCACCCCTCGAGGTTTATATTTATAAAAAGATATATTCCCCGAAACTTGATTTGGTTTGGTGTGTTTGATTTCGTTATAGAACTGAAAAATTAATCCGCGAACGAAATTGAATTATTTGTGAGTATCGTATTCAACCCCCCCTTCTACGATACTTTGGATCTAACAATTGGTATCAGAGCTACTTGATTGATATACAAATCAGATCCGGTGAATGAGACCAAAATCAAACGTAGCGTGAAAATTCGAAGCAAATTTTTTAACTTTCAAAATTTTTCATTTAATTGGAATTTCTTGAATTTTAAACAATTTGAAATTTTCAGAAACCATGAGTGCTCCAAAGACAACCGCTGGTATTAAAGTTCCCCCGTTTACTAGAGATGATTTCGGTTTGTGGAAGATGAAGATGCTGTTATTTATCAAGGCATCTAATCCGTTGTATATTGGCATATTAGAGAACGGACCGTTTGTACCAATGAAACCAGTTAGTGAATCTACAGCGCCTGATGGTAGCAGGATTCCTCAAGGCACCCAACCTAAGGATATTACTGAAAATAAAGATTCTGACAAAGAGCTGATTCGATTGGACACCGGTTTAATGTTGATATTGGCGGACTCCGCAGACAAGCAAATGAGCTATCAGTTGATGAACTGTACAAGCGGGAAACATATGTGGGATACCATTAACTTGATAATGGAAGGAACTGAAGACGTGCAGGAAAACAGATTGGACATTCTGACTTCTCAATACGAAGCGTTTAGGTCACTGTCAGGAGAAAGTATAACTCAGGTCTTTGAGAAATATACTAAGCTTCTCAATGAATTGGCAATGAAAGGAAAGACCTATCCACTGAGAGAATCAAACATGAAGTTCATGATGACGCTGCCCCGTCATGTAGAACACAAGTCATCATCCATTAGGGAAAGAATTGACTTCACAAAGATGTCATTAGAGATGATCTATGGCAAGTTGAAGACCTATGAGATGGAACAGGAACAAAGGGTGATAATCTACGGATCAAGGACAGTGGAGAACAAGCACAATGCACTTGTGAGATCAGCAGCACTTGTAGTGGATGAACCAATAACTTCTGAGATTCAGGGTCAAACCCCTAGAGCTGGAAAGGAGGTGATAATAGAAGCAGAAATGGATTCTGTGAATCTGGGTGTTGATGAAAGTGATTACTACACCCTAGAAGAGCTTGAGCAAATGGAAGACAAAACCATGGCGTACTTAGCTGCAAAGTTTAGTCACATTCGTTTCAAGAGAAACCCTAAGTACAAGTTCAAGGGTTCAACCAACAGATTCCAGAAGAGCAATTATACACCTAGTACATGCTTTAAGGGAGGCTACAAGACTGGCATGATTGATAGAAGCAAATCAAGATGCTACAACTGCAATGAGTTAGGGCATTTCGCCACTGAATGCCGGAAGCCTCGTCAAGCGAGAGACATGAAAGATGTCTATGGAAAGAAGGATTCTTATGATGAGTTGAAGAAAGAGAATGCCAAGCTTAAACAGCAATTGGAGGCATTCTCTGGAAAGCAGAAAGGGAAAGCTTATATAGCAGAGGGAAAGCACTGGGATGATACTGATTCGGATGAAGAGGAGGAATATGTAAATGTTGCTCTAATGGCTGACTCTTCAGAGGAATCACCACAATCATCTCAGGTACCTATCTTAACTACAATGGATATGTCTAATTCTGAGTACAAGAAAACTGTGTAAGATCTTAGTGTAGAATTGTTTAATGTACACACAAGCTGTTGGGAACCACAGACTTGGGGTTCTACTACATTTTATGATACACAATTAAGGAGTGCGAAAAGAAAATCACCTTGTTAACGGTTGATTCCACGCTCTTCTATTGTATTCCCAAATTCCCTTGAGCGAAGTGTGGCCTCCGTCTTCTCAAGTTAACCTCTCTTCTTGCTCCTAGGTGGCTACAATATTTTTCTTAACCAACCCTAGCAAGAAGAGAATAAGAATATATATAGGGCTACAATAGGGATCATGGATAATTAGGTTGGGCCTTTTAATTACATCCTGGGCCTAGCCCAATGTAATTAAATATTAATTCAATCCACTAAAGAATTAATATTTGCACTACCTTTCCTAATACCGCAACTTAATTAATTAATTCGGTTCCAATATTATTTGCTTATTAAATTCCCCATGTTTAAAATAGCGCATGCCCATTAATTAAATAAATTACTGATAATTCATTTAATTAACATCATATATCCTTGATCATCCACTCTACCTTTATTTAATTATGCCGGAATAAATCCACCTGCAGGGTTTCACATAATTAAATCCTTTTGAGCTTTCAAAGGGACATCATTAACCCGAATATTATCAGGACACGGATTCCTTCAATAAATAATATTCACCATATATATTATTCCATCACCCAAAATATAATGATATAATTCAAAAGAATTATTTCATATATAAATCAAAGCATATAAATAATATACACGTGTCAATTACTATATCCGGATTAAGAACCTAAGCATTAATAATAACATAGAATCTTAGTTCACCTTCTTAATCAGTTTAAGGGAACAATTCTAAATTTGATCCTGTTCAATATACACAAAGTATACAAGTATTATTTAATAGTCAAGATAAACTATTCCCAAATAATACTTCAGTTATTCCAGTGGTTTGTCTAATTCCACTTAAACTGTGAACCCTTTATATTATATATAGACACTGATAATTTAATCTTCTGTTATCCCATTTGATACTAAATTATCCACAATATATAATAAATAGACAATGTAAAAATATGCAATCAAGATTCTCAATAAAATGGACAATGTTTATATACTACTAATGAATAGTTTAGTATAAAACCCAACAATCTCCCACTTATACTCAAGCTATTCTTTGAGTATATCAGTGTTTATTAATATAATCCGCTACCAGTTTAAATAACTATTCCGTGACCATACATCTGACTCCTATCTCCTCCACGTGTTCTTCAAAAACCTTAGCTGGTAAACTCTTCGTGAAAGGATCAGCCCGGTTGTCCTTTGATGCTATATCAGTCACAATAATATCTCCTCGCTTAACGAACTGTCGTATGAGGTGATACTTACGCTCAATGTGTTTTGCTGCTTTATGTTCTCGTGGTTCCTTTGTATTTGCAACAGCACCAGTATTATCACAATAAATTGTGATTTGCCGTGGCAAATTAGGAACTACATTCAAATCCAGCAGGAAATTCCGGAACCATATAGCCTCCTTGGCTGCCTCAGAGGCTGCCACATATTCAGCTTCCATGGTTGAGTCTGCGATGCATTTCTGCTTCACACTCCTCCATATTACAGCTCCACCTCCTAAAGTAAAAACACACCCCGAGGTTGACTTCCTCTTATCCCTATCTGTCTGGAAATCTGAATCGGTATAACCCACATGAAACAAGTCTGAAGCCTTGTAAATTAACATATACTTCTTAGTCCTTCGCAAGTACTTAAGTATCGTTTTTACTGCACTCCAATGTTCCTGACCTGGATTGGACTGATATCTATTGACCATGCCTACGGCAAAGCAAATATCAGGTCTCGTGCATAACATGACATACATTAAGCTTCCACATGCTGAAGCATAAGGAACTGCTTTCATGTTCTCTATCTCCTTAGGTGTCTTAGGACACTGCTCCTTTGATAGAGAGACTCCATGTCTAAAAGGTAAATTACCCTTCTTAGAGTCCTGCATGTTAAAACGAGCCAATACCTCATCAATGTACGGTTCTTGAGATAAAGCCAACTTTCTTTTCTTGCGATCTCTTATAACTTTGATCCCAAGAATGTATGCGGCTTCACCTAAGTCTTTCATTTCAAATTGTTTGAACAACCATGCCTTAATAGATGACAACATCTCTACATTGTTTCCAATGAGCAAAATGTCATCTACATATAGTACTAGAAAAACCACTGCATTTCCTTCACTTTTCCTATACACACATGCTTCGCTTGGACTCTGATCATAACCATTTGTCTGGACGGCCTGATCAAAACGAATGTTCCACTCCCTGGAAGCTTGTTTCAGTCCATAAATGGACTTCTTAAGCTTACACACTAGATGCTCTTGGCCCTCTTTGATGAATCCCTCTGGTTGCTGCATATGGATGTTTTCATCAAGACTTCCATTTAGGAAAGCTGTCTTGACATCCATTTGCCAAATCTCATAATCGAGATGAGCTGCTATAGATAAAAGAATCCAGATTGACTTAAGCATGACTACCGGAGAAAAGGTTTCCTCATAATCAATTCCTTGTTTCTGAGTATACCCTTTCGCAACAAGTCTTGCTTTCCAGGCTTTCACCTTTTTGTCAGATCCTCTTTTTCTTTTGTAGATCCACTTGCATCCAATGGGTTTTACACCACTGGGTGGTTCCACGAGATCCCAGACTTTATTGGAATACATAGATTCCATCTCAGATTGCATAGCCTTTTGCCAAAGATCTGCATCCTTATCTTGCATTGCTTCTTCGTATGTCCTGGGATCCTCATCATGTTCACCAGAGACTAAGTCCGAAGACTCTCCCAAAAACATGAACCTCTCAGGTTGTTTAACAACCCTCCCACTACGGCGAAGCATTGGAGTGGTATTAGTGATAGGTTGTTCATTTACTTGTGGTTGTTCTACTTGTACCGGTGGCATATTAGAATTATCTTGTCCTCCCACTAGTTCCTCTAAAACAACAGTACTCATGGGTTTGTGATTCATTATATAGTCTTCCTCTAAGAATCTAGCATTGGTGCTTACAATGATATCCCGATCCTTAGGACTATAAAACAAATACCCTTTTGTTCCCTTGGGATAACCCACAAACAGCCTCACTTCTGTACGAGAATCTAACTTAGTCACGTTCTTGTTCAGCACATGTGCTGGACAACCCCAAATCCGAATGTGTTTCAAACTAGGTTTGGTACTAGTCCACAATTCTTTTGGAGTTTTTGGAACTGACTTAGAAGGTACCAAGTTTAGAAGATAAGCCGCTGTTTCTAGAGCATGCCCCCAAAACGACTTGGGTAAATTCGAATAACTCATCATCGATCTAACACTCTCTAAAAGAGTCCGGTTCCTTCTTTCTGCTACACCATTCTGCTGAGGTGTGCCAGGTGCAGTCAACTGGGATGAAATCCCATGTTCTGATAAATATTCTCTAAATTCTCCAAGCAGGTATTCGCCCCCACGATCTGATCGTAGTGACTTGATACATTTTCCTGAATGTCGCTTTTCCGCACTTGCTTTGTACTCTTTGAATTTTTCAAAGCACTCAGACTTGCGGTGCAACAGATAAATGTATCCATATCTCGAATAATCATCAATGAAAGTGACAAAATATTCATACCCACCTCTCGCTTGGATATTCATAGGTCCACATAAATCAGTATGAACCAATTCTAACACATCTTTGGCTCTATTTCCTTTTGCCTTAAAAGGTCTACTGGTCATTTTTCCTTCCAAGCAAGATTCACAGACTGGAAATGGCTCCACTGCCAACGAGCCTAAAGGCCCATCTACTACCAATCTTTGAATCCTCCTTAAGTTAATATGACCTAATCTCAAGTGCCAAAGATATGTTTGGTTCAATCCAGAAGGTTCCTTTCTTTTACTAGAGGTAGAAAGTGTATTATTAATTTCACTTGGTTGCAGCATTGGTTCTATAGGATTAATAATATATAAATTGTCTTGCAATGTACCAGAACATATAACTCGTTTATTCATCATAATGGAAACATTACGATCCAAACAAACATTATAACCATCCATAGCAAGTTTAGAAACCGAAATTAAATTCCTTCTAAATGAAGGTACATAAAGACAATTATTCAAAACCAAAATCCTATCATAACCAAAAGATAAAGAAATAACTCCAACTGCAACCACTGCTACTTTCGTAGCATCTCCCATGAACACATATATCTCGCCATCTCTAAGCAGCCTGGTTTTCTGGAACCCCTGCATGGAATTACAAACATGATCAGTGGCTCCTGTGTCTACACACCAAGTGCTCGTAGACATAGCCGCTATATATGTTTCCATAACAAGAGAAAGAGACATACCAGCATTGTTCTTCTTAGACAGAGGACAATCCTTTTTCCAGTGACCCGACTGCTTGCACTTGAAGCACTTGCCCTTAGGCTTCTTCACTGAATTCTGAACTCCCAATGGTTTCACAACTTTCTGTGTCTGAACCTTCTTCTTCTTCTTCTTTCCTTTCGGCTTTGAAGAAGAAACTTTCTCAGCCACATTTACCTGAACATGCTGCTGAAATAATGATTCCGCTGCCTGAAGCTCTGTCAGAAGTTCTGCAAGACTATACAACTTCTTGTTCATGTTGTAATTCAAGCGAAACGGCTCAAAGCTTTTTGGCAAACTCATAAGTATGATATCGACCTGCGTTTCCGCATCAATATCAGCACCAAGGACCTCTAGTTCATTTATATGAGACATCATCAGAAGAACATGGTCCCTTACAGGTGTTTTTTCAGCCATCTGAGTGTTCATTAGAGACTTCATTGCTACTTGCCTAGCAGCCCTATTCTGATCTCCGAAAAGCTCCTTGAGATTATAGAGCATATCTGCAGCAGTGGTCATGGCCTGATGCTGATGTTGCAAAACACCCGACATTGCTGCCAGAATGTAACATCACGACATCTCATCTGCCTTAGTCCACTTCTTAAAATACTCTTTATCCTCATCCGGAGCATCGGCAGCAGGCTGGTCCGGTTTGGGTTCAACAGTACAAAATTTAAACTCTTCAGTAGTCAACACTATGTCCAAATTGCGTTTCCATTCAATATAGTTAGGTCCGGTAAGTTTGTTATCCTTAAGTATGGTGAAAAGTGGATTAAAGCCCATTCTATCCTGAGAATCATGCATATAACAATTAATCAGAAAATTGCATATATCTTAAAACCTATTTGTTTCCTCTAACAATTAATTAAAATTAATGCACTAATATTTAAATTCCATAAATATCTGGTACGCCATGATGGATGACATATATACCATTTAAATTTAAATATTACTTCGGTCCTACTACTAAATAATACGCCACGTTAGGGTGGACTATATATTATCTTTCATAGCTAAGTGTATACCATTATTTAGATCTTAAGTTGCCTTTAGTCAGACCCATCCGTTCGATGTATCAATGGATAAATCCCAGGTGTTTTCGGTGAAGTCACAGACGGACTCGCTTAAAAACACAACCCCTAAGACAGAAAAATCCATTATCAACATCAATCAAGGAATGTCCAACTTTTTTCTCGAATTCTATGAAACTTGGTATGTCACGATGGGCTGAGCTTAACTTTCATTATTCGTGATTAACTTAAGAAGATTGTCCTAGTAATATCCTTAACACTACCCAGACGTCATAAATCATACGCCACGATGGGTGACATATATCCAATTCATAATCGTCCTAGTGTTAAATTACATACAACCAATAATGGATGACCATGGGATCTAATATCAAATTAATTACCTCTCCCACTTAGTATTTTAACATGAGTAATTTTATCTAGATGCATCGCCCTATGTTATTTCTTCGAGGTCCACATGTTATCAAAATAACAATACAAAGAACACATAACATAGCATAGCATGCATCTCTACATAATTAAATGGGGCCTATGTCATTATAATTATGTCTAACATGCATTCCAAATACACACATAATTTAATAACATAAAACATTTAATTAAAGCAATAAATGAAAATTTATGTCCATGTCGTCCTATTTATGTTAACCATGCAATTAAAATTACACACATAATAATTATTTAATGCAATAATTAAAATTAAATAGAAGAAAAATTAAAATAAAAAATAAATCCACTATTATGGCCAAAAAAAAAATTTCATCCGAAAATCCTGCGAAACCTTCAACTCGCTGTTTGAGGGTCTAAACGATCTCAGACGCACTTGAAACTTGGACTATGTCACTTTTCAATCGTGTAGAACATCGAAATCCCTTTCCGAAAAGGTATTACTCATCGAAATCCGACACCGTATGCAAAAGTTACAACAATTCGAAGTTGCATAGGCGAAATCTTGTAGCATCAGCGGAAGAACTTTGTTTTCTTGCAACTCCGTCGATCAAATAGTTACATACAACATAACATACCTATTCTATTACATCAGATCATAATCTAACATGAATACAAATCATGATTACAAGATTACAAAATCATAATAGAAAACAAAACTAGCACGATCAACCCTCGTGATTTACAACCACGATAAACCACGTGGAAACCAAAACAAAAAATAACCACGATTAAACCACGTGGGATCCAAACACATAATTAAAATAAAACGAGGCCATAATAGTGGATACTAAACAACCTGCAAAAGATTATTATCCAAGCATACCACTATACATACATAACCAATTTTAATTACGACATGGACATCATATCATAAAACATAGAACCCATAACCAGGCTCTTGATACCAATTGTTGGGAACCACGGACTTGGGGTTCTACTACATTTTATGATACACAATTAAGGAGTGCGAAAAGAAAATCACCTTGTTAACGGTTGATTCCACGCTCTTCTATTGTATTCCCAAATTCCCTTGAGCGAAGTGTGGCCTCCGTCTTCTCAAGTTAACCTCTCTTCTTGCTCCTAGGTGGCTACAATATTTTTCTTAACCAACCCTAGCAAGAAGAGAATAAGAATATATATAGGGCTATAATAGGGATCATGGATAATTAGGTTGGGCCTTTTAATTACATCCTGGGCCTAGCCCAATGTAATTAAATATTAATTCAATCCACTAAAGAATTAATATTTGCACTACCTTTCCTAATACCGCAACTTAATTAATTAATTCGGTTCCAATATTATTTGCTTATTAAATTCCCCATGTTTAAAATAGCGCATGCCCATTAATTAAATAAATTACTGATAATTCATTTAATTAACATCTTATATCCTTGATCATCCACTCTACCTTTATTTAATTATGCCGGAATAAATCCACCTGCAGGGTTTCACATAATTAAATCCTTTTGAGCTTTCAAGGGGACATCATTAACCCGAATATTATCAGGACACGGATTCCTTCAATAAATAATATTCACCATATATATTATTCCATCACCCAAAATATAATGATATAATTCAAAAGAATTATTTCATATATAAATCAAAGCATATAAATAATATACACGTGTCAATTACTATATCCGGATTAAGAACCTAAGCATTAATAATAACATAGAATCTTAGTTCACCTTCTTAATCAGTTTAAGGGAACAATTCTAAATTTGATCATGTTCAATATACACAAAGTATACAAGTATTATTTAATAGTCAAGATAAACTATTCCCAAATAATACTTCAGTTATTCCAGTGGTTTGTCTAATTCCACTTAAACTGTGAACCCTTTATATTATATATAGACATTGATAATTTAATCTTCTGTTATCCCATTTGATACTAAATTATCCACAATATATAATAAATAGACAATGTAAAAAAATATGCAATCAAGATTCTCAATAAAATGGATAATGTTTATATACTACTAATGAATAGTTTAGTATAAAACCCAACACAAGCATGCTAGCATCAGAAATGGAAAATGCTAAACTAGTTCTTAAGATTAAAAAGTTAAAATCTAAAAATGAAGAACTAGAGCTTGTAGCTGTAACATTAGAAGATCTTAAGCAAAAGAATGTGTACTTAGAGAACAAGGTCAAGTGTAATGCTGAGATAGAGACTATCCTCAGGAAGCAGATTTCAGATCTAGATTTGAAGCTGAATGCTTTTAAGAATTCCGCTCTAGTGTCTAAGGAAATCATTGATACTCAGGCCATAGAGAATAAAACTGCTATAGGATTTGACTATAACAAGAAAGCTGGTAAGAAGATTGTGGAATTCCCTGTGACATCTTCAGTTGTCAAAAGGAATACTCCACATGTTCTTAAGAATGTTGATTGTCCAGTTTTTTGTTAAGCCTTTTCCACAACTCTTTCATGAGGATGACCTTTTCATAAGACAAGAATTGCTTGAGGAGGATTTATTGAAGGAAAAAGAGGTAAAGACTAAGTTGCCTAGGAAATCAGTAAAAAATGAATTACCTAAACCTGAT
Organism: Heracleum sosnowskyi; assembly: GCA_030848705.1. Lineage (NCBI taxonomy): Eukaryota > Viridiplantae > Streptophyta > Magnoliopsida > Apiales > Apiaceae > Heracleum > Heracleum sosnowskyi. Next base: position 83,601,045 of record CM061243.1, on the reverse strand, counting down.
TTTCCTAAAACTGAAGTAGGTTCCTTAGTTAGTAATGTTAAAAAGAACAGGAATGGGAAGAAGAAGATTGTTAATCAGGAAATGGTTCCATATTCTCCCATTGCATCTAGGAAGTTGTGCACTATTTGTAATTCTGCTGGACACCTTACACATGCATGTAAAAAGGTTAAAGTAGAAACTGCTAATACTTCTGAAATGCATAACATGTCTGACATGCCTGATCTTCATGAACCCTGTGGAAAGAAAGAGTGTTTGCTATGTAAGTACAACATCATGCATGCTTATTTTAAGTTGATGTCTGATAGTAGCAATAGCACTGTTAATGTTAAATCCACAGATACTATGAATATCAAACAGGGTAAGACTAAATTGAATGTTACTCCTGTTAAATCATCTAAACCTTCAGGACCCAAACAATTTTGGGTACCAAAGTCCGCTTAATCAATCTGTGATTGCAGGGTAACGTTAAAAGCTCAAAAGTTGTGTGGATTCTGGATAGTGGTTGTTCTAGACACATGACAGGTGAAGAGTCCCTGCTTACAGAGGTGGTTAAGAAGACCGGCCCGATTGTAACCTTTGGAGATGACAGCAAAGGATACAATACGGGATATGGTAAATTGAAAGCTGGAAATGTCATCATTGAAAACATCTCTCTTGTTGAAGGATTAAAGCACAATCTTCTAAGTATCAGTCAGTTCTGTGATAAAGGCTACAATGTAGATTTCAGAAAGGACAAGTGCTTGATCACCAACAGGAAGGATGAGAAGCTTACTCTACTGGGAGTGAGAAAAGGAAATTTGTTTATAGCTGACTTAAGTTCTACCAGTGAAGGAGAAGTTACATGTTTCTATGCAAAGGCATCTTCAGAACAAAGTTGGCTATGGCACAAGAAGCTCTCACATCTGAACTTCAAAACTATGAACTCTTTGGTAAAGAGAGAGTTAGTGAGAGGGTTGCCCCTGATGGAATTCAATCAGGAGGGACTATGTGAAGCATGTGAAAAAGGGAAGTCGAAGAAAGCATCACATGGAAGCAAAGGAATGACAAGCATTACTGAACCATTACAACTGATTCATATGGATTTATTTGGTCCAGTTAATGTTATGTCACTTTCAAGGAATAGATATGCATTGGTGATGGTGGACGACTACTCCAAGTACACGTGGGTGTTGTTCATACAAACAAAGGATGAAGCAACACAACTAATCATTGATCACATCAAAAAGATAAAAGTGGAAGCTAAGCTACCTGTGCGGACAATCAGATCAGACAATGGAACTGAATTCAAGAATGTAGTTCTTAATGATTTCTGCTCATAGAAAGGAATATCAAGACAGTTTTCAGCACCAAGAACTCCTCAACAGAATGGAGTAGTGGAAAGGAAGAACAGGACCTTGGTTGAAGCAGCAAGGACCATGTTGAGTGAATCAAAACTTCCCACTTACTTTTGGGCTGAAGCAGTGAACACAACTTGCTACACTCAGAATCGAACCCTGATCAACAAAGATCATGAAAAGACTCCGTATGAGTTAATGGCCAACAAGAAACCAACACTGAAGTACTTTCATGTGTTTGGTGCAAAGTGCTTTGTACTTAAAGATGGAGAACATCTTGGCAAGTTTGATGCCAAAGCAGAGGAAGGCATTTTTCTGGGCTATTCTCTGGAATCTAAGGCTTTCAGGGTATATGTGATTGAAGATAAGAAGGTGTTGGAAAGCTTTAATGTAACATTTGACGACACCAAAAGACCAGGCCTGCAAACTGGAGAGAACTCTGAATCCTTGGTATTTGAAAATCTATCAGGAGATCTCTCTGACAATGAAGAAGTACCTGAAGTTGTTACAGTTATTAATAATAATCATAATGATAATGATTCTGGACAAAGTGGTGACCAAAGTGGAGATCCTCAACATTCTGTAGGATCCACTAGTCAGTCTTCAGAATCAACAGATCAAACCGTCAACAACTCAGGGGGAGCAGGAGAAGGATCAACTAGTCACACTCCACAACATCTAGAACAAGGAGAATCATCAAGATCGCATCTGCCAAGACAAAGGGTATGGAATAGAGATCATCCCTTTCACTTGATCGTTGGTGATCCGGACACAGGAGTGAGAACTAGGAGAACATCACAAAATGAATGTCACTATTCTGGGTTTCTTTCAGAAACAGAACCTAAGAAAGTTGAAGATGCTCTAGATGATCCATATTGGGTGATTGCTATGCAAGAGGAACTCAATCAGTTTGAAAGGCAGAAAGTTTGGAAGCTGGTACCCAGGCCTAAGGGAAAATTTGTTATTGGAACACGATGGGTATTCAGAAATAAGTTGGACGAAGATGGCATTGTAACGAGAAACAAAGCCAGACTGGTTGCTAAAGGTTATTCTCAAGAAGAGGGTTTAGATTATGATGAAACCTATGCACCAATAGCAAGACTTGAGGCCATCAGAATGTTTCTGGCATTTGCTGCACATTCCAATTACAAGGTATATCAAATGGATGTGAAGAGTGCTTTTCTGAACGGGGAGTTAGAAGAAGAAGTGTATGTGGAACAACCTCCAGGTTTTGAGGATTCAAAACTGGCAGACTTTGTGTACTTTCTATTCAAAGCTCTCTACGGACTCAAACAAGCTCCAAGGACATGGTATGACACTCTCTCTGAATTCTTACTTGAAAATGATTTTACAAGAGGTGTCGTTGACAAAACTCTCTTTGTCAAAAAGCATAAAAATGATTTGATATTGGTGCAAGTATATGTTGATGACATAATATTTGGTTCTACTAATGATGATCTATGCAAGAGATTTGCTAAGTTGATGCAGAGTCGTTATGAAATGAGCATGATGGGTGAATTGTCATTTTTTCTTGGACTGCAAGTATACCAAAAACAAGATGGTATATTCATTTGTCAGTCCAAGTACATCAAAGATCTTCTTAAGAAGTATCAAATGGAAGACTCATCTACAGCAAAGACTCCTATGCCAACTTCCACTAAGCTTGATAAGGATGAAACTGGTAAGAAGGTTGACATCACAGGCTACAGAGGTATGATAGGCTCATTACTTTATCTCACTGCAAGTAGACCAGATATAATGTTTGCAACATGCTTGTGTGCTAGGTTTCAGTCTGATCCTAAAGAATCTCATCTAATAGCTGTTAAGCGAATATTTAGATATCTTAAGGGGACCCCAAATCTTGGAATTTGGTACCCTAAAGATACAAGATTTGATCTTATTGGATACACAGACTCTGATTTTGCAGGTTGTAAGATTGATCGGAAGAGTACTTCAGGAAGCTGTCAGTTTCTTGGAAGAAGGTTAGTTTCCTGGTATAGCAAGAAGCAGCATTCAGTTTCCACATCAACAGCTGAGGCTGAATACATTGCTGCTGGAAGCTGTTGTGCTCAGATCTTGTGGATGAGAAACCAACTCCGTGACTATGGACTTTTGTTGACAAAGATTCCAATATTTTGCGACAACACAAGTGCCATAGCAATCTCAAACAACCCAGTGCAACACTCGAGGACGAAGCACATCGACATCAGGTATCATTTTATCCGAGAGCATGTCATGAATGGAACTGTGGAGTTACATTTTGTACCCATAGAGGATCAAATTGCAGACATCTTTACTAAACCGCTTGATGAATCCACTTTCAATAAGCTGGTTGGTGAACTTGGGATGTTAAATCTTTCTAATTGATTTTGATTAGAAGTCAGTAACTGCAGATAGTCCTAGTGAATACATGAGTTTAAGAATTGCAATATCCTTAGGACTCGTGAATTTATTTTCTGGAGCATTTCTCGTAGTTAGAATTTTTGTACTAATTATATGTCATAATTATGAATGATATATCTTCTGGCATTTAATTGGTTATTAATTCTAAAAATTATTTAGGTGCTAATATTTGTTCTAAATATTAAAGCATCTATTTAATTTGAATTAATTTGCTTTGTTTTTAACATTGTAGATTAATGCAGCATAATTGATTGGATTTTAATTGGTTAATATCACTCAATGATATTTAATTGATTTTATTCTAAGAAAATTGTGAATTTTCTGTTAACAATTGATTTTGGTAAATTTTAAAAGATTTATTAAAATTAAAACTTGACAGGAAATAAAAAGATCTGATTTTTAGAACATAAACAGGTTTTAGAAATTGGAAAGAAGCAAAAATCATCGAATTTAGGAAATTCGATAGTTTTTCAAGTACATAGATAAATCTATCGAATTTAATTTTCGATAGGTTTTGAAAAGGAAAAGAAAACCTATCGAAAACAATTCTCGATGGTTTTTGAGTATACTTTTAAAAATATATCGAAGTGAGTTAATATTATTTCTATATTTAATTCTCGATAGGTTTTGTAAAGGTGTCTGAAAAATATATCGAATAGAATTCACTTAATGTAATATATGAATTCTCGATACTTTTTCAATAATTACCTCGATAGTTTTTGGATTTTTCAAAGAAGTAACTTTCGATAGTTTTTCAGAAATCCGTTTCAACTTCAAAATTCTCATATACTTCGATAGTTTATAGAAAACCATCGAGTACAGATGACCATTTTGCCCCTCTGAAAATCCATCGATAGTTCATTTAAAAACTATCGAACTGTAGAAAGACTATTTTACCCCTGTCAGTTTCAAACGTATATAACATTGCCTTAAGCTCTTTTCTTTTCAGTTTTACAGATCTGAGAAAAAGCTATCATTTTATATGCTTACAAAGAGATACACAAAAACAAGAACACATTCGATAGTTTTCTCCATTATTAACCAAGAAAAGCTTAAAAAGTTTACTGTTTTTCATTGTTAAACTCGTTTTAACCGTGAAAACTTTACTGTTTAAGTTTTTAGAAATTTCTGATTGAGAAACCATCGAACTTGACATTTGAATTGAATATTGGTTAGTATTCAAGGGTTCTAACGTTTACAACTGTTCGAATTTTTGTGTTAGTGTTAAAAGGGGTAATATTGTTTTTAGGGTAATTTTGTTTAGAGTTTGATTAATTGAAAATAATTAATTAAATTCAAGTGGAATTAGTTTTGGTTTAAGAAATTAATTTTCTGGAAATTTAAAATGGCCGGAGAATTTATTGTAACCAAGACTAATCATGTCTCGTTTCAGAACTTGCAATCCATAACGAACTTACAATTTCGTGCATGGGCAGAATTTCTGAACACACGTTCATTAGTGGCATATGCTGTGAGTACTCCCGTGGTCCTTTGTATTGATCAATTGACTGCGTTGTACACATCCGCCACGGATACAAGTGAGAATAATGTGAGATCCTTCAGTTTTGTTGTGCCAGGGGGCAGAACAATAAGGGTGACGGAACATGACTTTAATAGAATACTTCATTTTCCTACAGAAAACCTTGTTCCGGATCCCACAACTGAGGAGATACATGCTTTCTTCACTCTCATTAGAAGTCAACAACCTAACTTCTTTGTGGGAGAGTTTCTGAAGCATTACTTGCCAAAGGCATGGAACTTTTTATTTCATACCCTAATCCATGTTTTTACTGCCAAGCTAACAAATCTGCATGGTATTCCCTTATTCCTTCAAAAGATAGGGTTTGCCATTGCCAACAATAGGCATATTAACATTGGACGGTTACTGATTGATCAAGTAATCATATGCATGGGACCACTGGATGAAAGAACAAGCATAGATGACGATGTGCTTTGTTTCTATCCTAGGTTCCTACAGCTAATTCTCAATGATATCTTAACAGATGATGAGCGCGAGACATTCGCCGAAGAGGAGACCATGGACTGTATGAAGATGAAGAGCAATGCCATAACCGCTCTGATAAGGAAGAACAACTATCTTCCAGGGGTACCCACTGTTCTCACTGAATATCTAAGAACGGTGCCCCTACCACTTCTACCCCCAGGGAAACAGGTAAATCAAGGTAACATTCCTGAACCTGAACTGGCTCCTGAACCACAACCAATGGATGTTGATCCAGAGCCCTCAGTGGCCATTCCTGACCAGGAGGTTGCAAACCCACAACCTCTAACCACGGTCGAAGAGCCTTTGGAAGAGCCAAATGAAACAATAAATGAACCTCCTTCCCCTCCTTTACCCAATATTCAGACATCCGTGAGTGTAGAGGGAGATAGTGCCTTAGCAGCACCACATAAGGAGATACACCCTTCAACAGCAGCTCTGCCTTCCTCTAAAAGGAGACGAACAGAAACCGAGGCAACTGTTGATACTTTATTTCAAACTTCCAAAGCGCCCTTTATTGATTTTTCTGATGCTGATTGGGCTATGCTAACGAAAGCTATATCTGAACCATTAGCTCAATCAGGTAAGGAAGAATTGACGGAAGCAACTGGTGTTCCGACCATATTACGGTCAGGTTCACTGGTTGAAGGTTCTAAGAACCAAGGGTCTTCACAGACGTCGAGAGAAGGCTTTGACCTAAATGCACAATCTAAAGGGTCATTGTCTACCTCCCCAGATGGAACATATCTGGATCCTGCGGGTAAAGGGTCTAACGTAGGTGCAGATCAGCAACTCATTGACAATGAATCAATTACTATTGAGGATTCAACTGAGGTAAAGTCTTCACAGACTATCGGGGAAGATTCGGGATCTCTGCTGTTAAAAGAGCCTATTTCTAACCCCCTAGAGATTCAAACTCTAGATCCTTCAAAGGATATATCATCTACGGATGATCAGCAACTTGGTTTATCCAAGGACGGGGACTTGCGAAGCCCCATTGCACCACCGGTGACCTCCTTAAGGATGGCTACGGTGTTTTATGTAGGTACAATCAGCACAAAGGATTTGAGTGAAATAAAAACACTTACACCTGGCCTGAGTGGTGTGAGTGTACACCCAGAGCCAAATGTGAGGAGTGACACCCTAACCCTACCTAATATTGATGATTTGATGTTACCGACAGAAAGAGAGCTACAAGTTCAATCTTCCCTCAAGGAGATGACAGTTCATAACAAAGAAGGAAATCCATTATTCAAGGTTCCACTGCGACCTTCCTTTGACCAAGAGATCTCCTCTAGTCAAGCCAATGCTTCTTTAAAGACTATTCAAGAGAAGGTTGACTTGGCTGCAGCTGATTCAAGAAGAACATTCAGGGTCATTGGCAGTGCATCTGGCACTATAACAGGTACGAAGTAGGCAGTGGACTCCTTAAAGAAGGAAGCTATGGATGAACTGGTCGAGTTGAGGACGGACGTCAAGGAACTTAAAGATGGTTTCATGAATGAAGTAGATGCTTTGTCGCAAGGACAAGAAGCTTTGAGAGAAGACGTTCTGGTTATCCGGGATGGTCAAGCTAGGGTAAAAGATGCAATGAACACCCTTTCTAGAGTGGAGTCTAAGCTGAACCAAAGATTGGACAAGATTGAGAAGACTACCAACTCCAGATTGGATGACATTGACCTGAAGCTGGCTTCTATGCAAGAGATGAATAAGGATCTATTGGATTTCATGGAAAATCAAAGTGATGGAGTACAGTCGATTTGGACTATGCTGAAGAACCAACAAACTGGCCAACCTGGTCCTTCAAATCAGCAACCTGATCCTTCTACTACCTTTTATGCTGAGGATGCTTTCGTCGAGGAATCCTCAACTAAGGGGGAGAAAGTTGGAGAAGGGGAGAAAGAGAAGCCTAAGGATGGATGGGGAGTTTGGGAGACAGTTGAAGCTATTCCTATCAGACAGTACTAGATAGAGGAACTTGTAGAAGAAGAGAAGGAGAGTGAAGAGGAATTTGAGGTCATGCATGAGCAACCTATTCTAGAGGAGCATGAGCCATATTATCCAGAGCCCATTGAACATCCAATCTGGGAGGATAATATGGAAGAAGAAGCAAATTCTCTATCACCTGAAGAAGAAGCTGCCTTGGAAGCAATAAGAGCTCAGAGAGCCACAGTAGATGCCAGGCAAGCTGAGAAAGAGAAACAACAAGCAATTCTGAGGAGTGAAAAACTGAAGAGATACAAGGTGTATAATGAAGTGAGGAGGAAGAAGATGATAGATCTGGCAAAGAAAGAAGGTAATGAATGGGAGATGGCTTATAAAACCTTTTGCGGAGTTGAAGACGGATTAGAAGTCAACAACAATGCTGAGGTGGAAGTTATCATTCAGGACATCAGAAGTGCCAATCTTGAAGATCAGACTTACTTCAAAGCATTGAGAAATTCTATAATCTGTCCAAAAGCAGGGGTTAAAGCAAATGGTGCCTGGAGCTTATTAATCAGTTTTCTGGAGAAAGGTACATTTGTGATTTCCACTAAGTTTTTAGAACAGAGGACATACACAGAATTACAGGTTATTCTCATCAAGATTCAAAGGACGACAAGGCTGAATGAACTGCTCCGTGAGCATGTTAAGGAGATCTTGATGAAAGTCGATCCAGAGATTACTGAAGATCCTCCAATGGTTAGATTCATGACGAATGACTTGTTCAGAATCTGCTATTTGGCTGAGGACAAACTGAGGGACTACCCAAGTATCTATCTAATCTCAGTTGAGAAGTATCTTAGATCCACTGGATTCTCATCAACGGAGAAGGACAAAGTAGCAGACACTCTTAGAAGATTTCTAATGGAGAATGTTCCTTACTATAGGAAAAGAGTGGAAAGAGGATTGGAAGTGCATACTAGACTGCCAAACATGCCAAAGCTAAACAAGAAAGATGTTAACATTGCATGGTTATGGGCTGGAGTGGGTCAAGAGGTTGAATATATTGGAAGACACATCCAAGGAGCAATCCTTAAACCTGGAGAACCACTGCACTATCTATCAGTGATTGATTATCAAGCTGCTAACTCCGATCCAATGATTGAAGAAGGTGAGATTGGAATGGACTGAAGATTGAAGCAAAGAACAAAAGAACTATCAGCTCAGACTAGAGGAGCAACTTCATTGTATAAAGTTTAATTGTTTTTTGATTTATGAAATCTGGAAATGTATATATATCTGATCCAGAATGCATTTAATATTATTACACTCTCTTACTTTAATTAGTTTAATGTTTCCTTAGTTAGTTGAGTTATCCTCGAAGTATTTGCTTGTCGAACTCTATCCAATCAAATAGGGGGAGATTGTAAAGCATAATGTAACATAAGATGTAAAAGAGATAACTACAACTCAACAAAGGACAAGACAGACAATAATATTAACCGAAGCACTGGAATCCAGAATCAAAGAAGAAAAGGTAAACTCAAAAAATCAAAATACGTTATGTATTCTTGAAGTCCGTAAACAGGTCACGGAAAGAAGTTCATGAAAATGTTCAAGCCTCAGTGACAGCAAAAGAAACAAGACTTTCAAGATGACAGAAGTATGTGAATGATTTAGGGTTAAGTACCACGGGATTCCAGTGATTTAAATGAAGCAACCAGAACGACAAAGGACTTATCAGCAGCATTGAATTGAAGACATAAAAGAAGAATTGATCAAGTGTTATTCATCTGTGAACCAGACCAGTTGCACTAGGTGGCGGCACTAAAAAGATCAAGTTGTTTTATCGTCTTAGAAGAAATTGATACAGTCTAAAACTAGACACCCTGGAACTCAAAAGGTTTTTCAAATGATTAATTACAAAAGAAAATGTTCGATGGTTTTTCATAAATGAAATCTATCGAATATGGTTAAGGAAATTCTTTAAGAAAACTATAATTAAGTATTTGTCATTCGATAGTTTTATTTATAAAACTATCGAATGGAAAATACTTTTAATCCATTCGATAGTTTTCTAATTGAGTAGCAGGTGAAAAGTTTGTTTTGTTTTATATGGTTGATGAAGATCCAACGGCCAGGATTGATTCTTCAAGTTTGGTTCGATGGTTTTTCAATTGAAGACTGCAGTTAATACAGAGTGAAGATAGTGTCTTCTTCAGTTAAGGCATTCTACACAAAGACATTACTGAGAGAGAGAACTGAGCCGGAGAAATTATCAGAGAATTAATAGTGCTCAGAATTTGATCATTGTTTTGAATTTGTGTAACCTTAAACTCATTGAAGCTAATCTACGGATTAGAAATTGTAGCACCCCTCGAGGTTTATATTTATAAAAAGATATATTCCCCGAAACTTGATTTGGTTTGGTGTGTTTGATTTCGTTATAGAACTGAAAGATTAATCCGTGAACGAAATTGAATTATTTGTGAGTATCGTATTCAACCCCCCCCCCCCCTTCTACGATACTTTGGACCTAACACCTTTAAATCCCATCTTTCAGGTAGAGATAGTAGAAACTTGAGATTTGACTCTTCAAGATCATATTCTTTATCAACTAGAGACAAATCATTCAACAGTTTACAGAATCTGTCATATGTCTCAGTCAAAGTTTCATTAGGTCTCGAGTTAAAGTGTTCATACTCCTGTGTAAGAATAGTCTTCCTGTTCTTCTTTATAGCAGTTTTTTCTTGACACCTGACTTCTAAAGCATCCCAAATTTCTTTGGCAGTTTTGCAGCCAATAACTCTGTTAGACATGACATTATCTAAAGCACTATGGAGAAGATGTCTAACTTTTGTATCCTTTGCAATTGATGAGATATCTTCAGGAGTCAAATCTTTCTTTTCCTTTGGAACAGTCTTTTGTTCTTGACCAGCAACAACAGGAGACAGTTTAGTTGGCACATGAGGACCATCATTGATTCTATCAAGGTATTCTGGATCTGTGGCTTCCAGAAACATGGTCATCTTTACCTTCCATATTGGATATTCCACTGGTCTGAGAATTGGAACCCTAATCGTCTCATATCGACTCACAGAAGTTGGTTGAACCTTCTCAGGTTTAGAACCTGCTTGACTGTTTTCAGCCATGATTATACTTGTGTTTGGATCAAAAACTGTATATATTAAACAGCCTAAGCTCTGATACCAATTGTTAGGCCAAATACACAATATATAATCAAGTATACGTATAAGAATAACAATAAGAACACTGTTTATGAACAATAACCTGTATGGAATTAATAACTCCTCTCTCAGTGATGTAAAATATCACAGAGAGCTGCTAGGTTACAAGAATGATAATTCACGTATTCGCATCACGTTTAGGGTTAACCTATCTGTGTTTTTATAGTACACAGCTACATACAATCTTCTAATTGATATTCCTATAAATCAGCTATACAATTAATATCAATCTAGAATTGTTTCTGTCTTCTGTTCCGTTTCCTTAGCCATCTCGATATCTCTTTGCTTCTTTCCATCTTCAAAGAATATCGCTTCTAGAATTTTCATTGACTTTTACACCAACAGCTAAGTACACTCTGACTGTCAGAGTTTAACAAACTCAGACCAGTCTTCCAGCTAAACTCTGATAGTATCCTGATACTTTAAACACTGATAAACAAACATCAGCAATTATATCTAACATTATAGAATCGAGTTCCCGGAGCAAGGGAAAGGGAAAGGTAGAGTGAGCAGAGTCGATCCGACAACAGCTTAGACCAGGCAAGTATCTGTGCCTTTACTTGTGATAAAATTTATTATTGTCTTGATTACTTGAATACCGTTATCCCCAGAACAATTCAAATTATCAATCTTTTAACCGCATTTGGACAACTGATTCCATTTTCTTAGAGATTCTTGATTCTTTGATTTGATCTGCATCAGAAACCTTTATTTCCAATTCACTTGATTATTGTTTACCACCATTTGGTTATTGTTTATCATCCTTTGATTATTATTGACAACCATTGATTATTTGACTTCCATCTTGACTATTGATTACGGTCATTGATTATCGATTACCAATCTTGATTTCCTTATTGAATGAGTACACCGTACCATTGAAATTATTCCATGATTCTTTCTCGATCTTCATTTGATACTGAGCAGTTGAAGCTCTTTTGCAATTATTATACATTGAGTTTATCTTATTGAGCATGTTATTGTTTATACCCTATGATAGATTTGGCATGTTTTTAAAATGGACCAGTAATTGGTCGGGCCATATTTATGGTCGGAATAACTTAAGGCCCAGATTGGCCTAGGATCCACTAGAGGACTATGATGTGAGATAGTCCGGGGTTGATGCGTGGGTGGCCAGCAACACAACCTTTGATTTGAATAAAATGTATAAGCCAAATTCTAATTCTTTTTCTTCAATTGTTATTGATACAAAGCATGTGTTAGCTAAATATTGTTGATTCTAATATCATAAATTCATATCCTTACAACTGTGATAGAAATGATTCATATGATATTTGCTGAGCAATTTTGGCTCACTCTTGCTTGTTGTTTTTTAACCCTATTCCAGTGAAGCGAGAGTATGAGTCGGCATAGCGTGACCAATAGTTCACCAACAGCCAGGAGAGCCCCTCGAGTCATTGTCATTGGCAGGGTAGTTGTTGTTTTGCTTTTCTATATTAGATGTCTAGATTTGAACTTTAGTTGTGATGTAATAACTCTGATAAAACTGGTATTGTATTAATAAAATATTGTAGTAGCTTGTGTTCATTGCCATAATCTGGATGCGGTCTTGGTTAAGGGGTATTTGTGTCTTTATATATTATGCATGTGTTAAATAGTGTTCTGTTGGTCGGATGACTCCTCAAATTTGTACCCCGGGTTTGGAGGGCGTCACATATGGTTGCGATGAGCAATGCGACAATCTCAGGACCTACGAGGAACGAGACCTATGGTGGCCTGGGGTTGGATTCATTCGATACGACTAGTGTTAAGAAATTACATATACGTTAATGGACCTCCATCTTTTGTGGATGTGTTGATGCGGCCGTAGGAGGCCCAATCTCTGAACGATTATCGGGGAATGGCGAATATGTTTCGAACTCCCGACCTATTTAAGGACTTGTACAATTTTGAGGTACCGTTGGTTAGTACCCTAAGCGATAAGGGCAGGAAGATAGGATCATCCTTGTAGAAGGTGATGTGAGAACTTAGGGGTAATAATTGACCCATTTTGCTATCTACTTGCTGGTACGTCATTCAATGAATTTTTTTTTGTTCATAACCCGAGTTACCCTAAAGGATTTATGTCGAGGTGACCCTTCTTGCATTTCATTATTAAAATATAGAATGCTACCAACAACCGACACGGTCATTACATTTCAATTCTTCTTCTCCTCTTACCCTTGGGGTCTGAGTGCGCATCCGAGTAGCCAAAATTTTGTTTTCTTTCTTTCAGTGGCTAGATGTTAAGATTTTGTGCTAGCAGATTGAAATTGTCTAGTTATATACGTTATTAAGAATGACTAGTTAATCGTTCAAACTAGTTGAGATTTTAAAAACTATGATAAAGATCTAGCTAATTGCCCTGGCTAGATATTACGTTTCAAACCAGTTGAACTAGCCAGTTTTGTTCGGCTAATTGCTAATGATTCTTGAAGTGGACTAGTTATTGTATCACTAAGTTCAACTTTCGGTCAAATTTATATTAGTGAATTCATGATGCATTTTGTATGCAGTGAAGTATGATGAGAAAATTTTCAAACGATAATTTGATTGAGACCTAACCAGGTCGCCCCCTCAGCGAGAATTTTTACAAAGTTTTTTTTATATATAAAGTATTATGTTGTTGAAATATTTCTTGTACCATGCAAGTATTTTCCTTAGTATTTGGAAAAAGAGAGTGTTGAAGCTTAGAGCTAAAACAAATGAGTCCGATAAATTATGAATTGAAGTTTACGAAAATAGCCAAAGTTTGTTTCGCATGATGCAAATTCAGAATAACGGAGTGTGTGAAACGACTGACTATGTTACCTTGGTTAATGAAACGGCTGTGATAGAAATGGAAACAAAGTGGACGAGAAAGAAATGGGTATAAAGAAAATAGAGTATGAAACACGAACAGATTGAGAAAGAAAGAAAGTAAGAATTCAGATTGTTGGACGAGGGAACGATTGACCTCCAAGGATGTGAAACTTGTTTAGCGACTGTGATGGATACGTGTTACGACCAAACTGAACACGCAAGTGCACGTGATCTCAAGTAATACAGATAGCAAATAAGGTTCGTTCCTACAGGGACTCGTTGTTTGTCTAGTTAAATTACTCACCAATGTATGATTATTATTCGATGCTAAAACAAATAACAAAGTGGATTTGTGTTATCACTACAATTACTCTAAGAATTATACTGAATTACTTATGCGATTAAAACATGGGATTTCAACTTCATTAAACAATCCATCTAAAGTCTTCAATTCTCTAGCCCTTTCATGTGATTTATTAATACCTGATCGAATACACAAAACTGATATAAGCCAACTTTCGTTGCACAAATACCATCCTAAATAATATCCACAATAAAGATAGAAATCACTTAGTCTTCCAATTATGCTTAGTCCTTATATGTCTATAAAGATTGAAAACATAATGGTTGAAGTACAAGCATTCAATTGATCACATAGTCGTCATAAAACGGTTAGAGTTACGACACTAATTACGAATGATATTCTCACGCATAAACCTATGCTAGCATGGCAAGTTCTAAACTCTTAAATCCACTTTCGCTTCAATAAGAATTAACACACAATTATAGGAGTTAGCTACTCTCCTATAACGAATTAAAGCAACCATGATAGGATATCGCATCAATCACACTATAGGCATCAAGAATATTCAACAAAAAGACTTCATGAATAAATCCGCTAAAACCCCATGATAACGAGTTAGTTCATAATTAAACTAATCGTCACCATGGGTTCAAATGAAAACATGATAAAAGGAAACAAATAGAAAGTGAGATTAAGATTAATGGGTTCCAAAGAATACACCAATGTAAGCATCCACAAGCTAGGAAGAATACAAGAATTAATTGAAAAAATGATTGTCTCCCTTTCTTCTTTGTGCTAAAAACTACGTAAAATAATACAAGCCTTCCTCTCCCCCTTCTAGGGTTTTCTACTTCCTCTATATAGGCCTCCAGGAGCTAGTCATCGAAAAAGTCTTTTTTTTTTTTTTTTTTATTCCGCCCGAAACAATTCAAGAAAAATCGGGTCAGACAGTCCGGCGACGCGGCGCCGTCCTCAAGCTAAAACTCGGCGACGCGGCGCCCTTGTTACTCCACAGCGACGCGGCGCCTTCCTACAGTGCAAATCCGGCGACGCGTCGCCCTAGCTACTGTCCAGCCACTTCAGCTTTTTTTACCTCTCTTCAAATTGACTCCGTTTCGCACTTCGATTGGTACGCTTTGTTCCTTTAACACCTGTGAATGATGTTCCTGCACAATACCCTAAAAAGAGATCAAAAGTACCACAACTCAAGTACAAACATTCGTTTTAAGTCAAATGGAAACGTTCTAAGTAGATAAAATACCCACTTATCACACCCCCAAACTTAAACCGATGCTTGTCCTCAAGCATAACCAACCAAATATGTACAACTAACTAGTACCACTTCCGTAGGTGATCACGATTGCATTTGGCATATGCAACAAGCCCTTTAAACCCCTAGGCAGCCCTAGTGGACGAGTAAGGTCTCGTGAGGGCCTATAGTGAATGTACCCACAAAATCCATCTACTAATACAACTACAAATGCAACTAACTACATGTATGCAACTAATATGAAAATGCAACGATCCCTTTTTTAACTAACCACAACCATTCTTTAGGCAAACATCTCAATTCATGCAACAACTTCCAAACAGAGCTCGACTAAATTCCCGTATACTAACAACACATGCATAGGAACATGGTGTGTGCGATACTCATCAGATATACTCCTAACACTAGATCAAAAATCATACCGATTCTTAGTCAAGGCAATCACAAGTTATAAAAAAAAATGAACGGTAGACACATCATAACTTCGAGACACCTCCATACTCATTCAGGTTAACCAGGAATTCATGCTTTATTATCACGACACATACTACTATTCACAACACAAATGCTTATTTAACCGTGCAATAAGTGAGACCCCAAAAGGCTTATACAATAATACCCATGTAGCGAGCGTTAGGTCAGTGGATCCCAGACTATAAAAGCCTTAGGTCACTAGGACTAAGTCCCCTCAGACTTAATTACTCGAGTATTAAAGAGCTCACTCGTGGTTAATTTTGCATTAAACTTATTTACATGACTCTTTTTTTTTTTCTTTCTTTTTTTTTTTCCCTTTTTTTTTTTTTTTTTTTTGTTTTTTAAATATATTTTTTTTTCAATCTGGAATGAGAATTCTCGATTCCAACCCTAGACTACTCATATAAATATGAGCTGGCTACTAGCCAATTGACACCTAGCCATAAACACAAACACTAGCATGAAAATCTTGTTTCCCCCCAAACTTATACTTTAGTGCTCTTACGTTATCAAGGGAATAAAGAACATTCTTAATATAACCAAGTAATTAAACCTCAAAACCTCCAAACAAGCATGACCCTCAATCTAGCCCAAAAGCAAACAATGAGTTGTGAAATTGTTTTTGTCCCCAAAACATGCATGTCAATTTCATAGAAACTCTGAATCAACCCTCTATTCATGATTATCACACTCACATCAACATCTACCTGCCAAACAGGAATAGCTCGTCCTAAGGGATCATGAATATGCATGCCATGCTTATGCAACTATATGCACATAAATAACAAAATAACAGAATGTCCTATATGCTCTAAACTAACATGGAATTAACTAATCATGCACAAATGCAAATGCTCCTAATATGCAATACAACTAATATACAAATGCACCTTTCATCCCCACCCCCAAACTTAAAATTTTCAATGCCCACATTGAAGGTAAGAATAAAAAGAATGCAAAGCATACCTACTCGTCATCCGAAGCACTCCCATCGGGTGTGAAATAGAGATGGATTGTGTTTGATGGGGATGGGTTTGGGTATATACATATATAACAAACAAATACAACAACAATTGTTTTTTTTTTTGTGATTTTTTTTTTTTTTTTTTTTTTTTTTTTTTTTTTGTTTTTCTCGTTTTTTTTTTTTCTGGGCAGAGGACTCGGCGACGCGGCGCTCAACTTGTACTGGAATACGGCGACGCGGCGCCCAGCTCTCTGTTGAAAATTTTTCTGTTTTTTTTTTTTTTTTTCAATCACTCCTGAACCTGCACAAAACAACTACAATTCAAGTGGGTTGCCTCCCACCAAGCGCTCTTTTTACGTCTTTAGCTAGACTTGGCCACGATTTTAACTTGAAAAATTTCCACACCGCACCTCTATAAGGGCCACTTAAGGATATTTTCTGGAGCGACATCTTCAACGACAAGCTTTACCCGTCTTCGCTCCTCACCAGATCTCTTAACAACATTCTCCCGCCTACCTGAAAAGTTAGCAGCAATAACAATAGCAAGCAAAGGAAATGAATTACAAGAAACATACCCCAGGTGAACTAACAATGGGTTTAGCTCGAGTTTGGGAGCTCCTTCAAATGATAGCTTAAGGCGCACCTGAGAATTCCAGAGATCTTCCACTCCAAGAAACTTATGTGGGATACGTAGCCCCATTAGCCACGGCACTGTAATCCTCAGCTGGCCATGCCTTGCCTTCTCTTTCTCCGTGTCATACTGTTTACTCTGCCCTGCATCAACCAATTTCAAGCTAAAACACTCCTCATCCTCCGCCGGCAAATTCATGGTTAGAGTTTGCTTCTGAAGCCTCTGTGGATATGGAGGAGGAAAATCGATTTGGATACTCTCTGTAGTCTCCTCCGGAGTAGATTTGTCAGCAGGAGTGATGCTCTTTTCCTCTTCAGCCTCCAACTGGTCGAAGTCAGATTGCAACGGAGCGGCATTCAACAACTGAACATGCTCTTCTAATTCATCATCTTCAATGTCAAACTTCCATTGAAAAGCACTCTCTACAGACTTTGACTTTAACGGCTGATCAACCTTCTGACGGTGTTCAGTATCAACCATTACCACACTGAGACCCTCTTCATCCTTCGAAGGAAAAATCATAGCCACTTGAGCCTTGGAGTTTTCTTGATCTTGGGCTGATTCTTCAGAATTTTCAGATTGCAAAGGAAGTGGTTGCGGCTGATTATTCAGAACCGAATTTTCTGGACATTCTGAATTTTCTGATTGGGTTGCCTCCGGTTCTCCTTCCTTATCAGCTTCATGTTCTGCTTCTTCCTCATCTTTGCCCTCAGACTCTCCTTCCTGAACTTCGATCAAGGTCTCACCCGTGGCTAAGGAAGGCCAGTCAAGACTGATAGGAAGGTTCTTGTCCTCCTGCTCTACAACCAGACCTTCTGTGTCACTTGCAATTTGATTCAATGTTTTTAATGCATTTGTAATTTGACCAATCTGATCTCCTATTGTCTGGAGAGACAATGCATTGCTTTTAGCCATCCACCTCAATTCTTCTAATTCAGCTTCTTCGGTCGACTGTTGGTTAGACCAAGTCTGAAATTGCTGCTGCTGAAAATTAGGAGGTTGAAAGTGTTGATGCACTGGGGCATACTGATGCTGAAATTGTTGCCCCTGTTGCTGCTGAGTTCCCCATGGACTGTATGGCTCATCTCCAAACTGCTGATTTTGGAGCGGGTAGGACGGATATTGGGATTGCTCCATACCACTCTGATTGTAGTCCCAGCTGAAATTTGGCCGGTTTCTATTATACTCACATTGATGAGTGTAATGTCCACCTGCACACAGCTCACACACAATTACGAAGTCCTGCTCCCAATAATCCATCAAATAAATAAAAAAAAACAGTCCTAGTCACCGAACTTTAATGACCACTGATGGTAAATACATAAACTAAACAAAACAAAACCGCGTCCCCGGCAGCGGCGCCAAAAACTTGTTACGACCAAACTGAACACGCAAGTGCACGTGATCTCAAGTAATACAGATAGCAAATAAGGTTCGTTCCTACAGGGACTCGTTGTTTGTCTAGTTAAATTACTCACCAATGTATGATTATTATTCGATGCTAAAACAAATAACAAAGTGGATTTGTGTTATCACTACAATTACTCTAAGAATTATACTGAATTACTTATGCGATTAAAACATGGGATTTCAACTTCATTAAACAATCCATCTAAAGTCTTCAATTCTCTAGCCCTTTCATGTGATTTATTAATACCTGATCGAATACACAAAACTGATATAAGCCAACTTTCGTTGCACAAATACCATCCTAAATAATATCCACAATAAAGATAGAAATCACTTAGTCTTCCAATTATGCTTAGTCCTTATATGTCTATAAAGATTGAAAACATAATGGTTGAAGTACAAGCATTCAATTGATCACATAGTCGTCATAAAACGGTTAGAGTTACGACACTAATTACGAATGATATTCTCACGCATAAACCTATGCTAGCATGGCAAGTTCTAAACTCTTAAATCCACTTTCGCTTCAATAAGAATTAACACACAATTATAGGAGTTAGCTACTCTCCTATAACGAATTAAAGCAACCATGATAGGATATCGCATCAATCACACTATAGGCATCAAGAATATTCAACAAAAAGACTTCATGAATAAATCCGCTAAAACCCCATGATAACGAGTTAGTTCATAATTAAACTAATCGTCACCATGGGTTCAAATGAAAACATGATAAAAGGAAACAAATAGAAAGTGAGATTAAGATTAATGGGTTCCAAAGAATACACCAATGTAAGCATCCACAAGCTAGGAAGAATACAAGAATTAATTGAAAAAATGATTGTCTCCCTTTCTTCTTTGTGCTAAAAACTACGTAAAATAATACAAGCCTTCCTCTCCCCCTTCTAGGGTTTTCTACTTCCTCTATATAGGCCTCCAGGAGCTAGTCATCGAAAAAGTCTTTTTTTTTTTTATTTTTATTCCGCCCGAAACAATTCAAGAAAAATCGGGTCAGACGGGCCGGCGACGCGGCGCCGTCCTCAAGCTAAAACTCGGCGACGCGGCGCCCTTGTTACTCCACAGCGACGCGGCGCCTTCCTACAGTGCAAATCCGGCGACGCGTCGCCCTAGCTACTGTCCAGCCACTTCAGCTTTTTTTACCTCTCTTCAAATTGACTCCGTTTCGCACTTCGATTGGTACGCTTTGTTCCTTTAACACCTGTGAATGATGTTCCTGCACAATACCCTAAAAAGAGATCAAAAGTACCACAACTCAAGTACAAACATTCGTTTTAAGTCAAATGGAAACGTTCTAAGTAGATAAAATACCCACTTATCAATACGATATGGGAAGTACCTAGTGTACAGAATATCCCTGTTGTCAACGAATTCGAGGATGTATTTCCAGAAGATCTTCCGGGGTTACCACCCGATAGAGAAATAAAGTTTGCTATAGAATTAGCTCCAAGAACGGCGCCAGTTTCGAAGGCCGTACCGACTAGCTTCAGTCAAGATGAAGGAATGATAAGACCAAGTGTGTCACCGTGGGATGCACCCGTCTTATTGGTGAGGAAAAAGGACGGCAACATGAGGTTGTGCATAGACTATCAAGAGCTGAATAGGTTAACTATTAAGAATCAATACCCCTACCAAGGATCGGTGATTTATTCGATCAGCTATAGGATGCAGTTAAATTCTCGAAGATTGATTGAGAACGGGGTACCAACAGTTGAATATTAAACCTAAGGACGTACCCAAGACTACGTTTCGCACCAGGTATGGACACTACGAGTTTTAGTAATGTCGTTTGGACTGACGAATGCCCTTGCAGCTTTCATGGACTTGCTGAATCGACTTTTCAAGAAGTATTTGGACAAGTGTGTCATAGTTTTATCGATGATATTTTAGTCTACTCCAAGATGGAGGAGTAACACGCAGAACACTTGAGGATAGTGTTAGAGACACTAAAAATGGAAAAGTTATATGCCAAGTTCTCAAAGTGCGAGTTTTGGCTAAAGGAATTACAATTTTTAGGACATGTGGCCAACAGTGAAGAGGTGCTGGTTGACCCCGCTAAGATAAAAGCTGTCTCGAACTGGGAAAGACCAACCACACCAACCGAAGTGAGATTTTTTTTTTGTGGGTTTAGCCGGATATTACCGAAGATGTGTACAAGATTTTGCTAAAATAGCAGCCCCACTGACCCGACTTACTCGAAAGACTGAAGAGTTGAATGGACCGAGAAATGTGAGAAAAGTTTCCAGGAATTAAAGAAGAGACTAGTCACCGCCCTGTGCTGGTACTGCCAGACGGGAAGGGAGATTTTGTGATCTATAGCGACGCATCGCATAAAGGATTAGGGTGTGTGCTTATGCAGCACATAAAGGTAATTGCGTATGCATCCAGACAATTAAAGGAATATGAATTTAGATACCCTACGCATGACTTAGAATTGATAGCGATAGTTTTCGCTTTAAAGATTTGGAGGCACTACTTGTATGGAAAGGAGTGCGAGATTTACATGGATCATAAGAGCCTTAAATACATTTTCCCAGAAAGAACTTAACATGAGACAGAAAAGATAGCTAAATCTAATCAAGGATTATGACGGTGGGATTCTTTACCACCCGAGGAAGGCCAATGTGATGGCCGATGCCCTTAGTCTGAGAGACTTAAGATGATAACATCGTCGGATAAAGTTAATCCAAGAAATTGAGAAAATGAAAATTGAGGTTAAAATAACCGGAAATGGTACTGAGAGACTAATTGAGATTGCAATGCAACCAGAATTGCTGCAGAAAAGCAGGTTATGTCAAGAACAAATGACGAGTGAAGGTATAAAGTCAATGTTGGAAAAAGCATTAAAGACTGAGAAAAATGATAAAGGGATCATAAGGTATATTTTTACCAAGTTGGGATTCCAAATGTTCAAGAAATGAAAGGATGCTAATTTTTCAGAATGAGTAATAAGAGGAACTGAAAGGATGAAGTTGAAGTTAAGAATACAACAAGGATTATTTAAAAGTCCTGATTGAGCCAGAACGAATTAAGGAATAAAGATCTGTCATAAAGAGACAGCTACACGGAGAGTACAAAAAGGTAAAGAAAGTTAAGGAAATGTTATAGGTGGCCGGATAGATAAAAATGATATTATCAATTAATAAATAAATATTGGATATGTCAGAAAATGAAGGCAGAACAAAGACCTAGTTGACTATCACAACCTGTGGAGATTCCTGATTAGGAATGTAAGTTCTTGTAATGGATTTTGTGATAGGATCAACAAGAATCAAGTCGAACTATGACGTCAATTGAGTTGTAATTGATGGATTAAATGAGTCCACGACAAAAGGAATTGTGCAGCAATTCTCTGCTCCTGGAACTCCACAACAAAATGGAGTAGTTGAAAGAAAGAACAGAACTCTAATTCAAGCTGGAACAACCATGTTGGAAGAAGCTAAACTGCCTACTTACTTCTGGGCAGAAGTTGTCAACACTGCATGCTACACTCAAAATTGCACCTTAATCACAAGGCATGGAAAGACTCCATATCACATGGTTAAGGGGAAGAAACCTAGTGTACAACATCTGCATGTGTTTGGATGCAAATATTTCATCCTGAGAACTCATCCTGAACAACTTGGAAAGTTTGATAAAAAAAGCAGATGAATGAATTTGTGTTGGCTATCCAGACGCAACAAAAGCATTCAAGGTATATAATCTACGAACCAAGATTGTTAGTATCTCAGTGAATTCATCATTTGATGACAGAAAAATTACTGGAATTGCTGAAGATACTCATTAAGAACTGATTTTTGTAAATGAACTAGAATTTGATAGTAGTAGTTTTGATGTTGAGGGGGAGCCTGTTACTGCAACAGATTCTCCTGATACTACTACTGACGAACAGTTACAGACAATTCTTCTATGAGTACTGATGGAACTACTGATACTGATGGTACATCAAGAGACAGTTGTCAGGAAAATTCAAACTCAAGTGAAGCTACTCAGGCAACATATTCAGGGGGAGCTTCTCACACAAGTCAAGATAGTTCTTCTGGAGAAGGCACTGATGTAGGGGGAGCATCAAGTACTAGGACTCAGTTACCACCAGCAAGAAGATGGACACAAGCTCACATTCCTGATCTAATAATTGGAGATCCTGACACTGGTGTTCAGACTAGAAATGCTACTCAGAATGAGTGTCTCTTTCATAACTTCTTATCTCAAGAAGAACCAAAGAAAGTGGAAGATGCTTTAAAAGATGTTGATTGGGTAACAGCTATGCAAGAAGAACTAAACGAGTTTGAAAGAAATGAAGTATGGAAACTTGTTCCAAGACCAAAAAATAGATCTGTTGTGGGAACTAAATGGGTCTTCAGAAACAAGACCGATTCTGATGGAGTTATTACAAGGAATAAAGCTCGACTTGTAGCAAATGGATATTCTCAGCAAGAAGGTATTGATTATGACGAAACCTTTGCTCCAGTTGCAAGACTTGAAGCTATCAGGATATTCCTAGCATATGCTGCACATATGAAGTTTAAAGTCTTTCAGATGGATGTAAAGAGTGCCTTCTTGAATGGAGAACTGGAGGAAGAAGTGTAGGTTGAACAACCTCCAGGATTTGTTGATCCCAAATATCCAGATCATGTGTATCGATTGGATAAAGCATTATACGGACTTAAGCAAGCACCAAGGGCCTAGTATGAAACACTTACTCAATTTCTTCTTGAAAGTAGGTTCACAAGAGGTACCATTGATAAAACCTTGTTCTACATACAAAAAGGTAAAGACTTGCTTTTAGTCCAGATATATGTTGATGATATCATTTTCGGGTCTACTAATGACAAGATGTGTCAAAAGTTTGCTAAGCTAATGCAGTCGAGATATCAAATGAGTATGATGGGGGGAAATGAGCTATTTCTTGGGACTTCAAGTAAAACAGACTGATGAAGGAATCTTTATAAATCAGTCTAAATACACCAGAAATTTGCTCAAGAAGTTTAATATGCAAGACAGTGCTACTGCCAATACTCCCATGGCTACTGCCACCAAGCTTGACTCAAAGGAAGGAATTGAGGTGGATGTAACAAGCTATAGAGGCATGATTGGTTCTCTCTTATATCTCACTGCAAGTAGGCCGGATATCATGTTTGTTACCTGTCTCTGTGCACAGTTTCAATCACAACCAAGGGAACCACATCTCATAGCAGTTAAAAGGATATTTCGATATCTAAAAGGAACTCCAAACTTGGGCTTATGGTATCCAAGGGCATCAGACTTCACTCTGATAGGCTATTCTGATGCTGATTTTGTCGGCTGCAAGATTGATAGGAAAAGCACTTCTGGGAGCTGTCAGTTCTTAGGTGGTCGTTTGGTTTCTTGGTTTAGTAAGAAGCAGAAGTCAATCTCAACTTCCACTGCTGAAGCTGAGTACATTGCTGCAGGAAGTTGTTGTGCTCAGATTCTCTAGATGAAAAATCAGCTGCTGGATTATGGTTTGCACTTTTCTAAAATCCCTATTTATTATGATAATCAAAGTGCTATTGCAATGACAGGAAATCCAGTTCAGCACTCGTTGACCAAGCATATTAGTATCAGGTATCACTTTATTCGTGAGCATGTTATAGAAGGAGCAATTGAGCTTCACTTTGTTCCTACTGATCAACAATTGGCTGATATTGTAATAACCCCAAATTTTGGACTTAGTTAAAAAAAAATTGATGAATAGTAAATGTTGATGAATAGTGAATTTGCTGATGAAAAATATTTTCAGACCACACTATGTGGAAGACAGGGAATGGATGTTTCGAAGTTATATTATTGAGGTATAAGGAGAATAAGTGAATGTAAACGCGATCAGAATCAGGAGATTCTAACTTTAAATTTTGTTCACTATTCATCGGGCAGTCGAGGATTTATTAATTTATCGTTATGAGAATTAAGAAAGCGAGAAGATCCATGATCAAATTTTATGCCAAGGCAATAAAAGATCAAGAGGATATCCCCTAGCATTAGTGCAACGAAACGTTTTCGGAATCACTTGAACCTATATCAAGACCTAGTAACAAAGAAAAAGCGTAACGAATTATGGATTAAACCCTAACCAAAGGAGAAGTATCATATAAGATCGTATGTGGGACTCTTTGGAATTTGAGAATAAATAATTCTGGAATTAAAATGATTTAAGCGATCAAACACGATCCCAAATGGATAGTAAAAATTTCCGGACTCCGAACGATTTGAAATTTCAGAGAGAGCTTTGTGGAGTTAAATGATGACTAAGTTTACAATCGAAATTTGAAAACGAGATCAAGGACTCGAGAAAGTAGAATAAAAATGAGTGCACGGAAGAGGTGGTGGTTAATAAACCACGTGAGAGCATTGTTGGCTTGTTGAGAGCCAAACAACCTTTCTACCACACAAATACAAACACATCACCACTTTGTCACCATTTTCTCCAAGGATTCACCCAATGGTTGACATGTGGCAAGGGTGACTAAACTCTTCCAAGACCACACAAAATGGATGCATTTAATTAGCATTATTTGACAAAACAAGAAAGGAAAAGGAAAGCAAAGCAAGTATTCATCTCCTCCATTTCTCAAAATTCTGCTCAGCTTGCACAAGGGAGAAAGAAAATTTCATAACTCAAACTCTACTCGTCCTAAAATCGCCAAATTTGGACCATATCTCCCTCAATATATAACCAAGGTAGTTTCAAAATTTCATGGCCATCCAAAAAGTGTAGCATGGTCAAATATTGGATCAAAGATGAGGCATGAATAGTGATTTCGAAAATACTAACTTGTGTTCTTGATTTTGTTCTTGAAGATTAAGCTAGTTAAGGATGTTTAAAGCTCGAGCAAGGATAGTTAGGCCATTGTTAGTGTCTCTAAGGCAGCAAGGAAGGTATAACACCTCTGCCCTCTTGATATTAATTGAGTTTTATGCTTAAGTTTGTAGTATAGTTCGTTAAACATGTAGTATAAGAGATCCATGCATGTTTTAATGATTTTGGTTGGTTGAATGAGTTGTGGTTGATTAAGGGATGAGTTCTTGAGTTAGTATGAACTGTCCTAGAGTTGTAAATGATATATGGATGTATGGATTGTCTTGGTTGGATGTTTGGATTGGTTGTTGTAATATCCGTAAACTTTATTAATGATATAAATTATATTTTGTGTGTAGAATAATTATTGTGGATTATTTGGAGTCTTAATGATTAAGGTTATTGAGTAATAGTATGTTAATTGTTGTGTCGAAATCCCCTTTCGAATATCTTTTCATTTAGAAATATCTTCAGTTGTGAGCCCCGTTTTGAAAATTGAAGGGCCCCGTTAAAATTTTGTACATCATTATTATTCCTTCGTCTTTCGTATCCGAATCATTATTGGAAGATTTCTTCGTATTATTATATTCCTTATTAGCCGATACTATCAATAGTATTTGTTTTATTCAAAAAGAGAAAAAAATTTCTGTACCCTAATTGTTTAGGGCGATTAATATATCGTTCATATCAATAATACATCTGTTATAGCCCCAGTATTCTTGAGCATTCGTTATATAAATGATATGTATTGATATGGATAATTATCAGTCCTTGTGGATAACTATCACCTCGTAAAACGTGAACTTTACTTTATTAAAGATTTAAAGCGATCCAGTGGATCGATATCGATTCAAAAATGTCGTTTGGGTTATTATTTTCCACTAAGTATAAAAAGACGAATCGTACATTATCCTTCGTATAATCCGTATTACATATATACAAAAATATAAAAATTCTCGAACCGTGTTCTTCATGTTCTTGAAGATTAAACTCAATCTTGAGAGTGTTATTGGAATCCAAATCTCATGTTCAAGTACTCAAATCAAATCTCTTGATCTCTAGTTTCAGAATATTCAAACCATATCATCATCTGGTAATTTTTCAATTTATTAAGAATTTTTCAATATTCGAATTAAAATTAGGGTTCTTGTTCGAATTGGGGATTTTCATTCTGTTGATTCTCCGTTCAATTGATTGCTTCTAACATGTTCCTAGGGTTCTAATGAGTAGGAATTCATGCTTTAATTTCATGTTTATGTTCGATTTTGAGAAATTCGATTTTAGGGTTTTTACCCGAAATTTCTTTTGAATAGTCCGTTCATATGGATGATCTGACATAGTTTTTGATAGAGGGCTTTGGTTGTATGTGTTCTTAGCTTCATTTTAACATAAAGAACATCGAGTTTCATGTACGATTTAGGTAGATCGGAAAATTTGTGTAAGGTCGCCGGAATTTGATCGGGATTGGGATTTCGGCTGTGTTTTTGGTTTGTTTTGGTCGGAATGAATAGCTGAGTTTGTTAGGAATGTTTTGGTATAAAAAGCCCCAAATTCTGATGTGTTTTTGAGTCGCCGGATTCTGGAAAACTCACCGGAATCTGGAAAAATTCTTGATGTTCTTCCCGACCCGTTTTTGTTCTTCCCGACCCGTTTACCCGAATTGTTGACCCGGTTTCAATCTTTGAAACCCTTATTCATTTTCAGAAAACTGTTTTTGGATTTTATTTTAAAAATAATTCGAAAATAGTTTAAATATTAATAAAAATCATATTTTTACTTTAAAAATACATTTTTAAATTCAGAAAATTTTGTAAAATTCGAAAACTGATTAAATTTAATTATTTTTATTATTTTTAATTAATAATTAATTAATTTAATTAATTAATTGATTAATATTGATTAATTAGTTAATTATCATTATTTAATTATTAATTGAATCTAATTAATTTAAATTAGATTTAATTATTTCTTGACTTGGTTTAATTATTTAAAAATAGTTTGAGCATTTAGAAAGTGTCAATTAATTTTATATTAATTGATTTAATTGTTTTTAAATACTTATATTGGGATTAATAATCCGATTTTTATTTAAATATTATTTGTGACTTATTTAAATTCAAATAAGTCTCGAATATTGTTCTAAAAATATTTATAAGTGCTATATGGTTTATATGAGTTGAATAATGTGTTTTATTGTCCGTAAATGCTTTGTATGAGGGTTAGTGTCTGAGTTTTTATTTTCGTAAAATAGAACGAGCGTCCGATAAATGCTATTAAATACCCGATTATTAGACTTAAAAATGGTTATGAGTATATGTCGAAGATAGAACAAGGATAGTTAGACTTATTATTATGAGTTGTTTATTATAGAATCGAGTTCCCGAAGCAAGGGAAAGGAGAAGGTAGAGTAAGCAAGATAGACCGAAGTCAGCTACGTAGACCAGGCAAGTATCTGTGCCTTTAATTGATGATTCAATTGATATTGTTTCCAATGATTATGCATGTTACCATAAGAACAATTCAGATTATTCAATCTTTACTCCGTATGATGCTATTTCCTTGAATATTCCTAACTCTTTGATTAATCCACAATCATGTTGGATATCAGAAACCTTCACCTTCAATTCAGTTTATATTGATGATAACCATTGTTGGCCTTCTTAAATGAGTACGTTGTACCATAGAAACCATTCCGAATCTATTTCTCAAACTTCATTTGATATTGAGCAGTTGAAGCTCTTTTGCAACTATTATACCTTGTCATTGTGTACCTATGTACCATTGAAACCATTCCGAATCTATTTCTCGAACTTCATTTGATATTGAGCAGTTGAAGGTCTTTTGCAACTATTATATATTGTCATTGTGTACTTATCTTGTGATTCATGTTATTGCTTATACTCTATGATAGAATTAGCATGTTTTTAAAAATGGGACCAATAATGGTCAGAATAATTTAAGGCCAAGATGGCCATGGATCCTAGTGGAGGACTTTTCTATAAGAAAGTCCGGGGTTGATGCGTGACTGATCAGCAGCTCAACCTTTTGATTTGAAAAATGTAGAAGTCCAATTCTAATCCCTTTTTCTCCCATTGAGATTGTTAAAAAACATATGTTTGGCTTAAACTTTGTTGATTCAGATAATTGTGATCTTCCTTTCATTATGGAACTGTGATTGATATATATTATGCTTTCTGAGCACTTGTGGCTCATACTTGTTTTTTCTAATTCTATTCCAGTGAAGCGAGAATATGAGCAGACACAGCGCGAGTGGTAGTTCTCCAGCAGCTAGAAGACCACCTCGAGTGGTTGTCATTGGCAGGGTAATTGTCTATTTTGTAGGTTAGACTATATGTCTAGCTTTGAACTTTAAGTTGTGTAATATTAATAACTCTGAAAACTGGTTTGTAATGTAACTTAGAAGCTTGTTCAATGCCATAATCTAGACGCGGTCTTGGTTAAGGGGTGTTTTATGTTATTATTATATTATGCATGTGTTATATCCAGGTATATTGTGTTTCGTTGGTCGAGTGACTCCCCAAACCTGTGCCCCGGGTTTGGAGGGTGCCATAGGTTGGTATCAGAGCAATAGGTTATGGCATTTGAAACAAGTTAGGACTTAGGGTCCAGGATAACGTAGAGAGTTAGAAATTCACTTAAAGACTATAGAAGGTCAATTAGGAATATTATGCGTGGTAATTGAATGTGGTTATATAATTACAGCCCTCTAGCTCTAGTTCAGATTAAGACCCGTTAGAACGTACGATAGAGGAGAGACATGTACCAGGAGAGAGAGCAGGACCGTCGCGGCCGACATGACCCCAGCCTGGACATGCTGTAGTCAGGAGAGATTATATACCTTGTCCCGTTCCACTTCAACACGTAGCACCAGCACCAGTGTCTCAGGCATCAGTTTTCGGACCTTTTTACCAGCTTTCTTAGCCACCAGTTCCACATCATGAGTATCAGAGGCTGAGAGGGGAAAGGGAGTATTTCTATAGACATGTATTGGAGATGAGAGGGGCTCGTTCGTCAGAAGCAGCCGTAGCCCAAGAGAGGGACAGACTCAGAGGCCAGATAGGAGAGATTCAGATGAGACTTAGGGTTACGAGGACATGAGTAGAGACGAGGTTGCATGGACTAGCTTCTAGCCGAGAGGGAGAGACTGTAGCATGGTTGAGAGATATATTGGACTATGCGGTGAGGGAGATTGGAGAGATTGTTGGACCAGTGCTATGGAGGACTCGAGATGATGATCCGTGAGCAGAATTAGGTGAGGTTGGACGTTATGTGGGTGTATGGATTTCCAGCTAGATAGTATATAGATGCATAGTATAGTACCAACAGTGCACCGGGCTTATAGTATCGCCTTGGGTTGTTGTATTTTTTTATTGTTGTACTGTTGATCGGCAGTTGTAGTTCAGCTATGACATACTTTACTTTTGAAAGCATTCTATGCTTGTATCAGATGTGTGTATATATATATATATATATATATATATATATATATATATGATAACCACCTTTTGCAGAACTATTATTATTCTCTTGTTATTCATTTCAGCACTATAATTGTCATTCTACTTGATACAACGAGGGTATTCCTATGCGCGTTGAAATTTGTAAACCTTGGTTCTATCAATTGTGTTCTCTTTCTTTTCTACTTATGAATTATTTGATTAAACCAATTATTGTTTATTTATCAGTAATATGCCTCCTAGACGAAGTACCCGTGCAAATGATTCCTCTGACCAAGAAGGTCAACAGAATTCACCTCCAACGGGTGACATAGATCCGATTGAAATACATCTTTTGAATACTCTTACTCAAAAAACTGCTGCCCTAGCACAACAACAACAACAGATTCAACAACAGCTACTACAACAGCAGCATCAGCAACAACAGCACCAGCAGGCAGCACCAGTAGTTACGTTTAAAGCATTTCAAACAGCGAAACCTCCAGAATTTAAAGGATCTGCAGACCCAGTTGAGGCGAAGGCATGGTTAAAGGAAATAGAGAAAGCTTTTACCTTAATAGAGGTAACGAAAGAAAAGAAAACAGAGTACACTAGTTATTTCCTGAAGAGTGAAGCAAGTTATTGGTGGGAAACGAGTAGGGCTATGGAACCTGAGGGATTAATTACGTGGGGCAGGTTTACAGAGTTATTTTTAGAAAGGTATTTTCCTGATTATATGCGAGACCAGATGGAGTTGAAATTTTTAGAGTTAAAACAAGGTAGTATGACTGTTCCTCAGTACGAGACAAAGTTTACTGAATTGTCTAGGTTCGTTCCGACATACGTTGACACGGAGAAGAAGAAGGCCAAGAGGTTCCAACAGGGACTGAGGTCATGGATTCGTAGTAAGTTAGCCATTCTGGAGTTGGACACCTATGCAGCAGTGGTTCAGAAGGCAATGATTGCGGAAGCAGAAAGTGATTCATACATGAGAGAGAAAGAGAATAAGAAAAGTAAGATAGGGACATCTGATAAGGGACAACAACAGGGAAGTTCACAAGGTCAGTCGAATAAGAAACCAGGATTCCAACCCGACAGGAGTTCAAGTTTTAAGGAACCAGATACCTGGAATACAGGGCAAGACAATCGTTTACCAGCCAACAATCAACAGGGAGTTTCTAGACCCCCACTACCAGAATGTAGGACATGCGGGAAAAGACATCCAGGAATATGCAACCGATTGAGTGTCACGTGTTTCAAATGTAACCAGAAGGGTCATTATGCCAGAGATTGCAAGATAGGTATTGTGTGTCACCGATGCAAGGAACCAGGTCATATGATTAAGGATTCCAGAGCACTAGCACCCGTGAACAACATGATTCGAGCTATAGAGGCACCTCCAGCTGTTGATGTTCAGCCGCAAGCCAGAACCTATAACATGTCAATGAGGGAAGCAGTGAGAGACAACGATGGGGTGGCAGGTACACTTCTAGTAAACTCTATTAGTGCTAAAGTGTTGATAGATTTAGGAGCTACTAAGTCATTTATTTCAGAAACGTTTGCTCGTAAATTGAATTGTTTAATGGAACCCTTAAGTGGAGTGTTGAGCGTAGAGGTAACTAACCAAGATCGTATATCGGTCAGTTCGTATTGTCCTCGTGAAATTAAAATTTTAGGAAATCGTTTTTACGCTAATTTATTACCTTTCAAGTTGGGAAAGTAGCTTACGAGTTGGCCTTACCCCCGCACATGCAGCACGTTCATAATGTGTTTCACGTATCAATGTTTAAGAAGTATCGACCAGGTTTGAACCATGTAATAGAATATGAACCCATAGAGGTCCAGTCATATTTGTCTTATGTAGAACGACCAATTCAGATATTGGATAGTAGGGAGAAAGTGTTAAGGAATAAGACCGTAGCATTAGTAAGAGTTTTGTGGAGGAATCCTAAGGTGGAAGAGTCTACCTGGGAGTTAGAAAGTGATATGTTATAGTAGTATCCCCAGTTGTTTCCCTGATCTGATTCTGAGGACAGAATCCTATTCAGGGGGGAAGGATGTAATATACATAAACTTTATTAATGATATAAATTATATTTTATGTGTAGAATAATTATTGTGGAGTATTTGGAGTCTTAATGGTTAAGGTTATTGAGTAATAGTATGTTAATTGTTGTGTCGAAAGCCCCTTTCGAATATCTTTTCATTTAGAAATATCTTCAGTTGTGAGCCCCGTTTTGAAAATCCAAGGGCCCCGTTAAAATTTTGTACATCATTATTATTCCTTCGTCTTTCGTATCCGAATCATTATTGGAAGATTTCTTCCTATTATTATATTCCTTATTAGCCGATACTATCAATAGTATTTGTTTTATTCAAAAAGAGAAAAATTATTCCGTACCCTAATTGTTTAGTGCGACTGATATATCGTTCATATCAATAATACATCTGTTATAGCCCCAGCATTCTTGAGCATTCGTTATATAAATGATATGTATTGATATGGATAATTATCAGTCCTTGTGGATAATTATCACCTCGTAAAACGTGAACTTTACTTTATTAAAGATTTAAAGCGATCCAGTGGATCGATATCGATCCAAAAATGTCGTTTGGGTTATTATTTTCCACTAAGTATAAAAAGACGAATCGTACATTATCCTTCGTATAATCCGTATTACATATATACAAAAATATAAAAATTCTCGAACCATGTTCTTCGTGTTCTTGAAGATTAAACTCAATCTTGAAAGTGTTATTGGAATCCAAATCTCAAGTTCAAGTACTCAAATCAAAGCTCTTGATCTCTAGTTTCAGAATATTCAAACCATATCATCATCTGGTAATTTTTCAATTTATTATGAATTTTTCAATATTTGAATTAAAATCAGGGTTCTTGTTCAAATTGGGGATTTTCATTATGTTGATTCTCCGTTCAATTTATTGCTTCTAACATGTTCCTAGGGTTCTAATGAGTAGGAATTCATGCTTTAATTTCATGTTTATGTTCGATTTTGAGAAATTCGATTTTAGGGTTTGTACCCGAAATTTCTTTTGAATAGCCCGTTCATATGAATGATCTGACATAGTTTTTGATAGAGGGCTTTTGTTGTATGTGTTCTTAGCTTCATTTTAACATAAAGAACGTCGAGTTTCATGTACGATTTAGGTAGATCGAAAAATTTGTGTAAGGTCGCCGGAATTTGATCGGGATTGGGATTCTGGCTGTGTTTTTGGTTTGTTTTGGTTGGAATGAATAGTTGAGTTTGTAAGGAATGTTTTGGTATAAAAAGCCCCAAATTCTGATGTGTTTTTGAGTCGCCGGATTCTGGAAAACCCACCGGAATCTGGAAAAATTCCGGCTGTTCTTCCCCACCCGTTTACCCGAATTGTTGACCCGGTTTCAATCTTCGAAATCCTAATTCATTTTCAGAAAACTGTTTTTGGATTTTATTTTTAAAAATAATTCGAAAATAGTTTAAATATTAATAAAAATCATATTTTTACTTTAAAAATACATTTTTAAATTTAGAAATTTTTTTAAAATTATATTTATTTATTTAAATTCGAAAACTGATTAAATTTAATTATTTAATTATTTTTTATTAATAATTTATTTATTTATTTAATTGATTAATCAGTTAATTATTATTATTTAATTATTAATTGAATCTTATTAATTTAAATTAGATTTAATTATTTCTTGACTTGGTTTAATTATTTAAAAATAGTTTGAGCATTTAGAAAGTGTCAATTAATTTTATATTAATTGATTTAATTGTTTTTAAATACTTATATTCGGATTAATAATCCGATTTTTATTTAAAAATTATTTGTGACTTATTTAAATTCAAATGAGCCTCAAATATTGTTCTAAAAATATTTACAAGTGCTATATGGTTTATATGAGTTGAATCCGTAAATTCTTTGTATGAGGGTTAGTGTCTGAGTTTTTATTTTCGTAAAATAGAACGAGCGTCCGATAAATGCTATTAAATACCTGATTACTTGTTTAGACTTAAAAATGGTTATGAGTATATGTCGAAGATAGAACAAGGATAGTTAGACTTATTATTATGAGTTGTTTATTATAGAATCGAGTTCCCGAAGCAAGAGAAAGGAGAAGGTAGAGTAAGCAAGATAGACCGAAGTCAACTACGTAGACCAGGCAAGTATCTGTGCCTTTAATTGATGATTCAATTGATATTGTTTCCAATGATTATGCATGTTACCATCAGAACAATTCAGATTATTCAATCTTTACTCCGTATTTGAGCAACTGATGTTATTTCCTTGAATATTCCTAACTCTTTGATTAATCCACAATCATGTTGGATATCAGAAACCTTCACCTTCAATTCAGTTTATATTGATGATAACCATTGTTGACCTTCTTAAATGAGTACGTTGTACCATTGAAACCATTCTGAATCTATTTCTCGAACATCATTTGATATTGAGCAGTTGAAGCTCTTTTGCAACTATTATACCTTGTCACTGTGTACCTATGTACCATTGAAACCATTCCAAATCTATTTCTCGAACTTCATTTGATATTGAGCAGTTGAAGCTCTTTTGCAACTATTATATATTGTCATTGTGTACTTATCTTGTGATGCATGTTATTGCTTATACTCTATGAGAGAATTGGCATGTTTTTAAAAATGGGACCAATAATGGTCGGAATAATTTAAGGCCAAGATGGCCATGGATCCTAGTGGAGGACTTTGCTATAAGCAAGTCCGGGGTTGATGCGTGACTGATCAACAGCTCAACCTTTTGATTTGAAAAATGTAGAAGTTCCATTCTAATCCCCTTTTCTCCCATTGAGATTGTTAAAAAGCATATGCTTGGCTTAAACCTTGTTGATTCAGATAATTGTGATCTTCTTTTCATTATGGAACTGTGATTAATATATATTATGCTTGCTGAGCACTTGTGGCTCATACTTGTTTTGTTTCTAATTCTATTCCAGTGAAGCGAGAATATGAGCAGACACAGCGCGAGTGATAGTTCTTCAGTAGCTAGGAGACCACCTCGAGTGGTTGTCATTGGCAGGGTAGTTGTCTATTTTGTTAGTTAGACTAGATGTCTAGCTTTGAACTTTAAGTTGTGTAATATTAATAACTCTGAAAACTGGTTTGTAATGTAACTTAGAAGCTTGTTCAATGCCATAATCTGGACGCGGTCTTGGTTAAGGGGTGTTTTATGTTATTATTATATTATGCATGTGTTATATCCAGGTATATTGTGTTTCGTTGGTCGAGTGACTCCCCAAACCTGTGCCCCGGGTTTTGAGGGCGCCACAGTTGTGAAATGGAAACGTTCGATGTATAGTCGTCGTAATGACGAAATATTTATTAACTGCCTTCACAGTGGTATTCGAGGCTGTTAATCTACTGTCAAGTGTGACCACTAACCATGATAGTGTAGTTCTTGTCTTGTAGTTTGTTTTGGCGAAAGAATTGCATCGTTTCGATTTATGGTTTAGGAGAAACACTCGTTTTAGTGAAAGTGGTTTCGAGTAACTAAGTAGTTTACTATATGAACTTTGAGCGTATGATAAAGCCTCTTAAAAATGGACATAGGTCATGAAATTAATGTGGATACTAGTATGGACAGTTAGGAAGGGAACCGAGATGGTTTCG
The DNA here is from genome assembly GCA_030848705.1 of Heracleum sosnowskyi. Classification (NCBI taxonomy): domain Eukaryota; kingdom Viridiplantae; phylum Streptophyta; class Magnoliopsida; order Apiales; family Apiaceae; genus Heracleum; species Heracleum sosnowskyi. The sequence continues at coordinate 83,565,340 of CM061243.1, read as the reverse complement.
TGTTAAAAAGATGATTTTTCGATTTTATAAAAATGCGAGAATCAAAGTTGCGCAAGTGAAATACCCTTAAGGGGATAGTTTAAACCATGAGTTTAGTAATGGTAAAGTACATGGGTTTGTGAATGGATTATCAACCAAACTTTTGACTTAAGAGTTTAAGGAATGTCATGAGGTTATAAGTGACCAAGAGCGAGACATTTGATGTTCGTTAATAGAACGTTAGTGCTTAAGTTAATGGAACTTTAAATGAGTACGCTAGGGGACTGATCGAGTATTTCTTTGTTTATAGATTTCCCGACAAATTCTCGAACCCCTAAACAACCAAGGACCCGAGGCAAGTTTTCTCATCACATGCTATGTTTCAATTTCTTATACTAATGATTGCATATGATAGATGCATGCCATTTTTCAAACCTTACATCGTATATAGATATGGTTGTATTTTAAAACTGTTGAAATTATAGTATATGCATATGATAGATGCATGCAAGTTTTCAAACCATACATCTGATATAAGATGCAGTTGTATTTTTTTTAATGTTGTGATTGTGATATATAATGTTTTAATGCCGTGAAAAGAATTATAAACTGATTACGCTTTTGATAAAAAGCTTTGTGAGATATAAGGTTTATATGCTATGTAAATACTAGATATAAACCGATATTTTTAAAGGCTCTAAGGGTAGAGCACTCGTACGATGATTTTAAAACATTAGACCGAGAGTCAAATTTTTATTTTGTCTTGATTATACTGTCAGAAGCTGGAGGGTTCCAGGGACAACTATATTTTAAAATGTTGATTAAATATTCCAATAGATATATATTATTGGATATTTAATGTGAAATGTTTAAATAATATTATTATAAATATAATTTGAATATTTATTTAATTAAGTGAATATTATTTTGAATATTCACTTAAGTGGAATATATTGAATAATAATTCAATATTTATTATTTGAATATTTATTAAATATTCCAAAAATGATTTAAAAATCATAGAACCTTATTTATATTATTATTTAAGGTTCCAATATTTATTAAAATATTTTCTGATCTTAAAAAGATTTAGTCGATTGTAATAGGGGTTCCCAACTACTTTAATTATTTATCTCGAATGATGATTTTGATTTGAAATTATCAAAAATTGGGAATCCATCTCAGGAAGTGAACATATGATTTCACTTGCCTCTTTCATTAAAAGTGATATATTTTGAGTTTCTGAATTATCAGAACTAAAGATATTTTACTAAACTCCCGGGCCGTGATTGCGAAATGATTTAATCGAGGATCGAGGTCAGTTGACAATAGTCAACCCACATAGTATTATTACTTCCTCAACATTTCCGGAAGTAAATATGGTAATAAGTTCATACCTATCAACGAGCTAGTCTACGCTCGGGGAACAACGATTAAATTCGGTTCCAGATATAAGGATACGATTCATGAGGGGACTGGAAATAATCCGTGCTTGGCAATGAAATAGGTGCCAGGTAGTATGAAATCGTGCTCGGCAATGAAATAGGTTCCAGGTGGTACGAAGTCATACTCGGCAATGAAATAGGTTCCAGGTAGTATGACCATATGCTCGGCAATGAAATAGGTGCCAGGTAGCATAATGGGCCCGAATGCGGCCATGGTGATAACCGAATAGGAAGTCGTCCTTCTACTAGTAGAAAAGTTACGTTACGATACAACGGCTGATCACCGTGTCTCGGGTGTTCCAGTATATCCCCTTCTTCCACTTGGAATTGTGCTGCACATTGTAACGAAAGCCTAGGTGCTGAGTTACCGATAATGTGACACTAATTGAACAATGATGTTTTGTGTATAGTATTTGAACTATACGACATGTTTTGACGAAAAGAATATTTAAACATATCGTTCTGTATATGAACGGAGTTTTAAAGGTTTTTAATTATGATATCAGCTTACATATATGATTATACTGTTATATCTTATTGTCGAGCTATAGTGCTCATTCTTGTTTCTTTTATATCACAACACAACAGAGTTGAAAAGGTGTTCATTACTGATATTTTACGGTATTTTGAACAATATGAGATATCTAAATAGATATGCATGTATATTTGTTGAGAAGGTATTTAAGATATACAGTATGTTGAACTGTATAGTATTTTGAATCAATGAATAGGCTTTAAGCCTTGATTCCAATGTTTAATATCTATTTTAAAAAGATATGTTTTGAGACTTGGTTCATTATATCGATACCAAGGATTTCTAAATGATTTACGAAGAGTATTTGAGTATGATTATTAGTCATACAGTATTTTGAACGGGATACTATTTTGGGGACAAACCCTAGTAGTTTTAAAACTTTGACCCTATATGGATTATCTACCTTAAAGGTTTAAAGATTTAAACTGGGATAGATTTCTTGCTGAGCGCTATTAGCTCATTCTTGCTTTATTAAAACTTTCAGCATGAAGAAAACATTGCTGATTCACCCCGTATTACGAGAGCAAGGGAATTGAGAGACCACCCTTGAGTTAGTTCAGCAGGATGGATACTGCCGGAGTTAGCAGAATAGTTGCAGATGGAATTAGGGAGAATTGTTTTCAAGTAGGTTTTCCTTATGGAACCTTGTATAGAATTGTGAGGTCTATTATTTTAACTTCAGGTAGAGGTTGTAATTAATAGATGAGATCCTGGATAGTACATTTGGTTTGTAATAACAAGTGTTACTTATTGTTGCTCATTTCCAAGGCTATAACGTGTGTGTGTGTGTGCGTAAGTGATTGGGGTCTTTGGAGTTGTATTATTAGAATATTGTAAGTAATGCAGGTATTGTATAATTGATGGATCGTGACAACCCAGATTCCTGACCCCGGATCTGGGGGTGTTACAGATATCTTTACTAAGCCTCTGGCAGAAGCTGTGTTTACTAGACTTGTGAATGAACTAGGAATTAATGATCATGAATGAATAAGTCCTGATGCCTGGTACTGATACTGATGATATCCACTATTGATAAGTACTGATGGTTAGTTCAAGTTTTTCGTTTTGTATTAAGTGATATCCTTTATTTCACCTTGTAACTAGTGGGGAGTCTGATTGTTTAGTTCTGATGGTTGTTTTCATGCTGGAAACAAACTGATCTCAAATAATTTGTTAACATCAGACAAACATGCATTCATTCAAATATATAAAGTACATTGATAAAGAAAATAATGGATTCATTCATTCATTATTTCAAAAACTCTTTTCATTGACTTTATACAACATCTCCTATTCTTGTCTTGCTAATCTCTCTCTTCAATCTTATCTAATATACTTATTACAGAGAGATGCCTTACTAAACTAGGACAAGTACTTGAATGTTATCCATCAGAGGCGACACAGGTAGAGTCAGAAGCTATTGTGTGCTCTAACCTCTGATGACAACTACTTGTACATTCAGTTGGAAAGAATACCAGATGAGATGTCAATCACTTGACATCCCCCTGATGTTGGATCTTCATCTTTGTCTCATATTCTCTTTCCTGCTTGCAGCTTGCAGGGTTCAAGGGAAATCTCCTCCTCGGTACCCTCCAAGTAGCTTCTGCGGAGAAGAAAGAGACAGGCGTCAGCAGCAACCTCCTCTGACATGATTGGTGCATCAAAAGGATCAGGTCGAATGATGTGGGCGTAAGGGTTTGATATTGGACCCTTAGCTATCTCATCATCAGTGATGAGTCCCTCATCATCAAGAAAGATTAATGCAAGCAACTCATCAATAAAATAGTTTTCTTGATGTTCCCACTCCATTTCAAGGAACTCTTCAATAGGCATAAACTCAAATACTCCTGCCATATGATTTTCAATTTGTGTGGTTGTGTATGATTTTTTTTAGGTCTCCACAAATGACTGGTCTTTATAGGCTGAGCTTGGGAAACTGAAAGGTTTTAGCTATAGGGAAGATAAAGTGTGTTGAGTTCCAAGACAGTATTTAATTGACTGTTGGACTCTTCCACTCTCCTATGTTCTCTCTCTGAGCATGATTTTTAATCGATAAAACTTTTTTTTATTGATTTTATTCTAATAGCTAAATGCAGGGACATATCTAAAATGTGATTGACTGACAGGTGTGAACTCGCGTGATTTTCACGCGCCATCCTATACAACCGTTGTGTATAGCGCTCTAATCACAGGTCCTCAAATATCGTGCGTCGTCATTCTTTACACGATAAGTGTTCCAGTATCATCATTACTCTTGTTTTTTGGAAAAATTTGCTGCTAACTATACTCACAAAAGATTGTCCACTTCACAACTTATCATATAATATTTTTTGTGTGATAATATATCTCTCTCTCCAAGCTTTTTCACTATCAACAATGGCATCAATTCACTTTCCAACTTCCACAAACAAGAATCTCACGAATGATGGTATCCTATTTGTCACGAACAATTACTCTGCTATCCTGGATAAGACAAAAGTCCCATTCGAATTTCATCTAATCCAGGATTTTCTAGCTTCTAGCTCAATTGGGTTTGCTCTGACAGAACCCAAGGCAATTTCTGCACAAGGAGTGATGCAGATTTGGAGTACTGCAACCTACACTCCAGGTACTTCTAATACTCAACCTAGCCTCACCTTCTCCTATAGGCATGATCTGTATAAGGTCACTCCTACTATTGTTCAAAGAGCTCTACACTTGGGTAGCCCCACATCTTTTACTCCATTCTTTGCGGAGGCGGTACTTCGGGAGTTTTTCATCAAAATTGGTTATAATGGTGATATGACTCGAATGGGAAGGCTGGTAAGAACCAAGCTTCGACAGGAATGGAACTTTTTCTTTGATTCCATTGGTAAGTGCTTCATAAACAAGAGTTCAAACTTTGATGCCCTCACTCAAGCCACACAAAACATTGGGTACTCTCTAATCTATGGTTATGACTTTAATATAGCTAGCATGCTTATTGATTCCATAGGAAGTAGAATAAATGAGAATCGGGAAATTGTCTACTTTGGTCATTTTCTCCATTTGATTTTTAAGTACTTATGCCCTAATGTTGCTTTTCAAAATGAGAGCTTGTTACCTATTTTTCAGAATACTCCTCGCTCCTTTCAGGAGTACATGATAAAAGGTAAACAAATGTTTCAGGGTGATGTTGTGTATCCTGAACAGGTCAGGCAGCTTCTGAGACAGAGATTGCCTACTGTTTATGGATTGGATCATAGTACTATGATTCAGAGGTCTGATGTTGCTACCCCATCTGGATCTAACCCACGTACACAACTTAAACATCTTTCCAAACACTCAACTCCCACCTCTGATGGCTCTCGACAGCAATCAGTTGTAAAACACACAAGGTTAGCCAAATCTGTGTGACATTCTCAGTCGTCAGGATCACGGACCTTATTACCTCACCCCACTCATACTCTGGAGAAACAAGGTGATCAACCAGTTGGTATGCCATCCAAAATATTGGCCTCACGAAGAAAGCATACAACTGTTGTTGATACTGATAAAGATGATGATGATGATGTACCTCTGTCATCAATATTTAAGATATCATCTGTGGATGTGGCACATGACATTCCTCCTCTACCATCGTCTCCTAAACGACGCAGACTAAGGAAATCTAGTCTCTCTTCTCATTTTGCTGTTGTCGATGCTCTCCACAAGTCTCTTCATGACAGTACTGCTACTGATGTTCCTGTCAGTATTGCTCCGGATAGTACTTTCACTTCTGTTACCGGACTTGATCCTGATGCAATATTTGCTCCTGATGCTGACACATCTGATGTGCAACCCACATGCACGGAAGGTTGATATGTCATATGATTGAATCAAAAGACTGGAACATGCAGCCAGAAAAGAAATTGCTGAGACTGATGGTCAGAAAAGGGAGATTTGTTTTGCAAGAACAAAGAAAAGGAATGTCAAGGCAAGGACATCCTCTGCTCCTAGTATTGATCTGGATACACAAGAACCTGGTTCTAAAAGTGAACTAGCGGTCCACAAAGATCATGCCCCACAAGAACCATCTACTCAAAGGGTTGATGAAGGCATGGAGCAGTTACAGCAGTTTATTCATATATCTTCAGAGTTACATCCTGACAGTGCTCAAGGGACTCTGAAAGATGACATCATCGCTCACTTTGATGATCACATACGTGAGGGAAGCACACAAGAACCTACATGTGACTTTGAAGTAGCAGCTTCTGAACCTTTGGTCCCACAAGAACCATCTACTGATGAAGACCATTTTCAAGGACATGACACACAAGAACCTCCAGTACACTTTACTGAAGCAGTCCCAAGTGTCCAGGCTCCATAAGAACCTTTCATTCAAAGTATGGAAGCATGCCAGACTGATGAAAGTCAAGCTCTTCTAATTCAACTATTATCCTCTCTTCTTTTGGATACTGAGAAAGCAGGTAATATCACTAATCCTGATTCTGATATGGTTGTTTATTCTCCTGGTGTCAGGATGACTACTGACAGACCCTTCATTGAGGTAACCCCTATCAATATGACTGCACTCTACCCTTCTCTGCCATCTCTTATTTCTTCGTTTCTGATTGCTCTGAGCCTTTTCTGTGAGGATGAGAGAAAAGATTTAGAGAAAAACAGAATTATTGAGAGGCGGTCTCCTGAACTGGCAAAAGGAGAGTTAAATTTGAGTGTGGATGCTATGCATTCCAGTGAGGAAAATCTGACTCTTAAAAGTTCAGATGTTGTGTTGGTGAGCAGTGATGAGATCACTGGAAAAGAAAAGAGAGATTTAGGGATCATTGACTTTTCTGCAGGCACATCCTCTAATCCTACAGGTTCTTCTTCTCCTTCCAATCAGGATTCACAGTAAAACTCTAGTTCAGGTTCTGATGACTCTGATCCTGATGATTCTTCCACTGATATACTGACAAGTCACAGGCGAGCTCAGTGGAGTCATTCTTGGACTGATCCTGCCTCTCCTGTTGGGATTACTAATGCTCATCATCACATGGCTACTGCTTTTAAGCAGATTACAAATTCAGATCTTCAAACTCATCTCAAAGGTACTTCTCTCATGCTTAAAGCTATCTTTGAAGAGATTGTTGATGTCAGGACTTCAAATGCTAAGAGTATTGCTGATGTTATGAGTGCACATACCCAATCTGTTGCTCGTCAATCAAGAGACTTCTCATGTGTTCACAAAGATCATGTCTCTCTTGAACAACGAATTGCAACTCTGGAGAAAAAGGCTGACTCTATGGATGCTAAGCTGGACTTACTTATCTCTACTCTTGTTCCTGATGCTGGTACTGATGCCAACAAGGGGGAGAAAGTAGTGTTAACCAAATGCTCTCCGGAGTTAGCAGTTCAAAGAAGGGATGATGCTCTTGATGGAGGCTCTAGTCAGAAACAAGCATCTACAGACACTGTTACTAGGACACGAATCACTGTGTCTAAACAAAGTCAAAGACAACAGTCAACTCAAGTCTCTGGATCTGGTTCTAGAATGCAATCTCATGATATTATAGTAACAACGTCATATGATCAAGCATGTTTAACAGAAAATCTGAGTGACAAGTTGACTCAAAAACATCTTGACAAACTGATATCTATTCAGATGATCTATGATGTCTACGATGGAAATCTGCCTCAAGAAAAGCTGGTATATTTTCTCAAGGATGGAACCACTTTTGTATTAACATCTTTAGACATCTCGATGAAGAAAATGGAAGAATTGAGGTATGTGCTATATCTGTTTGTTCCTAAAGATGATCTATGTGTTAAGTGGAGAAAGAAGATTCAATCCAGTATTGATTTACAATTGATGGCACTGAAATCTAAAGATACTGGATATGTTCCCAAATATGTTGACATTGATGGACGTGAAGTGGAAATGAAGAAGGGCAGTGCATTTATTGAAACATCTTTAGGTATTACATATTTGACCTTTAGTCCTGACAGTGAGAGGTTCAAATGTATATATTTAGATGAAAGAATACAGAAAAGTCCTATTGAAGATCTGAGAGCTGCGATTTATCAGACAGATAAAGATAATGAAAGTTTGAAGAAACTTAGAAGGAAAATGATCGACTTGGTGTTGGAAGAGGAAGATGAGTTGATGAAGAAGTTTCTTCAGAGAAATACAGGATTTGTAACAGTGTCTGATTTTGAAGAATATCTAAGGCAGAATTCTCATCTTTATCCTGCGAGCATTTGATGGAAGTTTTGGCATCATTAAATCAAGGGAATTTATGCTTTATTTCAGAAAGTATAAATTGGGGGAGATTGTTGAAAAATGCTGATTTAATGAATGTGTCAGGATCGAGTGGCATAAGTACTTACATCATCAGTAGCTGACGACTGATGATGTCATCATCAGTAGCGGATTAAATCAGAAGTTATGATGATTGATATTGTTCCATGATTTCAGGAGAAGATTGATTTGCCAGGATATGTATCACCGAAGCTGTTACAGAAGATAAGCGATAAGAAGATCAATCTAATTAAATAGAGATTATCTTGTGTAACAGAATGTGTAGTTGTGTATGTATATAAATACATGATAGGTTTTATGAGAGTAATAACTTTACACGAGTATTTTTGTAAACCTAGCAGCTCTTAAGAACTCATAGTTTCTTGAGAGAGTTTGTATCAGTTTTTATAAAGATTAATAAAAGCTGATATTGATTGTTTTATATCTGTTTATTCGATTATTTTAAACGATTATATTCAACCCCCCCCCCCCCCTTCTATAATCGACATCTACCAGGTAACATAAGAGATAGATTCCAAGCTCCATGCGTTTAGTGGACTTACGCTTCCTGAGGAATTCGTATTCCTACGCACCTTAGGCTGAGGGGTCTTCCAAAGATAGTCTTCTTGATAACCAAATCTCGGGGGAGACAACCACAAAATCTAGGATCACCTTGAAAGGCCTTCACAAAAAGATCAATCCTAAAAGCCTAGGTTTTTAGAGCAAAATTACCCCGAAAGAATTCACAATAGACTAAGGCCAAAGGGAGGTAGACATCCTCTAGAGCAATCCATGAATATAATATATTTAAAGAACGAATTTCGAACAGATACAACCACAAATCTAAGAATGTGCAATGCTACGAATGAATATATGATGCAAATAAATGTAAATAAATACAAGATCAGATGGAACCTGGATGGAGTATCTCAAACAGAGGCGTCTCACTTAGAGGTAGATGCCGAAGTTGTTGTTGATCTCCCAACGGGCGACACTGGTTGCCGACACCAAGCCGAGGCTTCTTTATGATGGGTAGATGGCGTTCTTCGATCTTCAACCAATCCCTCTAATTTTGAGAATGTTCCCCTAACTTCTCCCTCTTAACCGTCTCCACACAAATAGCCATGTTCTGCATCATGCCTTCAATATAGAATATCTAGTTCAAAAACCTTGTGTTGCACTTAATTGGGCGATTAGCCTCCGCAAAGCATCCATATTCAAGTAACCGAAGCCGGGGAGCATAAAAGTTCCACCAACCAGTCCTTGTGGCTGAGGTATAGGTCCCTGTTGTGGAGGCGTATGCTCTAGCTGTTGAAGTGTAGGTCCCCGTTGCTGCGGAGTAGGTTCCCATTGCTGAGGCGTAGGCTCCCGTTGCTGGTGTCCTCCATCTCTAGGGGAAGACCTGGTTATCTCTCAGATCCCAAGTGTCTCTCAGATCTGGTTATCTTGGTGGTGGCGGAGGTAGATCCGCGTAGGAACCACAACCTCGTCTACGTGATTACCTTTATCAACTAGTTCTTTGGTATGTTGCGACATCCTTCCTCCATAGATGTCAAAGAGGCCCCTCCTTCTAGCGCCAATTGTTAATGGAGGAATTTGGTGAAAACAAATTCGGGGAGGGTTGCTGGAATTGTGGTGGTAGTTGAAGACGGTGTGCAACGTAGGTTGAGAGGGTTAGGGTTTAGGATTTGGGGATGGCTTAGATTGTATGTGAGATTAAGCCGCGATTAAGGTTGAATATTGAATTCACTCCTGTTTGCTAGATCGCATCGTGCCATACAATGTGCCTACGTATCCTTATTTATAGGGATTAAGCCAAACGTAGTTCTTGGAGAGCAAGTAACCTATATGGGCCGGACTTCCTTATTTCTAGGAAGCCAAAAAGACCGGGGTCACTGCCTTTGATACGTCATCATGAGTTGTCAAGGTCTTGCTATTTTCTCGGAACGTGTGTGGATAAGTCATTGACCCGAGATTATCGGAGTCAACACTTATCTTAAATTACAGAGAAGAATAGCGAAAAACTAGCCCTGTTAGTATCAAGGGGCGACGCCCTTCAACCCCATAGTAAGGCGAGGCTTACTATCCTGGATGGAGTCTAGTCTTTTGCGAAAATAAATATGATTCAAACAGTTTTCATTCCTTTTGAGCGAGGTTCCTTCAAACCTCATAGGCGAGGTTCCCCTCAAGCCCCCTGGGCGAGGTTCCATTCAAGTCCCCTGGGCGAGGTTCCCTACAAGACCCCTGGGCGAGGTTGGTAGATTAATGAGCTAGGCCCAAATCACACACCTCTTATTGAATATTTATTATACTCTTTCCAATCAACTTTCAAAAAGCATATTAGGGATAAACAAGGCTTCCTACTATTATGGGCTAGGCCCATTGGATACTCCCTGCTGATATTCATGAGCAGCACACTATTATGGATATGTGAGGTTTCCTACAGGTATGGGCTAGGCCCATTGGATATTCCTCGTTGTGGTGGATGTTTTATCAAACTAGGCCTTCTTTCCTTAACCCAAAGGAGGGCGACACCACCATCAAGGGCGAAGTCAACATTTCTACTATAACAACTACCCTTCATTTTCTAGCCTTTTCATGTGGACGAGGTTACTTTCGGAGGACGAGGTTCCATATCCTGTAAGTGATCATGCGAAGGGTGATGCCCCACCGGAGGGCGAGGTTACTTCCGGAGTACGAGGTCCCATATCATGTAAATGATCATGCGAAGGGTGATGCCCCACCGGAGGGCGAGGTTACTTCCGGAGTACGAGGTTCCATATCATGTATAATGCTCATGCAAAGGGTGATTCCCCACCTGGGGGCGAGGTTACACATTTCTTCTGTGATAATTGTAGCTATCTCCTTGGTAAATAGTCTACAGGCAAGGCTTCCCACAATTATGAGAGGCTACTTCCAGAAGGCAAGGTCTTTCTAGGGATGAGAGGCCTTTCTAAGCTGATAACCTAGGCTTCCTATCCTGCCGAATGCTTAACATAAGGTGAGGTTTTCCTTGTATACGTCCCGAGTTATACATTTCTTCCCCGATAGTAACAGTTGTCTCCTTACTAGTTAGTTCGTGGACGACGCATCAGGGAGAGACGGCGCTTCCCATGGACGTGGGCTAGGCCCAATAGATGTACCCTCTTGAGCTTTCCTTCTTTATATGTATGATATGGGACTGGCGCTACTAGTCTTATTTCTTAAGTGAATTTAACCAAGGTCGATTTCACCATGTAGCCTAGGTTGATGTTAGTGAGTGACGTCATTGATTGCGGGCGAGGCTGAGAAATGCGGTGGGCAAATTTTACCCATAACAGTTTGTTTGTCGGTAACCGGGGGTGTCGGTGTGGGATATATTGGGGGTTATAGATATGAAAAGCTCCGAGAAGCACTGTCTAGTTTCGTTAAAAATTCAGAGAGTATTATTAAAAAACGGTAGAGTTCGTAATCTAACATCATCTTTTGTCTCATATTCCCAATATTTTCAAACTGTGGACACCATCATTTGCTGGCTTGCTGCTATGTAATAATGTGTGTCCCTTATTATGATTTTTTGAAATTCTTATGATGTGGTCATTAATTTGTGAACAAGAGAGAATGTATGTTTGATTACGAGCTAGGTTTGTGGAAGGGTTCTGAATGCAAAATTCCAATCTTCGATCAATTGGAAACTCTGCTCTCCAGGAATAAATCCAGGCAGTAGGAATGCAGAAAAGAATACTTGCAATGCACATGATAATGGTTTGAAAGTACAATGGTAAGGGAATAATAGCTTAGCTACCTAGCTGATGCATTATGTTTCAATGCGGTTAGTGCATGCAAGTTCGATTTTCACAAAATAAAAGAGTGATTAGAAATTTGAACAAACATTTTTATATAAGTAAATGCATCCATAGTCATAACAAAATAATGAAAGACATGAAGAATATTATTGATAGCATGTAGGGTAGGAGTATTATGGAATAAAATTAAGTTCCTCCGTCTTCACACTGAATAAACATGAAGTTGTGGCCAATTTATGGGACGACATACATGTCTATCTAAGAATCATGGCTGTCTACTTCCAACAAGCTCGATGTTGATCGATTTTTTTGTAAAATAAGCGAGTAAGATACATTCATGTTATGAAATTTTTTATTATATTTGCATATTCACAATGATCTTTAATTTGTGATAAAAGGAACAAAGAAGATATATTTGGATTAAAAATCTTTGACTACATTGCATATTTGTACCGGGCTTTAATTTTCGGTAGGCACTACTTTGATTAGAAATTACTCAATTTAGTTAACACTAAAGCATTGAGTACATATATTTTAAAATTGCATAATAGTGTTGTTAACGGAAAGTTATCGTAATTATTTGTTAGTGTAATAAGAATATATTTTTTATTATATTTATCACCTTTATTATTGATTAGGTATTTGTTACATAAACGATTGTGTAAACGATCCAAGGCTTGTGCCTTCTTCATTAAATACAATAAAACGAGTATTTGCAAATATTTATCATGGTATCAATAGCCTCATACAAAATTTCATCATCTAATCCACAACAATGATTATGATGAATTTGTGGGAGAAACTGTCTGAAACTAAAAATGATTGATGACAAATTGCAACAAGAGGCTACGATGATTTACAACATGAACGACACAATGACCCGATGATTGTTTCTCGATAGGAAACAGCGAAGATGGCGATTCGATGATCGTTTCTTGATTGAAAACGACAACACAAACAATGATGATCAACGAACGACAACCGTTTCTCAATTGGAAACGGTTCAGACTACTTTTAAGTTTTTTAATTTTTTTTAATATTCTGCAAACTCTCGATACAGACTGTTTTGAGTATGGTAAGATCGAGAGTGGATGTTAACGGAAAGTCACCATAATTATTATTGTTAGTGTAATACGGATAGTTTCATTATTCAATTTATTACTTTTATTATTGATTAGGTATTTGACTATATAAATGATCACAATATTACAAACGGGTTAAATATCAAGTACGTCATTCATTATGTTCGAATGTATCTAATTAATAATCCATTACAAAAATGACTCAATTTAGTCACTAATTTAAAATTTTGTATCAACTTAGTCATTAAAATGTTGAAATTTTGTATCAATGTAGTCATCCTCAGGTGATGTGTAATAACCCCAAATTTTGGACTTAGTTAAATTTTTTTGATGAATAGTAAATGTCGATGAATAATGAATTTGCTGATGAAAAATATTTCAGACCACACTATATAGAAGACATGGAATGAATGTTTCGAAGTTATATTAGTGATGTATAAGGAGAATAAGTGAATGTAAACGCGATCAGAATCAGAAGATTTCCATTCGAGTTTTAAATCACTATTCACTGGACAATCAAGGATGTATTGATTTGATCGTTTTGAGAAAGTATGTAGAATGAGAAATCCATGATCATATCTTAAACCAAGGTAAGAAATCTAGGATCATATATTAAGCCAAGGTAGTGGAAAGATCAAGGAAGTATCTCCTAACATTGGTACAGAGAAACGTTTTTAAAAATCACTTGAACCTAGCGCGAAATAGAAGCGTAACGAATTATGGATTAAACCCTAACCGAAGGGGAAGTATTATATAAGATCATCAAGTGCATCATATAAGAGGATTGATGATACGATAAATGACATAAGCATGACACAGGAGGATGACATAGGAGTGACAAAGTGATGACAAGGTGATGAATCACCACCTTGTCACCACTTTTACCACAACACCACAACAAGATGACATGTGTCCATAGGGTGACTAAACACATCCTAAACCACACAAATTAGAAGCTGGTCATTAGGATTGTTTTGACAAAAGAAATGAAAAGAAAAACCAAGCAAATAACCATCTTCTCCGTTTTCTTCAAAATTCTGCCCAGCTTGACCATGGTGGAAAGAAAAATTCACAACTCAAGTTCTACTCATCCTAAAATCACCAAATATGAACCATAGCTCCCTCACTATATACCCAAGGTACGTTCAAAGAAGTGTAGAATGGTTAAATATTGGATCAAAGTTGAGGCATGAATAGTAAAACTCATGAATTCTTGTTTTGTTCTTGGATTTTGAGGTTTGTTAAGGATGATTAAGGATCAAGGGAGAGCATACAAGCTATTTTTAGTCCATATTGAATATCAAGGAAGGTATAAACCTCTCACACCTTTTATTTATGCTTTGATTATGATGATTATGTGATGATGTTTAGTAATGGTATGATATTAAGGATGAATACATGATTATGATGATGTTTAGTGGTTAAATTATGGTTAAACTTATGAACAATGGTATGAACATATTTAGGCAGAAACCTAGAGGATTGACATGAGACAATTGGTGTATGGTTGTTTGGTTGTTGATTGGTAATTAGTTGAGTGTTTAAAACACGGGAATCACGATTAAGCGTCGTTACCATGTCGGATTTTCATAAGATTATTTAGGCAGAAAACTCGGGTAACTTCATGACATGAAAGCAATACACACTTACCATTATCATGTAGTTCTTGTTGTGTAGTTTGTTTTGGCGAAAGAATCGCATCGTTTTGATTTACGGTTTAGGAGAAACACTCGTTTTAGTGAAAGTGGTTTTGGGAAACCAAGTAGTCCACTATATGAACTTTGAGCTTGTGATCAAACCCCCTTAAAAATGGAATTAGGACATGATATTAAAATAGATGCTAGAATGGACAGTTAGTAAGCGAATCGAGAAGGTTTCGGGTTAAAAAGATAATTTTTCGATTTTATAAAAATGTCGGAACCAAAGCTGCGCGAGGAGTAAGTGGTTCTGCACTCTACTGCCTTGAACCTGATGTTCTCGGGATTTCATCCCCTTAACCAGAAAAAAAATTTCAATCATTTTGTTCTATTCTTTCTCTAGATTGCGCACGCGAAAACAGTGTGTCATTTCGGTTAACGGTTAAGGAGATATGAGCCTTTTAGTGAAAGTTGTGCGAATAGTAACTTTCCGTAGCTCATCCAAGTTTGAGAATACATTTTACCAAGTTAAGCTCCTGTTTCGAGATCAAAACTTTTATGATAAATATTACAAATACTCAAGATGATTTTAGAAGTGGTTTCGCATTTAAATGCGAATTTTCCGATTTATTAAAAGTGTTAGAGTACGAGTCGCGTAATAGTAACTCTATGAAAAGTCAACTCTAGGGTACTACTTTGACCAACCGTTGTGACTAAGATAAAGGATTATTTCGAGTCGATTAGAACACGAACATTGTTGAGGAATAACGTGGCTACATGATATGTTTGACTTATGGTTGACTTAGAGTGAATTGTTATGAGCAAATGATTACGCTAGGGACTGATCGAGTATTTCTTTGTTTGTAGATTTCCCGGCAAGTTCTTGAACACCTAACAACCAAGGATCCGAGGCAAGTTTTCTCATTCCATGCTGTATTTTAAATTACAATATTCTGTTGATGTATATGCATATGATAGATGCATGCTAGTTTTCCAACCCTACATCTGATATAAGATGCTGTTGTGATATATACTGTTTTATTCGTTAAAAGGACTATGTATTGATGTACGCTTTTGATAAAAAGCTTTATAAGATATAAGGGTTTATATGCTATGTAAATATTAGATATAAACCGAGGTGTTATAGAGGCTCTAAGGATAGAGCGCTCGTACGAGGATTTTAAAACATAGACCGGGAGTCAAATTAGTATTTTGTCTTGATTATACAGTCAGAAACTGGAGGGTCCATGGACAGCTATATTTTATATATGATTATTAAATATTCCAATATATATATTATTGGATATTTAATGTGAGGTGTTAAATAATATTATTAAAAATATTATTTCAATATTTATTTGATTAAGTGAATATTATTTTGAATATTCACTTAAGTGGAATTTTATTGGGTAATTGTTAGGAATATGTTGTTCTTGATGATAAACATAAAACACTTAGTAGAATTTGTGTAAAGTAATTTGTAGCTGTCAACGGAATGGTATGCTTTGCAGCAATCCGTTGACAGGAAGCTCATCAACGAAATGAGTGATGTAGCAACTGCATTGTACAATACTTCATAGTTTGATATGCATTTTGTTGTAGGTATTAGATAGGTTTTCTAAGTCATGTTGACTAAGTACTAGATAGGCAAAATAGGTTGGTGAATTGTAAATATATTATGCCTTGTAATTTTGCCTAAGTGAAGACACGTCAACGGATTGAAGATTGCTCTATCAACGGATTGAAGATTACTCTATCAACGAAACGAGGAATACACTATCAACGGAATGAAGAACAAAGCTATCAACGAAACACATCTCCCTACTATCAACGAATCATTGTTTCTTTTTTGAATAGTTGACAAAGTGATAGTGACAGTTCTCTGACTGCTCAAAAGGTGATGTAAAAGGGTACAGTTCATTGGAAACCATTAAAATGGACATTGGAAATAAGGAAACATCCCAGTTTCCAATTGGGTTCTTGGAATGAATTATTATATGCAAAAGACAAGGATACTCAAGAACTACTGGACAAAGGGATGAAAAGAAAACTATTGGCGGTTACTCATTGTACTTTTAGTGTAGCCAAAAATAGAGTTGTAAACTTGGGTTTATATAACCAAGTGTAGCAGTTACTTTAGAAGTAAGAGAAGAAAAACAAACAGATTGTATTAGCTATCTTTGAGAGCATACTTCTCTACATTCTTGTAACTGAGCAGATGTGTACATCTTTGTATCACAGATTATTTCCGCAATAAAAACACTTCAGTTGGATCATCAAACAATCCAACTGAATTATTTACTTCTTGTGTTTTTATTTAATCAGTTCAGTTTTCATTATTTAATTTCAAGTTCAAGAAAATATCTAGAATTGTATTCAACCCCCCCCCCCCCCCCTTCTACAATTCTGTTAGGTCATTTGGGATTAACAATTGGTATCAGAGCGAGCTTCTAACATACAAGAAGTTTAAAGATCAAGACCAAAACAGTAACCAAGGTGAAGAAGGATGCAGGTGTGAAGATACCAGTTCTAGACAAGGACAATTACTTTCACTGGAAAGTAAAGATGCATTTACATCTCATGTCTATGGATGAGAGGTATGTAGACTGCATTGAGAAAGGTCCACACGTTCCCATGAAGTTTGCATCTAGAGTTGGACTACCAGATGATGCTCCTGATGTAGAAATTCCAAAACTTGTCTCAGAATGGACTATTGAAGATGTTGCAGAAGTCCATAAAGATAAAAGAACCATGAACATTCTGTTTAATGGTTTGGAGCAAGAGATGTTCGACAATGTCATAAACTGTACAACCTCTAAAGAGGTATGGGATACTGTTAGAACACTCTGTGAAGGAACTGAGCAAGTTAGGGAAAACAAAATGCAACTCCTTACACAACAATATGAGCATTTTCATTTTAAAGCTGGTGAAACCCTAAATGACACGTTTAGTAGGTTTCAAAAGCTTTTGAATGGATTAAAGTTGTATGGGAGGATCTATCAAACCAAGGATTCAAACCTTAAATTTCTTAGAGCTCTTCCAAAAGAATGTAAGCCTGTGACTGTTTCTCTGAGAAACACTCAAGAGTACAAAGACTACACTCTTGAAAGGCTTTATGGAACCTTAAAGACATATGAGTTGGAAATGGAGCAAGATGAAGAAATTGAAAAGGTACAGAAGAAAGGTGGATCTACTGCATTGATTGCATCTGTGAACCAACAGGAAGATGACAATGAAGAAGCTGCAAAAGCCACAACTAGTCGAGCTAGTTGTAGGAGTGATGTTAGCAAGGGTAAAGGCAAGATGACAGAAGAAGAAGAACCAGAACCAGTTAACTTGGATGACTTAGATGAGATTGATGAACACATTGCTTTTCTTTCAAGGAAATTCTCTAAGTTCAAGTTCAAGAGAAACTCAGAAGCAAGACTACCAAGGAGAGACTTTCAACCTAGCAAAAATCATTGGATTGAAAAGTCAAAGTCTAAATGTTTCAATTGTGGAATGATTGGTCACTTTGCTGGAGACTGCAGAAAGCCCAAGGTTGAGAAGGGCAACATGAAATTTGAGCCTGTTGATTATAAAAAGAAATACTTTGAACTTCTCAAGCAAAAAGAGAAGGCTTTCATGTCTCAGGAGTATGATTGGGCTGGTAATGGTGAAGATTCTGATGATGATGATGTTGAGTATGTCAACTTGGCTCTTATGGCTAACAATCATGAGCAGGAAGCAAGCTCCTCAAGCAACCAGGTAACAATTACTAATCTTTCTGAGCTTTCTAAAGAGGAATGTGATAGTGCAGTAAATGAAATGTCTACTGTACTATATAATTTACGTGTTACTCTTAAGTCACTTACCAAAGAGAATTCTAGAATAAAAGAGACTAATTTGCTCTTAAGTGATAGGAATGCAATGTTAGAAGCACAGCTCATTGAATTTGAGAAAATGAGGTGTGTTAGTAGGGATGCTAAGAAGGAACTTGAGAACGTGTTAGAAAGGGAAGAAATTCTTAAAACACAACTTGAAATAGAACAAAGTGTGATTGCAAAATGGAAAGATTCCAGGAATGTTGCTACCAACATCATTAATGCTCAAGGTATGGAATCTTTCTGTGAGCAATCATGGAAAAAGAACAAAGAGAAGCTAGGGTATGCTGGTGAAACCTTAGAATCGGAAACAGAGTCAACAAACAACAATGATCATTTGTCGAAGGTTGATATTTCAACGGAATGCAGAGTTTCGTTGACAGATGAACCATCAACAGATCAGGCTGTGTCGTTGACAGAGAAAAGAAAAGAAGAACTCACTAGACTTAATAACAAGTATGGTCCTGTCACCAAGAACTTTGTTCAAGGTGAGTCTAGTAAATCAAAGAGAGTTGAGAAGCCTATTGAAAGAGCTAATGTAGGTCACTTGTCTAAAGAGCAATTGAAAGACAAGGTAAAGAAAATTCAAGTTGAGGCTAAGGGCAATAAAAAGAATAACAGGAATGGCAAAGTAGGGATTAACAAACATAACAATTAAACACCTGATAAATATGCTCCTAGAAAGACATGTGTTAATTGTGGAAGTGTTAGTCATTTATCTACTAATTGCAAGTCTGTTAAGAAACCTGCTAATGTGAAAATGCCTAAGTCTGCATTGAATGTTTCTATGCCTGCAATTCCTGTTATGCCTAACATGTTTGCTCCATATGCACAGTATCAGAATCCATATGCTAGTATGCCATTTGTGCCTAACCCTTACATGAATATGTTTAACATGCCACAAATGCCATGGAATAACATGTTTGTTCCTTCAACTATGCATGCTGTGAATGAAACTGTGAGCAACCCTCAAAGATCAACACCTAAGACAAAGGTTGATTTAACTCAATCTGAGTCACAAGTGAAAAATGATTTGAGAGGGAAATCAAAGGCTAACAAGACAGGACCCAAAGAAACTTGGGTACCAAAATCAACTTGATTTGGTTTTATTGTGTGCAGGGAGACAAAAGGAATCTTTGGTACTTGGATAGTGGTTGTTCAAGACACATGACTGGTGATTCTACCCTGCTTACAGAGTTCCAAGAAAGAGCTGGCCCTTGTATTGCTTTTGGAGATGACAACAAAGGCTACACTAAGGGATATGTCTTGATTTCAAAAGAGAATGTCATCAGAGATGAGGTTGCATTGGTGGATGGTCTTAAGCACAATTTGCTTAGTATCAGCCAACTTTGTGACAAAGGATTTTTAGTTACTTTTTCAAAAGAAGCCTGTGTTGTTTCTAAGGTAGGAAACAACAATGTGGTCATGACTGGATTCAGAAGAGGGAATGTGTACATTGCTGACTTTAGTAGCACAAGTCCAGACACCATCACTTGTCTTTTCAGCAAGGCAAGCAAGGATGAAAGTTGGCTATGGCACAAGAAATTATCTCATCTGAATTTCAAAGTTATGAATGATTTGGTGAGGAAAGATCTTGCTAGAGGAATTCCACAGGTGGAATTCTCCAAGGATGGTTTGTGTGATGCCTGTTAAAAAGGGAAACAAAAGAAGGCATCATTCAAAAGCAAGACAAAGTCATCAATTGTCCAACAGCTTGAGTTGCTTCATATGGATCTATTTGGCCCTGTAAATGTCATGTCCATTTTAAAGAAGAAATATTGTCTTGTGATTGTTGATGATTTTTCTAGATTTACTTGGACTTTCTTTCTGCACTCTAAGGATGAGGCAAGTGAAATCATTATCAATCACATCAAGATGGTAAACAACAATCCTGACATCAAAGTAAGAAGGATTAGGAGTGACAATGGGACAGAATTGAAGAATTCAAGCATGAAGATGTTCTGTGAAGAAAATGGTATTTTACATGAGTTTTCTGCAGCAAGAACACCACAGCAAAATGGTGTAGTTGAAAGGAAAAACAGAACACTTATTGAGGCTGCAAGGACAATGCTAGATGAATCAAAGTTACCTACTTATTTTTGGGCTGAGGCAGTTAACACAGCTTGCTTCACTCAAAATATTTTTTGATTAATCAGGCCAACGGAATGACCCCTTATCAACTACTCAAAAGAAAGAAGCCACTATTGGACTTTCTTCATGTCTTTGGATGCAAGTGATTTGTTCTGAGAAATCAAGCTGAGCATTTGGGGAAATTTGAAGCAAAGGCAGATGAAGCAATATTTATGGGATATGCAGCAGGGAAAGCTTATAGAGTCTATAATCTCAGAACCAACATTGTTATGGAATCTGTACATGTTGTTTTTGATGATCTCAAAATTCAAGGTCTCTGTGATGAAGGTTTCCATGAAAGTCTTTCTTTTGAGAATGAGGAAGGAGATCAAGTGAATCATGTCAAGGCTATTGAGAAACAGCCTAAAGTTGTTGTATCTAGCACAGATGAAAGCAGCAGTGAAGATGAAATTGGTGCATTAAGATTGAAAAGAATAGCTGCTAGCAGACCAAATGGTCATTTCGTTGACAGCCATGATGGTGGTTTCGTTGACAGTCAGAATGAGCGTTTCATTGACAGTCAAAATGGTCATACCGTTGACAGTCACAGAAATGCCTCTAGAAGTGATCAATTAGGGACAACAAACTCAGGGGGAGTTTCTCAAGGACATTTATCCAATCAAGGCAACCATGATCATGAAGCTACTTCTTCAAGAGCAAATCTTCCTCCCTCAAGGAAATGGACTAAAGATCATCCCTTTGAACTAATTATAGGTGATGTTTCTTCAAAAGTCCAAACTAGAAGAGAAACTCAAGAAGAATGTTTATATAGTAGCTTTCTGTCTCAAGATGAGCCAAAGAAAGTTGAGGATGCACTTCTAGATCCAGATTGGGTTTTAGCTATGCAAGAGGAGCTAAACCAATTTGAGAGAAACAATGTTTGGAAGCTGGTGCCCAAGCCTAAAGACAGGAGTGTCATAGGGACAAAATGGGTGTTCAGAAACAAGATGGATGAAAATGGCATAGTCACAAGGAACAAAGCTAAATTGGTTGCAAAAGGCTATTCACAGGAAGAAGAAATTTATTTTGATGAAACCTTTGCTCCTGTTGCAAGACTAGAAGCAATAAGGATTTTCCTAGCCTATGCAGCCCATGCCAATTTCAAAGTCTATCAAATGGATGTGAAGAGTGCTTTTCTGAATGGGGAATTGGAAGAGGAGGTGTATGTAAGTCAACCTCCTGGTTTTGAAGATGATGATTTTCCAGAATATGTGTACTTCCTCCTCAAAGCACTCTATGGGTTGAAGCAAGCACGTAGAGCCTGATTTTGCAGGATGTAAAATTGACAGGAAAAGCACAACTGGCACCTGTCAATTCCTAGGAAACAAGCTTGTGTCATGGTTCAGCAAGAAACAAAACTCAGTTTCTACCTCCACAGCTGAAGCTGAGTATATTGCAGCTGGAAGTTGTTGTTCACAGATTTATGGATGAAAAATCAACTACTTGATTATGGATTAAGAGTTGAGAAAATTCCTATTTTCTGTGACAACACTAGTGCCATTGCCATTACTGAGAATCCAGTACAGCATTCAAGGACCAAGCACATTGACATCAAGTACCATTTCATTAGAGAACATGTTATGAATGGTACTGTGGAGTTACATTTTGTTCCAAGTGAACAACAACTTGCAGACATCTTTACCAAGCCACTTGATGAATCAACATTCTCAAGATTAGTAAGTGAGCTAGGTATGCTAAATTTCTCTTAATTATTTCTGAAATTTTTGCAAGTTACAATGTAGCCAGAAATTTGCTATGTTTTTCTGTGAATTAATTTTCTCAGGAAAAAGTGCAATTTTGTCTAAGTCAAAATTACTATGTCAACGAAACGCACCATTTCGTTGACAGTCTTAGCATTTTTCTGGGTGTTTCGTTGATAGCTCTTTTATATCAACGAAACGCAGCTTTATCAACGAAATAGACGGGACCTTAAACGGCCAATTCTGATTCGTTGATATAGCGCTTTTAATCTCAACCGTCGAAATTACACGTCCTTTACCACGATCTATGCATACACCCCTGTAAGTATAAATCATGGTAATATTTTAATTGTAACAGTTATATTTTTAAGCCAATCCAGTAATTTTCATTTATTATTGGACTTAATTTCTGAGAATTTTTGGGGGAGTATTTAAGAAATTCTATTTTCTTTAATTCATTTTTACCTGTTCTCAAAAATTCCAAAGGCTTTTCTTTCTTCTTCTCTCTAACAAGCAATTCAGTTCAAAGCTTTTCCTCACTCAACAATGGCACCCATAGTCAAGCTTATGTCAGCAGGAGGGTTCATTTATGAAAAGAACAACTCCATTCCTTTTGTTGTCAAGGAAAGCCCGAACCGCATCTTTTTCAAGATGATGGATTTCATGAAGAATTGCAAGCTAAGCTATGCAATGTTTCACTCAACTCCGCTCTACAATGAGATAATCGAGGAGATTTGGACCTCATGTGAGTATATTGGAACAAACTGCACACTACAATTCACCATTCAAGGTAAAGAGTATATAGTTAATTCTGATGTATTGCAAGCATGTCTACATATTCCTGAAAATAACTGTAATGCTTTTCCTACATATACTGAAATGATTAACATGCTAAATTCTATAAACTACTCTTTGCCTACTGATAATTTGGGTAAGATTATTAGGAGAGGTTTGGTTAAGGAATACAGTTATTTAGCTGATGCATTCATTAAGGTCTTTTCTGGAAAGATTAGCAATTTTGATGCATTAACTAATTCTATGTTGATTCTCTTAACCATGCTCCTAACTGATAGATATTACAACTTTAGCACCCAACTTATGTATGAAATTGGTGCTAAGTTGGGTGATAAGGCTAATAGGAAAAAAAATATCTATTATGCTAGGTTTATGATGATGTTGGCTAATCATGTTAGTCCAGCACCATTAGTTATCTCTAACCCTGTTTCCAGGTTTGAGTGCTTTTGTGCAAGAGAAGAGGGTCTTGACAGATATACTGAGACTTAACCACAATGGTGATGTCCCAGTGGTGTATCTGCCCATCATTGAGGTAACTACATCTAACCCTGTTAGTGTAATTGTTACTTCTACTGTTTCACCCACCCATGTTGCTATGGAGTCTGTAGCTGTGTCCCAACAGGCTCCTGCCCCAGCAACAAAACCTAAATCTAAGAAATCCTCCAAGCCAACCTCAGGTGCTTCTCAAAAGGCACCTGTTGCAAAAACTACTTCACAACCAAAGGGGAGTGATTCTGGAGTTGTGAGAGGTGAGGGAAGGGGTGAAAATCAAAGAAACCCCAAGAATAAGGAAGGAAAGGATAGTGTGTCCCAGCCAAGCCCCATTGTGTCTTCCCAACAAGGCACAATGAGTAAAATGGATTTAAACACAAGTCTAGTTGCATCCTCCCAAAAGGATGTGATTATTGAAACAAGCTCTCCTCCAAGAGCACACTCCAAGAGGGTAAGGGACACTACAAGCCCACAGTCTACATTTTCCCAATACCAAAGGAGAGTGAAGCAAAAATCCAAGGGTACACAGGGTGCACACACTCTGGAAGAAACACTTCCAGTTTCACAAATTCAGTTTGATGTAACCCCTATTTTTACTCTGGGGTTACAGTCCCATTCTCTAAACATCAATCTTGAACCAACTACACAAAATTCACCAACTCAGTCATTACATGTGGACATGATCCACTCATCTATTCCTGATTCTCCAACTCTTATCTTGGAGAAGCCCCACTCTGAAGATGGCGGTCATCACTTGTTAAGTGATTTGTTGGGCCATCAACCAATTTTTTCTGAAGCTGCAAGAGGATCTGTGGACCCCAATCTCATATCAATCACCACAGATTCAATTGTAATTTCACTTTCTCAAAATGCTTTATTGCCTTCATCAACGAAACAGCCTCTTTCGTTGACAAGTGTTTCTCCATCAACGGTATCCATACCGTTGACAGTTCAAACTATCATTCCGTTGATAGGTCATTCTACACCTCTTATTGAAAATCAAATTGTTTCAACAACTAGTGTAGATGACCTGGTGGTAGTTGAGACACTTCTAGGTTTGAGAGGCAGTGAAACTGAGAGGCTGGCTTGCAGCCAGGCAAAAGGAGAGAATGAGAGTGAGAGGATGGCTATTTCTTCCAGCCAGGCAAAAGGAGAGGTTGAGTGTACCACCTTAGTAGGTGAAGGTGAGGGTGTGAGAGGTGTGAGCCATGGGGAGCCCATGATGAAAGAAAAGAGTGGAGAGAGAGAAGGGACTACAGGAGTCATAAGGGAGGAAGCAGCCATTGCTAGTGAGTTCATGGGGGTCAATGAGGGAGAAAGAGAACTTACTTTCCAAGAGCATTATCAACAAACTCTGGATAGTATTTCTCTGGATCCTGAGACTTTTACTCATCCTGTGCCAGGCTATCAAATTATGGCTCAGCAGGGCAATCTGGAGGCAGAGAGGTCACTAAACCTAATTCATACAACTGCATCAATGCAAAGAGCAAAGGATGCCTTGACCAATCTAACTCCAGGAGCTGCAGCTAGTGGTGACTTTGATTTTTCTGATGATGAGGACAGCTTTGGTGACAATCTACAGGTGGCCACTACTTCACAGACTGGGACTTCTGTGGTGCCTCCTAGACCTAGATGGCTTTCTCAGGATGGTCATGGAAGAATCAACCTGGATGCTGCAATCACTAGACAGTACAATGAAGCCTCCTTGGCTCATGAATCTGTTAGTGTTGACAACAAGCCTTTCTACAAAGCCATTATGGACTCTTTGGAGATTCAAAGGCTACAAATGTTGCAGACCAGGATGGAAGCAAGGGACATCAAGAACTCTATTGAGAACTTGAAGGATACTACAGCAAGGAGGCTTGATGAGAAGCTTCCCTCTCTCACTGTATCCAAGATGAACAGGTTTTTCTCCAAGGAACCTGAAGTGTCCTCATCTTTGAAGACTCTTTCCTCTAGAGTGGACAAAGTAGAGGCTACACTTTCTCAAATGCAAAAGGAACATGAGAAACAGACTCAACTCCTAACTCAACTTTTGGCAGCTCAGGGGCTCCCTATCATCTCTCTTGATGATAACAAAAAGAGGGAGAAATCTAAGGAGCTTGATATACAAATAACAAAGGTTTTGGTCCTAGCCATTTCCTTACCAGAAGAGCCATTAGCTATGGGGGAGTCAGGGAAAAACAAGCTTGATGGCATTGACCTAATTCAGCAAGCATCACTGAGGCTTCAGCTTCCAAAATAGATACAAGACCACTGGTCTAGCATAGATGCAAGGGTCAAGAAAATTGCTGAAACTTCAAAGACAAATCAGCCATCAACGGATCAAGCTACCTCTACAGAACCATCAACAAATGCAATGGTGATAGTATCAATGGAGCCACAGTTCAAGAGTTCATATGTTATAGAACCCCTTTAACATGGAGTCTTTCAAGATTCAAGAAATGAGAAAGGGCAATCTTCATGCTTTAGGGATGTGGATGCAAGAGGGATATCTCCATTATCACCTGCCAAACCCAAGGGTAAAAACATTGCAAGGATATTTTATCCTCCACCTAAGCCAGATGAGTTCAAAGTCCTAGGGAAGCTGATCACTGATAGCAAAGAGAGCAATCATCCAAGCATAAGGAACAAAAGGGCCATCATCTACAGGGATAACAAGGAAATTTGCATTTGGGTTGGTCACCCAAATTTTGCTAAGGCCAAAGCTGAAGAATCTGAAAGGGCAGCAATGCAAGCACTTGCAGTTGCTCAATCACTTGAAGATGAAGAAACCCTACAGGAAGAAAAGGCTAAGGATGAAGCTAAGGAAGCTGGAAAGCAAAGGAAGAGTGTAAGGCAACCAAAGGCTAGAGCTAAAAGGAATCTGAGCTTTGATAAAGATGATTCCCAGGACACTGCTCAAGACTCTCCCACAACAATTGCACATCAAATTCCTGTTGATCTACCTCTTGAGGGAAAGCTGGCTTGTGATCCTGCACATCCTGTCAACTTTCATGATCAACCAATAGTGCCAAAAGAGGAGCCTCTTGAATTTGACGAGGCCTACTTTCCAAAGTTCCTATTTGAGAAGGATCAACCAATCAAGACAAAGAAAAGGGTTGTCAAGGCAAAGCCAGTGTTTGTGAGAAAGCCACAACCTCAGAAACCCCCTGCAAATCCAGAGGATTGCATGTACATTGCTGACATCAGGGAAGAATCCAGTTTACATCTTGATATAGACAACCTGGTGGAAGTAAGGGGCATTGCAGCTTCTCAAAAATTGTCTGAGAGACTAGTTTTTATATTCAAGGGTGGTAGAGAACAAGTGTGGCCTCTCTACAGAATTTTAGGAGAAGAGTATCAAACACTACTCTCAGTGTTTAGATGCTTGAAGAAGGACTTTGGCTTCACCAAAACAGCCAAGTCTGTGGTGGTCTCCAAAATTTGTCAGATAAAGGCTAGCTGGAACAAGCCTGAGGCTCTTCCCAGGATTCTTAGAGTGCCCTCAACAGGAAAGAAGATCCATCTTCAACCATACTGGATGATGGAATTTAAGGACAAGGACAATTGCAGAAGATTCTTCAGGATGGAAGACCAGCTGGATAAGGCATCAAATCAAACTCTAAAGTTTATGCAATCCATGCTTGGTGATCAAGATGAAGAAGAGAAGATCTTTTATAGAAGGCTACAGGTCCAAATTGAGGAAAACAACTCAAAGTGAGGGAAGAAGACTATGCCACAAAGGAGACACAGATGAATCATTTGCTCAGACTAGAGGAGCACTTTTGGGCATTAGTCTTGTAAGTCTTGTATTTTGTCTAAAACATTATGAAGCTTAATGCATTTTCTACTTTTGTAATTTATGATGTATCTGAGTGTTTTTGTTATCATCAAGTCTCTTGATTTATGGCTGTTATTCTATCAGTCATAAATTGGGGGAGATTGTTAGGAATATGTTGTTCTTGATGATAAACATAAAACACTTAGTAGAATTTGTGTAAAGTAATTTGTAGCTGTCAACGGAATGGTATGCTTTGCAGCAATCCGTTGACAGGAAGCTCATCAACGAAATGAGTGATGTAGCAACTGCATTGTACAATACTTCATAGTTTGATATGCATTTTGTTGTAGGTATTAGATAGGTTTTCTAAGTCATGTTGACTAAGTACTAGATAGGCAAAATAGGTTGGTGAATTGTAAATATATTATGCCTTGTAATTTTGCCTAAGTGAAGACATGTCAACGGATTGAAGATTGCTCTATCAACGGAATGAAGATTACTCTATCAACGAAACGAGGAATACACTATCAACGGAATGAAGAATAAAGCTATCAACGAAACACATCTCCCTACTATCAACGAATCATTGTTGCTTTTCTGAATAGTTGACAAAGTGATAGTGACAGTTCTCTGACTTTTCAAAAGGTGATGTAGAAGGGTACAGTGCATTGGAAACCATTAAAATGGACATTGGAAATAAGGAAACATCCCAGTTTCCAATTGGGTTCTTGGAATGAATTATTATATGCAAAAGACAAGGATACTCAAGAACCACTGGACAAAGGGATGAAAAGCAAACTATTGGCGGTTACTCATTGTACTTTTAGTGTAGCCAAAAATAGAGTTGTAAACTTGGGTTTATATAACCAAGTGTAGCAGTTACTTTAGAAGTAAGAGAAGAAAAACAAACAGATTGTATTAGCTATCTTTGAGAGCATACTTCTCTACATTCTTGTAACTGAGCAGCTGTGTACATCTTTGTATCACAGATTATTTCCGCAATAAAAACACTTCAGTTGGATCATCAAACAATCCAACTGAATTATTTACTTCTTGTGTTTTTATTTAATCAGTTCAGTTTTCATTATTTAATTTCAAGTTCAAGAAAATATCTAGAATTGTATTCAACCCCCCCCCCCCCCCTTCTACAATTCTGTTAGGTCATTTGGGATTAACAGTAATAATTCAATATTTATATTTTAAATAGTTATTAATTAAGTGAATATTATTTTGAATATTCACTTCAGTGGAATATTATTGAATAATAATTCAATATTTATTATTTGGATATTTATTCAATATTCCAAATATGATTTAAAAATCATAGAACCTTATTTAAATATTACGAAAGGTTCCAATAGTTATTTATAGTGTTTTCTGATCTCAAAAGGATTTATGAGAATAGGGTAGGGGTTCCCAACTACTTTAATTATTTATCTCGAATGTTGATTTTGATTTGAACTTATCAAAAATTGGGAATCCATCGCAGGAAGTGAACATATGATTTCACTTGCCTCTTTCATTAAAAGGGAGTATGTTTTCGAGTTCTGATTTATCAGAACTAAAGGTATTTTACAAAAACTCCCAGGTCGTAATTTCAAAATACGTGATAATCATCTGTAGTTTCGTTGACTGATGTCAACCCACACTGTGACTTACTCCCTTCAATTACTCTAGAGTAAGAAAATCTGAACTGTTGCAAATTTTTGACAAGTATTCTGTACTTGGGGGAATCAGGATTAAATTCTGATTCCCGTTTCATTGATTTTTCATCTGGGACTGGAAGGGCATACACGACAATGAAACAGGTGTCGGGGTAGTGACCATAATTATCAAGGCTTACCCGGTGATGAAACAGGCGCCGAGGTAGTGACCTTGCGTGCAAAGGCTTACACGGTAATGAAACAGGTGCCGATGTAGTGACCTTATAGCACAATGGGCCTGTATGCGGCCAGGGTATTAACCGAATAGGAAGTCGTCCTTCTACTAGTAGAAAAGTTACGATACAACGGCTGATCACCGTGTATCGGGTGTTCCAGTATATCCCCTTC
This sequence comes from Heracleum sosnowskyi, assembly GCA_030848705.1. Lineage (NCBI taxonomy): Eukaryota > Viridiplantae > Streptophyta > Magnoliopsida > Apiales > Apiaceae > Heracleum > Heracleum sosnowskyi. The sequence continues at coordinate 83,535,845 of CM061243.1, read as the reverse complement.
CCTCCAATTGGAGTTGTGTTGCACATTGTACGAAAGCCTAGGCGCTGAGTTACTGATAATGTGGCAGTGATGAGTAATGATGTTCCTCATACAGTAGTGGTACTGTATGGCATGTTTTGATGAAAAGAATGTTTAAACATATCGTTCTGTATATGAACGGAGTTTCAAAGGTGTTCATTACTGATATTTTACAGTATTTCGAACCGTATGAGATATCTAAATAGATATGTCTGTATACATGTTGAGAAGATATTTAAGAGATACAGTATGATGAACTGTATAGTATTTTGAATCAATGGATGGGCTTTAAGCCTTGATTCCATTATTTGATATCTATTTTAAAAGATATGATTTTAATCTTGGTTCATTATATCGATACCAAGGATTTCTAAATGAATTACGAAAAGTAGTTGAGTATGATTATAAGTCATACGGTATTTTGAACGGTAGACTATTTTGGGGTCGAACCCTAGTAGTTTTTAAATATGGGTCCTATATGGATTATCTACCTGAAAGGTTTAAAGATTTAAACTAGGATAGATTTCTTGCTGAGCGCTATTAGCTCATTCTTGCTTTATTAAACCTTTCAGCATGAAGAAAACATTGCCGATTCACCTCGTGTTACAAGAACAATGGAATGGAGAGACCACCCTTGAGTTAGTTCAGCAAGATGGATACTGTCGGAGTTAGTAGAACAGTTGCGAACTGAATTAGTAAGAATTGTTTTCGAGTAGGTTTGTATTATTAAACCTTGTATAGAACATTGAGGTCTATTATTGTAACTTCGGGTAGAGGTTGTAAATAATAGATGAGATCCTGGATAGTACATTTGAGTTGTAATAACAAATGTTACTTTGTTGCTCATTTCCAAGGCTATAACTTGTGTGTGTGTGCGTAAGTGATTGGGGTCTTTGGAGTTGTATTATTAGAATGTTGTAAGTAATGTAGGAATTGTATAATTGATGGAGCGTGACAACCCATATTCCTGACCCCGGATCTGGGGGTGTTACAGAAATGGTATCATAGCATTAAGTTATAAACTTGGATATGAGAGTGTTAAGAGTTATATCGAAGTAAGAAAATGACGCGAGAACTCATATAGAGCTCGTTAAATGGACTACCGGAAGTAGTGCCATTGAGGATGTTAAGATTAAAGAGTTTAGTGGGGACTTATCGGAGGACCGATAGGACCGTGGAAGATCATCATAATGATGAGAAGGACGTTTAGAATTGTACACGGATTATCAAAGACATTAAGATAAGACGCAGAACAGAGTCTCAGTTGTAATTGGGGGAAGGTCGGAATGGCCAATACCAATGGATAACTTGACTTAGTAAGAATTCCGATTGTCGGACGAGGGAACAATTGACCTCCAAGGATGTGAAACTTGTTTAGCGACTGTGATGGATACGAAACGGGAAGTACCTAGTGTACAGAATATCCCTGTTGTCACCGAATTCGAGGATGTATTTCCAGAAGATCTTCCGGGGTTACCACCCGATAGAGAAATAAAGTTGCTATAGAATTAGCTCCAAGAACGGCGCCAGTTTCGAAGGCCCCGTACCGACTAGCACCAGTCGAGATGAAGAAATTAGCCGCTCAATTGTAGGAATTGTTAGGGAAAGGAATGATAAGACCAATTGCGTCACCGTGGGATGCACCCGTGTTATTAATGAAGAAAAAGGACGGCAACATGAGGCTGTGCATAAACTATCGAAAGCTGAATATGCTAACTGTTAAGAATGAATACCCCTGCCAAGGATCGGTGATTTGATCGATCGGCTGCATGATGCAGTTAAATTCTCGAATATTGATTGAGAACTAGATACCACCAGTTGAATATTAAACCTGAGGACGTACCCAAGACTACGTTTCGCACCAGGTTTGGACACTACGAGTTTTTAGTAATGTCGTTTGGGCTGACGAATGCCCTTCCAGCTTCCATGGACTTGATGAATCGAGTTTTCAAGAAGTATTTAGATAATTGTGTCATAGTGACATCGCCAATATTATGGTTTACCTCAAAGACCGAGGAAGAACATGTAGAACGTTGGAGGATAGTGTTAGAAGCACTGAGGAGGGAAAAGTTATATGCCAAGTTCTCAAAGTGCGAGTTTTGGCTAAAGTGCGAGTGCTGGTTGACCCTGCTACGATAAAAGCTGTTTCGAACTGGGAAAGACCAACCTCCTCAACCGAGGTGAGAAATTTTGTGAGATTAGCCGGATATTACCGAAGATGTGTACAAGATTTCACTAAAATAGCAGCCCCACTGACCAGACTTACTCAAAAGACTGAAAAGTTGAATGGACCGAGAAATGTGAGAAAAGTTTCCAGGAATTACAGAAGAGACTAGTCACCGTCCTGTGCTGGTACTGCCAGACGGGAAGGGAGATTTTGTGGTCTATAGCGACGCATCGCATAAAGGATTAGGGTGTGTGCTTATACAACACGGAAAGGTAATTGCGTATGCATCCAGACAAAAAAAGCTAAGGAAATGTTATAAGTGGCCGGATAAATAAAAGGATTTATCGATTGGTAAACGAATATTGGATATGTCAGAAAATGAAGGTAGAACAAAGACCTAGTTGACTATCACAGTTAGTAGAGATTCCTGATTAGGAATGTAATGTTACTGTAATGGATTTTGTGATAGGATCAACAAGAATCAAGTCGAACTATGACGTCAATTGAGTTATAATTGATGGATTAAAAGAGTCTACTCATATTTTATTATTAGCGAGAGACCATAAATCGAAGAGTTACGAAAGAGATAGTTGGGTGACATGAAGTTCCAGTCACCATCGTGTCAGATAAGGACCAATGATTAAACTCCAGATTCGGGAGTAGTTTTCCAAACGTGTTTGGTGACGAGATTGAGTGCGAGCACTACGTAGGATCCGCAGACCGATGGATAGACCGAAAGAAACATTTCAGACAACCGACGTTACGGTAAGTGTGGTACTGCCGATTGCAAGAATAATCGAATGTTGATAGAAAATGGGTGTATAAGAATACAACCAGAATTGGCTTATATAAAGCGCACGGTAAATATCACATACCGGAATGAGTAAGTGTTGTAATGAACGAGAGGGTTGAAGAGTCAACCTGGAAACTGGAGATTTCTATATTAGAAAAGTAATCTAGGCTATTTTCTTAGATTCCGGGGCGGAATCCTTTTAAGTAGGGGAGACTGTAATAACCCCAAATTTTGGACTTAGTTAAAAAATTTTGATGAATAGTAAATGTCGATGAATAGTGAATTTGCTGATGAAAAATATTTCAGACCACACTATATAAAAGACATGGAATGAATGTTTCGAAGTTATATTAGTGATGTATAAGGAGAATAAGTGTATGTAAACGCGATCAGAATCAGAAGATTTCCATTCGAGTTTTAAATCACTATTCACTGGACAATCAAGGATGTATTGATTTGATCGTTTTGAGAAAGTATGTAGAATGAGAAATCCATGATCATATCTTAAACCAAGGTAAGAAATCTAGGATCATATATTAAGCCAAGGTAATGGAAAGATCAAGGAAGTATCTCCTAACATTGGTACAGAGAAACATTTTTAAAAATCACTTGAACCTAGCGCGAAACAGAAGCGTAACGAATTATGGATTGAACCCTAACCGAAGGGGAAGTATCATATAAGATCATCGAGTGCATCATATAAGAGGATCGATGATACGAGAAATGACATAAGCATGACACATGAGGATGACATAGGTGTGACAAAGTGATGACAAGGTGATGAATCACCACCTTGTCACCACTTTCACCACAACACCACAACAAGATGACATGTGTCCATGGGGTGACTAAACACATCCTAAACCACACAAATGAGAAGCTGGTCATTAGGATTGTTTTGACAAAAGATATGAAAAGAAAAACCAAGCAAATAACCATCTTCTCCATTTTCTTCAAAATTCTGCCCAGCTTGACCATGGTGGAAAGAAAAATTCATAACTCAAGTTCTACTCATCCTAAAATCACCAAATATGAACCATAGCTCCCTCACTATATACCCAAGGTACGTTCAAAGAAGTGTAGCATGGTTAAATATTGGATCAAAGTTGAGTCATGAATAGTAAAACTCATGAATTCTTGTTTTGTTCTTGGATTTTGAGGTTTGTTAAGGATGATTAAGGATCAAGGGAGAGCTTACAAGCTATTTAAAGTCCATATTGAATATCAAGGAAGGTATAAACCTCTCACACCTTTTATTTATGCTTTGATTATGATGATTATGTGATGATGTTTAGTAATGGTATGATATTAAGGATGAATACATGATTATGATGATGTTTAGTGGTTAAATTATGGTTAAACTTATGAACAATGGTATGAACATATTTAGGTAGAAACCTAGAGGATTGACATGAGACAATTGGTGTATGGTTGTTTTGTTGTTGATTGGTAATTAGTTGAGTGTTTAAAACACGGGAATCACGATTAAGCGTCGTTACCATGTCGGATTTTCATAAGATTATTTAGGCAGAAACCTCGGGTAACTTCATGACATGAAAGCAATACACACTGACCATTTTCACACATTTTGTTCTATTCTTTCTCTAGATTGCGCATGCGAAAACGGTGTGTCATTTCGGTTAACGGTTAAGGAGACATGAGCGTTTTAGTGAAAGGCGTGCGAATAGTAACTTTCCGTAGCTCATCCAAGTTTGAGAATACATTTTACCAAGTTAAACCACTGTTTTGAGATCAAAACTTTTATGATAAATATTAAAAATACTCAAGATGATTTTAGAAGTGGTTTCGCATTTAAATGTGAATTTTCCGATTTACTAAAAGTGTTAGAGTACGAGCCGCGTAATAGTGACTCTATGAAAAGTCAACTCTAGGGTACTACTTTGACCAACCGTTGTGACTAAGATAAAGGATTATTTCGAGTCGATTAGAACACGAACATTGTTGAGGAATAACGTGGCTACATGATGTCTTTGACTTATGGTTGACTTAGAGTGAATTGTTATGAGCAAATGATTACGCTAGGGACTGATCGAGTATTTCTTTGTTTATAGATTTCCCGACAAGTTCTTGAACCCCTAACAACCAAGGATCCGAGGCAAGTTGTTCGCACAAAATCACGCAAGCGTACGCGGTCACAAGTAATACAGGATTAGTAAAGTTCGTTCCCACAGAGACTGCTTTGGTTATAATAGTTTAGCACTTGTGCAACAATGTATGGTTATTATTCAATGCTAAGACAATTATCAAAGATTGGGTTTTGATTAACTAATGAGATTATAATTAACTAAAGAAGAGATTGCTGTAAATTTACTTATGAGAATAAACATGGGATCCTAACTTCATTAAATACTTCATCTAGAGCCTTTTGTCTTTAATCAATGCATGTGACGGTTGTGACAACTAATCGAATAACACGAAATCAGTACACGCTACCTTTCAGTATACGTATACCAAACTACTCAAACATCCACAAAAGAGATAGAAGTTGGGTAGACACCAATTATGCTTAGACCCTATATGTCTATAAGATTTGAAAACATAACGGTTTAATGAGCAAGTTATCCATTCAGATTACATAGGACAGGTAAGATGATTAAAATTACCTACAAATCATGCATGACAAACATACATAAACCTATGCTAGCATGGCAAGTTCTAAACCTCTATATCCACTTTCGCATTCAATAGAGATTAACAAATAATCTTAGATGTTAGCTACTCATCCAAGAAGAATAATCACAACCAAACTAGGTTATCAAGAATACATCACACACAAATCTTTAAAACAATTAACTATTAGAATCCATAAATAAATCCGTTAGAATCCCACGACGACGATTAGTTCATATTCGAACCGTTCATCATCGTGGGTTCTGATGATAACATGATAGTAATATGTCTGGAAAACTTGATAGAATAACTAGGGTTTAGAAAGAACAACGAGAATCCAAAGTATCGCCTAATTTAGAAGAATACAAAGATTAGATGAAAACTAGGTCTTCAAAAATCAGCCGTCTTCTTGTTCTCCTCACCGGTGGATGAATATGAATGTATGTATCTTGATATATCTGTGTATCCCTCAGAAAACGTCCACCGGTTACTTATAAAGACTTAAGGCTAACAACTATGGCAAGTTTCCTTTTCTGACCACAAAACTGCAGTTTTCAGCATTCTTTACGCGCGGGCGCGCGGGAGGCGGCGCGGGCGCGCCATGATTTCTGTCAGTTGCAGCGCGGGCGCGCGGGAGGCGGCGCGGGCGCGCCGTGGTTTCTGTCAGAAAAATTCTAAAATGCTTCTTTTGCCATTTCTTTGCCCATTCAACATTCACAATTGCTTGATCTTCATACACATGCTTAAACACCACCTAACGATCATAGAATCACCACATCTCTGCGGATAAAGGAACTCTACAAATACTAAACAAAACACATTAAAAACAACACGTACTTGAGAATAGAACGATCAGATTAAGCCAATTTAGGACGATCCAAGTAGATATGAAATCCACTTATCACAAGTTTTCTCATTCCATGTTATATTTTAAATTACAATATTCTGTTGATGTATATGCATATGATAGATGCATGCTAGTTTGTTAGGAATATGTTGTTCTTGATGATAATTATAAAAACACTTAGTACATTTTGTGTTAAGTCAATTTTGTAGCTGCCAACGGAATGGTATGCTTTGCAGCATCCGTTGACAGGTAGCTCATTAACGGAATGGTAATGTACAATACTTCACTAATTGATAAACAATTGTTGTAGGTATTAGATAGGTTTTCTAAGTCATGTTGACTAAGTATTAGATAGGCAAAATATGTTGGTTAATTGTAAATATATTGTGCCTTGTAATTTTGCCTAAGTGAAGACATGTCAACGGATTGGAGATTACACTGTCAACGGATTGAAGAATGTACCATCAACGGATTGAAGAATAAAGCTATCAACGAAATACATCTCACTACTATCAACGGATTACTATCACTTTTCTGAACAGTTGACAAAGTGATAGTGACAGTTTTCTGACGGATCAAAAGGTGATGTAGAAGTGTACTTTGCATTGGGAGCCTTTAAAATGGTCACTGGGAATGAGGAAACATTCCAATTACCAATTAAGTTCTTGAGTGGGATCAGAATAAGCATGAAGACAAAAGACAAGATCTCCAAGGACCATTGGACAAAAGGAATGAAAAGCAAGATGTTGGCGGTTACCTTTAGTACTTTTTAGTGTAGCCAAAAATAGCATTGTAAACTTGGGATTTATAACCAAGTGTAGCAATTCATTTTAAGTAAGAGAAGTGAGATAGAATAATTTTGTATTAGCTTTCTTTGAAGAGCACTCTCACTCTACATTTGTAACTGAGCAGCTGTGCTACGTTTGTAACACAGATTATTCCCACAATAAAAACATCTCAGTTGGATCCTCAAAACATCCAACTGAAATTTTATATTTGCTTGTGTTTTTATTTTCTCTGTCAATTTATTTAAATGTTGTTTTATGTTTAAAAATATCTAGAATTGTATTCAACCCCCCCTTCTACAATTCTGTTAGGTCATTTTGGATTAACAATTGGTATCAGAGCAAGCTCCTAACATACAAGGAGTTTAAAGATCAAGGCCAAAATAGAAACCATGGTGAAGAAGGATGCAGGTGTAGAGATACTAGTTCTAGATAAGGACGATTACTTTCACTGGAAAGTAAAAATGCATCTACATCTCATGTCTATGGATGAGAGACATGTAGACTGCATTGAGAAAGGTCCACACGTTCCCAAGAAGTTTGCATCTAGAGTTGGATTGCCAGATGATGCTGAAGATGTAGAAATTCCAAAGCCTGTCTCAGAATGGACTGTTGAAGATATTGCAGAAGTCCATAAAGATAAAAGAACCATGAACATTTTGTTCAATGGCTTGGAGCAAGAAGTATGGGACACTGTTAGAACACTCTGTGAAGGAACTGAGCAAGTAAGGGAGAACAAAATGCAACTCCTCATACAACAATATGAGCACTTTCATTTTAAAGCTGGTGAAACCCTAAATGACACATTTAGTAGGTTTCAAAAACTTTTGAATGGATTAAAGTTGTATGGGAGGGTCTACCAAACCAAGGATTCAAACCTCAAATTTCTTAGAGCTCTTCCAAAAGAGTGGAAGCCTATGACTGTTTCTCTGAGAAACACTCAAGAGTACAAAGACTATACTCTTGAAAGGCTTTATGGAACTTTAAAGACATATGAGTTGGAAATGGAGCAAGATGAAGAGATTGAGAAGGTGCAAAAGAAAGGTGGATCTATTGCATTGATTGCATCTGTGAACCAACTGGAAGATGACAATGAAGAAGCTGCAAGAGCCACAACTAGTCGAGCTAGTTGTAGGAGTGATGTTAGCAAGGGTAAAGGCAAGATGACAGAAGAAGAAGAATAACCAGCCAACTTGGATGACTTAGATGAGATTGATGAGCACATTGCTTTTCTTTCAAGAAAATTTTCTAAGTTTAAATTTAAGAGAAACTCATAAGCAAGGCCACCAAGGAGAGACTTTCAACCTAGAAAAACTAATTGGGTTGAAAAATCTAAGTCTAAATGTTTCAACTGTGGAATGATTGGTCACTATGCTGGAGATTACAGAAAGCCTAAAGCTGAGAAGGGCAACAGGAAAATTGAGCCTGTTGATTATAAAAAGAAATACTTTGAACTTCTCAAGCAAAAAGAAAAGGCTTTCATGTCCCAAGAGTATGATTGGGCTGGTAATGGTGAAGATTCAGATGATGATGTTGAGTATGTCAACTTGTCTCTAATGGCTAACAATCATGAGCAGGAAGCAAGTTCCTCTAGCTACCAGGTAACGACTACTATTCCTTCTGAGCTTTCTAAAGAGGAATGCAATAGTACAATTAATGAGATGTCTACTGTATTGTATAATTTGCGTGTTACTCTTAAATCACTTACCAAAGAGAACTCAAGAATTAAAGAGACTAATTTGTTCTTAAGTGATAGAAATGCCATGTTGGAAGCACAGCTCATTGAGTTTGAGAAAATGAGGTGTGTTAGTAGGGATGCTAAGCTGGAACTTGAGAAAGTGTTAAAAAGGGAAGAGATTCTTAAAACACAACTACAAATGTTGCCCAGTAATAATCTATTGTAGAAGGGGGGTTGAATACAATAGTATAAGATAATCGACTTCTTTATGTATATATCACAAATATGAAAAGAAAGATAACAGCTTTATTAAATCTGATATAAAACTGTTACAAACTCTCTCAAGAAATTCTGATGTTCTTGAGAGCTGCTAGCTTACAAAAAACTCTCTCAAAAAATTCTATGTTCTCGAGAGCTTCTATTCGATTATGTTTTCGTTACTTTCGAATTTATAAATCGAAACCAAGACTGTGTTTATATACTACACAGCTTCTCTATCAATGATAAGTCCTAATCAATTACAAAGATTGAAACCTGATCCATAATTGATAGCTACATACTAAAAACCAGGAACCGACAAAATAAACTTCCATGTTTAACTAGACTCCAAATATAACTCGAAGTAGGAATCCTGATCAGCTTCCAGTCCTGATGATCAATCCTGATCCCAGTCCTGATATGCCTTCTGATCCTGACGACCATGTAATCCTGATGACGTCAGCAATCCTGATCAGTTGAGTCTAGCTCCTGACGATCATTGAATTATGATCTAACAATCTCCCCCAATCTCATACTTTGTGAAATAAAGTATAGATTCCAAATATTCAATGATGTCAAAAACATATATACAAAATGTACAAAATCTACAGCAACAACTTATCTGTTTAGATTCTTTGATAGAACAAATTCATCTTCAAGAAGTTGGATAATAGATTTTCTTCTTTTTCTTCAAGAATTTGAATCAGTCTTTCCTTAAGAATTCTGAGTTCTTCATCTTCCTCATTAATCTGGTAGATAGCTGCTCTGAGATTCAATATGGAGTTTCTCTGAAGACTATGCTCTTCAAGCAAAAGATAAGCAATTTCCTTCCCATCAGGATTGAGAATAAGATGAGTCATGCCAAAATTTACTTCTTTAACAGCAGTATCCCTTTGCATTTCCACATCCTGACCTCTTTGATTTAAGTACATGGGAATGTAATTACCATTGAAATTACTGTTTCCATCCAGTCTTCTTCTTATTGTTGACAAAATCATGTCACTCCATTCTTTGCATATTTGATTCTTCGATCTCAAAAGATAATGAACATATTTCAGTTCCTGTGTAGTTTCACTACGCCATAAGTGGGTAACTGTAACGCTTTTTGAAGTGTTACAAAAAACAAGCGTTACGGTAGATGGCATTTTGTAACACTACTCAAATACAGTTACATTAGTTACTACGTAGTGTTACAGTTGACGTATTTATCAATTAAATAAATAATAAATTATTATTAATGCCACTTGGCACTCCTGCGTGGCACGAGGTGGAGGTGGTTCCCACATTAATTAATTAATTATTAATTAATAATTAATAATTAATAACTAAATAATTAATTAATTAATTAAGTGGGCCCCACAAGTGGACCTCACAAGCGGGCCTCACAAGTGGGCCCCACATGTGGGCCCACATTAAAAATTAATTAATTAATTATTAATTAATTAATTAATAATAAATAAATAATTAAGTGGGCCCCACAAGTGGGCCTCACATGTGGGACCACATTAAAAATTAATTAATTAATTAATATATAATAAATAAATAATTAAGTGGGCCCCACAAGTGGGCCCCACATGTGGGCCCACATTAAAAATTAATTAATTATTAATTAATTAATAAATAATAAATATATAATTAAGTGGGCCTCACAAGTGGGCCCCACAAGTGGCCTCACAAATGGGGCATATGTGGGCCCACATTTAAAATTAATTAATAATTAATTAATAAATAATAAATAAATAATTAAGTGGGCCCACATGTGGGCCCCACAAGTGGGCCCAACATGTGGGGCCCACAAGTGGGCCCCACAAGTGGGCCCAACATGTGTGCCACATTAAAAATTAATTAATTATTAATTAATAAATAATAAATAAATAATTAAGTGGGCCTCACAAGTGGGCCCCACAAGTGGGCCCCACAAGTGGGCCCACATTAAAAATTAATTAATTAATTAATAATTAATTAATAAATAATAAATAAATAATTAAGTGGGCCCCACAAGTGGGCCCCACAAGTGGATCCCACAAGTGGACCCCACAAGTGGGCCCACATTAATAATTAATTAATAATTAATTATATAATAATTAATAATTAATAACTAAATTAACAATTAATTAATTAAGTGACAAGTGGGCTCACATTTCTCCCCCAAAATGAAATTAGTGCGGCATTTTTCCCCCCAAAATGAAAATAATTGAGGCTCATGAGCGGCATTTCCCTAATTCACATCTAACATTTCCCTAATTGACGACCTCTCTCTCTCGCCGCCCCTCGCCGCCCTCTCCCTCTCTCTCTCCCCCCCTCCCCTCTCTCTCTCTCTCTCTACGCCTCTCCCTCTCTCACTCTGAAGATATATCAACAATCTGAAGAATCTGAAGATAGCTGGCGAATTAGGGTTTCAAATTAAGGTAAAAATTGGGGGTTTATTTCTCTCTCTCACTCTCCCTCCCTCCCCTCTCTGTCTCTCTCCCCCTCTCTCTCCCTCTCTCTCACCCGCTCTCTGTCTCTCACCCGCTCTCTGTCTCTCTCCCCCCCTCTCTCTCTCTCTCTCCCCCTCTCTCTCTCCCTCTCTCTCTCCCTCTCTCTCACCCACTCTCTGTCTCTCTCTCCCTCTCTCTCCCCCTCTCTCTCTCCCTCTCTCTCACCCGCTTTGATAATATATGTTGTAACTTTTAATTGATTTGATGCTATATTTGATAATATATGTTGTAACTGAATTTTTATTTCCATTGAATAAAATGCTAAAAATGCTATATTTGATAATATATGTTGTAACTGAAATTTTATTTCCATTGATTTGTGTTATATATGCTATATTTTATTATACACTTGGCTGTGTAATCCTGTTTGAAAAATTGACCTCAAGTAGTATTACATGGTGATTAATGATAGAAATGGTCAGTAAAGCATACGGTTTAAATATAGTTAGAGACCATAGAGTTATCCCTGTCCTGTATTATCACAATTTTTTACTTGTAGGATCTTCTGTAAACACTAATATTATTCATGTTGTTGATTGTCAAGCTTCATAGGATTCTTGATACTACTAACTTACTTGATTGTTAGACTGATGTGCTGAACATGCCAGCTGAATGTTTTACTCGACAGGCCTGTACCTAGGTTTTAGTAATGGAGGGTGATTGGATAGGACTCCCAAGATTTAGTAAAGAATACGTAGAAGGGATAAAAGCATTTGTGGAGAATGCGTTTCCCCTTTTTTCCGTAGGTGATGAAATGAAGTGCCCCTGCAAGAATTGTAATGATCAAAATTGGCATCGTCAAGATGTAATTTATGATCATCTTATTTGCACGGGACCTTCCCCTCTACATGTCCACTGGATATGTGAGGTTTCGCAAAAGAAGGCACAAGGCAATAGTGACTTCATGGAATCTGAAACCGGGGATGGTTTCGGAGATAAATTAGAAGAGATGTTCAACTGCGTTGGCAAGAATTTTCAGAATGTAGAAGATGAACCAAATGCCGAAGCTAGAAAGTTCTCGCAACATCTCGAAGAGGGAAAACAGCCACTATATCCCGGTTGCGAGAAATTTTCTCGTTTAAGTTTCCTGATTAGACTTTATCATTTAAAGTGTATTCATGGAATTTCCAACTCCGGCTTTGGGGATTTATTACTGTTAATAAAGTTGCTGCTTATATTGCGCTTCGGGAACGTCAGAAGCAGAACCTTGAAGCTGATCCAATGATAGAGAACGACGTTGGTGAATCGAGTTTACAACCTGCAGATGAAGTTGTTGAAGCAGGTAATGCATGTGTATGCCTCATGAACTTTATATTAATATGATTATTAGAATTAATGTAGTAATGCGATACATTGAATGTTCCTTTATGTTTTGTATGCCTCGACAGGTCCTAAAAAACGCAGAGGACGATCAAAAATGTTAAAAGTTCATGCTAGGACTGTGAATGAAAAGGTAGTCATTAAGGTTAATAAAAAAGGTCAACCAATTGGGGACAGGAAGCTTAAGGCTGAGTTGAGCAATTTCTTGGGGACACTAGTCAAGGATCACGTGACGATTACTTACGTTAATTGGCATGTTGTTCCAGAAGAACTAAAGAAGTGGATGCTGGAATATACTTTGGTGACCTCTATTACCTTAACTTAAATTTACCAATGCTTTTTCACATATATGCATGGACTAAAGCGTTACAATCATGATACATTGCAGCAAAGGTATGTTATTCCGCAAGAAGGGGAAAAGTGGGTGTTAAAGACGCTGAATTCATTATGGAAAACACACAAGTCCCGTACGAAGACGAGGTTTTTTTCAAAATATGACAATGATGAGGAGAGGATCCAGAACAGGCCTGATCAAATTCCACTCGAGGAATTTAAAATGTTGTTAAAGTATTGGTCGGATGGGGAAGTTCAGGTACAAATATCTATGTATACATAAATATTGAGCCGAGTATTACAAATATCTGGTATTGGTTTAAATTATAAATTGATGCTCTTTGCTAATACTTTATTTATATTCTTGTCATCATATATTCTTGTCATCATATATTCTTGTCATCTTTGCTAATACTTTATTTAAATTGTATGTAGTTTATTTATATTTCTGTAGTCTTGTCATCATATAAAGTTGTATCTGACACTTGTATTTTTTCCCGTTACAGTCATTTGCTGAGGATAATAAAGCTCGTCGAAATTCCTATGTCGAGACTCACACTCTCGGTCCGAAGAGCTATGCTGAAGTTAAAAACAAGCTGGTATGATTAATTTGCTAAGAAACATGTACAAATTACCATATCATTTTATTACCTCTCAACTTAAAAACTAGTCTGCCATATTTGACATTATTATTTCTTGTATATTATGCTAGTAGAATTTATCGGCTAATCACAGAAATGTTATGTGTATGTTGTTTCTGATACATGCCAGAAAAATAAAGATCCAAATCATGCCTCCCCATCAGATGCTAGAATGTATCTAAAAAGTCGTAAGCGCAAGCCTGGGCGCAAGTACAAGTCAAATCAGGTTGAATTTCAGAAAAAAATGGTAAGTCTATCAATTTGTTTGTTATATATTTGAACTCATTTTACCTCCCAAAATATGATGAAACTGTCTATTGCAGGAGGGAATTGAGGATATGGTGAAACAAGGAAAGGATGCAGATGTGGTGTTTCCCAGAAAAAAGAATCGACCGGATTGGTTGGTGGGAAGGCAAGGTAAAACCGTTTCCTCCACAGACAAGCCGGCTGTTCCAGATACCTATGTTGAGGAGCTGACTGCGAAGATTACTCAGAATCTTCAGGATGAAATGGACGCCAAGGTCAACAAAAAAGTTCAGGAGAACATGGCTTGGTTCGTGAAAAAACTAGGAGAGGCGAATCCGGAGATGAAACTCGACCTTACTGACTTCTGCGCCACCCTTTCTAGCGATGCCGACGAAAATGGAACCCCTATCACTCCTGGCGGCGGAGCTACATCTTAAACACTTTACTATTTTAATCGTACTTTTGTAGTTACCATGTTTAATATTTATCTAGAACTGTTTTCATCCATGTTTTTGTTTGTCGGAGGTTGGATTGTTGGAGTTTGGGTTGACTGTATTTTGTTGGAGTTTGGGTTGATTGTATTTTGTTGGAGTTTGGATGTTTTTTGGATGGAAATACTGCATAAACAAGGCAGACTTTGTAAATTTTTTTTAATCTAGTGTTACATTTGCACTTGTGGTGTTACATTTGTCTAGTTACATTAGTAATAGTTACAGTTACATTATATATATGCAGTGTTACAATAGATGACGAAAAGTGTTACAATAGGTCACCTGCCACGTGGCAGCAGTGGGGCCCACAAGCACCACGTGGCACTGCCACGTGGGACCATGTGGGCCCCACTTGCTGCCACGTGGATGCCACGTAGATGCCACGTGGATGCCACGTGGATGCCACGTGGATGCCACGTGTCACTACATTAGCTTGCCACGTGTAAATATTTATCTGATATGTAATTGTCTAATGTAACCCTGGAAAGCATTACAGTAGGTTGATTTGTGGTTACATTAGATTTATAATGTAACAGTTTCTTACAGTTACAATAGGATCCTAAAAACGTTACATTAGGGGCCTAATGTAGCGGCCGCAGATGTAACCCCCCCTACCGTTACATTAGCCCTAATGTAACGGATTTTAGGCCTATTGTAACTGTAGGAGCGCGTTACAGTTGCCCACTTATGGCGTAGTGTTTTTATCAGCAGATCTTGAATAGATAGGATCTTCACACTACCATCTTTCATGAAGTACAGAAGCTTTTCTTTCTTGTCAAAACCATCATGACAATCTATAACTATATCAACAACTAGTAAATTGTTCAGGTTTTCAGAAGTTAAAGTACCTCCAATTTCAGTCAAGGAGTAAGGATCAACATATGACATATTCCGATATTCACCATCTCTGTGTCCAATACCTCCTCTTGAATTGCTTGACAATTGCTTCAGATTTGAAAACATCTTTAACCAGAGTGCTTTTGATCTAACCATCTCAGATAAATCAACAACACTTGAAGTGCTTGTAATAATTCCACCAGACTGAAAATTGATAAGTGTATCACAACTTAATGTGCTAATATGTTTCCACTTCTTATCCTTTTCCTTTTCAAAGGCATAGCTTCTTTTCAGTGAAGATTCTTGTCTGCTTGGGTTCCTCCACACTCTTCTGTTTGAGAGTTTAAGCCTTTGTACATAGAGATTGAAATCTCTATTTGTTGATCTTGTAATTTCATTTCTTCTGGCTTCTTCTTCTTCATCTACTTCCTTGTTGTGAGAATCAACAACAATAGATAAAATTATCAAGTCAATCTCTTGCAGAATTTCAGAATCATCAGGATCTTGAATATTATCAGGAACAACATCATGATTAGATTCTTCAATTTGATTTGTATTGAAGAGAGTTGATTTTCTTGATTTTCTTCTCAATTCAGGTTCTTCTTCAATATTTCCATCATCACCAAAAGTAGATCTGTCAGGAACTACTAGAGTTTGAATAGGTTCAGGAATTTCTTCAATTCTTAACCCTGTAGACCTTGTCTGTCTAGGTACTGTTTGATTTGAAGAACCTCTTCTACTTCTTCTAGCACCTCTCCTACCTCTGCCTCCTCTACCTCTAGTAGGAGCAGTATAGCTTTCCATTGTCTCTCTTTGTAGTCTCAAAAATTCTTCATGTGAGAGATCTGGATATTCTTCACTTGCTGTAGAGAGTGCTTTTCTAGCATATAATTGTTGAACTCTTTTATCAGTGTGATATAGAGTAACAATTCTGCCATCTTTTGTAGAAAACTTCTGGAATAAATTTGATGCATCTTCAGGATTATCAATAATCACATCTTCATCTCCTTCAGGAATTGTAGCAAGAATATGTCCATGACCAGGTGTCAGGATTTGTTCTTCCGTCAGGATCTGAGATTGCATCATTGTTCTTACTGTTTTAACTCCAGAATCAGAAACATGAGTTGACTGCGTTGTTTGACTTTGTGAAGTTTGAATTGTAGACTTCATAACAACAGCATCAGAGGTTTCTCCTTGTATCACTTTGTCACTACCATCATCTCCAGTATCATCATCATTATTCCTTAATACTAGATCAGGTGTGCATTTTGTCCGACTAACCTTCTCCCCCTTTTTGACATCAGGATTTGACAATAAATTCAAAATTAAGGAAAGAGAGGCTTGAATGTCAGTTACCTTAGTATCCAGAGAATCAATTCTTCGGTTGATTGAGGTTTGTTCTGAAACAACAGATTTCACTTGGGATTCTACTACCCTTAGCTGAAAAGCAGTAGGCACCTTTGTAAAATTATTAAAGATATCAGTCCTCACTTTGTCAGTTGAACTCTTGATAGAATCAATCTCACTTTTCAGGCTCTTGGATAACAGAGTTGTAGCCTTCAGATGATTCTTCAAGTCTTGATTCTCTATAGATTTCACTGCTTTATAGGCATGTTCAATAGCAGAAGAAAAACTGATAGATTCATCAGAATTGTGCCATGAATTGTTCCATTCATTCTGTCTAAATGCCTCAGCAGGATCAAAGGAAGGAATACAAAAATCTTGTCTCTAATCTTTCCCAGTGAAAGCTTTGCCAGCCATAAATGTACTTGATGAACCAAAATTAGTTCCAAGACTAATCTTGAGTGCTGTAGCAAGCTGTTCCTTCTCTTTTCGATTCTCATCATCATCACTATCACCAGAGTCATCATCATCAGTACTATGAGTATCATCAGGATCAGGAAGAACTATACCTTTCATTTTATCCTGTGAATCTGTGATAGGATGATCCATTGGTCTTGAACGAAGTGGCTGTATCAAAATAGGTTCAACATCAGGAGCACCACTAGCGTCAGGATGAACACCGTCAGGATTTGATATGCTTGCATCAGTATTTTCTACCAATGGCTCTTGTGGAGCTTGAGGTTCAGAAGCTGCTTCAACACTTTGAGTCAAAGGTTCTTGTGTGCTTCCCTCATAGACAGTGTCCTCGACCAATCTTTGAACTTCATCTGCACCAGAAATCCCTTGAGCAGTGTCAGGAAATTTCTCAGAAACTATAGCTTGGCCTGCATCTCCACTTTGAGAAGATGGTTCTTGTGTAGCTGGAATGTTGATGTCTTCATTCTCCCTTTGAGAAAATGGTTCTTGTGTGACCATTCCACTAGCTAAGCCTTCACCCAAACTTTGATTGAGTGGTTCTTGTGTGGTTGGATCATCAGAAAGAGCTGTTGAACCACTTTGAGGTTCAGGTTCTTGTGGGCTTGATCCTTTCAGTTTCTTCTGTCTTTGATAGACTAACTCTTCTGCGTTCCTTAGCTTTTCTATTGGATGTTTGATCCCAAGATTGGAAGCAGCAGAACCATACTTCTCCCATGAAATATCAACATGTCTTTTTGTTGGAGAGTCCTGTGCTGGAGAGTCTGAAATATTAACCACTTGACTTGGTGCAGCATCAGGAGTACTAACATCAGGATTTGCTTGAGCAGTAGAAACTGATTGCTCATTCAGAATAGAAGTGTCATGTACATCAGTATCCTGCTTCTTTTCTAAAGGAATATGATACCTGCTCTTTGTTAACTTCCTTTTCTTCTGTGGTGTAGACAATGGAACCATAGCTGCAGTAGCAGTATCAACAACTTCCTTTCTCACTTTCAGCACAGAGGATATAGGTAAATCATCCTCTGAGTCAGTCTCATCCCTGAGAACTAACTTTCTTTTTATAGAAACAACCTCACCTCCCTTTGCAGCTTTCTTGACCAGGACCCCTTGTACACCCCCTTGTAACTTCTTTTTAGTGAGTGGTGTAGAGGAAAAGTCCTTTGAACCTGATTGCCTTCCTGACACATCAGTTCGAGCTGACTTCTTTGCTTTTACAACTAAAGTCTTTTGAGAGACAATAGAGGTGGCAGTTGACTGTTTAGACTGTTTAGGATGAATGCTTGTGTTAGGAACAAGGTGGGTTGAGCCTTGCCCCATAGCATTAGAGATTAAACCATAACGAGTAGGCATTTTCCTATGTAAGAAAAACCTAACTTCATCAGGAATAAAAGCATTTCCTATGAAACCATTTGCCTTATCACTGTTGACTAAGGACTTAATATTATTCTCAATAATTCTACAAATTGGTAGAACTACATCATTCTCAAAAACAACATTAGGACATAAGTGATTAAATATCAACTATAAAAATCTAAGAAAACAGACAGAACCCAACTTATCTGATTTCCTATCACTTAAGGCTTTTAAAATAAAAGACCCATAATCAAACACTGTAGAATTGATAAGAGAGTACCCAATTTTGAGAGATCCTGATGGAAGAGCATCAAAATTTGATGTCTTGTTCAGGAAACAGCGGGTGATTGTATCAAAGAAGAAATTCTATTCCTTCTTAAGCTTTGTCCTAAAAAGGTTGCCATATCTCTTTACTTCACCATTGTAGCCCAGTTTCTTGACAAACTCAAATAGAGCAGAGTCTGAAATCACACTAGGAACTTTATCACCCAGAATAGGCAAATGCAACGCCTCTTCAATAACAGCAGGAGTGACATGATGAGTTACTCCATTTGATTCGAACTGCATCAGAATGGTTCCTGTAGAACTTTGACCAAAAACAACTGTGTTCCAAACCTGCATTACAGACTTAAAAGAAACACTTGCAGGCTCTGTTAAAGCATACTTCAATGGGCTTGAAGTAAGAAAATCTTGAATTATATGGAACTCAGTAGGCAATTCTTGATGGTCTAGTATGGCTACAAAGTTATTAGTGGCAAAAGTAATATCACGAATTACTGTTTGTTTGTTCATGAATGATGAAGACGCCATTTTAATGCTTTTGAAAACTCGAGAATTAAGATTTGAAGCAATTAGGGTATGAGAGCACAGAGAGAGATAGAAAACGAAAAACTGATGATGAGAGAGTAATGAAAGATGTAAAACACAAAAAAGGATTTTGTTAAAACAAAATATTACTCTCAATAACAGGTGGCAAAATATGATTTGTGCATAAATAATTAGTGGACAGATTACGTGTGTCATTAAATAAAACTGCACCGCTTTTTATGTGTATGAATATGTATATCTATATCAGTGCAACACACGCGCGCATACAGTTGTCCTACTAAAACTCAATCGTCCATTAGCAGATACGGACGAAAAATTAGGCACAAATTAAGCAATGAAATACTGACCTGAACATCAGGATTGACCAGTTGACTTCCTGTCAGGATTGCATCCTATCAGGATTTGATCAAAGAAAACATACCTTTCTGAATAACCATCAGGATTTGACAGTTATCAGGATTTCCTCTCTGTAGCTTTCCTCAGAAATTCTCAAAGTTCATCATTCCAAGTTCATTCACCAATTTATTGAAAGTAGCTTCAGGTAGTGGCTTGGTGAATATATCAGCTAGTTGTTGATCAGTAGGAACAAAGTGAAGTTCAATTGTTCCTTCCAGAACTTGTTCTCTTATGAAGTGATGTCGAATACTGATGTGTTTAGTAAGAGAATGCTGAACTGGATTTCCTGTCATTGCAATAGCACTTTGGTTATCATAATAAATAGGGATTTTTGAGTATGACAGGCCATAATCTAACAACTGATTTTTCATCCACATTATCTGAGCACAACAACTTCCTGCAGCAATGTACTCAGCTTCTGCAGTTGAAGTGGAAATAGATTTTTTCTTTTTACTGAACCATGAAACTAATCTTCCACCCAAAAACTGACAGCTTCCTGAAGTACTTTTCCTGTCTATTTTGCATCCTGCAAAGTCAGCATCTGAATAACCACATAACCCAAAATCTGATTCCCTTGTATACCAAAGGCCAAGTGTAGGAGTTCCTTTGAGATATCTGAAAATTCTTTTGACTGCAATCAGATGGGGTTCTCTAGGTTTTGCTTGAAATCTTGCACATAGATAGGTTGCAAACATGATATCTGGTCTACTTGCAGTGAGATACAATAAAGAGCCAATCATTCCTCTGTAGTGAGTTACATCTACCTCAGCACCTTGATCAGGATCAAGTTTGGTAGCTGTAGCTATGGGAGTTGTGGCAGGAGAACTATCTTGCATGTTAAACCTTGTCAATAAATTCCTTGTATATTTAGACTGATTGATAAAAATCCCTTCGTCAGTCTGTTTAACTTGAAGACCAAGAAAGTAACTCATTTCTCCCATCATGCTCATTTGATATCTTGACTGCATAAGCTTAGAAAACTTTTCACACAGCTTATTGTTTGTTGACCCAAAAATGA
Source organism: Heracleum sosnowskyi (assembly GCA_030848705.1). Classification (NCBI taxonomy): domain Eukaryota; kingdom Viridiplantae; phylum Streptophyta; class Magnoliopsida; order Apiales; family Apiaceae; genus Heracleum; species Heracleum sosnowskyi. The sequence goes on along the minus strand of CM061243.1, from coordinate 83,514,904 downwards.
TATCATCAACATAAATATGAACTAACAACAAGTCCTTACCATGATTCAAATAAAATAGAGTTTTATCAATAGCACCTCTTTTGAATCCACTTTCCAGTAAGAATAGAGCTAAGGTTTCATACCATGCTCTAGGAGCTTGCTTTAGTCCATAAAGTGCCTTATCCAATCTGTAGACATGATCTGGATATTTAGGATCAATGAAACCAGGAGGTTGCTCAACATAGACTTCTTCCTCCAGTTCTCCATTTAAGAAAGCACTTTTTACATCCATCTGGAAAACCTTGAATTTCTTATGAGCTGCATAAGCAAGAAATATCCTGATGGCTTCTAATCTTGCAACAGGAGCAAAAGTTTCATCATAGTCAATTCCCTCTTGTTGAGAATACCCCTTTGCAACTAGTCTAGCTTTGTTCCTGATTATCACTCCATCAGAATCAGTCTTGTTCTTGAAAATCCACTTTGTACCAACAATTGATCTATTCTTTGGTCTTGGTACCAATTTCCAGACTTCATTTCTTTCAAATTCATTCAGTTCTTCTTGCATTGCAGTAACCCAATCAGCATCTTTAAGTGCATCTTCAACTTTCTTTGGTTCCTCCTTGGATAGAAAGTTATTGTATAGACATTCATTCTGAGTTGCACTTCTTGTTTGAACACCTGCATCAGGATCTCCAATGATCAAATCAGGAGTATGATCTTTTGTCCATTTCCTTGCTGGTGTCAAATTGTTCCTTGAAGTAGATGCTCCCCCTGGATTGGTGTTATCTTGATTTGAAGAACTTGCTTGTCTTGAAGCTTCCCCTGAATTAATGCTATTTCCTCCTGAATGGTTATCAGGATCATCACTTGAATCAGTATCTGAAGAATTATGTCTTGATGATTGAGTTGACTCTGAACTTGTAGTAGATTGATGTTGCTCCCCTCAACATTTGCACTACTAGAAGTATCACTATTGGATGCATCATCAGTATTAGCACCATCAGTATCTGGTGTGTCATCAGGATTTGGTGACCCATCAGGATCTGATGTAATGACAGGATCTGATTCACTTTCTTCAGGTTCTTTGGAAACATCATTTTCAAAAACCAATCTATCATGAGAGTCTTCAATGATTCCAGTTATCTTCTTGCCATCAAAAGATACATGTATTGACTCCATGACAGTCCTTGTTCTCAAATTAAAAACTCTGAAGGCTCTTGATGCAGGATAGCCTATGAAAATTCCTTCATCAGCCTTTGTTTCAAATTTCCCTAGCTGTTCAAGATGAGTTCTGAGAACACCATGTCTGTTTATCAAAGTGAGATTCAGTGTATAGCAAGCTGTGTTGACTGCTTCTGCCCAGAAATATGTAGGTAACTTAGCTTCTTCCAACATAGTTCTGCCAGCTTCAATAAGATTTCTATTTTTCCTTTCAACTACTCCATTTTGCTGAGGTGTGCCAGGAGCAGAGAATTGTTGAATGATTCCTTTGTATTTGCAGAACTCTTCCATCTTTGAATTCTTAAATTCAGTACCATTATCACTTCTCAGTATCTTGACTTTATACTTTGTGGTTGTCTCAATCATTCTTACATGATCCAACAGAACTTCAGGAGTCTCATCTTTTCTGTGCAGAAAATACACCCAGGTGAATCTAGAATATTCATCAACAATTACAAGAGTGTACCTTTTCTTACTGATGGTCATGATGTTGACTGGACCAAATAGATCAAGATGTAGCATGTGATATGGTTCTCCAATAGAGGATTCTGATTTACTCTGGAATGATGTCCTTCGTTGTTTTGCTTTCTGACATGCATCACAGAGTCCATCAGGAGTATATAACACTTTTGGTAATCCTCTCACTAAATCTTTCTTAACCAACTCATTGATGTTGCTGAAGTTGAGATGAGAAAGCTTCTTGTGCCAATTCCAACTTTCATCTACTGACGCTTTACTGATCAGACAGGTAGGGGAGACATCAGTATTTGATTGAATGTTGGCTTCATATATATTACCATGCCTGTAGCCAGTCAGTGCTATCTTTCCTGTTTCTTTACTGACTACTTCACAATGTGTGGAATAGAAGTTGACATAATAACCTCTGTCAGTGATTTGACTAATACTCAACAAGTTGTGTTTCAGTCCCTTCACTAGAGATACTTTTTCAATGATGACATTTCCAATGATTATATTGCCATATCCCAAGGTTTGTCCAATGTTGCCATCTCCATAAGACACAGTTGGGCCAGCTTTTTCCTCATATTCTGATAACAGGGCTTTGTTTCCAGTCATGTGTACAGAACATCCACTATCCATGACTAACACATTTTTCTTTTTACCCTACATCAGAATAGAAACACACTAGTTAGAACACTTAGGAACCCATACATGTTGGGTTCCTTTTTCATGCAATTTATTAATTTTCACAGCAGAAGACTTTCTGACCATAGCAGTCCTGACAGGATTTACTCCATTGGGATTTGCTTTGTCAGTTTTAGTATTAACAAAAGCATGCTTCAAAATGACATTATCAACTCTATCAGACTTTGTACTCCTATTTAACTTAGGCAATGGATCATAGAAGTTATAGTACAAATCATGATAATCTTTACAAGTATAAATAGAATGCCATATACTACCACAATGAAAACAGGACTTCTGCGGTTTATAGAGTACTGATCTATTCCTCACATCAGATTTAGAAATATCAGCAATCTTCTTTTTAATCTTCTTACAATCAATAGCAAGATGATTAGAGTTACCACAGTTAAAACAACACTTTCTAGGTGCATTTGGGATATATTTATAACCATTCTCTTTATTGATCCCAACTTTACCATTCCTGTTTCTCTTAACAGTAGCTTCATGTTTCTTATCTGTCACCATACAGATTTTATCCTTAAGCTGTTTCTGAGACAATTGACCTACATTCTTAATGAGTTTATTCAAGACAGGTTTAGACTTTATGATTTTAATTCCTTGAATAGAAGTGGATCACTTTTCAAAAGTAGAATTGGAATCCTTACCAAAAACAAAATTAACAGGAGTAATCTTAGATTTGGTTGCATCTATAACATGTCTATATGTCTTTGGACTGACTGTCTCATCAATGACAATTTTTTCTTTCAATTTCTTATCCTCATCTGACTTATATCCTAGACACTCTTTCCAATTCTTAGAGGTATTAATCTCATGAAATTTCCTACCAGAGTCTGTCCAGGTTCTAATTTTCTCATTAGCATATTCAAGTTCCTTTTCAAGAGCAGTACATTTGGATTTCATCTCTAAATGCATGTGATTAGCATTATCACATTCTCTTTGTACTTCTTGCATACGAGAAAATTCAGCTTCTAATATATCATTCCTTTTTCTAAGTTCAGACATCTCAGATAAGATCCTAGTATTCTCAGCAGTTTGACTTCTAAAGCTAATATGTAATGACTTTAGAAAACGTCTTAACTCAGAAGCATTATCAGTATCAAAATCAAAGATAGTATTTAGTACCTTATCATCAAGAGCAGCAGTTACATCAGCATTGGCCATTAGAGCATAGTTGACCACCTCAGTATCAGATTCTGAGGAAGAGTCCATCCAATCCTTGCTTGATGTGATAAGTGCCTTTGTCTTCTTGCACTCAGAAGCAAAGTGACCCATTCCATTGCACTTGTAGCATCTAACCTTTGACTTGTCGAATTTGCTACCCTTGCTGTCCTTTTTGATATACTTGTCTTTGTCTGCATTGAAAGTCTTTTTCTGAAAGTTGCCTTGTCTTCTATTCTTCCTGAACTTCATCCTTATGAAGTTTCTGACAATCATCGCAACCATCTCTTCCATATCTGAGTCTGAAGAGTCATCATCAGTATTGGCATCAGGATTGCCATCAGTATCTGATGAAGAGTCGTCAGGATCTGACTCAGCTACTCTTGTTTTACTTCTAGAGACCTCCATAGCTTTTCCTTTTGATTTAGCCTCTGCTTTCAAAGCAATTGATTTTGCCTTGCTGCTTTTCTTGTTCTTTCTCTGTTGAACTTCAAGATCATGAGTTCTTAGCATCCCATAGACTTCATCAAGAGACACAGTGTTAAGATCATACTGATGTCTAATGATTGAGGTCTGAGTGTCCCATTCTTCAGGTGAAGCTCTTAGAAACTTGGTGTTTGAATCTTCAGTTTCATATTCCTTGTCAACTAAAGATAAGTTGTTCAATAGTGTTAGAAATCTATCATATAGATCAGTTAGGCTCTCATCGGGTCTTGCATCAAATTGTTTATATTCTTGAATCAAAAGAGCCCTTCTGTTTTTCTTGACAGATGCAGATCCCTGGCACTGAGTTTCCAAAGTATCCCAAATTTCTTTTGAAGACTTGCATGCAATCACTCTATTTGACATGACAGCATCAAGACTACTGTGCAAGATATTCTTTATCTTTGGTTCCCTGAGAACATGAGCTTTTTCTTCTGGAGTGCATTCACTTTTAGCCTTGACCACATAATGTTCAGGTACAGTATCTGTTCGTTCTACAATCCTTGTAGGAATATATGGTCCATCACGAATCATGTCCAGATAGTCAGGATCCATAGCCTCCAGGTACATCAGCATCTTTACCCTCCATGTTGGATATTCTGATTTCTTCAAGATGGGAATCTTCATGCTTTCATACTTGGTTGTCGACATCTTTAGATCGTTTCTGATTCAGAAATAAATCAGTTTGCTTTGATACCAATTGTCGCCCAGTAATAATCTATTGTAGAAGGGGGGTTGAATACAATAGTATAAGATAATCGACTTCTTTATGTATATATCACAAATATGAAAAGAAAGATAACAGCTTTATTAAATCTGATATAAAACTGTTACAAACTCTCTCAAGAAATTCTGATGTTCTTGAGAGCTGCTAGCTTACAAAAAACTCTCTCAAGAAATTCTATGTTCTCGAGAGCTTCTATTCGATTATGTTCTTGTTACTTTCGAATTTATAAATCGAAACCAAGACTGTGTTTATATACTACACAGCTTCTCTATCAATGATAATTCCTAATCAATTACAAAGATTGAAACCTATCCATAATTGATAGCTACATACTACAAACCAGGAACCGACAGAATAAACTTCCATGTTTAACTAGACTCCAAATATAACTCGAAGTAGGAATCCTGATCAGCTTCCAGTCCTGATGATCAATCCTGATCCCAGTCCTGATATGCCTTCTGATCCTGACGACCATGTAATCCTGATGACGTCAGCAATCCTGATCAGTTGAGTCTAGCTCCTGACGATCATTGAATTCTGATCTAACAACAAATATAACAGAGATTGATTGCAAAATGGAAAGATTCCAGGAATGTTGCTAGCAACATTATTAATGTTCAAGGTATGGAATCTTTCTGTGAGCAATCATGGAAAAAGAACAAAGAGAAGCTAGGGTATGCTGTTGAAAACTTAGAATCAGAATCAGAGTCAACAAACAACAATGATTATTCGTTGAAGGTTGATGCGTCAACGGAATGCAATCTTCCGTTGACAGATGAACCATAAACGGATCATGTTGTTCCGTTGACAGAGGAAAAGAAAGAAAAACTCACTAGACTTAATAACAAGTATGGTCCTGTCACCAAGAACTTTGTTCAATATGAGTCTAGTAAATCACAGAAAGTTGAAAAGCCCGTTGAGAGAGCTAATGTAGGTCACTTGTCTAACAAGAAATTGAAAGACAAGTTAGAGAAAATTCAAGTTGAGGTTAAGGGTAACAAAAAGAATAACAGAAGTGGCAAAGTAAGGATTAACAAACATAACAATTACACACCTGATAAGTATGCTTCTAGAAAAACATGATGTGAAAATGCCTAAGCCTGCAATGAATGCCTCTATGCCTGCAATGCCTGTTATGCCTAATATGTTTGCTCCATATGCACAATTTCAAAATCCATATGCTAACATGCCATTTGTGCCTAATCCATACATGAATATGTTTAATGTGCCACAAATTCCATGGAATGTGAATAACATGTTTGTTCCTCCAAATATGCATGCTATGAATGAAAATGTGAGCAACCCTCAGAAATCAACACCAAAGGTAAAGGTTGATTTAACTCAATCTGAGCTCAAGGTGAAAAATGATGTGAAGAGAAAATTATAGGCTAACAAAACAGGACCCAAGGAAACTTGGGTACCAAAATCAACTTGATTTGGTTTTATTGTGCGCAGGGAGACAAAAAGAATCTTTGGTACTTGGATAGTGGTTGTTCAAGACACATGACTGGTGATTCTACCCTGCTCACAGAGTTCCTTGAAAAAGATGGCCCTTGTATTTCTTTTGGAGATGACAGCAAAGGCTACACTATGGGATATGCCTTGATTTCAAGAGAAAATGTCATCATTGATGAGGTTGCATTGGTGGATGGTCTAAAGCACAATTTGCTTAGTATCAGCCAACTTTGTGACAAAGGATTTTTAGTTACTTTTTCAAGAGAAGCCTGTGTTGTTTCTAAAGGTGGAGACAACAATGTGGTAATGACTGGATTCAGAAGAGGGAATGTGTACATTGCTGACTTTAGTAGGACAAGTCCAGACACCATCACTTGTCTTTTCAGCAAGGCAAGCAAGGATGAAAGTTGGCTATGGCACAAGAAATTATCTCATTTGAATTTCAAGGTTATGAATGACTTGGTGAGGAAAGATCTTGCAAGAGGAATTCCACAGGTGGAATTCTCCAAGGATGGTTTGTGTGATGCCTGTCAAAAAGGGAAACAAAAGAAGGCATCATTCAAAAGCAAGACAGAGTCATCAATTGTTCAACAGCTTGAGTTGCTTCATATGGATCTATTTGGCCCTGTCAATGTCTTGTCTATCTCAAAGAAGAAATATTGTCCTGTGATTGTTGATGATTTTTCTAGATTTACATGGACTTTCTTTTTGCACTCCAAAGATGAGGCAATTGAAATTATTATCAATCACATCAAGATAGTAAACAATCATCCTGATTTCAAAGTAAGAAGGATTAGGAGTGACAATGGGAAAGAGTTCAAGAATTCAACTATGAAGATGTTCTGTGAAGAAAATGGTATTTTGCATGAATTTTCAGCTGCAAGGACACCACAGCAAAATGGTGTAGTTGAATGGAAAAACAGAACACTCATTGAAGCTGCAAGGACAGTGCTAGATGAATCAAAGTTACCAACTTATTTTTGGGCTGAGGCAGTTAACACAGCTTGCTTCACTCAAAATATTTCTTTGATTAATCAAGCCAAGGGAATGACCCCTTATCAACTACTCAAAAGAAAGAAGCCACTATTGGATTTTCTTCATGTCTTTGGATGCAAGTGCTTTGTTCTGAGAAATCAAGTTGAGCATTTGGGGAAATTTGAAGAAAAGGCAGATGAAGCAATATTTGTGGGATATGCAGCAGGGAAAGCTTACAGAGTCTATAATCTCAGAACCAACATTGTTATGGAATCAGTACATGTTGTTTTTGATGATCTCAAAATTCAAGGTCTCTATGATGAAGGTTTCCATGAAAGTCTTTCTTTTGAGAATAAGGAAGGAGATCAAGTGAATCATGTTAAGGCTATTGAGAAACAGCCTAAAGTTGTTGTGTCTAGCACAGATGAAAGCAGTAGTGAAGATGAAATTGTTGCATTAAGATTAAGAAAAATAGCTGCTAGCAGACCAATTGGTCATTCCGTTGACAATCATGGTAGAGGATTCGTTGACAGTCAAAATGGGCATTCCGTTGACAGTCATAGAAATGCTTCTAGGAGTGATCACTTAGGGACAACAAACTCAGGGGGAGTTTCTCAAGGACAAACATCTAATCAAAGCAATCATGATCATAAAGCTACATCTTCTAGAGCTAATCTACCTCCCTCAAGGAAATGGACTAAAGATCATCCCTTTGAACTCATCATAGGTGATGTTTCTTCAAAAGTCCAAACTAGAAGAGCAACTCAAGAGGAATGTCTATATAGTAGCTTTCTGTCTCAAGATGAGCCAAAGAAAGTTGAGGAAGCTCTTTTAGATCCAGATTAGGTTTTATCTATGCAAGAAGAGCTAAACCAATTTTAGAGAAACAAATTTTGGAAGCTGGTGCCCAGGCCTAAAAACAGGAGTGTTATAGGCACAAAATGAGTGTTCAGAAACAAGATGGATGAAAATGGCATAGTCACAAGGAATGTAAGACCCCAGATTTTGGGTAGAATTAAAACTTTTATTATATGTTGATGTAAATATGGATAGTGGCAATGACTTTGAGAATCAAGTTATGAAATGAATATGAATTTCGGTTTTCAAACATTTTGAGAATAGTAAGAATGGACTGAACATATAAATAAGAACAATCAATCTGGAAGATAAGAATACAATACTCCAGGGAATGAAAGTATTTTTATGTCATCCAAATCAATATCTGGAATACATCCGACAACTCCGTAAACAAGATAGCGTACGCCCGAGAAATCACTAGAACGTTTTCTAAGTGCAAAGAGTAAAGAGAAAATAGATCAGGAATATTGGAACGGATTTTGATCCAAAGGATTATAGAAAAACCACTGATGAATAGTAACTCTTCATTTAAAAGTTTTTCAGACCACCCTATATGCGGGACGATATAATAAACTTTCAAGGTCGCATTAGTGATCTACGATGGAAATAAAAGAATGCAGAAGCTGTCAGAATCGGAAAAATAACATTTTTCGTTTTCTCCGAAATTTCACCAAAAATGGACTAAATAATTATTATTTGAGGATATTTAAGGATTTAAATTATTAATTCTATGGATATGGATTTGATAAATGAATTAGAAGTATCGAGAACGATTTCGGTAAAATACCTCGATAGAACCCTCGAGAAACCTTGCGAGCGTTCTACGAAATTAAACGAACCAGAAAAGTTACTTTATCTCAACCAGTGCATGTGTGACAAGTGTCACAAGATGAAGACCCTTGAGCTATGACTCACCACTGATACAAATATCAGCATTATTGTTAGTTAACCAAGATAAGAAGAAAAGAAGAAAAGCAAGAGAAACACAAAGTCTCCCAAAACTGATCAGCTAGAGCACCCTCCAAAGAAAAATCCATAACTCCATTTCCAACCATGATAAAATCACCAAACTTTAACCACAGCTTCTCCACTCCATGTATAACACTCGTTCAAACTTTCATGGCAATCCAAGGTGTTTAGCCTAGTCAAATATCCTCCCCAAGTTGAAGAATCCAAACTGCCATGATCTTGGCAGTTTCTGCACCGATTTTCAAATAGCCATAACGCCCTCGTTTCTCAATGGAATCATGTGTTCTTTATCTTGTTGGAAAGGTATTGAGATGCTCTACAACTTCTATTCAGGAGCCTAGTCCAGAAAAGCATGGTAAGGCCCTCGTGTTTCCAGTTCTTTCAAGAGGTGAATAGTAACTCCGAAATTACTAACTTGTTTTCTTGCTTTGTTCTTAAGGTTTAAGCATTATAAGGACTTGTTAAAGCTTGTTAAGTGATTATAAACCCTTGGTAGTGTTGATAGAGCTTCCAAGAAGGTAAAGCCCTAACCCACCCTTTGAGTTATTATGAGTTTTTGATGTTACATAAAGATTAGTGCTTAATAAGAACATCCTTAGATATTTGGATTTGTTTTGATGTGTAAAATGATGGGTGATTGATTTTAGTCTCACCACTGGACTTAGAGATGTAAAATGGATGTTTGTTGAGATTGATGAAGTATGGGTTGCCTTGGTTGGTTATTTGGAGTGATCGTAAAATGGAAACGTTTGATTTATAGCCGTCGTAATGGCGAAATTTCTTTAACCTTACGAACCAAGCTTAACAGTTGATATAACCTTCTGACCTTACTTATTAACTGACCTATACTTGTATATCTTGAGTCATAGATCATTTTGGCGAAAGAATCGTAGCATTCCGACTTACGGTTTAGGCGTTATGATAAAAATCGTAAAAGCAGTTCGTAAACGTAAGTGTGAGTTCGTAACTTCAATGGAACCCCCTTATAATGAGATATTCGGTTAAGAATCTTGGTAATTAAATACTAGAGGTCATAATGAAGATATGAGAGAAGACCTCATATCAAAAAGATTATTTTTCGATTTTATAAAAATGTTCGAATCAAGGTTAAGTGCGAAGAAACCCCTTAGAGGAGCACTTGGTTCTAACCTTCAAAACCACTTGGTATAACCGGCAAACGAGATTCGATTCCTAAGGTGAACCTTCGACTTAAATATTTATCGAATAACATGGACTTAGTATGAGCCTAAAGTGAGTTATTAATGCCTTAGTTGTGTTTCGCTTACGTGTTTAAGCGTTGGATTATAATGGATTATCCAGGGGATTAATCGTACGTTTTCTTTGACTTTGTCTAGATTGTCCGGCATCGTCGCGAACCCCTATCACTTCTCGAGCATCAGGCAAGTTTACTAAACCTTACTCTATTATTCAGAGTATGTATATTTTCCTATGTTCAATACTTGTGTATTCCCAATTTATATACCAAATCTTTGTTGCAAGTATTGTGGCAAGTTTTCTAAATCTATACTTTGAAGTATTGACTATATATTACTGCTTTTGCCATGTGTGGAGTTATACAGTTTTGTGATACATGTTATATATAGAGTTTGATTTTGGTTTATATATGAGCTTTGAGATAAAGTAGTTATAAACCGGTGTACCTTGTAGCTCTAGAGATAAGAGCATACTTCTTATTTTCGACTCTAGACCGGGAGTCAGTATTTTGAGATATAGAGATAGCCGTGGAAACCCGGAGGGATTCCAGCGGCAGTGTACTAATTATTTTGAGGACTGCTATTATTAAACATTAATTATATTTCTAGAAAGTATTAATTACCTGGAAATGATTTGAGGAATGTTATTTGAATATTACCTCATTCGAAGGTTATTATTTGAAAATGATTTGGTGACTGGCTTATAAGCTAGATATGGGATATCGGTTATAAGCCAGGTTTTTATAAAGGTCCTAGGTTAAGGGCGTAAGATATTTCTTTAGATCAGAAACAATGATATTTTCTGTGTATATATTAAAGGTTATTTTCCGATAAAGATATCGGGCAACGGTTATTTAATCCTTATTTAGTTAAGGAATATTATTGTGAATATTCACCTGAGGATTTTCTAATGAATATTATGTTGAATAATCATTTGAAGAGTATTTATTTATTTAATGAATATTAATTATGAATATTCATTCGAGGATTAATTATCTATTTAATGAATATTACTTTTGAATATTCATTTGAGGCTTACTTATTCGAGGGTTAATTATGTATTTAATGAATATTAATTATTTATATTCATTTGAGGATTATGGACTTTAAGAATATTATTATTATTATCCATTCGAGGATTATTTATTATTTAATGAATATTATTTTGAATATTCATTTGAGGTTTACTTATTTGAGGAATATTATTTCGAATATTCATCTGAGGCTTATTTAATGAATATTATTTTCAAATATTCATTTGAGGATTACTTATTTAATGAATATTATTTTCAATATTCATTTAAGGTTTACTTGTTTAATAAATGTTAGTAAGTATTTTTAAATCAAAAAGAGGTTCCCAAAACATTGTTTTTCCATTTGAATCTGTCTTTTAAGAAGATTCAAATGCTCGCTCAACTATCAAAAATATGGGAAACCTGATTTAAGTAACTACTACTCTTTTTAAACTCTCAATTCAAAAACTGTCAAGGGACAGATATTTTCTTGGAGCAATTTAATTGCTGCCAGTCAAATATTGTGTTACCACCTCAATGATCGAGGGGTAAATTCATGGAACAAGTCGATATCCATTAACAAGCATAGCTTGGGAAATATTGGAGAATCTTCCTTTCCAACCTAGATATAACTACTTAGTGGAGTCGTATCAACAAGTGTTACACTTGGGGAAAGGAGGACGATCTTTACGTTTCAGAGTCATGGATTTCATCTGAACTAGGAGTGGTGTAAGTGGTCAAGTTGCGTGGGCCCATCCAAATTTTTATTGCCCCAAATGGGCGGGAGGTCACAGTAAGGCGGTAGACAATGTCAGGCCGTCGTGATACTTCCATCTACATGTAGAAAACTATTTGAGCGGTGCGACCTGTTACTGATCATAGCAAGGTTAGGCACAGCGGACGCGGTAGCAACTCCAGTATTAGTTCATCATCCAATTTGGATATTCCTGCAACATGTATTGGGGAGATGAACCAATCGTGTTGGCAGGGGGTCGAAAAGTGTTTGGAAATGAAGTGTCAATAAATTCTTGCAACTTCATCTTTTATTTTATGAATATGACTCTGTGGATACCTTACATAACATGAGTTATGGTAAGGGAGTTGTTTATACTGAATCATCTTATAACTTCTTTTAAGTTATGTGTTGATATTCTGCTTACATAGCAGATATTTTTGGAAGAGTTATATTGGTTTACTTCGAAACCTTATCTTTTATATTATACTAGAACTTTGTTCATAATATAGCAAAAGCTTGCAGAAATATTATGAAATGATATTTGAAGTACATTAATGGTACTGTTTTTGGGAATACATTCCGATAAGGAAATAATTTCAGTATCAAGATATTTTGACAAATTACTGTCTTATACCCGCATTATTCTGGGTTGAGTTAAAGGCAGAATTATGCCATACTTTCATTTCCTTGCTGAGCTATCGCTCACTCTTGCTATTGTTTTATATATATTATATAGCAGCGAAGCAGGATGCCAATGGGTCGGCACATACCTCGCAAGGCGTTTCCGTAAACAGTTTCTAGCAGTGATCCCGAGAGTAGTACGAACCAATCGAATCAGTCTACGGCTTTGGTATTCAACTCATGTATAGACAGGAATGGTATAAGAGGATTGTGAGCATCAGAAGGCTAAGTTGGTAATGTAACAATACTTAGAAATGGTATCAGTAACAGATTAAAAAGACATTTGGGTATTGTAATAAAAGTTATTTATTCCGCAATTGTTGTATTGTGTCGTTTCTGAGACTCTAACCTGTGTGTGTGTGTGTGTGAGACATATGTTGTGGGGTCATGAACAGGTAAATTATGAATGGTGTGAGTATTACAGGTAAGGCAAGGAGTACATGGATTGTGACAACCCTAAATCCCTGACCCCGGATTTGGGGCTGTTACAGAGATGGTATCAGAGAGTTAGGTTACAGTCCTCAGAAACGATAGGAGATCGAGTCTTACAATACCCTTAATAATGATAAGAGCATCTAGAGCTCAAATTAAGTTCGCAGTCGAGTTAGAAGACATGACCCTGACTGTTTAAGATAAAGCCCGAGAAGGGACTTCTTCTGGGAAACCGTACTTAGGACTTCATGGTTGGTCACCTCGATTCGTATGAGTTATAGATTGATGGGATTCTGAGATACCAGACCCCGAGGCCTTCGAGTAGGCAATTGATGTTGCGTTCCTTGAAATGGACGGAGACCCGATAAAGGAAGATCCATAGGAGGATCTAGAGGAAGACCCCATAGTGGGTCAAGGAAAGAATCTTGTAGAGGACGTGTTGATTGATAAAGATGTAGTATGTTACTTGAGGTCTAGTAATAAGACCGGACGAACCTTCAAGGGATAAATAAGTGACGAGACGAGAGTTTAAGGATCGTTCATGATTCATCAAGAGGTATGACAAAGAAAATGGAGTAGAGTCTCCAAGGCAGAAGAGGCAGAGGCAGTATAGACAGTATCAGTGGATTGATTCGACTTGAACGAAACCTGTTACTCGTAGTAAGTTATAGTTGCCCATAAGGAGGCAGCATATGTAAGAGCCAAGGTGTTCAGATTTTCACGAACGATTAGGGGTACTTAGTTGCCTAGAATAGTGTAAGGAATTGCTTTGACTATGAGGTTTCAATCCCCCACGACCAGCGATTCCACTGGAACTAGTGTCTATTACATCATTGAGGAATTTTATTATCTCAAGGAAAATTTTGGTTATATGTACCATGCAAATGTCATTGTAAGACAAGCACGCTAAGATGGAATCGAGAACGAGATTTACCACCCTCAGGAAACCGGGAAGGAATTATGAGGATAGAACCGAAAGGTCGGAAATCAGATCCGAGCATTACTAGTAGGTAAATAGATTGATCAAATTCCCCTGATTTTGGGAAGAAATTCAACAAATTTTGGCAAACCTTGTCTTTCTGATTACCAAAGGATGTCACCAAAGAGAGTGGAAACTAGAGCGAACCCTGTGGATTGGGTAAGATGGCCGCTATATGGGCTGGTGGACAGACCTTGATTGCTATAATTGATTGTAGAGATAAAATGGTGAAGTTGAGGTTGAGCGGTAAATGCGAAATGTATTTAAGGACCAAGACGGACTGAGAAATTCCGGGATTGACTTAAATGAAAAGGCTATTGTGCCAAAAGTGTTAAGCTTATGTAGCGCCCGGGATTGATATGGGAGAAGGAATATTGGATATAAGGATGATTGAAATAGAGACCAGATTTAATCTTGTAGTTTCTAACGATCTTCCGGAGTACTGCCCAGTCGACATGTGGAATTTTCATTGCTACGGGCGACAACGGTATCCAAGTCTTCTTATAGAACAGAACGCTTACTTGAGATGTTTGCGCCTAGTCGAATAGAACCCCCTGCGGTTGCAAAGGTCGATGGTTGAATCCTTAGCGACTAGTATGAGTCGGCAATAACGTAAGTATCGAGCACCTTAGGGTGTGCATGGAGAAGAAAAGCTTTGGAATTGAACGATTATCCATTAGAGGAGCCGACATAAAAGGCATCCGTAGAGACTTTGGTAGTACCCTCCCCATTTGCAAATTATGTGGGGTACCTCCCCAATCTATGCTAAGTTGGTAATGTAACAATACTTAGAAATGGTATCAGTAACAGATTAAAAAGACATTTGGGTATTGTAATAAAAGTTATTTATTCCGCAATTGTTGTATTGTGTCGTTTCTGAGACTCTAACCTGTGTGTGTGTGTGTGTGAGACATATGTTGTGGGGTCATGAACAGGTAAATTATGAATGGTGTGAGTATTACAGGTAAGGCAAGGAGTACATGGATTGTGACAACCCTAAATCCCTGACCCCGGATTTGGGGCTGTTACAAGGAACAAAGCTAGATTGGTTTCTAAAGGCTACTCACAGGAAGAGGGAATTGATTTTGATGAAACCTTTGCTCCTGTTGCAAGACTAGAAGCCATAAGAATTTTCCTAGCCTATGCCGCCCATGCCAATTTTAAGGTCTATCAAATGGATGTGAAGAGTGCTTTTCTGAATGGGGAATTGGAAGAGGAGGTGTATGTGAGTCAACCTCCTGGTTTTGAAGATGATGATCTTCTAGAGTATGTGTACTTTCTCCTCAAAGCACTCTATGGTTTGAAACAAGCACATAGAGCCTGGTATGACACACTTTCACAGTTCCTCCTTGAGAATCACTTCACTAGAGGTACTGTAGATAAAACTCTTTTTCATAGAATTGTGAATGGCTCTACTATACTTGTTCAAATTTATGTAGATGACATAATTTTTGGGTCTACAGATGAAAAACTTTGTCAAAAGTTTGCCAAGCTTATGCAAAGTAAATATGAAATGAGCATGATGGGAGAATTAACTTATTTCCTTGGTCTCCAAGTGAAACAAGTTAATGAAGACATTTTCATTAGTCAAACAAAGTACATTCATGATTTGTTAAAGAAATTTAACTTAATGGATTGCTCTCCTGCCAAAACTCCCATGCCTACTGCTACTAAACTTGAATTGAATACTAAGGAAAAATCTGTGGACATTTCAAGTTACAGAGGCATGGTAGGCTCACTTTTATATTTAACAGCTAGTAGACCTGATATTATGTTTGCTACATGTCTATGTGCTAGATTTCAAGCTGATCCTAGGGAATCCCATTTAGTTGCTATTAAAAGAATTTTCAGATATATCAAAGGAACACCAAACCTTTGCATTTGGTATCCTAGAGAATCTCGCTTTGAACTAATTGGTTATTCAGATGCAGATTATGCAAGATGTAAAATTGACAGGAAAAGCACAAATGGCACCTGTCAATTCCTAGGAAATAAGCTTGTATCATGGTTTAGCAAGAAACAAAACTCAGTTTCTACCTCCACAGCTGAGGCTGAGTACATTGCAGCTGGAAGTTGTTGTGCACAGATTTTGTGGATGAAAAATCAACTACTTGATTATGGATTAAGAGTTGAGAAAATTCCTATTTTCTGTGACAACACTAGTGCCATTGCCATTACTGAGAATCCAGTGCAGCATTCAAGGACCAAGCACATTGACATCAAGTACCATTTCATTAGAGAACATGTTATGAATGGTACTGTGGAGTTACATTTTGTTCCAAGTGAACAACAACTTGCAGACATCTTTACCAAGCCACTTGATGAATCAACATTCTCAAGATTAGTAAGTGAGCTAGGTATGCTAAATTTCTCTTAATTATTTATGAGATTTTTTCAAGTTAAAAATTGCAGCCATAAATTTGCTATGATTTTCTGTGAATCAATTTTCTCAGAAAAGTGAAATTTTGTCTAAGTCAAAATTACTATGTCAACGATTGTCATAATCCGTTGACAGTCTTAGCATTTTTCTGGGTATTCCGTTGACAGCACTTTTATGTCAACGGAATGCAGCTTTATCAACGAAATAGGCTGGATCTCATACGCCCATTTCTAATCCGTTGATATAGCGCTTTTAATCTAAACCGTTGATTTGCACGCCTTTATACCACGATTTATGCATACACCCCTGTAAGTATAAATCATGGTCATATTTTAATTGTAACGGTCAATTTTTAAGCCAATCCAGTAATTTACAATTATTATTGGACTTATTTTTTGGAAATTTTTGGGGGAGTATTTAAGCATTTTTGCTTTCTTTAATTCATTTGGACCTCCTATGAGTTCAGTGAAACTAATTGCACTATGCAATTCACACTTCAAGGTAAAGAGTATATTGTTAATTCAGATATTTTGCAAGCATGCCTTCATATTCCTGAGAATAACTGCTTAGCTTTACCTACACATTCTGAAATTGTTAACATGCTTAACACTATTAATTACTCTTTGTCAACTGTGAATTTGGGTAAGATTATTAGGAGAGGCTTGGTAAAAGAGTGGAGCTATTTAGAAGATGCTTTTATTAAAGTATTTTCTGGAAAAATCAGTAATTTTGATGCTTTAAGTAACTCCATTCTAATTTTGTTTGCCATGCTTCTCACTGATAAATATTATAACTTTAGCACCCAATTAATGTATGAACTTGGTGCTAAGTTGGGTGATAAGAAAACTAGAAAAAATAATATTTATTATGCTAGATTTCTAATGATGTTGGCCAACCATGTTAGTCCAACACCATTGGTTATCTCTAACCCCAATTCCAAGTTTGATTGTTTTGTTCAAGAGAAGAGGGTACTAACAGACATCTTGAGACTTAATCACAATGGTGATGTCCCAATGGTGTACTTGTCAGTCATTGAGGTAACACTTTCTCAACTTGTTAATTTAAATGTTACTTCAATTTCTGCTATTACAATTGTTGTTGTTGCAATGGAGCCTGTAGCTGTGACCCAACAGGCCCCTGCCCCTGCAACTAGACCTAAATCTAAAAAGTCTAAATCTACCAAACTAACCTCAGGTGCTTCTCAAAAGGCACCTGTTGTAAAATCCACGACACAACCTAAGGGGAGTGAAGCAGGTGTGGTGAGTGGTGAGGGAAGGGGTGAACATCAAAGAAACCCCAAGGATAAGGTGGGAGAGGTGAGTGTTGTCCAGACTAGCCTCATTGTGTCTTCCCAACAAGGCACAATGAGTAACATGGATATTAGCTCAAGTCTAACTACATCCTCTCAAAAGGGTGTAGTTATTGAAACAAGCTCTCCTCCAAGAGCACACACCAAAAGGGTAAGGGACACATCTAGCCCCCAAACATCTATTTCCCATTACCAAAGAAGGGTGAAACAGAAATCCCAGGTCACACAGGGTGCACACACACTGGAAGCAACAATTCCAGTTTCTCAAATTCAGTTTGATGTAGCCCCAATTATTACTCTGGGGTTACAGTCCCACTCCCTCAATATTAATATTGAGACAACTCCACAAAATTCTCCTTCACACTCATTAGATGTGGATATGATCCATTCATCTATTCCTGATTCTCCATCTCTATTCTTGGAGAAGCCCCACTCTGAAATTGGTGATCATCACTTTTTAAGTGATTTGTTGGGCCACCAATCATTCTTTTCTTAAACTACAAGAGGATCTGTGGAACCATCTTTAAAATCAATCACCACAGATTCTACTGTAATTTCAATTTCTCAAACTCCTTTATTGACTTCATCAACGGAATTATCTCTTCCGTTGACAAGTGTTTCTCCATCAACGGAATCCATTCCGTTGATAGTTCAAACTACCATTCCGTTGATAGCTCATTCTGCACCAATTATTGAAAATCCAGTTGTTCACACAACTAGTGCAGATGACCTAGTGGTAGTTGAAACACTTCTAGGATTGAAAGGGAGTGATTCTGAGAGGTTGGCTTGCAGCCAGGCAAAAGGAGAGAATGAGAGTGAGAGGCTGGATATTTATTCTAGCCAGGCAAAAGGAGAGATTGAGAGTTCCACCTTAGTAGGTGAAGGTGAGGGTGTGAGAGGTGTGAGCCATGGGGAGCCCATGATGCAAGAAAATAGTGGAGAGAGAGAAGGGACTACATGAGCTATAAGGGAGGAACCAGCCATTGCAAGTGAGTTAATGGAGGTTAGTGAGGGAGAAAGAGAATTGTCTTTCCAAGAGCATTATCAACAAACTCTGGATAGCATTTTTCTGGATCCTGAAACCTTTACTCACCATGTGCCAGCATATCAAATCATGGCTCAACAGGGCAATGTGGAGGCAGAAAGGACATTAAATCTAATTCATACAAATGCATCCATGATGAGGGCCAAGGATGCACTTGCCAATTTGTCTCCAGGAGCTGGTGGAAGTGATCAGTTTGCTGAATATTCAAGTGATGATGATAGTCTTGATGCTGATCTACAAGGGGTGGCTTCTACTACACAGACTGGGACATCTGTGATGCTTCCTAAGCCCAGATGGCTTTATCAAGATTCACTTGGATATCATGGTTTGGATACTGCAATCACAAGGCAGTATAATGAAGCTTACTTGGCTCATGAGTCTGCACCTCAAAATGAAAAGAAATTCTACAAGGTAATTTTGGACTCTCTAGAGATCCAGAGGCTCCAAATGCTACAGACAAGGATTGAGGCCAGGGAAATCAAGGACACAATTGCAAGCTTCAGGGACTCCACTGATAGGAGGTTTGATGAAAGACTTCCTCTTCTCACTATGACCAAAATGGACAAATTATTCAGAAGGGATCATGAGGTGGCAACCACTTTGAAAACCCTTACTGATAGGGTGGACAAAGTGGAAGCCACATTAACTCATATGCAGCAAGCACAGGAGAAGCAAACTCAATTATTGACTCAGCTAGTGGCAGCTCAAGGTCTCCCTCTCATCACTCTTGATGATAACAAAAAGGAGGAGAAATCAAAGGAGCTTAATATTCAAGTCACAAAAGTTATGGTCCCAGCCATTTCTTTACCACAGGAGCCACTAGTTATAGGGGAGTTTATAAAAGATAAATTGGATGGAATTGACCTGATTCAACGTGCATCTCTGAGACTGCATCTTGCAGAACAGATAAAAGAGCAAATGAAGGATATAGATGCACGGGCTAATAAGATAGCTGAAAATGCAAGAAATAAACATCCATCAACGGATCAAGCTACTTCTACATCAACGGATCTCAGAATTATAGTGTCAACGGATGAGCCATCATCAACGAATGCTATGGTCTTAGTGTCAACGGATTTGGAGCCACAGATTAAATTCTCATATGATCTAAAGCCTCTTCTACATGGAGTGATTCCTGGTCCAAGGAAAGAAAAGGGACAAACTTCATGTATTAGAGATGTGGACTCAACTACTTTTCCAAGATGTTTATCTCCAAAATCCCCAGCTAAATCAAATGGCAAGAATATTGCTAGGACCTTCTATCCTCCTCTATTTCCAGATGAGCTCAAGGTTCTGAGTGAACTTATTATAAAATGCAAGGAAAGCAATAAGCCTGAGATTAGGAATCAAAGAGCAATAGTCTACAGGAATGGGCAAGAGATCTGTGTTTGGGCTGGTCACCCAAATTTTGCTGAAGCTAAAGATGAGGAATCAGCTAGGGCAGACATGCAAGCCCTCGCAGTTTCCCAATCTCTAGATGAAGAGGAAAGATTGCAAGAAGAAAGAGCTAGAGCTGAAGCTGAGCAAGCAAGAAGAAAAAGAAAAAGTACAAGGCAACCTAAAACAAGAGCTAAAAGAAACTTGGCTTTTGATAAGGATGATTCTCAAAGCACTGTAACAGATACACCTGTAACACTTGTGCCCTTAATTTTTTCTGATCCAGGTATTGGAGTAAAATTAGCTTATGACCCTAAACATCTAGTCAATTTTCATGACCAACCAATTGAGCCAAAGGAGGAGCCATTTGAGTTTGATGAAGCTAATTTTTCCAAATTTCTGGTTGAAATGGAATCAAAGAAGAAATTAAAGCAGAGGGCTACTAAGGCTAAACCAGTTTTTGTGAGAAGGCCACAGGTTGAAAAACCACCTACAAACCCAGAGGACTTTATCTACATTGCAGATATAAGGGACGAGTCAGACTTAAAACTATATCTTGATGACTTGGTGGAAGTGAGAGGAATAGGAGCTACTCATAAACTACTAGAGAGATTAGTGTTTGTCTACAAGGGTGGAAGGGAACAGATTTGGCCTCTACACAGAATTCTAGGAGAGGATTATCAGACATTGCTAGTGGTGTTCAAGTGATTAAAGAAAGATTTTGGGTTCACCAAAACTGCTAAGTCTGAGGTTGTCTCCAAGATTTGTCAGATAAAAGCTAGCTGGAACAAGCCTAATGCACTTCCCAGAGTTTTAAAGGTCCCTCAAACAGGAAAGAAAATTCATCTCCAACCCTTTTGGATGATGGAATTCAGAGACAAGGACAACTGTAGGAGATTCTTCAGAATAGAGGACCAATTGGAAAAGGCATCTAATGAAACTCTGAGATTTATGCAATCCAAGTTGGGTGAACAAGATGAAGAAGAGAAGATTTTCTACAGGAGGCTCCAAGCTCAAATTGAGGAGAACAATGCTAAGAAGGGGAAGAAAACAAGGCCACAGAGACAAAGATGGTAAATCTGCTCAGGCTAGAGGAGCAACTCTGTGCACCTGTGTTGTAAGAACTTCTACTTTGCTTTCAATAAATTTTTAAAAAAAGTATCATGAAGCTCAATACAATTTCTACTTTTGTAATTTGTAGTTTGTTTAAGTGTTTTTGTTATCATCAATGCTCTTGATTTATGGCTGTTATTCTATCAGTCATAAATTGGGGGAGATTGTTAGGAATATGTTGTTCTTGATGATAATTATAAAAACACTTAGTAGATTTTGTGTTAATTCAATTTTGAAGATGTCAACGGAATGGTATGCTTTTCAGCATCCGTTGACAGGTAGCTCATCAACGGAATGAGTCTCATCAACGGAATGAGTAATGTAACAATTGCACTGTACAATACTTCACTAGTTGATAAACAATTGTTGTAGGTATTAGATAGGTTTTCTAAGTCATGTTGACTAAGTATTAGATAGGCAAAATAGGTTGGTTAATTGTAAGTATATTGTGCCTTGTAATTTTGCCTAAGTGAAGACATGTCAACGGATTGGAGATTACACTGTCAACGGATTGAAGAATGTACCATCAACGGATTGAAGAATAAAGCTATCAACGGAATACATCTCACTACTATCAACGGATTACTATCACTTTTCTGAACAGTTGACAAAGTGATAGTGACAGTTTTCTGACGGATCAAAAGGTGATGTAGAAGTGTACTTTGCATTGGGAGCCATTAAAATGGTCACTGGGAATGAGGAAACATTCCAATTACCAATTAAGTTCTTGAGTGGGATCATAATAACCATGAAGACAAAAGACAAGATCTCCAAGGACCATTGGACAAAAGGAATGAAAAGCAAGCTGTTGGCGGTTACCTTTAGTACTTTTTAGTGTAGCCAAAAATAGCATTGTAAACTTGGGATTTATAACCAAGTGTAGCAGTTCATTTTAAGTGAGAGAAGTGAGATAGAATAATTTTGTATTAGCTTTCTTTGAAGAGAACTCTCACTCTACATTTGTAACTGAGCAGTTGTGCTACGTTTGTAACACAGATTATTCCCACAATAAAAACATCTCAGTTGGATCCTCAAAACATCCAACTAAAATTTTATATTTGCTTGTGTTTTTAATTTCTCTGTCAAGTTATTTAAAAGTTGTTTTATGTTTAAAAATATCTAGAATTGTATTCAACCCCCCCCCCTTCTACAATTCTGTTAGGTCATTTGGGATTAACAAAACTTTTATGATAAATATTACAAATACTCAAGATGATTTTAGAAGTGGTTTCGCATTTAAATGCGAATTTTCCGATTTATTAAAAGTGTTAGAGTACGAGTCGCGTAATAGTAAGTCTATGAAAAGTCAACTCTAGGGTACTACTTTGACCAACCATTGTGACTAAGATAAATGATTATTTCGAGTCGATTAGAACACGAACATTGTTGAGGAATAACGTGGCTACATGATGTGTTTGACTTATGGTTGACTTAGAGTGAATTGTTATGAGCAAATGATTACGCTAAGGACTGATCGAGTATTTCTTTGTTTATAGATTTCCCGGCAAGTTCTTGAACCCCTAACAACCAAGGATCCGAGGCAAGTTTTCTCATTCCATGTTGTATTTTAAATTACTATATTCTGTTGATGTATATGCATATGATAGATGCATGCTAGTTTTCCAACCCTACATCTGATATAAGATGCTGTTGTGATATATACTGTTTTATTCGTTAAAAGGACTATGTATTGATGTACGCTTTTGATAAAAAGCTTTATAAGATATAAGGGTTTATATGCTATGTAAATATTAGATATAAACCGAGGTGTTATAGAGGCTCTAAGGATAGAGCGCTCGTACGAGGATTTTAAAACATAGACCGGGAGTCAAATTAGTATTTTGTCTTGATTATACTGTCAGAAACTGGAGGGTCCAGGGACAGCTATATTTTATATATGATTATTAAATATTCCAATATATATATTATTGGATATTTAATGTGAGGTATTAAATAATATTATTAAAAATATTATTTGAATATTTATTTGATTAAGTGAATATTATTTTGAATATTCACTTAAGTGGAATTTTATTGGGTTATGATTCAATATTTATATTTTGAATAGTTAATTAAGTGAATATTATTTTGAATATTCACTTCAGTGGAATATTATTGAATAATAATTCAATATTTATTATTTGGATATTTATTAAATATTCCAAATATGATTTAAAAATCATAGAACCTTATTTAAATATTACAAAAGGTTCCAATAGTTATTTAAAGTGTTTTCTGATCTCAAAAGGATTTATGAGAATAAGGTAGGGGTTCCCAACTACTTTAATTATTTATCTCGAATGTTGATTTTGATTTGAACTTATCAAAAATTGGGAATCCATCGCCGGAAGTGAACATATGATTTCACTTGCCTCTTTCATTAAAAGTGAGTATGTTTTCGAGTTCTGATTTATCAGAACTAAAGGTATTTTACAAAAACTCCCAGGTCGTAATTTCAAAATACGTGATAATCATCTGTAGTTTCGTTGACTGATGTCAACCCACACTGTGACTTACTCCCTTCAATTACTCTAGAGTAAGAAAATCTGAACTGTTGCAAATTTTTGACAAGTATTCTATACTTGGGGGAATCAGGATTAAATTCTGATTCCCGTTTTATTGATTTTTCATCTGGGATTGGAAGGGCTTACACGATAATGAAACAGGTGTCGGGGTAGTGACCATAATTATCAAGGCTTACCCGGTGATGAAACAGGCGCTGAGGTAGTGACCTTGCGTGCAAAGGCTTACACGGTAATGAAACAGGTGCCAATGTAGTGACCTTATAGCACAATGGGCATGTATGCGGCCAGTGTGATAACCGAATAGGAAGTCGTCCTTCAACTTGTAGAAAAGTTACGATACAACGGCTGATCACCGTGTATCGGGTGTTCCAGTATATCCCCTTCCCTCCAATTGGAGTTGTGTTGCACCTTGTACGAAAGCCTAGGCGCTGAGTTACTGATAGTGTGGCAGTGATGAGTAATGATGTTCCTCGTACAGTAGTGGTACTGTATGGCATGTTTTGACGAAAATAATGTTTAAACATATCGTTATGTATATGAACGAAGTTTCAAAGGTGTTCATTACTGATATTTTACAGTATTTTGAACCGTATGAGATATCTAAATAGATATATGTGTATACATGTTGAGAAGATATTTAAGAGATACAGTATGTTGAACTGTATGGTATTTTGAATCAATGGATAGGCTTTAAGCCTTGATTCCATTATTTGATATCTATTTTAAAAGATATGTTTTGAATCTTGGTTCATTATATCGATACCAAGGATTTCTAAATGAATTACGAAAAGTAGTTGAGTATGATTATAAGTCATACGGTATACTATTTTGGGGTCGAACCCTAGTATTTTTTAAATATGGGTCACATATGGATTATCTACCTGAAAGGTTTAAAGATTTAAACTAGGATAGATTTCTTGTTGAGCGCTATTAGCTCATTCTTGCTTTATTAAACCTTTCAGCATGAAGAAAACATTGACGATTCACCTCGTGTTACGAGAACAAGGGAATGGAGAGACCACCCTTGAGTTAGTTCAGCAAGATGGATACTGTCGGAGTTAGTAGAACAGTTGCGGACTGAATTAGTAAGAATTGTTTTCGAGTAGGTTTGTATTATTAAACCTTGTATAGAACGGTGAGGTCTATTATTGTAACTTCAGGTAGAGGTTGTAAATAATAGATGAGATCCTGGATAGTACATTTGAGTTGTAATAACAAATGTTACTTTGTTGCTCATTTCCAAGGCTATGACTTGCGTGTGTGTGCGTAAGTGATTGGGGTCTTTGGAGTTGTATTATTAGAATGTTGTAAGTAATGTAGGTATTGTATAATTTATGGAGCGTGACAACCCAGATTCCTGACCCCGGATCTAGGGGTGTTACATGATGTCCTTGACACAAAATCTTAAATTAGTGACTAAATTGAGTTATTTTTGCAATGAGTGACTAATTTGATATATTTGAACTCAACGGGTGATGTATTTGATATTTAACCCCATTATAAACGAATCAAGATTTATGCTTTCATCATTGAATAAAAAAAACGAGTATTTACAAATATTTTATCAAATATATACATCACTAAAATGTGAAAATATAGTACTATTATGGTAGTATATATATGTATATCACGAAAATGTTATATATTTTGTGTGTATTAGAAAATGAGAAAAAGGGGAGTCGGTCAATGCATCAAAAAATAAACACTGCAAAATCTAACTCCTTCACAAAGAAAAATCCCAAGGCATCACGTGAAGGGAGTGGTTGTCACAATCTTAGGCCTATAAAAAGCTTTTAGCTTTTAGGTATCCATCTATCCCATATATACAAAAGGAAAGCGATAAAGCCAAACAAAAGAAAAGCAAAGAAAATATTTGATACGGAACCTCTTTATAATCCCTTGGGAATTAATCAATCCATTCCCGGCCTAATATAGGGAATTTGTATATAATATCCCATATTAATAGATGCCTTTATCAATATGTCCTCTTTCTTTCATTAATTAAAAATATGTCCTGTTGTTAAAAGTTAACTCATGTATAACTCATGTATATATAATTATTATATAAATTCATATATTTTCTACTTCATTTGACTACAATACCCTGGTAATATTAGACTAGAAATTAGGTTTTAATAAAACACGTAAGATTTACCCGCCAATTACTATGTTATGTGGGTGAACACTCCCGCCCATTATCTCACAAACACAAAGTAACAAGTATTCTCTCACAATTATGGAGAAGGAGAAAATGCAAGAGATTATGTCTTCCAACCTTGAAAGGTATTGTTTTTTATTGTTTAATTCTTATACATAACATTTTTTGATTGATTTGATAATTTATATCATTTGTTATATGTAACAGGGACCCAAAATCAATGGTTTGTAACCCACAAATCAGGTGTGCAACACCTAAAAAGTTAGTTTGTCAATCATCCACGGGGACATACACTCCCAAAAAAAGTCCACGATTGATTGAAAAAGCTAACAGACTAAGGGAAAGTGTTTCGAAGATGGTACTGGATTTTGAAAGTCATGTTGAACAGCCGAGACCTCCTATTGATGCTTCTACTGTTGATGGCCTAGGTCCGAATTTCTGGAATTTGGTCTCTGAAAAAGTTAATAATGTTGAAGAAGCATTTAGTGTGATTAAAGAACCAATTATACATCTCGAGAATTTTGGAGAAGATGATTGTCATCGTGAAGATCAACCATGGAGCCAACCACTAATGTATAGTGAAAATGAAGATGATAGAGACCGGAACGAGTTTCTTTATCATTTTTGCATGAAAAACAGAAGTGTAGATGAGAATAATGAGAAATAGGTTGAAGGTAATGTTCCTAATTCAACAAATCATAAAGTTATAGTTGATGATAAAGGGCAAAAGAGAAATGTTAATATTTGTAATATCCGTGAATTTTATTATTTGATTAAATGATATATTTAATATAAAAATATTTATTGTGGAGTATTGGAATATTATTAAATGATAATTATTGTGTGATTATGTGCTAATTGGTGAGTCGGAAGCCCCTTTAAAATATTTCGTCATTTGGAATTTTCTTTAAATCTGAGCCACGTTTTGATAATTCAAGGGCCCCATTGGAATTTGGTACATTAATTAATATCTCTTCGTCTTTCGTATTCGAATCATTATCTGGAGAGATATTCGTATCATTTCATTCCTACCTATTTGATTCTGCAAGAATAATTCGTTTTGTTCAAAAAGGGAAAATTTGTTCCGAACCCTAATTGCTTAAGGGGACGGATATATCGTTTTATATCAATATTACCTTTGTTATAGCCCCAATATTCTTGAGCATTAGTTATATAATGATATGTATTGATTTGGATAATTATTAATCCTTGTAGATAATTATCTTCTCATAAAACGTATTTTTAACCTAATTAGGGTTTTTAAACGATCCAGTGGATCTATAACGATCCAAAAGTGTTCCTTGGGGTATTATTTTTCCAAAAATATATAAAGACGAATCGTACCTTATAACCTTCATAATCTGCATTGCGAATAATCAAAAAGTAAATATTCCCGAAACGTGTTCTTCGTGTTCTTGAATAATCAATCCATTCGTTCAAGGTGTTATTGATTTCAGAAATCAAAGTTCAAGTACTCAAATCAAAGCTCTTGATCTCTAGTTTCATAATCTTCCAACCTCATCATCATCTGGTAATTTTTCGATTTATTATGAATTTTTCAATATTCGAATTAAATTAGGGATTTTCATTCTGTTGATTCTCCGTTCAATTGGTTGCTTCTAACATGTTCCTAGGGTTCTAATTAGCAAGAATCCATGCTTTAATTTCCTGTTTATGTTCAATTTTGATGGGTTTGATTTTCGGGTTTTGACCCGAATTTTTCTTTTACTTCGTTCGTTCTTGTTGTTGATCTGACATAAGTTTTGATATGGGGCTTTGATTGTATGAGTTATAAGCTTCGTTTTGGTATATTAATCTTTGAGTTTCATGTAGAAATGAGAGAGATTGGGTTTCCGGCCGGAGTCTTCCCCGACGGTTTCTTTGACCGGATTCTGGGCTCGATTCCGGCATGGGACAGAGATGTTTTTGTGTGGGTTGTGTTTGTCTTGCAAAGGCGAAAAAAAGCCCTATTGTTTTGGTCATGTTTGATCGGGAATTAAGAATTCTGGTCGCCGGACACCGGCCGGATTCTGGAAAACCCAGAATTCGGTGGGTTGTTCTTGGTGACCCGGATTTGTTCTTCCCGACCCGTTTACCGGCAGTTTGACCCGGTTTCAATCTTCAAAACCCTAATTCGATTTCTGAAAACTGTTTTTGAATTTTATTTTTAAAATTAATTCGAAAATAGTTTAAAAACTTTAAAAATTCATATTTTTATTTTAAAAATATATTTTAATATCAGAAAAATTCTGGAAAATTATATTTATTATTTTAAATCCGAAAATTGATTAAACTTAATTATTTGAATTATTTTTAATTAATAATTAAATTATTAATTAATTGGTTATTTCTTTTAATCAATTAATTCTTAAAAATTAATTATTAATTAGTTTTAATTAATTTAAAATTTAGTTTAATTATTTTCAGGCCTATTTATTTATTTAAAAATAGTTTGAGCATTTAAAAAGTGTAAATTAATTTTATTAATTGATTTATTTGCATTTAAATGTTTATATTGGATTTAAAAAATCCGAGTTTTGATTTAAAAATTAAACGTGACTTATTAAAAATTCAAATAAGTTTCGTATGATGTTTTAAAAATGTTTATAAGTGCTATATGGTTCATATTAATAGTGTGTTGTATTTTATAGTCTGTATATGCCCGTACTAGGGCAAATATCTGAGTTTTAAATATCGTAAATCATTCCGGACGTCCGATACGTAACCGATTACTTGTTTTAATGTGATTATTAATTGAATAAGTGTCGAGAGTAGAACGAGAATAGTTAGACTTATTGTGATGAGTTGTTTAATTATATAATCGAGTTCCCGGAGCAAGGGAAAGGGAAAGGTAGAGTGAGCAGAGTCGATCCGACAGCAGCGTAGACCAGGCAAGTATTTGTGCCTTTACTTGTGATAGAAATTATTATTGTCTTGATTACTTGAATACTATTATCCCCAGAACAATTCAAATTATCAATCTTTTAACCGCATTTGGACAACTGATTCCATTTCCTTAGAAATTCTTGATTCTTTGATTTGATCTGCATCGGAAACCCTTATTTTCCAACTCACTTGATTATTGTTTACCACCATTTGGTTATTGTTTATCATCCTTTGATCATTAGTGACAACCATTGATTATTTGACTTCCATCTTGACCATTGATTACAGTCATTGATTATCAATTACCAATCTTGATTTCCTTATTGAATGAGCACACTATACCATTGAAATTATTCCATGATTCTTTCTCGATCTTCATTTGATACTGAGCAGTTGAAGCTCTTTTGCCATTACTATACATTGAGTTTATTTTATTGAGCATGTTATTGTTTATACCCTATGATAGATTTGGCATGTGTTTTTAAAATGGACCAGTAATTGGTCGGACCATATTTATGGTCGGAATAACTTAAGGCCCAGTTTGGCCTAGGATCCAGTAGAGGACTATGTTGTGAGCTAGTCCGGGGTTGATGTGTGGCTGGCCAGCAGCACAACCTTTGATTTGAATAAAATGTATAAGTCAAATTCTAATTCTTTTTCTTCAATTGTTATTGATACAAAGCATGTGTCAGCTAAATATTGTTGATTCTGATATCATAAATTCATATCCTTACAACTGTGATAGAAATGATTCATTGATGTTTGCTGAGCAATTTTGGCTCACTCTTGTTTGTTGTTTTCTAACCCTATTCCAGTGAAGCGAGAGTATGAGTCAGCATAGCGTGACCGATAGTTCACCAGCAGCAAGGAGAGCCCCTCGAGTCATTGTCATTGGCAGGGTAGTTGTTGTTTTGCTTTTCT
Source organism: Heracleum sosnowskyi (assembly GCA_030848705.1). Classification (NCBI taxonomy): domain Eukaryota; kingdom Viridiplantae; phylum Streptophyta; class Magnoliopsida; order Apiales; family Apiaceae; genus Heracleum; species Heracleum sosnowskyi. The sequence continues at coordinate 83,485,146 of CM061243.1, read as the reverse complement.
AGATTAGATTTCTAGATTTGAAATTTAGTTGTGATGTAATAACTCTGATAAAACTGGTATTGTATTAATAAAAGATTGTAGTAGCTTGTGTTCATTGCCATAATCTGGATGCGGTCCGGGTTAAGGGGTATTTGTGTCTTTATATATATTATGCATGTGTTAAAGAGTATTATGTTGGTCGTATGACTCCTCAAATCTGTACCCTGGGTTTGGAGGGCGTCACAGTTGGTATCAGAGCAACATGTTATGGCAATTGAAACAAGTTAGGACTTAGGGTCTAGGATAACATAGGGAGTTAGGAATTCACTTAAGGATATTAGGAGGTCAACTAGGGATATTATGCGTAGTAATTAAATGTGGTTATAATTGCAGCCCCCTAGTTCTAGTTCAGACTCAGACCCTTCCGAGGATACGATAGCAGAGATACCTACACCCGTTGAGAGAGCAGGACCGTCTCGGCCAATGCGATACCAGCCTAGGCATCAGCATCCGGTAGTCAGGAGAGATCAGGTACCTTGTCATATTCCACTCCGACAAGTAGCCCCAGCACCAGTGTCTCAGGCATCAGTTTGTGGGCCTTTGTATCAGTTATGTGAGCCACCAGTTCCACACCATGTGTATCAGAGGGTGAATATAGAGAAGGAGTACCTTTATGGTCAGGTTATGGAGATGGGTAGGGTTCGTTCGATCGAAGCAGCCGCTATCCGAGAGAGGGACGGACTTAGAGATCAGATAAGGGACATTCAGATGAGGTTTAGGGTTACGAGGACCTTGGTTGAGACTCGATTGCATGGATTAGCTTCTAGTCGAGAGGGAGAGACAGTAGCAGGGATGAGACAGATTTTGGATTATGCGATGAGTGAGATTGCAGAGATTTCAGGACCCCCGTTATGGCCGGCAGGAGCAGGTGATCTGTGAGCAGGTTTTAGGAGCAGACAGATGTGACATGGGTATATGGTTTCTAGATTGTTAGTATATAGATGCATATTGTAGAATCAGCAGTACACCGGGCTTATAGGAACGCCTCGGGTTGTTGTTGCATTTTTGTTGTATTGCTGGTCGGCAGTTATGGTTCAGCCATGATATATTTTCTTTTGAAGCGTTCTACGCTTGTACTAACTCTATCTATATATATATGATAAACCTCTTTTATAGAACTGTATTTATTCCCCTGTCATTCATTTCCAGCATCATAACTGTTATTCTACTTGTTACAACGAATGTACCCATACACCGTTGATAAAATCTGTAAACCTTCGAGATATCAATTGTGATCCTTCCTTCTATCATATGGACTATTTGATTAAGCCAATTCTTGTTCATTCATCAGCGATATGGCTCCTAGACGACAAACCCGTACGACTGATACCCCTGACCAAGAAGGTCAACAGAATACACCTCCCACGGGCCACATGGACCCGATGGTAATCCAGTTGTTAAATACTCTTACTCAAGAGACTGCCGCATTAGCACAGTAGCAACAAGCATTTCAGCAACAGCTCTTAGAACAGCAGCAACAACATCAGCATCAGCAGCATCAACAGCATCACCAGCAAGCAGCACCGGTGATTACGTTCAAATCTTTCCAAGCAGCAAAACCTCCAGAATTTAAAGGATCAGCAGACCCTGTAGAGGCTAAGGCATGGTTGAAGGAGATGGAAAAGGCTTTTGCCTTGATAGAAGTGGCAGAGGATAAGAAGACGGAGTATGCAAGCTATTTTCTGAAGAATGAGGCCAGTTATTGGTGGGAAACGAGTAGGGCTATGGAACCCGAGGGATTGATTACGTGGGCAAGATTTACAGAGTTGTTTTTGGAAAGGTATTTTCCGGACTATATGAGAGATCAGATGGAATTAAAGTTTTTGGAGTTAAAGCAGGGAAGTATGACAGTGCCCCAATATGAAACAAGGTTTACGGAGTTGTCGAGGTTTGTTCCAACCTATGTGGATACGGAGAAGAAGAAGGCCAAGAGGTTCCAGCAGGGACTGAGGTCTTGGATTCGTAGTAAGTTAGCTATATTGGAGTTGGATACCTATGCAGCGGTGGTCCAAAAGGCAATGATTGCGGAGACAGAGAGTGATTCTTACATGAAAGAGAGGGAGAACAAGAAAAGGAAAGCAGGGATACCCGATAAGGGACAGCAACAGGGAAGTTTTCAGGGGCAAGCAAATAAGAAACCAGGATTCCAGCCCGGAAGGAATACAAGTTTCAGGAAACCAGATACCGGGAGCGTAGGACAAGATAACCGTCTACCAGCCGGCAGTCAGCAGGGACTTTCTAGACCCCCACTACCAGAATGCAAGACATGCGGGAAGCGACATCCAGGGATATGCCATCGATTGAATGTCACATGCTTTAAATGCAATCAGAAGGGACATTATTCCCGGGATTGCAAGATAGGCATTGTGTGTCATCGGTGTAAGAAACCAGGTCACATGATTAAGGACTGCAGAGTACCAGCAACCGTGAACAATATGATTCGGGCGATTGAAGCACCCCCGGTTGTTAATGTCCAGCCGTTAGCCAGGACCTACAATATGTCAATGGGAGAAGCAGTGAGGGATTCCGACGTGGTGGCAGGTACACTTCTAGTAAATTCTATTCCTGCTAAAGTATTAATAGATTCGGGAGCGATGAAGTCTTTTATTTCTGAAACGTTTGCTCGTAGATTGAATTGCGTAATGAAACCCTTAAGTGGAGTGTTGAATATAGAGATATCTAAACAGGATCGTATCGCGGTCAGTTCATATTATCCTCGTTGTGAGATAGAGATTTTGGGAAATCGTTTTTACGTTGACTTGTTACCTTTTAAGTTAGGTGAATTTGATGTGATATTAGGGATGGATTGGTTGACTGAGTATGATGCGAGTATTGACTGTAAGAATAAGAGGGTTACTTTGATTACCCTAGAAAAGAAGGAAATAATATTTAGAGGAGAGAGGCAAAGAAAGAGGTTCCTGACGATGATTCAGGCTAAGAGATTATTAAGGCAAGGTTGTGAGGCGTATTTAGCGTATGTGATAGATATAGAAAAGAAAGTTTCTAAGTTAGAAGATATTCCAGTTGTAAATGAGTTTCCAGATGTTTTTCCGGAAGAATTACCAGGTTTACCTCCAGATAGAGAGATTGAATTTGCGATAGACTTAATACCAGGCGCGGAGCCAGTATCTAAGGCCCCTTACAGAATGGCACCAGTGGAGATGAAGGAATTGGCTACTAAACTACAAGATTTACTAGAAAAAGGAATTATTAGACCTAGCGTTTCGCCGTGGGGAGCACCAGTATTGTTTGTCAAGAAAAAGGATGGAAGCATGAGATTGTGTATAGACTATCGGGAGTTGAACAAGCTGACCATTAAGAATAAGTATCCGTTACCTCGAATAGATGATCTGTTTGACCAGCTGAAAGGAGCGGTACATTTTTCAAATATTGACCTACGGTCAGGATATCAGCAACTGAAGATTAAAGCAGATGACATACCGAAAACAGCCTTTCGAACAAGGTATGGGCACTATGAATTCTTAGTAATGGCGTTTGGACTAACAAATGCACCCGCAGCTTTTATGGACTTAATGAACAGGATTTTCAAGAGATATTTGGACAAGTTTGTAGTGGTGTTCATCGACGACATCTTGATATACTCAAAGACGGAGGAAGAGCATGCAGACCATTTTCGGATTGTGTTGGAAACGTTGAGACAAGAAAGACTATATGCGAAGTTTTCCAAGTGTGAATTCTGGTTGAGAGAAGTTCATTTCTTAGGACACGTGGTGAGCAGCGAAGGCATCAAAGTGGATCCAGCAAAGATAGAGGCAGTGAAAGATTGGGAGAGACCAAGGACACCGACTGAAGTCAGAAGTTTCTTGGGATTAGCCGGATACTACCGGAGATTTGTGCAAGATTTTGCGAAGATAGCTACTCCAATGACCAAGCTGACAAGGAAAAGCGAGCGATTCATATGGAACGATAAATGCATAGAAAGCTTCCAAGAGTTAAAGAAGTGATTAACTACGACACCTGTATTGATGTTACCAGACGATCAAGGTCAATTCGTAATCTATAGTGATGCGTCGTACAAAGGATTGGGATGCGTACTTATGCAACATGACAAGGTGATTGCTTATGCGTCAAGACAGTTGAGGCCCCACGAACAGAAGTATCCTACACATGATTTGGAGTTAGCAGCGATTGTGTTTGCTTTGAAGATATGGAGACACTACTTGTATGGAGAGAGATGTGAAATTTACACCGATCATAAGAGTTTGAAGTATATCTTTACTCAGAAAGAGCTGAACATGAGGCAACGAAGATGGTTAGAACTAATCAAGGACTACGACGTTTCTATCAACTATCATCCCGGCAAGGCAAATGTGGTAGCAGATGCACTGAGCAGAAAAGAGAGATTAAATACACTGACGATGACCAAAGAGTTATACAAGGAATTTGAGAAGTTAGAGATCGAAGTAAGTATTCCGAAGGATGTGACGTAAATGATTTATACCATGATGTTTCAACCTGAATTGTTGGAGAAGATACGGAAGTGCCAAGAGCAAGTTATGAATGATGATGTGAGTAAGATGACAGGTGAGGAAATATGTAGCCAACCGGACGACAAAGGGATCTTGAGACTTGCTTCTCGGATATGGGTACCTAATGTCGCGGAACTGAAAAAATGAAATTTTAAACGAAGCGCATAACTCGAAGTATTCAATTCATCCAGGGAGTACGAAGATGTATCGAGATCTTAAGACGAACTTTTGGTGGCCAGATATGAAAAGGGAGATTGCTGAATGGGTGAGTAAATGTTTTACATGCCAAAGAGTCAAGGCAGAACATCAGAGACCAAGTGGATTACTTCAACCATTGGAAATTCCTAAATGGAAGTGGGAACACATTGCGATGGACTTTGTGGTAGGATTACCTAGAACGAAGGCTAACCATGATGCCATCTGGGTTATCGTGGATCGATTGACGAAATCTGCGCATTTTCTTCCGATTAACGAGAGGTTCTCGCTAGATAAGTTAGTTCATATTTACATAAAAGAAATCGTAGTACGGCATGGAGTTCCAGTATCGATAGTGTCTGATAGAGACCCTCGATTCAATTCAAGATTTTGGAGGAGTTTTCAAGAGTGTTTGGGCACCGAGTTAAGAATGAGTACGGCTTATCACCCGCAGACGGACGGCCAAAGTGAAAGAACAATTCAGACTATTGAAGATATGCTTAGGACATGTGCACTTGACTTTGAAGGCAGTTGGGACGATCATCTACCCTTGGTGGAATTTTCATATAATAATAGTTTTCACGTGAGCATCGGAATGCCACCTTACGAAGCTTTGTATGGACGAAAGTGTCGATCTCCAGTGTACTGGGAAGAAGTTGGTGAACGGAAGATGATAGGACTAGAACTAGTGCAACAAACAAAAGAAGTGATTCAATTGATTCAAAGAAGATTGATAACAGCTCAGGACCGACATAAAAAGTATGCGGATCTAGCCAGAAAGGATGTGGGATTCGAAGAAGGAGAGAAAGTGTTACTAAAGGTTTCACCGTGGAAAGGATTAGTTAGGTTTGGAAAGAAAGGGAAGTTGAGTCCGAGATATGTCGGACCGTTTGAGATTTTGAAGAAAGTGGGCAAGGTAGCTTACGAGTTAGCATTGCCGCCGCATATGCAGCACGTTCATAATGTATTTCATGTATCTATGCTTAAGAGGTATCGACCAGATTCGAATCATGTAATAGAGTATGAACCCATAGAGGTCCAGGCAGATTTATCTTATGTAGAACGACCGATTCAGATATTGGATCGTAAGGAGAAAGTACTAAGGAATAAGACAGTAGCGTTAGTGAGAGTTTTGTGGAGGAATCCTAAAGTAGAAGAGTCTACCTGGGAGTTAGAGAGTGAGATGCTAGAGAAGTATCCCCAGTTATTTCCTTGATCTGATTCTGAGGATAGAATCCTATTAAGGGGGAAGGATGTAATATCCGTGAATTTTATTATTTGATTAAATGATATATTTAATATAAAAATATTTATTGTGGAGTATTGGAATATTATTAAATGATAATTATTGTGTGATTATGTGCTAATTGGTGAGTCGGAAGCCCCTTTAAAATATTTCGTCATTTGGAATTTTCTTCAAATCTGAGCCCCGTTTTGATAATTCAAGGGCCCCATTGGAATTTTGTACATTAATTAATATCTCTTCGTCTTTCATATTCGAATCATTATCGGGAGAGATATTCGTATCATTTCATTCCTACCTATTTGATTTTGCAAGAATAATTCGTTTTGTTCAAAAAGGGAAAAATTGTTCCGAACCCTAATTGCTTAAGGGGACGGATATATCGTTTTATATCAATATTACCTTTGTTGTAGCCCCAGTATTCTTGAGCATTAGTTATATAATGATATGTATTGATTTGGATAATTATCAATCCTTGTACATAATTATCTTCTCGTAAAACGTATTTTTAACCTAATTAGGGTTTTTAAACGATCCAGTGGATCTATAACGATCCAAAAGTGTTCCTTGGGGTATTATTTTTCCAAAAATATATAAAGACGAATCGTACCTTATAACCTTCATAATCTGCATTGCGAATAATCAAAAAGTAAAAATTCCCGAAACGTGTTCTTCGTGTTCTTGAATAATCAATCCATTCGTTCAAGGTGTTATTGATTTCAGAAATCAAAGTTCAAGTATTCAAATCAAAACTCTTGATCTCTAGTTTCAGAATCTTCCAACCTCATCATCATTTGGTAATTTTTTGATTTATTATGAATTTTTCAATATTCGAATTAAATTAGGGTTCTTGATTAATTTGGGGATTTTCATTCTGTTGATTCTCCGTTCAATTGGTTGCTTCTAACATGTTCCTAGGGTTTTAATTAACAAGAATCCATGCTTTAATTTCCTGTTTACGTTCAATTTTGATGGGTTTGATTTTTGGGTTTTGACCCGAATTTTTCTTTTACTTCGTTCGTTTGAGCATTTAAAAAGTGTCAATTAATTTTATTAATTGATTTATTTGCATTTAAATGTTTATATTGGATTAAAAAAAATCCGAGTTTTGATTTAAAAATTAAACGTGACTTATTAAAAATTCAAATAAGTTTCGTATGATGTTTTAAAAATGTTTATAAGTGCTATATGGTTCATATTAATAGTGTGTTGTGTTTTATAGTCTGTATATGCCCGTACTAGGGCAAATATCTGAGTTTTAAATATCGTAAATCATTCCGGACGTCCGATACGTAACCGATTACTTGTTTTAATGTGATTATTAATTGAATAAGTGTCGAGAGTAGAACGAGAATAGTTAGACTTATTGTGATGAGTTGTTTAATTATATAATCGAGTTCCCGGAGCAAGGGAAAGGGAAAGGTAGAGTGAGCAGAGTCGATCCGACAGCAGCGTAGACCAGGCAAGTATCTGTGCCTTTACTTGTGATAGAAATTATTATTGTCTTGATTACTTGAATACTATTATCCCCAGAACAATTCAAATTATCAATCTTTTAACCGCATTTGGACAACTGATTCCATTTCCTTAGAAATTCTTGATTCTTTGATTTGATCTGCATCGGAAACCCTTATTTTCCAACTCAGTTGATTATTGTTTACCACCATTTGGTTATTGTTTATCATCCTTTGATCATTAGTGACAACCATTGATTATTTGACTTCCATCTTGACTGTTGATTACGGTCATTGATTATCAATTACCAATCTTGATTCCTTATTGAATGAGCACACTATACCATTGAAATTATTCCATGATTCTTTCTCGATCTTCATTTGATACTGAGCAGTTGAAGCTCTTTTGCAATTACTATACATTGAGTTTATCTTATTGAGCATGTTATTGTTTATACCCTATGATAGATTTGGCATGTGTTTTTAAAATGGACCAGTAATTGGTCGGGCCATATTTATGGTCGGAATAACTTAAGGCCCAGTTTGGCCTAGGATCCAGTAGAGGACTATGCTGTGAGATAGTCCGGGGTTGATGCATGGCTGGCAGGCAGCACAACCTTTGATTTGAATAAAATGTATAAGCCAAATTCTAATTCTTTTTCTTCAACTGTTATTGATACAAAACATGTGTTAGCTAAATATTGTTGATTCTGATATCTTAAATTCATATCCTTACAACTGTAATAGAAATGATTCATTGATGTTTGCTGAGCAATTTTGGCTCACTCTTGCTTGTTGTTTTCTAACCCTATTCCAGTGAAGCGAGAGTATGAGTCAGCATAGCGTGACTGATAGTTCACCAGCAGCCAGGAGAGCCCCTCGAGTCATTGTCATTGGCAGGGTAGTTGTTGTTTTGTTTTTCTAGATTAGATGTCTAGATTTGAACTTTAGTTGTGATGTAATAACTCTGATAAAACTGGTATTGTATTAATAAAAGATTGTAGTAGCTTGTGTTCATTGCCATAATCTGGATGCGGTCTGGGTTAAGGGGTATTTGTGTCTTTGTATATATTATGCATGTGTTAAAGAGTATTTCGTTGGTCGGATGACTCCTCAAATCTGTACCCCGGGTTTGGAGGGCGTCACCATATTGGGCCATTGTTGACCGACAATGATTTTGATGAATTCTTTGCGGCTGATTTAGTGGATCCTGAGTTGTTTTCCGAACCTGAATATGATGAACACATAGTGTCTGATAAAATTGAAGTGGGTTTACAGTTTCCCGATAAGGCTGCTTTTCAAAAATTTCTCAGAAAATATTGTGTATCACATAGAATTGTATACAAGTTGCATAAGAGTGACAATGTTAGGATCAAGAGTGTGTGTCAAGGTTTTGGACAGCCCATCACATGCACGTGGTTTGTATCTGCAAGGAAGATCCCCGGTGAGCCAGCTTGGAGTATCAGAAAATGTCACTTGAATTACACTTGTGTTGGAGATCCTAATGGAAGGAATCCAAGTGCAAATCATGAGTTTGTGGCTGAGCATTTGATGGAAAAGATGGAGAAATCACATAGTAAGACTGTACCCAAGCCTAGTGAGATTTCCAATGAGTTTTGGATGAGTCACAACACTTTAATTCCGTACCATGTTGCATGGAAGGCTAGAAACATAGTTTTGGAATTACAAGGACCTATCCAAAATCAATTGCTACGTACACGTATAACAGGTATATCTTTTAATTTACGGAATTTTCTGTTTTATGTGGCATTGCAGTTAGTACTGGGTCTTCAAAAAAAAGTTATATTCCCACACGAAGGCTTGAACCTTTTAAGCAAGACATCTGCTTTGAGAACACTATCACACCTTTGTTTAATGCAAATAATTTTTGACATAAAAAAATCTGACTTTTCTGAACTGTTTTCTTTTTAAATTAACCTTTTCAAACCTCCAATATAATTGTTTTTGTCCTCACAGAAAAAGCACCAATCAAACCATTTACTTTTTTTATAGGTGATGGTGATGACATATAATGTATAAGATTTTGTGATGGCATCGTTGTTTGATCTTAGAAACTTCCTTGTGATTGCCCTGACAATAGAGAAATCAATAATGATACATGTAGTATGTACAATTGTGGCATGCTACTGACTACTGATTTATTCATTATGTTAGCAAAGTAAATATTGATTTGACTTCTTGTCCTGTAAATCTAAAACTTAAGAAGATAATGAGAAATTGTCTATTAGAGCATCACCAACAGTCTCTTAAACATACTCCTCAAAAATAATATAAAATATTAACTCCTAGCTATTTAAGACCCTCTATTACTTATCATCTCCAACAACCTCTTCATTCTCACCACTTCAATTATTTTTTATTAATGATTGTACCATAGTAGTAATAAAAAGAAGAGTGATGTTATTAAAAAACTGAAAAAAAAAGTATTATATATTAGCAAAGAATGAGATAGGGAGAGGAGAGAGAATCTTAAAATTGAGGAGAATAAAATGACTCTTAAATATTTGAAGAAGAGTTAGGAGACTCTTGGAGCTTGATTTTGAAGAATTACTCCTCAATATTTAACTTAGGAGCCTCAATAGAGAAGTGTTGGAGATGCTCTTAGGTTCTGCAGCCATTGGAACTTAATATTGAACCACATGTTTGCGCAACTTCTGCAACATTTGATAAGGAGCATGTGTATATGCAGCTGCTAATTCAGCAGAATCTACGATGAATCTACGACATGATTTCATTTCATAATGAATTTGCTACATTTATGGCATTAAGTTGCATGAGTTAGAGACATGTGGAGCAGATTAATAGCTCGTCTCTAACAGACCAGAAAAGTCTCAACTCTCAACATGTTAAAAATGAAATTTTTGACAGTCACTTGTATGTAACATTATGGAATACTGATTGCATACACTAGACCTTTTAATAAAAAAGAATCTCAACAAAATCAGGCAGAGATAGTTTGCTGGAGATCTTGTCCAAGCTTATAAACAAAAGTAACATCCACCCCTTCGAACAGCAGGCCAGGCAGATAATAGAAGATATCAAACCATTTACTTTTCTATTCAATTACAAGTATTGATAACTCCAAATCCCGATCTAGTCCTTCACGGCCGATCCCACGCCTGGAAGCGGTGTCGCTGCGGTTGGGACTCTGCAAAACAACACTGGAGGGGGGTTTGGACCCTGGCGGCGCCTCCGGCGTGAGAATAAGTAACGGCTTTGGAAAGGAAGATATGACTATGGAGAAATCTAAATATGGAGGGTGTATGTATAGTGTGTGTATAGTACCAGATAAGTGTGTGTAAAAGAGAGAGTGTAACCCCTAGACCTTTCCTCCTTGGTCTATTTATAGGCCAAGAATTAGGGTTTAGGGGTTGTACCTGCAATCATGAGCGTCGAATCCTAGGTAGGTAGGACACCTGGGTGATGTTGATGGATCCCACGTGTTCAGGTGTAGAATTGTGGTGTCGTGTGCCAGGCTCCTGCCGGCGTGTGGCTTGAATAGGACACAATTGTGCCAATCATTAGGTATTCTTACGTGTCCTCTCCAGGTGTGGCCCTCAGTGATGACCCAAACACGTCACGTAACAATGTGTAGTCTTTCTCACGTAGATTATTGCCTTTGTCGCCAGGAATGAGTTAAACTTTGAACTTAAGCCACATCTGTGAGCTCGAGTTCTGTAGGTGAGCCCGGACTACAATATGAGTTCGGACTTATTGATGGACCAGGACTCCGATACGAGTTCGGACTAGTAGATGAACCAGGACTCCAATATGAGTTCGGATTACTAGATGAGCCATAACTCCCATATGAGTTCGGACTTATGGATGAGCTATGACTTCAATATGGGCTAGGATTATAGATGATCCATGACTCCAATATGGGTTAGGACTTGTAGGTGAGTCATGACAAAATATGAGTCCGGGTTCTTTGGTAGTGATCCGGGGTCCAGGACGGGTCCGGGCTATACATAGCCTATCATTTGCCCCCACTCCCTTATGCAGATTTTCTGGATGGGGGAGTAGAAGCTCTTGAATAGGTAACGTGGAAAAAAATTTTGGCTTGATTGTTGCCCCCCAACCCGGATTGTTATCAAGGATGGCAATCCGGGGTTGAGAGTGAGCCTTGATTCTTTCTCAAGTCCAAAGCTGTGGGGCTTTGGGTGACTTAGAAAAAATTTCTGGCTTGATTGTTGCCCCCCAACCCGGATTGTTATCAAAAATGGCAATCTGGGGTTGAGAGTGGGCCTTGATTCTCTCTCGAGTCCAAAGCTATGGGGCTTTGGGTGACTTAGAAAAAATTTCTGGCTTGATTGTTGCCCCCCAACCCGGATTGTTATCCAGGATGGCAATCCGGGGTTGAGAGTGAGTCTTTTATTCTCTCAAGTCCAAGGATGACAATCTGGGCTCCTCTTGAATATTTTAATTCTAGAATTTGAACCGATTTTTCTCATTTCCCCCCTTTTATTTCGAAAAGGTGTTGTCCCATTTTTTTTAGGTAACCGTATGAAACCGCTGTCAACATTAAATACTCTGTCCTTTTGTTTTTCTACTTTTTCCTTTTTCGATTTTGGTGACCAATCACGATGTGCCACCTGTCCTTGTTGAGCTATCTTCCCTTTGCTTATAAAAGACTCTCTTTCATCTTCTTTTTACCTTTTATCTTTCCTCGCTTCTCCTTCATTTCTGCCGGTTTTTCTTTCTCAGGCGATCTTTGGTCTTGTGTTGTGACGTTATTGCATCCTCCCGCTCTCTGTAAGTACCTGGTCTCGCTCTACTTTTTTCATTCTGTTAATCCATGTCCGTATTTTCCTCTTTTGCACGGACTGTTCCCATTTCAATTGGGGGGTTTGAGAAGTTTCTTGAATAGTTTTAATAGTCTATTGTTATAGTAACCTGCTTATGAGTGTTTAGTCATGGCTTGGTTGTATGTATTAAGAGTGTTCTAATTTTTTGGTTTTGGGTTTCTGGGTTTTTGTATCATTCTTGGTGTTCTTGATTTGGGGATTGTGTAAGAATAATTGTATGTATGTCTATTTTGATCTTGGATTTGGTGTATGTCATTTCGTGTTTGTGTTATTGGCGTTTATAGTTCTGAAATGGCCCGGGCTTAGTTTTTGTATATGTTTTGGTTTCTGGATCGGGTTTGTGTTTGATGCCAGGGGAATTTTAACTTGTGTTGTGTTTGTGTCATTTTGTTTTGATGCTTCTGTGGTTTAGATTTGTAGACGAGTCCGGGCTTGGTTTCATGTGTAGTGTTTAGGTCCCAGCCCGAATTAACTATAACTTTGTTTGTTTGGGGATCGTACTGACTATCATCCTATACTTGGTTTACTGTACCTTAACAAACATTAACATGTATGAAAAATCATGTAATATTTGAAGGATAAACTGAATAAACTAACCATAGTTAATCCGGATTCTTAATAGGTGTGTATGGTTCGGATAGCGAAGCGTGCCAACAGAGTGTGTGTTCCACTTTCTGAAAGCCATAGTAGTAACTCCTTCTTTTCTTGTACATCTTCATCATCATCTAGTCAAAATCAATACCTTGAACTTGTAGATTTAGATTGGTGTATAATGTCAACTAGCTCGGACCCTCCGTTAGTAACCCAGTTGAACGAAAGGGTGTTGTCTTCGGGCCGTGGTCTTATAACCCCTTTAGGATTTTACCACGACACTGACTATATGTTTGTGAAGAAACCTTCTTATTATGATCATAATCCATATTATCAAAACCTCTTTAATCACTATAACAATAACCATGGTGCCAATGGAATACTCGGGCCTATTAATAAAGAGGCTATGGACCGGGATTTTAACGAGCTTGTTGTTGGCCGGGCTCCCAATCCACTAAAAGCACCCTTTGCTGATCTCCCAAGAGAGGAAATGGACGTTGCCATCCGGGCTGCTTTCCAACTTGGTCCTGGGATTGAATGGAGATGACCCGGGCCCAATGAGCATATATATGACCGGGGTGATGATGGGTATGTGGGTGTTTGGCTGGAACATCTTCGGTCTGGTTGGAATCCCCAATGCCACAACTTTGTAAAACACCTTTTTAAATATGAGTATGAGATATCCATTATGCAAGTGACTCCAAACGGAATCAAATGGATTATTTGGTTCTTGGCTTGTTGTGAAAAGTCCGAATATATCCCTACCTTTAGACTTTTCCATCAACTCTTCCAATTAGTCCGGTCCAATAAGAAACCCCTTTATGAGCTCAGATTTCGTGCCAAGGGGTGTGGTTTTCCATCCGGATCTGCCCAACCTGTAATTCAACAAAGCACCTTGAAAGGTTGGTCCGGAGAGGTTCTGATGTTGAAGGGCTGGGATCTTGGTGGTATGCCCCACATTGTGTTGGATAAAGAAGCCAAAGTTTTTGAAACATGTGAGTTGACGGGTTCAGCATTAAGAAGAATTCGTAAATTTTGTGGGAGTCTTGGGTTTCAATGTACCCGGGATACCTTTATGGATCATAAGAAACTCTTTTATAGCCCGGGCTCTTTCTAACTTTGTTTTATTTCAGGATTTCCCCACTACGATCCGGAGTTGGAGAATATCATGTCTTCCAACACTTTTTCCTTGTCTCTAAGGAAGATTTCAGGGGTCCACAATGACAAGGTGAAGAAGCTTGGTGAGGGATCCGGGTCTAGTGTTGTTAAAGAAGGAGGTGCTGAGTCCGGTACTCCGGTTTTAAACCTCCCCGCTCCTGACGTTGAAACTGTTGATGTTGAAACCCTTGATATTCCTGATGACCGAACCACTAAGAAGAGGAGAATTCATGTGGGTCGTAAACCGCCCTCTAAGCCCCGAGTTGTTGTGGAGAAAATCACTGCTGATGACCAAGGTAAAGGTCCTGATGGACATCCGGTCATGGTTGGATCCTGTAATTTGAAGAAGCTTGCCATTATGGCATCTGAAATTCCCACGGATGAAGATGTTGAAGAAATGGAACAGTCCGGGGTTGTAGCTGTTCTTCAACGTGCAATTGGACACTGGGGCCATGTAAGTATGGTTTTTCCTTGTGAATTTGAGTTCTTAATATTCATGCCACTAATATGTTTATTCGCAGTCCGGGGCGTTGATCAGTGGAGCGGCTACAGTTTTTGTTCATGAATTGGAATCCTTGAATCAAGAGTTGAAGAAGAAAGAGGACCGGAATCAAAGCCTGGAGAACGATTTGTCTTCTTTGAAGACGACTTATGACAGCAAGCTCTCCGATCTAAATTCTGAGGTTTCTAGGCAGAAGGCCCAAGTCAAGAAGGCTATGGAGGAGGCCGGGGCCATGAAAGATAAAAATGATGAGTTGCAGGTTGAGCTTAGCAAGTCAAAGGAGGAGATTATTGCCGAGTTTCAGAAATCTGCTGCTTATGATCAAGCCCTTGCCGATGCTGGTGCTCCTGAGGTTTATCGGACCTTCCTTGTTGCTGAGAAACATATGAAGACTGATCCAAATGCTTGTTAGGAGACTTTTATTGATCACTTTGTTGCTGCTAAGAAAGATATTAAGGATGGCCTTGGCGAGCCCCTTCCTTATGATGGTCCAAATCCTTTTGTCATCCCAACAGGCCCGGACTCTCCTCAACCGTCACCCTTAGATAAAAAAACTCCAGCGTAATTTTTTGCAACTGTGTTTGCCTTTTGGGGTTTACTTCCCATGTAACTGTTTCTTTTTCGTTTGACTTGTCTCTCATAACAATGGAAGTGTTTCCGGGTTGAATGGACTACCCGGGCTTCTGTCTTTAATTCGACATTTGTAACCTATTTTCCCAACAGTTGCAGCATGTTTCCGGGCTATATGTATAGCTCGGGTTCTCATGGTTGTTCAGCAGTTAATATCTTTGCTCTGTTTCTTTTCCTTGTTTGTTTTGTCTTTCTATATCTCATGATTTCTTTGCCTTTATTCCTTGAATAATTTCCAAGAAATTTTTTGAATATTGCCGGGAGTCCGGCTCGTGGCTTGGTCCGGGCCAGGCTTATAGTTTTCTCTTAGGAATTTTTCCTAAATTTGTTCTTTCATATTACTTGGGACTCTGGCTGCATTATTTGCCTATGGCTCCGAGCCAGGGTCATTAGGTTGCTTATTGCTCGGAGTCCGGCCTCGTAGCTTGGTTCAGGCCGAGCTTATATTTTTCACTAAAGAATTTTTCTTAAGTTTAGGATTTTCTATTGCTGGGGACCCTGGCTGCATTAGTTGCCTATGGCTCCGAGCCAGGGTCCTTAGGTTGCTTATTGCTTGTAGCCCGGCCTCGTAGCTTGGTCCGGGCCGGGCTTATATTTTTTAATTAGGAATTTTTCCTAAGTTTAAGATTGCATACTGCTGGGGACCCTGGATGCATTATTTACCTATGGCTCCGAGCCAGGGTTATTAGGTTGCTTATTGCTTGTAGCCCGGCCTCGTAACTTGGTCCGGGCCGGGCTTATATTTTTTACTTAGGAATTTTTCCTAAGTTTAAGATTGCATACTACTGGGGACCCTGGCTGCATTAGTTGCCTATGGCTCCGAGCCAGGGTCATTATGTTGCTTATTGCTTGTAGCCCGACCTCGTAGCTTGGTCCGGGCCGGGCTTATATTTTTTACTTAGGAATTTTTCCTAAGTTTAAGATTGCATATTGCTGGGGACCCTGGCTACATTATTTGCCTATGGCTCCGAGCCAGGGTTACTAGTTTGTGTATTGCTCCGGGGGCCCGGGCTACATGTTATGCATATAGCTCTGAGCCCGGGCTATTACAAGAAATTGAAATTTACTGGAAGTTAAAAAATACATGATAATATGAAAACAAAACAAAACAACGAGACCGGATTTATTTATAGAAAAATCAGGAATACAAAGTTCTTATTCTAATCTGGGCTTTCGGGAGCTCCTTATTTTTTATCTGGTCGCTGCGATCTTCTTACTGATAGAATTTTCGGAGTCTAAGGCCATGCCAAGTGTTGGGGACCTCAGAACCATCCATATGAACCAACTTGTATGTTCCAGGCCGGAGTACTTCCATTATTTTATAAGGTCCTTCCCATTTTGGCATGAGCTTGCCGGTATTGGTAGGGTCGAAAGCCTCAGTATCTCGAAGGACCAGGTCTCCAACTTGAAAGTTTTTAACCCTGGCCTTCTTGCCGAAGTACTCTCTTGTCTTCTCCTTATACTTCCTCATCCTTTCAATAGCTTGGTCTCGAACCTCATCCACTAGAACCAAATTAGTCTGGAGCCCTTCTTTATTTGCAATCTCCTCAAAATTGATTGCCCGGTGAGAGGGATTTCCAACTTCAATAGGTAGCAACGCTTCAGTACCATAAGCCAGTTTGAATGGGGTCTCACCAGTGCTAGTCTGGGGACTAGTCCTGTATGCCCACAATACGCTAGGTAACTCCTCAGGCCATTTATTCTTGCTTTCCTGTAGCCTCTTCTCAATCCCTCTAAGCAAGATGCGGTTTGTCACCTCGACTTGTCCGTTCCCTCTAGGGTATGCAACAGATGATTTTTTGTGCTTGATTCCTCTTTCTTTCAAGTAACCTTCGAATTCGGATCCCACAAATTGTGGGCCATTGTCCGAAACTAGAACCATTGGTAGCCCGAACCTCATTAGTATGTTGTCCATAAACCGGATGCAATCCTGTTGGTTGATTGTTCTCATTGCCTTAGCCTCTGCCCACTTAGTCATATAGTCGATTGCAACCAGCAAATACCTCAAGTCTCCCTTAGCCCTGGGAAAGGGACCCATGATATCAATACCCCAAACAGCAAATGGGATAGGAGAGAAGACTGAGGAGGGTAAGACCGGGCTCTGTCTTGGGACATTGCTGAAAAGTTGGCAATTTTTGCATTTTTTCACGAACTCAACAGCATCATTATGAATGGTAGACCAGTAGTATCCTTGTCTAATAATCTTGTGAGCCAGGGCTTTGGCAGCCATGTGGTCACCACAGATACCTTCATGAACTTCTTCCAAACAATAGGTAGCTTGAACCGGTCCAACGCATTTTAGAATTGGTACAGAATAAGTCCGGCGATAGAGCATAATTTCTTCCAAAAAGAACTTTGCTGCTTTATTCTTGAGTCTTTGAGCTTGACTCTTCTCAGAGGGTAGTTCTCCTTTTTCCAAATACAGAATTATAGCAGTCATCCAGCTTGTTTGATCCTCAATTTCCATGATTTCTTCTTGATCGATTGTTGGTTTATTCAACTCCTCAAAATAGACCGAGCTATCCAACTCAGCCGAGTTTTGGACTAGTTTGGATAGAATATCAGCCTCAGCGTTATCTTCTCTACTCACTTGAATGATTTCAAATTGTGGTATCACAGCTAGGTGACCTTGAACCAGGGCTTGATACCTTCCCAAAATCGGGTCCTTTGCAACATACTCTCCAGTTGTTTGCTTGACCACTATCTGCGAATCACTGAAAATCCTTAGCTTTTTCACCCTTAGATTTTGGGCTAGACGGAGTCCGGCTAGAAAAGCTTCATACTCCGCCTGATTGTTAGTTGCTTGGAATTCAAATCCGATCGCTTGCTTTATTTTGAAACCATCCGGACTCTTGAGTACGAGCCCTGCTCTAGATCTCTCGCTTGTTGATGAACCGTCTACATGCAACATCCAGGTTTTATGATCCCGGGTTCTGTCTCCATTGAAATGTTAACCGGCTCCGGGAAAGAACATTCCACAATAAAATCGGCTAGAGCTTGGGCTTTGATAGATGTTCTTGGGACAAAAGTGAGGGAGAATTGACTTAGCTCGACAGCCCAATTAACCAATCTCCCCGAGATGTCAGGTTTGTGAATGATTTTCCGGAGTGGTTGATCGGTGATTACTTTGATTTCCCTCCCTTGGAAATAATGTCTCAGTTTCCGGGATGCAGTGACCAGAGCGAAAGCAAATTTTTCCAGGTTCGGGTAACGTGTTTCAGCATCTTTGAGCACTTGGCTTACGTAATAAACAGGTGTTTGCTGACCCTCGCTATCCCGGATAAGGGCCGCACTACAGCCAGGGTTCCTACGGACAGGTAAAGGCTTAGAGGTTCTCCGGGTTCAGGTTTGGTCAGGATTGGTGGTGCTGCTAGGTATTCCTTGAGTGAATCGAAAGATTGTTGACAGTCCGGACTCCAGACAATATCCTTCTTTTTCTGCGCCCCTTTTAGCAAATTGAAGAAAGGCAGACAGCGTTCGGCGAGTTTAGGAATGAACCTGCGCAGTGCTGCCAAAGATCCAGCTAGCTTTTGTATGTCTCTCTGAGTCCGGGGTGCTTGCATCTCAGTAATGGCTTTGATTTTTTCCGGGTTCGCTTCAATTCCCCTCTGGCTAATCATGAAGCCCAAGAAATTTCCAGCTCCCACCCCGAAGGTGCACTTATCCGGATTAAGATTCATTTCTTGCTTCCTCAAATTCTCAAAACACTCTTTTAGATCGGAAATGTGGTCTTGGATAGTTGTTGATTTTGCTATCATTTCATCGACATAGGATTCTAAGTTTCTCCCCAGCTGACTCTTGAAGATTTCCACCATTGCTCTCTGGTACGTAGATCCAGCGTTCCTTAATCCAAAAGGCATAAGCTTGTAGGCGTAGACTGCCCGGTGCATTATGAAAGCTGTCTTGGCTATATCAGCCGGGTTCATCTTTATCTGATTGTACCCGGAGAAGGCATCCATGAAGCTCAGCATGACATGTCCGGCTGTTGCGTCGATGAGTTGGTCAATGCTGGGAAGTGGGTAAGGGTCTTTGGGACACGCAGCATTTAGATCAGTGTAGTCTACGCACATTCGCCACTTTCCGTTTGGTTTCTTGACTAAGACTACATTGGCCAGCCACTCCGGATACTTTATTTCACAGATTATATCGGCTTTGAGTAGTTTTTCAACCTCTTCATCGATTGCCTTTTGTCTTTCCGGGGCAAAGTTCCTCCTTTTCTGCTTTACTGGCTTCTTTCTAGGATCAACATCCAAGCTGTGCATAGCAACAGATTCCTGAAGTCCGTGTATGTCATCTGGGCTCCAAGCAAAAACGTCGGCATACTCCCGGAGTAACTCAGTTAGCTCCTTCTTGAATACTGTGTCCAGCCCGGTTCCAATTTTAACTTTCCTCTCCGGGTTTCCTTCTTCTAGCTCAATGGTCTCGAGCTCAACAGCAGCCTCTACTTTTCCCATTTCTGCCTTAGCGACATACTGTTGAACCCGGGCTTGGACCACCTGGTCGAGGTAAATATGGGCTGATGGGTTTTCTATGTTTTGGACTTCCTTGCCAGGTTCTTTTTTCTGGTTGTACATGTGCTTCTTTCTGCTGATGTTCTTCTGGTAAGAATTCGCCTTCCTTTTGTTTTCCGGGTCAGTTTCAGCCATGACCAAAGCCTGGCCATAGCATCGGCTAGCCATTTCGAAATCTCCCCGGACTTCGCCAATTCCACCGGGTGTAGGAAACTTGAACTTTAGATGTGGGGTTGAAGTTATAGCTTGGAGCTTTGTCAAGGCTCGCCTTCCCAGAATGACATTATAAGAAGAGGGAGTGTTGATGATATAGAACTTAACCAGGTTGCTAACCTGCTTTGGAAAAGTGCCAAACAATACTGGGAGATATAGAGTTCCCTGGAACGGAACCAAGTTGTTCCCAAATCCGTAGAGAGGGTCCTCCCTACAGTCATTCATCTTCACACTTCCCAGCTGCATTCGATCCATGGTGTGTTTGAACAAAATGTTGACAGAATAGCCGTTATCAACCAGGACTCTTCTGACCTCATTATCAGCTATATCAAGAGTTACAACCAGAGCTTCATTGTGGTTTGGGTTTATTCCTTCGAAGTCATTTTTGCTAAAGCTTATCACCTGCTCCGGGCAAGATTGCACCATCATTACTTCATCGCCCGAGTCCGGGCTCCTTGGAGGTGAATTGGATCCCCCCATAACAACATTGACAACATTCTTGTCTTTTCCGGACCCCTCTCCTCGGTCAGCAACTCTCCGAGCTATATATTGTCCGATGTTGCCTTTTTTGATTTGGTCTTCAACAAAAAATTTCAAAGATAGGCAATTTTCAGTTGTATGCCCATGGGTTACATGGTAGTCGCAATGTTTATGAACTGATCGGTTTTCTGGGGCTGTGAGCATTGGCTTGGGAGGGTAATAGAATGGCTTGTCTCGTATCTCTTTCAGAATATCCGCGCGAGCCCGGTTGAGAGGAGTCCAACTAGGTTCAGGTCGGGGCTCACGTTCGGGTTTAGGCTGTCCGGACTCAATTTTTGGACTGGGGTCCGGGAGCAGTGCTGGGAGCTTTGGATGTAGTTGCTTTGTCTGTTGGGTTTGAACTTTTTATCTTGATGGATGTAGTTGTTTTTTGGTGGATCTTGAATCCGAGTTGGAGATATGCCCTGCCTAGTCATCCTCATTGCTTGGAGGACATCGGTTTCTTTAATGAACCTGGCGGCCATTGCATAGGCTGCCGCCAAGCTCTGAGGCTCTTTATGAATGAGGTCCAGAACATACCTCTCATTGTTATCCGGATCCAGGTTTCTTCGAAAGATTGTCAGAGCCTCCCACTCATCCAGGTTGGTTATGTTGTTCATAGCTTCTTGAAATCTTTTCATATAAGCAGAAAGGGCTTCACCCCGGGCTTGCCTGACTGTTTCCAGATGGCACGTGTGCATCTCATGAGTCTTGTTTGCCCGGAAGCATTTGAGAAATGTGTCACGGAACTGCTTCCAGCTGTGGATGCTGCGAGATGGTAGCCGGCTGAACCACCTCTGAGCCCCGGACTTGAGTGTGGAAGCAAAGAACCTGCACTTTGTTAGATCATTATAATAATAAATCATGACAATTTGTTCAAAATAATTCACATTCTCTTCGGGGTCATCCAAACCATTGAAAGATTCGAAATTATAGTGCTTAATGTTTCTCTGCCTTGGTGTTGCCTCCAAGGAGTAGCTGAATGGTGTTAGGGTGTCCCCAATATCGAGCCTAGAGTCTTGGCCAACTTTTCTTTGCAACTCATGAATCATGTTCATAAGGTCCTCCCGGGGTTCATCCTCATCTGAGACTATTTCTGGACTTGGAGCCCGGGTTCTCCTCTTTTCAGAGGTTTTGCCAAGAATCCGGGCTTCCTCCTCATGGATCCTTTTCTGGACCCGTAAGTCGAGTCTGGCCTGCTCTTCCGCCTGAATCTTTTCACGCATTTCAGCCAACTTTTTAAGCTTTTCGGTCTCTTCATCATGATTTCGGTTGCGAGTTCGGTGAGGCCTCCTTTCGGTGTCTTTGTCTTTGTCGCCAATTCGGTCAAAAACAGACCTAGAGCGGTGGGATCCTTCGGTGTGATGAGAGTTCTCACACTGGTATTGCTCTTTGTTCCGGGTTTGGTTGTATAACCGGATTGCTTCAGCAACCTGTTCGCCAGTCAGGTTCTCCATCTGTCAGGGCTCAAGAGCAAGGTCAGTGTATTTGTACTTGTTTAATTCTATGTTTACCCGGGCATCACCTGGCCGGATTACCTGTGAGGCCAGAGTCAGGACTGGGGGTATCTGGTTACCCGCCTGACCTGGGACCGGGATGTTGGTGTCCGGGGCTGGGTTACTTGGGGTATGCCTATTTGTGCTCTTACTTCCACGAGCCATGCTTCACACACAAATAGATGTATATGGTATTCTAAAACAAAATTTGGATCAAATTCAACCGCAAAGTATCCTGAGTTTTACAACTAGATCTCAGTGTGTATGTGAAGGGGTCAAAATGTATGCACGTATTTCTGGGTTCACAATCTCAGTAATCAAGAAAGCTGGGTTTTTTTAAATAGATCTAAGCAGGAGCAATATAGATCTAAACAATAATCAAAGCATACAAACAAGGCTAAACAAGATCTGGGCTAAACAAGGTTAAAAAACATGCATACATTGGAGAAATGGGCTAAAGAGTTCATGTTTGGTGGTTAGAACAAAGGAGTTTGCTTAGATCTTACTGGATTTAACTAGGACTCCTTCAAAGATGAAGGAGCTTGTTGATGATGGTGAGTCTAGCGGCACCGTGACCACAAGACAGGGTTCCCCTCCTTCTAGCGCCAAATGATAACTCCAAATCCCGATCTAGTCCTTCCCGGACGATCCCACACCTAGAAGCGGTGTCGCTGCGGTTGGGACTCTACAAAACAACACTGGAGGGGGGTTTGGACCCTGGCGGCGCCTCCGGCGTGAGAATAAGTAACGGCTTTGGAAAGGAAGATAGGACTATGGAGAAATCTAAATATGGAGGGTGTATGTATAGTGTGTGTATAATACCATATAAGTGTGTGTAAAAGAGAGAGTGTAACCCCTAGACCTTTCCTCCTTGGTCTATTTATAGGCCATGAATTAGGGTTTAGGGGTTGTACCTGCAATCATGAACGTCGAATCCTAGGTAGGTAGGACACCTGGGTGATGTTGATGGATCCCACGTGTTCAGGTGTAGAATTGTGGTGTCGTGTGCCAGGCTCCTGCCGGCGTGTGGCTTGAATAGGACACAATTGTGCCAATCATTAGGTATTGTTACGTGTCCTCTCCAGGTGTGGCCCTCAGTGATGACCCAAACACGTCACGTAACAATGTGTAGTCTTTCTCACATAGATTGTTGCCTTTGTCGCCAGGAATGAGTTAAACTTTGAACTTAAGCCACATCTGTGAGCTCGAGTTCTATAGGTGAGCCCGGACTACAATATGAGTTCGGACTTATTGATGGACCAGGACTCCGATACGAGTTCGGACTAGTAGATGAGCCAGGACTCCAATATGAGTTCGGATTACTAGATGAGCCATAACTCCCATATGAGTTCGGACTTATGGATGAGCTATGACTTCAATATGGGCTAGGATTATAGATGAGCCATGACTCCAATATGGGTTAGGACTTGTAGGTGAGTCATGACAAAATATGAGTCCGGGTTCTTTGGTAGTGACCCGGGGTCCAGGACGTGTCCGGGCTATACATAGCCTATCAAGTATAGGTTGCATTACCCCGTGAGTTTAAGTTGTTTTATTTATGTATACTTTAACTTTTTTTCTTTTTTGCAGCGATGATAAAACCTTCGACTCTGTAACAATTTCTTTTGATGCACCTATGAGGGCTTTTATTAATGGTTGTAGAAATGTTGTTGGTCTTGACGGATTTCACCTTAAGGGAAAGTATGGTGGTTGCTTATTGTCAGCTACTGCTCTAGATGAACATAATGGGTTGGTGCCTTTAGGAATCATGGTTTGTAAAAATGAATTAATGTTTTTTTGCAGTGTTGTGTTGTGTCGTGTTCATCTTTTTATCAGGCTTTTTTTTCTTTATTGTAGTTTACTTGATATTTCGAGTGTTGACTTATGTTTTTAGATTATGTTCTTCTAGAATTTGTTCCACCAGAGTTTATATTTTTCTTTAAATTTTCCAAGATTTTTGGGAGTAATTTAGTGGTCCTGTTCTAAAAGTTAAAGAATTTAAAGTTGTACTTTTGTTTTTTCTT
The DNA here is from genome assembly GCA_030848705.1 of Heracleum sosnowskyi. Classification (NCBI taxonomy): domain Eukaryota; kingdom Viridiplantae; phylum Streptophyta; class Magnoliopsida; order Apiales; family Apiaceae; genus Heracleum; species Heracleum sosnowskyi. The sequence continues at coordinate 83,461,255 of CM061243.1, read as the reverse complement.
TAGTTATTAAAAGGTTATAAATGTCATTTTATATTATAAAGTTGTTAAGTTAACTATAGTTAATTTAAAATTTAATTTTTTTTTGAATTTAGGATATACTTATAAATACAACTATAAATGAGATATAATTGTAAACCAACTTTTAAAATGGGACATATCAATAAAAAAACCCCTAATATATATCAAGGCCACTACTCACCTTTCAATCTCCACCTTTTTCTTGTCTGTAATGCGGAACCTCTTTATAATCCCCCTTGGTAATTAATCAATCCATTCTGGGCCTAATATTTATCTTTCGGATTTAACTCTCGAATACATAAAATAGGGCTTTTTTCCCTTTTGACGGGGCAATTGGAAAATTAGTCCAAAACTTTGGTAGTTCGATCTTGTACGATCAAATTAATAAGGACCGTTAGATGTTAAATTGATGGATGAGAATTGTTAAATTTAATATTAAAACCGTATTTCATTAATAATAGGATTATAATTAAACTAGATGAAAAAGCCGCGCTTCACGGCGGCGTAATAATTTTTTTTAAAAACTTTATCAATTAAATTATGAAAATTACTCGGTCCTCGCTAATAAGCCGTCCTCCCGTGAAACATGCTTTTCTTTTTAATATCAAAATCTCAAATTTAATATATTGAATATATATTTGTCTTATATATTAATTTTTATGTTACTATACTCTTTTCTAATAAGCCACCCTTTCGTTGAAAAAACACCTATACAACTTTACATATATTCTACTTCAAACAGAAATTTTAGTTATGTATTACAAACGTTTATTCTACTTCCAATAGAACTTTTAATTGCAAGTACTTCTTTTATATTCGAGCTCTTCTCCTCTATAAATTAAAACACTTAATGTACTTCAAATAAAACTTTGCAAGTCCTTCTTTTATATTTGAACTCTTCCCTTATGCAAATTCAAACACCTATTCTACTTCAAATAGAACTTCAAACTTCGCTATAAATTCGAACTATTCTCCTCAATAAATTCGAACACCTATTCTATTTCTAATATCTTAAATGATATTTTTTGATTTATTAGTATCTAAAATTGAAATATTCTAGAAAATTAGAAAAATAGATTGAAACAATCTTAAGGGCGTCACCTAACCTCCCGCGTATCCTCCTTTATATAAATATATTTTTATAATATAAACCAAATATAATTGTGTTTTCTATATTGAATAGTATTTTATATGTAAAAATTCGTAACTCTCTTTTTTCTCTTATATTTATGGATAGTTTTAGTTAAATAATTATCGTCAAACCAAAGATATAGTATTAAAATTTTATTAATATAATGCTCATGTGTACCACGGATACTAATAATATAAGTGGACTCTATATTATAACAGACGTAAAACGACTTAGTTAATTAGTATTAACATAACTTTTTTTAAGGGACATAACACCTTGATCATTCAAATTATATTATGGTATTTTACATATAACAAACCTAAAAGAATACTATCGAAATATTATTAAAAATTAAGAATTTCATATTCATTAACGATAATTTTGAATATAATACTTACAGAGGATAAGGATCGTGAGGTTAACCTCATCATACATGTACCTAAATAAATGTAATCATCAATTATTAAATATTTACTTACCATATATTTTTTGATTTGTTTGTAAATTAGAAAAGTGAGTAATTAAATAATTAATATTATACACTTAAATGATCAATTACTACTTCAGGAGTCGGGATCTTTATTATTTATTATCATGTTCATAACATACTAACAAAAATTTAAGTTTTAAATCAACTCAATAACATATTAATATTACCTATTTCAAAAATTAACAAAAAATTTCAATTTTGAATCATATAAATTTGAATAAATAGACCTAAAATATTTGTATTTTGCACAGATTAAACGCAACACGAAATAATTTGTTCAAAAATATATTTTTATATATTTTATCCATAATTTTTGTCTTCACGATTTAATACCATAAAAAAAGAATCCCTAAACATTAAAATAAATTAATGAGAATCGTGAGATGTTCAAACTCCATCAACAACGTATCAAATATAAAAAATTAATATTTTTATCTATAAATATATTTAAAAAATAAAAAGTCCAGAGTTTTGGTATTTAAGGAACGATAGTACTATAAAAAAGTAAAAATTATTGGATATTAAAATAAATAGAAAAGAAACGCTATATATAATGTTAAGTAATATTTTATATTTTAATAGATAAATCATTTTTTCAAAATTTCATGTTTTGAAATTCAGTTGAAATTTTGATATCCCGGAGTTTGAGAATATTATCCTACTCCTTCTTGTCCACTATATAAGGCGTTTGACGTTTTTGCACGTGATTTTAGGTGGTTTGAATACACAGTAAAAATTAACATTTTTTAAATTTTCTTTTTCTGAATAAAAAATTTAATATTATACTTTTATTCAGAAAAAGAAAATTCAAAAAATAATTTTTTACTAGGTAGTCAAAGCACTTAAAATTATGTGCAGAAAAATCAAACGTCTTATATTATGAACTAGAGGGACTTACATTTATGTTGCCACATTTATGTTGCCTGAGGTTTAAATTCAAGTGCATTAAATTTGTTTAGTTAGCTAATATATAGTAGATTTTTAAGACTAAGAAAAGTCAATATAGAAAAAAGATTGAGATTTGGAAAAAAAATTGAGGTCCTTAACTCTTTGAGGATAACAGTAGAAGATAAACTGCAACTAGAGCTAGATTTCAATTTTTTAATAGCATAGTGAACTAAATTTTCATTTAAATAATATTTTGATTTATGAAATTTACTTAATCATGGTACGCAAATTAACCAGATCAAGCTTATTCTTGATCTTCATCCATCTAATTAATTACGTTGAATGTATATGTTGATTGTGTAATTACAATTATTTATAATTAATTATTTTATTTACTCAATATCCGTCCTCAAGCTTGACTTATATAAGGTGGATCAAACTGAAATCCAAGTTTGAGATAGAGAAACATGTGGCGAGGCAGTAGTGATGTGATTAATCCTCAAAAATCTGATTTTCAGCTATATACTTGACAGAGGTATTATCACAATAAAAGTTGATAGGACGAGGAACCTGAACTTTGAGATATTCCTACAAACCATTATTTCAGAAGTAGTATAACTCACTCTTAGAAGTTGTCTTCCACTTCTTGGTCTTCCAAGAAATCAATGAAGAATCTAGAAAGATAGCATATCCTGATAAGGATCTAGCAGAAAATGAAAAAGTGACCCAATCTGCATCAGAATAAGAAGTCAATTGAAGAGGAATATTGGCCTTGTAAAACAAACAAACATGTAGTGTACCTTTGAGATATCTCAAGATATGAAAAGCAGCTTCTAAATATGTTTGAGCAGGAGCTTGTAAAAAATGAGAAAGTTGTTGAACAACATAGAAAATATTAGGTCGAGTGAGATTGAGATATAATAATTGTAATAACCCTAAATTTTGGAATATTTTAAAAGACCTTGATGAATAGTAAAAATACGTTTGAGAAATTTTTTTGGAGCCCACACTATATAAGTGATGGAATTTTAAGAATCAGAGAATGTGGTGTTGTTGCATGGATTAAATAAGAGAATGTAAAAGTCGTCGAAACACGAAGATTTTCACTTCTACTAATTGTCTTGTAAATCACGAGATATTAAGGAATACGAAAATCTCGGGATGTCATAAATCTCATGAAAAGAGATTTTATTGAATTTAAGTTAAACCAACATATTTAAGTATTTAAGGACAACCATATAAATTACTACGCGACGAAACGCTTTCAAGATAAATTTAGAATCTTACATAGAGGAATAAGTGAGGAGTGTATGATATTACGTAAGGAATTATACATCATACAAAAGCCATGCATGAATCATGCAACAGGCCATGCAAAATAACTAGTTGGGAGATAACTAAACTAAAGGAAAATAGTTGGGAACATCATCCCCTAAATTAAGGAAAAAAAGACACCATTTTCCTTAAAATCCTACTTTAGTTGTACTTGCTAGATATGAAGTGAATTATTGTGGAGGAAGCTAGATAATCAGCCACACAAATACACCAACACAAAAATCATAAGCCTAGGACACTCCCCCACCCCATTTCTCTTACATTCGGCCCCAACACAACAAGCAAGGAAGAAAATTTCATAACTCAAGTTCTACTCATCTATAAATCACCAAATTGCACCATAGCTCCTTCCTTATATTTCTAAGGTACGTTCAGAATTTCATGGTCATCCAATTAGTATAACATAGCCAAATCCTTGCTCAAAGTTGAGGATGAATAGTAGCTCCGATATTTTACTAACTTGTTTCTTGATTTCTTTTGCAAGTCTAAGGATGATAAGTATAGATCAAGCCTCCCTTAAGACTTTCAAGCTCTTTTTAGTGTTTTTAAAGCTTCAATAAAGGTATAACACTCATCCACCCTTTGATTTATATTGAGATATGAGTTAAGTTTCAAGATATGTGCAAGAATATGTTAGTTTGTGGAGTTTGGAGTATAAGTAGTTAAATCTTGATGGTTGATTGTTATGGATTGATGTTGGTGGTGTGGTTATGAAGTGTAATGACTAAGATGTAGTAAGGATGATTGTTTTGTTGGTTTAATTGTTGTTAAATGGATTTAACTTAGTTAAATTTGGGAATCGTTATGTTTATAGTTAAATTTGAGCCTTGTTTCGAACTATAAAAATGATATTTTCGAACACCACTGGACATGAGTGTGTAGATCTTGTTTTGTAGTTTATATCCATATAAAGATCGCGTCGAGACGATTTATGGTCTAACAGATATGTTCGTTTCAGTAAAATCAATTCGAACAACCAAACTGCTACAATGTATCAAGTTGTAAAATGCATTCGGACCCCTTAACAGTAAGTAAAAATCATGGAATTTGGATGGTATGTATTTTGGTCAGTTTAGAAGGCAACTCAAAAATAATTATATAAAAATATTAATCAATTTTATAAAAATGCCGGAACCAAAGTTGCGCGATAACACTATTCATTAGAGAAGCTACTGCCCTGTTATGTGAATTCGGAAAAATGGGTCCCTGTCCAGGGCCAAAATTTTGATGGATTATATTTTAGACATTCTCTAGATCCTGCACGTGAAAACGGTGTGTCAATCGAGTTAACTGTTAATGAGTTATGAGCGTTTTAGTGAAACTTGCGCGAATAATAAAACTTCGTAGTTGACTCGACTTTTGAAATGAATTTCACCTATATAAACTCGTGTTTTCAAAATCAACATACTTTTGATAAATATTACGAATACTCAAGAAGCTCCTTGAGGTGGTTACATAATTATTATTAATTTTCCTATTTATTAAAAGTGTTAGAGTGCGAGTTGTCAAGTAGTGATTTTATGAGTAAAAAGGGTAATATTGAATCGACTAAAACAAGAAACTTGTTAAGGATTATCAAGATAACGTAATGGTGTGAAGAACGAGATTAGAAATGATTAGTAAACAGTATATAATATCGTAAGTTAAGTGAACCCGAGAGAGTGAAAGTCGGGTAAAGTGGACTACTTAGGATTAGTGAAATGTCAATCAAGTGACTAATTAAGGTTATGTATTGTCTTGGTAAGGTTCTAGGACTAGAAGAGAGACATCCAATTAGAGCTTAGACATCAGGCAAGTTTACTAACTCTTACTCTATTGTTCAGAGTAGTTATATTTTCAAATGTTTTATACTTGTGTATTAAAAAATATATATAAACTCCTTTTTCTCGAGTACCGTGGCAAGTTTTCAAAACCCGAAGCTTAAGTATTCGGTTATGATTTAAAACTGTTGTTGTTGTGATATAACTGTTATAAAATGCATGCACTGCTTTAATTATCGTGTAAGTTTTTAAATGTCGAATGTTTGGTTTATATGCTATATATAATGGTATAGATATAAACCGGTGTATACAAGGTTCTAGGTGTAGAGCGTATTTTTTTTATATACTTCAACTTAGACCGGGAGTCGGAAGTAATTTTATAAATACTGTCATCAAAACCCGGAGATTGCCGGAGACAGATTATTTTCAAATATTGATTTAAAATATTCCAATAAATATATTTAGATATTTTAAATGTAATAAATAATTTAAATTATACTAATAAATATTAATTGGATGTTTATTTAATCTAATGAATATTATTTTGAAGATTCATTTAAAAGGAATTAATTTAATTGTTTACTATTTATTAATTATTTAAAATATTTTCTGACCTTCAGAAAAATTATTTAAAAATTAGTAAGGGTTCCAAAATATTATTTCCGAGTTTATTAAATGATTTAAATGCGAATAAATATTTCCTAACTCGTGAAAAATTGGGAATCTAGTTTAAGGAGTCGAGAAAATGATTTTACTCTCCATATTCTTCGATAATACTCATATTTTGGGATCACTACCATTTCCTAACTAAGGACTTCAATCTCGTTAATTACAGAAAGTTTCGATTAACTCCCAGGTCGTGATTTTCTTCAAAATTTGTAATATATCATTTATCAGTTGACAAGAGTCAACCCACATATTGTTATTACTTCCTCAAAACTTCTAGAAGTAAGTATGGTAATAAATTTAGACATATCAACGAGCTAGCATGACGCTCGGGGAACGACTTAAAATGATAGGATTCATCAAGGGACGGGAGATTTTATATATCGGAGGCATTACGAGTACCGAGCGTTCATGCAAAATTAGCAGAGGTACTATACGAATGTCGGGACACAAATTTTAGCCCATATGCGGCTAGGGTGCTAATCGTATAACGATATCGTCCACTAGTAGTAGAAAGGTGATGTTTGCGATACAGCGACTGATCATCGTGTATCGTGGTGTACTCCTGAACGTCCCCTCCTTCCAATTGGAATTGTACTGAAATATTGTAACAAAAGCCTAGGTGCCGAGTTACCGATAATGTTCACTATGGTTGAAAAGTATATTCTCTGTTACAGTATCTTGAACTGTATGAAATGTTTGACGAAAGACAAACGATATTTTAAAACTTGTGAAGTTGTTCATCTCGCAGTATCTAGTAATGCGTACTTGTTGATTTCTATAGATCGTGCTAAGCCACGGATAGTGTCTTTCAAAATCATGAACTAAATTTGTTCATATGGTGGTATTCTAAACTTCGTATTAAGTATGAATACTTGAAATTAGAAAAACTTTATACTACTATTATATTGTTGGAAAAACTTATATTAGTAACTACTTAACTTGTTGAGCATTCTTTCGTTCATTCTAGCTTTGTTAAAAATTATATTTCAGTACAAGAAGAATATAGTCGGTTTGCTCCGTATCACGAGAGAAAGGAAATGGAAGATACTCCCTTGAGATAGTTTAACTCATGAAGGATATTGCATGAGCAAGATGGATAGGTTTAGCTATCATTAGTAAGTTTGTTACAGTTGTGGGTTTTAATAACTCCATTTAGAGGTTGTAGTTAATAGAGTGAGATCCTGGATAGTACATTTGGTTTGTAATAACTAATGTTACGGTGTATCATTTCTAAGGCTATAACTTGTGTGAGTAAGAGATTGGGGGATCTATGATGTTGTTTTGATTAGATCATTGAGTTAATACAGGTATTATGCGATTGGATGGTGATGTGACAACCTAGATTCCTGACCTCGGAACTGGGGGTGTTACAATAATAGCCCAAATATTCTTCGATAAACTTCAAGATCTGAGAGCTTAGGACCATCAGTAGTATTTAATTGCAAACCTTTAGACAAAGGAAAAGTTGAAGGAGTATCAACTGTGTATCAGCAAGTAAATCCAAGATGTACTTTATTTGATTCAACTATACCTTCCTCCGTTCGAAGAACCTCAATACCAAGAAAATACTTGAGATTACCAAGATCTTTAATAGTAAAATCCTTGTGAAGTAAGGACTTACTACTGTCCATTTCATGAATGTCATTGCCAGTGACCAAAAGATCATCCACATACACAACAATAGCAGTTAAAGAAGAACCATGTGACTTCACAAAAAGAGAATAATCCTGAGTATATTGCACATAACCATCCTTGATAAAAAAAAAACTAAGATAATTCTTTATTCTATTGTCTGGAATCCTGCCTTAAACCATATAAAGATCTTTTTAATTTGCAAACAAGACCAGGCCTAGATTTAACATGACGAGGTGAAGGTTCCATGTATATATCTTCATCCAAATAGCCATTCAAAAAAGCATTACTGATATCTAATTGATGTAAGTGCCTGTAACGCCCCCAGATTCGGGGTCTGGGATCCAGGTCGTCACCTCACCATCCAATCATATAATACATGTATTAACTCAATGATCCAATCAAAACAACATCATAGACCCCAATCTCTTACTCACACAAGTTATAGCCGTAGAAACGATATACAGTAACATTAGTTATTACAAACCAAATGTACTATCCAGGATCTCACACTATTAATATACAACCTCTATATGGAGTTATTACAACCCATATTTGTAAACTGACTTACTAATGATAGCTGAGCCTATCCAACTTACTCATGTGGTATCCTTCTTGAACTATCTCAAGGGAGTACCTTCCACATTCCTTTCCTTGTAATGTGGGACGACTGACTATGGTCTCCTCTTACTGAAAATATAATTTTAACAAAGCAAGAATGAGCGAAAGAATGCTCAGCAAGTTAACTAGTCACTAATATAAAGTTCTTCCAACAATATAAAAGTAGTACATAGTTTTCTATTGAAAGTATTCATACTTAATATGAAGTTTGGGATACTACCATATGAACATATTTAGTTCATTATTTAGAAAGACACTGCCAGTGACTTAGCACAGTTTTTAGAAATCAACAAGTACGCAGTTCTAGATACTGCTAGGTGAACAACTTTAGTTCACAAGTTTTAAAATATCGTTTGTCTTTCATCAATAAATAACCAGAATCATTTCTTCTTTTTAAATATTGCCTTCGAAATATCAAATCATTCACACTAAAGTTAACACTATCGGTAACTCAGCACCTTGGCCTTTGTTACAGTGTTAATAAGAATTTCCAAACTGGAAGGGAAGGGACTTATATAAAAACAAAACATGACATTGATTGACGATGATCAGTCGCCACATCCATATCAACCGCGGGTCTTTTCTACTAGTAGAAGGGCGAAAACTCCATCCGTAATTACCCTGGATGAAAACCCCATCCGTAATCGTCCTAGATGAGAACTCCATCCGTAATCATCCTGGCGCATTCAGCCAATAGTTGATGTCCCCTTGTTTTACTTTCTTTCAAGAATCATTTTGAAATAGAAAATCGAGTAGTTGAGGTCCGACCTCAGTCGACCCATACTTACTTGAAAACAACGCTACTTGAGCAAAACATGACCGGGGGTTTTCACAAAAAGATTTAGAGTGAGAAGGTACACGTGTTTAAACTTTTTGAAGCATCTTGGATAACTTTTAAATAATATTTGAAGTATTTTTGGAAACGTTTAACATATTTAATTAAATATTTAAATAATATATTTTATCCAAGATAAATGTTTTTGGAATATTTTAATAAATGAAGTTTATTAAACAATCGTAGGTACATATACTATCTCCCGAAGAACCTTTCGGGTTTACATAGTTATACTGCGTCAAGACAAAATACCGCTCCCCGGTCAACTCTACTTTTTGGACTAACGCACTCTATTCTTAGAGCCGTCGTCCAAATATTAAATTCAAGATACCATTATTAACGAGGTATGCTTTATCAAAACTTTATCATGTACAACTCATCATATAATTCGAGCAAATACACTTGATATTACAACAGAATAAAGCATTGATATATGTGTTTAAAGAACGGAAACTTGCATATACATGCTCCAAAGATATTTTCATAAGTAAAACATAGGATACGAAAACTTGTCACGATACTTTTATCGAATGAGTGTGTGTGTAAATATATACATATATGAATAAGCAAGTATTAACATCTGAAAATATACCTACTCTGAACAATAGAGTAAGAGTTAGTAACTTGCCTGATGTCCAAGCTCTAACTGGATGTCATCTCTTCTAGTCCTGGAATCTCTACCAAGATAGTACATAACCTTAATTAGTCATTTGATTGACAATTCACTTATTCTAAGTAAACTCCATTTTACCCGACTTTCACTCTCTCGGGTCCACTTAACTTATGATCTTCTATACTGTTTGCTCATCATTTCTAATCTCATTCTTCACACCAATACGTTATCTTAATAATCCTTAACAAGTTTCGTGTTTTAGTCGACTCGATGTTACCCTTTTAACTTAGCCAAAACGGATGGTCAAAGTAGTACCTCTAGAGTTGACTTTCCATAGAATCACTATTCCGCAACTCACACTCTAACACTTTTAGTAAATCAGAAAATTAAGAATTAATTACAAAACCACCTAAAGGAGCTTCTTGAGTATTTGTAATAATTATCAAAAATATCTTGATTTGAAAACATGAGTCAAAATAGGTGAAATGCATTTTAAAACTAAAGTCAACTACGGAGTTTTACTATCCGCGCTCGTTTCACGAAAAAACTCATAACTCATTAACCGTTAACTCTATTGATGCACCGTTTTCGCATGCACGATCTAGAGAATGTGTAACAGCCCCAAATCCGGGGTCAGGGATTTAGAGTAGTCACGATCCATTTACTCATTGCCTTATCTGTATTACTCACATCGTGCATAATTCACCTGCTCATGACCCCACAATATATGTCTCACACACACACACAGGTTAGAGTCTCAGAAACGACACAATACAACAACTGCGGAATAAATAATCTTTATTACAATACCCAAATGTCTTTGAATCTGTCACTGATACAATTTCTAAGTAAGGTTACATTACCAACTTAGCCTTCTGATGCTCACAATCCTCTCATACCATTCATATCTATACATAAGTTGAATACCAAAAGCTGTAGCCTGATTCGATTGGTTCGTACTATTCTCGGGATCACTGCTAGAAACTGTTTGTGGAAACGCCTTGCGGGGTATGTGCCGTCCCATTGGCATCCTGCTTCGCTGCTATAAAATATATATAAAACAATAGCAAGAGTGAGCGATAGCTCAGCAAGGTAATGAAAGTATGGCCTAATTCTGCCTTTAACTCAACCCAGAATAAAGCGGGTATAAGACAATAATTTGTCAAAATATCTCGATACTGAAATTATTTCCTTATCGGAAGATATTCCAAAAATAGTACCTTTATTGTAATTCAAATATCATTTCATAATATTTCTGCAACTCTTTTGCTATATTATGAACAAAGTTCTTGTATACAAGATGAGGTTTCAAAATAAACCAAATATAACCTTTCCAAAAATTATCTGCTATATAAGCAGAATATCAACAAATAACTTAAAAGATGAAGTTATAAGGAAAATTCAATATAAGCAACTCCCTTACCATAACTCATGTTATGTAGGGTATCCACAGAGTCATATGATATGCTTTAAGCGGATAAGAAACTAGTATAATATAAACGATGAAGTTACGAGGAAAATTAATATAATATTTCCGTAACCCAAACTCCACTTATGCATATATATCTTTAATCAGGTTTTATCAGAGTCATAACTCAAAAGTAAAAGATGGAGTTGCACAAATTTATTGTCACTTCATTTCCAAACACTTTTCAACCCCCTGCCAACATGGTTGGTTCTTCACCCCAATACATGTTGCAGGAAATATCCAAATTGGATGATGAACTAATACTGGAGTTGCTACCGCGTCCGCTGTGCCTAACCTTACTATGATCAGTAGCAGGTCGCACCGCTCAAATAGTTTTCTACATGTAGATGGAAGTATCACGACGGCCTGACATTGTCTACCGCCTTACTATGACCTCCCGGCCCATTTGGGGCAATATAAAAGTTGGATGGGCCCACGCAACTTGACCACTTACACCACTCCTAGTTCAGATGAAATCCATGACTCTGAAACGTAAAGATCGTCCTCCTTTCCCCAAGTGTAACACTTGTTGATACGACTCCACTAAGTAGTTATATCTAGGTTGGAAAGGAAGATTCTCCAATATTTCCCAAGCTATGCTTGTTAATGGATATCGACTTGTTCCATGAATTTACCCCTCGATCATTGAGGTGGTAACACAACATTAGACTGGCAGCAATTAAATTGCTCCAAGAAAATATCTGTCCCTTGACAGTTTTTGAATTGAGAGTTTAAAAAGAGTAGTAGTCACTTAAATCAGGTTTCCCGTATTTTTGATAGTTGAGCGAGCATTTGAATCTTCTTAAAAGACGGATTTAAATGGAAAACATTGTTTTGGGAACCTCTTTTGATTTTAAAAATAATCAATGACATTGATTAAGTAAGTAAAGCTTAGATGAATATTCGGAATAATATTCCTTAAGTAAATACTGATTAAATGAATATTCGAAAATAATATTCATTAAGTAAATATAGATTAAATGAATATTCAAAGGTAATATTCATTAAATAAATAACTCTTAAATGAATATTCTAAAATAATATTCATTAAATAAATAAACCTCAAATGAATATTAGGAAATAATATTCATTAAATAAATAAGCCTCAAATGAATATTCAAAAGCAATATTCATTAAATAAATAATTAATCCTCGAATGAATATTCAAAACTAATATTCATTAAATAAATAAATAATCCTCGAATGAATATTCAAAACTAATATTCATTAAATAAATAAATAATCCTCGAATGAATATTCGACATTAATATTCATTAAATAATCCCCAGATGAATATTCACAATAATATTCTTAAAGTCAATAGTCCTCAAATGAATATACATAAATAATGTTCATTAAATACATAATTAACCCTCGAACAAGTAAGCCTCAAATGAATATACATAAATAATATTCATTAATTAATAAATCTCAAATAACAGTCACCCGATGTCTTTATCGGAAAAATAATCTTTAGCATATACAGAAATACAATCACTTCTGATCCTTAATAAAAATCACACGCCCTTATCCTAGGGCATATATAAGAATACTGGCTTATAACTGATATCCCATATTTAACATATAAGCCAATTACCAAATCATTTTCAAATAATAACCGTCGAATGAGGTAATATTCAAATAACATTCCTCAAATCATTTCCAGGTAACTAATACTTTCTAGAAATATAATTAATGTTTAATAATAATATTCCTCAAGATGAATAGTACTCTGCCGCTGGAATCCCTCCGGGTCTCCACGACTATCTATATAACACAAATATCGACTCCCGGTCTAGAGTCGAAACAATAAACATGCTCTTATCTATAGAGCTACGAGGTATACCGGTTCATAAGTACATTATCTCACAGCTCGTATCATATCCAAAAGTCAAATCTTATTGAACACGATATATAACATGTATCGCAAAACTGTATAACTCCTCACATGGCAACAACAGTAATATATAATCAATACTTCAAAGTATAGAATTAGGAAACTTGCCACAATACTCACAACTAAGATTTGATATATATAACTTGGGAATACACAAGTATTGAATATTTGAAAATATACCTACTCTGAACAATAGAGTAAGGTTTAGTAAACTTGCCTGATGCTCGAGAAGTGATAGGGGTTCGCGACGATGCTGGACAATCTAGACAAAGTCAAACGAAAACACACGGTTAATCCCCTCGATAAACCACTTATAACTCAATGCTTAAACACGTAAGCGAAACACAACCAAGGAATTACTAACTCGTTATAGGCTCATACTAAGTCCATGTTATTTGTCAAATTCTTATATCATAAGTTTGGTTCGAAATCCATTCTCAAATCCAAGTTATACTTAACCATTTGGAACCTTGGTTTCTAAGTCTCGTTTTCAGTGGTTTTCACTTGCGCGACCTTGACTAAAACATTTTTATAAAATCGAAATATAATCTTTTTAATACGAATCCTTTTCGTGAGCCCTCCTAACTGTCTCTAGTATTAGTCCTCAAAGTTTCACATTTTAATATGGCTCCGAAGTGGTCCAAATATAGACTCAAAGTTGCTGACCAGAGATGGGTCGTTCTTCCGAACGGCGTTTACTAAAACTCACTTTTCTCTTAAACCGTTCGGCCAAATTAGGCGAACCACATATCATTACGAAGCTTATAACATAAACTACACAATCATGGGCAGTAGGACTCAAGGGTCGAGCTCTAACAGAGGAAAAACAGGGAACCAATCAGTAGGTAAAAATTTGGGCATTACGACGGCTATAAATCGGACGTTCCAAAAATCATAATCATCAAACCAAGCCACACCGGGCATCCATACATCTTAAACACATGATTCTCATCTCCACAAGTCCAGGGGTATCATACTTTAACATCTTAATCAACAAATGGCTAAACCAACTACAAGATCATGCTAACATGCTTATATTAACACTATACTCTCAACTAAGCTAACAATCATCAAGAACATCCACAAAACTCAAAGTCAACTAAGGGTTCATGGGGTTAATACCTTCCTTGGAGTGTATGATCACGTAGTAAGCCTTGTCTAGCCCTTAGATTTCCTTGACCAAGCTTAGATCATCAAAAGAAGTCAAGAAATCAAAGTTAGTTATTGAAAGTTACTATTCATCTGTTCAAAGAACTGCCCAAACGAGGTCCTTACCCTGCTTTTCTGGGCGAGGTTTCTAAAGAGTAGTTGTAGAGCATCTCCATGGCTTTCCAACAAGCTATAGAACGCAAGATTTCATTTAGAAATGAGAGAGATACGGCCGTTTGAAAATCGGTGCAGAAACTGCCAAGATCATGGCAGTTTAGATTCTTCAACTTGGGGAGGATATTTGACTAGGCTAAACACCTTGGATTGCCATGAACTTTTGAACAGATGTTATACATGGAGTGTAGAAGCTGTGGTTAAATTTTGGTGATTTTATCATGGTTGGAAATGGAGTTATGGAGTTTTCTTTGGAGGGTGCTCTAGCTGATCAGTTTTGGAGAATTTTGTGTTTCTCTTGCTTTTCTTTTCTTCTTTTCTTTTTGTTTTGAGTAAAAGATAAGAATGCTGATATTTTGTTAAGTGGTGAGTCATAGGGACACATGTCGATCAGTGGGGTATCATGGTGGCAAGCAGGGACACGTGTCGCGCATGCACGCGTTTGGTTAAAGTAGCTTTACTGGTTCGTTTCCTTTCACATGGATGATCCAAACGTTGCATCTCTCGAATTAATCTTGTTACATGTTACTTCCATGTCTATATTTAATCTTGTCATAATTTCAATCCTTAATCCATGATTCGTTCGCTTAATCGCTTAATCTCGTTATAAAGTATTAGCGGTTTCTAGAACATTCGTTTCACTGTCCCAGTGGTTTTCGTTCTAAATTCTCAAATCAAATATAATAAAATTCCAAAATATTAAATCCTCAATTTTAATATCTCATTTCTTGAATATAATAATATATAATTCGCTGTCCGGTCAAATATTTCACCAAAATAAAATTTGGAATTTCTGAATTCCGATCGTCTTTGCATTCACTTATTTACTCCGTAGATCACTAATATGACTTCGGAATATCCACACTACGTCTCGTACATAGGTGGCATGAAAAATTTTGTTAATCCTCAAAATCACTATTCATCCACCAAATTCACTATTCACTGATGCACTTAATCATAATAAGAAAAGTTTTAATTCTACCAAAAATTCAGGTTATTACAGTCTCCCCTCCTTAAAAGGATTCCGTCCCGGAATCAGCTTAGGAATAACTGGGGGTACTTCTCTCCCATTGCACTTCCTAACTCCCAAGTGGATTCTCCCACTTCTTGATTTTCCACAAACCTCTCACTATCTTGGCAACCTCATCTTTTAGCACTTGTTCATTTCTATCCGTGATTTCCACAGGTTGTTCTTTGTAAGTCAGACCAGGTTGTGTATGTACATGCTCGTATTCTAACATATGACGGGCATCTATAGTATACTGACGTAGCATCGACACATGAACCCCGTTGTGACCATTCTACAAGTTTGGGGGGGGGGGGTAAGGCTGGCTCGTAGGCCACCTTCCTGACGCGTTTTAAAATCTCAGATGGCCCAGTGAATCTCGGGCTCAACTTCCCTTTCTTTCCAAATCTCATTAATTCTTCCCACGAGGATATCTTTTAGCATCACGAATTTCTAACCTCATATTCTCTATCTTGTTTACACAGAAAATACACCAATCATAAACTTGCTTGTCATCCATCCACATGCCATTTAGCTCATCAATAACAGTACTATCTCTATACTCGCGGGCTTAGTCCGCATACTTTCTCTGTCTGTCTTGGCTGTTACTAGCCGCCTGTTGGTGAAATCTTCTGTCTTTCTAGTTTGTCGGACTAACTTGGGTTTTGTGTAAAATCTCATCCTTTAATTCCCGATCATTCGGAATCCATCTCAGTCTCATTTTAATTAAGGGTATCGGCCACCACATTGGCCTTTCCCGGATGGTAGTGTATCTCACAGTCATAATCCTAGGTCAATTTTAGCCATTTCTCCATCTCATGTTATCTACTATCACGGGTAACCCAAAGCCAATTCATTACATTCCATAAAATTTGTGGGTGCATTAATCACCCCAAAACAACCTCGCTGAAAACTCGAAGTGCCTATTCCTAATACGAATCGCAATCTTGGGTATATTCTCGGATTTACCTTCCAACCGGTGATATCCAGTTCTTAAATAAATTTGGAAATACACAGCGTTCTTTCGCTGATCTAACAATCATTTACAAGGGTACCTATGCTCCACGTCGAACTCATACAACTCTCGAGGTTCGATGCATAATCTTGTGCTAATATCCTTCTCTCTCACAACAACACCGGGCTCTCCACGGTGGTACAATGGGTCTTATCATATTCTTGCCCAACCATTCTTGTAACTGAGTCACTAACTCTTTCATTCCCACTATACTCGGAATACTCGGTATTCATTCTCATGTCATCCAAATCGATATCTGGTAGCTCCTTAAAACCTTGTACAATCTCCCAAAACCATTGTAGTTCCCTTAATACTTGGTATCTCTTTTCTTGGCGGCAACCATAAGAGCTAATTAAGCCTCGCATTTCTGGCGTATTAGTTTCTTAGTTTAAACTATATTCAAGAATCTCTGAATCTGTCTCCATCCTTTATTTATTACTCTCTCTCTCTCTCTCTTACAATCAGTCTGGACTCCATTGGGTGTCAACCAACCCATCCTTATAATAATATCAACTTCTCCCAAGTCACAATACCAGCTCCCTCTGACTCCATCGCCAGTACTTATCTTGCTAACCCATAGGTAGTGTCCATTCGTAAACAACTCCTCCAAAATCTTAATTCCATTATAGGGCATCTATCTAACACCGTTGTCACTGGAGTACACGACACATCGCTATTCCTTTCACACATGTCGATTGACACGCTTTCCATTATCATAACATCCTTGGGAGAATAACCCAATTTCGTTGATACGTCACTAACATTCTATTCGTCTTAGGGATTCGCTCCTGTCATAGGCGATTTCGTTGCGAATCTAATTCCTATCAGCGAATTTTGACTTATTTGACCTGGTTTGCCTCCCCTTAGAATTCAATGAGGATAACAAAAATCATGGGGCCTTGAAAAGACAGCTCCCATATCAAGGAAAACGTCACACACTGGTGATCATAAGGTTATGAGTTTTAAGGTAACCTTATTGGAGGTAAGAGAATTTACCAAGAGATCAACATGATCATAAGAACTCAACGTTGTGTGCCTCGATTGAGACATTACTAAAGGTAATTAGCCTTCTTGTATTTCACAACTTACAAGTGATGGCGTCCCATCCGACTTCTATCACATAGACAGATAGTCCTTGTAGCCCCTATAAGTATAGGGTTGTTCGTCTCAGTGGAAGTTGAAAATTATGAAAGCAATTCGAGATCAATTTAATGATTATCGTCTTTCGACAATATTTCTTAAAGGAACACCTTGGATTAAAATTGAACAGATTCCAAAGGTGCGGTTTCCAAAGAAAATACAAGGAAAAGAATAACCAAAAGATACTGGTACTTAACAACCAAGTGGTGAGGTATCACCATAGGTTCATTCATTATTTGAAGAAAAGTGAAAGCTTAAATAACATCATTTGACAGGGCTTCGAAAACCTGAAAGTAGGCATTGTGACAGCCTCTGGCACAAGTGAAACTGAATGTGGTTTAGCACAAGTGTTATAAAATAACTTCGAAGAGGGAATATACCCTTTATCAGAATTCTTTCCTAGAGAGAGGTCAAGATAGATCATAGATTGGGGACGTACCCCGCATAATTTGCAAATGGGGAGGGTACTACTAAGGTCTCTACGGATGCCTTTTATGTCGGCTCCTCTGATGGATAATCGTTCAATTCCAAAGCTTTTCTTTTCCACGCACCCTAAGGTGTTTGATACTTACGTCATTGCCGACTTATAATAGTCGCTAAGAATTTGACCATCAACATTTGCAATCGCAGGGAGTTCTATTCGACTAGGCGCAAACATCCCAAGTAAGCGTTCTATTCTATTAGAAACTTCGATACCGTTGTTGCCCATAGCAATGACAATTCCTCATGTCGACTGGGCGGTACTCCGGAAGATCGTTAGAATCTACAGGCTTAAATCCGGTCTCTATTTCAATCATCCTTATATCCAATATTCCTTCTCCCATATCAATCCCGTGTGCTACATAAGCTTAACACTTTTGGCACAAAAGCCTTTTCATTTAAGTCAATCCCGGAACTTCTCAGTCTGTCTTGGTCCTTAAATATATTTCGCCTTTACCGTCCAATCTCAACTTCATCATTTTATCTCCACAATCAATTATAGCAATCAGGGTCTGTCCACCAACCCATATAACGGCTATCTTACCCAATCCACAGGGTTCGCTCTAGTTTCCACTCTCTTTGGTGACATCCTCTGGTAATCAGAAAGACAAGGTTTGCCAAAATTTGCTGAATTTCTTTCTAAAATCAGGGAAACTCGATCAATCTATTTACCTACTAGTAATGCTCGAATATGATTTCCGACCTTTAGGTTCTATCCTCATAATTCCTTCCTGGTTTCCTGAGGGTGGTAAATCTTGTTCTCGATTCTGCCTTAGCGTGCTTGTCTTATAATAACATTTGCATGGTACATATACCCAAAATTCTCCTTGAGATAATAAAATCCCTCAATGATGTAATAGACACTATTTCCAATGGAATCGCTGGTCGTGGGGGATTGAAACCTCATAGCCAAAGAAATACCTTTCACTATTCTAGGCAACTAAGTACCCTTAATCGTTTGTGAAAATCTGAACACCTTGGTTCTTACGTATGCCGCCTCCTTACGGGCAACTATAACCGACTACGAGTAACAGGTTTCGTTCAAGTCGAATCAATCCACTAATACTGGCTATACTGCCTCTACCTCTTCTGCTTTGGAGACTCTACTCCATTTTCTTTGTCATACCTCTTGATGAATCATGAACGATCCTTAAACTCTCGTATCGGCACTTATTTGACCTCCGAAGGTTCGTCCGGTCTTATTATAAGACCTCAAGTAACATACCACATCTTTATCAATCAACACGTTCTCTACAAGACTTTTTCCTCGACCCACCATGGGGTCTTCCTCTAGATCCTCCTATGGATCTTCCTTTATCGGGTCTCCGTTCATTTCAAGGAACGCATCATCAATTGCCTACTCGAAGGCCTCGGGGTCTGGTATCTCAGAATCTCATCCATCTATAACTCATACGAGTCGAGGTGACTAATCTTGAAGTCCTAAGTACGGTTTCCCAGAAGAAGTCCCCTCTCGGGCTTCATCTTAAACAGTCAGGTTCATGTCCTCTAACCCGACTACGAACTCAATTTGAGCTCTAGATGTCCTTATCATTATTAAGGGTATTGTAAGACTCGATCTCCTATCGTTTCTGAGGACTGTAACCTAACGCTCTGATACCATCTCTGTAACAGCCCCAAATCCGGGGTCAGGGATTTAGAGTAGTCACGATCCATTTACTCATTGCCTTATCTGTATTACTCACATCGTGCATAATTCACCTGCTCATGACCCCACAATATATGTCTCACACACACACACAGGTTAGAGTCTCAGAAACGACACAATACAACAACTGCGGAATAAATAATCTTTATTACAATACCCAAATGTCTTTGAATCTGTCACTGATACAATTTCTAAGTAAGGTTACATTACCAACTTAGCCTTCTGATGCTCACAATCCTCTCATACCATTCATATCTATACATAAGTTGAATACCAAAAGCTGTAGCCTGATTCGATTGGTTCGTACTATTCTCGGGATCACTGCTAGAAACTGTTTGTGGAAACGCCTTGCGGGGTATGTGCCGTCCCATTGGCATCCTGCTTCGCTGCTATAAAATATATATAAAACAATAGCAAGAGTGAGCGATAGCTCAGCAAGGTAATGAAAGTATGGCCTAATTCTGCCTTTAACTCAACCCAGAATAAAGCGGGTATAAGACAATAATTTGTCAAAATATCTCGATACTGAAATTATTTCCTTATCGGAAGATATTCCAAAAATAGTACCTTTATTGTAATTCAAATATCATTTCATAATATTTCTGCAACTCTTTTGCTATATTATGAACAAAGTTCTTGTATACAAGATGAGGTTTCAAAATAAACCAAATATAACCTTTCCAAAAATTATCTGCTATATAAGCAGAATATCAACATATAACTTAAAAGATGAAGTTATAAGGAAAATTCAATATAAGCAACTCCCTTACCATAACTCATGTTATGTAGGGTATCCACAGAGTCATATGATATGCTTTAAGCGGATAAGAAACTAGTATAATATAAACGATGAAGTTACGAGGAAAATTAATATAATATTTCCGTAACCCAAACTCCACTTATGCATATATATCTTTAATCAGGTTTTATCAGAGTCATAACTCAAAAGTAAAAGATGGAGTTGCACAAATTTATTGTCACTTCATTTCCAAACACTTTTCAACCCCCTGCCAACATGGTTGGTTCTTCACCCCAATACATGTTGCAGGAAATATCCAAATTGGATGATGAACTAATACTGGAGTTGCTACCGCGTCCGCTGTGCCTAACCTTACTATGATCAGTAGCAGGTCGCACCGCTCAAATAGTTTTCTACATGTAGATGGAAGTATCACGACGGCCTGACATTGTCTACCGCCTTACTATGACCTCCCGGCCCATTTGGGGCAATATAAAAGTTGGATGGGCCCACGCAACTTGACCACTTACACCACTCCTAGTTCAGATGAAATCCATGACTCTGAAACGTAAAGATCGTCCTCCTTTCCCCAAGTGTAACACTT
This sequence comes from Heracleum sosnowskyi, assembly GCA_030848705.1. Lineage (NCBI taxonomy): Eukaryota > Viridiplantae > Streptophyta > Magnoliopsida > Apiales > Apiaceae > Heracleum > Heracleum sosnowskyi. Next base: position 83,439,924 of record CM061243.1, on the reverse strand, counting down.
GTTGATACGACTCCACTAAGTAGTTATATCTAGGTTGGAAAGGAAGATTCTCCAATATTTCCCAAGCTATGCTTGTTAATGGATATCGACTTGTTCCATGAATTTACCCCTCGATCATTGAGGTGGTAACACAACATTAGACTGGCAGCAATTAAATTGCTCCAAGAAAATATCTGTCCCTTGACAGTTTTTGAATTGAGAGTTTAAAAAGAGTAGTAGTCACTTAAATCAGGTTTCCCGTATTTTTGATAGTTGAGCGAGCATTTGAATCTTCTTAAAAGACGGATTTAAATGGAAAACATTGTTTTGGGAACCTCTTTTGATTTTAAAAATAATCAATGACATTGATTAAGTAAGTAAAGCTTAGATGAATATTCGGAATAATATTCCTTAAGTAAATACTGATTAAATGAATATTCGAAAATAATATTCATTAAGTAAATATAGATTAAATGAATATTCAAAGGTAATATTCATTAAATAAATAACTCTTAAATGAATATTCTAAAATAATATTCATTAAATAAATAAACCTCAAATGAATATTAGGAAATAATATTCATTAAATAAATAAGCCTCAAATGAATATTCAAAAGCAATATTCATTAAATAAATAATTAATCCTCGAATGAATATTCAAAACTAATATTCATTAAATAAATAAATAATCCTCGAATGAATATTCAAAACTAATATTCATTAAATAAATAAATAATCCTCGAATGAATATTCGACATTAATATTCATTAAATAATCCCCAGATGAATATTCACAATAATATTCTTAAAGTCAATAGTCCTCAAATGAATATACATAAATAATGTTCATTAAATACATAATTAACCCTCGAACAAGTAAGCCTCAAATGAATATACATAAATAATATTCATTAATTAATAAATCTCAAATAACAGTCACCCGATGTCTTTATCGGAAAAATAATCTTTAGCATATACAGAAATACAATCACTTCTGATCCTTAATAAAAATCACACGCCCTTATCCTAGGGCATATATAAGAATACTGGCTTATAACTGATATCCCATATTTAACATATAAGCCAATTACCAAATCATTTTCAAATAATAACCGTCGAATGAGGTAATATTCAAATAACATTCCTCAAATCATTTCCAGGTAACTAATACTTTCTAGAAATATAATTAATGTTTAATAATAATATTCCTCAAGATGAATAGTACTCTGCCGCTGGAATCCCTCCGGGTCTCCACGACTATCTATATAACACAAATATCGACTCCCGGTCTAGAGTCGAAACAATAAACATGCTCTTATCTATAGAGCTACGAGGTATACCGGTTCATAAGTACATTATCTCACAGCTCGTATCATATCCAAAAGTCAAATCTTATTGAACACGATATATAACATGTATCGCAAAACTGTATAACTCCTCACATGGCAACAACAGTAATATATAATCAATACTTCAAAGTATAGAATTAGGAAACTTGCCACAATACTCACAACTAAGATTTGATATATATAACTTGGGAATACACAAGTATTGAATATTTGAAAATATACCTACTCTGAACAATAGAGTAAGGTTTAGTAAACTTGCCTGATGCTCGAGAAGTGATAGGGGTTCGCGACGATGCTGGACAATCTAGACAAAGTCAAACGAAAACACACGGTTAATCCCCTCGATAAACCACTTATAACTCAATGCTTAAACACGTAAGCGAAACACAACCAAGGAATTACTAACTCGTTATAGGCTCATACTAAGTCCATGTTATTTGTCAAATTCTTATATCATAAGTTTGGTTCGAAATCCATTCTCAAATCCAAGTTATACTTAACCATTTGGAACCTTGGTTTCTAAGTCTCGTTTTCAGTGGTTTTCACTTGCGCGACCTTGACTAAAACATTTTTATAAAATCGAAATATAATCGTTTTAATACGAATCCTTTTCGTGAGCCCTCCTAACTGTCTCTAGTATTAGTCCTCAAAGTTTCACATTTTAATATGGCTCCGAAGTGGTCCAAATATAGACTCAAAGTTGCTGACCAGAGATGGGTCGTTCTTCCGAACGGCGTTTACTAAAACTCACTTTTCTCTTAAACCGTTCGGCCAAATTAGGCGAACCACATATCATTACGAAGCTTATAACATAAACTACACAATCATGGGCAGTAGGACTCAAGGGTCGAGCTCTAACAGAGGAAAAACAGGGAACCAATCAGTAGGTAAAAATTTGGGCATTACGACGGCTATAAATCGGACGTTCCAAAAATCATAATCATCAAACCAAGCCACACCGGGCATCCATACATCTTAAACACATGATTCTCATCTCCACAAGTCCAGGGGTATCATACTTTAACATCTTAATCAACAAATGGCTAAACCAACTACAAGATCATGCTAACATGCTTATATTAACACTATACTCTCAACTAAGCTAACAATCATCAAGAACATCCACAAAACTCAAAGTCAACTAAGGGTTCATGGGGTTAATACCTTCCTTGGAGTGTATGATCACGTAGTAAGCCTTGTCTAGCCCTTAGATTTCCTTGACCAAGCTTAGATCATCAAAAGAAGTCAAGAAATCAAAGTTAGTTATTGAAAGTTACTATTCATCTGTTCAAAGAACTGCCCAAACGAGGTCCTTACCCTGCTTTTCTGGGCGAGGTTTCTAAAGAGTAGTTGTAGAGCATCTCCATGGCTTTCCAACAAGCTATAGAACGCAAGATTTCATTTAGAAATGAGAGAGATACGGCCGTTTGAAAATCGGTGCAGAAACTGCCAAGATCATGGCAGTTTAGATTCTTCAACTTGGGGAGGATATTTGACTAGGCTAAACACCTTGGATTGCCATGAACTTTTGAACAGATGTTATACATGGAGTGTAGAAGCTGTGGTTAAATTTTGGTGATTTTATCATGGTTGGAAATGGAGTTATGGAGTTTTCTTTGGAGGGTGCTCTAGCTGATCAGTTTTGGAGAATTTTGTGTTTCTCTTGCTTTTCTTTTCTTCTTTTCTTTTTGTTTTGAGTAAAAGATAAGAATGCTGATATTTTGTTAAGTGGTGAGTCATAGGGACACATGTCGATCAGTGGGGTATCATGGTGGCAAGCAGGGACACGTGTCGCGCATGCACGCGTTTGGTTAAAGTAGCTTTACTGGTTCGTTTCCTTTCACATGGATGATCCAAACGTTGCATCTCTCGAATTAATCTTGTTACATGTTACTTCCATGTCTATATTTAATCTTGTCATAATTTCAATCCTTAATCCATGATTCGTTCGCTTAATCGCTTAATCTCGTTATAAAGTATTAGCGGTTTCTAGAACATTCGTTTCACTGTCCCAGTGGTTTTCGTTCTAAATTCTCAAATCAAATATAATAAAATTCCAAAATATTAAATCCTCAATTTTAATATCTCATTTCTTGAATATAATAATATATAATTCGCTGTCCGGTCAAATATTTCACCAAAATAAAATTTGGAATTTCTGAATTCCGATCGTCTTTGCATTCACTTATTTACTCCGTAGATCACTAATATGACTTCGGAATATCCACACTACGTCTCGTACATAGGTGGCATGAAAAATTTTGTTAATCCTCAAAATCACTATTCATCCACCAAATTCACTATTCACTGATGCACTTAATCATAATAAGAAAAGTTTTAATTCTACCAAAAATTCAGGTTATTACAGAATGTCTAGAACAAAATATTTCAAAATGTATTTCTGGTCAGGGAGGTCAAATTCCCGAATGCTCTGTTTAAGGCAGTGGATGTGCAGAAAGTTTTGTCGTCGCGTATCTTTGTTTCCGACATTTTTATAAAATAGGAAATTAATCTTTTTAATACGAATCCTTTTCGTAAGTCTTCCTAACTGTCTCTAGTATTATTCCTCAAAGTTTAACATTTTAATATGGCTCTAAGTGGTCCAAACATGGCCTCAAAGTTACTGACCAGAGATGGGTTAGTTCTCCGAACGGCGTTTACTAAAACTCAATTTTCTCCTAAACCGTAAATCGGCGCCAAAACAAACTATGAAACAATCTATACCTAAAGGTGGCCAGTGGTTAGACTTAAAATGATTCTAATGTCTCGGGTTCTTTGTTCAAAACAGGGCTAATGAAATTTTGCCATTACGACGGCTAGAAACACATGATACCCAATATTTAACCACACCAAAACATCATTCAACCAAACCAAATCATCATCATCAACCACTTATCATCTCAATCAAACCATCATATTTACAACCAAAGTCAAATCCAACATCTACTTTTTTTATCCATCAAAACAACCACAATCATCCACCAAAACCAACCATCCATCATTATAACCATACTAACATAACTAACTCAAAACTCATCACATAAATCAATTTATAACTAAGGGTTCAAAGATTGTATACCTTCCTTGATGCCTCAAACATACTAACAATGGCTTACAATCCTTGCTTGAGCCTTGAATTAAACTTAGAAGCCTTAAACTTACAAAAGAAAATCAAGAACACAAGTTAGTATTTCGAAATCACTATTCATACCTCAACTTTAATCCAATATTTGACCATGCTATACTACTTGGATGGCCATGAAAGTTTGAAAGTACCTTGGGTATGGAGTGAGGAAGCTATGGTCAAAATTTGGCGATTTTAGGATGAATAAATCTCAAGTTATGAATTTGTTTCTCTTCTCTTTTCTTGCTGGGCAGAATTCTGAAAAATGGGGTGGGGAGAGCTTTTCTTGATATTTTGCTTGGTTGGTTGCGCAAATAATGAAGTAGCATGTGTTTAAAGGCTTGGTTGGATGACATAAGCTTGATTACCTCACTAATTCCAAGTGTTGATCATCTAGCTAAGTAAGAAATGTAATGGTGTTAACCGCTTGTAAACATCTTGATGACTAGCACATGCTTGGTACTTTGGTTGTAATTATCTTGTATCTACTTGCCTAACACCTTCTTTTCTTGTTTAATCAACATTTGCTACGTATTCTCTTTATCGCTTAACCTCCTTATAAAGTCTTAACGATTTCTAAATCGTTTTGTTACGAAATGTTAAAGGTGAATGTCCTTAGTGTGTTAGTACCTTGGTGGAATGTATACCCGTGGGATTTCTAATTTTATTATATCTCTAAGTCTTGATATAATCGACGTATCTTGCAATATCTTGTATATTCCAGACAAAATAGTAAAAATGGAACTCTTCGAATCTTTGAATTCTGACAACTTTTGCATTCACTCTTTTTCATAGTACATAAATAGTACACCTTCGAAACTTTAGTTCTCCGACACGTATATAGTGTGGTCTGAAAAGTTTTTCCTTAATCAAAAAAAGTACTATTCATCAAGGTCTTTTATCATAAAAAAAATCAGGGTTTTTAATAAGTACAAAATTTCGGGTTATTACAGTCTCCCCTCCTTAAAAGGATTCCATCCCGGAATCTAAAGGAATAGTTGAAGTATCTTTCCGAGACCAAAACCTCCAGCTCCCAGGTTGACCCTCCAACCCTCTGGTTCTCTCAGAGCACTCTCACTAGTACTACCTTATGTTTTTCAACGCGTTCTCTTTCTGTTCTATAGTTTCTACCGGTTGTTCTATGTAAGACAATTACGGTCGTACTACTATACGTTCATATTCTATCGCATTCCCAACATCCGTATTAAATCTTCGTATCATAGACACGTGAAATACATTATAGACACGTTCGAATTCAGAAGTAACATCATCGTCTTCTTTGTTCGTTGAACTCGCATGGTTCTCGATATCCTTCTCTTCGTGATAGCTCCATGGGACGGCATCCCTATGTTCCCACGGTAACTACCTTTATACGAAAATCCTATCAGCGACAAGTGATCACTCCCCGCTGCTCCGAGAAATTTGACGCACAGATGCATAACATAACTTTAATTGTCTAGGCATTCGCTTGCTTGATTCGCTGGTCTGCAGGCCACTGCTCCGAGAAATTTGACGTTTAATTATCTAGTACTTATCTAGCATATAAACCTTATACCTTATACAGCTTTTTACAAAGCGAAAACAGTTTTACATTATTTCACAGCATTAAGCAGCATATATAGCAATACCACAACATATATCACAACAACATCATTATATGGTATAGGGTTTGGAAACTTGCCTTGGGGTCTTGGTGGTGTGGTAGTGGGGGCTTGAGAGTGTGCACGTCGATCTATAACAAGATGTACAATTACAGTCAGTCCCCTAGAACCATTTAATGTGCTATAACTCAAGCACTACAGTTCTACCAATGAAAATTAAACGTCTCGCTCTTGGTCATCTATAACCTCGTGACATTCCGTAAACTTCTAAGTCAAAAGCTTGGGTGAAAACCATTCACAAATCCCAAGTTCTTTTACTTTACCATTTCCTTGTTTTAAACCATCCCCTTAAGGGTATTTCACTCGCGTAACCTTTGTTCTCGCATTTTTCTAAAATCACAAACTTATCGTTTTGACACGAACCCTTCTAGGTTCCTTTCTAGACTATACATACTAGTATTCATTTTAATATCTCAATCCAATTCCAATTTTAAAGGGCTTGATCCCTATCTCAAAATTCATATAATGAACTATCTAGTTACGCGAAACCGCTTTCACTAAAACAGACGTTTCTCCTAAACCGTAAATCGAAACGACACGATTCTTTCGCTAAAACAATCTAGGAAACAGAGCCTACATGATCATGGTCAGAAACTTCATGTTTATGCCCTGTATTACAACCATGGTTTCTGTCTAAACTAACTAAGTAAAATCCGACATGGTAACGGCGCTTACGCGTACTTCCCGTGTTTTTAAACACTCAATCCAACTACAATTCAACCATCAACCAACCACCAATCAAACTCAAGATAATACTACCATTTGTCTGTCCAAACAAGGTCATACTCTAATTCATAAGTTCATCCACAAATCAACCATTAAACATGCTTAAAATCATGCATACATGCTTCATTCTAACATAGTTCTAATCAATCACTTCTAACTACTAGATCAAAGCATAATCTTAAAAAAGAAAGAAGTTTTATACCTTCCTTGGATCTTAATAAAGTCTACATATGGATGATATATCCTTCCTTGCTCGTTAACTATGCTAATCAAACCTAAAATCATCAAAACAAAACAAGATTCTATGAGATTACTATTCACATCACTATTCATCATCAACTTTGAATCCATTTTTGACCAAGCTATGGTCCATGGATGAGGCTAATATTAGAGATCTACCTTGCATATTGGAAGAGGGTCATTTAGAGTCCAAGATCAAGATTTATGGTTGGGTGGAAGTTGGAGCAAAATTTATAAGCTCTTGAAGATGAAGAAATAGCTGAATGTTGCTTCATGGAAATGGATGCATCTTGTTGTTTTGTTTTCTTTGATTTTCTTTTCCTTTTGTTTGTCTAATTAATCTTTAACACTTAGTAATTGATTTGTGTGGCTAATAAAAGGACTTGTCATCAATGACAAGGCTAATTTGAACTTGTGGTGGTGGTGAAAGTGGTGACAAGGTGGTGATTCATCACCTTGTCATCACTTTGTCATGCTTATGTCATTCCCTTGCATCATGCTTATGTCATCCTTTGCATCCTCAATCCTTTTATATATTGCACTTGATGATCTCATATAATACTCCTCCTTTGGTTAGGGTTTAATCCATAATTTCTTAAGCTTTTGTTTCGCGATAGTTTCAAGTGGTTTTAAAGACGTTTCTCTGTACCAAAGCTAGGGTACTTCCTTTATCCTTCCATTACCTTTGTCTAATATATAATCTTAGGTTTCTCACCTTGGTTTATGTTATTCCCAAATGACCTAACAGAATTGTAGAAGGGGGGGGTTGAATACAATTCTTGATATTTTCTTAAAACTAAAACACTTTATAAAATAAAACTGAACTGAATAAATAAAAACACAAGATATAAATAATTCAGTTGGATTGTTTGATGATCCAACTGAAGTGTTTTTATTGCGGAAATAATCTGTGATACAAAAGTACACAGCTGCTCAGTTACAAGGTTGTAGAGAAGAAAAATGCTCTCTAAGATAGCTAATACAAACTCTTTGTTTTTCTTCACTTACTTAAATAAAGTAACTGCTACACTTGGTTATATAAACCCAAGTTTACAACCCTATTTTTGGCTACACTAATAGTACAATGAGTAACCGCCAATAGTTTGCTTTTCATCCCTTTGTCCAGTGGTCCTTGGAGATCCTTGCTTTTGACTTCATGCTTATTATGATCACTCCCAAGAGCCCAATTGGAAACTGGGATGTTTCCTTATTCCCCATGTCCATTTTAATGGTTTCCAATGCAAAGTACACTTCCACATCTTCTTTTTGATCTGTCAGGAACCTGTCACTATCACTTTGTCAATTGTATAGAAAAGCAATAATGATTCGTTGATGGCATAGAGATGTGTTTCGTTGATAGCTTTATTCTTTGTTTCGTTGATGAGCTTCCTTGTTTCGTTGATAGAGTAATCTTCATTCCGTTGACATGTCTTCACTTAGGCAAAATTACAAGGCACTAAATATTTACAATTAACCAACCTATTTTGCCTATCTAACCATTTAGTCAACATGACTTAGAAAACCTATCTAGTACTCAACAAACTGCATATCAAACTATGAAGTAATGTACAGTGCAATTGCTACATCACTCATTTCGTTGATGAGCTTCCTGTCAACGAAACACTGCAAAGCATGCTATTCCGTTGACAGTTACAAAATAACTTAATACAAAATCTACTAAGTGTTTTTATAATTATCATCAAGAACAACATATTCCTAACAATCTCCCCCAATTTATGACTGATAGAATAACAGCCATAAATCAAGAGCCTTGATGATAACAAAAACACTCAGGCATATTACACATGATAAAAGTAAAAGTTGTATTGAGCTTCATAAAGTTTTTAGAAATAATGCAAGACTTACAAAACTAATGCCCAAATGTGCTCCTCCAGACTGAGCAAATAATTCATCTTTGTCTTCTTTGGGGCATAGTCTTCTTCCCTCTCCTAGAGTTGTTCTCCTCAATCTGGACCTGTAGCCTTCTGTAAAAGATCTTCTCTTCTTCATCTTGATCACCAAGCTTGGATTGCATAAACCTTAGAGTTTGATTAGATGCCTTGTCCAGCTGGTCTTCCATCCTGAAGAACCTTCTGCAGTTGTCCTTGTCCTTGAATTCCATCATCCAGAAAGGTTGAAGATGGATCTTCTTTCCTGTTGAGGGCACTCTTAGCATCCTGGGAAGAGCCTCAGGCTTGTTCCAGCTAGCCTTTATTTGACATATTCTGGAGACCACCTCAGACTTGGCTGTTTTGGTGAAGCCAAAGTCTTTCTTCAAGCATCTAAACACTGTGAGTAGTGTTTGGTAGTCTTCTCCTAGAATTCTGTAGAGAGGCCAAATTTGTTCTCTACCACCCTTGTATGTGAAAACCAATCTTTCAGGTAGCTTCTGAGAAGCTGCAATGCCCCTTACTTCCACCAGGTTGTCTAACTCAAGATGCAAGCTGGATTCTTCCCTGATGTCAGCAATGTACATGCAGTCCTCTGGATTTGAAGGGGGTTTTTGAGGTTGTGGCTTTCTCACAAATACTGGCTTTGTCTTGACAGCCCTTTGCTTCAATTTCTTCTTTGGATCCATCTCAAAAAGGAATTTAGGAAAGTTAGCCTCATCAAACTCAATTGGCTCTTCCTTTGGCTCAATTGGCTGATCATGATAATTAACAAGATGTTTGGGATCACAGGCTAACTTTAAAGATGGATCAGGAATTGTTGGAGGTACAGAAGAGTCTGATGCAATACTCTGAGAGTCATCATTTTCAAAGGTTATGTTTCTTCTAGCCCTTGCCTTTGGTTGCCTTGTACTCTTCTTTTCACTCCTTTCCTTTTGGGCTTTTTCTTCTTGCTGTCTTTCTTCTTCATCTAGAGCTTGAGCTACTGCAAGAGCTTGCATAGCTGCTCTTTCTGATTCCTCAGCCTTGGCTTCAGCAAAGTTTGGATGACCAGCCCAAACACAGATTTGTTGTCCATTCCTGTAGACAATTGCCCTTTGCTTCCTTATCTCATGATTATTACTTTCCTTGCTTTTTGTGATGAGAAGTCCAAGTAGTTTGAGCTCATCTGGATAAGGTGCAGGATAGAAAGTCCTTGCTATGTTTTTGCCTTTTGGTTTAGCAGGAGACTTGGGAGATAAGCTTCTTTGTAATGTAGCTTCTTCCACATCCCTAATGCATGAAGTTTGTCCTTTCTCCTTTCTTGGTCCTTGAATGACTCCATGTAGAAGGGGCTCTATAGCATAAGAGCTCTTGAACTGTGGCTCCACTTGTGCAGTCACCATTGCATTTGTTGATGGCTGATCTGTCTTTGAAGATTCAGTAATTTTCTTGAACCTTGCTTCTATGTTGGACCAATGATCTTTGATCTGTGCTGCAAGTTGTATCCTCATAGAAGCTTCCTGGATCAAGTCAATGCTATCCTTATTCTTCTTTCCAAACTCCCCCATTGCTAGTGGCTCCTGTGGTAATGTGATGGTTGGGACCAGCACCTTTGTGATTTGAATGGTTAGCTCCTGAGATTTCTCCCCCTTTTTGTTATCATCAAGAGAGACAACTGGGAGTCCTTGAGCTGCCACTAGCTGGGCCAAAAGTTGAGTCTGCTTCTCCTGTTCCTTTTGCATTTGAGATAAAGTAGCTTCCACCTTGTCCACTCTAGAAGAGAGAGTCTTCAAGGAGGTAGCCACTTCAGGTTCCTTAGAGAGAAACCTGTTCATTTTGGACATAGTGAGAAGAGGGAGCTTTTCATCCATCATCCTGTAGTTAGCATCCCTGAAATTGCTAATAGAGTCCTTGATTTCTGTAGCCTCAATCCTTGTCTGCATCATTTGTAGCCTTTGAATTTCCAGAGAATCCATGATGGCCTTGTAGAATTTCTTGTCTCTTGCATTTGCAGACTCATGAGCTAAGTAGGCTTCATTGTACTGCCTGGAGATAGCAGCATCTAGAGTGGCTCTACCATGCATACCTTGAGAAAGCCAGCCTGGTGTAGGAGGCACCACAGAAGTCCCAGTCTGTGAAGTGGTGGCCACCTGTAGATTATCACCATAGCTGTCCTCAGCATCAGAAAACTCAAATTCTCCACTTGCTGCAGCTCCTGAAGGTAGATTGGTCAGGGCATCCTTTGCTCTTTGCATTGATGCAGTTGTATGAATTAGATTTAGTGACCTTTCTGCCTCCACATTGCCCTGCTGAGCCATAATTTGATAGGCTGGCACAGGATGAGTAAAGGTCTCAGGATCCAGGGAAATACTATCCAGAGTTTGTTGATAAACCTCTTGGAAAGTAGGTTCCCTTTCTCCCTCACTGACCTCCATTAACTCATTAGCAATGGCTGCTTCCATCCTTCTTTCGCCTGTAGTCCCTTCTCTCTCTCCACTCTGTTCTTGCATCATGGGCTCCCCATGGCTCACACCTCTCACACCCTCACCTTCACCTTCTAAGGTGGAACTCTCAATCTCTCCTTTTGCCTGGCTGGAAGAAATAGCCAGCCTCTCGCTCACATTCTCTCCTTTTGCCTGGCTGCAAGCCAGCCTCTCAGTTTCACTCCCTCTCAGTCCTAGAAGTGTCTCAACTACCACTAGATCATCTGCACTAGTTGTGGGAACAACTTGATTTTCAATTAAAGGTGCAGAGTGAACTATCAACGGAATGGTAGTTTGAACTGTCAACGGTATGGATACCGTTGATGGAGAAACACTTGTCAACGAAATAGACTGTTTCGTTGATGAAGTCAAGAAAGCACTTTGAGAATGAGAAATTACAGTAGAGTCTGTGGTGATTGATTTTAAAGATTGGTCCACAGATCCCCTTGCAACTTCAGGAAAAATTGGTTGATGGCCCAACAAATCACTTAACAAGTGATGGCCACCAGCTTCAGAGTGGGGCTTCTCCAAGATTAGAGTTGGAGAATCAGGAATAGATGTATGGATCATGTCCACATCTAAAGATTGAGTTGGTGAATTTGATGGAGATAATTCAAGATTGATGTTTAGAGAATGGGACTGTAACCCCAGAGAAATGATAGGGGTTACATCAAACTGAATTTGAGAAACTGGAAGTGTTGCTTCCAGTGTGTGTGCACCCTGTGTACCCTTGGACTTTTGCTTCACTCTCCTTTGGTATTGGGAAAATGTAGACTTTGGGCTTGAAGTGTCCCTTACCCTCTTGGACTGTGCTCTTGGTGGAGAGCTTGTTTCAATAATCACATCCTTTTGGGAGGATGCAATTAGACTTGTGGTTAAATCCATTTTACTCATTGTGCCTTGTTGGGAAGACACAATGGGGCTTGGCTGGTACACACTAACCTGTCCTTCCTTATCCTTGGGGTTTCTTTGATGTTCACCCCTACCCTCACCTCTTACAACTCCAGACTCACTCCCCTTAGGTTGTGTGGTAGTTTTTACAACAGGTGCCTTTTGAGAAGCACCTGAGGTTGGCTTGGAGGATTTCTTTGATTTAGGTTTTGTTGCTAGGGTAGGAGCCTGTTGGGTCACAGCTACAGACTCCATAGCAACATTGGAAGGTAAAACAGTAGAGGAGTTAGCTACACTAACAGGGATAGTAGTAGTTACCTCAATGATTGGCAGATACACCACTGGAACATCACCATTGTGGTTCAGCCTCAGTATGTCTGTCAATACTCTCTTTTCTTGCACAAAGCACTCGAACCTGGCATTAGGGTTAGAGATAACTAATGGTGCTGGACTAACATGGTTAGCCAACATCATCAGAAACCTAGCATAATAGATATTTTTCTTCCTATTTGCTTTGTCACCCAACTTAGCACCAATTTCATACATAAGTTGGGTGCTAAAGTTGTGATATCTATCATTTAGAAGCATGGTTAGGAGAATTAACATAGAGTTAGTTAATGCATCAAAATTACTAATCTTTCCAGAAAAGACCTTAATGAATGCATCAGCTAAATAACTGTATTCCCTAACCAAACCTCTCCTAATTATTCTACCCAGATTATCAGTAGGCAAAGAGTAGTTTATAGAATTTAGCATGGTAGTTATTTCAGTGTTAGTAGGCAAAGCATCACAATTATTATCAGGAATATGTAAACATGCTTGCAAAACATCAGAATTAACTATGTACTCATTACCTTGAAGGGTGAATTGTAGTGTGCAGTTTGTTCCACTATACTCACATGAGGTCCAAATTTCCTCGATTATCTCATTGTAGAGTGGTGTAGAGTGAAACATTGCATAGCTCAACTTGCAATTCTTCATGAAATCCATCATTTTGAAGAACAGGCTGTTCGGGTTTTCCTTGACAACAAAAGGGATGGAGTTGTTCTTCTCATAGATGAACCCTCCAGCAGACATAAGCTTGACTATAGGTGCCATTGTTGATTAAAGGAAAGCTTCGAACTAAATTGCTTGTTAGAGAGAAGAAGAGAGAAAAAGCCTTTGGAATTTTTGAGAACAGGTAAAAAGAAATAATGAAAATAAAATTTCTTAAATACTCCCCCAAAAATTCTCAGAAAATGAATCCAATAATAAATGTAAATTACTTGATTGGCTTAAAAATATAACCGTTACTCTTAAAGTATTACCATGATTTATACTTACAGGGGTGTATGCATAGATCGTGGTAAAAGACGTGTCAAATTACAACGGTTCAGATTAAAAGCGCTAAATCAACGAATCAGGATTGGGCGGTTAAAGTCCCGTCTTATTTCGTTGATAAAGCTGCGTTTCGTTGATATAAAAGATCTATCAACGAAACACCCAGAAAACTGCTAAGACTGTCAACGAAATGGTTCGTTTCGTTGACATAGTAATTTTGACTTAGACAAAATTTCACTTTTTCTTAAGAAAATTAATTCACAGAAAAACATAGCAAGTTTCTGGCTGCATTTTAACTTGCAAATATCTCAAAAATAATTAAGAGAAATTTAGCATACCTAGCTCACTTACTAATCTTGAGAATGTTGATTCATCAAGTGGCTTGGTAAAGATGTCTGCAAGTTGTTGTTCACTTGGAACAAAATGTAACTCCACAGTACCATTCATAACATGTTCTCTAATGAAATGGTACTTGATGTCAATGTGCTTGGTCCTTGAATGCTGCACTGGATTCTCAGTAATGGCAATGGCACTAGTGTTGTCACAGAAAATAGGAATTTTCTCAACTCTTAATCCATAATCAAGTAGTTGGTTTTTCATCCATAAAATCTGTGCACAACAACTTCCAGCTGCAATATACTCAGCCTCAGCTGTGGAGGTAGAAACTGAGTTTTGTTTCTTGCTGAACCATGACACAAGCTTGTTTCCTAGGAATTGACAGGTTCCAGTTGTACTTTTCCTGTCAATTTTACATCCTGCAAAGTCTGCATCTGAATAACCAATTAGTTCAAAACCAGATTCTCTAGGATACCAAATGCCAAGGTTTGGTGTTCCTTTGAGATACCTGAAAATTCTTTTAATAGCAACTAAATGGGATTCTCTAGGGTCAGCCTGAAATCTAGCACATAGACATGTAGCAAACATAATATCAGGTCTACTAGCTGTTAAATATAAAAGTGAGCCTACCATGCCTCTGTAACTTGAAATGTCCACAGATTTTTCCTTAGTATTCAATTCAAGTTTGGTGGCAGTAGGCATGGGAGTTTTGGCAGGAGAGCATTCCATTAGGTTAAACTTCTTTAATAAATCATGAATGTATTTTGTTTGACTAATAAAAATGCCTTCATTAACTTGCTTTACTTGGAGACCAAGAAAGTAAGTTAATTCTCCCATCATGCTCATTTCATATTTACTTTGCATAAGCTTGGCAAACTTTTGACAAAGTTTCACATCTGTAGACCCAAAGATTATATCATCTACATAAATTTGAACAAGTAAAGTAGAGCCATTTACAACCCTGTGAAAAAGAGTTTTATCTACAGTACCTCTAGTGAAATGATTCTCAAGGAGGAACTGTGAGAGAGTGTCATACCAGGCTCTAGGTGCTTGTTTCAAACCATAGAGTGCTTTGAGAAGGAAGTACACATAGTCTGGAAAATCATCGTCTTCAAAACCAGGAGGTTGACTTACATACACCTCCTCTTCCAATTCCCCATTCAGAAAAGCACTCTTCACATCCATTTGATAGACTTTGAAATTGGCATGGGCTGCATAGGCTAGGAAAATCCTTATTGCTTCTAGTCTTGCAACAGGAGCAAAGGTTTCATCAAAATCAATTCCCTCTTCCTGTGAGTAGCCTTTTGCAACCAGTCTAGCTTTGTTCCTTGTGACTATGCCATTTTCATCCATCTTGTTTCTGAACACCCACTTTGTGCCTATAACACTCCTGTCATTAGGCCTGGGCACCAGCTTCCAAACGTTGTTTCTCTCAAATTGGTTTAGCTCTTCTTGCATGGCTAAAACCCAATCTGGATCTAGAAGTGCATCCTCAACTTTCTTTGGCTCATCTTGAGACAGAAAGCTACTATATAGACATTCTTCTTGAGTTGCTCTTCTAGTTTGGACTTTTGAAGAAACATCACCTATAATAAGTTCAAAGGGATGATCTTTAGTCCATTTCCTTGAGGGAGGTAGATTTGCTCTTGAAGACGTAGCTTCATGATCATGATTGCCTTGATTGGATATTTGTCCTTGAGAAACTCCCCCTGAGTTTGTTGTCCCTAATTGATCACTTCTAGAAGCATTCCTATGACTATCAACGGTATGACCGCTTTGGCTGTCAACGAAACGCTCATTCTGACTGTCAACGAATCCACCATCATGACTGTCAACAAAATGACCAGTTGGTCTGCTAGCAGCTATCCTTTTTAATCTCAATGCAGCAATTTCATCCTCACTGCTGCTTTCATCTGTGCTAGATACAACAACTTTAGGCTGTTTCTCAGTAGCCTTATCATGATTCACTTGATCTCCTTCCTCATTTTCAAAAGAAAGACTTTCATGGAAACCTTCATCACAGAGACCTTGGATTTTGAGATCATCAAAAACAACATGTACAGATTCCATAACAATGTTGATTCTGAGATTATAGACTCTGTAAGCTTTCCCTGCTGCATATCCCACAAATATTGCTTCATCTGCCTTTGCTTCAAATTTCCCCAAATGCTCAGCTTGATTTCTCAGAACAAAGCACTTGCATCCAAAGACATGAAGAAAATCTAATAGTGGCTTCTTTCTTTTGAGTAACTGATAAGGGGTCATTCCTTTGGCCTGATTAATCAAAGAAATATTTTGAGTAAAGCAAGCTGTGTTAACTGCCTCAGCCCAAAAATATGTAGGTAACTTTGATTCATCTAGCATTGTCCTTGCAGCTTCAATAAGTGTTCTGTTTTTCCTTTCAACTACACCATTTTGCTGTGGTGTTCTTGCTGCTGAAAACTCATGCAAAATACCATTTTCTTCACAGAACACCTTCATGCTTGAATTCTTGAATTCTGTCCCATTGTCACTCCTAATCCTTCTTACTTTGAAATCAGGATGATTGCTTACCATCTTGATGTGATTGATAATGATTTCACTTGCCTCATCTTTAGAGTGCAAAAAGAAAGTCCATGTAAATCTAGAAAAATCATCAACAATCACAAGACAGTATTTCTTCTTTGAGATTGACATAACATTTACAGGGCCAAATAGGTCCATATGAAGCAATTCAAGCTGCTGGACAATTGATGACTCTGTCTTGCTTTTGAATGATGCCTTCTTCTGTTTTCCCTTTTGACAGGCATCACACAAACCATCCTTGGAGAACTCCACCTGTGGAATTCCTCTAGCAAGATCTTTCCTCACCAAATCATTCATAACTTTGAAATTCAGATGGGATAACTTCTTGTGCCATAACCAACTTTCATCCTTGCTTGCCTTGCTGAAGAGACAAGTGATGGTGTCTGAACTTGTGCTACTAAAGTCAGCAATGTACACATTCCCCCTTCTGAATCCAGTCATTACCACATTGTTGTTTCCTCCTTTAGAAACAACACAGGCTTCTCTTGAAAAAGTAACTAAAAATCCTTTGTCACAAAGTTGGCTGATACTAAGCAAGTTGTGCTTAAGACCATCCACCAGTGCAACCTCATCTATGATGACATTCTCTTTTGAAATCAAGCCATATCCCTTTGTGTAGCCTTTGCTGTCATCTCCAAAAGCAATACAAGGGCCAGCTCTTTCCTGAAACTCTGTGAGCAGGGTAGAATCACCAGTCATGTGTCTTGAACAACCACTATCCAAGTACCAAAGATTCCTTTTGTCTCCCTGCACACAATAAAACCAAATCAAGTCGATTTTGGTACCCAAGTTTCCTTGGGTCCTGTCTTGTTAGCCTTTGTATTCCCTTTTGTACCATTTTTCACTTTGGGTTCAGATTGATTCAAATCAATCTTTACCCTTGGTGTTGATTTCTGAGGGTTGCTCATATTTTCATTCATAGCATGCATAGTTGGAGGAACAATCATGTTATTCATGTTCCATGGCATTTGTGGCATGTTAAACATATTCATGTAAGGATTAGGCACAAATGGCATGCTAGCATATGGATTCTGAAATTGTGCATATGGAGCAAACATGTTAGGCATAACAGGCATTTTAGGCATGGAACTGTTCATTGCAGGCTTGGGCATTTTCACATTAACAGATTTCTTAACAGATTTGCAGTTAGTAGATAAATGATTAACACTTCCACAATTGACACATGTCTTTCTAGGTGCATATTTATCAGGTGTGTAATTGTTGTGTTTGTTAATTCCTACCTTGCCATTTCTGTTATTCTTTTTATTTCCCTTAGCCTCAACCTGAACTTTCTCTAACTTGTCTTTCAATTGCTTGTTAGACAAGTTACCTACATTAGCTCTCTCAACAGGCTTCTCAACTTTCTTTGATTTACTAGACTCACCTTGAACAAAGTTCTTGGTGACCGGACCATACTTGTCATTAAGTCTAGTGAGTTTATCTTTTCTTTTCTCTGTCAACGAAACAGCCTGATCGGTTGATGGTTCATCTGTCAACGAAACATTGCATTCCGTTGACATATCAACCTTCAACAAATGATCCTTGTTGTTTGTTGACTCAGTTTCTGATTCTAAGGTTTCACCAACATACCCTAGCTTCTCTTTGTTCCTTTTCCATGATTGCTCACAGAAGGATTCCACGCCTTGAACATTAATTATGTTGGCAGCAACATTCCTGGCATCCTTCCATTTTGCAATCACACCTTGTTCTATCTCAAGTTGTGTTTTAAGAATTTCTTCCCTTTGTAACACGTTCTCAAGTTCCTTCTTAGCATCCCTACTAACACATCTCATTTTCTCAAATTCAATGAGCTGTGCTTCTAACATTGCATTCCTATCACTTAAGAGCAGATTGGTCTCTTTTATTCTAGAATTCTCTTTAGTAAGTGATTTAAGAGTAACACGCAAATTATATAATACAGTAGACATTTCATTTACTGCACTGTCGCATTCCTCTTTAGAAAGCTCAGAAAGATTAGTAATTGTTACCTGGTTGCTTGAGGAACTTGCTTCCTGCTCATGATTGTCAGCCATAAGAGCCAAGTTGACATACTCAACATCATCATCAGAATCTTCACCATTACCAGCCCAATCATACTCCTGAGACATGAAAGCCTTTTCTTTTTGTTTGAGAAGTTCAAAGTATTTCTTTTTATAATCAACAGGCTCAAATTTCCTGTTGCCCTTCTCAACCTTGGGCTTTCTGCAGTCTCCAGCAAAGTGACCAATCATTCCACAATTGAAACATTTTGACTTAGACTTTTCAATCCAGTTTGTTTTGCTAGGTTGAAAGTCTCTTCTTGGTGGCCTTGCTTCTGAGTTTCTTTTGAACTTGAACTTAGAGAATTTTCTAGACAGAAAAGCAATGTGTTCATCAATCTCATCTAAGTCCTCCAAGTTGGCTGGTTCTGATTCTTCTTCTTCTGTCATCTTGTCTTTACCCTTGCTAACATCACTCCTACAACTAGATCGACTAGTTGTGGCCTTTGCAGTTTCTTTATTGTCATCTTCAAGTTGGTTCACAGATGCAATCAATGCAATAGATCCACCCTTCTTTTGTACCTTTTCAATTTCCTCATCTTGCTCCATTTCCAGCTCATAAGTCTTCAAGGTTCCATAAAGCCTTTCAAGAGTGTAGTCTTTGTACTCTTGAGTGTTTCTGAGAGAAACAGTCATAGGCTTCCATTCTTTTGGAAGAGCTCTAAGAAATTTAAGGTTTGAATCCTTGGTTTGATAGATCCTCCCATACAACTTTAATCCATTCAAAAGCTTTTGAAACCTACTAAACGTGTCATTTAGGGTTTCACCAGCTTTAAAATGAAAATGCTCATATTGTTGTATAAGGAGTTGCATTTTATTTTCCCTGACTTGCTCAGTTCCTTCACAGAGAGTTCTAACAGTATCCCATACTTCCTTAGAGGTTGTACAGTTGATAACATTGTCAAACATCTCTTGCTCCAAACCATTAAACAGAATGTTCATGGTCCTTTTGTCTTTATGGACTTCTGCAATATCTTCAACAGTCCATTCTGAGACAGTTTTTGGAATCTCTACATCAGGTGCATCATCTGGCAGTCCAACCCTAGAATCAAGCTTCATGGGAACGTGTGGACCTTTCTCAATACAGTCTACATACCTCTCATCCATAGACATGAGATGTAAATGCATCTTTACTTTCCAGTGAAAGTAATTGTCTTTATCAAGAACTGGTATCTTCACACCTGCATCCTTCTTCACCATGGTTTCTGTTTTTGGTCTTGATCTTTAAACTTCTTGTATGTTAGAAGCTTGCTCTGATACCAATTGTTATTCCCAAATGACCTAACAGAATTGTAGAAGGGGGGGGTTGAATACAATTCTTGATATTTTCTTAAAACTAAAACACTTTATAAAATAAAACTGAACTGAATAAATAAAAACACAAGATATAAATAATTCAGTTGGATTGTTTGATGATCCAACTGAAGTGTTTTTATTGCGGAAATAATCTGTGATACAAAAGTACACAGCTGCTCAGTTACAAGGTTGTAGAGAAGAAAAATGCTCTCTAAGATAGCTAATACAAACTCTTTGTTTTTCTTCACTTACTTAAATAAAGTAACTGCTACACTTGGTTATATAAACCCAAGTTTACAACCCTATTTTTGGCTACACTAATAGTACAATGAGTAACCGCCAATAGTTTGCTTTTCATCCCTTTGTCCAGTGGTCCTTGGAGATCCTTGCTTTTGACTTCATGCTTATTATGATCACTCCCAAGAGCCCAATTGGAAACTGGGATGTTTCCTTATTCCCCATGTCCATTTTAATGGTTTCCAATGCAAAGTACACTTCCACATCTTCTTTTTGATCTGTCAGGAACCTGTCACTATCACTTTGTCAATTGTATAGAAAAGCAATAATGATTCGTTGATGGCATAGAGATGTGTTTCGTTGATAGCTTTATTCTTTGTTTCGTTGATGAGCTTCCTTGTTTCGTTGATAGAGTAATCTTCATTCCGTTGACATGTCTTCACTTAGGCAAAATTACAAGGCACTAAATATTTACAATTAACCAACCTATTTTGCCTATCTAACCATTTAGTCAACATGACTTAGAAAACCTATCTAGTACTCAACAAACTGCATATCAAACTATGAAGTAATGTACAGTGCAATTGCTACATCACTCATTTCGTTGATGAGCTTCCTGTCAACGAAACACTGCAAAGCATGCTATTCCGTTGACAGTTACAAAATAACTTAATACAAAATCTACTAAGTGTTTTTATAATTATCATCAAGAACAACATATTCCTAACAGTTTAAGATATGATCATGTATTTCTCATTCCACATACTTTCTTAAAACGATCAAATCAATACATCCTTAACTGTCCAGTGAATAGTGATTTAAATCTCGAATGGGAATCTTCTAATTCTGATTGCATTTGCATTCACTTATTCTCCGTATACATCAATAATATCACTTCGAAACATTCATTCCATGTCGTCTACATAGTGTGGTCTGAAAAACTTTTCATCAGCAAAATTACTATTCATCAGTGGAAATTTACTATTCATCAAGGTTTTAATTATTACAAAAATTTGGGATATTACAGTCTCCCCTACTTACAAGGATTCCGTCCCGGAATCAGATCAAAATAGATGAGGGTACTTTTCTAGCATTGCTCTCTCTAGTTCCCAAGTGGATTCTTCAACATTATGATTCCTCCACAAAACTCTTACCAGCTTTATAACTTTATTCCTTAGCACTTGATCCTTGCGGTCAATGATTTCTACTGGTTGCTCTATATAGGACAGGTCTGGTTGTATATTTACTTGTTTGTATTCCACTACGTGTCTGGCATCCGGATTGTACTTCCTTAACATGGACACATGGAACACATTGTGAACTTGCTGCAGATTTGGGGGCAAGGCTAGCTCGTAAGCTACTTCCCCGATACGTCTCAAGATCTCGAACGGTCCAATATATCTAGGGCTCAATTTCCCTTTCTTTCCGAATCTCATCAATCCTTTCCACGGAGATACTTTCAACAGAACAAGATCTCCCACTTCGTATTCTTTGTCCTTTCGGGCCAAGTCTGCATATTTCTTCTGTCTGTCTTGGGCTGCTACCAGCCGTCCTCTGATAAGGTCTATTGCATCCTTAGTCTGTTGGACCATTTCGGGTCCGAGCATTTTTCGCTCTCCAACTTCATCCCAATACAAGGGTGATCGACATCTTCTTCCATACAAGGCCTCATACGGGGGCATCCCGATACTTGCATGAAAACTGTTATTGTAGGAAAACTCTATCAAGGGTAGGTGATCATCCCAATTTCCTTTGAAATCTATGGCACAAACTCTCAACATATCCTCTAAGGTTTGGATAGTCCTCTCACTTTGCCCATCCGTCTGGGGATGGTAAGCGGTACTCATGTTTAGCTTGGTTCCTACACATTCCTGAAAGCTTCTCCAAAATCTGGAGTTAAATCTAGGGTCTCTGTCTGACACAATGGAGACTGGAACTCCATGTCTCGCCACAATTTCTTTCATGTAAATATCCACTAGCCTATCGACAGTGTATCTTTCATTAATCGGAAGAAAGTGGGCTGACTTCGTCAACCGGTCTACTATTACCCAGATGGCGTCGTGATTAGCTTTGGTTCGTGGCAATCCTACTACGAAGTCCATGGCTATTTGTTCCCATTTCCATTCTGGAATCTCTAGGGGTCTTAAGAGTCCACCGGGTCTTTGGTGTTCTGCCTTTACTCTTTCGCAGGTCAAGCATTTGCTTACCCACTCTGTTACGTCCTTTTTCATGTTAGGCCACCAATAATATTCCTTTAAATCCCTATACATCTTGGTACTTCCCGGGTGAATTGAATATCTTGAGCTATGACTCTCATGTAGAATCTCGTCTTTTAATTCCTGGTCATTAGGAATCCAAATCCGGTAAGTATACCTCATAACTCCCTTACCGTCTCTCTCAGTCCTTAATTCCTCTCCTGTCATTAGCTCTTTCCCTTCGCTCATCATGCGTTCTTGACTTAATTTGATCTTTTGTAACAAATCTGATTGTAGTGCGATTTCAAATAGTTTCTCTGTGCCAACTCCGGTTATTTTAACCTCCATCTCCATCTTTTCAAACTCTTGGATTAACTTCTCTAAGGAGGTTACCATTTTGAGTCTCTCCTTCCTACTAAGGGCATCGGCCACCACATTGGCCTTCCCTGGGTGGTAAAGAATCTCGCAATCATAATCTTTGATTAATTCTAACCATCTCCTCTGTCTCATATTGAGCTCTTTCTGAGTGAAAATGTACTTAAGGCTCTTATGGTCTGTGTAGATCTCGCATTTTTCCCCATATAAGTAATGCCTCCAAATCTTTAAGGCGAAAACTATGGCTGCTAGTTCCAAATCATGGGTAGGGTATCTACTCTCATATTCTTTTAACTGCCTAGAAGCATATGCAATCACCCTTTCGTGTTGCATAAGCACGCATCCTAACCCTTTGTGTGATGCGTCACTGTAGATCACAAAATTTCCTTTTCCGTCTGGCAGTAACTAGCCTCCTTTTCAATTCTTGAAAACTCTTTTCACATTTCTCAGTCCACTCAAACTTCTCAGTCTTTCGGGTCAGTCGGGTCAGTGGGGCTGCTATCTTGGCAAAATCTTTCACAAACCTTCGATAATACCCGGCTAAGCCTATTAAACTTCTCACCTCAGTCGGGGTGGTCGGTCTGTCCCAATTTGAAACGGCTTCTATCTTAGCAGGGTCAACTAGCACTCCGTCACTGCTGACTACATGGCCTAGAAACTGTACTTCTCTCAGCCAAAATTCACACTTGGAAAACTTAGCATATAGTCTTTCCTTTCTCAAAGTCTCTAACACTATTCTCAAGTGTTCTGCATGTTCCTCCTCTGTCTTGGAGTAGACTAAAATATCATCAATAAAAACTATGACGCACTTGTCCAAGTATTGCTTAAAGACTCTATTCATTAGGTCCATGAAGGCTGCTGGGGCATTCGTCAGCCCGTACGACATTAGTAAGAACTCATAGTGTCCATACCTCGTGCGAAATGCAGTCTTGGGTATATCTTCAGGTTTTATCTTTAACTGGTGATATCCAGTCCTCAGGTCAATCTTGGAGAAGTAAACCGCATCTTTCAACTGGTCAAACAAATCATCAATCCTTGGTAAAGGATATCGGTTCTTAATGGTCAACTTGTTTAGTTCTCGGTAGTCTATACACAATCTCAAACTACCATCCTTCTTTTTCACGAATAGCACTGGTGCACCCCATGGTGACACGTTGGGTCTTATCATTCCCTTATCTAGCAATTCCTGCAATTGGATAGCTAACTCTTTCATTTCTACCGGAGCTAACCTGTACGGGGCCATTGAAACTGGCGCCGTCCCTGGAGCTAATTCGATAGCGAATTCTATCTCCCTATCAGGTGGTAATCCCGGAAGGTCTTCTAGAAATACGTCTTCAAATTCATTAACTATAGGAATATTTTGTAACTTAGGAATCTCTCGCGATTTGTATCTATCACATAGGCTAAGTAAGCCTCACACCCATGCCGCAACAACCTCTTGGTTTGGGCCATGGTTAAAAACTTACGGGTTTGTCGTTGTCCCTTGAACACGACCTCCCGCCCTTCGGATGGTTTAATCCAAACTTTCTTTCTTTCATAATCTATCTGAGCACCATTGCTCGACAACCAATCCATTCCCAGAATAACATCAAATTCTCCTAATTTAAATGGAACCAAATCTACACGAAACTGTTGACCTTCTATTACTAGGCTACAGTCTATGTGTATTTCATCAACTGGAATTACTTCCCGATTTGCTATTTCTACCTCTAATACTTCTTTTAATGGTTCCGCCCTAAGCCTTAACTGACTCGCGAAATCCCTCAAAATAAAAGACTTGGTAGCTCTTGAATCAAATAAAACATTTGCATTGATGGTGTTGAGTAAAAGGGTACCTGCGATCACATTAGTGTCCCTTACGGCGTCTTTCACCGTCATGTTGAAAGTTCTAGCAGTTGGGGGCTTGTTAGAGGCGGCTCCACTGATTCTCGAGCCGGCAAGGTTTGCCATAGGGCAGTCTCTTTTCACGTGTCCTAATTTTCCACATTGAAAACACTTATGATCATTTCGGGGGCAAGCGCTGGAGTAATGCCCTGTTTTGTTGCACGTGAAGCTGGTTACCGACTTTAGGGCACATTCTCCCAGGTGTTTTCTTCCACAAGTCTTGCAGTCAGGTAGTGGGGGTCGGGGTTGATTAAAACGGGACACTCCAGTCTGTCTGCCGCCCTGGCTTAGACTCTTAATCTCTGGTTTCCTGAATCCTGAATTCCTTAAGGGCTGGGACCTGGTCCCTCCGAATGTCCTTACTGGAAAGCTCTTGTTCACCGAGCTTCCTCCTTGACTACCAAACTTCCTCGTTTTCTCTTCTCTTCCTTTCTGACTTTGCTCACTACCTACTTCCACTATGGTTGCCTTTTGCACTAGCGACGCATAGTCCGTTACTTCCAACACTGCTACTCTATTCTGAATCCATTGATTCAGCCCTTGCTGAAACCTTCTTGACCTCTTCAAGTCAGTATTGACAAAATCTGGCACAAACCTAGACAATTCAGTAAACTTGGCTTCATATTCTGCCACAGTCATGTTATCCTGTTTCAGTTCCAAAAACTTCCTTTCCATTTGTGCTTCCATGAACACAGGGAAATACTTTTCCAGAAATAAAGTAGTAAACCTTGCCCATGTAACAATGGTATTTGTTTCTAGGTTCTTCTTTGATTCCCACCAGTAGTTAGCCTCCCCTTTCAGGAGGTAAGTAGCAAAGACGGTCTTTTGGGCTTCCTCAATGCCTAGGATTTCAAAAGATTTTTCCATTTCCTTCAACCAAGCTCTTGCCTCAACAGGGTCAGCAGATTCCTGAAATTCCGGGGGTCCTAAAGACTTAAAAGCCTTAAAAGCACTATGCCCCGC
Source organism: Heracleum sosnowskyi (assembly GCA_030848705.1). Classification (NCBI taxonomy): domain Eukaryota; kingdom Viridiplantae; phylum Streptophyta; class Magnoliopsida; order Apiales; family Apiaceae; genus Heracleum; species Heracleum sosnowskyi. The sequence goes on along the minus strand of CM061243.1, from coordinate 83,414,391 downwards.
AGTATTGGGGCCTGGTGGTGGTGGCGGTGGATGTTGGTTCAAATTCTGTCGGAGTAGGTGCATAAATTGGTCCATCGGGTTTCCACCGGGAACCTCTACATTCTGAGTACACTCATACTCTTCCTCTTCGTAGTCCTGATCATCAAACTCATTGTAATCATCATCCTCTCCGCTTCCTTCATACTCACCTTCCTCATGGTTCTGTTCTTCCCCCTCGTGGAAGTCTGGGTTTTCTTCCTCATTATGATAGTCTTGCCTTTCATCTCCCTGGTTAACACTACCCTGAGCCGCAGGGTTGGCAAGGCGTGCTCGGGTTCCCACACGTCGGGGTTGCATTTTCCTGATGTTTTTAAACAAAAACTTTTATTAAAACCATTTGTTCCTTTTTAAAATATGTGGTTGAATCAATTGAGTCCTTGGTGAAAATCTTGGAAATCATCATTTCTCACTCAAAACACTTTCATATGTAAATAAAAAAAAAAAATTGTCAAAATGGGGGTTGCACAGTTTATATGTCAAAACTAATAGCTTGTAAAACAATTGAAATAGCAGGGGATATCAAATTTAAGACTGAAAGCTTTAAAGAAACTGAAATGCACGAATATATACATAAGTGACATAAAGTCACGAGATACTGAAACTAAGTTACAACAAAAGCGATTACATCGCTGAAATACATCATCCGTACAACAGTCAAAAGCTAAGTTGTAATATCCGTGAATTTTATAATTTGATTAAATGATATATTTAATCTAAAATATTTATTTTGGAATATTGGAATATTATTATATGATATTTAGTGTGTGATTATGTGCTAAATGGTGAGTCAGAAGCCCCTTTCAAAAATTTCGTCATTTGGAATTTTCTTCAAATTTGAGCCGTTTTGATAATTCAAGGCCCCGTTGAAATTTCGTACATTCATTTTTAATTCTTCATCTTTCGTATTCGAATCGTTATCGAAAGGGTTATGGGATTCTATTTAACCCTACCTATTTGATTCTGCAAATCAATTTCAATTTTTGATCCGAAAAAGGAAAAATCGTTCCGAACCCTAATTGCTTAAGGGGACGGATTTATCGTTCTATATCAATATTGAAGTTGTTATAGCCCTAGTATTCTTGAGCATTAGTTATATAATGATATATATCAATTTGGATAATCATCAACCTTTTTAACCCCTTATTTTTCGTAAAACGTGTTTTTGACCTAATTAGGGTTTTTAAACGATCTAACGAATCAATATCGATCCAAAAATGTTATTTGGGGTATTATTTTTCCAGAAATATAAAAAGACAAATCAGACTTCATAACTCATAGCAAATCTTCAGCAATTACTCAAAAAATCCGAAATTCCCAAAAATTATTTTTGTGTTCTTGATCTTCAATCAATTCGTTCTAAGTGTTATTGAAGTCCAAATTTGAAGTTCTTATACTCAAATCAAAGCTCCAAAAATCTAGTTTCAGAATCTTCCAACCTCATCATCATCTGGTAAGTATTCGATTTTATATTGATTTTACAAGTTTCGAATTATAACTAGGGTTCTTGATTCGATTTGGGGATTTTCATTCTGTTGATTCTCCGTTCAATTGGTTGCTTCTAACATGTTCCTAGGGTTCTAATTAGCAAGAATCCATGCTTTAATTTCATGTTTATGTTCAATTTAGTCGGGTTTTGATTTCGGGTTTTGACCCGATTTCTTCTTTCGATTCGTACGTTCTTGATATTGATCTGACATTGTTTTTGATAAAGGGCTTTTATTGTATGAGTTATAAGCTTCATTTTGGTATATTAATCTTTGAGTTTCATGTACGGAATAGGTAGATCGGATTTCCGGCCGAGGTCGTTGCCGGAGAATTCTTTGAACGGATTCTGGGCACGATTCCGGCTAGGGACAGATGTTTTGATGTGTGGGTTTTGTTTGGCTTGAAAAGGCGAACAAAAGCCCTCTGGTTTGATTTGTGTTTGGACGGAATCGAAGAATTCCGGCGGCCGGAGACCGGCCGGATTCTGGAAAACCCAGAATCCGGTGGGTTGTTCTTGGCGACCCGGAATTGTTCTTCCCGACCCGTTTACCCGATTTTTCGACCCGATTTCAATCTTCAAAACCCTAATTCATTTTCAGAAAACTGTTTTTGAATTTTATTTTTAAATTTAATTCGAAAATAGTTTAAAAACTTTAAAAATTCATATTTTTATTTTAAAAATATATTTTAATATCAGAAAAATTCTGATAAATTATATTTATTATTTTAAATCCGAAAATTGATTAAACTTAATTATTTTAATTATTTTTAATTAATAATTAATTTATTAATTAATTGGTTAATTCTTTTAATCAATTAATTCTTAAAAATTAATTATTAATTAGATTTAATTAATTTAAAATTCAGTTTAATTATTTTCAAGCCTATTTAATTATTTAAAAATAGCTTGAGTATTTAAAGAGTGTCAATTAATTTTATTAATTGATTTATTTTCATTTAAATGTTTATATTGGATTTAAAAATCCGATTTTTGATTTAAAAATTAGTAATGACTTATTAAAATTCGAATAAGTTCCGTATGATGTTTTAAAAATGTTTATAAGTGCTATATGGTTCATATTAATTGTGTGTTGTGTTTTATAGTCTGTATATGCCCGTACTAGGGCAAATATCTGAGTTTTAAATATCGTAAACTATACCGGACGTCCGATACGTAACCGGTTACTTGTTTAAATGTGATTATTGGTTGAATAAGTGTCGAGAGTAGAACGAGAATAGTTAGACTTATTGTGATGAGTTGTTTAATTATAGAATCGAGTTCCCGGAGCAAGGGAAAGGGGAAAGTAGAGTGAGCAGAGTCGATCCGACAGCAGCTTAGACCAGGCAAGTATCTGTGCCCTTACTTGTGATAAAATTTATTATTGTCTTGATTACTTGAATACCGTTATCCCCAGAACAATTCAAATTATCAATCTTTCAACCGCATTTGGACAACTGATTCCATTTCCTTAGAGATTCTTGATTCTTTGATTTGATCTGCATCGGAAACCCTTATTTCCAATTCACTTGATTATTGTTTACCACCTATTGTTGTTATTTATCATCCTTTGATTATCGTTGACAACCATTGATTATTTGACTTCCATCTTGACTACCGATTACGGTCATTGATTAACGATTACCAATATTGATTTCCTTATTGAATGAGTACACTGTACCATTGAAATTACTCCATGATTCTTTCTCGATCTTCGTTGATACTGAACAGTTGAAGCTCTTTTGCAATTACTATACATTCAGTTTATCTTATTGAGCATGTTATTGTTTATACCCTATTATAGATTTGGCATGTGTTTTTAAAAATGGACCAGTAATTGGTCGGGCCATATTTATGGTCGGAATAACTTAAGGCCCAGATTGGCCTGGGATCCAGTAGAGGACTATGACATGAGCTAGTCCGGGGTTGATGCGTGGCTGGCCAGCAGCACAACCTTTGATTTGAATAAAATGTATAAGCCAAATTCTAATTCTTTACTTCAATCATTATTGATACAAAGCATGTGTTAGCTAAATATTGTTGATTCTGATATCATAAATTCATATCCTTACAACTGTGATAGAAATGATTCGTTGATGTTTGCTGAGCAATTTTTGGCTCACTCTTGCTTGTTGTTTTCTAACCCTATTCCAGTGAAGCGAGAGTATGAGTTGGCATAGCGTGACCGATAGTTCACCAGCAGCCAGGAGAGCCCCTCGAGTCATTGTTATTGGCAGGGTAGTTGTTGTTTTGCTTTTCTAGATTAATGTCTAGATTTGAACTTTAGTTGTGATGTAATAACTCTGATAAAACTGGTATTGTAATAATAAAAGATTGTAGTAGCTTGTGTTCATTGCCATAATCTGGATGCGGTCTTGGTCAAGGGGTAATTGTGTCTTTATATATATTATGCATGTGTTAAATAGTGTTCCGTTGGTCGGATGACTCCTCAAATCTGTACCCCGGGTTTGGAGGGCGTCACAGTTGGTATCAGAGCAACAGGTTATGGCATTTGAAACAAGTTAGGACTTAGGGTCCAGGATAACATAGAGAGTTAGGAATTCACGTAAGGATATTAGGAGGTCAACTAGGGATATTACGCGTAGTAATTAAATGTGGTTATAATTGCAGCCCCCTAGTTCTAGTTCAGACTCAGACCCTTCCGAGGATACGATAGCAGAGATACCTACACCCGTTGAGAGAGCAGGACCGTCTCGGCCAGTGCGATATCAGCCTATGCATCAGGACCCAGTAGTCAGGAGAGATCAGATACCTTGTCCTATTCCACTCCGACAAGTAGCCCCAGCACCAGTGTCTCAGGCATCAGTTTGTGGGCCTTTGTATCAGTTATGTGAGCCACCAGTTCCACACCATGTGTATCAGAGGGTGAGTAGAGAGAAGGAGTACCTTTATGGACAGGTTATGGAGATGGGTAGGATTCGTTCGATCGAGGCAGCCGCTGTCAGAGAGAAAGACAGACTTAGAGATCAGATGAGAGACATTCAGATGAGGTTTAGGGTTACGAGGACTTTGGTTGAGACTCGATTGCACGGATTAGCTTCTAGTCGAGAGGGAGAGACAGTAGCAGGGATGAGACAGATTTTGGATTATGCGATGAGTGAGATTGCAGAGATTTCAGGACCCCCGTTATGGCCGGCAGGAGCAGGTGATCTGTGAGCAGGTATTAGTAGCAGACAGATGTGACATGGATGTATGGTTTCTAGATAGTTAGTATATAGATGCATATTGTAGAATCAGCAGTGCACCGGGCTTATAGGAACGCCTCGGGTTGTTGTTGCATTTTTGTTGTTGTATTGCTAGTCGGCAGTTATGGTTCAGCCATGATATATTTTCTTTTGAAGCGTTCTACGCTTGTACCAACTCTATCTATATATATATGATAAACCTCTTTTATAGAACTATATTTATTCCCCTGTCATTCATTTCCAGCATCATAACTGTTATTCTACTTATTGCAACGAGTGTATCCATACACCGTCGAGAAGATCTGTAAACCTTCGAGATATCAATTGTGATCCTTCCTTCTCTTATATGAACTGTTTGATTAAGCCAATTATTGTTTATTCATCAGCGATATGGCTCCTAGACGACAAACCCGTTCAACTGATACCTCTTACCAAGAAGGTCAACAAAATACACATCCCACGGGCCGCGTGGACCCGATGGTAATCCAGTTGTTAAATACCCTTACTCAACAGACTGCCGCATTAGCACAGCAGCAACGTGCATTTCAGCAACAGCTCTTAGAACAGCAGCAACAGCATCAGCAACATCAGCATCAGCAGCATCAACAACAGCACCAGCAAGCAGCACCGGCAGTTACGTTCAAATCTTTCCAGGCAGCAAAACCTCCGGAATTTAAAGGATCAGCAGACCCTGTAGAGGCTAAGGCATGGTTGAAAGAGATGGAAAAGGCTTTTACCTTGATAGAGGTGACAGAGGATAAGAAGACAGAATATGCAAGCTATTTTCTGAAGAATGAGGCTAGTTATTGGTGGGAAACGAGTAGGGCTATGGAGCCCGAGGGATTGATTACGTGGGCAAGATTTACAGAGTTGTTTTTGGAAAGATATTTTCCGGACTATATGAGAGATCAGATGGAATTGAAGTTTTTGGAATTTAAGCAGGGAAGCATGACAGTGCCCCAATATGAAACAAGGTTTACGGAGTTGTCAAGGTTTGTTCCAACCTATGTGGATACGGAAAAGAAGAAGGCCAAGAGGTTCCAGCAGGGACTGAGGTCTTGGATTCGTAGTAAGTTAGCTGTATTAGAGTTGGACACCTATGCAGCGGTGGTCCAAAAGGCAATGATTGCGGAGACAGAGAGTGATTCTTACATGAAAGAGAGGGAGAACAAGAAAAGGAAAGCAGGGATACCCGATAAGGGACAGCAGCAGGGAAGTTTTCAAGGGCAAGCAAGTAAGAAACTGGGATTTCAGCACGGAAGGAATACAAGTTTTAGGAAACCAGACACCGGAAACGTAGGACAAGATAACCGTCTACTAACCGGCAGTCAGCAGGGACTTTCTAGACCCCCACTACCAGAATGCAAGACATGCGGGAAGCGACATCTAGGGATATGCCATCGATTGAATGTCACATGCTTTAAATGCAATCAGAAGGGACATTATTCCCGGGATTGCAAGATAGGCATCGTGTGTCATCGGTGTAAGAAACCAGGTCACATGATTAAGGACTGCAGAGCACCAGCAACCGTGAATAATATGATTCGGGCAATTGAAGCACCCCCAGTTGTTAACGTCCAGCCGTTAGCCAGGACCTACAATATGTCAATGGGAGAAGCAGTGAGAGATTCCGACGTGGTGGCAGGTACACTTCTAGTAAATTCTATTCCTGCACAAGTGTTAATAGATTCGGGAGCGACGAAGTCTTTTATTTCTGAAACGTTTGCTCGTAGATTGAATTGCGTAATGAAACCTTTAAGTGGAGTGTTGACTATAGAGATAGCTAATCAGGATCGTATCGCGGTCAGTTCATATTATCCCCGTTGTGAGATAGAGATTTTGGGAAATCGTTTTTATGTTGACTTGTTACCTTTTAAGTTAGGTGAATTTGATGTGATATTAGGGATGGATTGGTTGACTGAGCATGATGCAAGTATTGATTGTAAGAATAAGAGGGTTACTTTGATTACCCTAGAAAAGAAAGAGATAATATTTAGAGGAGAGAAACAAAGAAAGAGGTTCCTGACGATGATTCAGGCTAAGAGGTTATTAAGGCAAGGTTGTGAGGCGTATCTAGCTTATGTGATAGATATAGATAAGGAAGTTTCTAAGTTAGAAGATATTCCAGTCGTAAATGAGTTTCCAGATGTTTTTCCGGAAGAATTACCAGGTTTACCTCCAGATAGAGAGATTGAATTTGCGATAGACTTGGTACCAGGCGCGGAGCCAGTATCTAAGGCCCCTTACAGAATGGCACCAGTGGAGATGAAGGAATTGGCTGATCAACTGCAAGATTTGCAAGAAAAAGGAATTATTAGACCCAGCGTTTCACCGTGGGGAGCACCAGTACTGTTTGTCAAGAAAAAGGATGGAAGCATGAGATTGTGTATAGACTATCGGGAGTTGAACAAGCTGACCATTAAGAACAAGTATCTGTTACCTCGAATAGATGATCTGTTTGACCAGCTGAAGGGAGCGGTACATTTTTCAAAGATCGACCTACGGTCAGGATATCACCAATTGAAGATTAGACCAGACGACATACCGAAGACAGCCTTTCGAACAAGGTATGGGCACTATGAATTCTTAGTAATGGCGTTTGGACTAACGAATGCACCCGCAGCTTTTATGGACCTAATGAACAGGATTTTCAAGAGATATTTGGACAAGTTTGTAGTGGTATTCATCGACGACATCTTGATATACTCAAGGACAGAAGAAGAGCATGCAGACCAGTTGCGAATTGTGTTAGAAACGTTAAGACAAGAAAGACTATACGCGAAGTTTTCCAAGTGTGAATTCTGGTTGAAAGAAGTTCATTTCTTAGGACACGTGGTGAGCAGCGAAGGCATCAAAGTGGACCCAGCAAAGATAGAGGCAGTGAATGATTGGGAGAGACCAAGGACACCGACTGAAGTCAGAAGTTTCTTGGGATTAGCCGGATACTACCGGAGATTTGTGCAAGATTTTGCGAAGATAGCTACTCCAATGACCAAGCTGACAAGGAAAAGCGAGCGATTCATATGGAACGATAAATGCGAAGAAGGCTTCCAAGAGTTAAAGAAAAGACTAACTACGGCACCGGTATTGATGTTACCAGACGATCAAGGTCATTTCGTAATCTATAGTGATGCGTCATACAAAGGATTAGGATGCGTACTTATGCAACATGACAAGGTGATTGCTTATGCGTCAAGACAGTTGAGACCCCACGAACAGAAGTACCCTACACACGATTTGGAGTTAGCAGCTATTGTGTTTGCTTTGAAGATATGGAGACACTACTTGTATGGAGAGAGATGTGAAATTTACACCGATCACAAAAGTTTGAAGTATATCTTTACTCAGAAAGAGCTGAACATGAGGCAACGAAGATGGTTAGAACTAATCAAGGACTACGACGTTTCTATCAACTATCATCCCGGCAAGGCAAATGTGGTAGCAGATGCATTGAGCAGAAAAGAGAGATTAAATACACTAATGATGACCAAAGAGTTATACAAGGAATTTGAGAAGTTAGAAATCGAAGTAATTAATCCGAAGGACGCGACGGAAATGATTTATACCATGGCGTTTCAACCTGAATTGTTGGAGAAGATACGGAAGTGCCAAGAGCGAGTTATGAATGATGATGTGAGTAAAATGACAGGTGAGGAAATATGTAGCCAACCGGACAACAAAGGGATCTTGAGCTTTGCTTCTCGGATATGGATACCTAACGTAACGGAACTGAAAAGTGAGATTTTGCACGAAGCACATAACTCGAAGTATTCAATTCATCCAGGGAGTACGAAAATGTATCGAGATCTTAAGATGAACTTTTGGTGGCCAGATATGAAGAGAGAGATTGCGGAATGGGTAAGTAAATGCTTTACGTGTCAAAGAGTTAAGGCGGAACATCAGAGACCAAGTGGATTACTTCAACCATTGGAAATTCCCGAATGGAAGTGGGAACACATTGCGATGGACTTTGTAGTTGGATTGCCTAGAACAAAAGCTAACCATGATGCCATCTGGGTTATCGTGGATCGATTGACGAAATCTGCGCATTTTCTTCCGATTAACGAGAGATTCTCGCTGGATAAGTTAGTTCATATTTACATAAAAGAAATCGTAGTACGACATGGAGTTCCAGTATCGATAGTGTCTGATAGAGACCCTCGATTCAATTCAAGATTTTGGAGGAGTTTTCAAGAGTGTTTAGGCACCGAGTTGAGAATGAGTACGGCTTATCATCCGCAGACGGACGGTCAAAGCGAAAGGACAATTCAGACTATTGAAGATATGCTTAGGACATGTGCACTTGACTTTGAAGGCAGTTGGGACGATCATCTACCCTTGGTGGAATTTTCATATAATAATAGTTTTCACGCGAGCATCGGAATGCCACCTTACGAAGCTCTGTATGGACGAAAGTGTCGATCTCCGGTATATTGGGAAGAAGTTGGTGAACGGAAAATGATAGGACCAGAACTAGTACAACGAACAAAAGAATTGGTTCAATTGATTCAGAGAAGATTGATAACAGCTCAAGACCGACAGAAAAAGTATGCGGATCTAGCCAGAAAGGATGTGGGATTCGAAGAAGGAGAGCAAGTGTTACTAAAAGTTTCACCATGGAAAGGATTAGTTAGGTTTGGAAAGAAAGGGAAGTTGAGTCCGAGATATGTTGGGCCGTTTGAGATTTTGAAGAAAGTGGGCGAAGTAGCTTACGAGTTGGCATTGCCACCGCATATGCAGCACGTTCATAATGTATTTCATGTATCTATGCTTAAGAAGTATCGACCAGATTCGAATCATGTAATAGAGTATGAACCCATAGAGGTCCAGGCAGATTTATCATATGTAGAACGACCGATTCAGATATTGGATCGTAAGGAGAAAGTACTAAGGAATAAGACAGTAGCGTTAGTGAGAGTTTTGTGGAGGAATCCTAAAGTCGAAGAGTCTACCTGGGAGTTAGAGAGTGAGATATTAGAGAAGTATCCCCAGTTGTTTCCTTGATCTGATTCTGAGGACAGAATCCTATTAAGGGGGGAAGGATGTAATATCCGTGAATTTTATTATTTGATTAAATGATATATTTAATCTAAAATATTTATTTTGGAATATTGGAATATTATTATATGATATTTAGTGTGTGATTATGTGCTAAATGGTGAGTTAGAAGCCCCTTTCAAAAATTTCGTCATTTGGAATTTTCTTCAAATTTGAGCCGTTTTGATAATTCAAGGCCCCGTTGAAATTTCGTACATTCATTTTTAATTCTTCGTCTTTCGTATTCGAATCGTTATCGAAAGGGTTATGGGATTCTATTTAACCCTACCTATTTGATTCTGCAAATCAATTTCAATTTTTGATCCGAAAAAGGAAAAATCGTTCCGAACCCTAATTGCTTAAGGGGACGGATTTATCGTTCTATATCAATATTGAAGTTGTTATAGCCCTAGTATTCTTGAGCATTAGTTATATAATGATATATATCAATTTGGATAATCATCAACCTTTTTAACCCCTTATTTTTCGTAAAACGTGTTTTTGACCTAATTAGGATTTTTAAACGATCTAACGAATCAATATCGATCCAAAAATATTATTTGGGGTATTATTTTTCCAGAAATATAAAAAGACAAATCAGACTTCATAACTCATAGCAAATCTTCAGCAATTACTCAAAAAATCCGAAATTCCCAAAAATTATTTTTGTGTTCTTGATCTTCAATCAATTCGTTCTAAGTGTTATTGAAGTCCAAATTTGAAGTTCTTATACTCAAATCAAAGCTCCAAAAATCTAGTTTCAGAATCTTCCAACCTCATCATCATCTGGTAAGTATTCGATTTTATATTGATTTTACAAGTTTCGAATTATAACTAGGGTTCTTGATTCGATTTGGGGATTTTCATTCTGTTGATTCTCCGTTCAATTGGTTGCTTCTAACATGTTCCTAGGGTTCTAATTAGCAAGAATCCATGCTTTAATTTCATGTTTATGTTCAATTTAGTCGGGTTTTGATTTCGGGTTTTGACCCGATTTCTTCTTTCGATTCGTACGTTCTTGATATTGATCTGACATTGTTTTTTATAAAGGGCTTTTATTGTATGAGTTATAAGCTTCATTTTGGTATATTAATCTTTGAGTTTCATGTACGGAATAGGTAGATCGGGTTTCCGGCCGAGGTCGTTGCCGGAGAATTCTTTGAACGGATTCTGGGCACGATTCCGGCTAGGGACAGATGTTTTGATGTGTGGGTTTTGTTTGGCTTGAAAAGGCGAACAAAAGCCCTCTGGTTTGATTTGTGTTTGGACGGAATCGAAGAATTCCGGCGGCCGGAGACCGGCCGGATTCTAGAAAACCCAGAATCCGGTGGGTTGTTCTTGGCGACCCGGAATTGTTCTTCCCGACCCGTTTACCCGATTTTTCGACCCGGTTTCAATCTTCAAAACCCTAATTCATTTTCAGAAAACTGTTTTTGAATTTTATTTTTAAATTTAATTCGAAAATAGTTTAAAAACTTTAAAAATTCATATTTTTATTTTAAAAATATATTTTAATATCAGAAAAATTCTGATAAATTATATTTATTATTTTAAATCCGAAAATTGATTAAACTTAATTATTTTAATTATTTTTAATTAATAATTAATTTATTAATTAATTGGTTAATTCTTTTAATCAATTAATTCTTAAAAATTAATTATTAATTAGATTTAATTAATTAAAAATTCAGTTTAATTATTTTCAAGCCTATTTAATTATTTAAAAATAGCTTGAGTATTTAAAGAGTGTCAATTAATTTTATTAATTGATTTATTTTCATTTAAATGTTTATATTGGATTTAAAAATCCGATTTTTGATTTAAAAATTAGTAATGACTTATTAAAATTCGAATAAGTTCCGTATGATGTTTTAAAAATGTTTATAAGTGCTATATGGTTCATATTAATTGTGTGTTGTGTTTTATAGTCTGTATATGCCCGTACTAGGGCAAATATCTGAGTTTTAAATATCGTAAACTATACCGGACGTCCGATACGTAACCGGTTACTTGTTTAAATGTGATTATTGGTTGAATAAGTGTCGAGAGTAGAACGAGAATAGTTAGACTTATTGTGATGAGTTGTTTAATTATAGAATCGAATTCCCGGAGCAAGGGAAAGGGGAAAGTAGAGTGAGCAGAGTCGATCCGACAGCAGCTTAGACCAGGCAAGTATCTGTGCCCTTACTTGTGATAAAATTTATTATTGTCTTGATTACTTGAATACCGTTATCCCCAGAACAATTCAAATTATCAATCTTTCAACCGCATTTGGACAACTGATTCCATTTCCTTAGAGATTCTTGATTCTTTGATTTGATCTGCATCGGAAACCCTTATTTCCAATTCACTTGATTATTGTTTACCACCTATTGTTGTTATTTATCATCCTTTGATTATCGTTGACAACCATTGATTATTTGACTTCCATCTTGACTACCGATTACGGTCATTGATTAACGATTACCAATATTGATTTCCTTATTGAATGAGTACACTGTACCATTGAAATTACTCCATGATTCTTTCTCGATCTTCGTTGATACTGAACAGTTGAAGCTCTTTTGCAATTACTATACATTCAGTTTATCTTATTGAACATGTTATTGTTTATACCCTATTATAGATTTGGCATGTGTTTTTAAAAATGGACCAGTAATTGGTCGGGCCATATTTATGGTCGGAATAACTTAAGGCCCAGATTGGCCTGGGATCCAGTAGAGGACTATGACATGAGCTAGTCCGGGGTTGATGCGTGGCTGGCCAGCAGCACAACCTTTGATTTGAATAAAATGTATAAGCCAAATTCTAATTCTTTACATCAATCATTATTGATACAAAGCATGTGTTAGCTAAATATTGTTGATTCTGATATCATAAATTCATATCCTTACAACTGTGATAGAAATGATTCGTTGATGTTTGCTGAGCAATTTTTGGCTCACTCTTGCTTGTTGTTTTCTAACCCTATTCCAGTGAAGCGAGAGTATGAGTTGGCATAGCGTGACCGATAGTTCACCAGCAGCCAGGAGAGCCCCTCGAGTCATTGTTATTGGCAGGGTAGTTGTTGTTTTGCTTTTCTAGATTAATGTCTAGATTTGAACTTTAGTTGTGATGTAATAACTCTGATAAAACTGGTATTGTAATAATAAAAGATTGTAGTAGCTTGTGTTCATTGCCATAATCTGGATGCGGTCTTGGTCAAGGGGTAATTGTGTCTTTATATATATTATGCATGTGTTAAATAGTGTTCCGTTGGTCGGATGACTCCTCAAATCTGTACCCCGGGTTTGGAGGGCGTCACATAAGTACTACTAGTCAACATGTCAACATCTGCTACGTTTGTCTGATCAACCTATCTCTAACTCAGAAAGGATACTACTATACATCGGAACCATCCCATAAAAACTGGCACTACTAACGGCCATCTGAGTTTAGAGAACTAAGCTATCTATCACCTATCAAGTCTCCCCCTCTGAGCGGGTCAGATTCCTGACACGCGCCATAGCATCTGCCCAAATCCTCTCTGTGGCTAGTCGGGGTACCAGTCCCTCAGCAATAACAGACATGCCTCTCATGTGGACCATAGCTCGCCACTCAATGCGGGAAATCTCAAGTCTCATCTCCAGAGGAGTCATAAACCTCATCATGTCCTGATAAGAATGACGGGTCTCTCTCTCTGCAGCTAACTGTCTCCTCAGCTCATCAGCTCTAGCCTCTGCCGCTGCCAAGTCAGTGGTCAGCCGGCCAATCATCCAATCATGGATCACAGTAGGTACTCCAGTAGGTGAGGGAGGAGGTGTGTCTGGATCAGTCATAGCCTGGTCCTCCTCATATCCCTCAGGGGCAAGATCATAGTCATCGTCTGATGGTAATGGGCTCAATGGGGGCACAGGAGGGGTAAGGGCTCTCATAATAGGCAGAGGGTACATCCTGATGCCTCCTCGGCTAGCACTGTCGTCAGAAGTCTCATCATCATCCGTAGTAACTACATCAGGTACAATCTGATCCCCCTCAGTGGAATCATCATCATCAGTCGAATATCCCTCAAGAGAGAGAACAGGAGAAGTAGGAAAGTCAAACACAGTCGTGGGGTCCTCTTCCGGATCCTCGTTCGGGTCCTCAGTATCCTCCTCAAGATCCTCCATGGGGTCGTCCACGGGGTCGTCCTCAGCCGCCAGCAGAGACTCGTCGTGCTGGGTCTCAAAGTCATCAGCCTCCTCGGCCGCGAATACCTATACAAGCGAAAACTAGGTTACTATACTGTGTAATCAAAGTTCCCTTGCGGGTTTTAACAGTCGGTGCTACATCCGGTAGCCAACCATGAACTCGATGGGAGTTCTTCTTATTATTATAGTTGCATTTATTATTCCTAACATCCTATCGTTTCTGAGATTATTAACTATACGCTCTGATACCATTTTTGTAACACCCCCAGACCCGGGGTCGGAGATCTGGGTTGTCACGATCCCTTGTTCCGTACAAACACTTAATACTTGAACCATAAAACAATAAATCAACACACATGGTGACCCCACAATCAATACACTCACGCTAGTTATGTCTCAGAAACGAACTTACAATAACAGTAGTCATATGATCCACAAATTAAAGTTATTACAACCCAAAAGTAAAATACTTGCAACCTACTACCAGTATGATTTCTATGTGAAACCATATGGTAGCGCAAAAGTTTGTCCTTGTTCATTAATATACATAAGTGATACTTATAATTAAACCGGAGCAATAAGAGTTACACTCCGAACCAACTCAGTACTTCTACCTGATCAACTGTAACAACCATGCTACGGGCGGCCTGTATGTCCCAGACGCGCTTCCGAGCGGTACGACGAATCCTGGCCATCTACTCTAGCTGTTGTGTTGTGATATATATGTATAGAAAGAAAAAGCAAGAGTGAGCACTCAGCCCAGCAATAATACAATACAGCATAAGCATATAAGTAAGCTTATATCAAAAAGGAAAAACCTTTAAAACTTCATTCGTATACAGAATGATATATTTATTTCTCTTTTCGTCAAAACATATCATACAGTACGACTACTGTATGAGGAACATCATTACTCATTACTGTCACATTATCAGTAACTCATCACCTAGGCTTTTGTTACAATGTGCAGCTCAACTCCGATTGGAGGGAAGAGAATGTACTGGAACACCCGATACACGGTGATCAGCCGTTGTATCGTAACTTTTCTTTTCTACTAGTAGAAGGACGACTTCCTGTTCGGTTATCACCCTGACCGCATATGGGCCATTGTACTAAGAGATCACTACCTCGATGCCTATTTCGTCACCGGGCAAGCCTTAGCACTCAAGAGATCACTACCTCGGCGCCTAATTCGTCACTGGGCAAGCCTTGATAAATTTGGCACTACCCCGACACCTATTTCATTGCCGTGTAGGCCTTTCCAATTCCCATGATGAAAAACATTAATGAAACGGAAATCGGAATTTAATTCCATATTTCCCAAGTACGAATAGTCGTCAAAACTTTGTAACCATTTAGAACACCTTTCTCCAGAGGAATTTAAAGGAGTAAGTCAAAGTGTGGGTTGACATTAGTCAACGAGACTACCGATGATTACTACGTATTTTGAAATCATGACCAGGGAGTTTATTGAAATTTCAGAGTTCAGCGAGTTTGAAATACTCTACTTGAATGGGGGAGCCATCCCCTAGTTATAAGTATTCTAGAGGAACAGTGGAAGTAAGACTCTGTCCTCGAATTCTTGAACTAGATTCCTAGTTTTCGATGAGTTGGAAAATACTAACCGCATTTAATTACCTTTAACTATCTTAAGATAATAGTTGAGAATCTCTATTTTAATACCTTTTCTGAAAATCAGAAATTTATATTTTTGTGTAAATAATAGAACCTTTAACCATATAATAAGGTTCTATGATTTTAAATCATATTTGGAATATTTCATAAATACCCAAATAATAAATATTAAATTATTATTCAATATAACTACTTAAGTGAATATTCAAAATAATATTCACTTAATTAATTAATAATCAATTAATAATCAATTAATAAATATTGAATTATTATTCAATATAAACACTTAAGTGAATATTCAAAAATAATATTCACTTTAATTAAATAATATTCAATTAATACTTATTGAATTATTATTCAATATAAAACACTTAAGTGAATATTCAAAATAATATTCACTTTAATTAAATAATATTCAAATAATAAATATTGAATTATTATTCAATATAAAACACTTAAGTGAATATTCAAAATAATATTCACTTTAATTAAATAATATTCAAATAATAAATATTGAATTATTATTCAATATAAAACACTTAAGTGAATATTCAAAATAATATTCACTTTAATTAAATAATATTTAAATAATAAATATTGAATTATTATTCAATATAAAACACTTAAGTGAATATTCAAAATAATATTCACTTTAATTAAATAATATTCAAATAATATTTATTATAATATTATTTAAATATTTCACCTTAAATATCCCATAATATAGATATTGGAATATTTAATAAATCTTTAAAATATAACCGTCCCTGGAACCTTCCAGCTTTTGACAGTAGTTTAAAATAATTTGACTCCCGGTCTAAGTTTTAAAACCATCGTACAAGTACTCTATACTTAGAGTCTTTAACCTTTAACCTTGGTTTATATCTAGTACTTATCTAGCATATAAACCTTATACCTTATACAGCTTTTTACAAAGCGAAAACAGTTTTACATTATTTCACAGCATTAAGTAGCATATATAGCAATACCACAACATATATCACAACAGCATCATTATATGGTATAGGGTTTGAAAACTTGCCTTGGGGTCTTGGTGGTGTGGTAGTGGGGGCTTGAGAGTGTGCACGTTGATCTATAACAAGATGTACAATTACAGTCAGTCCCCTAGAACCATTTAATGTGCTATAACTCAAGCACTACAGTTCTACCAATGAAAATTAAACGTCTCGCTCTTGGTCATCTATAACCTCGTGACATTCCGTAAACTTCTAAGTCAAAAGCTTGGGTGAAAACCATTCACAAATCCCAAGTTCTTTTACTTTACCATTTCCTTGTTTTAAACCATCCCCTTAAGGGTATTTCACTCGTGTAACCTTTGTTCTCGCATTTTTCTAAAATCACAAACTTATCGTTTTGACACGAAACCTTCTAGGTTCCTTTCTAGACTATACATACTAGTATTCATTTTAATATCTCAATCCAATTCCAATTTTAAAGGGCTTGATCCCTATCTCAAAATTCATACAATGAACTATCTAGTTACGCGAAACCGCTTTCACTAAAACGGATGCTTCTCCTAAACCGTAAATCGAAACGACACGATTCTTTCGCTAAAACAATCTAGGAAACAGAACCTACATTCTCATGGGCAGAAACTTCATACTCTAATTCATAAGTTCATCCACAAATCAACCATTAAACATGCTTAAAATCATGCATACATGCTTCATTCTAACATAGTTCTAATCAATCACTTCTAACTACTAGATCAAAGCATAATCTTAAACAAAGAAAGAAGTTTTATACCTTCCTTGGATCTTAACAAAGTCTATATATGGATGATATATCCTTCCTTGCTCCTTAACTATGCTAATCAAACCTAAAATCATCAAAACAAAACAAGATTCTATGAGATTACTATTCACATCACTATTCATCATCAACTTTGAATCCATTTTTGACCAAGCTATGGTCCATGGATGAGGCTAAGATTAGAGATCTACCTTGGATATTGGAAGAGGATCATTTAGAGTCCAAGATCAAGATTTATGGTTGGGTGGAAGTTGGAGCAAAATGTTTAAGCTCTTGAAGATGAAGAAATAGCCAAATGTTGCTTCATGGAAATGGATGCATCTTGTTGTTTTGTTTTCTTTGATTTTCTTTTCCTTTTGTTTGTCTAATTAATCTTTAACACTTAGTAATTGATTTGTGTGGCTAATAAAAGGACTTGTCATCAATGACAAGGCTAATTTGAACTTGTGGTGGTGGTGAAAGTGGTGACAAGGTGGTGATTCATCACCTTGTCATCACTTTGTCATGCTTATGTCATTCCCTTGCATCATGCTTATGTCATCCTTTGCATCCTCAATCCTTTTATATATTTCACTTGATGATCTCATATAATACTCCTCCTTTGGTTAGGGTTTAATCCATAATTTATTACGCTTTTGTTTCGCGATAGTTTCAAGTGGTTTTAAAGACGTTTCTCTGTACCAAAGCTAGGGTACTTCCTTTATCCTTCCATTACCTTTGTCTAATATATAATCTTAGGTTTCTCACCTTGGTTTAAGATATGATCATGTATTTCTCATTCCACATACTTTCTTAAAACGATCAAATCAATACATCCTTAACTGTCCAGTGAATAGTGATTTAAAAGTTGAATGGGAATCTTCTGATTCTGATTGCATTTGCATTCACTTATTCTCCTTATACGTCAATAATATCACTTCGAAACATTCATTCCATATCGTCTACATAGTGTGGTCTGAAAAACTTTTCATTAGCAAAATTACTATTCATCAGTGGAAATTTAATATTCATCAAGGTTTTAATTATTACAAAAATTTGGGATATTACAAAAACCCCCAGGAGCTCTCAGATCGTCTGAAAGCTATTTATCTATTTTTCTAGAGCTTCTGAATTTTAATTCAATAAAATTAAATTTCCTTATTAAAATTCGAATTTATAGGATACAAAAATAGCAATTGTCTTTTAAATATTTACTGATGGAGAAAACTAAATATACAATTTTTATATTCTTTTCTTTAAAATCTTTAATAATGAAGGAAAGTAAATATACTATTTTAACATTCAACATCTTTATCTTTTTATCTTATCAATTTTTATCTTCTTTCTCTTTTTATTTATCTTCTTCTTTATATATATATAAGGAAACTCTCATGAGCTCTCATATCGTCCAAAAAATATTTATTTATTTTTCTACATCTCTGATATGGGTTGAAAAATAATCATAGAAGTGCAATTAATTACGTATTAATTAGACTCGGATTGGTCTAAGAACACGGCCCAATAAGCAAGGCCCGAAACCCTAATTATTTATTAATTTTGTAATTAATAAATAGGGAAAATATACAGCTCAGGAAAGGAGTCCAAAATATGGTAAATTCATCAAAGAAGGATCCAGAATCCCAATTAAAAGAAATAATGAGTCATAGTCCTTATCAACAAGGAAAAGACTTGTCCACCAAGAAATACAATGTTTATCCGTTATCAAAAAGGAGACTTATTCGCTAAGTCTCCTAAACTTACTCTAAATACGAGGCTCCATACGCCTATATAAGGACCCTACTCCTTCACAATAGAACTACGTTTTGGACACAGCTCCATACGTCATCTACAACGTTTTAGACTTCATCCTCGAATAAGGACATACAAGTCACTACGTCCTTGGTGTGCCCATGCCGCCATAGCCCCGAGGGCAACACCAAGAACTACGTAGTCTGGCTTGATTCTCAGCACTGATTGAGATACGTAGGCATCTTGTGAGTACCGATTTAGTCACGAAATACAAGAGCAGTCATTAAAGCTCGAAAGCTCTTTAAACCCTAACAATTAATTTACAAGTACGTTTTTTAATCCATAACATTTGGCGCCATCTGTGGGAAGACAACATCAACCATGGCAAACACACGAAGAACAACTCGAGATACTCAAACTTCTGAGGAGCTTCTTATCACCTCTGAGGCTGATACTCACGAAAATCAACCACCGCCAGCAACTGGCATTCAAGGGGCGAATATCCCCCTCACCACCACTCAAGGACCGGAGATCCCAATTTCGGTTGAAGGGACGAATCCCCTACATATGGTCGTTCATGGATCTAATACACAAGAGACCGCTCATCAGCAACCAATCATGAACTCCCCACTGCTCATGAATGCACCAAGTGGTCTTCAACTCCATACTACGGATCTTCCCCAATACGCAACTCAAACTTTGGGGATGCCAAGCTATGGCATGCCCCCTCGACCCATGGCGGGCGGTAGTGGTCTCAATCCCACTTACCCTGAGGCATACGTTCCTCCTTATATACAAGGTCTGGGACCCCAAAATCAACAAACTCGATGGACCCCTTTGATTCAAGACTACTCGGGTCCCTATACTGAGGACGAGAATTATACATCTGCAGAAGAGAGGGATGTTGCCCCAAGGAGGAGGCGTTTTTCCCAAACAAATCGGGAACAACCCCAAACTACTAAGGAAAAGATTGTGGCCCATGAGGCGGAGGCTGCAAGGCTCAAGAATTTACTAGCAGAACAGGAGGCCGCGAAAGCACAAAGCCAAGCAAGTGGAAGAGTCCCGATAATCAACATGGAACCAACACCGAGAAGAACCAAGAGGGCTGAAGCCCCAAGGGGTGATCTTAGTGTTTTGTTGCCCCTAGGAGATCCTGATGATCCTACTGTTGGGTTTCGGGGCATCAAACGCAGCGAAAACAGTCGTAAAAATAATAAAAATCTGAAACCCTAACCCTAGGATCCGTGTACAAGACATGGCTGATTATGGAGAAACAAAATCATACCTTAATTGAGCTTATAATATTCAGAAAGATGGAGGTCCTTGTTGTAACCACCACGCGGCCCTTTCTCAAGATCTGCGTCGCCAAAGTAGTCCACACGAACGCTCGATCGTCCAACGATCACGGAGTTGGTACTAGCCAAAAAAAAACGCCCTCGAAAACTTTCGCTCTCTGTCTCTAGCCTCTCTAATATGCAGAGCTGCTAGGGTTTTTGTGTGAAAACGAATTTTGTCACATAACCTAAAACAATACATCATAATGTATTTATGTGGAGAGAATTTTTGGGCCTTTACCTAATCTAATGGGGCTTCCAAAACCCAATCTGATTATTAGTAGTATTATTTATTATATTCGAATTATTATATAATTAATCAAGTCCTACTTAATTAATCTAATAATTCAATAATAATAATAATTCAATTAAATTCAAAATTTAAGTAATGCTCCGTTTAAAACGTTCTTTATGTGTAACCCTTTAGGTTATTATTACGTTGGCAATAATTTTAATATCTCATAATAAAATTATAAACAATGAGCAGCATCTAGTAATACATCATTGCTACCCAAGTAATAATAATAATTGGTGATCCAATTAAACCTTTCGTGACTAATGTTTCCGTGTAATATAATCCCTTTAACCAAATATTATAGATTAAACTCGAGGCATGTTATTAGTCATCCTCTTCAACGTTTAATCCAGGTTTCCTTGATCAATGAGTAGACTATTAAAACAAATCAATATTTGAGCATGGCCATGCATTTTCATAGTCTCACTCAATCAAGAGGCCAATAATATCTCTCCTAATAATAGGAGGGTTAAATCATATATCTATCATTCATATTTCTCATACGACTCATAATATACCCGATGTCCACTTTTATCATCACCCGGTCAAAGGTAACTTTTAATGTAATCAAAGTATATTTATAATCCTCGTATAGAAATATAATGATCTCAAGTCTAAGGATCATTACACCATTATCACTGTGAGTTATTCTAATGACTTTATTACCATGTAGAATCTCACTGTGGGTCAATCCGGTGCCATGTAGAATATTACATGCACCTATGTTCTTGACTTTAGTATCACTATACCTATGACCAATGAGATGTGGTCATTTAGTCAACGATCATACTAATCTTTATGCATCATAATTGTCCCAATTCATAATGCTTAATTAGGGATATTTTAGGAATATAAACACTATTCATATAATCTCATTTTTAAGTCACATACTTAAAGATATAGAATACGTGTTCGATATTCCAAGGACATTTATTACTCTAACATTAATATCGCAGTAAATAAAGACATAATAATTGTTGTCGAATAATCAATAGAACATAATCATTATTAAATAACAAAATAGTGTTTCCCAGAAGTACAATTGTATTGTCTCTAGGGCACTAACACTAACACCTACACCACCATTCACTCATTCCTAACTGTCCATAATAGTATCCACATTAATATCTCGACCCAATTTCATTTTTAAAGGGTTTGATTACAATCTCAAAGTTCATGCAGTGAACTACTTAGTTATCTGAAACCGCTTTCACTAAAACGTATGTTTCTCCTAAACCGTAAATCGAAACGATACGATTCTTTCAGCAAAATAAACTACAAAAAAGAGCCTACATGATCATGGTCAGAAAACCTCATTGTTATGTCTACAAGGTAGCCGTGGTCTCTTTCTAAGCTTTCTAAAGAAAACCCGACATGGTAACGACGCTTAATCGTGATTCCCGTGTTTAAAACACTCAAATCAATCCATTAACACAACCAAACCATCAATACTTCTCATTCATCATCTAAACCAACTCATAATCTTTAACTAACAAGTCAAAACTAACATCTACAAGATCATCCATCAAACATCCACTTAATCAATCATCAAAACCAAGATTCATCATCTTATTCACACTAACATAAATTATCATCAAACTAATCATAATCATCAAATTATAACTAAGGGTGTGAGATGTTTATACCTTCCTTGATGCTTGGTAAAGACTATCAAGAGCTTATATACCCTTGCTTGATCCTTAAACATCCTTAACAAGCCATAAACTTCAAGAACAAATCAAGAACACTAAAAGTTACTATTCATTTCACTATTCATGCTCATCTTTTGATCAAGAATTGAACATGTAAACATACATGGATGGATCTAGGATTAAGAGATTACCTTAGTTTGGAAATATGGAAGCTTTAGAATCCATCCTTGCAATTTTTGGAGAAGCGGAAGTGGTAGTAAAAGTTTTAAGGAAATTGGAGCATGGTGTTGGTCGAATGTTGATGAAGAAATGGGGAGGATATTGCTTGATTTTCTTTTTCTTTCTTTTGTCCAAATAATGCTAAATTGGATGCATCCATTTTGTGTGGTTGTGGTGGAGTTTAGTCACCCCCTTGCCACATGTCAATCTTTGGGTGGTTTTGGGCAAAAATGGTGACAAGGTGGTGATTCATCACCTTGTCACCCCCTATGTCATGCTTACACCATCTTTTGTGTCATGCTTATATCATTTATTGTATCATCAATCCTCTTATATGATGCACTTGATGATCTTATATGATACTTCCCCTTCGGTTAGGGTTTAATCCATAATTCGTTACGCTTCTGTTTCGCGATAGGTTCAAGTGATTTTGAAAACGTTTCTCTGTACCAATGTTAGGAGATACTTCCTTGATCTTTCCATTTCCTTGGTTTAATATATGATCCTAGATTTCTTACCTTGGCTTAAGATATGATTATGGATTTCTCATTCTACATACTTTCTCAAAACGATCAAATCAATACATCCTTGATTGTCCGATGAATAGTGATTTAAAACTCGAATGGAAATCTTCTGATTCTGATCACGTTTGCATTCACTTATTCTCCTTATACATCACTAATATAACTTCGAAACATTCATTCCATGTCTTCCATATAGTGCGGTCTGAAATATTTTTCATCAGCAAATTTACTATTCATCAACATTTACTATTCATCAAAATTTTTTAACTAAGTCCAAAATTTGGGGTTATTACAGTTATTAATATTACACAACTTAAAGTTCAAAGCTAGACATCTAGTCTAACTAACAAAATAGACAACTACCCTGCCAATGACAACCACTCGAGGTGGTCTCCTAGCTGCTGGAGAACTATCGCTCGCGCTGTGTCTGCTCATACTCTCGCTTCACTGGAATAGAGTTAGAAACAAACAAGTATGAGCCACAAGTGCTCAGCAAGCAATATGTATATCAATCACAGTTCCATAATGAAAGGAAAATCACAATTATCTGAATCAACAAGGTTTAAGCCAAACATATGCTTTTTAACAATCTCAATGGGAGTAAAAGGGATTAGAATTGGACTTCTACATTTTTCAAGTCAAAAGGTTGAGCTGCTGATCAGTCACGCATCAACCCCGGACATGCCTATAGCAAAGTCCTCCACTAGGATCCATGGCCATTTTGGCCTTAAATTATTCCGACCATAAATATGGTCCGACCATTATTGGTCCATTTTAAAAACATGCCAATTCTATTATAGAGTATAAGCAATACCATGCATCACAAGATGAGTACACAACTTCAACTGTTCAATATCAAATGAAGTCCGAGAAATAGATTCGGAATGGTTTCAATGGTACAACGTACTCAATTAGGAAGGTCAACAATGGATATAGTCAATACAATGAATTGAAGTGAAAGTTTCTGGTATTCAACACGATTGTGGATTAATCAAAGTGAAAGTTTCTGGTATTCAACAATGGATCGTTTTAAGAAAGTATGTGGAATGAGAAATACATGATCATATCTTAAACCAAGGTGAGAAACCTAAGATTATATATTAAACAAAGGTAATGGAAAGATAAAGGAAGTACCCCTAGCTTTGGTACAGAGAATCGTATTTAAAACCACTTGAAACTATCGCGAAACAAAAGCGTAATAAATTATGGATTAAACCCTAACTAAAGGAGGAGTATTAGATGAGATCATCAAGTGCAATATATAAAAGGATTGAGGATGCAAAGGATGACATAAGCATGATGCAAGGAAATGATATAAGCATGATGCAAGGAAATGACATAAGCATGATGAATCACCACCTTGTCACCACTTTCACCACCACCACAAGTTCAAAAGAGCCTTGTCATTGATGACAAAACTTGTTATTAGCCACACAAGTTAAGGTAAAAAGTATTAAGGATTATTTAGACAAAACAAAAATAAAAGAAATCAAAGCAAAACAAATCAAATCAAAAAGAGAAGCATTCATGAAGAACAAACTTTCGGCTATTTCATTCTTCAAGAAGCTTAAAAATTTTGCTCCAACTTCCACTCAACCATAAATCTTCATCTTGGGCTCTAAATCACCCTCTTCCAATATCCAAGGTAGATCTCTAATCTTAGCCTCATCCATGGATCATATCTTGGTCAAAAATGGATTCAAAGTTGATGATGAATAGTGATGTGAATAGTAAACTCATAAGATCTTGTTTTGTTTTGAGGTTTTAAGGTTTGATTAGCTTAGTTAAGGAGCAAGGAAGGATATATCATCCATATATAGACTTTGTTAAGATCCAAGGAAGGTATAAAACTTCTTTCTTTTTAAGATTATGCTTTGATCTAGTAGTTAGAAGTGATTGAATGAGAACTATGTAGTAATAATGCATGTATGCATTATTTTAAGCATGTTTGATGGTTGATTTGTGGATAAACTTATGAACTAGAGTATGATCATGTTTGGACAGAAAAATGGTAGTATTAGCTTGAGTTTGATTGGTGGTTGGTTGATGGTTGAATTGTAGTTGGATTGAGTGTTTAAAAACACGGGAAGTACGCGTAAGCGCCGTTACCATGTCGGATTTTACTTAGGTAGTTTAGACAGAAACCATGGTTGTAATACAGGGAATGAATGTTAGGAATATGTTGTTCTTGATGATAAACATAAAACACTTAGTAGAATTTGTGTAAAGTCATTTTGTAGCTGTCAACGAAATGGCATGCTTTGCAGCATTCCGTTGACAGGAAGCTCATCAACGAAATGAGTGATGTAGCAATTGCACTGTACAATACTTCATGGTTTGATAGGCATTTTGTTGTATGTATTAGATAGGTTTTCTAAGTCATGTTGACTAAGTACTAGATAGGCAAAATAGGTTGGTTAATTGTAAATATCTTGTGCCTTGTAATTTTGCCTAAGTGAAGACATGTCAACGGAATGAAGATTACTCATCAACGGAATGAAGTTTACTCATCAACGAAATGGAGTTTACTCATCAACGAAATGGAGAATAAAGCTATCAACGAAACACATCTCTCTGCTATCAACGAATCATTATTGCTTTTCTGAACAGTTGACAAAGTGATAGTGACAGTTTACTGTACTGATCTAAAAGGTGATGTGGGAGTGTACTTTGCATTGGAAACCATTAAAATGGACATAGGGAATAAGGAAACATCCCAGTTTCCATTTGGGTTCTTGGGAGTGATCATAATAAGCATGAAGACAAAAGCAAGGATCTCCAAGGACCACTGGATAAAGGGATGAAAAGCAAACTATTGGCGGTTACCTTTAGTGTACTCTAGTGTAGCCAAAAGTAGCTTTGTAAACTTGGGGATATATAACCAAGTGTAGCAGTTAAAAATAAAAGTGAGAGAAGAAAAACAAATAGATTGTATTAGCTATCTTTGAGAGCATACTTCTCTACACTCTTGTAACTGAGCAGCTGTGTACATTTTGTATCACAGATTATTTCCGTAATAAAAATCACTTCAGTTGGATCATCAAACAATCCAACTGAAATTATTTATGTGCTTGTGATTTTTACATTAAGTTCAGTTTTTATTTGTAAGTTGTTTTTAAGTTTAAGAAATATCAAGAATTGTATTCAACCCCCCCCCCCCCCCCTTCTACAATTCTGTTAGGTCATTTGGGATTAACAATTGGTATCAGAGCAAGCTTCTAACATACAAGAAGTTTAAAGATCAAGACCAAAACAGTAACCATGGTGAAGAAGGATGCAGGAGTAAAGATACCAGTTCTTGATAAGGACAATTACTTTCACTGGAAAGTAAAGATGCATTTACATCTCATGTCTATGGATGAGAGATATGTAGACTGCATTGAGAAAGTTCCACACGTTCCCATGAAGTTTGCATCTAGAGTTGGACTGACAGATGATGCTCCTGATGTGGAAATTCCAAAACTTGTCTCAGAATGGACTATTGAAGATGCTGCAGAAGTCCATAAAGATAAAAGAACCATGAACATTCTGTTTAATGGTTTGGAGCAAGAGATGTTTGACAATGTCATAAACTGTACAACCTCCAAAGAAGTATGGGACACTGTTAGAACTCTCTGTGAAGGTACTGAGCAAGTTAGGGAAAACAAAATGCAGCTCCTTATACAACAATATGAGCATTTTCATTTTAAAGCTGGTGAAACCCTAAATGACACGTTTAGTAGGTTTCAAAAGCTTTTGAATGGATTAAAGTTGTATGGGAGGATCTATCAAACCAAGGATTCAAACCTTAAATTTCTTAGAGCTCTTCCAAAAGAATGGAAGCCTATGACTGTTTCTCTCAGAAACACTCAAGAGTACAAAGACTACACTCTTGAAAGGCTTTATGGAACCTTGAAGACATATGAGTTGGAAATGGAGCAAGATGAAGAAATTGAAAAGGTACAAAATAAGGGTGGATCTATTGCATTGATTGCATATGTGAACCAACTGGAAGATGACAATGAAGAAGCTGCAAAGGCCACAACTAGTCGAGCTAGTTGTAGGAGTGATGTTAGCAAGGGTAAAGGCAAGATGACAGAAGAAGAAGAATCAGAACCAGCCAACTTGGATGACTTAGATGAGATTGATGAACACATTGCTTTTCTGTCAAGAAAATTCTCTAAGTTCAAGTTCAAGAGAAACTCAGAAGCAAGGCCACCAAGGAGAGACTTTCAACCTAACAAAAGTAGCTGGATTGACAAGTCTAAATCTAAATGTTTCAATTGTGGAATGCTTGGTCACTTTGCTGGAGACTGCAGAAAGCCCAAGATTGAGAAGGGCAACAGGAAATTTGAGCCTGTTGATTATAAAAAGAAATACTTTGAACTTCTCAAGCAAAAAGAAAAGGCTTTCATGTCTCAGGAGTATGATTGGGCTGGTAATGGTGAAGATTCTGATGATGATGTTGAGTATGTCAACTTGGCTCTTATGGCTAACAATCATGAGTAGGAAGCAAGCTCCTCAAGCAACCAGGTAACAATTACTAATCTTTCTGAGCTTTCTAAAGAGGAATGCGATAGTGCAGTAAATGAAATGTCTACTGTACTATATAAGTTACGTGTTACTCTTAAATCACTTACCAAAGAGAATTCAAGAATAAAAGAGACTAATTTGCTCTTAAGTAATAGGAATGCAATGTTAGAAGCACAACTCATTGAATTTGAGAAAATGAGATGTGTTAGTAGGGATGCTAAGAAGGAACTTGAGAACGTGTTACAAAGGGAAGAAATTCTTAAAACACAACTTGAGATAGAACAAAGTGTGATTGCAAAATGGAAAGATGCCAGGAATGTTGCTACCAACATCATTAATGTTCAAGGTATGGAATCTTTCTGTGAGCAATCATGGAAAAAGAACAAAGAGAAGCTAGGGTATGTTGGTGAAACCTTAGAATCAGAAACAGAGTCAACAAACAACAATGATCATTTGTTGAAGGTTGATATGTCAACGGAATGCAATGTTTCATTGACAAATGAACCACCAACCGATCAGGCTGTTTCGTTGACAGAGAAAACAAAAGATAAACTCACTAGACTTAATAACAAGTATGGTCCTGTCACCAAGAACTTTGTTCAAGGTGAGTCTAGTAATTCAAAGAAAGTTGAGAAGCCTGTTGAGAGAGCTAATGTAGGTCACTTGTCTAACAAGCAATTGAAGGACAAGTTAGAGAAAGTTCAAGTTGAGGTTAAGGGAAATAAAAAGAATAACAGGAATGGCAAAGTAGGGATTAACAAACACAACAATTACACACCTGATAAATATGCTCCTAGAAAGACATGTGCCAATTGTGGAAGTGTTAGTCATTTATCTACTAACTGCAAATCTGTTAAGAAGTCTACTAATGTGAAAATTCCCAAGCCTGCAATGAACAGTTCTATGCCCACAATGCCTGTTATGCCTAACATGTTTGCTCCATATGCACAACTTCAGAATCCATATGCTAGCATGTCGTTTGTGCCTAATCCATACATGAATATGTTTAATGTGCCACAAATGCCATGGAATGTGAATAACATGTTTGTTCCACCAACTATGCATGCTATGAATGAAAATGTGAGCAACTCTCAGAAATCAACACCAAGGGTAAAGATTGATTTAAATCAATCTGAGCCCAAGGTGAAAAATGATATTAAAGGAAAAGCAAAGGCTAACAAAACAGGACCCAAGGAAATTTGGGTACCAAAATCAACTTGATTTGGTTTTATTGTGTGCAGGGAGACAAAAGGAATCTTTGGTACTTGGATAGTGATTGTTCAAGACACATGACTGGTGATTCTACCCTGCTCACAGAGTTTCAGGAAAGAGCTGACCCTTGTATTGCTTTTGGAGATGACAGCAAAGGCTACACTAAGGGATATGGCTTGATTTCAAAAGAGAATGTCATCATAGATGAGGTTGCATTGGTGGATGGTCTTAAGCACAATTTGCTTAGTATCAGCCAACTTTGTGACAAAGGATTTTTAGTTACTTTTTCTAAAGAAGCCTGTGTTGTTTCTAAAGGAGGAAACAACAATGTGGTAATGACTGGATTCAGAAGAGGGAATGTGTACATTGCTGACTTTAGTAGCACAAGTCCAGATACCATCACTTGTCTTTTAAGCAAGGCAAGCAAGGATGAAAGTTGGCTATGGCACAAGAAACTGTCTCATCTGAATTTCAAAGTTATGAATGATTTGGTGAGGAAAGATCTTGCTAGAGGAATTCTACAAGTGGAGTTTTCCAAGGATGGTTTGTGTGATGCCTGTCAAAAAGGGAAACAAAAGAAGGCATCATTCAAAAGCAAGACAGAGTCATCAATTGTCCATCAGCTTGAGTTGCTTCATATGGATCTATTTGGCCCTGTGAATGTCATGTCTATTTCAAAGAAGAAATATTGTCTTGTGATTGTTGATGATTTTTCTAGATTTACATGGACCTTCTTTTTGCACTCCAAAGATGAGGCAAGTGAAATCATTATCAATCACATGAAGATGGTAAACAATCATCCTGACTTGAAAGTAAGAAGGATTAGGAGTGACAATGGGACAGAATTCAAGAATTCAAGCATGAAGGTGTTCTGTGAAGAAAATGGTATTTTGCATGAGTTTTCAGCAGCAAGGACACCACAGCAAAATGGTGTGGTTGAAAGGAAAAACAGAACACTTATTGAAGCTGCAAGGACAATGCTAGATGAATCAAAGTTACCAACTTAATTTTGGGCTGAGGCAGTTAATACAGCTTGCTTCACTCAAAATATTTCTTTGATTAATCAGGCCAAAGGAATGACCCCTTATCAGCTACTCAAAAGAAAGAAGCCACTATTGGATTTTCTTCATGTCTTTGGATGCAAGTGCTTTGTTCTGAGAAATCAAGCTGAGCATTTGGGGAAATTTGAAGCAAAGGCAGATGAAGCAATATTTGTGGGATATGCAGCAGGGAAAGCTTACAGAGTCTATAATCTCAGAACCAACATTGTTATGGAATCTGTACATGTTGTTTTTGATGATCTCAAAATTCAAGGTCTCTGTGATGAAGGTTTCCATGAAAGTCTTTCTTTTGAGAATGAGGAAGGAGATCAAGTGAATCATGTTAAGGCTACTGAGAAACAGCCTAAATTTGTTGTATCTAGCACAGATGAAAGCAGCAGTGAAGATGAAATTGCTGCATTAAGGTTGAAAAGAATAGCTGCTAGCAGACCAAATGGTCATTTCGTTGACAGTCATGATGGTGGATTCGTTGACAGTCAAAATGAGCGTTTTGTTGACAGCCAAAATGGTCATACCGTTGACAGTCATAGAAATGCTTCTGGAAGTGATCATTTAGGGACAACAAACTCAGGGGGAGTTTCTCAAGGACAAATATCCAATCAAGGCAATCATGATCATGAAGCTACCTCTTCAAGAGCAAATCTACCTCCCTCAAGGAAATGGACTAAAGATCATCCCTTTGAACTTATTATAGGTGATGTTACTTCAAAAGTCCAAACTAGAAGAGCAACTCAAGAAGAATGTCTATATAGCAGCTTTCTGTCTCAAGATGAGCCAAAGAAAGTTGAGGATGCACTTCTAGATCCAGATTGGGTTTTGGCTATGCAAGAGGAGCTAAACCAATTTGAAAGGAACAATGTTTGGAAGCTGGTGCCCAAGCCTAAGGACAGGAGTGTCATAGGCACAAAATGGGTGTTCAGAAACAAGATAGATGAAAATGGCATAGTCACAAGGAACAAAGCTAGATTGGTTGCAAAAGGCTATTCACAGGAAGAAGGAATTGATTTTGATGAAACCTTTGCTCCTGTTGCAAGACTAGAAGCAATAAGGATTTTTCTGGCCTATACAGCCCATGCCAATTTCAAAGTCTATCAAATGGATGTGAAGAGTGCTTTTCTGAATGGGGAATTGGAAGAGGAGGTGTATGTAAGTCAACCTCCTGGTTTTGAAGATGATGACTTTCCAGAATATGTATATTTCCTCCTCAAAGCACTCTATGGTTTGAAACAAGCACCAAGAGCCTGGTATGACACACTTTCACAGTTCCTCCTTGAGAATCACTTCATTAGAGGTACTGTAGATAAAACTCTTTTTCACAGGGTTGTGAATGGCTCTACTATACTTGTTCAAATTTATGTAGATGTCATAATCTTTGGGTCTACAGATGTGAAACTTTGTCAAAAGTTTGCCAAGCTTATGCAAAGTAAATATGAAATGAGCATGATGGGAGAATTAACTTACTTTCTTGGTCTTCAAGTGAAGCAAGTTAATGAAGGCATTTTCATTAGTCAAACAAAATATATTCATGATTTATTAAAGAAGTTTAACTTAATGGAATGCTCTCCTGCCAAAACTCCCATGCCTACTGCCACCAAACTTGAATTGAATACTAAGGAAAAATCTGTGGACATTTCAGGTTACAGAGGCATGGTAGGCTCACTTTTATATTTAACAGCTAGTAGACCTGATATTATGTTTGCTACATGTCTATGTGTTAGATTTCAGGCTGATCCTAGGGAATCCCATTTAGTTGCTATTAAAAGAATTTTCAGATATCTCAAAGGAACACCAAACCTTGGCATTTGGTATCCTAGAGAATCTGGCTTTGAACTAATTGGTTATTCAGATGCAGATTTTGCAGGATGTAAAATTGATAGGAAAAGCACAACAGGCACCTGTCAATTCTTAGGAAACAAGCTTGTCTCATGGTTCAGCAAGAAACAAAACTCAGTTTCTACCTCCACAGCTGAGGCTGAGTATATTGCAGCTGGAAGTTGTTGTGCACAGATTTTATGGATGAAAAATCAACTACTTGATTATGGAATAAGAGTTGAGAAAATTCCTATTTTCTGTGACAACACTAGTGCCATTGCCATTACTGAAAATCCAGTGCAGCATTCAAGGACCAAGCACATTGACATCAAGTACCATTTCATTAGAGAACATGTTATGAATGGTACTGTGGAGTTACATTTTGTTCCAAGTGAACAACAACTTGCAGACATCTTTACCAAGCCACTTGATGAATCCACATTCTCAAGATTAGTAAGTGAGCTAGGTATGCTAAATTTCTCTTAATTATTTTAAGATTTTTGCAAGTTAAAATGCAGCCAGAAACTTGCTATGTTTTTCTGTGAATTAATTCTCTCAGGAAAAAGTGAAATTTTGTCTAAGTCAAAATTACTATGTCAACGAAACGAACCATTTCGTTGACAGTCTTAGCATTTTTCTGGGTGTTTCGTTGATAGCTCTTTTATATCAACGAAACGCAGCTTTATCAACGAAATAAGACGGGACTTTAACCGCCCAATCCTGATTCGTTGATTTAGCACAATTAATCTGAACCGTTGAAATTGGACACGTCCGTTACCACGATCTATGCATACACCCCTGTAAGTATAAATCATGGCAATTCTTTAAAAGTAACGGTTATATTTTTAAGCCAATCCAGTAATTTACATTTATTATTGGACTCTTTTTCTGAGAATTTTTGGGGGAGTATTTAAGAAATTCTATTTTCTTTATTTTCTTTTTACCTGTTCTAAAAAATTCCAAAGGCTTTTCTCTCTTCTTCTCTCTAACAAGCAATTTAGTTCGAAGCTCTTCTTCACACAACAATGGCACCCATAGTCAAGCTTATGTCAGCAGGAGGGTTCATTTATGAAAAGAACAACTCAATTCCATTTGTTGTCAAGGAGGGTCCAAACAGTATCTTTTTCAAGATGATGGACTTCATGAAGAACTGCAAATTGAGCTATGCAATGTTTCACTCAACTCCTCTCTATAATGAGATAATCAAGGAGATTTGGACCTCGTGTGAGTACAGTGGAACAAACTGCACACTACAATTCACCATCCAAGGTAAAGAGTACATAGTTAATTCTGATGTACTGCAAGCATGTTTACACATTCCTGAAAATAACTGTAATGCTTTACCTACAAATATTGAAATGGTTAACTTGCTAAACTCCATAAACTACTCTTTGCCTACTGATAATCTGGGTAGAATAATTATGAGAGGATTGGTTAGAGAATATAGTTATTTAGCTGATGCATTTATCAAGGTATTTTCTGGTAAGATTAGCAATTTTGATGCATTGACCAATTCTATGTTAATTCTATTTACCATGCTCCTAACTAATAGATATTACAACTTTAGCACCCAACTTATGTATGAAATTGGTGCTAATTTGGGTGATAAGGCTAATAGGAAAAAGAATATCTATTATGCTAGGTTTCTGATGATGTTGGCTAATCATGTTAGTCCAACACCATTAGTTATCTCTAACCCTGTTTCCAAGTTTGAGTGTTTTGTGCAAGAAAAGAGAGTACTGATAGACATACTGAGGCTGAACCACAATGGTGAGGTTCCAGTGGTGTATCTGCCAGTAATTGAGGTAACTACTGTTATCCCTTCTAGTATAATTGTCACTTCAACTGTATCATCCAGTATTGTTGCTGTGGAGTCTGTAGTTGTGACCCAACAGGCTCCTGCCCCAGCAACAAGACCAAAATCAAAGAAATCCTCCAAGCCAACCTCAGGTGCTTCCCAAAAGGCACCTGTTGTAAAATCCACTACACAACCTAAGGGGAGTGTTGTAGGTGCTGTGAGAGGCGAGGGAAGGGGTGAACATAAAAGAAACCCTAAGGATAAGGAAGGAAAGATGAGTGAGATCCAGCCAAGCCCCATTGTGTCTTCCCAACAAGGCACAATGAGTAATATGGATTTAAGCACAAGTCTAATTGCATCCTCCCAAAAGGATGTAATTATTGAAACAAGCTCTCCTCCAAGAGCACACTCCAAGAGGGTAAGGGACACTTCAAGCCCACAGTCTACTTTTTCCCAATACGAAAGGAGGGTGAAACAAAAATCCAAGGGTTCACAGGGTGCACACACTCTGGAAGCTACACTTCCAGTTTCACAAATTCAGTTTGATGTAACCCCTGTCATTACTCTGGGGTTACAGTCCCATTCTCTAAACATCAACCTTGAACTATCTCCATCAAATTCACCAACTCTATCTCTAGATGTGGACATGATCCATTCATCTATTCCTCATTCTCCAACTCTAATCTTGGAGAAGCCCCACTCTGAAGCTGGTGGCCATCACTTTTTAAGTGATTTGTTGGGCCATCAACCAATTTTTTCTGAAGTTGCAAGAGGATCTGTGGACCAATCTCTAAAATCAATCACCACAGATTCTACTGTAATTTCACTTTCTCAAAGTGCTTTATTGACTTCATCAACGAAACAGCTTCTTTCGTTGACAAGTGTTTCTCCATCAACGGTATCCATACCGTTGACAGTTCAAACTACCATTCCATTGATAGGTCAATCTACACCCCTTATTGCAAATCCAGTTGTTTCCACAACTAGTGTAGATGACCTGGTGGTAGTTGAGACACTTTTAGGTTTGAGAGGGAGTGAAATTGAGAGGCTGGCTTGCAGCCAGGCAAAAGGAGAGTCTGAGAGTGAGAGGCTGGCTATTTCTTCCAGCCAGGCAAAAGGAGAGATTGAGAGTACCACCTTAGTAGGTGAAGGTGAGGGTGTGTGAGGTGTGAGCCATGGGGAGCCCATGATGCAAGAAAAGAGTGGAGAGAGAGAAGGGACTACAGGAGTGATAAGGGAAGAAGCAGCCATTACTAGTGAGTTAATGGGGGTCAGTGAGGGAGAAAGGGAACTTACCTTCCAAGAGCATTATCAACAAACTCTGGATAGTATTTCCCTGGATCCTGAGACCTTTACTCATCCTGTGTCAGCCTATCAAATTATGGCTCAACAGGGCAGTGTGGAGGCAGAAAGGTCACTCAATTTAATTCATACTACTGCATCAATGCAAAGAGCAAAGGATGCCCTGACCAATCTATCTCCAGCAGCTGCAGCAAGTGGAGACTTCAATTTTTCTGATGATGAGGACAGCTTTGGTGACAATTTACAGGTGGCCACTTCTACACAGACTGGGACTTCTGTGGTGCTTCCTACACCAAACTGGCTTTCTCAAGATATGCATGGTAGATCCAACTTGGATGCTGCTATTACAAGGCAGTACAATGAGGCATATCTAGCTCATGAGTCAGCAACTGCAAGGGACAAGAAATTCTACAAGGCCATAATGGATTCTCTGGAAATTCAAAGGCTACAAATGTTGCAGACAAGGATTGAGGCTACAGAAATCAAGGATTCAATTAGCAACCTTAGGGATGCTACTGACAGGAGGCTAGATGAAAAGCTTCCTCTTCACACTGTCTCCAAGATGTCAAGGTTTTTCACCAAGGAACCTGAAGTGTCTTCATCTTTGAAAACTCTCTCCTCTAGAGTGGACAAAGTTGAAGCTACACTTTCTCACATGCAGAAGGAACAGGAGAAGCAAACTCAGCTACTCACCCAGCTTCTGGCAGCTCAAGGAATCCCTATCATCTCACTTGATGATAACAAAAAGGGGGAGAAAACTAAGGAGCTTGATATACAAATCACAAAGGTTTTGGTCCCAGCCATCTCCTTACCAGAAGAGCCATTAGAAATGGGGGAGTTTGGAAAGAAGAAAAAGGATGGTATTGACCTGATCCAGGAAGCCTCTATGAGGATGAAACTTGCAGAACAGATTAAGGATCACTGGTCAAATATAGAAGCAAGAGTAAAGAAGTTAGCTGACACTGCAAAGGCATCAACGGTTCAAGCTACTTCAATACCTCCATCAACGGATCAACCATCAACGAATGCCATGGTTCTAGTATCAACGGAATGGGAGCCACAGACCAATTCTTTCTATCAGGTAGAGCCCCTTCTACAAGGAGTCACTCAAGGTCCAAGAAAGGAAAAAGGACAAACTTCATGCATTAGGGATGTGGTACAAGCTACACTCCAAAGAAGCTTATCTCCCAAGTCCCCTGCTAAACCAAAAGGCAAAAATATAGCAAGGATTCTCTATCCTACACCTTATCCAGATGAGCTCAAGCTTCTTGGTCTACTTATCACAAAGAGCAAGAAAAGCAATGATCCTGAGATAAGGAAGCAAAGGGCAATTGTCTATAGGAATGGACAAGAAATCTGTGTTTGGGCTGGTCACCCAAACTTTGCTGAAGCTAAATCTGAAGAGTCAGAAAGAGCAGCAATGCAAGCACTTGCATTTGCTCAATCTCTTGATGAAGAAGAAACACAACAAGAAGAAAAAGCAAGAGAGGAAAGGAGTGCAAAGAAGAGCACAAGGCAACCAAAGGCTAGAGCTAAAAGGAATCTGGACTTTGACAAAGAGGATTCTCAGGACACTGCTCAAGCCTCTTCCACAACAAGTGCACATCAAATTCCTGTTGATCAATCTCATGAAGGAAAATTGGCATGTGATCCTGCACATCCTGTCAACTTTCATGATCAACCAATCATGCCAAAAGAGGAGCCTATTGAATTTGATGAAGCCTATTTTCCAAGGTTCCTATTTGAAAAGGATCAGCCAACAAAGTCAAAGAAAAGGGTTGTCCATGCAAAGCCAATATTTGTGAGAAAGCCACAACCTCAGAAACCCCCTTCAAATCCAGAGGACTGCATGTACATTGCTGACATCAGGGAAGAATCTAGCTTACATCTTGATTTAGACAACCTGGTGGAAGTAAGGGGCATTGCAGCTTCTCAAAAGTTGCCTGAAAGATTAGTTTTCACATTCAAAGGTGGTAGAGAGCAAGTGTGGCCTCTCTACAGGATTTTAGGAGAAGACTACCAAACACTACTCACAGTGTTTAGATGCTTGAAGAAGGACTTTGGCTTCACCAAAACAGCCAAGTCTGAGGTGGTCTCCAAAATATGTCAAATAAAGGCTAGCTGGAACAAACCTGAGGCTCTTCCCAGAATGCTCAGAGTGCCCTCAACAGGAAAGAAGATCCATCTTCAACCTTACTGGATGATGGAATTTAAGGACAAGGACAACTGCAGAAGATTCTTCAGGATGGAAGACCAGCTGGATAAAGCATCTAATCAAACTCTAAAGGTTATGCAATCCATGCTTGGTGATCAAGATGAGGAAGAGAAGATCTTTTACAGAAGGCTACAGGTCCAAATTGAGGAAAACAACTCTAAGAGAGGGAAGAAGACTATGCCACAAAGAAGACCAAGATGAATCATTTGCTCAGTCTAGAGGAGCACTTCTAGGCATTAGTCTTGTAAGTCTTTTATTTTGTTCAAAATATTATGAAGCTTAATGCATTTTCTACTTTTGTAGTTTATAATGTATCTGAGTGTTTTTGTTATCATCAAGTCTCTTGATTTATGGTTGTTATTCTATCAGTCATAAATTGGGGGAGATTGTTAGGAATATATTGTTCTTGATGATAAACATAAAACACTTAGTAGAATTTGTGTAAAATCATTTTGTAGTTGTCAACGAAATGGCATGCTTTGCAGCATTCCGTTGACAGGAAGATCATCAACGAAATGAGTGATGTAGCAATTGCACTGTACAATACTTCATGGTTTGATAGGCATTTTGTTGTATGTATTAGATAGGTTTTCTAAGTCATGTTGACTAAGTACTAGATAGGCAAAATAGGTTGGTTAATTGTAAATATCTTGTGCCTTGTAATTTTGCCTAAGTGAAGACATGTCAACGGAATGAAGATTACTCATCAACGGAATGAAGTTTACTCATCAACGAAATGGAGTTTACTCATCAACGAAATAGAGAATAAAGCTATCAACGAAACACATCTCTCTGCTATCAACGAATCATTATTGCTTTTCTGAACAGTTGACAAACTGATAGTGACAGTTTACTGTACTGATCTAAAAGGTGATGTGGGAGTGTACTTTGCATTGGAAACCATTAAAATGGACATAGGGAATAAGGAAACATCCCAGTTTCCATTTGGGTTCTTGGGAGTGATCATAATAAGCATGAAGACAAAAGCAAGGATCTCCAAGGACCACTGGATAAAGGGATGAAAAGCAAACTATTGGCGGTTACCTTTAGTGTACTCTAGTGTAGCCAAAAGTAGCTTTGTAAACTTGGGAATATATAACCAAGTGTAGCAGTTAAAAATAAAAGTGAGAGAAGAAAAACAAATAGATTGTATTAGCTATCTTTGAGAGCATACTTCTCTACACTCTTGTAACTGAGCAGCTGTGTACATTTTGTATCACAGATTATTTCCGCAATAAAAATCACTTCAGTTGGATCATCAAACAATCCAA
Organism: Heracleum sosnowskyi; assembly: GCA_030848705.1. NCBI lineage: Eukaryota > Viridiplantae > Streptophyta > Magnoliopsida > Apiales > Apiaceae > Heracleum > Heracleum sosnowskyi. The sequence goes on along the minus strand of CM061243.1, from coordinate 83,376,114 downwards.
CTGAAATTATTTATGTGCTTGTGATTTTTACATTAAGTTCAGTTTTTATTTGTAAGTTGTTTTTAAGTTTAAGAAATATCAAGAATTGTATTCAACCCCCCCTTCTACAATTCTGTTAGGTCATTTGGGATTAACAATGAACATGAAGTTTCTGACCATGAGCATGTAGTCTCTGTTTCCTAGATTGTTTTAGCGAAAGTATCGTGTCGTTTCGATTTACGGTTTAGGAGAAACGTCCGTTTTAGTGAAAGCGGTTTCGCGTAACTAGATAGTTCATTGTATGAACTTTGAGATAGGGATCAGGCCCTAGAAAGGAACCTAGAAGGATTCGTGTCAAAACGATAAGTTTGTGATTTTAGAAAAATGCGAGAACAAAGGTTGCGCGAGTGAAATACCCTTAAGGGGATGGTTTAAAACAAGGAAATGGTAAAGTAAAAGAACTTGGGATTTGTGAATGGTTTTCACCCAAGCTTTTGACTTAGAAGTTTACGGAATGTCACGAGGTTATAGATGACCAAGAGCGAGACGTTTAATTTTCATTGGTAGAACTGTAGTGCTTGAGTTATAGCACATTAAATGGTTCTAGGGGACTGATTGTGATTGTATATCTTGTTATAGATCGACGCGCACACTCTCAAGCCCCCACTACCACACCACCAAGACCCCAAGGCAAGTTTTCAAACCCTACACCATATAATGATGTTGTTGTGATATATGTTGTGGTATTGCTATATATGCTGCTTAATGCTGTGAAATGACTTATAAACTGTTTTCGCTTTTTATAAAAAGCTGTATAAGGTATAAGGTTTATATGCTAGATAAATACTAGATATAAACCAAGGTTAAAGGTTAAAGACTCTAAGTATAGAGTACTTGTACGATGGTTTTAAAACTTAGACCGGGAGTCAAATTATTATTTTGTTTTAAACTAATGTCAAAAGCTGGAAGGTTCCACGGACGGTTATATTTTAAAGATTTATTAAATATTCCAATATCTATATTATGGGATATTTAAGGTGAGATATTTAAGTAATATTATAATAAATATTATTTGAATATTATTTAATTAAGTGAATATTATTTTGAATATTCACTTAAGTGATTTATATTGAATAATAATTCAATATTTATTAATTGATTATTATTTAATTAAGTGAATATTATTTTGAATATTCACTTAAGTAGTTTTTATTGAATAATAATTCAATACTTATTATTTGAAGATTATTTAACTAAGTGAATATTATTCTGAATATTCACTTAGGTGGTTTTATATTGAATAATAATTTAATATTTATTATTTGGGTATTTATTAAATATTCCAAATATGATTTAAAATCATAGAACCTTATTATATGATTAAAGGTTCTATTATTTACACAAAAATATAAATTTCTGATTTTCAGAAAAGGTATTAAAATAGAGATTCCCAACTATTATCTTAAGATAGTTAAATGTAATTAGCAAAAAAAAAAAAAAAAAAAAAAGGTAATTAAATGCGGTTAGTATTTTCCAACTCATCGAAAACTAGGAATCTAGTTCAAGAATTCGAGGACAGAGTTTTACTTCCACTGTTCCTCTAGAATACTTATAACTAGGGGATGGCTCCCCCATTCAAGTAGAGTATTTCAAACTCGCCGAACTCTGAAATTTCAATAAACTCCCTGGTCATGATTTCAAAATACGTAGTAATCATCGGTAGTCTCGTTGACTAATGTCAACCCACACTTTGACTTACTCCTTTCAATTACTCTGGAGTAAGGTGTTCTAAATGGTTACAAAGTTTTGACGAGTATTCGTACTTGGGAAATATGGAATTAAATTCCGATTTCCGTTTCATTAATGTTTTTCATCATGGGAATTGGAAAGGCCTACACGGCAATGAAATAGGTGCCGGGGTAGTGCCAAATTTATCAAGGCTTGCCCGGTGACGAAATAGGCGCCGAGGTAGTGATCTCTTGAGTGCCAAGGCTTGCCCGGTGACGAAATAGGCGCCGAGGTAATGATCTCTTAGTACAATGGCCCATATGTGGTCAGGGTGATAACCGAACAGGAAGTCGTCCTTCTACTAGTAGAAAAGAAAAGTTACGATACAACGGCTGATCACCGTGTATCGGGTGTTCCAGTACATTCCCTTCCCTCCAATCGAAGTTGAGTTGCACATTGTAACAAAAGCCTAGGTGTTGAGTTACTGATAATGTGACAGTAATGAGTAATGATGTTCCTCATACAATAGTCGTACTGTATGGTATGTTTTGACGAAAAGAGAAATAAATATATCATTCTGTATACGAATGAGGTTTTAAAGGTTTTTCCTTTATGATATAAGCTTACTTATATGCTTATGCTGTATTGTATTATTGCTGGGCCGAGTGCTCACTCTTGCTTTTTCTTTCTATACATATATATCACAACACAACAGCTAGAGTAGATGGCCAGGATTCGTCGTACCGCTCGGAAGCGCGTCAGGGACATACAGGCCGCCTGTAGCATGGTTGTTACAGTTGATCAGGTAGAAGTACTGAGTTGGTTCGGAGTGTAACTCTTGTTGCTCCGGTTTAATTATAAGTATCACTTATGTATATTAATGAACAAGAACAAACTTTTGCGCTACCATATGGTTTCACATAGAAATCATACTGGTAGTAGGTTGCAAGTATTTTACTTTTGGGTTGTAATAACTTTAATTTGTGGATCATATGACTACTGTTATTGTAAGTTTGTTTCTGAGACATAACTAGCGTGAGTGTATTGATGGTGGGGTCACCATGTGTGTTGATTTATTGTTTTATGGTTCAAGTATTAAGTGTTTGTACGGAACAAGGGATCGTGACAACCCAGATCTTCGACCCCGGGTTTGGGGGTGTTATAGGGAAGAACAAAAACGGGTCGGGAAGAACAGCCGGAATTTTTCCAGATTTCGGTGGCTTTCCTAGAATCCGGCGACTCAAAAACACCTCAGAATTTGGGAATTTTTATACCAAAACATTCCTCATACACTCAGCAACACATTCCGACCACAATCATACCAAAAACATAGCCAGAATTCAAAACCCGACTATTTTCCGGCGAGCTCAAGAAATTTTCCGATCTATCTAAATCGTACATGAAACTCTACGTTCTTTATGTTAAAATGAAGCTAAGAACACATACAATGAAAGCCCTCTACCAAAAACAATGTCAGATCATTCATATGAACGGACTATTCAAAAGAAAAATTGGGCAAAAACCCTAGAATCAAAATTCTCAAAATCGAACATAAACATGAAATTAAAGCATGGATTCCTACTCATTAGAACCCTAGGAACATGTTAGAAGCAATCAATTGAACGGAGAATCAACAGAAAAGAAATCCCCAAATTTAATAAGAACCCTAATAATAATTCGAATTTCAAAAATTTATATTAATTCGAAAAATTACCAGATGATGAAATGGTTGGAAGATTCTGAAACTAGAGAACAAGAGCTTTGATTTGAGTACTTGAACTTGAGATTTGGATTCCAATAACACTTTCAAAATTGAATTTGATCTTCAAGAACACGAAGAACACGGTTCGGGGATTTTTATATTTTTTGTCTATATATATATGTATTATACGTAGGATAATGTATGATTCGTCTTTTTATACTTAGTGGAAAATAATACCCCAAACAACATTTTTGGATCGATATGGATCCATTGGATCGATATTGATCCATTGGATCGCTTTAAATCTTTAATAAAGTAAAGTACACGTTTTACGAGGTGATAATTATCCACAAGGACTGATAATTATCCATATCAATACATATCATTTATATAACGACTGCTCAAGAATACTGGGGCTATAACAGATGTATTATTGATATGAACGATATATCAATCGTCCTAAACAATTAGGGTACAGAATAATTTTTCCCTTTTTGAATAAAACAAATACTATTGATAGTATCGGATAATTAGGGATATAATGATACGAAGAAATCTTCCGATAATGATTCGGACACGAATGACGAAGGAATAATAATGATGTACAAAATTTTAACGGGGCCCTTGAATTTTCAAAACGGGACTCACAACTGAAGATATTTCTAAAGGAAAAGATATTTGAAAGGGGCTTCTGAAACAAAAATTAGCATACTATTACTCAATAACCTTAACTATTAATACTCCACAATAATTATTATACACATAACATATAATTTATATTATTAATAAAGTTAAAATATAAAATATAAACAAAACACGTAAAATAATATTTTTCTATGATTCCAATATAATGAAAATAATGTATTTTTTCTTTCAATAAAATAATAAACTTTTAAAAATAATTATTTTTCTTAATTTGAAGATTATTATTTAACTGTATAATGATATAATGAAGTTATATGCCACGATGATTTGAAAATGAAAACTTCTTCCTTCTTTCTAACTACTTATTTTGGTGAAACCACACATAAAATTACTTAGTACTACTATTCTTAATTTTCATTTTATTTTCCCTTTTAGATTTTTTATTTTTTATCAACCTCTCTCTGTATATATATATAGAGAGTTGGGTTTTATGAAGACCCTTATAATTTGGAGACCATAAAGACCAATTCTATAACCATTAGATTAGATAACATCCTACGGTTTACATTAAATAACAATGTCTTGCATTTTTGTTTTTTCTAGAAATATACATACAGAGTATATCAGCGTTGTAGATTATTTAATGAATCCCATATACTATTTTACATCACATTATCTTGTTGAGAGAGAGAAGACATTGTATTGCAAAACCAGTGCATAATCAATTTAGTCATGTGCAGAACCCAAGTGCTGAACATAAAAAATGTACCAATCAAGTGCAGAACCTAAGTTCTGAACATAACGAGTGCATAACGTCAAATATATTTTTGTGCATTATATTCAATATGCTGGAAAAACTTTTTATTGCATAACGTATTACACATGGCAAGTCTTTAATTCGATTAGGGTTTTGTTCACAGAGTAATGTGATGGAAAATGATTATTATGACATGTGTTTATGTGTATCTAGTAGATACGATGTGAATCAATGATAAAGAAGGGGGATTGGGTGGATTAAAAATGAAAGAAAATATTAATAATTTAGAGTTAATTTGATTCATTCATTTAATTAAAAATGAGGGCGTGTGATGTGGTCTCGAGGTCTCCAAATTATTATTGGTATTCAAAAAACTTTTCTCATATATATATATATATCGATCTTTCCAACCAAAACAGAATTTTTGTTCGTAAAATTATTTGAGAAACATAAGATAAAAACAATGATGCTAGGGAACATTTATGAGATAAAATTGTGGGAGGATGGGAAGGTCAGAGATTCCACTTCGTTAATGGATGAAAGGGATGGGGCAATACATCCCCACTTGATGATGTTGTTATCTTGACCAGACCACATATTTTAATTATCAACATTTCATTTCTCTCTTACGATTCTCCTCCTCTGCCATTCTTGTAATGGAATCATTGAATATGTACACTTATCTATCATTCTATTGTATATATCGATGCATGCAATAGATACATTACAACACCTTTATCTTCAAATCAGTTCTATTCTTAAGACAATTGAATCAATTGTCTATACCAGCTATAACACCTTTATCTTCGAATCATTTGAATCGATCATGACTTAAAGCAATGCTCGAATCTCTCTATACCAGCTAGCCTACACACACATGGACAGTAATTTTTCCTGAGACCCGCCATTATGATATACTGTAACACACGGTTTTTGTGAATCAAGACATTACATAACACATATATTACATAAATAAAATAATCATATGATAACCATCGGTACCCGGGTACCAGCATCACCATTTATTATTAAAAACAAAGGCCATCGTTCAATTACAAATCCAACACTCTCCATCAGCTTACATCACTTCCTCAGACTTTGTCCCCGAACTCTTACCATTTTGGTATATTAATATCTGTCTTGATTTAACATATATTCATCCCCACCACAAATGCACTACTATTTATTTAATTCATAGTAATTTTGCAGACACCTTTCGTTCTCTCTCCTCCCTTTTTCTCTTATGAAAAATTGATCGAGAATGGCTTTTTCTCACTGAATTTCTTGCTTTCGAAGAAGCCAAACTATAAATAATGGAGGTGGTAATGGAGGTGGTAATGGCTGTCAGTATCAAACAACTAGAAAGAAATAATCATCGGTTAATCTTATTCAACTTAAAATGAAGTGACGGTAGATTAGTTCAGAGAAGGGGCGATTTATGATACGTTCCCAATGTTCATGTAGGGCTTACACAAAAAAACTACTACGGAATTATTTATAGATGTGTAAGTTATTATTAGTGTTAAAATATTGATGTGCTGGGCAAGTTGAATTTCATGGTGAAGAATGAATTTTCTTTAAAAATTAAACAAATAATTCAGAGATTGTGAAGATAAATTCAACGAGTCAATAAATTTATGAGTGATAAACAGTACTAGTGCGGGTACAGGGCTAGGCTAGGTATTGTTAATGAACGGTCAAAGCAAGAGGGTGTTAATAGTCTCTGGTGAGGCCTCTGTATATCTTTCTGTCATCTTTACTTGGGAGTCAGGAATGCACTGATGAGACCTATTTACCTTCTTTTAGTCGTCATCATCCCCCCCTCCCTTTTCTCCACACGTACACCCTCACTGTATACACATGCACACACGCATGTATATGTGTCATATTGTATCCCTTTACATGTAATGTGACCTGCCCTAATTTAGGTTAGTAGCCCTACTTAATTTGTTAACCTATCCAGATTTATATTTATTACAATATAGTATAATTAATTACACACATGCCAAGCCGATACACTTTTTTCATTTTATATATATATATATATATATATATATATATATATATATATATATATATCTATATATATATATTTTTTGAAAAACAATGGAATCAATTAATTAATAAAAAGCCATACGGCATCTACAAAAATAGTCGAGTCGAACAAATATAAAATCAAAACAATTGTCTATGCTCCTGAAGAGATAGTCTAGCAATTTGTTAAAGATGATGTATTTACATATACCCGTATTAATCACTTCACCCGCTTCATCGTAATTGCTATCTGTTTGAGCTATCGACCATGATTGTAATTCCATATAAACTTTTATCAATAAATCAAAACCAGTCCTCACAACAAAGGAGAGAAAACAACACTCACTCACCATGGAGAGAAAAACAATACTGAAATAAATTATTAAGATCTAAAAAATTCAAATAAATTCAAAAAGAATATTATTAAGAAATAAATTAAAAAAGAATAGAATTGGGGTTTTACACCATAGATAAACCGATGAAAGCCCTCGTCGATCACGTTAAAGAAGAAAAAGGGGAAGGGGGAAGGGTTTTTGGCCGAGTCTTGAAGTTACTCCTGCCAACTCTTGAAAAAATATTTCATTTTTTTCATTATATATTGAAACATTATTCACCGATATATTCATACGATAAAGTTGATTAAAAAATCTAATTATACAATAACTGTTAGATAATGTTAAAATGGGAATGCACTTAAAAAAACAATAATAAGACATACTAATGTCCGAGCTATGTCAACAGTGGGAAGGAACAGTAAATGGTAATTAGTTCAAGTGTATAAATACGTGTAGTCCTATTCGACGCACGCGTAAATATGTGTATCAACAATGAACAATAATAATTACTGTGGGATGTAGGGTTGGAATCCATGAGATTGTAGGTATGTGATTGCTAGCTGGTTGGCTTTTTTAGATGCAGGGTGACTAGTAGAATAAGGTGGACCACAGCTCCATCCAAGGAGTAAAAGCCTTTGAGCTAAATCCATTTGTGTTCATGCATACGTACGTACATCGCAATATTGCAACTAATAATTGTTTTCTATCGGTCGGTGAGGGGTAACTTCACTACTTTGTTACTGGTCAACAAACCGGGCTGCCTAAAGCATTCATCATCTACTGACAAGCATATTTCATACATTTTTCGCATTATCATTTCTAATTATACATGGACACAGATTTAGGGGTCCATCCGCCCTCAGCCTCTGCTATATATATATGTTTCATTTGTTTCTTAACTTTCAGATATAATTAATTTATTTAATTTTAATAATACCATTATTAATTTTTTATATGTTTTCAATAGAATTTTGAAATTTTGAAGAAGATTTTGACCTACTAAATATATAACATTCGTTTATGTTAAAATAACAATCATATTCCAGTTAATACAAATAAAAAAAAACTTGATAGTATTAAATGTGTACGCTCACTTTACCTTTTGGCTTCTAAAAATTAGATTTTGTACAATTTTATAGTACACGTCAAACTTACAAAATATATTTTAATTTAGTGATGATTTAGTAATTACTATCCAAATGAACTATTAAGAAACTAAAGGGTAAAGAAGGTTACGAAATTTTAAATTAAGACCTTCTATTCTATTTTCAATTTTTCTTATATTTGGTTTAAACTGTTGCACTTTTAATTTTAGATTCAACTATCATTTATCTGTCGTAAAATATAGTGGTCACATCATTTTGCTCGCACATATCCTCAACCACTTATTATATATAAGCATTTCATTATCCAAATGGAATTATCCAGAAATTGAAGAGAAAAGAGACTAACTAATTTTTATATTTAAAATTATATTCAATTTAGGAAACCTACGTATTTGATTTAAAAAATCAAAATACAATTTTTAGTGTTTGAATATAATCCAACTAATAACCAAATATAATTTTATTATTAGATCAAAGTTTCTCATATATCTATTTTAGAATTTAACGACACCTACTATTTTAATTGAAATAGTATATTTAAATTTAAAAAATTAATAAATGTATTCGCATATTGTTATGGATTAAAAACGTACTTGTAAATTTAATGTTAGGGTTTTAAGAGCTTTCGAGCTTTAATAACTGCTCTTGTGTTTCGTGACTAAATTGGTACTCACAAGATGCCTACGTATCTCAATCAGTGCTGAGAATCAAGCCAGAAAACGTAGTTCCCTCGGGGCTATGGCGGCAGGGGCACACCAAGGATGTAGTGACTTGTATGTCCTTATTCGAGGATGAAGTCTAAAACGTAGTTCTGAGATGAGGGGTCAGACCCTTTATATAGGCGTTTAAAAGCCTAATGGATAAGTATTGATTTCTTTGAAGGATAAATCTTATCCTTGACGGTGGATAAGTATTGACTTTCTTGAAGGATAAGTCTTATCCTTGACGGTGGATAAGTATTGACTTTCTTGAAGGATAAGTCTTATCCTTGATGGTGAATAAAGATAAATTCAAGATTCTTCCTTGTAGGAGTTGTTTCCATATCACAATGGACTTGTATTGAAACAAGCCCACTTGTATTAGAACAAGCCTGTATTGGACGTCTTTTAATACAGGTTGTACTTCTAGCCCAAATATTAATTACGAAATTAGAGTTTCAGGCCTTATTAATTGGCCTTATTTATGGACCAACTAGGTTTAATTAATGCAATATTAATTATGCCTTTAGGGTTATTTTTAGCCCATATCACATTGTTATGGATTAAAAAACGTGCTTGTATATTAATTGCTAGGGTTTAGAGAGTTTCGAGCTTTAATGGTTGTTCTTGCGTTTCGAGACTAAATCGGTCCTCGCAAGATGCCTACGTATCTTAATTCGTAATTGAGAATCAAGCCAAAGACGTAGTTCTGATTGTAGGATCAAGTCCTTTGTATAGGCGTCAGGAGCCTTGTATTTAGGGTAAGTTTAGGAGTCTTAGCTAATAAGTCTCCTTTTTGATAATGGATAAACATCGTATTTCTTGCTGAATAAGTCTTTTCCTTGTTGATAAAGGCTATGATTCATTAATTGGGATTCTGGATCCTTCTTTGATGAATTTACCATATTTTGGACTCTTTTCACGAGCTGTATATTTTTCTTATTTATTAATTACGAAATTAATAAATAATCAGGGTTTTGGGCCTTAATTATTGGGCCTTTCCAATGAATCATTAATTATATTTCTATAATTACTTTTCTGACCATATCATTTGCCCCCCAACTTCTGGGAAAACCTTCTAGGGGTTTTCGTAGAAGTTATTGCGCATTTTTCCCAAATTTTTCCATTTTTTAAAGGTATTTTCGACCAGGAATTCGACCAGGATTTAAGTCATTTTCGACCAGGAATTCGACCAGGATTTAAGTCATTTTCGACCTCATTTTTGACCAGGAAACAAGTCAACTTCGACCTCGGATTCGACCAGGATTTCGACCTCATTCTGGTGTGAGGTCGAAGGTTTCGACCTCGTTTCCTAGCTCTTTTTGGACCTCAAGCCTTCGACCTCGAATCCGTATGTTTTCGACCTCAAATTGGTGTGAGGTCGAAGGATTCGAACTCATTTCCTAGGTCTTTTTCGACCTCGATTCTTCGACCTCGAATCCGTATGTTTTTTACCTCAAATTGGTGTGAGGTCGAAGGATTCGAGCTTGTTTTTCTGTGTATTTTCGATTTCGATCGCACGACTTCGATTTAAGGCCTTTTCGACCTCAAATCTATTTATCTTTGATTTTGCCTTGGCTTCAAAATTTTATTGAGCCTTAATTTGGCCTCAAATTATTTGGGCCTCGAACTTTATTCGTTTTTGGGCCTTAATGCTGTTTAGCCTCAAATTCATTGGGCTTAGATTTCGCCCAGCCTTAAGCTCTTTTGGGCCTAGCCTCAATTTATTTGGGCTTTAATTTTTTGAAGTCCAATAAGAGGTTTATGGGACTTAACTGGCCATAGTCGGTTGCCCTTCCCTTAACCGGTTGGGTGACCGGCTGTTTTGGTTATAAAAGAGTGGGATTTCCACTTCACTCTTTACTTCATACCTTCAACTTTCTAAAAATTTCTCTCTAGCTTTTCTCTAGTTTTTGTCTCAAGTTACTCCATGGTGAGGCGATTTCCGGTGAGATTTCCTCAGCCGTATTCATATTTTTCTGGGTTTAATCTTCATCGCTTGAAGATTTTTTGGGTTTGTCGTTGAAGTTTTGAAGATTTTTTGGAATTCTTCTTTGAAGTTTTGAAGATTTTGGAAATTTACTTGAAGATTTGAAGTTTTTCTGGGCTCATATTTTGAAGATTTGAAGATGTCTGACCGCAATGCCCAGCGCCTTCAAAAAATGAATCAAGCTTCGAAGGGAGGTATCACTATTCGTTCTTCTCATATGTCTTTACAAGATATGATTTTTGAACGTGGTGATGATTATCCCTCCGTGTAACACCCCCAGATCCGGGGTCAGGAATCTGGGTTGTCACGCTCCATCAATGATACAATACCTGCATTACTTAAAACATTCTCATAATACAACTCCAAAGACCCCAATCACTTACGCGCACACACACAAGTTATATCCTTGGAGATGAGCAACAATAATCAACATTTGTTATTACAACCCAAATGTACTATCCTGGATCTCATCTATTATTTACAGCCTCTACCTAAAGTTACAATAATAGACCTCACAATACTATACAAGGTTTAGTAATACAAACCCACTCAAAATAATTCTCACTAATTCAAGATGCAACTATTCTGCTCACACTGACAGTATCCATCCTTCATCAACTAACTCCAGGGTGGTCTCTCCATTCCCTTGCTCTCGTAACACGAGGTGGATTCGGCAATGTTTTACTCATGCTGAAATATTTAATAAAGCAAGAATGAGCTAATAGTGCTCAACAAGAAATCTATCCCAGTTTAAATCTTTAAACCTTTTAGGGAGATAATCCATAAGGGATCAAAGCTTTTATCACTACTAGGGTCTAACCCCAAAATAGTATACCGTTTAAAATACCGTATGACTTATAATCATACTCATATACTCTTCGTAAATCCTTTGGAAATCCTTGGTATCATTATGATAAACCAAGTCTCAAACATATCTTTATAACCACATGCTACGCATTAAACGGATAAGTTGCTAGTATAACATAAAAGATGATGTTACGAGGAAAATTAATATAAGGTTTCCATAACCCAAAATCCACTTATGCATATATAATCTGAATAAGGTTTTATCAGAGTCATAACTCATAAAATAAAAGATGAAGTTGCAAGGATTTATTGTAACTACAGTTTAATAACAACAATTACCCAATCACTCTTTCAACAATCAACATCAGCCTCCAAGCTGTTTCAATATCAATCAATCTTAACAGTTCAATCTGTTGTAGAGATAACACAATTAGTTACTCTATTTATTAACAGCATTTATCTGAAACAATTCACTTTTAAAATATTTTCATTATTATCTTATCCGAGGGACTGGGACTTTCAAGCCACTGGATATGATTAAACGATGATCAGTCGCTTCAATCATGTCCTTCCGAGGGACCTTTTTACTACTAGTAGATGGACAAGAACACTTTCCGAACTTGACCAGGCCAAGAACACTTTTCGAACCTGACCATGACAAGAACGACTTTTCGAACTTGTCTTGATGATTCAAGAACACTTTTCGAACTTGTCAATCATCCTTTAGCAGCACATGGGCCAGAAATAAAATGGCTGGACCGACTAGATACGGTCACTTACGCAGGATTACCGTATATCCGGTATTCTCAATCCGCAGTAACGACATTCAAGTCGACCGCACTCTAGTTGCAATGGTACACTGACCAATCCGGTCACATCTGTTAGGGCATCATATACAATGATCCCTGCACTAACAAGCCCCATTAATAACAGGAAGAATCTTTACTCATATAATGTTCGAAGGAACAATCTTCGAACTATGATAACTATAACCAACAAAATACTTAGTTCATCTCCGTATCATTCATTTGAGTCCACTTCACTTAATTACACTTCCCTATTCTAGGGATTCACAAGTCCTTATACATATATATTACTTAGGGTAGCCATGCCTACCTCAAAACATTCCTCAACTCATATATATATATAAGTATATACACTTTATCACGAGCAATAATACAGCTTAGAATATCCTTCGTAAATATTGAAGGTCAAGGATAAACTCTAAATAATATAACTCATTTTAAAACGGGTTAAAAGTATTTAATAAATAATCGAGTATTATTTATTAAATAAATAAACCTTAAACGAATATTCGAAAATAATATTCATTAAATAAATAAGGATTAAATGAATATTCAAAATAATATTCATTAAATAAATAAGCCTTAAATGAATATTCCAAAATAATATTCATTAAATAAATAAAGATTAAATGAATATTACAAAATAATATTCATTAAATAAATAAAGATTAAATGAATATCCCAAAATAATATTCATTAATTAAATAACCTTGAATGAATATTCAAAAATAATATTCATTAAATAAATAATGACTGAATGAATATTCAAAATAATATTCATTGAATAAATAATCATAAAGCAAGTATCACAATATACTTTCGAAAACAGTTATGCTTTCCATTAGCATATAAAACGGAAATAGTCTTCAAATAGTATTTCTCGACTGAGATAATACTCAAATAACATTCCTTGAAAGATATAGTAAGCAAATATCATTCCTCGAATGATATCATACTCGAATAACAATCCTCAAAGTACATAGTATTCTGCCGATGGAATCCCTCCGGGTTTCCACGGCTATCTACATATCTCAAAATACCGACTCCCGATTTAGAGTCGAAAACAATGAATATGCTCTTATATTTAGAGCTACCAGGTAAACCGGTTCATAACTACTTAACTCAAAAGATTTTATATAATCCAAAGGTCAAATCCATTTCAACAATTTTAGACCGTCACATCTATATATGATGTGAGGTTTGAAAGCATGCATAATACATATCACATGCATCATCCGAATATTATAACTTAAAATAAAGCATGGAATGAGAAAACTTGCCTGGAAATCCCGAAGTAGCAATAAGTCTCAGGTTGGTCCAGTAATCTAGAATCAACACAAGGTTCAAGATTAATAACTTAAATGCTTTCACCATACTAAGTATATACTAACTCAAGTACAAGTCCATTTTCAAGTTAACTCCTTAAGATCCTCTACTCGAGCATGCTCGCTCACGCATTTTTATAAAATTGAGATTTAATCCTTTTAGCACGAAATATTTTCGAGGGTCTTCCTAAGCATACATAGCATGTTATCACAAAGTTTCACATTTTATTATGACCTCTAAGTGGTTCGATCATAACCTCAAAGTTGACTAAGTGGCACGGTTTGGTTTTACGAACGCCTTACACTAAAACACATGTTTCTCCTAAACCGTAAATAGTAATGACATGATTCTTGCGCTCACGTAAACTTGAAACAAATCTCTACACACTAATGTTCATCATTGAACCAAAAGAGGCAGTTAGGTTTTCGGATTCTAGGCAGTTTTTAGCGTTACCGAAAATCGGGCATTACGTCGGCTTAAAACTTAACATTTCCGAGATTCAAATCTCATTCCAATTCACCACCAATCATCATACACATCCATTACAAAACTTAAAGTCCATTATCAATCTCAAACCGAGCCAAACCAGTTGGTACCATATTTAAAATCCATCCACAACTCATCCAACAACTAAACAAACTACATAATCCACTTACTCATGACCTTAACAATACATTCATGCTTCCATCTTTCAATTATAAACATAAAACTCAACAAAACACTATTCATCATCTTCTTAAACTCAATAAAAGATCATGGTAGAGATGGTGGGTGTTGGAGATGTTACCTTAGATGCGAAGAGCTTGGAAAGGGCTTCGATTCGAGTGGTAGAACACGAGAAACAAGCAAGCAAGCATTCCATCTTCTTCTTCTTCTTCCATTCGTTTTTTTCTTCAAGAAATGGGGGGTGGGGGGCTGCTCACTTTGTGTGTGAAATGTGTGGTGGAGGTGTGGTGATAAGGTAGATATTTTGTTTTTAACAAATGCAAGTTAGCCCCTCAAGTTTGGTTAAGCTTACAAACTTCTTTAACACACTTCTTCCACCAATTCATTTGTTTCCCTTTTTATTTTAATACTTATCTTCTTCTTTATTTCCTAAGTTATAATACGTCCAAATTTGCTCCTTCAAGCGGATTTTCGATTCTCGTTTTCGTTTGCGATTTCTGACTACGCGATTAGTAACCGTTTATTATTCCTGAACTTCCGCTGAAATATAGGATCAATCGGAGACTATAAAATTTTACTATTCACCTTGGAGTACTATTCATCAATGTTACTATTCATCCTTGTTTTTGTTCCTCTTGAAACGATTCGAAAATATTTCCTAAAAAGAGCGAATAAAACTCTACGCGATTCTTGCATCACTATTCGTCCTAACAATCGAATACTTAATTAAAATGGTTCGAGCTTGAATCTTGGAATATAAATGGGATTTATATACTTTCATTTGTGTCGCCTTGTTCTGTTACCGCTTTAATCTCGTTGAACGCTCGCAAGGATTTCTTAGGTGTTCTATCGAAGTAGTTTACCGTAAACGTCCTTGTATCTTAATACCTTTACTAAATCCATATCCATGGAATTGATAATATAAAATCCTCCAATATATTTAAATAATGATTAATCCATCAGTAATAGGTGAAATTTCGGAGAAAACAGAAAATGCTCTTTTTCTGATTCTGACAACTTTTGCATTCCTTCATTTTCATAGTAGATCACTAATACGACTTCGAAAGTTCATTAACCCGACTCGTACATAGGGTGATCTGAAAATTTTCTCGGTTCAGAAATTTACTATTCATCCGGATTTTACTATTCATCAAATAAAAAAAAATTAACTAAGTCCAAAATTTGGGGTTATTACAGTCTCCCTTCCTTAAAAGGATTCCGTCCCGGAATCTAAGAAAATAGTTGAGGTTACTCTTTCAATATAGAAATCTCCAGTTTCTAGGTTGACTCTTCAACCCTCTGGTCTCATTACCACTCTTACTCATTCCGGTCTGTGATATCTACCGAACGCTTTATATAAGCCAATTCTGGCTATGATCATATACACCCATTTTCTATCAACATTCGATTATTATTGCAATCGGCGGTACAACACTTACCGTAACTCCAGTTCTCTGAAAGGTTTCTTCCGGTCGGTCCGTCGGTCTACGGATCCTATGTAGTGCTCGCACTCAATCTCGTTGCCAAACATGTTTGGAAAACTCCTCCCGAATCGGGAGTTCAATCATTGGTTCTTATCTGACACGATGGTGACTGGAACTCCACGTCACCCAACTATCTCTTTCGTAACTCTTCGGTTAACGATCTCTTGCTGATAACAAAATATGAGTAGACTCATTTGATCCATCAATTATAGCTCAATTGACGTCATAGTCCGACTTGATTCTTGTTGATCCTATCACAGAATCCATTATAGTAAAATTACATTCCTAATCAGGAATCTCTATTAACTGTGATAGTCAACTAGGTCTTTGTTCTGCCTTCATTTTCTGACATATCCAATATTTGTTTACCAATCGATAAATCCTTTTATTTTTCCGACCACTTATAACATTTCCTTAACTTTCTTTACCTTTTTGTATTCTCGGTGTAGCTGTCTCTTTATGACAGATCTTTATTCCTTAATTCGTTCTGGCTCATTCAGGACCTTTAAATAATCCTTTATGTTCTCGTGACTTCAAACTTCATCCTTTCAGTTCTTCTTATTAGTCATTCCGAAGATTTAGCATCTTTCATTTCTGGAACATTTGGAATCCCAACTTGGTAAAATATACCTTATGATTCCTGGAAATTTTCTCACATTTCCCGATCCATTCAACTTTTTCAGTCTTTCGAGTAAGTCTGGTCAGTGGGGCTGCTATCTTAGCAAAATCTTGTACACATCTTCGGTAATATCCGACTAAATCCACAAAATTACTCACCTCGGTTGGTGTGGTTGGTCTTTCCTAGTTTGAAACGTCTCCTATCTTTGCAGGGTCAACCAGTACTCCTTTACTGTTGACCACATGTCCTAAAATTGTACTTCCTTTAGCCAAAACTCGTACTTTGAGAACTTGGCATATAACTTTTCTCTCCTCAGTGCTTCTAACACGATCCTCAAATGTTCTGCATGTCCTTCCTCGATCTTTGCGGTAAACCCAAATATTGCTGATGTCACTATGACATACTTATCCAAATACTTCTTGAAAATTCGATTCAGCACGTCCATGAAAGCTGCAAGGGCATTCGTCAGCCCAAACGACATTACTAAAAACTCGTAGTGTCCATACTTGGTACGAAACGCAGTCTTGGGTACGTTCTCAGGCTTAATATTCAATTGGTGGTATCCAGTCTTTAATCAATATTCGAGAATTTAACTGCATCATGCAGCCGATCGATCAAATCACCGATCCTTGACAGGGGTATTCATTCTTAACGATTAGCCTATTTAGCTCTCGATACTCTATGCACAGCCTCATGCTGCCGTCCTTTTTCTTCACCAATAACACGGGTGCATCCCACGGTGACGCACTTGGTCTTATCATTCCTTCCCCTAACAATTTCCACAATTGAGCGACTAATTTCTTCATCTCGACTAGAGCTAGTCAGTACGGGGCCTTCGAAACTGGCGCCGTTCTTGGAGCTAATTCTATACCGGACTTTATTTCTCTATCGGGTGGTAACCACGAAAGATCTTCTGGAAATACATCCTCGAATTCGTTAACCACGGGGATATTCTGTACACTAGGTACTTCCCGTTTCGTATTCATCACAGTCGCTAAACAAGTTTCATCTTCTTGGAGGTCAAACGTTTCCTCGTCCGACACTCTGAATTCTTACTTCCTTTCTTTCTCAATCTATTCGCGTTTCATACTCTATTTTCTTTATGCCCATTTCTTTCTCGTCCACTTTGCTTCCATTTCTATCATAGTCGTTTCATTAACCAAGGTAACATAATCAGTCGTTTCGAACACCTCGTTATTCTGAATTCGCATCATGCGAAACAAACCTTGGTAATTTCCGTAAACTTAATTCTGCGTATTTAACCCTTAAGGTAATGAGTGGAGGAAAGAAAATGAATAAACTGAACATAACAGTTGTTGGTTGCATCCCAAGTTGAAGTAGGAAATTAAAGGGGTTACCTGACATTAACTATTCAAGGTAACATAGGCAGGAACAGTTTTAGATTGAGGAGTGTACCAGCAAGTAGATACCAAAAAGTCAATGGTCATCATAATTTCTAACATCACCCGTACGAGGATGATCTTATCTTTCTGCCTTTATGGCTTATGGTACTAACCAACGGTACCTCAAAATTGTACAAGTCCTTAAATAGGTCGGGAGTTCAAAACATATTCGCCATTCTCCGATAATCGTTCAGAGATTGGGCCTCCTACGGCTGCATCAACACATCCTCAAAAGATGAAGGTCGATTAACGTATATGTAATTTCTTAACACTAATCGTATCGAACGAATCCAACCCCAGGCCACCATAGGTCTCGTTCCTCGTAGGTCCTGAGATTGTCGCATTTCTCGTTACAACCATACGTGTCTTTATCAGAATCACGCTATTCCTTCTTCATATCTTTTATTTCTGAGTTGAGCCACCATGGCCTATCGTACGAAATGTACTCGCGATGCGATTTAGCACGTTCGTCTCACGATAACGTTCTGGTACTATACGTACACAATAGTCTCCTTTTTAGGTAACAAAATACCCATCGACGGAAAAGACACCAACCCTTGTGGAATCGTTGTTCTCAAGGCTTGGACCTCATACACAAGATAATGCCCTAACTAGTCCACGCAATTTAGTAATTCGGATCGCGTAAAGGACTGTAAACGTCTCAATCTTCACATGTGCTGCCTTCTCGTGGCAAACTACGATGAACTTCAAACAGTTAGGTTCTTACTAAGTCAAGTTATCCATTGGTATTGGCCATTCCGACCTTACCCTAACTGCAACCGAGACTCTGCTTCGCGTCTTATCTTAATGTTTTTGATAATCCGTGTACAATTCTAAACGTCCTTCTCATCATTGATGATCTTCAACGGTCCTATCGGTCCTCCGATAAGTCCTCAACTAAACTCTTTAATCTTGACATCCTTAGTGGCACTACTTCCGGTAGTCCACTTAACGAACTCTATACGAGTCCTCTCGTCATTCTCTTACTTCGATATAACTCTTAAAACTCTCATATCCAAGTTTATAACTTAACTCTCTGATACCATTTCTGTAACACCCCCAGATCCGGGGTCAGGAATCTGGGTTGTCACGCTCCATCAATGATACAATACCTGCATTACTTACAACATTCTCATAATACAACTCCAAAGAGCCCAATCACTTACGCGCACACACACAAGTTATAGCCTTGGAAATGAGCAACAATAATCAACATTTGTTATTACAACCCAAATGTACTATCCTGGATCTCATCTATTATTTACAGCCTCTACCTGAAGTTACAATAATAGACCTCACAATACTATACAAGGTTTAGTAATACAAACCCACTCAAAATAATTCTCACTAATTCAAGCTGCAACTATTCTGCTCACACTGACAGTATCCATCCTGCATCAACTAACTCCAGGGTGGTCTCTCCATTCCCTTGCTCTCGTAACACGAGGTGGATTCGGCAATGTTTTCCTCATGCTGAAATATTTAATAAAGCAAAAATGAGCTAATAGTGCTCAACAAGAAATCTATCCCAGTTTAAATCTTTAAACCTTTTAGGGAGATAATCCATAAGGGATCAAAGATTTTATCACTACTAGGGTCTAACCCCAAAATAGTATATCGTTTAAAATACCGTATGACGTATAATCATACTCATATACTCTTCGTAAATCCTTTGGAAATCCTTGGTATCATTATGGTAAACCAAGTCTCAAACATATCTTTATAACCACATGCTACGCATTAAACGGATAAGTTGCCAGTATAACATAAAAGATGATGTTACGAGGAAAATTAATATAAGGTTTCCGTAACCCAAAATCCACTTATGCATATATAATCTGAATAAGGTTTTATCAGAGTCATAACTCATAAAATAAAAGATGAAGTTGCAAGGATTTATTGTAACTACAGTTTAATAACAACAATTACCCAATCACTCTTTCAACAATCAACATCAGCCTCCAAGCTGTTTCAATATCAATCAATCTTAACAGTTCAATCTGTTGTAGAGATAACACAATTAGTTACTCTATTTATTAACAACATTTATCTGAAACAATTCACTTTTAAAACATTTTCATTATTATCTTATCCGAGGGACTGGGACTTTCAAGCCACTGGATATGATTAAACGATGATCAGTCGCTTCAATCATGTCCTTCCGAGGGACCTTTTTACTACTAGTAGATGGACAAGAACACTTTCCGAACTTGACCAGGCCAAGAACACTTTTCGAACCTGACCATGACAAGAACGACTTTTCGAACTTGTCTTGATGATGCAAGAACACTTTTCGAACTTGTCAATCATCCTTTGGCAGCACATGGGCCAGAAATAAAATGGCTGGACTGACTAGATACGGTATACCGCATATCCGGTATTCTCAATCCGCAGTAACAACATTCAAGTCGACCGCACTCTAGTTGCAATAGTACACTGACCAATCCGGTCACATCTGTTAGGGCATCATATACAATGATCCCTGCACTAACAAGCCCCATTAATAACAGGAAGAATCTTTACTCATATAATGTTCGAAGGAACAATCTTCGAACTATGATAACTATAACCAACAAAATACTTAGTTCATCTCCGTATCATTCATTTGAGTCCACTTCACTTAATTACACTTCCCTATTCTAGGGATTCACAAGTCCTTATACATATATATTACTTAGAGTAGCCATGCCTACCTCAAAACATTCCTCAACTCATATTTAGTTTATGCATATATATATATAAAAGTATATACACTTTATCACGAGCAATAATACAGCTTAGAATATCCTTCGTAAATATTGAAGGTCAAGGATAAACTCTAAATAATATAACTCATTTTAAAACGGGTTAAAATATTTAATAAATAATCGAGTAATATTTATTAAATAAATAAACCTTTAACGAATATTTGAAAATAATATTCATTAAGTAAATAATGATTAAATGAATATTCAAAAATAATATTCATTAAATAAATAAGGATTAAATGAATATTCAAAATAATATTCATTAAATAAATAAGCCTTTAATGAATATTCCAAAATAATATTCATTAAATAAATAAATATTAAATGAATATTCCAAAATAAAATTCATTAAATAAATAAAGATTAAATGAATATCCCAAAATAATATTCATTAATTAAATAACCTTGAATGAATATTCAAAAATAATATTCATTAAATAAATAATGACTGAATGAATATTCAAAATAATATTCATTGAATAAATAATCATAAAGCAAGTATCACAATATACTTTCGAAAACAGTTATGCCTTCCATTAGCATATATAACGGAAATAGTCTTCAAATAGTATTTCTCGACTAAGATAATACTCAAATAACATTCCTTGAAAGATATAGTAAGCAAATATCATTCCTCGATGATATCATACTCGAATAACAATCCTCAAAGTACATAGTATTCTACCGATGGAATCCCTCCGGGTTTCCATGGCTATCTACATATCTCAAAATACCGACTCCCGATTTAGAGTCAAAAACAATGAATATGCTCTTATATTTAGAGCTACCAGGTAAACCGGTTCATAACTACTTAACTCAAAAGATTTTATATAATCCAAAGGTCAAATCCATTTCAACAATTTTATACCGTCACATCTATATACGATGTGAGGTTTGAAAGCATGCATAATACATATCACATGCATCATCCGAATATTATAACTTAAAATAAAGCATGGAATGAGAAAACTTGTCTGGAAATCCCAAAGTAGCAATAAGTCTCAGGTTGGTCCAGTAATCTAGAATCAACACAAGGATCAAGATTAATAACTTAAATGCTTTCACCATACTAAGTATATACTAACTCAAGTACAAGTCCATTTTCAAGTTAACTCCTTAAGATCCTCTACTCGAGCATGCTCGCTCACGCATTTTTATAAAATTGAGATTTAATCCTTTTAGCACGAAATCTTTTAGAGGATCTTCCTAAACATACCTAGCATGTTATCACAAAGTTACACATTTTATTATGACCTCTAAGTGGTTCGATCATAACCTCAAAGTTGATTAAGTGGCACGGTTTGGTTTTACGAGCGCCTTACACTAAAACACATGTTTCTCCTAAACCGTAAATCGTAATGACATGATTCTTGCGATCACGTAAACTAGAAAGAAATCTCTACACACTCATATTCATCATTGAACCAAAAGAGGCAGTTAGGTTTTCGGATTCTAGGCAGTTTTTAGCGTTACCGAAAATCGGGCATTACGTCGGCTTAAAACTTAACATTTCCGAGATTCAAATCTCATTCCAATTCACCACCAATCATAATACACATCAATTACAACACTTAAAGTCCATTATCAATCTCAAACCGAGCCAAACCAGTTGGTACCATATTTAAAATCCATCCACAACTCATCCAACAACTAAACAAACTACATAATCCACTTACTCATGACCTTAACAATACATTCATGCTTCCATCTTTAAATTATAAACATAAAACTCAACAAAACACTATTCATCATCTTCTTAAACTCAATAAAAGATCATGGTAGAGATGGTGGGTGTTGGAGATGTTACCTTAGATGCGAAGAGCTTGGAAAGGGCTTCGATTCGAGTGGTAGAACACGAGAAACAAGCAAGCAAGCATTCCATCTTCTTCTTCTTCTTCCATTCGTTTTTTTCTTCAAGAAATGGGGGGTAGGGGGCTGCTCACTTTGTGTGTGAAATGTGTGGTGGAGGTGTGGTGATAAGGTAGATATTTTGTTTTTAACAAATGCAAGTTAGCCCCTCAAGTTTGGTTAAGTTTACAAGCTTCTTTAACACACTTCTTCCACCAATTCATTTGTTTCCCTTTTTCTTTTAATACTTATCTTCTTCTTTATTTTCTAAGTTATAATACGTCCAAAGTTGCTCCTTCAAGCGGATTTTCGATTCTTGTTTTCGTTTGCGATTTCTGACTACGTGATTAGTAACCGTTTATTATTCCTGAACTTCCACTGAAATATAGGATCAATCGGAGACTATAAAATTTTACTATTCACCTTGGAGTACTATTCATCAATGTTACTATTCATCCTTGTTTTTGTTCCTCTTGAAACGATTCGAAAATATTTCCTAAAAAGATCGAATAAAACTCTACGCGATTCTTGCAGTGAATAGTAACTATTCACTATTCGTCCTAACAATCGAATACTTAATTAAAATGGTTCGAGCTTGAATCTTGGAATATAAATGGGATTTATATTCTTTCATTTGTGTCGCCTTGTTCTGTTACCGCTTTAATCTCGTTGAACGCTCGCAAGGATTTCTTAAGTGTTCTATCGAAGTAGTTTACCGTAAACGTCCTTGTATCTTAATACCTTTACTAAATCCATATCCATGGAATTGATAATATAAAATCTTCCAATATATTTAAATAATGATTAATCCATCAGTAATAGGTGAAATTTCGGAGAAAACAGAAAATACTCTTTTTCTGATAGCTTTTGCATTCCTTCATTTTCATAGTAGATCACTAGTACGATTTCGAAAGTTCATTAACCCGACTCGTACATAGGGTGGTCTGAAAATCTTTCTCGGTTCAGAAATTTACTATTCATCAGGATTTTACTATTCATCAAATAAAAAAAAATAACTAAGTTCAAAATTTGGGGTTATTACAGTCTCCTCTCCTTAAAAGGATTCCATCCCGGAATCTAAGAAAATAGTTGAGGTTACTCTTTCAATATAGAAATCTCCAGTTTCCATGTTGAATCTTCAACCCTCTGGTCTCATTACCACTCTTACTCATTCCGGTCTGTGATATCTACCAGACGCTTTATATAAGCCAATTCTGGCTATGATCATATACACCCATTTTCTATCAACATTCGATTATTCTTGCAATCAGCGGTACAACACTTACCGTAACTCCGGTTCTCTGAAAGGTTTCTTTCGGTCGGTCCGTCGGTCTACGGATCCTATCCCTGATAATAACCCGAAATGGAAGAATGAATTCATGTACTTGGTTTGGGAAGGAGGGGATTGGGGCACCCTATTCCGTAGGTCTTTCAGTAGGGTCTCGGATGGTAGCCCCAATGATATTATTTTGAATGAGGAGGAGGCTCATGCTTATGCCGAGCTCACCAAGGACAACTATGCTACATTGGCGTGGGAGCTCCTGGATGAGTTTCAGCTTAAGTCCTTGGGACTTTCAAATGTATCAGATAAGGGTAACTCCCATTCCAAACTTTCTTTTATTTATCTAAGATTTTCTTATACCCACTGTTTCTTTTCTTGTGTTTTTGCAGCTGCGGCCTTTATAAATAAGTCCAACGAGCCCCTAGACGGAGAAACAACTAGGATGAAGAGGGCTCGTTTGGGAGTGAAAGATCCTCGGGTTGCTTCAGGTGTCCCAGCCTTTCTAAGGCCTCACGAGGATACTGTTGAGGAGGTGGAGGCCCCTACCTCGGCCA
This sequence comes from Heracleum sosnowskyi, assembly GCA_030848705.1. Taxonomy (NCBI): domain Eukaryota; kingdom Viridiplantae; phylum Streptophyta; class Magnoliopsida; order Apiales; family Apiaceae; genus Heracleum; species Heracleum sosnowskyi. The sequence continues at coordinate 83,351,598 of CM061243.1, read as the reverse complement.
AAAGCTCTGTTTGGCGCCCCAACTGGGGTATCAGGAAGAAGGACACAGTCGTGGGGGTGTCCAAGCACGCCACAGAGTGGTCCTATCATTCTTTGACTCCTTGTGACTACAAGGATTTTGTTTCTAACTCCACTTTGGAGGGAGTGGAGCATGCAGGCTCTCAGGCTATTGCTGCTGTAAGTAATTTCTTCCTTTTTTCTTTGTAGCTTTAATATATTTCAAGTTTCTATCTTGACTTGAGATTTGTTTGCAGGCTAATGCCAACTTTCGAGGGGCTCTCTTTCAAGCCAAGGCTTGGCGCTCATCTTCAGAGGCCAACCAAGGCAAGTTTGAGAAGTCCCAGGAGGAGGTGGGCTCTTTGAGGGCCACTCTGGCTAGGAGGGAGAAGGAGCTAGCTGACTCCCAAGCTGAACTGGTTGCACTTAGGAAGGGCAAGGATGACTTCATCGATGAGTACCTTCTCCCAGGAGTACAAGGACTTAATCGGTCAGCATGACGAGCTCCTCTTCCCAGTTCAGTTCACTAAGGGATGGGATGGAGCCTTAGCTGAAGTCTTGGAGAAGATGCCTAGATCTCTCATCCTTTCTGACTTTCCGAGCCCTTATGCTCGTACCCCGTTGGAGGTGGCTTTGGCTGGAGAGGATGATATGGAGGAAGACGACAGGATTCTGGACTTAGGGTATTCCTCTCCTCCTGGTCAGGCAACCGGTGCTGATTCTGCAGCTGCTTGCTCTGGTTCTGACTCAGAAGAAGAAGAGGCTGATACCGGCGACAAGGGGAGTGATGCGTAGTTTGTAGATTTATTTATGGCCATTCATGGCTTGTACTTGTCCTTATGTATTTCGAGCCTACGGGCTGAACTTAACCTTTTATTAAGTCTTAACTTTGTTTTTCTTCCAGCTTTTTACATTCTTGATTTTGCATGCTTTAGTTAACATGTCTATCAGAATGCAATACACATAAAATATGATGAAAACATAAGAATATGGAATTCATAACTTTGAAAATGGGTTCAACCCTTACATAATACTCAAGTTTAAAAACTTGGATTGGTTTCGTCAACCTTATTTCTACTTGTCCTAATAATGAGTCCAATCAGGACTTAAACATAATAGACTTTCAAGTTTACAGCATGCCAAGTCCTTGGCACTTCAATCCCTTCCAGGGTTTCCAATTTGTAGGAGCCTCGACCAAATACGTTCTTAACGCGACATGGTCCTTCCCAATTTGGGGCCAACTTGCCTTTTTGTCCAACTCTGGATGCCTCAATCTTTTTGAGGACTAAATCTCCTTGTCGAAAAAACCTTTCTTTAACCCTTAGGTTGTAATAGAAAGATGCTCGTTTATGATGTTCAACTATCTTGGCATTTTCCTCATCTCTAACTTCATCAATTAGGTCTAAAACTAGCCTCAAGCCTTCTTCATTTTCTTTTGGCTCATAAGCCTCAACTCTTGGAAACGTATGAGTAATCTCCACTGGAACCAATGCCTCTTCCCCATATGCCAACAGAAAGGGGGTTGATCCAGTGGTGACTTTACAAGTAGTACGATATGCCCATAGTATGGGGAGAAATTCGTCTACCCAAGTGTTTCTAGAGCGTTCAACTCTTTTCTTTAGTCCATCCATGATAATTCGATTGGCAACCTCAGCTTGCCCATTTGCTTGAGGATGGGCAACAGAAGTGAAGCGTAACTTGATATCATTCTCATCACAATACTTCTTGAATTCATCATTGTTGAACTGAGTTCCATTGTCTGTGACTAAGATACGTGGAATCCCGTATCTGCATATCACATTCTCCCAGAAGAAATGCATCACCTGTTTGGTGGTTATCTTGGCTAAAGGTTTAGCCTCGATCCACTTGGTGAAGTAGTCGATTGCTACTATCAAGAACTTTCTTTCAGCACTTGCCATCGGAAATGGCCCAAGTATATCCATCCCCCACATGGCGAATGGGATAGGTGAGTTAATGGATGTCATCATCTTTGGTGGTTGTCTAACCACCGGTGCATGCTTTTGGCACCGTTCACACTTCTTCACGTAGCTTTTAGCATATGCAAGTATGCTTGGCCAATAGAAACCTACATGAGTGACTTTATGAGCAAGGGCTCTGCCCCCCAAGTGTTGCCCACAAATTCCTTCATGTACTTCCCTTAGGGCCAATTCTGCCTCTTGGGGACTCAAGCATTTCAGATAAGGAATGATGAAAGACTTCTTGTATAGAATTCCCTCAATCAGAGCATACCTTAGTGCTCTCACATATAGCTTTCGTGCTTCTGAAGTGTCGTTGGGTAGCCACCCAGTTTCCAGATGAGCTTTTATAGGATCCATCCAACAACTAGCAACATCAATAGGTGCTACCAACTTTCCATTGATGCTTGGGGTCTTCAAGACTTGGAAGTATACACTTCCAGCGTAGTTCTCAATTTCAGAAGAAGCAAACTTAGACAAGGCATCGACCTTCATGTTCTCTTCCCTTGGAATATGTTCCACATAGCATTCATCAAACTGAGTCATGATGGCCTTGACAAGTTTTAAGTACTTGACCATGACTTCATCTCTGGCCTCAAACTCCCCATTTACTTGGGAAACCACTAGCCTCGAGTCTCCACACACTTTCAGAGTTTTACCTCTCAAGGCTCCAGCCATCCCTAAGCCAGCTATCAGGGCTTCGTATTCAGCTTCATTGTTTGTCGTTGGGAAGTCAAGTTTTAGTGCGTACTCTATGAGAAATCCATCAGGACTTTGTAGCACCAAACCTGCTCCACTTGATTTTGTTTTTGATGCTCCATCAAAATAGAGCACCCAATATTCTTTGAACTCCATCTCTTGATCTTTCTCGTCTTCCACTATTACTTCCTGCCCCCCGACTTCTTGGTTGTCAATGGTGCATTCAACCATGAAGTCAGCAAGTGCCTGAGATTTTATGGCCGTTCGAGGCTTATACTTGATGTCAAATTCTCCAAATTCAATAGCCCATTTGATCAATCTTCCACTAACTTGAGGGCTATGCAAGATGTTTCTTAGAGGTTGATTAGTCAAGACCTCTATCTTGTGAGCCTGGAAGTACGGGCGTAGCTTTCTCGAGGCCATTATCAAGGCTAAGGCAAACTTCTCAATCGTAGAGTAGTTTATTTCTGCCCCATGTAGAATCTTGCTCACGTAGTAAATGGGTTTCTGAACCTTCAATTCTTCTTTTACGAAAACGGCTCCAAGGGCTGTGTTAGAAACCGCCAAGTACAAATAAAGAGTTTCTCCTGGCTTTGGCTTTGCCAACAATGGTGCCTCAGTCATGTATTTCTTCAGGGCCTCAAAGGCCTCTTGGCTTTCAGTTGTCCACTCAAAAATTTTCACGTTCTTGAGTGCTTTGAAGAAGGGTAAACACTTCTCTCCTGACATGGAGATGAATCTTCCCAATGCTGCCACTCTTCCAGTTAGTTTCTGGACCTCCTTTACATTCCGTGGTGGTTCCATGTCTAGAATTGCTTTGATTTTGTCAGGATTAGCCTCGATTCCTCTCTTGGAAACCATCAGGCCTAAGAACTTTCCCGAGCCTACACTAAAAGCACATTTAGCTGGATTCAACATCATCTTGTGGTGCCTCAGCACTTCAAATGCTTCCCGTAGATGGTTTATATGATCGGCCTTATCGAGGCTTTTAACCAACATGTCATCCACATAAACCTCCATGGTCTTTCCAATCAGGTGCCCAAAAATTTTGTTCACCAACCTTTGATAGGTTACCCCTGCATTCTTAAGTCCAAATGCCATGACTAGATAATAGAAAACACCAAAGTCGGTGATGAATGATACTTTGGAGATGTCATCTTTGTGCATTTTGATTTGGTTGTATCCACTGAAGCCATCCATGAAACTTAGCACCTCGTGCCCAGCCGTGGCATCTATTAGGGCATCAATCCTTGGCAAGGGAAAACAATCCTTAGGACATGCATCATTCAAGTTAGTGAAGTCCACACACATCCTCCACTTTCCATTGGCCTTTTTCACCATCACTGGGTTAGCCAACCATTCTGGGAATTGTATCTCTTCAATGAACCCGGCCTCCAGAAGCTTTTCAACTTCTTGTTTAATGGCCTCTTGCCTTTCTGGAGCAAAATTTCTTTTTTTCTGTTTCACTGTCTTCCTTTCAGGATCCACATTCAATTTGTGGGTTATCAATTGGGGATCAATCCCTGGCATGTCAGCCGCTGTCTGTTAGGTCCTGATAAGTTTGTAGAAGGGGGTGTTAGGCTGAATACACAATATATAATCAAGTATGTATGAGAATAACAATTAAGAACACAGGTTTGTAAATCAACAAACTGAATTATATTAAATAATTCTCTCTTAGTGATGTTAATGAATCACAAAGAGCTTCTAGGTTACAAGAATAATATATTCAATAATCGCGTCCCTTCTAGGGATAACCTATCTGTGTTTATATAGTACACAGTTACATAATCCTTATCTAATTGATATTCCTACAAATTAGCTATACAAGTTATATCAATTAAGGATTGCTTCTTATCTTCTATTCCGTCTCCTTAGCTGTATCAATATATTCTGCTTCTTTCCATCTTCAGAATATATTGCTTCTAGAATCTTCAATTCAGCACCGACAGCTAATTCAACTATCACCCTGTCAGACTTTAAATAAACTCTGACCGGCTTCCTTTAAACTCTTCACCCTGTCAGAGTTTAATTAAACTCTGACCGGCTTCTGATAAACTCTGGTCAGTACCTGTTGCTTAAACACTGATAAACAAACGTCAGCAATTATATCTAACAATCTCCCCCAACTTGTTCATAATAAAATGTACAAGTTAAACATATAATTGATGATGTCAAAAACATTTAACAAATGCAGTGTTTAACATATAACAGAGTTTAATTTAAAACAGAGTTTAAATTTGACTTAGAATAGAAAATATATTAAAAACTTACAGTCAGACTTTACTTGATTTCTTGAATATCAGGCACTGTCCTGATATAGTCTGATAGCAATTTCTTTTCAGCTCTTTCTAGCTCTTCCACCATGATCTTCTTCACTTCTTTCAACTCTGGATCAAATTCTCCAGTCTGATAAATTGCAGCTCTCAGAGAATAGATGGAATTCTTCCTCATCTCATTCCCTAGCTTAATATAATAAGCTTTATCAGATTCTAAATTGAATTCAAGAACTTTTGTACCCAGTGCTGTTCTGAACTTAGCACTGTTTCTTTTCATCTCAACAATCTTCCCATGTGCATTTCTGTATTTGGGAATGTATGCACTTGATACTCCTCCTCCAAGCATCATCTTCGATCTTAGCATCTTTTCTCTGATAACCGAAGCAGCATTGTGAGTATTTCTATTTTTGACTTTTAACAAGTACAGAACATACTCCAATTCTTGATAAGATTTGAGATTTATATCAGACTCTGCAACCTTATAAACTCTTCCATCATTCATAAAGTACAACAAAAATTCCTTCTTCAACACCTTATGAAAGATCATTTGAACAGAGTCTAGCATATCAAGATTTTCTTGAGTAATAATACCAGATTCTGCCAGTGAAATGTTGTCTTGAGATCTGTTATTTGTTCTTCTCTCTCTGTGTGAACCCAGTCCAGATTTATCATAGGCTTCTTTTCCCAATACTGTTCTGGTTTCAGAGAAATTCACAGCTTCAAGCTTTAAGTCTTCAAGAATTTTTGGTTTGCAGAATCCTGGAAGTTGTGTAGATTTCTGTACAACTTGAGCAACGTCAGAGGTTGTCATAACTTTAGTAGTATCATCAACTTGAGCAGCGTCAGAGGTTGATTTTGCTAATCTTGTTTCAACTTGAGCAATGTCAGAGGTTGAATAAATCTTCTTTTTCAGGTTAGGCTCTTCAATCATTATGCCTTTACCCTTATCAGTGTTTCCAATCACAGGTCTCCTTGTATATTGTATACTCTGTTGTGTATTCTCTTTGATAGAAATACCAACTTCTTTCTTTCTAGGAGCCTTGATTTCCTTTTTCTTGTAGATTCCAGCTTCAAGATTTTTCTTGTGTTCCTCAGCAAGCATTTGCTCTTCAGCCTGGATATCTTCAATAGTAACATTCTTTCCATGCTCTTTTATGAATATTTTAGCAGCAATCTCTTCATCAGTAGATGGATTAGTTGAAACAACTAAACTCTTGAGTTTTGAAGTAGATTGACCACCAGAGTTTATCTTATCAGAGTTTGTTTGTCTAACAGAGTTTACTCTTGTCCTGCTTTGCCTTTGAGCAAAAATCTTTCTTTTATTTTCTTTGCTTCCCTCATCAGTAGAATCATCCCTCCGTCTCAGAGCTTGAGTGTCTTTGTATTTGTCTTTAGGTACACTCTCCCCCTTTTTGACATCATCAGAAAGTAATACTGATGTCAGCAATTCAATGGCAGTAGAAATGGAATTCAGTTGAGTAGACATTGCATTCTGATTTTCCTCAACCTTCCCAAGCCTCTTCTTAATTTCCTCAGAATCCTTGGCTTGCTGCTTGAGCATAGTATAATAATAAGTTCTGTCAGACTTGAAAGTAAGATCCTTCATACTGGCTTCATTCCTTAGATTTGTAAGCATTTGTTGATTTTCATCAAATCTATTATTAAGAGATTTGACTTGAACAATAGTTGCCTGTAAGCTTGTAAGTACATCAGTATTTGAGATCTTCTTGATAGAATCAGATAGAAAATCTACAGCCCTTTGTGCTGGGAAGACACAATCTGCATCAGCCCATTTGTTGTAGTACATATTCTGAAAATGTTCATTTGTCTGTCTATTGACTTCCCTTGCTTCAGCACTATTGACATCATCAGCCAATGAAACTTGAATACTAGGGTGTGAATGAGAACCCTCAGCATCATTTCCAGCTTCTTCATTATTGTCTGCTTCATTTTCAGGAAGAATATTTTCAGTAGTAAACTGTGCAGCTTCAGCAATTTTCTCCTCTTCTACAGCTTCAGGAATATCAGAGTGAACCTGAGCAAAAACCTCTGCTTCTCTTTGAACAATCTCAACAACAAATTGTTGCAAAGCTTCAAGAATAACATTCTCAGAGTTTAGCTCATCAGCAGCCTCTTGTTCCTTTTCCATCACAGCTTCATCAAGAATTGGCTCTGTGACTTTTATCATCTGATTAACCTCCTCACCTTTGTCAAGATCACAAGAAATAATTTCAGTGTGAGTGGCCAGAGATTCTTCTACCTGATCAGTTACTTGATCAGCTTCCACACCCTCTGTATAATGATCAGAATGTATAGAGGTGTGTGCTTCAAAATCAAAAACTCTGCTATTAGAATGAGTAGCAGCTTCCTCAACTACATCATTAGCCTTTGATGTAGGAGTTACTAAATCCAAATCCATCATAGTAGCATCAGTATTGATCCTGTCTAGATTGACAGCTTCAGCATTTGCAGCATCCTCCTGAACAAACACTTCAGGAGCTTCAGTGTTTACAAACACTCTGTCCTCATTAGCATTTAGAATATGCTCCTCAACAACCATTGCAGGAGTATCTTGAGGAACAGCTTCAGTTACAATCTCCTCATTCTCTGATGCAGGAGCTTCAGTTTCCTCAGAAACTCTGTCCATATTGACATTTATAGCACCAAAAAGATGTGCAGCCACTAGTCTTCTTTTTCTCTGATGAAGAGTTTCTTCATCAGTTTCAGTCTCTGAGGCTTCAACAACAGACTTTGCCCGATTGGCTCTTCTTTTCTTTAGCCTTGTCTTCTGAGGCATCGCTTCAGGTCTTGATACCCCAGCTTCAGTAGATGGTCTCCTCGCAGGTTTAGTACCAATATGTTTGGTCCTACCTCCCCTTACAAGTTTAATAGAAGTTGATGGAGGTAACTCTGTGTTTAAAGGTTCTGGTTGAGATTCAGCTTGTGTTTGTGGATTTACTTGAGCATCCACAAACTGTTGCACAGAAGCAGGTAGCAAAAGGTCTCCAACAATTCCCTTCTTAACATCTTTGTTTACTAGATCAGTAAATACCCTTTTATGTAATTTAAAACAAGAAACATCTGTTTCAATTACATTTACTCCTTCAACACAATAAGAAACCAAAAGCTGACAGAATCTAGAAAAATAAACAACTCCTCTATTCTCTGTCATCTTCTCCCCTAAGTTAGTCAAAACAAGTCGTGCAAAATCAAAATGATTATCATATAGTAAAGAATACCCGATTTGCAGACTGTCTGTGGGAATAGCATCCCAATTTGTGCATTTCTTTCCGAACGTTCTCGTGATGCAATCAAAGAAGAAGCTCCACTCCTTCCTTAAGAACGGTCGCTTCAGATGTCCAATTTTATTCAAGGGACCAGAATACCCAATCTCTCTCATCATCCTTAGCAAATCAGAGTCACCCATTCCAATGGTATAAGAAGGATACTCAGGAAACCCCATTGCAGCTCGAACAGTACCAGCAGTAATAACATACTCTGTTTCTTCAAACTCAAAGATTATGGATGGGTTCCCAGTGTCACCACCATCATCATAAACCCCTGACTCCCAGAACGCCTTGATTTGTAAACCAGAAAGTTTGGCTGGTTCAACTAAAGCACGCCCAATCGCTGACTGAGCAAGAAACTTTTGAATCATATGAAATGCTTCTGGTGCGTTTGCAGTGTTTAGTGGTGCGGTATAGTTGTTTGGAACGAACTCTAACCCAGACGAAACGAAAGCTGTGGTTGCCATTAGAAGATTTTGAAGAAAGAACAAGTAATTTATGCGAAAGCTTAACAGAGTTTATGTGTAGAAAGGTGTTTGTGACTATGTGTGTGTGATAATAGATGTGTATGAGTAAGATGTGAAAAGTTTAACTGAAGATGTGTGTATTGTATTTAAAAGAAAATTAAAGATTAAAAACTGAAGAGTTTTTAATCATCAATACACAACTGTCTTACTCCTGTAATCATGTGAATGGGACACATGTCAAACGTGCAGTTACTGACAGCAAATAATTGGCAGTTTCCAATACGCATGCGCAGTAAAAACAGCAATAATTACCGCCTGTTACACTTTTCTATGCAATTAACCTCTCTCCTCTGTTTAAAACATTCTTGAACAACTTTCCAATCTACACGTGCAGACGAGGAGACACCTGGCATCACATAAGACACTCATAATTTCCGCTTATTGTCAAAAAAAATCAATAATAATAAAATTATCGATTTTAATATTTCAGAAACATAATATCGAAGTACGAAGGAGCTCAACAGTCAGAAGAATAATGACTGTCTTGGAACTCCGCACTTTACTGTCCCCAAAGCTTCGAGCCAAGCAAAACCTTTCAGTTGCCCTGTTGGATGCTATAAAAGCTGGAGCATTGTAACAACAGGCAATTTATATATTAAAATTACCATACATCAAATGGCAGGAACCTTTGAATTCATGGATATAGAATCATTCTTGAATATGAACTGGCGTCAACAAGAAAACTATATTATTGATGAGTTTCTTGTTTTGTCATTTCTGAATGATGAAGGTCTCATTGCTGATGATGAAATAGCTGAAGGACCTATCTCCAATCCTTATGTGTACATCATTCGTCCTGGTCCATATGATGTGCCCATCCTTGCAGATGATCAGGCTGTGGAGATTTGTATGATGCTCTTTTATCAGAGCTACTTGACGGGTTCGAAGAAGAAATTCTTCTTGGAATCCTGCAAGCTGCAAACCAGAAAGAGAATTCGAGAGGATGATGATGATGATTCAACATCAGGGGGTTGTCAAGCCTTGGAAATCCCAGATAGTATAATGACCAGATAACCGAACAAGTAGCTAGACAAGAGTATGAAATTGTCTGAATGTAAACAAAGTTTGAATCAATTAATGAAAAAGATCCATTGTTTTGCTTTACATATCAGTATTAATGTTATGATGAATGTATAATCATAAATGAATTATCAGAACTACAGTCATCAGTATCTCATAGTAATTGTAAAGTGAAAGAAATGATATCACTTTAAACAGTGAACTAACATACTCATCAGCGCTACTAATCACCATCAGGACTTATCAAACACACTCTTTCTTTTCTCTGTTTAATACAAAATAGATCCGGTACCAATCATACTTTTTCGAAAAACAAATGTCTAATCTCAAAATTATAAAATGTCTGAAACAAAGAAATTATTTTAACCATCAGAGATTAAAACAAAGTTACCTCGGCATATGTCACACAATACATCAGTGTTTACCATTTATCCTTCTTTGTCAATAAACTCTTTTCTCAATCTGTACAGGTGTGAAAATATGTGTGTGTAATAGCAGAGTTTACCGAAATCAATATTTAGATCATCTCAAAGTGCATAAAATCCACAAACGAAAGTAGTAAAAACTGGTTGCCTAAACTCTCATGTATAACATAAAATCTGATTTTATATCTAAACTCTGTTTTCTGATATCCTTTCATTTGGATATATCTTTTGTTTTTCACCCCCTTTCTTTATTTTTTTTTTATTTTTTTTTATTATTATTTTTTTTTTATTTATTTTTTTATTTTTCCAGTAATCAGTGGTTGGCACTAGTCACCAAAAATCAAAGATTTTAGCCCTTATTTCATACAATAAGTTCCTGGATCTTCCTAGGCACAACATGATCTCAAAGGAATTTGTGCTCTGTTTGGCATCTTTTGATTTGAGGGTGAATTATTTTCAATTAAGAATCAGAGTTTAGACTTTTCATCAGTAAATATAATTAACTTATGAGAGAAAATGCAAACAGCTAATACGGACTCAGTGTATAGGATTAATAAACTAAGAGATGGTATAAATACAGAGACAGTATCATGCTGTGTTAACTTACTGCACATGTTTGAGATCAGAATCTATACAACTCTTAAGGATTCATAATTACTTACTGAGAATTATGCTTCATACAAATTTCTTCATTGGTCCATATGTTTCAGACAAAATTACAATCAGAGTATAGCATTAAACTGTAACAATCAGAGTATGACCAACATTTTATGACTAACAGAGTTTAGCATCAGAGTTTAACACACAGAGTATGACTGACACTTCACAGAGTTTACTGACAGAATTTAACTGTCACAGTTTACCATCAGAGTTTAACATGCTGGTGCACATAACAGTTAACACATGTAAGAAATCATGAGCATAAAAATCAAACAAGTATTGTTTTTGAGTCTAACCCGTATCTCTAGTCAGAACCAGAGATCATTCCAAGTTCATTTACCAATCTTGTAAAAGTAGTTTCACTCAAAGGTTTGGTGAAGATATCTGCAAGTTGTTGGTCTGTAGACACAAAATGAAGCTCAATGTTCCCTTCTTCCACATGTTCTCTGATAAAATGATACCTTATGCTGATGTGCTTGGTCATGGAGTGCTGTACTGGATTACCTGTCATAGGAATAGCACTTTGGTTATCACAGAAAATAGGTATTTTAGAGTACCTTAACCCATAATCCAGCAATTGATTCTTCATCCATAAAATCTGTGCACAACAGCTACCAGCTGCTATATACTCTGCTTCTGCAGTGGATGTAGAAATTGATTTCTGTTTCTTGCTATACCAAGAAACCAATCTGTCACCTAAAAATTGACAGCTTCCACTTGTACTTTTTCTGTCTATCTTACAGCCTGCAAAATCTGCATCAGAGTAACCAATTAGCTTAAACTCTGATTCTCTAGGATACCACAAACCCAAGGTTATGGTTCCTTTGAGATATTTGAAAATCCTTTTTACAGCTGTTAGATGAGGCTCTCTGGGATCTGCTTGAAATCTTGCACAAAGACATGTTGCAAACATGATATCAGGTCTACTTACAGTAAGATACAGTAAAGACCCTATCATTCCTCTGTAGTTAGTCATATCTACTGAGGCTCCTGTGTCTTTGTCTAGCTTCGTTGCTGTAGCCATGGGAGTTGTAGCAGATGAACTATCAAGCATACCAAATTTCTTTAGAAGATTTCTGGTATACTTTGCTTGATTGACAAAAATCCCATCATCTGTTTGCTTGACCTGTAAGCCTAGAAAATAACTAAGCTCTCCCATCATGCTCATTTGGTACCTGGATTGCATAAGCTTTGCAAACTTCTTACAAAGTTTGTCATTAGTAGATCCAAAAATAATATCATCTACATAAATTTGAACTAAAAGCAAATCATCACCAGAATTGAAATAAAACAAGGTTTTATCAATTGTACCTCTTGTGAACCCACTTTCTAAAAGAAATTGAGCAAGAGTTTCATACCATGCTCTTGGTGCTTGCTTTAATCCATATAATGCCTTGTCAAGCCTGTAGACATGATCTGGATACTTGGGATCTACAAATCCTGGTGGTTGTTCAACAAATACTTCTTCTTCAAGCTTCCCATTGAGAAAAGCACTTTTTACATCCATCTGAAAAACTTTAAACTTCTTGTGTGCAGCATAGGCCAGAAAAATTCTTATGGCCTCCAATCTTGCAACTGGAGCAAAGGTTTCATCATAGTCAATTCCTTCCTGTTGTGAATAACCTTTAGCCACAAGTCTAGCCTTGTTTCTTGTAATCACACCTTCACTGTCAGTCTTGTTTCTGAAAACCCACTTTGTACCTACTATTGATCTATTCTTTGGTCTAGGTACAAGTGTCCAGACTTCATTTCTTTCAAATTCATTTAACTCTTCTTGCATTGCTGTAATCCAATTAGCATCTTGAAGAGCTTCTTCCACTTTCTTTGGTTCTGTTTGAGACAAGAAAGCATGATACAGACACTCATTATTTGTTGCACTTCTAGTTCTCACACTAGCATCAGGATCTCCAATTATGAGATCAGGTGTGTGTGCCTGTGTCCACTTTCTTGCTGTTGGTAAGTGGTTTCTTGCATCATTATTGGATCCTCCCCCTTGATCCATGCTCTCCTGATTCATATGTTGATTTTCTGTAGCATCTGAGGCTCCCCCTGAATTGGATGGCTCAGAGTTTGAACTGTCAGAGTTTGAATCAGTTTCCTCAACTGACTCACTTGCTGTGTCTTGTTGAGCTTCTTCACGCTCCCCCTCAACTGGTTCTCTATTTTGTTCAATTTGAGAATTTCCAGTTTCTCCAGTATTTACCAGTAGAGGTTCAGAGTATGCTTCGTCAGAGTTTGTCAGAACCGCTTCATCAGAGTTTGTCGGTACTGCTTCATCAGAGTTTACATCATCAGAGAATAGATCTTCATTTTCAAAACGTAGTTGATCATATCCATCCTTGTCTTCAAGTCCAATTATTTTCTTGTCATCAAATGACACATGTATGGATTCCATGATCACCTTAGTTCTTAGATTGTAAACTCTGAATGCTTTTGTTGACAATGGATAGCCAACAAAGATTCCTTCATCAGCTTTTAACTCGAACTTTGTCAACTGTTCAGGATGAGTCTTCAACACAAAGCATTTGCATCCAAATATATGAAAATATTTCAAATTTGGCTTCTTATTTTTCACCATCTCATATGGTGTTTTCCCATGCTTGTTGATCAATGTTGCATTTTGAGTAAAACAAGCAGTTTGAACAGCTTCTGCCCAGAAGTATGTTGGTAATTTTGCTTCATCAAGCATAGTTCTGGCTGCTTCAATTAAAGTTCTGTTCTTCCTTTCAACTACACCATTTTACTGTGGAGTTCCAGGTGCAGAAAATTCTTGTTTCACTCCTCTTTCCTTGCAGAAAGCTTCCATGATTGAGTTTCTGAATTCAGTTCCATTATCACTCCTTATAATTTTGACTTTGTGCTGTGATCCTTTATCCAGTAGATTTACATGATCCATCAGAGTTTGAGCAGTTTCATCCTTCTTTGACAAGAAATACACCCATGTATATCTAGTATATTCATCAACAATTACTAGAGCATATTTCTTTCTGCCCATGGACATCACATTCACTGGTCCAAAGAGATCAACATGTAGAAGATGATAAGGTTCCACTACTGAAGATTCAGATTTGCTCTTGAAAGATGACTTCCTTTGCTTGGCCTTTTGACAAGAATCACATAGGCCATCTAGACTGAGTATTGATTTTGGAAGTCCCCTTACAAGATCCTTTCTTATTAGCTCATTGATGTTGTTCAAATTGAGATGAGAGAGCTTCTTGTGCCAATTCCAACTCTCTTCATTTGACATTCTTGCAGTCAGACACACTGTTTTTCCATCAGAGTTTGTTACCAAACTTGCTTCATAAATGTTGTTATGCCTGTGTCCAACTAGAACAACTTTTCCAGTAGATTTACTGATGACTTCACAGTATTCACTATGGAAATCTACATGGTTTCCTCTGTCACAGATTTGACTCACAGATAACAGATTATGCTTGAGTCCTGAGACTAGAGCTACATTTGTAATGATGACACTTCCAAGATTAATATTGCCATATCCCAGAGTGTGTCCTATGTTGCCATCTCCATAGGAAACTTTTGGGCCAGCCTTCTCCTCAAAGTCTGATAGCAGGGCTTTATTTCCAGTCATATGTCCTGAGCATCCACTGTCCAAGATAAGTGTGCTCTCTATTATACCCTTATTTTCTGATGATTCAGTCTCATCTCTGACAGTTGCCATAAGAGCATAGTTTTCTCCATCATCAGAGTCTGAAGTATCTGCCCAGTCTTTGCCTTTAGAGATGAGTGCTTTCTCAGATTTGCCTTTCTTGCACTCTGGGGCATAATGACCCATCTCCTTACACTTGTAGCACTGGATTTCAGATTTATCCTTCTTGCCAGATTTGGTCTCCCTTCCATCAGACTTTCTGAAACTTCTCCTTTCAGAGTTTGAATCTTTCCTTGAGAATCTCTTTCCCTTCTTGAAGTTCTTGAATCCCATCTTCTTGAAGGTCTTCACCATCAATGCAGCCATTTGCATCATCTGTTCTTCATCATCATCAGAGTCAGAAGCTTCATCAGAGTTTGAGTCAGCATCAGAGTTTGATGACTCACTTTCAGATTTAATAACTAAAGCCTTTCCCTTGGCTTTCTTCCTTGATGATTCCTTCTTAATGGGCTTCTCCTCAACTTTGAGAGCAATAGATTTTGTCTTCTTGCTGGATCTCCTGTTTCTTTGTTCTATCTCAAGTTCATGAGTCTTTAACAATCCATAGATCTCATCAAGATCTGTATCAGCAAGATCATAATTATCTCTGATTGTTGTTGAATTTAAATCCCACTTTTCAGGTAGAGATAACAGAAACTTGAGATTAGACTCTTCAAGTTCATATTCTTTATCAACCAGAGACAGATCATTCAACAGTTTGCAAAATCTGTCATAAGTCTCAGTCAAGGTTTCATTAGTTCTTGAATCAAAGTGCTCATACTCCTGTGTGAGTATTGTCTTTCTGTTCTTCTTGATAGCACCTGTTCCCTGGCATCTGACTTCTAAAGCATCCCATCTCTCTTTGGCAGTCTTGCAGCCAATTACTCTGTTAGACATAACATTATCTAAAGCATTGTGGAGAAGATGTCTAACCTTTGCATCTTTTGCAATTGATGAGATGTCCTCAGGAGTCATATCTTTCTTTTCCTTTGGAACAGTCTTTTGTTCTTGTCCATCAACAACAGGGGACAATTTAGTCGGCATATGAGGACCATCATTGATTCTGTCAAGGTATTCTGGATCTGTAGCCTCCAGAAACATGGTCATCTTCACCTTCCAAATCGGATACTCTACTGGCCTGAGGATTGGAACCCTGATTGTTTCATATCGACTCATAGAATTGGGCTTAACCTGTTCAGCCTTAGGAGCAGTTTGATTTTCTTCAGACATGATTAATACTGTGTTTGAATCGTAAAACTGTATATATTAAACAGCCTAGGCTCTGATACCAATTGTTAGGCCGAATACACAATATATAATCAAGTATGTATGAGAATAACAATTAAGAACACAGGTTTGTAAATCAACAAACTGGATTATATTAAATAATTCTCTCTTAGTGATGTTAATGAATCACAAAGAGCTTCTAGGTTACAAGAATAATATATTCAATAATCGCGTCCCTTCTAGGGATAACCTATCTGTGTTTATATAGTACACAGTTACACAATCCTTATCTAATTGATATTCCTACAAATTAGCTATACAAGTTATATCAATTAAGGATTGCTTCTTATCTTCTATTCCGTCTCCTTAGCTGTATCAATATATTCTGCTTCTTTCCATCTTCAGAATATATTGCTTCTAGAATCTTCAATTCAGCACCGACAGCTAATTCAACTATCACCCTGTCAGACTTTAAATAAACTCTGACCGGCTTCCTTTAAACTCTTCACCCTGTCAGAGTTTAATTAAACTCTGACCGGCTTCTGATAAACTCTGGTCAGTACCTGTTGCTTAAACACTGATAAACAAACGTCAGCAATTATATCTAACAGGGGGGTTGAATACAAACTATACAGTTTTATCGAAATTTGTTCTTTGAATAATTTAACAATTTAGAACAAATTAATGCGGAATATAAATGAAACAAGATTCAAGTTAAATATAACTAATATTAAACTTGAAGGGTGTTGCAAATACAATAAGGATTACAAAGTATTTATCTCAAACTAATTAATACAAATTAAAATAAATTCGACATGAACTCTTCTAATATTTGTAATAAAAAGATCGAATGCTAAAAGCAAGTTCGAGATAAATTCTAGGGATAAAAATCCGCTAGATAATCAAAGCAATACAAGTAATCAACTTCTAGTGGTTTGGATTTAACAATACAAACTAGAATTAATTGCTTGAGAAGAAATGAGATTAAATGGCTTCTTCTGTTCTTGAGAGTAAATGCTTCTGTGTCTTGTTTTTTTGATTAACTGCTCTGTTCTGTCTGTACTACCATGTCTTTAATACAATTGCATTTCCTTGTATGACCTCTTAATTAAATCAGAATGACTTAATTAATAAATCAAAACACTTGTATGACCTTACATATAAAGCTCGGTAGAACCTAGCTTCATCAATAGAACCTGTCAAAAGTGTCCGGTATGACCTAGCATTCTTCTAGCAACTCTCGGTATGACCAAGCAGAATTATACTGGTATGACCTGGCAGGATAGACTTGTATGACCTAAATCTGTCGGTATGACCAAGCACCTTTACAGGGCAGGTCATACCGAGCTAAACAGAGGTCATACTAGTAAACATAGAAAATCCTTTTAATTTATATAGTTAGATTAAATTCTAGATTAAATTAATTCTTTTATAGAATTAATTTAATAAATAATTTAAACAACTAACTTAATTAATTCTGATAGAATTAATTTATTAATTAAATTGAATTAATAAATTAAAGAAGATAATTTAAAATCCTTGCATTCCTCTATCTTCTGAAAACCACTGAATATAGATGATTTAATTCCACTGATTGATGTCGTCATTCGATGCACTGTCTGGTTTCATGAATAACTGACTTCAATGATAATTCTTCATCTTTAAAATATTTAAAGCTGTGGCTTCTTTTCTTTAGCTCTGAATAAACTCTGTATCCTGTACTTCTTCTGTCACCAATTGGAAATCTCTGTCACTGTAGTAGATCCACTTTCTTGAATACTTCACTGAGGCTTGAACAATAAATTGAACTTCTTTCAATGTAGAATAACTTCAAGTCTGTAGATGACTTTGGTTCTCCATTCTCTTGACAGATAAAACTCTCTGAGATTCCTGTGACATATTAACTAATTATTTACTTATTACATACTTGTTTAAATTAAGTTGTTTCCTCGGAATATTAATAGGCCTAAACATATGCCTTTCACTGTCCAAGCGAAAACATCATTGTTTTCTTGAAGAAAAGATATGAGCTTGCTCTTCAATAATTCAGGCAATAATGCTCCAACGTAAGTCACCTTCTCTGGTTCACCAGGTACTAAGGAAATTGGGATTAAATCCTCAGCTGGTTTCCCTCTTCTATCCTCATTATCTCTAGTATCCATGTCTTCAATGGGGAGAACCTGCCCCCGATTCCATCAGGCCTTAAAGAGGCTACGTAACAACTTCTAGCCATCTTTTGGTCTCCTAGTTCTTCACCAATCCCATTCCTTGTCGGGAACTTAATTTTCAGATGGTAAGACGAGGCTACAACCTTGAATGCACGAAGGCCCGTCCTTCCAAGGATCGTGTTGTAGGTTGAAGTTGCCTTTATAACTATGAAGTTCAACATCCGAGTAGACGTAGTCAACCCTTGCCCCATTGTCATAGGGAGTTGGATTGCGCCTTTCTGGAGCAAAATTTCTTTTTTTCTGTTTCGCTGTCTTCCTTTCAGGATCCAAATTCAACTTGTGAGTTATCAGTTGGGGATCGATCCCTGGCATGTCAACCGCTGTCCAAGCAAAAACGTCATTGTTCTCTTGAAGAAAAGATATGAATTTTGTAATAACCCCAAATTTTGGACTTAGTTAAAAAAAAAAAAAAATTGATGAGTAGCAAATGTGATGAATAGTAAATTTGCTGATGGAAAATTTTTCAGACCACACTATGTGGATGATATTGGATGAATGTTTCGAGGTTATATTATTGATGTATAGGAAGAATAAAAGAATGTAAACGCGATCAGAATCAGAAGATTCCAACTTTAAATTTTGATCACTATTCATCGGACAATCAAGAGTCAATTGATTTGATCGTTTTGAGAAAGTGTGTAGGATGAGAAATCCATGATCGTATCTTAAACCAAGGTGAGAAACCTAAGATTATATATTAGACAAAGGTAATGGAAAGATAAAGGAGGTACCCCTAGCTTTGGTACAGAGAAACGTCTTTAAAACCACTTGAAACTATCGCGAAACAAAAGCGTAATAAATTATGGATTAAATCCTAACCAAAGGAGGAGTATTATATGATATCATCAAGTGCAATATATAAGAGGATTGAGGATACAAATGATGACATAAGCATGATGCAAGGGAATGACATATGCATGACATAGTGATGACAAGGTGATGAATCACCACCTTGTCACCACTTTCACCACCACCACAAGTTCAAAAAGAGCCTTGTCATTGATGACAAAACAAGATTATGGCCAAACAAATTAAATTAGAAAGTGTTAAGTTTATTTAGACAAAATAAAAGAAAAGAAAATCAAAGAAAACAAAAGCAAAAGAGATGCATTCTTGAAGAAGAACACATTCGGCCTTTTTCTTTTCTTCAAACCCTTAAGAAATTTTCTACCACTTCCACTCAACCATAAATCTTGATCTTGGGCTATAAATCACCCTCTTCCAATATCCAAGGTAGATCTCTAATCTTAGCCTCATCCATGGATGATAGCTTGGTCAAAAATGGATTCAAAGTTGATGATGAATAGTGATATGAATAGTAAACTCATAAGATCTTGTTTTGTTTTGATGTTTTTAGGTTTGATTAGCATAGTTAAGGAGCAAGGAAGGATATACCATCCATATATAGCCTTTGTTAAGTTCCAATGAAGGTATAAAACTTCTTCCCTTTTTGAGATTATGCTTGATCTAGTTGTTATAAGTGATTGTTGAAGAACTAGGTAGTAATGAAGCATGTATGCATGATTTTAAGCATGTTTGATGGTTGATTTGTGGATCAACTTATGAACTAGGGTATGACCATGTTTTGACAGAAAATAGTATTATTAGCTTGAGGTTTGATTGGTGGTTGGTTGATTATGGATTGGTGGTTGTATTGAGTGTTTAAAAACACGGGAAGTACGTTTAAGCGCTGTTACCATGTCGCATTTTACTTAGGTAGTTTAGACAGAAACCATGGTTACATTAAAGGGCATAAACATGAAGTTTCTGACCATGAACATGTAGGCCCTGTTTCCTAGATTGTTTTAGCGAAAGAATCGTGTCGTTTCGATTTACGGTTTAGGAGAAACGTCTGTTTTAGTGAAAGCGGTTTCGCGTAACTAAGTAGTTCATTGCATGAACTTTGAGATAGGGATCAAGCCCTTTAAAAATGGAATTGGATTGAGATATTAAAATGGATACTAGTATGAATAGTCTATAAAGGAACCTAGAAGGTTTCGTTTTAAAACGATAAGTTTGTGATTTTAGAAAAATACGAGAACAAAGGTTGCGCGAGTGAAATACCCTTAAGGGGATGTTTAAAAACAACGAAATGGTAAAGGAAAAGTACTTGGGAATTGTGAATAGATTTTCACCCAAACTTGTGACTTAAGAGTTACGAAATGTCATGAGGTTATAGAAGACCGAGAGCGAGACGTTTGATTTTTATTAATAGAACTTGAGTGCTTAAGTTATGGCACATTAATTGGTTCTAGGGGACTGACTGAAATTGTATATCTTGTTATTGATCGACGCGCACACTCTCAAGCCCCCACAACCACACCACCAAGACACCAAGACAAGTTTTCAAACCCTACACCATATAATGATGCTGTTGTGATATACGTTGTGATATTGATAAATATGCTGCTTTAATGCTATGAAATGACTTATAAACTGTTTTCGCTTTTAATAAAAAGCTGTATAAGACATAAGGTTTGTTAGGTCCAAAGTATCGTAGAAGGGGGGGGGTTGAATACGATACTAACAAATAATTTAATTTCGTTCGCGGATAATTCATTCAGTTCTATAACGAAATCAAACACACCAAACCAAATCAAGTTTCGGGGAATATATCTTTTTATAAATATAAACCTCGAGGGGTGCTACAATTTCTAATCCGTAGATTAGCTTCAATGAGTTCTAGGTTATACACAATCAATACAATGATAGAGTTCTAGCAGAATTAATGTTCTTAGTATTTTCTCTCTGGCTTTTCCTCTCTCGTAGTAATTGCTTCTATGATATAACTCGACTGAGGAAGACACTGCCTCTCACTTAGTAATTGTAGTCTTTAGTTTTGAAAACTATCAAACCAGAAATGAAGAATCAATCCTGGCCGTCCAATCTTCATCAACCTGTCAAACAAAGATACTTTTCACCTGCTCTTCACATTAGAAAAACTATCGAATGAATTAAATCATTTTACCATTCGATAGTTTTTAAAACAAAACTATCGAATGTCAAATTGATTTAATTTGTTTTTCTTTGGATCACTTTTCATTGCATTCGATAGTTTTCTAAATAGAAAAACTATCGAATCACTTTTCTTGTCTTATTGAGCTCCTGGGTGTTTAAGTAATAGACTGTATCACTTTCTTCTGAGACGATAAAATAACCTGATCTGTTTAGTGTCGTCACTTAGTACAACTGGTCTGGTTCACAGATGAATAACACTTGATCAATCCTTCTTTTATGTCTTTAATCCAATGCTGCTGATAAGTCCTTTGTCGTTCTGGTTGCTTCGATTAAATCACTGGAATCCCGTGGTACTTAACCCTAAATCATTCACATACTTCTGTCGTCTTGAAAGTCTTGTTCCTTTTGTTGTCACTGAGGCTTGAACATTTTCATGAACTTCTTTCCGTGACCTGTTTACGGACTTCAAGAATACATAACGTATTTTGATTTTTTGAGTTTACCTTTTCTTCTTTGATTCTGGATTCCTGTGCTTCTGTTAATATTATTGTCTGTCTTGTCCTTTGTTGAGTTGTAGTTATCTCTTTTACATATGTTACATTATGCTTTATAATCTCCCCCTATTTGATTGGATAGAGTTCGACAAGCAAATACTTCGAGGATAACTCAACTAACTAAGGAAACATGAAACTACTTAAAGTAAGACAGCGTAATAATATTAAATGCATTCTGGATCAGATATATATACATTTCCAGATTTCATAAATCAAAAAACAATAAAACTTTATACAATGAAGTTGCGCCTCTAGTCTGAGCTGATAGTTCTTTTGTTCTTTGCTTCAATCTTCAGTCCATTCCGATCTCACATTCTTCAATCATTGGATCGGAGTTAGCAGCTTGATAATCAGTCACTGATAGATAGTGCAGTGCTTCTCCAGGTTTAAGGATTGCTCCTTGGACGTGTCTTCCAATATATTCAACCTCTTGACCCACTCCAGCCCATAACCATGCAATGTCAACATCTTCCTTGTTTAGCTTTGGCATGTTTGGTAATTTGGTATGCACTTCCAATCCTCTTTCCACTATTTTCCTATAGTAAGCAACATTCTCCATTAGAAATCTTCTAAGAGTGTCTGCTGCTTTGTCCTTCTCCATTGATGTGAATCCAGTGGATCTAAGATACTTCTCAACTGATATTAGATAGTTGCTTGGATAGTCTCTCAGTTTGTCCTCAGCCAAATAGCAGATTCTGAACAAGTCATTCGTCATGAATCTAACCATTGGAGGATCTTCAGTAATCTCTGGACCGACTTTCATCAAGATCTCCTTAACATGCTCACGGAGCAGTTCATTTAGTCTTGTAGTTCTTTGAATCTTGATGAGTATCACCTACAGTTCTGTGTATGTTCTATGTTCTAAAAATTTAGTGGAAATCACAAATGTACCTTTCTCAAGAAAATTGATCAGGATGTTCCAGGCTCCATTTTCTTTAACCCCAGCTTTCAGAAAGATCATAGTATTCCTCAGTGCAGTGAAGTAAACATGATCATCAGGATTTGCACTTCTTATGTTCTGAATTATGACTTCCACCTCTGCATTGTCGTTGACTTCTAATCCGTCTTCAACTCCACAAAAGGTTTTATAAGCCATC
This sequence comes from Heracleum sosnowskyi, assembly GCA_030848705.1. NCBI lineage: Eukaryota > Viridiplantae > Streptophyta > Magnoliopsida > Apiales > Apiaceae > Heracleum > Heracleum sosnowskyi. The sequence goes on along the minus strand of CM061243.1, from coordinate 83,329,019 downwards.
TCCCATTCACTTCCATGCTTGCTTGCCAAATCCATCATCTTTTTCTTCCTTACTTCAGCTTGCACCTTGGATCTTTTTAGCTTTTCAATCCTTAGAACTGCTTGGTGTCTTTCTTTCTCAGCATGCCTGGCATCTATTGCAGCTCTTTGAGTTCTTATCGCTTCCAAGGCAGCTTCTTCTTCTTGTGACAGAGGATTTGCTTCTTCTTCCATATTATCCTCCCATATTGGATATTCAACAGGCTCTGGATAATATGGCTCATGCTCCTCCTGAATTGGTTGCTCTTGCATGACCTCAAATACCTCTTCACTATTCTCCTCTTCTTGTACAAGTTCTTCTATCCAGTACTGTCTTATCGGAATAGCTTCAACCGTTTCCCAAACTCCCCATCCATCCTTCTTCCCATCTCCAACTTTCTCCCCCTTAGTTGAGGAATCCTCGATAAAAGCATCCTCAATATAAAAGGCAGTAGAAGGATCAGGTTGTTGATTTGAAGGTCCAGGTTTTCCACTTTGTTGGTTCTTTAGCATAGTCCAAATAGACTGTACCCCGTCACTCTGATTTTCCATGAAATCCAATAGCTCCTTATTCATCTGTTGCATAGAAGCCAGCTTCAGGTCAATGTCATCCAATCTGGAGTTGGTAGTCTTCTCAATCTTGTCCAGTCTCTGGTTCAGCTTAGACTCCACTCGAGAAAGGGTGTTCATTGCATCTTTTACCCTAGCTTGACCATCCCGGATAACCAGAACGTCTTCTTTCAAAGCTTCTTGTCCTTGTTGCAGAGCATCAACTTCATTCATGAATCCATCTTTAAGCTCTCTGACGTCACTCCTCAGTTCGACCAGTTCTTCCATAGCTTCCTTCTTCAAGGAGTCCACTGCCAGTTTAGTACCTGTAATAGTGCCAGATGCACTGCCTAAGACCCGATAAGTTCTTCTGGAATCAGCTGCAGCCAAGTCAACCTTCTCTTGAATAGTCTTTAAAGAAGCATTGGCTTGACCAGAGGAGATCCCTTGGTCAAAGGAAGGTCGCAGTGGAACCTTGAATAGCGGATTTCCTTGTTTGTCGTGAACTGTCATCTCCTTGAGAGTGGATTGAATATGTAACTCTCGTTCTGTCGGTAATAGCATATCATCAATATTTGGAAGGGTTAGGGTGTCACTCCTCACGTTTGGCTCTGGGTGTACACTCAACGTTTCTGTTGGTGTTTCACTCATTTTTCCTTTCCCACTCAGGCCAGGTGTAAGTGTTTTTGTTTCACTCATTCCCTTTGTGCTCAATGTACCTGCAGAAGAAAACACCGTAGCCTTCCTTAAGGAGGTCACCGGTGGTGCAATGGGGCTTCGCAAGTCCCCGTCCTTGGATAAACCAAGTTGCTGATCATCCGTAGATGATATATCCTTTGAAGGATCTAGAGTTTGAATCTCTAGGAGGTTAGAAACAGGCTCTATTAACATCAGAGATCCTGAATCTTCCCCAATAGTCTGTGAAGACTTTACCTCAGTTGACTCCTCAATAGTAATTGATTCATTGTCACCGAGTTGCTGATCTGCACCTACGTCAGATCCTTCTCTTGACGTCTGTGAAGACCCTTGGTTCTTAGAACCTTCAACCAGTGAACCTGACCGTAATATGGTCGGAACACCAGTTGCTTCCGTCAATTCTTCCTTACTTGATTGAGCTATTGGTTCAGATATAGATTTCGTTAGCATGGCCCAATCAAAATCAGAAAAATCTGTGAAGGGTTCTTTGGATGAGAGAAATGAAGTATCAACAGTTGCCTCGGTTTCTGTTCTTCCCCTTTTAGAGGAAGGCAGAGCTGTTGTTGAAGGGTTTATCTCCTTATGTGGTGCTGCTTTGGCACTATCTCCCTCTACACTCAAGGATGTTTGTTTACTGGGTATAGGAGGGGAAGGAGGTGTGTTTATTGTTTCATTTAGCTCTTCCAAAGGCTCTTCGACCGTGGTTAGAGGTTGTGGGTTTGCAACCTCCTAGTCAGGAATGGCCGCTGAGGGCTCTGGATCAATATCCATTGGTTGTGGTTCAGGAGCCAGTTCAGGTTCAGGAATATTACCTTCAATTACCTGTTCCCCTGGGGGCAGAAGTGGTAGGGGCACCGTTCTTAGATAATCTGTGAGAATAGTGGGTACCCCTAGAAGATGATTCTTTCTTATCAGAGCGGTTATTGCATTGCTCTTCATCCTCATGCACTCCATGGTCTCCTCGCCTTCGAATGTCTTTGCTGTTTAATACAAAAACTATCGAACACCTTTTGTTGAAAAACTATCGAGAATTAAAATAAAGGAAAAGTTAATTCTCTCTGATAGATTTTCTTTTTATTTCAAAAACCATCGAGAATTTAGATATTATTTAATTAAATTCACTTCGATGCATTTTCAAATTATTCTCAAAAACTATCGAGAATTGTTTTCTATAGTTTTTCTTTTCCTTTTCCAAAAACCATCGAAAATTACTTTCGATAGATTTCTTCTAGTACTTAGAAAAACTATCGAATTTCCTAAAATTCGATATTTTTTGCTTCTGTTCAAATTCTAAAACATGTTCATGTTCTAAAATTCAAACCTTTTATTTCCTGTCAAGTTTTATTTTGAATAAACTTTTTCAAATTTACCAAAATCAATTGTTAACAGAAAATTCACAATTTTCTTAGAATAAAATCGACTAAATATCATTGAATGATATTAACCAATTAAAATCCAATAAATTATGCTGCATTAATCTACAATGTCAAAAACAAAGTAAATTAATTCAAATTAAATAGATGCTTAAATATTTAGAACAAATATTAGCACCTAAATAATTTTTAGAATTAATAACCAATTAAATGCCAGAAGATATATCATCCATAATTATGACATAAAATTAGTACAATAATCCTAACTACGAGAATTGCTCCAGAAAATAAATTCACGAGTCCTAAGGATATAGAAATTCTTAAACTCATGTATTTACTAGGACTATCTGCAGTTACTGACTTCTAATCAAAATCAATTAGAAAGATTTAACATCCCAAGTTCACTAACCAGCTTTTAAAAAGTGGATTCATCAAGTGGTTTAGTAAAGATGTCTGCAATTTGTTCCTCTGTGGGTACAAAATGTAACTCCACAGTTCCATTCATGACATGCTCTCGGATAAAATGATACCTGATGTCGATGTGCTTCGTCCTCGAGTGTTGCACTGGGTTGTTTGAGATTGTTATGGAACTTGTGTTGTCGCAAAATATTGGAATCTTTGTCAACAAAAGCCCATAGTCACGGAGTTGGTTTCTCATCCACAAGATCTGAGCACAGCAGCTTCCAGCATCAATGTATTCAGCCTCAGCTGTTGATGTGGAAATTGAATGTTGCTTCTTGCTATACCAAGAAACTAATCTTCTTCCAAGAAACTGACAGCTTCCTGAAGTACTCTTCCGATCAATCTTACAACCTGCAAAATCAGAGTCTGTGTATCCAATAAGATCAAATCCTGTATCTTTAGGGTACCAAATTCCAAGATTTGGAGTCCCCTTAAGATATCTAAATATTCGATTAACAACTATTAGATGAGATTCTTTAGGATCAGACTGAAACCTAGCACACAAGAATGTTGCAAACATTATATCCGGTCTACTTGCAGTGAGATAAAGTAATGAGCCTATCATACCTCTGTAGCCTGTGATGTCAACCTTCTTACCAGTTTCATCCTTATCAAGCTTAGTGGCAGTTGGCATATGAGTCTTTGCTGTAGATGAGTCTTCCATTTGATACTTCTTCAGAAGATCTTTAATGTACTTGGACTGACAAATGAATATACCATCTTGTTTTTGGTATACTTGCAGTCCAAGAAAGAATGACAATTCAACTTAGCAAATCTCTTGCATATATCATCATTAGTAGAACCAAATATTATGTCATCAACATATACTTGCACCAATATCAAATCATTTTTATGCTTTTTGACAAAGAGAGTTTTGTCTACAACACCTCTTGTAAAATCATTTTCAAGTAAGAATTCAAAGAGAGTATCATACCATGTCCTTGGAGCTTGTTTGAGTCCGTAGAGAGCTTTGAATAGAAAGTACACAAAGTCTGCCAGTTTTGAATCCTCAAAACCTGGAGGTTGTTCCACATACACTTCTTCTTCTAACTCCCCGTTCAGAAAAGCACTCTTCACATCCACCTGATATACCTTGTAATTGGAATGTGCAGCAAATGCCAGAAACATTCTGATGGCCTCAAGTCTTGCTACTGGTGCATAGGTTTCATCATAATCAATTCCCTCTTCTTGAGAGTAACCTTTAGTAACCAGTCTGGCTTTGTTTCTCGTTACAATGCCATCTTCGTCCAACTTATTTCTGAATACCCATCTTGTTCCAATAACAGATTTTCCCTTAGGCCTGGGTACCAGCTTCCAAACTTTCTGCCTTTCAAACTGATTGAGTTCCTCTTGCATAGCAATCACCCAATCTGGATCATCTAGAGCATCTTCAACTTTCTTAGGTTCTGTTTCTGAAAGAAACCCAGAATAGTGACATTCATTTTGTGATGTTCTCCTAGTTCTCACTCCTGTGTCCGGATCACCAATGATCAAGTGAAAGGGATGATCTCTATTCCATACCCTTTGTCTTGGCAGATGCGATCTTGATGATTCTCCTTGTTCTAGATGTTGTGGAGTGTGACTAGTTGATCCTTCTCCTGCTCCCCCTGAGTTGTTGACGGTTTGATATGATGATTCTATAGACTAACTAGTGGATCCTGTAGAATTTTGAGGATCTCCACTTTGGTCACCACTTTGTCCAGAATCATTATCATTATGATTATAATTAATAACTGTAACAACTTTAGGTACTTCTTCATTGTCAGAGAGATCTCCTGATAGATTTTCAAATACCAAGGATTCAGAGTTCTCTCCAGTTTGCAGGCCTGGTCTTTTGGTGTCGTCAAATGTTACATTAAAGCTTTCCAACACCTTCTTATCTTCAATCACATATACCCTGAAAGCCTTAGATTCCAGAGAATAGCCCAGAAAAATGCCTTCATCTGCTTTGACATCAAACTTGCCAAGATGTTCTCCATCTTTAAGTACAAAGCACTTTGCACCAAACACATGAAAGTACTTCAGTGTTGGTTTCTTGTTGGCCATTAACTCATACAGAGTCTTTTCATGATCTTTGTTGATCAGGGTTCGATTCTGAGTGTAGCAAGCTTTGTTCACTGCTTCAGCCCAAAAGTAAGTGGGAAGTTTTGATTCACTCAACATGGTCCTTTCTGCTTTAACCAAGGTCCTGTTGTTCCTTTCCACTACTCCATTATGTTGAGGAGTTCTTGGTGCTGAAAACTGTCTTGATATTCCTTTCTCTGAGCAGAAATCATTAAGAACTGCATTCTTGAATTCAGTTCCATTGTCTGATCTGATTGTCCGCATAGGTAGCTTAGCTTCCACTTCTATCTTCTTGATGTGATCAATGATTAGTTGTGTTGCTTCATCCTTTGATTGTATGAACAACACCCACGTGTACTTGGAGTAGTCATCCACCATCACCAATGCATATCTTTTTCTTGAAAGTGACATAACATTGACCGGACCAAATAAATCCATATGAATCAGTTATAATGGTTCAGTAATGCTTGTCATTCCTTTGCTTCCATGTGATGCTTTCTTCGACTTCCCTTTTTCACATGCTTCACATAGTCCCTCCTGATTGAATTCCATCAGGGGCAACCCTCTCACTAACTCTCTCTTTACCAAAGAGTTCATAGTTTTGAAGTTCAAGTGCGAGAGCTTCTTATGCCATAGCCAACTTTGTTCTGAAGATGCCTTTGCATAGAAACATGTAACTTCTCCTTCACTGGTAGAACTTAAGTCAGCTATAAACAAATTTCTTTTTCTCACTCCCAGTAGAGTAAGCTTCTCATCCTTCCTGTTGGTGATCAAGCACTTGTCCTTTCTGAAATCTACATTGTAGCCTTTATCACAGAACTGACTGATACTTAGAAGATTGTGCTTTAATCCTTCAACAAGAGAGATGTTTTCTATGATGACATTTCCAGCTTTCAATTTACCATATCCCGTAGTGAATCCTTTGTTGTCATCTCCAAAGGTTACAATCGGGCCGGTCTTCTTAACCACCTATGTAAGCAGGGACTCTTCACCTGTCATGTGTCTAGAACATCCACTATCTAGAATCCACACAACCTTTGAGCTTTTAACCTTACCCTGCAATCACAGATTGATTAAGCGGACTTTGGTACCCAAAATTATTTGGGTCTTGAAGGTTTAGATAATTTAACAGGAGTAGCATTCAATTTAGTCTTACCCTGTTTGATATTCATAGTATCTGTGGATTTAACATTAACAGTGCTTTTGCTACTATCATTCATCAACTTAAAATAAGCATGCATGATGTTGTACTTACATAGCAAACACTCTTTCTTTCCACAGGGTTCATGAAGATCAGGCATGTCAGACATGTTATGCATTTCAGAAGTATTAGCAGTTTCTACTTTAACCTTTTTACATGCATGTGTAAGGTGTCCAGCAGAATTACAGATAGTGCACAACTTCCTAGATGCAATGAGAGAATATGGAACCATTTCCTGATTAACAATCTTCTTCTTCCCATTCCTGTTCTTTTTAGCATTGCTAAGTAAGTCACCTACTTCAGTTTTAGGTAAATCAGGTTTAGGTAATTCAGTTTTTACTGATTTCCTAGGTAACTTATTCTTTACCTCTTTTTCCTTCAACAAATCCTCCTCAAGCAATTCTTGTCTTATGAAAAGGTCATCATCATGAAAGAGTGGTGGAAAAGGCTTAAAAAAAACTGGACAATCAACATTCTTAAGAACATGTGGAGTATTCCTTTTGACAACTGAAGGTGTCACAGGGAATTCCACTATCTTCTTACCATCTTTCTTGTCATATTCAAATCCTATAGCAGTTTCATTCCCTATGGCCTGAGTATCAATGATCTCCTTAGCAATTAGGGCGGAATTCTTAAAAGCATTCAGCTTCAAATCTAAATCTGAAATCTACTTCCTGAGGATAGTCTCTATCTCATCATTACACTTGACCTTGTTCTCTAAGTACGCATTCTTTTGCTTAAGATCTTCTAATGTGATAACTACAAGCTCGAGTTCTTCATTTTTAGATTCTAAATTTTTAATCTTAAGAACTAGTTTAGCATTTTCCATTTCAGATGTTGGCATGCTTGTGTGTACATTAAACAATTCTATACTAAGATCTTGCACAGTTTTCTTGTACTCAGAATTAGACATATCAATTGTAGTTAAGACAGGTACCTGAGATGATTGTGGTGATTCCTCTGAAGAGTCAGCCATTAGGGCAACATTTACATATTCCTCCTCTTCATCCGAATCAGTATCATCCTAGTGCTTTCCCTCTGCTATATAAGCTTTCCCTTTCTGCTTTCCAGAGAATGCCTCCAATTGCTGTTTAAGCTTGGCATTCTCTTTCTTCAACTCATCATAAGAATCCTTCTTTCCATAGACATCTTTCATGTCTCTCGCTTGACGAGGCTTCCGGCATTCAGTGGCGAAATGCCCTAACTCATTGCAATTGTAGCATCTTGATTTGCTTCTATCAATCATGCCAGTCTTGTAGCCTCCCTTAAAGCCTGTACTAGGTGCATAATTGCTCTTCTGGAATCTGTTGGTTGAGCCCTTGAACTTGTACTTAGGGTTTCTATTGAAACGAATATGACTAAACTTTGCAGCTAAGTACGCCATGGTTTTGTCTTCCATTTGCTCAAGCTCTTCTAGGGTGTAGTAATCACTTTCATCAACACTCAGATTAACAGAATCCATTTCAGCTTCTATTATCACCTCCTTTCCAGCTCTAGGGGTTTGAACCTGAATCTCAGAAGTTATTGGTTCATCCACTACAAGTGCTGCTGATCTCACAAGTGCATTGTGCTTGCTGTCCACTGTCCCTGATCCGTAGATTATCACTCTATGTTCCTGTTCCATCTCATAGGTCTTCAACTTGCCATAGATCATCTCTAATGACATCTTTGTGAAGTCAATTCTTTCCCTTATGGATGATGACTTGTGTTCTACATGATGGGGCAGCGTCATCATGAACTTCCTGTTGGTTTCTCTCAGAGGATAGGTCTTCCCTTTCATTGCCAATTCATTTAGGAGCTTGGTATATTTCTCAAAGACCTGAGTTATACTTTCTCCTGGAAGAGACCTAAAAGCTTCGTACTGAGAAGTCAGGATGTCCAATCTGTTTTCCTGCACGTCTTCAGTTCCTTCCATTATCAAGTTAATGGTATCCCACATGTGTTTCCCGCTTGTACAGTTCATCAACTGATATCTCATTTCTTTGTCTGCGGAGTCTGCCAATATCAACATCAAACCTGTATCCAATCGAATCAGTTCTTTGTCAGAATCTGTATGCTCAGTAATATCCTTAGGTTGGGTGCCTTGAGGAATCCTGCTACCATCAGGAGCTGTAGATTCACTAACTAGTTTCATTGGTACAAACGGTCTATTTTCTAATATGCCAATATACAACGGATTAGATGCCTTGATAAATAACAGCATATTCATCTTCCACAAACCAAAATCATCTCTAGTAAACGGGGGAACTTTAATACCAGCGGTTGTCTTTGGAGTACTCATGGTTTCTGAAAATTTCAAATTGTTTAAAATTCAAGAAATTCCAATTAAATGAAAATTTTTGAAAGTTAAAAAATTTGCTTCGAATTTTCACGCTACGTTTGATTTTGGTCTCATTCACCGGATCTGATTTGTACGTCAATCAAGTAGCTCTGATACCAATTGTTAGGTCCAAAGTATCGTAGAAGGGGGGGGGGGGTTGAATACGATACTCACAAATAATTTAATTTCGTTCGCGGATAATTCATTCAGTTCTATATCGAAATCAAACACACCAAACCAAATCAAGTTTCGGGGAATATATCTTTTTATAACTATAAACCTCGAGGGGTGCTACAATTTCTAATCCGTAGATTAGCTTCAATGAGTTCTAGGTTATACACAATCAATACAATGATAGAGTTCCAGCAGAATTAATGTTTTAGTATTTTCTCTCTGGCTTTTCCTCTCTCGTAGTAATTGCTTCTGTGATATAACTCGACTGAGGAAGACACTGCCTCTCACTTAGTAATTGTAGTCTTTAGTTTTGAAAACTATCAAACCAGAAATGAAGAATCAATCCTGGCCGTCCAATCTTCATCAACCTGTCAAACAAAGATACTTTTCACCTTCTCTTCACATTAGAAAAACTATCGAATGAACTAAATCATTTTACCATTCGATAGTTTTTAAAACAAAACTATCGAATGTCAAATTGATTTAATTTGTTTTTCTTTGAATCACTTTTCATTCCATTCGATAGTTTTCTAAATAGAAAAACTATCGAATCACTTTTCTTGTCTTATATCATTTAATGATTCCACTGAGCTCCTGGGTGTTTAAGTAATAGACTGTATCACTTTCTTCTGAGACGATAAAATAACCTTGTTATGGATCAAAAAACGTACCTTGTGAATTAAAGGCTAGGGTTTGTGAGCGTTCAAGCTTTAATGACTGTTCTTGTGTTTCGGGACTAAATCGGTCCTCACAAGATGCCTACGTATCTCTGTTGTATAGAGAATCAAGTCAATAAAACGTAGTTCTAGAATGAAGGACGAGGGTCCTTATATAGGCGTCTAGAGCCTAGTATTTATGGTATGTTTAGGAGTCTTAACTGATAAGTCTCGTTATTGATAACTGATAAGGAGTATATTACTTGGTATGCAAGTATTATCCTCATCTGATAAGTGCTGTGACTCATCATAATATTTGATTGGGATTCTGGATCCTTCTATGAAGATATTATCATATTTGGACTCTTTTATGAGCTGCATATTTTCCTTTATTTATTAATTACGAAATTAATAAATAGTTAGGGTTTCGGGCCTTTTGTCGGGCCTAATTCTTGGACCAAACTAGGTCTAATTAATATATCATTAATTATCTCTAGGGTTATATTTTAGCCCATATCATTTGCCCCCCAACTTCTGGGAAAATTCCTCAGGATTTTGGCAGGAGTTACTTCGTATTTTTCCCTGATTTTTTCCATTTTTCGAGGCATTTTTTGACCCAAAATCGACCAAAATTAGGTCATTTTTTGGCTGGAAATCCAGATCATTTTCGACCAGGATTCCAAGTCAATTTTGACCAGGAATCCAGGTCGAGTTCGACCAGGATCAAGTGCTGAGGTCGACAGTGTCGACCAGACATTTCAGTTCAATTTCGAACTGGTTTTTTCGAACAGAAAATGCAAGCTTTTTTCGACCAGAATCTGAGGTCGAAGTTTGATTAGAAATAGGTGTTGAGGTCTACGACGTCGACCAGGATCTACAGCTCAATTTCGAACAGGATCGTTCGAACAGGAATTTCTTATGAATTCGACCAGGATTTTCGACCAGAACTTCTCAGGCCATTTTCGAACAGAAACGGAGACGAGGTCGACAGCGTCGATTAGAATCCTCAGTTCAATTTCGAACAGGATCGTTCGACCTCATATCTGTTCGTTTTCGACTAGAAAGTTTGTTTAGTTTTTCGACCTCAAACTGTTTTCAGGTTGAACGTGTCGAACTCATTTTTCAGTTCCTTTTCGAACAGATTTGTTCGACCAGAATGCAGTGTAAATTCGAGCAGGAATCCTGGTCGAAATCGACCAGGAAAAGATGGCGAGGTCGATTTTGTCGACTAGGATGCTTAGTTATTTTTCGACTAGGATTTTTGTACTTGGTTTTTGCATTGTTTCGACCTGGAATTTCGATCAGGATCCTTATGCAAAAACTTCGAGCTCAGCTAAGGTGAGGTCGAGCTGGTCGAACAAGACTTTTAGTATAATTTTGACCAAGAATATTCGGCCAGGAATTAATATAATTTCGACCTCATTCTTTTGAATTCAATTTTGACTTGGAAGTGGAGTGAGGTTGAACATCCCGACCTTGATTTTAAGTGTAAATTCGACCAGGAATTTTTGAGTTCAATTTGGGTCTTTTTCGACCTAGAATTCCTGTACAAATTCGACCTGAAATTATCATGAGGCCACATAGTTCGACTCTTTTCCCAGTTTAATTTCGAGCTCAATTCTTCGAACTTGCTTTTAGTATAGTTTCGATCTTGAAATCGTCTGTTTTTGCCTTAGAAATATTTCCAACTTTTGAGTTAGAAATTTCTTAAGCTTTCAACTTCTTGGGCCTTGATTTACATATTGGGCCTTAAACTCTTTTTTAGCTCACTTCTTGGGCCAAAGTTTCTTCTTGAATTTTATTCATATTGGACCCTGGGCCTTGATATTTACTTGGGCCTAACTCTTTGGGCCTTAGTTTTAGTAGCCCATAAGATGATTATGGGCTTTGACAGGCTTTAGCCGGTTGATATTCCCTTTTACCGGAAAGTCAACCGGTTAGAAATTTTTCTATAAAAGAGTGAATCTTCACTCTTCACTTTCACTTCTCATTTCTCACTTTTTACTTTCCAAATTTCTTCTCTCCTCAAGTCTCTCTCTAAATTTCTGAGTTTCATCTTCTAAGTGATAATCTTCATCAGTTGAAGGTTTTTCTGAGTTTTCTGGGCAGAAATCTCCTTCCCAAGAAGGTTTCTGGGTTTTACTTTTGAAGATTTGAAGACACTTTCCAGTTTTCTTTGAAGATTTTTGAAATGGCTGATCGTTCTGCTAGCCGTCTTCAGAAGATGAATCAAGCGTCCAAAAGAGGTATCATCATTCGTTCTCCCACTATGTCATTACAAGATATGATCTTAGAACGTAGTGATGAATATCCCTCAGTGTCGCATTTAGATTCATATAACCATAGCAATAGATTTAATGATGCTGATGCAATTGCTAATTACAAGAATATGTATAGAATTAGGCCACCTTATAGGTTAGTCCTAGCTGAACCTGGGGATCGTTCCTGCCATTGGCGCCCAAATGCTCTTTGCATTTACAAAGGGGTCCTGGCTGCAGGCGTTCGATTCCCATTCCATCCTTTCATTCCTCAACTTCTAGCCGATGTAGGAATCAGTCCTTGTCAACTCCCTCCCAATGCTTGGAGACTTATTATGTGCTTTATTGTTTTGTGCTTAAAAAATGATTTCCCTCTTTCTGTTGCTCTCTTTAGAAGGATTTTTCAATTTAAAAATAGCTCTTCCCAAACTTTGGGTTGGGTATATATTAATCATCGACCCACAACACCCCCCATCTTCCACCCAAAATCCATTCCCGACAACAATCCCAAATGGAGAGATGAATTTATGTATTTGATGTGGGATGGAGGGGACTGGGGCACCTTATTCCAAAGCTCATTTAGTAGAGTTTCAGATGGTAGTCCTGGTGACATAGTTCTGACTGAGGGGGAGGCCCTTGCCTATGCTGAACTCATCAAGGATAACTATGCCACCATGGCTTGGGAGCTTCTGGACGAGTTTCTACTTAAGACTCTGGGACTTTCAAGAGTTTCTGACAAGGGTAATTCTTTTTCTTATTTTCTTGTAGTTGTATTAAGATTGCCTTATACCAATTGTTTTCCTTGACTTTTGTTTGCAGCTGCTGAGTTTATCAACAAGCAAAATGAGCCAGAAGGCGGGCAGACAGCCAGGATCAAGAGGGCTTGCTTGAAGGATCCCAGGCTGATCGAGAAAGGCCCTGCCATTTTGAGGCCTCATGTGGCTGAGGTAGATGAGGTCGAGGGCTCAACTAAGAGTTCCGTATGGCGCCCCAACTGGGGAATAAGGAAAAAGGACACCATAGTGGGGGTGTCTGCTCATGCTGTTGAATGGTCACACCATTCATTGACTCCTTGCGACTACAAGGATTTTGTTTCTACCTCCACCTTGGAAGGGGCAGAGTGTGCAGGAGCCCAGGCCTTTGCTGCTGTAAGTTTCTTTTTCTTTCTCTCTTTTTTTATGCCCCAAGTTATTATTTCTAACTTGTGTTTTATTTGTAGGCTAATGCAAATTTCCAAGGGGCTTTATTTCAAGCCAAAGCCTGGCGATCATCTTCTGAGGCCAACAAGGCTAAGTATGATCAAGCCCAGGTGGAGGTTGGTTCTCTTAAAGCTTCCTTGGATCGAAGGGATAAAGAGCTATTGGAGGCTCAAGCTGAGCTGGTCGAGTTAAGGAAGGGGAAGGATCGTATCATTGATGAGTACTTTGATTCTGCTGAGTATCAGGAGATCATAACTCAGCATGATGATCTTCTTTTCCCTGTCCAGTTCACTCAAGGATGGGATGAGGCTTTAGCTGAGGTATCGAGGAGAATTCCTGGCTCCCTTACTATTTCTGACTTCCCCAGCCCCCATGCTCCTAATCAGTTGGAGAAGGCCTTGGCTGGAGTGGATGATATGGATGAGGATGACATGATTCTCAATCCTGAACATGCCCCCCCAGCCTGATGAAGAGTTAGAGGAATCCAGCTCCGGTGAGGAGGAGTCTGGTGAAGAGGAGGAGGATTCTGGAGAGGAAGAGTCCGGCGAGGAGGAGTCTTCTGAGGATGAGCAAGGAGGGAATGGTGCTCAACCATAGCTATCTGCAGCTTTTATTTATTTTATGTAATTCTGCCTTTGGGCATAACTTTTAACTTTATTGAAAGTCATTTATTTTCTTCATGTCTTTTAATGTTTTATGTTTGCGTACTTAATTAGTACTTTGAACCATATAAACATCAAGATGCCATGCTTTGTAGAATATTCTTGAAATTGCTGAATGAATATTTAAATTGAAGAAATGGGTATAACCCTTACATAGTATGCTACTTCTACCTCAAGTTTAAAAACTTGGATTGGTTTCATCGACCTTATTTCTACTTATCCTGATAGTGAGTCCAATTAGGACACACTTAAACATAATAAACTTTCAAGTTTGCAGCATGCCAAGTTCTAGGCACTTCAATCCCTTCCATAGTTTCCAGCTTGTATGAGCCTCGTCCATACACATTCTTGACCCGATAGGGCCCTTCCCAGTTTGGGGCTAACTTTCCCTTTTGTCCAACTCCAGATGCTTCGATTTTTCTAAGGACCAAGTCCCCTTGACGAAAGAATCTCTCTTTAACCCTTAGGTTGTAGTAGAAAGATGCTCGTTTCTGATGTTCAACTATCTTGGCATTCGCCTCATCTCTAATTTCGTCAATTAGATCCAAGGCTAGCCTCAAGCCTTCTTCATTCGCCTCTGGCTCATAAGCTTCAACTCTAGGAGATGCATGAGTGATTTCTAAAGGAACCACTGCTTCTGCTCCGTAAGCTAGTAGAAATGAAGTTGCCCCAGTAGTGACTTTGCAAGTGGTACGGTAAGCCCAAAGTATGGGGAGTAATTCGTCTACCCAAGTGTTTCTGGAGCGCTCAACTCTTTTCTTCAGTCCATCTAGGATAATTCGATTTGCAACCTCAGCTTGCCCATTTGCTTGAGGATGGGCAACAGAAGTGAAGCGCAACTTGATATCATTCTCATCACAATACTTCTTGAACTCGTCATTGTTGAATTGAGTTCCATTGTCCGTTACCAGGATTCGTGGAATTCCATATCTGCATATCACACTCTCCCAAAAGAAGTGCATCACTTGCTTGGTGGTTATCTTGGCCAAAGGTTTAGCCTCAATCCACTTAGTGAAATAGTCAATTGCAACTATCAGAAATTTTCTCTGTGCACTTGCCATTGGAAATGGCCCAAGTATATCCATTCCCCACATAGCAAAAGGGATAGGTGAGTTTACGGATGTCAACATCTCAGGTGGTTGTCTAACCACTGGTGCATGCTTCTGGCACCGTTCACATTTCTTCACATAACTTTTTGCATCAGCAAGCATACTTGGCCAATAGAAACCTAGACGAGTAACTTTATGGGCCAAAGCTCTGCCCCCCAAGTGTTGTCCACAAATCCCTTCATGCACTTCCTTTAGGGCCAATTCTGCCTCTTGAGGTCTCAAGCACTTTAAGTATGGAATAACAAAAGATTTCTTGTATAGGATTCCCTCAATTAGGGCATACCTTAGTGCTCTGACGTATAGCTTTCGTGCTTCTGAAGTGTCGTTGGGCAGCCACCCAGTTTCCAGATGAGCTTTGATGGGATCAATCCAACAACTGGTGATACCAATGGGGGCTGCCAACTTTCCATTGATGCTTGGGGTCTTCAAGACTTGGAAGTATACACTCCCGGCATAGTTTTCAATTTCAGAAGAGGCAAACTTAGACAATGCATCAGCCTTCATATTTTCCTCCCTTGGAATGTGCTCTACATAGCATTCATCGAACTGAGTCATGATGGCTTTGACAAGTTTCAGATACTTAGCCATGACTTCATCTCTGGCTTCGAACTCTCCATTTACTTGAGAAACAACTAACCTTGAGTCTCCACAGACTTTCAAAGTTTTGACCCTCAGGGCTCCAGCTAGCCCTAAGCCAGCAATCAAAGCTTCATACTCAGCCTCATTGTTTGTCTTTGGGAAGTCAAGTTTTAGTGCATACTCTATTATGAATCCATCAGGACTTTGCAGCACTAAACCAGCTCCACTTGATTTTGTTTTTGATGCTCCATCAAAATAGAGCACCCAACATTCCTTGGACACCATGTCATCATCTTTGCTGTCTTCCACTACTACCTCCTGCCCCCCGACTTCTTGGTTGTCAATGGTACATTCAACCATGAAGTCAGCGAGTGCTTGAGCTTTAATGGCCGTACGAGGCTTATACTTGATATCAAATTCTCCTAACTCAATAGCCCATTTGATCAACCTTCCACTAACCTGAGGGCTGTGCAGAATGTTCCTTAGAGGTTGATTAGTCAAAACCTCTATCTTGTGCGCCTGGAAGTACGGACGTAGCTTTCTTGAGGCCATTATCAAGGCTAAAGCAAACTTCTCTATGGTAGAGTAGTTTATTTCTGCCCCATGCAGGATCTTACTCACATAGTAAATGGGTTTCTGAACCTTCAATTCCTCCTTTACCAAAACAGCTCCAAGGGCAGTGTCGGATACTGCCAAGTACAGATAGAGGATTTCTCCTGGCTTTGGTTTTGCCAATAGTGGTGCTTCAGCCATGTATTTCTTCAGGGCCTCAAAGGCTTCTTGGCTTTCAGGTGCCCATTCGAAATTTCTCACATTCTTGAGTGCTTTGAAAAAAGGTAAGCATTTTTCTCCTGACTTGGAGATGAATCTTCCCAAAGCTGCAACTCGTCCTGTCAGTTTCTGCACATCCTTAACAGACTTGGGTGGTTCCATATCTAGGATTGCCTTGATCTTGTCGGGGTTAGCTTCGATTCCCCTCTTGGAGACCATCAGACCTAAAAACTTTCCTGAGCCAACCCCGAAGGCACACTTCGCTGGGTTTAACATCATCTTGTGGTGCCTCAGCACTTCAAATGCTTCTCGAAGATGCTTTATATGGTCTGCCTTGTCGAGGCTTTTGACTAGCATGTCGTCCACATAAACTTCCATTGTTTTACCAATCAGTGGTTCAAAAATCTTGTTCACCAACCTTTGGTATGTTGCCCCTGCATTCTTAAGTCCAAATGCCATTACCAAATAACAGAAAACACCAAAGTCGGTGATAAACGATACCTTGGAGATGTCGTCCTTGTGCATCTTGATTTGGTTGTATCCACTGAAGCCATCCATGAAACTTAACATCTCGTGCCCAGCCGTGGCATCTATCAAAGCATCAATCTTCGGTAAGGGAAAACAATCCTTGGGACATGCATCATTCAAGTCGGTGAAGTCTACACACATTCTCCACTTTCCATTAGCCTTCTTGACCATCACTGGGTTAGCCAACCATTCAGGGAACTGAATTTCTTCAATGAAGCCTGCCTCCAAGAGTTTTTCTACCTCTTGCTTGATAGCTTCTTGCCTTTCCGGGGCAAAATTTCTTTTCTTTTGTTTCACTATCTTCCTTTCAGGATCCATATTCAATTTGTGGGTTATCAATTGGGGATCAATCCCTGGCATATCAGCTGCTGTCCAAGCAAATACATCACTGTTTTCTTGAAGAAAGGATGTCAACTTACTTTTCATAGATTCAGGTAGTAAAGCTCCAATGTAGGTGACCTTGTCTGGTTCTCCTGGAATCAAGGGGATGGGAACAAGATCCTCAGCTGGCTTTCCTCTTTTTTCTTCATCGTTTCTGATGTCCATGTCCTCAATTGGGAGAACCTGCCCCCCAACTCCATCAGGCCTCAACGCGGCTACATAACAGCTTCTAGCCATTTTCTGATCACCTTTTTCTTCACCAATCCCATTCCTTGTGGGGAATTTGATCTTCAAATGATAGGACGAGGCAACAGCCTTAAATGCATGAAGTCCCGTTCTTCCCAGAATTGCATTGTAGGTTGAAGTTGCCTTAATAACTATGAAATTCAGCATTTGAGTAGACGTCTTCGAACCTTGTCCCATTGTCATTGGGAGTTGAATCGTGCCTTCTACCTTCGATTCTACTCCATTGAACCCATATATGGGCATGTTTGAGGGTGTTAGCTGAGAGTCAGTGTAACCCATCTTGATGAAAGCATCATGGAACAAGATGTCCACTGAAGCTCCATTGTCAACAAGGACTCTCTTTGTTTCTGAGTTCCCAATCACAGGTACTATGACCAGAGGGTCATCATGGGGAAATTTCACTCCCTCAAGGTCTGAATCGTCAAAATTCAAAGATACTTCAGTCTTGGCACGCTTCGGTGCTTCTCCAACCACAGTCATTACCTCACGGGCATAAGCTTTTCTGGAGTTTCTGGAAGGTCCGGCCGCAGTTGGCCCTCCAAATATCATATTGATGACAGGCCCTCGGGGCTTGGGATTTCGGTCTTGATCATTGTCCCGTCTATCGTAGTCTTTCCTGTCATAATTTCCTCTCTGACTTCCCTGGTTTCCATCTTTGGTGTACTTACCAAGCTTTCCTCTTCGAATCAAGAACTCAATTTCATCTTTCAGCTGCCTGCAGTCATCTGTCTCGTGGCCAACTTCTTTGTGAAACCGACAGTATTGGTTTTGATTTCTTTTTGACACATCGGCCCTCATAGGCTTCGGCCATTTGATATCTTCTTCCTTTGCTATCTCCATCAGAATTTGACTCCTGGGAGTATTCAATCTTGCATATTCTGTGAACTTTGGCCCAAAATTGCTTTTCTTGGGTGGTGAATCTGAATCCTTTGATGTCCTAGGATACTTCTCTCTTGCATCATATTCTGGAGCATCCTTTCTCTTTTTTGAATTTCCATTGCCAGTAGCAATGGGTTCGTACTTTCTCATGCTCTCCTCAGCTTTGATATATTTCCCAGCTCTATCTTGTAGTGACAACATGTTTTCGGGGGGATGTTTGGCCAAAGACCTCCTGAAGTGGTCATCGGTGGTTCCTTGCTGTAGGGCTATCATAGCCACTTTATCTTCCAAATCTGGGACTTTTATAGCCTCCTTAGTGAATCTACTCAAGTATTCTCTCAACGTTTCATTCTTGCCTTGTCGAATCGCCATAAGAGAGGCAGAACTTTTCTCATGTATCTTCCCACTAACAAATTGATTGATGAATGCCTTACTCAGCTCTTTGAAGGATCCAATAGAATTGGGCGGAAGGCGACTATACCAACGTTGAGCCATTCCCGCTAGGGTTTGTGGGAACGCCCTACACTTTGCAGCGTCGTTGGCAGGCTGCAACAGCAGTGCATTTGAGAAGGTTCTTACATGATTTGCGGGATCACCCGTTCCATCATAAGCTTTGATGGTTGGCATTTTAAACTTCCTGGATATAGTGGCTTTCATTATCTCTTGTGTGAAGGGTGGTGTAGGATCGTCAGGATCTCCTAGGGGCAACAATACAGTAGGATCTCCTCTTGGGATTTCAACCCTTCTGGATCTCGGAGGAGTAGGATCCAGATTAATTACCGGAGTCTTCCCGGCTGCTCTTGCAGCCTCTTCCTCCTCTAACTTCTTTTTGAGTTTTGCAACCTCTGCCTCATGGGCTGCAATCCTTTCCAGAGTGGTCGGCTCCTTGTTTGCAGATCGTCTCCTTCACGGGGGATAGTCATAATCAGTATTATAATTTTCATCCTCAGTGTAAGGCCCAGAGAAATCGTCTCGAAACATTTGAAGAGTTTGGGTTTGTCGATTCAGGGGTTCTAAACCTTGGACGTAAGGGGGCACGTAGGCCTCATGGTGTACCAGAGTGGTACCACTACCGCCCACCGGGGGTCGAGGGGGCCTGGTATGGGTAGGCATCCCAAGGGTCTGATTCACATATTGAGGGAGATCGGTAGTATGTAGTTGAAGGCCCCTCGGGGCACTCATGAGTAGTGGGGAGGTTGTGATTGCTTGCTGGTGAGTGGTCTCTTGTGGATTAGATCCATGAATGACCACCTGCAGGGGATTCGTCCCTTCAATTGGGATCTCTGATCCTTGAGTGTTGGTGGGGATATTCGTCCCTTCAGTGCTGGTGATTGGTGGTGGTTGACTTCCATGAGTATCAGCCCCGGAGGTGATAGGAAGTTCTTCAGAAGCTTGAGTTGTTCTTCGCGTGTTTGCCATGGTTGATGTTGTTTTCCCACAGACGGCGCCAAATGTTATGGATCAAAAAATGTACCTTGTGAATTAAAGGCTAGGGTTTGTGAGCGTTCAAGCTTTAATGACTGTTCTTGTGTTTCGGGACTAAATCGGTCCTCACAAGATGCCTACGTATCTCTGCTGTATAGAGAATCAAGTCAATAAAACGTAGTTCTAGAATGAAGGACGAGGGTCCTTATATAGGCGTCTAGAGCCTAGTATTTATGGTATGTTTAGGAGTCTTAACTGATAAGTCTCGTTATTGATAACTGATAAGGAGTATATTACTTGGTATGCAAGTATTATCCTCATCTGATAAGTGCTGTGACTCATCATAATATTTGATTGGGATTCTGGATCCTTCTATGAAGATATTATCATATTTGGACTCTTTTATGAGCTGCATATTTTCCTTTATTTATTAATTACGAAATTAATAAATAGTTAGGGTTTCGGGCCTTTTGTCGGGCCTAATTCTTGGACCAAACTAGGTCTAATTAATATATCATTAATTATCTCTAGGGTTATATTTCAGCCCATATCAAACCTGATCTTTTTAGTGCCGTCACTTAGTACAACTGGCCTGGTTCACAGATGAATAACACTTGATCAATCCTTCTTTTATGTCTTTAATCCAATGCTGCTGATAAGTCCTTTGTCGTTCTGGTTGCTTCGATTAAATCACTGGAATCCCGTGGTACTTAACCCTAAATCATTCACATACTTCTGTCGTCTTGAACGTCTTGTTCCTTTTGCTGTCACTGAGGCTTGAACATTTTCATGAACTTCTTTCTGTGACCTGTTTACGGACTTCAAGAATACATAACGTATTTTGATTTTTTGAGTTTACCTTTTCTTCTTTGATTCTGGATTCCTGTGCTTCTGTTAATATTATTGTCTGTCTTGTCCTTTGTTGAGTTGTAGTTATCTCTTTTACATCTTATGTTACATTATGCTTTACAAGGTTTATATGCTAGGTAAATACTAGATATAAACCAAGGTTAAAGGTTAAAGACTCTAAGTATAGAGTACTTGTATGATAGTTTAAAAACTTAGACTGGGAGTCAAAGTATTATTTTCTTTTGATCCTACTGTCAGAAGCTGGAAGGTTCCAGGGACAGTTATATTTTAAAGATTTATTAAATGTTCCAATATCTATATTATTGGATATTTAAGGTGAGATATTTAAATAATATTATAATAAATATTATTTGAATATTATTTAATTAAGTGAATATTATTTTGAATATTCAGTTAAGTGATTTTATATTGAATAATAATTCAATACTTATTATTTGAATATTTTTTATTTAAGTGAATATTATTTTGAAAATTCACTTAAGTGGTTTTATATTGAATAATAATTTAATATTTATTATTTGGGTATTTATTAAATATTCCAAATATGATTTAAAAGTCATAGAACCTTATTATATGATTAAAGGTTCTATTATTTACACAAAAATATAAATTTCTGATTTTCAGAAAAGATATTAAAATAGAGATTCCCAACTATTATCTTAAGATATTTAAAGATAATTAAATGAGGATAGTGTTTTCTAACTCATCGAAAATTTGGGAATCTAGTTCAAGAAGTCGAGGACAGAGTTTTACTTCCACTGTTCCTCTAGAATAACTATAGCTAGGGATGGCTCCCCCATTCAAGTAAAGTATTTCAAACTTGCTAAACTCTGAAATTTCAATAAACTCCCTGGTCATGATTTCAAAATACGTAGTAATCATCGGTAGTTTCGTTGACTAATGTCAACCCACACTTTGACTTACTCCTTTCAATTACTCTGGAGTAAGGTATTCTGAACGGTTACAAAGTTTTGACAAGTATTTGTACTTGGGAAAAATGGAATTAAATTCTGATTTCCGTTTCATTGATATTTTTCATCATGGGAATTGGAAGGGCCTACACGGCAATGAAATAGGTGTCGGGGTAGTGCCAAAATTATCAAGGCTTGCCCGGTGACGAAATAGGCGTCGAGGTAGTGATCTCTTGCGTGCTAAGGCTTGCCCGGTGACGAAATAGGCGCCGAGGTAGTCGTCCTTCTACTAGTAGAAAAGAAAAGTTACGATACAACGGCTGATCACCGTGTATCGGGTGTTCCAGTATATTCCCTTCCCTCCAATTGGAGTTGTACTGCACATTGTAACGAAAGCCTAGGTGCTGAGTTACTGACAATGTGGCAGTGATGAGTAATGATGTTCCTCATACAGTAGTTGTACTGTATGGCATGTTTTGAGGAAAAGAATGTTTAAACATATCGTTCTGTATATGAACGGAGTTTTAAAGGTTTTCAATTATGATATCAGCTTACATATATGATTATGATGCTATATCTTATTGTCGAGCTATAGTGCTCATTCTTGCTTCTTTTATATCACAACACAACAGAGTTGAAAGGTGTTCATTACTGATATTTTACGGTATTTTGAACAATATGAGATATCTAAATAGATATGCATGTATATATATGTTGAGAAAAGATGTAAGATATACAGTATATTGAACTGTATAGTATTTTGAATCAATGGATAGGCTTTAAGCCTTGATTCCATTATTTGATATCTATTTTAAAAGATATGTTTTGAATCTTGGTTCATTATATCGATACCAAGTATTCCTAAATGAATTACGAAAAGTAACTGAGTATGATTATAAGTCATACGGTATTTTGAACGGTATACTATTTTGGGGGTCGAAAGCTTGTAGTTTTAAATATGGGTCCAATATGGATTATCTACCTGAAAGGTTTAAAGATTTAAACTGGGATAGATTTCTTGTTGAGCGCTATTAGCTCATTCTTGCTTTATTAAAACTTTCAGCATGAAGAAAACGTTGCCGATTCACCTCGTGTTACGAGAGCAAGGGGATAGAGAGACCACCCTTGAGTTAGTTCAGCAGGATGGATACTGCCGGTGTGAGCAGAATAGTTGTAGACTGTATTAGTAAGAATTGTTTTCGAGTAGGTTGTATTATTAAACCTTGTATAAAACGGTGAGGTCTATTATTGTAACTTCAGGTAGAGGTTGTAAATAATAGATGAGATCCTGGATAGTACATTTGTGTTGTAATAACAAATGATACTTTTGTTTCTCATTTCCAAGGCTATAACTTGTGTGTGTGTGCGTAAGTGATTGGGGTCTTTGGAGTTGTATTATTAGAATGTTGTAAGTAATGCAGGTATTATAAACTTGGATATGAGAGTGTTAAGAGTTATATCGAAGTAAGAGAATGACGAGAGGACTCATATAGAGCTCGTTAAGTGGACTACCGAAAGTAGTGCCATTGAGGATGTTAAGATTAAAGAGTTTAGTTGGGGACTTATCGGAGGACCGATAGGACCGTTGAAGATCATCATAATGATGAGACGAATGTATAGAATTATACCCGGATTATCAAGGACATTAAGATAAGACGCGGAGCAGAGTCTCGGTCGCAGTTGAGGTAAGGTCGGAATGGCCAATACCAATGGATAACTTGACTTAGTAAGAACCTAAGTGTTTGTAGTTCATCGTAGTTTTCCATGAGAAGGCAGCACATGTGAAGATTAAGACGTTTACAGTCCTTTACGCGATCCGAATTACTAAATTGTGTGGATTAGTTAAGGCATTATCTTACGTATGAGGTCTAAGCCTTGGGAACAACGAATCCACCAGAGTTGGTGTCTTTTCCGTCGATGGGTATTTTGTTACCTAAGAGGAAGACTTTTGCGTACATATAGTAACAGAACGTTATCGTGAGACGAACGCGCTAAATCGCATCGCGAGTATATTTCGTACGATAGGCCATGATGGCTCGACTCAGAAATCAAAGACATGAAGAATGGATAGCGTGATTCTGATAAAGACACGTATGGTTGCGGTGAGCAATGCGACAATCTCAGGACCTACGAGGAACGAGACCTATGGTGGCCTGGGATTGGATTCGTTCGATACGACTAGTGTTAAGAAATTACATATACGTTAATCGACCTTCATCTTTTGAGGATGTGTTGATGCGGCCGTAGGAGGCCCGAGCTCGGAACGATTATCGGGGAATGGTGATTATGTTTCGAACTCCCGACCTATTTAAGGACTTGTACGATTTTGAGGTACCGTTGGTTAGTACCCTAAGCCATAAAGGCAGAAAGATAAGATCATCCTTGTACGGGTGATGTTAGAAATTATGATGACCATTGACTTTTTGGTATCTACTTGCTGGTACACTACTCAATCTAAAACTGTTCCTGCCTGTGTTACCTTGAATAGTTCATGTCAGGTAACCCTTCTAATTTCCTACTTCAACTTGGGATGCAACCAACAATTGTTAAATATTCATTTATTTCTTCATATTTGGACTCCTCAGTCGAGTTCATAAATATCTAGCTATTTCTTTAAACATAGATGATATATATTTCAGAGACTACTCATGAATTCTTTTCTTCTGTTAAGAAGAGATTTGTACATCAGACGTTGAAATCGTAGAAAGGATATCAATTTGATATTGATATTCCGAATTCAATTCTATCGGAGAATTTGACAAAGTTTATGTACGGAGGCACCTTTGGGTGGACCGTTTCACTAATGAGAAATGTTTGGTGGGAGGTTATCGATTGTTCCGATACCAAGAACTTTCTATCCAGACCCTATATTCTATTCAAGGGTTATAATTACCTTGTTCGTCCCAAACATATTATTCTTCTTTTCAATTCATTATCCGAGTAGTCAAAATTTTGTTTTCTTCTTTCTTCGACTACGATGCCGAAATTTTTTACTAATAAATTGAAAATGGCTAATTGTATGTGCCATTGTGAGTGACTAGTTAATTGTTCTAACTAGTTGAAATTTTAATGATATGATGAAATTCTAGCTAATCATCCTAGCTAGATGCTGCGTCCCAAACTAATCGAACTAGCAAATTTTGTTCAGCTAGTTGTTAATGTTTCTTGAAGTGAACTAGTTATTGTTTCACTAAGTTCAACTTTAAGTCAAGTTTATATAAGTGAGTTCACAATGCATTTTATATGCAGTGAATTGTGATGATGAAATTTCCAAATGATAATTGATTGAGACCTAATAAGGTCACCCATTCGACGATAATTCTTAAAAAGATTTGATAAAAGATTTTGTTGCTTGAAGTATTCTTGGTACCATGCAAGTATTTTCCTTAATATTTGGAAAAAGAGAGTGTTGAAGCTTAGAGCTAAAACGAATGAGCCCGATAAATTATGAACCGAAGTTTATGGAAATTGCCAAAGTTTGTTTCGCAGGATGCGAATTCAGAATAACGAAGTGTTCAAAACGACTGATTATGTTACTTTGGTTAATGAAACGACCGTGATAGAAATGGAAGCAAAGTGGACGAGAAAGAAATGGGCATAAAGAAAGTAAGAATTCAGATTGTCGGACGAGAAAACGTTTGACCTCCAAGAAGATGAAACTTGTTTAGCCTCGGTGATAGATACGAAATGGGAAGTACCTAGTGTACAGAATATCCTTGTTGTCAACGAATTCGAGGATGTATTTCCAGAAGATCTTTCGAGGTTACCACCCGATAGAGAAATAAAGTTTTCTATAGAATTAGCTCCAAGAACGGGCGCCAGTTTCGAAGGCCCCGTACCGACTAGCTCCAGTCGAGATGAAAAAAATTAGTCGCTCAATTGTAGAAATTGTTAGGGGAAGGAATGATAAGACCAAGTGCGTCACCGTGGGATGCACCCGTGTTATTGGTGAAGAAAAAAGACGGCAGAATGAGGCTGTGCATAAACTATCGAAAGCTGAATAGGCTAACTGTTAAGAATGAATACCCCTGCCAAGGATCGATGATTTGTTCGATCGGCTGCATGGTGCAGTTAAATTCTCGAAGATTCATTTGAGAACGGGATACCACCAGTTGAATATTAAACCTGAGGACGTACCCAAGACTACGATTCGCACCAAGAATGGACACTACAAGTTTTAGTGATGTCGTTGGGCTAACGAATGCCCCTGCAACTTTCATGGACTTGATGAATCGAGTTTTCAAGAAGTATTTGGATAAGTGTGTCATAGTGACATCGACAATATTTTGGTTTACCTCAAGGACCGAGGAAGAACATGTAGAACGTTTGAGGATAGTGTTAGAAGCACTGAGGAGAGAAAAGTTATATGCCAAGTTCTCAAAGTGCGAGTTTTGGCTAAGGGAAGTACAGTTTTTAGGACATGGTCAACAGTGAAGAGGTGCTGGTTGACCCCGCTAATATAAAAGCTGTTTCAAACTGGGAAAGACCAAACACACCAACCGATGTGAGTAATTTTGTGGATTTAGCCGTATATTACCTGAGATGTGTACAAGATTTTGCTATGATAGCAGCCCCACTGACCAGACTTACTCGGAAGACTGAAAAGTTGAATGGACCGAGAAATGTGAGAAAAGTTTCCGGGAATTAAAGAAGAGACTAGTCATCGTCCTGTGCTGGTACTGCCAGATGGGAAGGGAGATTTTGTGATCTATAGAGACGCATCACATAAAGGATTAGAGTATGTGCTTATGCAGCACGGAAATGTAATTGCGTATGCATCCAGACAATTAAAGGAATATGAATTTAGATACCCTACACATGACTTAGAATTGGCAGCGATAGTTCTCGCTTTAAAATTTTGGAGGCACTAATTGTATGGAAAGAAGTGCGAGACTTATACAAATCATAAGAGCATTAGGTACACTCTCCCAGAAAGAACTTACCATGAGAATTGAAAAGATAGCTAAAGCTAATCAAGGATTATGACGGTGGGATTCTTTACCACCCAGGGAAGGCCAATGTGGTGGCCGATGCCCTTAGTCTGAGAGACTTAAGATGATAACATCATCGGATAAAGTTAATCCAAGGATTTGAGAAAATGGAAATTGAGGTTAAAATAACCGGAAATGGTACTGAGAAACTATTTGAGATTGCAATGCAACCGGAATTGCTACAAAAAAATACAGTTATGTCAAGAACGAATGACGAGTGAAGGTATAAAGTCAATGTTGGAGAAAGAATTAAAGACTGAGAAAGATGATAAAGGAATCATGAGGTATTTTTACCGAGTTTGAGTTCCTAATGTTCAAAAGATAAAGGATGCTAAATTTTTCAGAAGGACTAATAAGAGGAACTGAAAGGATGAAGTTGAAGTTTAGAGTACAACAAGGATTATTTAAAAGTCCTGATTGAGCCTGAATAAATTAAGGAATAAAGATCTGTAATAGAGAGACAGCTACACCGAGAGTAAAGAAAGTTAAGGCAATGTTATTGTCGGACGGATAAATCAAAGGATTTATCGATTGGTAAACAAATATTGGATATGTCAGAAAATGAAGACAGAACAAAGACCTAGTTGACTATCACAGTTAGTAGAGATTCCTGATTAGGAATGTAATTTTCAGTAATGGATTTGTGATAGGATCAACAAGAATCAAGTCGGACCATGACGTCAATTGAGCTATAATTGATGGATCAAATGAGTCTACTCATATTTTGTTTTTAGCAAGAGATCTTAAATCGAAGAATTACGAAATAGATAATTGGGTGACGTGGAGTTCCAGTCACCATCGTGTCAAATAAGGACAAATGAATGAACTCCCGATTCGGGAGGAGTTTTCCAAACATGTGTGGCGACGAGATTGAGTGCGAGCACTACGTAGGATCCGCAGACCGACGGACCGACCGAAAGAAACCTTTCAGAGAACCGAAGTTATGGTAAGCGTTGTACCGCCAACTGCAAGAGTAGTCGGATGTTGATAGAAAATGGGTGTATAAGAGTACAACCAGAATTGGCTTATATAAAGCGTCCGGTAGATATCACAGACCGGAATGAGTAAGTGTTGTAATGAAACCATAGGGTTGAGGAGTCAACCTGGAAACTGGAGATTTCTATATTGAAAAAGTAACCTCAGCTATTTTCTTAGATTCCGGGACGGAATCCTTTTAAGGAGGGGAGACTGTAATAACCCCAAATTTTGGACTTAGTTAAAAAAAAATTGATGAATAGTAAATGTGATGAATAGTAAATTTGCTGATGGAAAATTTTTCAGACCACACTATGTGGATGATATGGAATGAATGTTTCGAGGTTATATTATTGATGTATAGGAAGAATAAAAGAATGTAAACGCGATCAGAATCAGGAGATTCCAACTTTAAATTTTGATCACTATTCATCGGACAATCAAGGGTGAATTGATTGTTTTGAGAAAGTGTGTAGGATGAGAAATCCATGATCGTATCTTAAACCAAGGTGAGAAACCTAAGATTATATATTAGACAAAGGTAATGGAAAGATAAAGGAGGTACCCCTAGCTTTGGTACAGAGAAACGTCTTTAAAACCACTTGAAACTATCGCGAAACAAAAGCGTAATAAATTATGGATTAAACCCTAACCAAAGGAGGAGTATTATATGAGATCATCAAGTGAAATATATAAGAGGATTGAGGATACAAATGATGACATAAGCATGATGCAAGGGAATGACATATGCATGACAAAGTGATGACAAGGTGATGAATCACCACCTTGTCACCACTTTCACCACCACCACAAGTTCAAAAAGAGCCTTGTCATTGATGACAAAACAAGATTATGGCCAAACAAATTAAATTACAAAGTGTTAAGTTTATTTAGACAAAACAAAAGAAAACAAAATCAAAGAAAACAAAAGCAAAAGAGATGCATTCTTGAAGAAGAACACATTCGGCCTTTTTCTTTTCTTCAAACCCTTAAGAAATTTTCTACCACTTCCACTCAACCATAAATCTTGATCTTGGGCTATAAATCACCCTCTTCCAATATCCAAGGTATATCTCTAATCTTAGCCTCATCCATGGATGATAGCTTGGTCAAAAATGGATTCAAAGTTGATGATGAATAGTGATATGAATAGTAAACTCATAAGATCTTGTTTTGTTTTGATGTTTTTAGGTTTGATTAGCATAGTTAAGGAGCAAGGAAGGATATACCATTCATATATAGCCTTTGTTAAGTTCCAATGAAGGTATAAAACTTCTTCCCTTTTTGAGATTATGCTTGATCTAGTAGTTATAAGTGATTGTTGAAGAACTAGGTAGTAATGAAGCATGTATGCATGATTTTAAGCATGTTTGATGGTTGATTTGTGGATCAACTTATGAACTAGGGTATGACCATGTTTGGACAGAAAATAGTATTATTAGCTTGAGGTTTGATTGGTGGTTGGTTGATTATGGATTGGTGGTTGTATTGAGTGTTTAAAAACACGGGAAGTACGTTTAAGCGCTGTTACCTTGTCGCATTTTACTTAGGTAGTTTAGACAGAAACCATGGTTACATTAAAGGGCATAAACATGAAGTTTCTGACCATGAACATGTAGGCCCTGTTTCCTAGATTTTTTTAGCGAAAGAATCGTGTCGTTTCGATTTACGGTTTAGGAGAAACGTCCGTTTTAGTGAAAGCAGTTTCGCGTAACTAAGTAGTTCATTGCATGAACTTTGAGATAGGGATCAAGCCCTTTAAAAATGGAATTGGATTGAGATATTAAAATGGATACTAGTATGAATAGTCTAGAAAGGAACCTAGAAGGTTTCGTTTTAAAACGATAAGTTTGTGATTTTATAAAAATGCGAGAACAAAGGTTGCGCGAGTGAAATACCCTTAAGGGGATGTTTAAAAACAAGGAAATGGTAAAGGAAAAGTACTTGGGAATTTTGAATAGATTTTCACCCAAACTTGTGACTTAAGAGTTACGAAACGTCATGAGGTTATAGAAGACCGAGAGCGAGACGTTTGATTTTTATTAATAGAACTAGAGTGCTTAAGTTATGGCACATTAATTGGTTCTAGGGGACTGACTGAAATTGTATATCTTGTTATAGATCGACGCACACACTCTCAAGCCCCCACTACCACACCACCAAGACACCAAGGCAAGTTTTCAAACCTTACACCATATAATGATGCTGTTGTGATATACGTTGTGATATTGATAAATATGCTGCTTTAATGTTGTGAAATGACTTATAAACTGTTTTCCCTTTTAATAAAAAGCTGTATAAGACATAAGGTTTATATGCTAGGTAAATACTAGATATAAACCAAGGTTAAAGGTTAAAGACTCTAAGTATAGAGTACTTGTATGATAGTTTTAAAACTTAAACCGGGAGTCAAAGTATTATTTTGTTTTGATCCTACTGTTAGAAGCTGGGAGGTTCCAGGGACAGTTATATTTTTAAGATTTATTAAATGTTCCAATATCTATATTATTGGATATTTAAGGTGAGATATTTCAATAATATTATAATAAATATTATTTAATTAAGTGAATATTATTTTGAATATTCACTTAAGTGATTTTATATTGAATAATAATTCAATACTTATTATTTGAATATTTTTTATTTAAGTGAATATTATTTTGAATATTCACTTAAGTGGTTTTATATTGAATAATAATTTAATATTTATTATTTGGGTATTTATTAAATATTCCAAATATGATTTAAAAATCATAGAACCTTATTATATGATTAAAGGTTCTATTATTTACACAAAAATATAAATTTCTGATTTTCCGAAAAGATATTAAAAGAGAGATTCCCAACTATTATCTTAAGATATTTAAAGATAATTAAATGAGGATAGTGTTTTCTAACTCATCGAAAATTTGGGAATCTAGTTCAAGAAGTCGAGGACAGAGTTTTACTTCCACTGTTCCTCTAGAATAACTATAGCTAGGGATGGCTCCCCCATTCAAGTAAAGTATCTCAAACTTGCTAAACTCTGAAATTTCAATAAACTCCCTGGTCATGATTTCAAAATACGTAGTAATCATCGGTAGTTTCGTTGACTAATGTCAACCCACACTTTGACATACTCCTTTCAATTACTCTGGAGTAAGGTATTTTGAACGGTTACAAAGTTTTGACAAGTATTTGTACTTGGGAAAAATGGAATTAAATTCCGATTTCCGTTTCATTGATATTTTTCATCATGGGAATTGGAAGGGCCTACACGGCAATGAAATAGGTGTCGGGGTAGTGCCAAAATTATCAAGGCTTGCCCGGTGACGAAATAGGCGCCAAAGTAGTGATCTCTTGCGTGCTAAGGCTTGCCCAGTGACGAAATAGGCGCCGAGGTAGTGATCTCTTAGCACAGTGGCCCGTATGCGGTCAGGGTGATAACCGAACAAGAAGTCGTCCTTCTACTAGTAGAAAAGAAAAGTTACGATACAACGGCTGATCACCGTGTATCGGGTGTTCCAGTATATTCCCTTCCCTCTAATTGGAGTTGTACTGCACATTGTAACGAAAGCCTAGGTGCTGAGTTACTGACAATGTGGCAGTGATGAGTAATGATGTTCCTCATACAGTAGTTGTACTGTATGGCATGTTTTGACGAAAAGAATGTTTAAACATATCGTTCTGTATATGAACGGAGTTTTAAAGGTTTTCAATTATGATATCAGCTTACATATATGATTATGATGCTATATCTTATTGTCGAGCTATAGTGCTCATTCTTGCTTCTTTTATATCACAACACAACAGAGTTGAAAGGTGTTCATTACTGATATTTTACGGTATTTTGAACAATATGAGATATCTAAATAGATATGCATGTATATATATGTTGAGAAAGGATGTAAGATATACAGTATATTGAACTGTATAGTATTTTGAATCAATGGATAGGCTTTAAGCCTTGATTCCATTATTTGATATCTATTTTAAAAGATATGTTTTGAATCTTGGTTCATTATATCGATACCAAGGATTCCTAAATGAATTACGAAAAGTAACTGAGTATGATTATAAGTCATACGGTATTTTGAACGGTATACTATTTTGGGGGTCGAACCCTAGTAGTTTTAAATATGGGTCCTATATGGATTATCTACCTGAAAGGTTTAAAGATTTAAACTGGGATAGATTTCTTGCTGAGCCCTATTAGCTCATTCTTGCTTTATTAAAACTTTCAGCATGAAGAAAACGTTGCCGATTCACCTCGTGTTACGAGAGCAAGGGGATGGAGAGACCACCCTTGAGTTAGTTCAGCAGGATGGATACTGCCGGTGTGAGAAGAATAGTTGTAGACTGTATTAGTAAGAATTGTTTTCGAGTAGGTTGTATTATTAAACCTTGTATAAAACGGTGAGGTCTATTATTGTAACTTCAGGTAGAGGTTGTAAATAATAGATGAGATCCTGGATAGTACATTTGAGTTGTAATAACAAATGATACATTTGTTTCTCATTTCCAAGGCTATAACTTGTGTGTGTGTGCGTAAGTGATTGGGGTCTTTGGAGTTGTATTATTAGAATGTTGTAAGTAATGCAGGTATTGTATAATTGATGGAGCGTGACAACCCAGATTCCTGACCCCAGATCTGGGGGTGTTACAAATTTGCTTTTCAATGGTTCAGGCAATAATGCCCCAACATAAGTCACCTTCTCCGGTTCACCAGGGACTAAGGGAATGGGGATTAAATCCTCAGCCGGTTTCCCTCTTCGGTCCTCATTGTCACTAGAATCCATATCTTCAATTGGGAGAACCTGCCCCCCGATTCCATCAGGCCTTAACGCGGCTACGTAACAACTTCTGGCCATCTTCTGGTCTCCACGTTCTTCACCAATTCCATTCCTCGTTGGGAACTTGATTTTCAGATGATAGGATGAGGCAACGACCTTGAACGCATGAAGACCAGTCCTTCCTAGGATTGCATTGTAGGTCGAAGTTGCCTTTATAACTATGAAGTTCAACATCTGAGTAGACGTATTCGACCCTTGCTCCATTGTCATTGGGAGTTGGATAGTGCCTTCCACCTTTGATTCAACTCCATTGAATCCGTACATGGGCATATTTGAGGGTGTCAACTGAGAGTCAGTATAGCCCATCTTGATAAAAGCATCTTGGAACAAGATGTCCACTGAAGCTTCATTGTCGACCAAAACTCTCTTTGTTTCAGAATTCCCTATCATAGGCACGATGACTAGGGTATCATCGTGGGGAAACTTCACTCCCTCTAGGTCTGAATCATCAAAGCCTATTGATACTTATGTTCGGGCACGCTTTGGTGCTTCTCCGACTACAGTCATTACTTCTCGAGCATAAGCATTTCTTGAGTTTCGGGAGGACCTAGCAGCAGTTGGTCCTCCGAATATCATGTTGATAACTGGCCATCGGGGCTTGGGATTTCGATCTTGATCGTTGTCCCTTCTGTCATAATATTCCTTTCATAGTTCCCCTTTTGACTCCCTTGGTTCCCATCCTTGGTGAACCTATTGAGCTTTCCTCTTCGTATCAGAAATTCGATCTCATCTTTCAATTGCCTACAATCGTCGGTATCGTGACCGACTTCCTTGTGGAACCGACAGAATTGGTTTTGGTTCCGTTTGGACATGTCAGCCCTCATTGGCTTCGGCCATTTGAGATCTCCCTCCTTAGCTATCTCCATCAGAATTTGGCTTTTAGGAGTGTTCAATCTTGCATACTCCATAAAGTTTGGTCCGAAATTGTTCCTCTTAGGTGGAGAATCAGAACTTTTTGACGTTCTGGGAAACTTTTCCTTGACGTCATACTCATGTGTTTCCTTTCTCTTCTTTGGATTTCCACCACCACTAGTAGTGGGTTCATGCTTTCTCATACTTTCTTCAGCCTTGATGTACTTTCCTGCTCTATCTTGGAGCTTCAGCATGCTCTCGGGTGGATGTTTTGCCAATGATTTTTTGAAGTGATCATCAGTAGTTCCTTGATGCAGGGCTATCATAGCCACTTTGTCCTCTAAGTCTGGGACTTTCAGAGCCTCCCGAGTGAATCGGTTGATATAATCCCTTAGGGCTTCATTCTTTCCTTGCTGGATTCCCATGAGTGATACAGAACTTTTCTCATGCACTCTTCCACTAACGAATCGATTGATGAAAGCTTTGCTTAATTCCTTGAAAGACCCAATAGAGTTGGGAGGAAGACGACTATACCAACGTTGGGCCATGCTTACCAAGGTTTGGGGAAACGCCCTACACTTGACCGCATCATTGGTTGGCTGCAACAGTAGTGCATTGGAGAAGGTTCTTACATGATTTGCAGGATCCCCCGTTCCATCATAAGCTTTGATCGTTGGCATCTTAAATTTCCTGGATATGGTGGCTTTCATGATGTCCTGAGTAAAAGGTGGTGTAGGATCATCAGGATCTCCTAGGGGCAACAAAACACTAGGATCACCCCTTGGGGCTTCAGCCCTCTTAGTCCTTCTTGGTGTTGGGTCCAAGTTGATTATCAGGACTCTTCCAGTTCCTCGGCCTTGGGATTTGGTGGCCTCATCTTCTGCAAGGAGTTTCTTGAGTCTTGCAGTCTCTGCTTCATGGGCTGCAATTTTCTCCTTAGTAGTTTGGGGTTGTTCCCGATTTGTTTGGGAAGAACGCTTCCTCCTTGAGGCGACATCCCTCTCTTCCCCAGATGTGTAATTCTCGTCCTCAGTATAGGGACCCGAGTAATCTTGAATCAAAGGGGTCCGTCGAGTTTGTTGATTTTGAGGTCCCATACCTTGTATATAAGGGGGGGACATAAGCTTCATGGTAAGTGGGGTTGAGACCACTACCGCCCGCCATGGGTCTAGGGGGCATGTCGTAGCTTGGCATCCCCAAAGTTTGAGTAGCGTATTGGGGGAGATCAGTAGTATGAAGTTGAAGACCACTTGGTGCATTCATGAGCAGTGGGGAGGTCGTGACTGGCTGCTGGTGAATGGTCTCTTGAGGATTATATCCATGAATGACCATCTGCATGGGATTCATCCCTTCAACCGAAATTGGGATTTCCGGTCCTTGAGTGTTGGTGGGGATATTCGCCCCTTGAGTGCCAGTAGTTGGCGGTGGTTGATTTCCGTGAGCATCAGCCTCAGAGGTGATAGGAAGCTCCTCAAAAGTTTGAGTATCTCGAGTTGTTCTTCGTGTGTTTGCCATGGTTGATGTTGTCTTCCCACAGACGGTGCCAAATGTTATGGATTAAAAAATGTGCTTGTATATTAATTGCTAGGGTTCAATTAGAGAGCTTCGAGCTTTAATGGTTGTTCTTGCGTTTCGAGACTAAATCGGTCCTCGCAAGATGCCTACGTATCTCAATTCGTAATTGAGAATCAAGCCAAAGACGTAGTTCTGATTGTAGGATCAGGTCCTTTATATAGGCGTCAGGAGCCTTGTATTTAGGGTAAGTTTATGAGTCTTAGCTAATAAGTCTCCTTTTTGATAATGGATAAACATCGTATTTCTTGCTGAATAAGTCTTTTCCTTGTTGATAATGGCTATGAATCATTAATTGGGATTCTGGATCCTTCTTTGATGAATTTACCATATTTTAGACTCTTTTCATGAGCTGTATATTTTTCTTATTTATTAATTACGAAATTAATAAATAATCAGGGTTTTGGGCCTTAATTATTGGGCATTTCCAATGAATCATTAATTATATTTCTATAATTACTTTTCTGACCATATCACACATATTATTAATATTTTGTGTTGAATTAATTTTTTATTAGGTAAATTTTAATATTATATTGAAAAAATAAAGATTCCAAAATTTAAAAAACTTAGAGAATAAATAACTAAATTTGAGTTAAAATGAATAATATATTATTATTTATTCGGCTTAGACCGTCACTCCATTATTTTAAAAATCAAATTTGAAGCACATTAAATAATTTTTAATTTAATTTAGCGATGGTTTAACAATTATAATCCAACTGAAACTACTCTAAAATTGAGGAGAAAACAAAGTTATGAATTTTTACATTGAGAATCATATCCAATTTAAAATGCCTACTCATATTTGATTTATATTATTAAAATATAATTTTTAGTATTTGAATATAATTCTAATAATAATCGAATAAACTTTTTAATAGTGTATCTAACGGTTCTCATCTATCTATTTTAAGATCTAACGGTCCTTTTTAGTTTGATAGTCCGACTATTAAATTTTTGGATAAAATCACGCATACACTTATTATATATAAGTATCGCAAAAAATGATTAAATCAAAATAATAATTTTGGTTAGCAAAATAATAATAATAATAGTAATAGTAATAATAATGTTTGATTTAATAATTATTTAGAGAAATTACTAAAAGTACTATTTTTTAAAGTTTTTTTGTGATTCATTATATTCTGAAAATATTTATAAAAATACGGTTTACGAATGAATGCAACTTCTTTTTCCGTTTATTTGAAAAATATTTGAAGTTATTTTGGGTTGCATATGAGGTTGCACCTTGTTGTAGTTGGTTGCAAAATCGTATTTTTGAAAAAAAATAAAAATAAGAATACGTATTTTTACAAAAAATATAATTTTTTTTTGAATTAAGAGAATAATAATAGAAATCGTATTTTTGTACAAAGCTCTATTATTTAAATGTGTTTTATTTTTGTGATTTTTAATTGGGGATTAATTATTTTATGAAAATTAATAGTGGGTTCAGTTAAAATATTATTCTTTTTTGGAGTTTAAAAACATTCTTGGCACAAGCAAAAAGGCTATTCAGTCTATGTGTACATAGGTTAATTCTAAAAAGTGAAAAACATTAGTAGTAATAACTAATCAGCAGTAGCTAATATTCCTACATTTAGTAGTAGTTCGACGATCAAAAGAAAAAAATTGTATTTAGCTCGAATCGATCATGAGATCTTTGGTAGTATTTTTGAAATATCCCTCTTATTTTTACTCGTATTATATAAAAGATATAATGTTATAATTCACATGAATCGATATCTCGATTTTTGGGTTAAAAATATTATCTAATTGAAACTACCAAACTTTTGTATCAGAACCCTCTACGCTTATTATATATAAGGATTTAATAAGTTATTGCTCCTTATAAAACTCTCTTATATATCGAGTTTCTACCATATCATTGATTTTGTTATAAAATACTGCACATTATTGTTTTACAAAACATAAAATTTGATTATCATATAAAATATTACGGTATATACATTTTATTCTATTGTAGAATCATGTCGGAGTATTTCATAATTTTTAATGATCTTTGAAAAAAAAAATTATAATTTCTTTTTTGATTTACAAAATTAAAATCTGCATGTATATTTAATTAAAAATATGATAAATTTATGTATTATGTATATTTTTATAATGGTATGGTTACCTATGTATATTAATTGGTATTTATTGTATTGGTATAAAAACTAAATTATATTTAGTACTTAAAGTTAGTGTTTTCGAAACTTTAATACTTGGTCTTGTTGTTGACGATTAATAGAGTAGATGTCTATGTAGGTGTAGCGTGTTGAGAATTTAACCACAAACACGTAGCTATTAGAATGAACGGTAAAATCCTTTATATAGATGTTTAGAGTTTCAGACTTAGAATAAGATTAGAAATCTTCGATGAGAAGTAGTCTCGTTTGAGGTATTCTAGACCCTTTCATGTATAAAACTGATTCATGGTAGGAGTATATGACTTGGAGACTACTTTTCTGTAGTTGACTCTAATTTGTACACAATTAATTAATAAGTTGTTTAATTATCATATTAATTATGAATTTAATATTTAATTAGGTGAAAGACATTTGCACTAGCCTATTTGTAAACATCGAGGATTCGACTCAACTTAAACAAGAATGTAATAAGTAAATATTAGATTACATGTCACAAGAATCTCAGAGGGTATTATCAGTCAAGTGAATGAAGATTAAATTCATCTACTGACTTGGAGTAATTCTACACTGGAAGAAGTTCAGTTATTTGATCAAGCCTCAGTGAAGTGTTCAAGAAAGTAGATCTATTTAAATTGACAGAGATTTCAGAAGTGTGACAAGAAGTATATATGTTACAGTGTTTGATAAAGGGAAAAGAAAAAGGACCACAGCTTAAAGTCAAAAGATGAAGAACAGACATTGCAGTTAGTCACTCATGAACCAGACAGTACATCGAGTGTCAACATCATACAGTGGAAGTTCGTCACTAATTTCAGTGGTTCAAGAAATTATTCTAATATCAAGAAATTATATTAATTCTCTTCTAATTAATAAAATCAGTTAATTAATTTATTCAATAAATTAATTCATTCAGAATTAATTTATTCCATAAATTAATTAAAAGATTAATTAGATTAGAATTAATATAATATTAAAAAGACTTACAAATCAACCGGAAAGACTTACGAAATGAACTGGAAAGACTATCCTGGTCAGTCTTGACGATATTCTTTCCAATTCATTTGATAGTATTTCTAATTCTATTCTAAGTCTTGTCGATAGTCTTTCCAAGACTACCACAGTCTTGCCGAGAGTCTTTGCAGTGCATTTGATTGTCTTTCCGGTTGTCTTTCCAAGTCAAGTTGGAAAGTCTTTCTAATTCAAGTCAAGTTTGCGTACTAAAGGGAATTAAAAAGGACAGTGAATGTAGTTGACAAGAAAAGAAGATAAAAAAAACATATCATCTCTCTGCCTTAAAGAACAAGAGTACTCGAGCTTTAAATTCTACATGTGAATTTATTTCTAGCTTTTATTGTAACATTCAAACCACTAGAAGTTATTTAGTTGTACTAGTTTGACTATCTAGCGAATCAAAATCCCTAGAAATTATCTCGAACTACTTTTTAGTATTCGATCTTTTTATTACAAATATAGATAAATTCATGTTAAATATATTCTAATTTGTTTTAATTAGTTTGATAATCATTCCCTGTAATTTGTACTGTATTTGCAACACCCTTCAAGTTTAATATAAGTTATATTTAACTTGAATCTTGTTTCATTTTATTTCGCATTTATTTTGTTCTTGAATTGTTATATCACGAACCGAACAAATTCGAGAATATAGTATAGTTTGTATTCAACCCCCCCCCCCCCTCTATAAACATATCATGACCTAACAATTGGTATCAGAGTCTACCAATTGACGCACAAATCAAGATCCATACCTTTGTGATTTATCAAGAACAAGTGAATTTTTATTTTTCTTAAAAATTCATGATGTTTACTCAAAAAGTTGGAGACGCCAAAATTCCTATGTTTAGTAGAGAGCACTATGGGATGTGGAAGAAGAAGATGCTTTTATTTCTTCAAGTGGCAAATCCAAAGTATATTGGTGTATTGAAGAAAGGCCCAAAAGTCCCAATGATTATTGAAGAGGAGCGTATTGAGAATAACCTTGTTGTTCAAGCTGCAAGGACTTATCCTAAAGATCCAAAAGATTTTACAACTGATGAAAAGGAAGATGCTTCTCTGAATGCTAACCTGCTGAAATGCATATGTATAGGCCTATTTGTAAACATCGAGGATACGACTCAACTTAAACAAGTATGTAATAAGTAAATAATAATTCAATTGTCACAGGAATCTCAAAAGGTTATATCAGTCAAAAGAATAAAGATTAAAGTCAATCTACAGACTTGAAGTAATTCTACATTGAAAAAAGTTCAGCCTCAGTGAAGTATTCAAGAAAGTAGATCCATTAAATTGACAGGGATTTCTACAACGTGACAACAAATGTACAGGTTACAGTGTTTGTTAAAGTCAAAGGAAAAATGACCACTGCTTAAAGTCAAAAGATGAATAACCGTCATTGCAGTTAGTCACTCATGAAGCAGACAGTACATCGAGTGTCAACACCGAACAGTGGAAGTTCTTCATTATTTTCAGTGGTTCAAGGATTGATTCTGATATAAAGAAATAATATTATTTCTCTTAATTAATTATATTAGTTAATTAATATATCTAGTAAATTAATTTTTCAAGAATTATTTTATTCTTTAAATTAATTATGAGATTAATTAAGTATTATAGAATTAATATATATTTATTTATATATAATGGCTTGTTAAATATACTTGCATGACTGTTGGAAAGACAATCATACAAGCTTTGTTGACTGTCATACCGACAGTCATACAAGCTTATATGCCCGTCATACCGACAGTCATACAAGGCTTGTATGACTGTTGGAAAGGCAGTCATACAAGGCTTAATGAGAGTCATGCAAGTGTTAATTGACAAGTCATACAAGAATTTCTATTTATAGAAAGGCGGTCGAGGCAGTTAGAATGTGATCAATACAAAAGGCAATTCAAGACAGAAAGAGAAAATATAGAACATAACATTACATCAACATACTATCTTAAAGAACCTCAACTGCCATAATCAATTCTGATCAAGTGAATTTATTTCTAGCTTTGATTGTTACATCCAAACCACTAGAAATCAATTACTTGTACTGCGTTGACTATCTAGCGGATCTTTATCCCTAGAATTTATCTCGAACTATCATTTAGCATTCTATCTTTTTATTACAAAAATAGATAAGTTCATGTCGAATTTATTCTAAATTTGTTTTAATTAGTTTGAGATTCAATCATTGTAATCCGTACTGTATTTGTAACACCTTTTAAGTTTAATATAAGTTATATTTAACTTGAATTTTGTTTCATTTAATTCCGCAATAATTTGTTCTTGGATTGTAAAATCATACGCCAAACAAATTCGATAAAACGGTACTATTTGTATTCAACCCCCCTTCTACAAACTTATCAGGACCTAACACCTGCAATTAATTTTGGTTGATTGTCTGGATCCCATTATGTATAATCATGTTTTGAATTGTAAAGATTCCAAACATATTTCGGAAACAATTGAGATAATCAATGAAGGGACTGAAGAAGTAAGAGAGAACAAAATGGAAATTCTTACCTATGTATATGAGCACTTCAGATCAAATCCAGGGGAAGGTATCTCTGAAGTTTTTGAGAGATACAACAAATTAATTAATGATCTGAACCTTCATGAAAAGTACTACACTTTCCAAGAAATAAACAAGAAATTTCTTTTGACACTTCCAACCCATCTGGAGCATAGGATTTCAGCCATTAGAGAAGCAAGGGATTTAAGTGAGATTTCATTAGAGAGAATATATGGTGTTTTGAAAACCTATGACCTGGAACAAATTCAGCAGCAGGAAATCTACGGGGAAGGAAGAGTGGTTAGTACGTCTACTGCACTAGTAGCTGAAGTCCCACATAAGGAGGATGTGAGTGTAGATGAGTATGGTGTTACATCTACAAGTCAATATGATGGTGATTTCTATACTATGGAAGAACTTGAACAGTTGGAAGATGAATCAATGGCCTTGATAGTGAAGAAGTTTGGAAACTTCAGGTTCATGAGAAATCCTAGTTTCAAGTTCAAGACAAATGCTAACACATTCCAGATAGGTGGTTCTTCATCCTCAAATAGCACAAGGGGTGGCTATAAAACTGGAATGGTTGATAGAAGCACGATTCAGTGCTTTAATTGTAATGAGTTGGGACACTTTGCAACTGAATGTAGAAATAAAAGGCAAGCAAATAAAACCTCTCATGATACAAATCAGAAGAACAAGTCTGGAAAAGCTTATCTTGCTGGAGGAGAAAGCTGGGATGATTCAGACAGTGATGATGAAGAAGTTGGAAATCTTGCACTCATGGCATTAGGAGACAAAGCTTCAACTCCATATTCCTTCTACATGTCTGGGGTAACTTTCACTACAGCTGTCAAGCTTGGAGCTTGTGAAAATTCTATCAAGGTAGATGTTACAAGCTACAGAGGTATGATTGGCTCATTACTCTATCTTACTGCAAGTAGACCTGATATTATGTATGCTACATGCTTGTGTGCAAGGTTCCAAGCAGATCCTAGAGATTTACATCTCGTTGTTGTGAAAAGAATCTTGAGATATCTTAAGGGTACACCTAATCTAGGTATCTGATACCCTAAAGAACCTGGTTTTAACCTTGTTGGATATACAGATTCAGATTATGCAGGTAGTGTTGTTGATAGGAAAAGCACCTCCGGGAGTTGTCAATTCCTAGGTAGCAGATTGATTTCCTGGTACAGCAAGAAACATCATACAGTTTCCAATTCTACAACAGAAGCTGAATATATTGTTGCTGGAAGCTGTTGTGCTCAGATCTTATGGATAAGGAATCAACTACGAGATTATGGCTTTGTATTGAACAAAATTCCAATTTTGTGTGACAATACAAGTGTCATAGCAATCTCCAACAAACTTGTACATCACACGAGGATCAAGCACATCGACATCAGGTATCATTTTATCCGAGAGCATGTCTTGAATGGTATTGTGGAGTTGCACTTTGTACCTACAGAGGAACAAACAGCAAATATTTTCACTAAATCTCTTGATGAATCCACATTTACCAAGTTAGTTGGTAAATTGGGTATGTTACATAGTTTTAGTGATTAAATCTGTTTATTTTTTTTATGTTTGTTCTTAATTAAATTTACATGTGTTTATTTGTTGTATATATTTTTAAAATCACTTGTAAATTTATTTTATCTTCTCATTTTCTTGTATGTATGTTGATTGTCTATTATTTCCATGCCTTGTCTAATTATTAAGCTTCTTAGTTTGAGTAAGTTAAGAAAAATTATTTTCTCTAAAAATATTTTTCTCAAATTTTACAAGTTAAAATTTTAGAGAAATCTATTTTTATTGAAATTTTTTTAATTTAATATATTCAAATATTCTTGTATAGTTCATGTAAATATTTTCTGCATTTTATTTTATTTTATTTCTTTAGTTTTCTACTGATAGTTTTTGTATATATTATTTTTTTTATTTTTTTTATTATCTTTTATTTTCTATTTGTTTTAGTTTTTGTAATTATATTGTATATTAGTCTTTTCTGCTCTAGTTGTTGATGAGTTGGAACTCAGTGCTAAATCCATTACAAGTATTACTTTCTATCTCTCAATCTACTTCTTTTACTGTTGTTGAGCCCAAATGGTTGTTAGGGCTGACCAAGGGATTGTAGATCCACAATCTCTATCCCAGGTCTTAGAGCCAAATAACGAGTCTACAACTTTCTTGACCTCTCAGCCTGAACAGAAATTATCTTTTAGACAAAGAAGTAGTATGATTGAAACAGTGAGTGATCCCACAGCTCTGCCTCCTCTAAAGAAGAATTGTACATATACTGAGGCATCTGTCAGCCCATCTGTATCCTCCCAACAGAATATGGACTTTGAAATGGCCAATGAACTATTCTAGAGACATTCTCTCAACAGGATGAATCTATTGAAATTCGCCATAGGGTCATGACACTTTGTACTGAGTCAAGCACACTCTCATTACTTGTTGCCCAGTAATAAACAATTGTAGAAGGGGGGTTGAATACAATTGTATAAGATTTTCGACTTAATGAAAATATGAAACACAAATATGAAAGAATAACAACTTTTTTAATTCTGATATAAAACTATTACAAACTCTCTCAAGAAATTCTGATGTTCTTGAGAGCTGCTAGGTTACAATGATACTCGTGTAAGTGATTACAATATGTTAAACCTAAACTGTGTTTATATAGTACACATAGTTGCTCTATCAATTACGAGATATGTTTAAATCAATTACAAGCTGTCTACAATACATATCTTAACTGACAGCTGTATTCCTATAAAACAGGAACCGACATATCAATCTTCCTTAATCTCTGGACTCATAGTTATCTCTAAGCAATACTGATCAACTTCACAATACTGATGACAATCCTGATGTCAATCCTGATACTGACGCTCTACAATACTGATGACGTCAGAATCTCAATCTTGATCTATAGTCCAGATACTGATGATCATTGAATCATAAGCTAACATTACTCACAATTGGAGAAGACATACCATTAGATGAAACTCAGGACACAGTGAGAGCAGAGCACCTGCAACTGGTTACAGTGCCTACCATTGTTATGGTAGAAGTGCCTTCACATGCATCAGAGGGAAAATCTGATTCTTGCCACATTTAATAGAATTATTTTCTCCCCTCCCATAGGGAACATCTATGGCTCCCCAAAGGGATTTTCCACTCGCAGATTTATCTGGAGAAAGTGGAAGGCAACTTGGTCAGTCTATCACTGAATCAATTCAGATTTCAAATCCAAATGATTTGATAGATGTGACTGAGGATCGGGATTCGCGAACTCCCATTCCACCACCACTGACCTCCCTTGAAGAGGCTAAGGTGATTTTCAATGCAGGTACCGATCAAGAAAGAGAAAATATACAACTAATGTTGAGTGATGCGAGTCAAAAACTGAGTGAAACACATGCACGTGAGATGAATGGTACACTTACAAGAGAAATTCAAGTGAGTGCACACACAGACACATACACTGCAATGTAGTTAGCTCACATAGCTGATCTATAGGAACAACTATCCAAAACCCAGGTTGATAAAGAACTTTTGCAAGCACAAGTGGTTGAACAGTCTTCTTCTTCCACCTCTATCAACAATTAGTTGGGTCTGCTCAAGGAAAATTGGAAGACATATTTACTCCCCAAGATCAACTTCATCGACAATCTCAACTCCCACTAGCTTCAGAGACTCAAATGGTTAAATCTGTAGAGAATTCCTCAACTAAGGGGGAGAAGCTAGGAAGAGGGAGCTGAAAAAGATATAAAAGGAAAAAGGAGGAGTTTCAGGGTAGTAAATGAAGCTTAGGTAAATCAAGACAAGATCAATGTTATCATATGTTCGGTCTATAAGAACATTTGTCTTGTATTTATCTTTACTAGTGGAATCTGGAAATGTCATATTTGATCCAGAACTTTTTATTATTTACTTAGTCTTAAGAGTCTCATCTTTTTCTTATTTTTAGTTGAGTGATCTTCTAGGTATTTGGTTGTTAATTCTATTCTAATTAATTAAATCAGTTAATTAATTTATTCAATAAATTAATTCATTCAGAATTAATTTATTCCATAAATTAATTAAAAGATTAATTAGATTAGAATTAATATAATATTAAAAAGACTTACAAATGAACTGGAAAGACTTACGAAATGAACTGGAAAGACTATCTTGGTCAGTCTTACCGATAGTCTTTCCAATTCATTTGATAGTATTTCTAATTCTCTTCTAAGTCTTGTTGATAGTCTTTCCAAGACTACCACAGTCTTGACGAGAGTC
This sequence comes from Heracleum sosnowskyi, assembly GCA_030848705.1. Classification (NCBI taxonomy): domain Eukaryota; kingdom Viridiplantae; phylum Streptophyta; class Magnoliopsida; order Apiales; family Apiaceae; genus Heracleum; species Heracleum sosnowskyi. Next base: position 83,284,504 of record CM061243.1, on the reverse strand, counting down.
TTTGTAGTGCATTTGATTGTCTTTCCGGTTGCCTTTCCAAGTCAAGTTGGAAAGTCTTTCTAATTCAAGTCAAGTTTGCGTACTAAAGGGAATTAAAAAAGGACAGTGAATGTAGTTGACAAGAAAAGAAGACAGAAAAAACATATCATCTCTCTGCCTTAAAGAACAAGAGTACTCAAGCTTTAAATTCTACAAGTGAATTTATTTCCAGCTTTTATTGTAACATTCAAACCACTAGAACTTATTTACTTGTACTTGTTTGACTATCTAGAGGATCAAAATCCCTAGAAATTATCTCGAACTACTTTTTAGTTTTCGATCTTTTCATTACAAATATAGATAAATTCATGCTAAATTTATTCTAATTTGTTTTAATTAATTTGATAATCATTCCCTGTAATCTGTATTGTATTTGCAACACCCTTCAAGTTTAATATAAGTTATATTTAACTTGAATCTTGTTTCATTTTATTCCGCATATATTTGTTCTTGAATTGTTATATCACAAACCGAACAAATTCGAGAATATAGTATAGTTTGTATTCAACCCCCCCCCCCTTCTACAAACATATCAGGACCTAGCATTAGGGTTTCAGACCTCGTTAATTGGACTTAATTATTGGATCACACTAGTTTTAATTAATGCAACAATAATTATGTCTGTAGATTATTACCGGTTCATATCTTTAGCCCCCCACCCAACTTTTAGGAAAATCATATAATTTTGTAGAAGTTATAGTTGTCTCTTATAAGACTTAGAGCTTATGCATTAAATGCTCTTGTTCCTTTGTATATGATTGTTTATTTATAAGTTTCTACCATAATAGAGGTTTTGCTCTTCAAATTTGGTGTTATTACACATAATACAAAAATTTCACAAGCAATTAATGTTTATCGACTCTTTATGTGTGGATTGATTCAACGTAAAGTGCAGAGTGATATTTACATTTACAACAATATTACCTTTACCAAATTAGTAAAAAAAAAGTTACCTTCACCAAATTTTTCTTAAATTATTTAACAGACGAGGGGGGAGATGCACCAAAAGAATGCAGTGCTTGGCTGAGAGGTCCGCCACAAAAAGTGGCCGGATAAGGGAGGAGAAAATAGATAACGGAGGAGAATAACGCCAGATGGAATCACGGATTAGCAAGGATAACATTCTTGCAAAATATGAGGAAGATAAGATTTTTGAACAGGAAAGAGAGCTAAAAAGGGGGAGTAACTCAAGGCAGTTGGTTCTAACTGTATCAGAAGGAACTGGTATTATCCCAAAATTTGTGCAAAATGCAAATATCCCGGGATTTTGTTATAGTTCAAATGTTCTAGTTGGGCCTGACCCGGAGGAATTGGATGGGCTTGACATAGAGGAAAGGAAAAGGAAAAGAACTGGGCCTGAGTCTTTTGGTACTATGGACACTGAGGGGGGCCTTTATAATATTATTTCTAAGAAAATTGACTCAACCATGGAAACTACTCTTTCTCATGTTGATTGTGTAGAATCCCAATCTCTTGTTTTGGCTAAGCTTACAGAGCAAGCTAGCCAGTTAAAATGAGTTACATAAGTTGGAACTGTCGAGGGTTTGGCAACGCTCAATCAGTTCGTGCTCTTGGGGACCTCATAAAGTCTAAAAAATCCATATTTTTATTTTTAATTGAAACATTGCTCGCAAATAATAAGTTAAAGGATTTATGTGTTAAGTTTGGTTTTAAAGATTATTTTGCAGTTCATAGGGTGGGTCGTGGAGGTGGTTTGGTAGTATTATGGAAACATACTGTCAATTACACCATTTCAAGTCACTCTCAGAACCATATTGATGTACTTATGATGGAAGCCTCTGCTCCGTCATGGAGACCTACGTGCCTTTATTGATATCCAGAACGTACCAGGAGGTCTGAGTCTTGGGATTTTCTACACTTTTTAGCTACTAACTCCAATCTCCCATGGTGCATATTTGGACACTTTAATGATATGTTATTTGGTACGAATAAAATGGGGAATAATCTACAACCTCAAGCTCTTTTGGATGGTTTTAAATCTGCAATAGATGATTTCTTTCTATTGGAGATTGATCTCGTAGGAGGTAACTATACTTGGGAGAAGAGTAGGGATACTCAGCATTGGATTCTTGAAAAATTGGATCGAGCGTTTGCAACAGATTGCTGGTGGCAAGACTTTCCGCTCTGTAAGCTCTCTATATGTCACACTATTGTATCTGACCATGATCCAATTATTCTTGAGCTTTTGCATGTCTCTATTTCTAAGAAGAAGTTTAGGTTTAAATTTGAAAATATGTGGTTTAAGGAACCATCTTTCCATGAAGATGTTTTGAAATTCTGGAAAGACATTCCAACAATCCACTTGCTCCCGAAATTAATCTCAGTCTCCTCGTTCATAGCAAAGTGGGGACGTAATTTTTTTTTTTCATAAATTCAGAGACAAAGTAATGAAGTAGAAGTCGATACTTAGTAACCTTGTCAATGGCATTGATGAAGAAAGTATTAAGCAGTACTTCGTCGAGAAAGAAAAACTAAATGAAATCTTGGTGCATGAAGAACTTTATTGGAAACAGAGGGCCAAGGTTTTTTGGTTGGAGGAAGGTGATACTAACTCTAAATTCTTTCATGCAGCAGCCTCGACTAGAAAGAAGATGAACTATTTTGCTCAGTTGAAATCTGATGAGGGTGAGTGAAAGGATATCTTCGATCTAATATTTATTTTGGTATTTGTATGATTTAAACATAAAATTTAAATGCACTTTGATCCTCTCCATAAGTCATTAAATTAATTGATTCATTCAAAAGTGACTTGATCATACTAGCAAGAATTATCATCATCAAAATCTATCTTTAACTATATTTATATATTAAATATAAAATAAGAGATATTCCTTTATTTGTGAAAAATCAAAATATATATTTTAAGGAATATATCTCTACACCAAGGCAATAAAGATCGAAAAAGAAATATCAAAGTGGTGATATTTTTTAGATCTATGTTGCAATATTTACAAGGCAACAAGCTTCAAAAAGGAATATTAAGGATTTAAATATTCTTTAGAGAACTCGTGCTACATTTAAAAACAAACAGTTTTTATTCAATAATATATTTATCGATCGTGCCAAAAATATTTCTTATCATCCATAAAAAGATTTTTACACTCAAAATATTAATATTCACTCATAGAATATTAATAGCTATTGTTATATCATGTTAGATATATTTAAAGTAATTTTTCTCTAGTTTTGCAAATTCATTATCTTTCGGAGAAACTTATTTTAATACTTAAAAATATTTCCTACACTCTCAAAATATTTTATATTTTAGGGAATATATTTTAAGTATTTATTCTAGCCAAAACATTGGTCAAAAGACTTATCTATTTCATCAAAAGACCAATCGTATTTTATTCGGAAACGAAAGCTGATTTAATCGTTTTAAATCCAAAAACAAATACTTCAACTTGATATAATGACTTGAAACTTGATATGTGTCATTTAAATACTATTTTCTATGCATGGTAAAAGTTTCGTAATTTTTGGAGAATTTTCCAAGTCCTCCATATTTTTAGATTTATTTTTTGAGCATTTATGGAATATATTGATTATTTAATTAACGATAAGTGTTACGTATTTAATTATTAATCGGTATAAGTGTAATATTATATTATATATTTAAAAGTGATGTGCCATGAGTTTGAAAAGACAGAGTTGAGATAGGTAAAATGCCAAGCTAAGAATGAGCCACATCTTCATCATCTTCACCATTAAAAATGCTTTAATCTCCATCATTCATTCTACCTAACACTCTCCCAACCCTCTTCAACTATCTCTATAAATACCAACCCTCTCACAATCTAGAGCTGCAACTTTCTGGAAAAATAGAAGTATACACTCTCTCAAATCTCTACACACATACTTCTTCTCAAAAACCTTCTTTCTTATACATATATTCAAGGTTTTTGTTATTCAAGCTTTGTTCCACTAACCAAGCTTACTTCCACCTTGCTAGCTCATCCATCACCACTTTCCGGCCTCCGGAAGAGCTGCCAAAGTTCGACCAAATGTGCCAAAATCCGGCTGAACCTCCGGCAAATTTTTCCGGCGAACTTTTCCGATCGTTTTCTAAAAATTGTAATTTTTAGCTTCGTCATTATTTATATTTGAGCTTTGTTCTTAACTTTTATATTTTTTCTTAAGCTCTATTCTTGGATCTCTAAAAGAGACCAAAGATTCGAAATATTTATTCTTTGCTAAAGAAAGCAAAAAGGTGACAAAGTTCACAAAAGTACTTGATCTTCAAAAAGAAAGTTTATATTTGAAGAAAGATCAAAAGAAGTACTTAATCTCTAAAAGTGATATTATATTTGACAAGATCAAATATATTACGAAAAGTATAATCGATTTCCTTACTAGCACCTTTAGTGTTTCGCAGGAATATATTCGATTAAAGTATACTTTCGTATAAAACGAAGTATGTTATCTCTAAAAGAGATTAAACTTACTACGAATATTATTATCGAACTTCCCAACTAGCACCTTTAGTGTTTCGTGGGATTATTAGATAATTTAACTAATTCGTACTTCGTTAAAACTTCAAAAGTACAAGTTTAGCCACTTGTTTTATTTATCGCACTTACTTTTATTTTGTCGTGGCTAAATATTGTATTTCGTGCAAGAAGTTTTTAAGATATTCTCCAAGTATTTCAAAAGAGGAGTTATCTTATTAAAGTCTTAAGCCAATAAGCTTATAGGTGTTTATTTATCAACAAACTCCGAGTTATAACTTAATCTCATCTTAACGGAGTATTATGATAAAAAGTATTCTTCGATCTAACTAATTATATATATCGAAAGAAAGAATACTTACGAAGCGTTAAGCTCTATATAGCTTTATTATAAAGGACTTCAAGAATTACTCCATAAATATTTATATCTTATTTGGAGTAATTAAAAGTATACTTTGATTATAATTTAATATCAAAGAAAGTATACTTATAAGTGTATTTAATATTTTTATATGAATATTATATACTCTCTTGGCCTAGTACTGTAATATACTACTCCAAACTTATTTGTTATATAACCATATTTGTTTCGTAGAAATTGTCTTCTTAGTTTTGTAGTGATGTGAAGTGAAGTGAGGTGATTCTCGTTCTAAGACCCAAGTCTTAGGCATACTAACAGGGAGTTAGTCATCTTTGCACCGTGAAGAAGAGAAAAGACCCAAGATCTAATACCTAAGATCAAATACCGGCAAAATCTACGGAAGTCATAGTCTACACCAAGGTTCTACATCAACTTTGAAGAAGTAGCAGGGAGTTGTTGTTTAAGATAAGTTGTGTAGGTTTTTACAACGATTTTGAGGAGGTAACGGGAAGTTACGCTCCAAGACAAATCTTGTAAGTTGTAAAGGCTTCTCGGCCTATTAAAGGAGCGAGGTTATTTTTAAAGGAAATCTCGAGTTCGGAGAGGAGCTCGGGGACTGGAGTAGGGGTGTGCGAATCTATTAGAGGTTGTGCCATCGCGAACCAGGATAAAATCGCTCGTGTGGTATTTTCTTCCCTTGCCTTTCATTTCCGCACTTATTAATTTCATAACAACTCGGTAAAATATTTTAAAAGGGATAAATATTTTTAAAACGCCATAATAATTTTTAAATTGGTAATTAAGTTATTCAACCCCCCTTCTAGCTTAAAATAGCCCTTTTACGGGACCTAACAACTGGTATCAGAGCAATGCTTTTTAACGTGTTTGCTAAGTGATTTACAGATTTACAAGCGCAACAAAAAGTGATCCGAAATGGCGTATCTAAACACCATCGGTTGCGATGAAGGTCTATCTAGCTTGCTACCTCCTCTATTTGATGGCACCAACTTTGCAACGTGGAAAACGAGGTTTCACATTTATGCTAGATCTCAAGGAGTCAAAGTTTGGATGGCCATAAAAGATAGAGTTGTAATTCCTACCAAAATGGTTGATGAAATAACCGTCGAAAAGAAGGTTAGTGAATACACTCACGAGGAAGAAATTATGATGAATATAGTCGCCAAGGCGGAAATGGTTCTCACAAGTGCACTTGCAGAAAAAGAATATAAATGAGTAAACAATTGTAAGTTGGCACAAGAAATGTGGAACAAGTTAGTGGTAACCTATGAAGGAACCACCGACATAAAAGATTCTCGAATAGATACTTTGATCCAAGAATACGAGAACTTTAAACTCCTAGAAGGAGAAAATCTCATCAAAATGGAAACACGATTTACTCGTATTATCGATGAATTATCTCAACTCGGAAAGTGTTATACTCGGAATGAAAAGAATCGAAGAGTTCTTAAGTCTTTACCTCGTAGTTGGAAGGTTAAAGTAAATAAAATCAAAGAAATGCATAATCTAAATGATTCTAACATCGATAACTTATTCAGGAACCTTCGTGCATACGAAGAAGATAATATACCCGATAAGGTCATTCCCAAAGTGGAAGACAAAAACAAAAATATGGCTCTAAAAGCTATATTAATCGATGAAAATGAAAACGACAAAGAGTTGAACGAAGAACTCCAAAATCTCGAGGAAAGCGAAATTGCTTTACTTACGAGACAACTTCATCGTGTGCTTCAAAGCAAAGCTCAAAGATATGGAAAAGGCTTCCTTAAATCAAATAATCAACAAAGAGTTTTGAACTCTAACGGAAGGAGGAGGCCAAATTACTCTCAAAATTGTACTCCAAACTATAAGAGTAATTTTTCGTCAATAGACTACAACAAAGGCAAAAGCACAGAAAATACAAATGCCTATAATAATGCCAACAATAATAACAATCTCACTTACACTTCTCCAAAACCAAAAGAACAAATCTCGGAGGAAACACAAGATGTGTGTTTCGAGTGTAAACAATCGGGTCACTATAAAAGAGAATGTCCTAAACTTTCTAAGGGACGAAGTCTCGTGGCCGAAAATGGTTGGGATTCAAGTGAAGATGAAGAAGCTCCGGAAACAAGTGAAGAAGTTGTTAGGTCCCCATAAGTTTGTAGAAGGTGGGTTGAATACAAACTATACCGTTTTATCTAATTTGTCCGTTTAAAGATTAAACAATGGATGAACAAATTATGCAGAATTAAATGAAACAGAATTCAAGTTAAATATAACTTATATTAAACTTGAATGGTGTTACAATTTTTGGTACTAATTACAGAATAAAATCTCAAACTAATTAAAACAAATCTAGAATAAATTCGACATGAATTTATCTATTTTTGTAATAAAAAGACATAACTATAAACGATAGTTCGAGATTCATTCTAGGGATAAAGATCCGCTAGATAGTCAATACAATACAAGCAAATGATTTCTAATGGTATGAATGTAACTTTTGATTATTAGAAATCTTTTCTTGTTCTTGAAATGATTCAGCAGAAACCTTGGTTTGCTTAACAGAAAGTTCTTGATGATATAATGTTATGTTGATCATTGTGAAACTTCTGTTTGGATTGATCTGCACGTGTAATGCTTTTAAGAAAGCAGAAAGACTATCATAAATAAAGTAGAAAGACTAATTCTAATTATCAGAAAAACTGTTTTGATAATAGAAAGACTATTTCTAGTTTAAGAAATACTATCCTTAAGTCTAAAAAGACTTTCGGTAGGACTATCTTAATTATAGAAATAATATCTGAATTATTAAGTAAAGTCAGTAAGACTTTCGATAAGACTATCTTTAATTTATTAGTTAAATTAATTAAATAAAATAGATAATTAAAGGAGAATGAAAACTAATTTCTTAACTAAAGAAATAGTCCTGAGAACCACTTTAATTAATGATAAACTAACACAGACTATTGTTGACGCTCGATGTACTGTCTGGTTCATGAGCGACTAACTTCAATGGTTGTTCTTCATTTTTGACTTTCAAAACTGTGATTCTCTTCTCTTTAAATCCTTTCAATGAACCACTGTAATCTGTACCCTTGCTATCACACTCCTGAAATCTCTGTCACTTTAATAAATCCAATTTCTTGAAAACTTCACTGAGGCTTGATCAAATTAATGAACTTCTTTCAATGTAGAATTACTTCAAGTCTGTAGATGACTTTTATCTTCATTCTTTTGACTGTTATGATCTTCTGAGATTCCTGTGACAATTTGAATTATTACTTACTTATTACAGACTTGTTTAATGTTGAGTTATATCCTCGATGTAAACAAATAGGCCTAAACATATGTCTTTCAATCTCCCTCTATTTGTTTGTTAGAGAATAACAAGCAAATACCTAGAGGATAACTCAACTAACTAAACAAGTAGAAATAAACATTAAAAGCTAAGTAAATAATAACACAAAGTTTTGGATTTCATTTAACATTATCCAGATTCAAACATTAAAGGTAAGTACAAGATAGATGTTCCTCTAGACTGAACATATGAATACATTGATCCTATCTTGATATACCTAAGCTCTAAACATTTAACATTTACAAAACAGAGCTTCTTCAGTTGTCTTCATCCATCATCTCTCCTTCTTCTAGTGCTTCAAACAAATCCTTGTCCAGAACACGATCAGATTCAGAAGTAATGCCACTAGGTCTGACAGGTTGAGTTGTGACTTTCTTTAGCCTATTCTTCAATTGATGATATCTTGGAATATTGGCTATAAAATAGTCTTGAATCAAATCAGCAACTTCTGTCTTCTCTTGCGTAGCAAATCCTGAAGTCCTTAACATGTTCTCCAGGTAAACAAGATGATTGGCAGGAAAATCTTTCAAAGAGATTGGATCCACACCACAAGTCTGAAGTGCCCTTCCTTTATAGAATTTGACTTCATAAGGCACTTCCACTACTTGAGGACTAGCTTTCATTACAAAGTCTCTAAGGTAATCATGCATCAGCTCAGCCAATAGAGAATTTCTTTTGACTTTGCACATGAAGACCCATAGTTCAGAGAGAGTTCTACTTTCCAGAAGATTGAGAGAAACTAAGAAAGTTCCCTCATTATGTGTGTAGATGTAGATCTTCAACTCCTCTCTAACTCTGTCAAATCCAGTTGTGATCCTTGAAATCTCTGCATGAAGAGCTTTCATATAAACAGTGTTGTCTGGATTGACCTTCTTGTATCTTTATAGCATACCAAGAAACTGTCCATCATTATTAGTTCCTTCCTGATGTGCAAACATCTCTCTAGCCTTGTCCCATTCTTCTCCAAGCTTCAACCTCACATTTAATTTTCTTTCCTTGACCTTCAGATTGTGAAGTCGTTGCTTTTCTTGTTGTTCAGCCTTTTGGATAACAAGATGCTTAGAAATGATGTCAGATAATTTTATATTCTCCTCCTCTCTTCTTTTGAGATCAACTTTCTGTCTCACCGACTCAGCTTCAAAGTCAGGATCAACATTAGACTCTTCTTCCCAGTCAGCATAATTAGCTTCTTTTTCAACCTCCACATCACCAAAGATATCTTCAGGGGCTTCTTCAGATTCAACAGTCAAAATCTCCCTATTCACCTTGATAATAGTCAGCATCAGAAAAAGTTAACTTCTGCTTTCCTTTGTCCTTACCTGAACCTCCAGCTTGACTTCCATCTTGATCTCCTCCTCCTTGTTTCTCCACATTCTCCCCCTTAGTTGAGGAATCCTCTACAGATTTGACTTGAGTCGCATCAGGATTAACCTCACTTCTTCCCCTTATAGCTCCTTCATCTCCTCCATCTCCTCCTTGATCATCCTCATCCTCATCATCAACATCATCAACATCATCATCACCCTCAAAGAATTTCTTATGTCCAGCATTGGGTTGATGTGAATTCTTGATCATGTTATACAAGTGCTTCATCCCCTCATTAAGATGCTCCATTCCTCCTTCTATCCTAGACATCCTTTCTTCATTAAACGTTTGATTTTCATCAACTGTTTGTAGAATAAAGTCCACCTTGTTAGAAATAGAAGCAATCTCCTTGACACTCTATGATATTTGAGCATTTGACGTTGTAAGATCAGAGATGTCTGAAGCCACAAGTACTTGAGACTGTTGGATGGCATTCAACTTTGGGAGTATAGAAACCTTCAAACCTTCCAAATCATCCTTGATAGTACCCAGCTAATTGGTTACAGAGGTGGAAGAAGAAGACCGTTCAACCACTTGTGCTTTAAGAAGATCTTTTTCAGCCTGGGTTTCCATGAGTTGTTTCTGAAGACTAGCTATCTGAGCTAACAACAAAGCAGTGTTTGTGTCAGTGTGTGCACTCACCTCAATTGCTCTCAGTGGTGTTTCACTCACCTCACGTGCTTGTGTATCACTCAGTGTTTGGCTCTCAGTTCTCACAATAAGCTGTCTTTCCAAGTTTTGATTTGAAGTACCTGCATGAAAAATCACCCTAGCCCCTTCTTGAGAGGTCAGTGGTGGTGCAATGGTAGTTCGCAAATCCCAATCCCTAGTGAAGTCCAAGAAGTGATCTGAACTTTGAAACTGAATTGATTCAGTGTTGAACTCACTAGGTTGCCTTCCACTTTCTCCAGATAAATCTGCGAGTGGAAAATCCCTTAAGGGAGCTAGAGATGTTCCCTCCGGGAGGGGAGAAAATGATTCTATTTCAGTTGGCGAAGAATCAGATTTTCCCTCAGATGCCTGTGAAGGCACTTCTACCGTAACTATGGTAGGCACTGTATCAAAACCTATGTGCTCTCCTGACAAGGTGTCCTGAGTATCATCTATTTGAATGTTTTCTCCCATTGTGAGTAATGGGAGTGTGCTTGACTCAGTATAGATTGTCGTGGCCCTTTGGCGGATTTCAATAGATTCATCCTATTGAGAGGATGTCTCCAGAGACTGTTCAATGGCCATTTCCAAATCCATATCCCGTTGGGATGATACAGACGGGCTAACAGATGTCTCCCTGTATGTTTTTCTCTTTTTGAGTGGTGGAGACAGAGCTGTGGGTTCTCTCATAGAATCTTCTCCACTAATACTACCATGATTGATATTTACATTAAGTTCAGGTTGAGTGGTTATAAGAGTTGACTCAGTGTATGGCTCTATGACCTGGGATAGAGTTTGTGGTTCTAGAAACTCATGGTCAGCCCTATTAACCTCTTGGGTTTCCGTAGTAACATGAGATGAAGAGCCAGGGTTAGGAAATTCTACCTGTAATGGAGTTGCATCTTCAGTTCCAGCATGGGTGGATTGATCCACTAGAGGTTGTTGCTCAGGGACTAGCAATTCAAAAGCAGGGAGTTGAATAAACTGGGTCATAAAAGGTGTAATAACCACAGGGACTCTGAGATATTTGAAGGTGGTGTTTAGTCTTTGAAATAATTTGACATGAGTAGTCTGACAAGGTTCAGACATACCAAGACTAAACAACTGTTTGTGTTCATCAGTGAGTACATGGTTGATCATTAAAGTGAGAAAGCGAGGATAAAAACATTTGACATTCCTTTCACTACCATGATCACTCCTGGCCACTAAAACTCCTCTGACCATATGGTTCCAGATGAGTTGGCCAAAATTGATACGAAGATTATTAGCAACTGCAAAACCAATATTCTGAAGAAGAGAAAGAATATTGTGAAAATTGGTTTTGGTGCAGTTGCTGAAGACCTTAGCCAGAGTGTCAAAGAAAATATCCCACTCACTGACTAGATTGCTCTTGGATAACTTTACCAAATCTACCGGAGCTTGATAATTGATGTTTATGAAAAATTTAATTAGGTCCGCTTCAGAAGGTAGATTCACAAAGTTATCTCTGAGAAGATGTAGAGCATCACAAAGGATATCTCTATTGAGTGTATAGTGTGTGTCACCGACAGAGAATGTGAAAGAAGATAAGTCAGTGGACACGATAGCAGTGGAACACAAAATCCTCAAGGGTTCGTGTTTTAAATCAGCATTCAAAGTGACAACATGATTGATGATGGAATGCTCATTTAAAAACCGAATACAAGGCCTAAAACGTTCAACGGAACATTTTAGAGGATCAATATAACCTAAAAAATTGTTTTTGACAATTTCAAAAGCCATATTAGAGAAATAAACAATTAATAAAAACTAATAAGAATTTTAAGGATTTTAAGGATTTTAAGTATCAAAAACAAATAATCCAAACAATTCAAATCAAGATTTATGACAGAAATATGGTTCAGTTAAAATCACAAAAGAAATGCTTGAAAAGATTTAATCAGAAAAAAAAATAGCAGCACTTCTTTTAGAAAAATGATTAAAAGAACCAGAGCAGAAAGAAAGCTAAGTAAAAACTTGAGCTTAGAAAGACTTAGTGAATAATTTACAAAAACTGAGCAGGTATTTATAGATTTTTGGGAAAGACTACCGGGAAGACTATCAGGGATAGTCTTACCGGTAGTCTTTCTGACTTAAAAGACTAAAAACAAAAAGGAAAAAACAAAAACAAAAAACTGATAAATGAAAACTGTTAAAACAATAAATAGAAAACAAAAAAAACTACCGGAAAGACTATGAAGAATAGTCCTACCGGTAGTCTTTCTGGTTTTAAAACTAGAAAGACTATGATTAATAACAGTTTAAATCTAATTAATCAAAGAAAATAAAATAAAAGAAAAGAAAAACAAATGAATAAGTAAATTATATTTCTATTTCAACAATACTATCGGTAAGACTATTGAATAGTCTTTCCGGTAGTCTTTTTGAAATAGAAATTCATAAACCTGTTACAGAATTAAGTAAAAACAAGCAGAAACCTGAAAAATTAGTAGAAAATTAAGGAATGTTAGATCAGAATTCAATGATCGTCAGGAGCTAGACTCAACTGATCAGGATTGCTGACGTCATCAGGATTACATGTTCGTCAGGATCAGAAGGCATATCAGGACTAGGATCAGGATTGATCATCAGGACTGGAAGCTGATCAGGATTCCTACTTCGAGTTATATTTGGAGTCTAGTTAAACATGGAAGTTTATTCTGTCGGTTCCTGGTTTGTAGAATGTAGCTATCAATTATGGATAGGTTTCAATCTTTGTAATTGATTAGGACTTATCATTGATAGAGAAGCTGTGTAGTATATAAACACAGTCTTGGTTTCGATTTATGTATTCGGAAGAGAAGAGAAGCGAATCAAGATAGAAGCTCTCGAGAACATAGAATTTCTTGAGAGAGTTTTTGTAAGCTAGCAGCTCTCAAGAACATCAGAATTTCTTGAGAGAGTTTGTAACAGTTTTATATCAGATTTAATAAAGCTGTTATCTTTCTTTTCATATTTGTGATATATACATTAAGAAGACGATTAACTTATACTATTGTATTCAACCCCCCTTCTACAATAGATTATTACTGGGCAACAATTGGTATCAGAGCAAACTGATTTATTTCTGAATCAGAAACGATCTAAAGATGTCGACAACCAAGTATGAAAGCATGAAGATTCCCATCTTGAAGAAATCAGAATATCCAACATGGAGGGTAAAGATGCTGATGTACCTGGAGGCTATGGATCCTGACTATCTGGACAGGATTCGTGATGGACCATATATTCCTACAAGGATTGTAGAACGAACAGATACTGTACCTGAACATTATGTGGTCAAGGCTAAAAGTGACTGGACTCCAGAAGAAAAAGCTCATGTTCTCAGGGAACCGAAGATAAAGAATATCTTGCACAGTAGTCTTGATGCTGTCATGTCAAATAGAGTGATTGCATGCAAGTCTTCAAAAGAAATTTGGGATACTTTGGAAACTCAGTGCCAGGGATCTGCATCTGTCAAGAAAAACAGAAGGGCTCTTTTGATTCAAGAATATGAACAATTTGATGCAAGACCCGATGAGAGCCTAACTGATCTATATGATAGATTTCTGACACTATTGAACAACTTATCTTTAGTTGACAAGGAATATGAAACTGAAGATTCAAACACCAAGTTTCTAAGAGCTTTACCTGAAGAATGGGACACTCAGACCTCAATCATTAGACATCAGTATGATCTTAACACTGTGTCTCTTGATGAAGTCTATGGGATGCTAAGAACTCATGATCTTGAAGTTCAACAGAGAAAGAACAAGAAAAGCAGCAAGGCAAAATCAATTGCTTTGAAAGCAGAGGCTAAATCAAAAGGAAAAGCTATGGAGGTCTCTAGAAGTAAAACAAGAGTAGCTGAGTCAGATCCTGACGACTCTTCATCAGATACTGATGGCAATCCTGATGCCAATACTGATGATGACTCTTCAGACTCAGATATGGAAGAGATGGTTGCGATGATTGTCAGAAACTTCAGAAGGATGAAGTTCAGGAAGAATAGAAGACAAGGCAACTTTCAGAAAAAGACTTTCAATGCAGACAAAGACAAGTATATCAAAAAGGACAGCAAGGGTAGCAAATTTGACAAGTCAAAGGTTAGATGCTACAAGTGCAATTGAATGGGTCACTTTGCTTCTGAGTGCAAGAAGACAAAGGCACTTATCACATCAAGCAAGGATTGGATGGACTCTTCCTCAGAATCTGATACTGAGGTGGTCAACTATGCTCTAATGGCCAATGCTGATGTAACTGCTGCTCCTGATGATAAGGTAATAAATACTATCTTTGATTTTGATACTGATAATGCTTCTGAGTTAAGACGTTTTCTAAAGTCATTACATATTAGCTTTAGAAGTCAAACTGCTGAGAATACTAGAATCTTATCTGAGATGTCTGAACTTAGAAAAAGGAATGAGATATTAGAAGCTGAATTTTCTCGCATGCAAGAAGTACAAAAAGAATGTGATGATGCTAATAACATGTATTTAGAGATGAAATCCAAATGTACTGCTCTTGAAAAGGAACTTGAAAATGCTAATGAGAAAATCAGAACCTGGACAGACTCTGGTAGGAAATTTCATGAGATTAATACCTCTAAGAATTGGAAAGAGTGTCTAGGATATAAGTCAGATGAGGATAAGAAATTGAAAGAGAAAATTGTCATTGATGAGACAGTCAGTCCAAAGACCTATAGACATGTTATAGATGCAACCAAATCTAAGATTACTCCTGTTAATTTTGTTTTTGGTAAGGATTCCAATTCTACTTTTGAAAAGGGATCTACTTCTACTCAAGGAATTAAAATCATAAAGTCTAAACCTGTCTTGAATAAAGTCATTAAGAATGTAGGTCTTTTGTCTCAGAAACAGCTTAAGGATTAAATCTGTGAGGTGACAGATAAGAAAAAGGAATCTACTGTTAAGAGAAACAGGAATGGTAAAGTTGGGATCAACAAAGAGAATGGTTACAAATATATCCCAAATGCACCTAGAAAGTGTTGTTTTAACTGTGGTAACTCTAATCATCTTGCTATTGATTGTAAGAAGAGTAAGAAGAAGATTACTGATATTCCTAAGTCTGATGTTAGGAATAGATCAGTATTTTATAAACCACAGAAGTCCTGTTTTCATTGTGGTAGTTTATGGCATTCTATTTATACTTGTAAAGATTATCATGATTTGTACTATAACTTCTATGATCCATTGCCTAAGTTAAATAGGAGTACAAAATCTGATAGAGTTAATAATACCATTTTGAAGCATGCTTTTGTTAATACTGATACTGACAAAGCAAATCCTGATGGAGTAAATCCTGTCAGGACTGCTATGGTCAGAAAGTCTTCTGCTGTGAAAATTAATAAATTGCATGAAAAAGGAACCCAACATGTATGGGTTCCTAAGTGTTCTAACTAGTGTGTTTCTATTCTGATGCAGGGTAAAAAAGAAAAACGTGTTAGTCATGGATAGTGGATGTTCTTACACATGATTGGAAACAAAGCCCTGTTATCAGAATATCAGGAAAAAGCTGGCCCAACTGTGTCTTATGGAGATGGCAACATTGGACAAACCTTGGGATATGGCAATATAATCATTGGAAATGTCATCATTGAAAAAGTAGCTCTAGTGAAGGGACTGAAACACAACTTGTTGAGTATTAGTCAAATCACTGACAGAGGTTATCATGTCAACTTCTATTCCACACATTGTGAAGTAGTCAGTAAAGAAACAGGAAAGATAGCACTGACTGGCTACAGGCATGGTAATATATATGAAGCCAACATTCAATCAAATACTGATGTCTCCCCTACCTGTCTGATCAGTAAAGCGTCAGTAGATGAAAGTTGGAATTGGCACAAGAAGCTTTCTCATCTCAACTTCAGCAACATCAATGAGTTGGTTAAGAAAGATTTAGTGAGAGGATTACCAAAAGTGTTATATACTCCTGATGGACTCTATGATGCATGTCAGAAAGCAAAACAACGAAGGACATCATTCCAGAGTAAATCAGAATCCTCTATTGGAGAACCATATCACATGCTACATCTTGATCTATTTGGTCCAGTCAACATCATGACCATCAGTAAGAAAAGGTACACTCTTGTAATTGTTGATGAATATTCTAGATTCACCTGGGTGTATTTTCTGCACAGAAAAGATGAGACTCCTGAAGTTCTGTTGGATCATGTAAGAATGATTGAGACAACCACAAAGTACAAAGTCAAGATACTGAGAAGTGATAATGGTACTGAATTTAAGAATTCAAAGATGGAAGAGTTCTGCAAATTCAAAGGAATCATTCAACAATTCTCTGCTCCTGGCACACCTCAGCAAAATGGAGTAGTTGAAAGGAAAAATAGAACTCTTATTGAAGCTGGCAGAACTATGTTGGAAGAAGCTAAGTTACCTACATTTTTCTGGTCAGAAGCAGTCAACACAGCTTGCTATACACAGAATCTCACTTTGATAAACAGAAGAAACCTAGTCTGAAGCATCTGCATGTGTTTGGCTGTAAATGTTTTGTTCTCAGAACTCATCCTGAACAGCTAGGGAAATTTGAAACAAAGGCTGATGAAGGAATTTTCATAGGCTATCCTGCATCAAGAGCCTTCAGAGTTTTTAATTTGAGAACAAGGACTGTCATGGAGTCAATACATGTATCTTTTGATGACAAGGAGATAACTGGAATCATTGAAGACTCTCATGATAGATTGATTTTTGAAAATGAAGTTTCCAAAGAACCTGAAGAAAGTGAATCAGATCCTGTCAATACATCAGATCCTGATGGGTCACCAAATCCTGATGACACACCAGATACTGATGGTGCTAATACTGATGATGCATCCAATAGTGATACTTCTAGTAGTGCAAATGTTGAGGGGGAGCAACATCAATCTACTACAAGTTCTGAGTCAACTCAATCATCAAGACAGATTTCTTCAGATACTGATTCAAGTGATGATCCTGATAACCATTCAGGAGGAAATATCATTAATTCAGGGGAAGCTTCAAGACAAGCAAGTTCTTCAAATCAAGATAACACCAATCCAGGGGGAGCATCTACTTCAAGGAACAATTTGACACCAGCAAGGAAATGGACAAAAGATCATACTCCTGATTTGATCATTGGAGATCCTAATGCAGGTGTTCAAACAAGAAGTGCAACTCAGAATGAATGTCTATACAATAACTTTCTATCCAAGGAGGAGCCAAAGAAAGTTGAAGATGCACTTAAAGATGCTGATTGGGTTACTACAATGCAAGAAGAACTGAATGAATTTGAAAGAAATGAAGTCTGGAAACTGGTACCAAGACCAAAGAATAGATCAATTGTTGGTACAAAGTGGATTTTCAAGAACAAGACTGATTCTGATGGAGTGATAATCAGAAACAAAGCTAGACTAGTTGCAAAGGGGTATTCTCAACAAGAGGGAATTGACTATGATGAAACTTTTGCTCCTGTTGCAAGATTAGAAGCCATCAGGATATTTCTTGCTTATGCAGCTCATAAGAAATTCAAGGTTTTCCAGATGGATGTAAAAAGTGCTTTCTTAAATGGAGAACTGGAGGAAGAAGTCTATGTTGAGCAACCTCCTGGTTTCATTGATCCTAAATATCCAGATCATGTCTACAGATTGGATAAGGCACTTTATGGACTAAAGCAAGCTCCTAGAGCATGGTATGAAACCTAAGCTCTATTCTTACTGGAAAGTGGATTCAAAAGAGGTGCTATTGATAAAACTCTATTTTATTTGAATCATGGTAGGGACTTGTTGTTAGTTCAGATTTATGTTGATGATATCATTTTTGGGTCAACAAACAATAAGCTGTGTGAAAAGTTTTATAAGCTTATGCAGTCAAGATATCAAATGAGCATGATGGGAGAAATGAGTTACTTTCTTGGTCTTCAAGTTAAACAGACTGATGAAGGGATTTTTATCAATCAGTCTAAATATACAAGGAATTTATTGACAAGGTTTAACATGCAAGATAGTTCTCCTGCCACAACTCCCATAGCTACAGCTACCAAACTTGATCCTGATCAAGGTGCTGAGGTAGATGTAACTCACTACAGAGGAATGATTGGCTCTTTATTGTATCTCACTGCAAGTAGACCAGATATCATGTTTGCAACCTGTCTATGTGCAAGATTTCAAGCAAAACCTAGAGAACCCCATCTGATTGCAGTCAAAAGAATTTTCAGATATCTCAAAGGAACTCCTACACTTGGCCTTTGGTATACAAGGGAATCAGATTTTGGGTTGTGTGGTTATTCAGATGCTGATTTTGCAGGATGCAAAATAGACAGGAAAAGTACTTCAGGAAGCTGTCAGTTTTTGGGTGGAAGATTAGTTTCATGGTTCAGTAAAAAGCAAAAATCTATTTCCACTTCAACTGCAGAAGCTGAGTACATTGCTGCAGGAAGTTGTTGTGCTCAGATAATATGGATGAAAAATCAGTGGTTAGATTATGGCCTGTCATACTCAAAAATCCCTATTTATTGTGATAACCAAAGTGCTATTGCAATGACAGGAAATCCAGTTCAACATTCTCTTACTAAACACATCAGTATTCGATATCACTTCATAAGAGAACAATTTCTGGAAGGAACAATTGAACTTCACTTTGTTCCTACTGATCAACAACTAGCTGATATATTCACCAAGCCACTACCTGAAGCTACTTTCAATAAATTGGTGAATGAACTTGGAATGATGAACTTTGAGAATTTCTGAGGAAAGCTACAGAGAGGAAATCCTGTTAACTGTCAAATCCTGATGGTTATTCAGAAAGGTATGTTTTCTTTGATCAAATCCTGATAGGATGCAATCCTGACAAGAAGTCAACTGGTCAATCCCGATGTTCAGGTCAGTATTTCATTGCTTAATTTGTGCCTAATTTTTTGTCCGTATCTGCTAATGGACGATTGAGTTTTAGTAGGACAACTGTATGCGCGCGTGTGTTGCACTGATATAGATATACATATTCATACACATAAAAAGCGGTGCAGTTTTATTTAATGACACACGTAATCTGTCCACTAATTATTTATGCACAAATCATATTTTGCCACCTGTTATTGAGAGTAATATTTTGTTTTAACAAAATCCTTTTCATTGTTCTACATCTTTCATTACTCTCTCATCATCAGTTTTTCGTTTTCTATCTCTCTCTGTGCTTTCATACCCTAATTGCTTCAAATCTCAATTCTCGAGTTTTCAAAAGCATTACAATGGCGTCTTCATCATTCATGAACAAACAAACAGTAATTCGTGATATTACTTTTGCCACTAATAACTTTGTAGCCATACTAGACCATCAAGAATTGCCTACTGAGTTCCATATAATTCAAGATTTTCTTACTTCAAGCCCATTGAAGTATGCCTTAACAGAGCCTGCAAGTGCTTCTTTTAAGTCTGTAATGCAGGTTTGGAACACAGTTGTTTTTGGTCAAAGTTCTACAGGAACCATTCTGATGCAGTTCGAATCAAATGGAGTAACTCATCATGTCACTCCTGCTGTTATTGAAGAGGCGTTGCATTTGCCTATTATGGGTGATAAAGTTCCTAGTGTGATTTCAGACTCTGCTCTATTTGAGTTTGTCAAGAAACTGGGCTACAATGGTGAAGTAAAGAGATATGGCAACCTTTTTAGGACAAAGCTTAAGAAGGAATGGAATTTCTTCTTTGATACAATCAGCCGTTGTTTCCTGAACAAGACATCAAATTTTGATGCTCTCATCAGGATCTCTCAAAATTGGGTACTCTCTTATCAATTCTACAGTGTTTGATTATGGGTCTTTTATTTTAAAAGCCTTAAGTGATAGGAAATCAGATAAGTTGGGTTCTGTCTGTTTTCTTAGATTTTTACAGTTGATATTTAATCACTTATGTCCTAATGTTGTTTTTGAGAATGATGTAGTTCTACCAATTTGTAGAATCACTGAGAATAATATTAAGTCCTTAGTCAACAGTGATAAGGCAAATGGTTTCATAGGAAATGCTTTTATTCCTGATAAAGTTAGGTTTTTCTTACATAGGAAAATGCCTACTCGTTATGGTTTAATCTCTAATGCTATGGGGCAAGGCTCAACCCACCTTGTTCCTAACACAAGCATTCATCCTAAACAGTCTAAACAGTCAACTGCCACCTCTATTGTCTCTCAAAAGACTTTAGTTGTAAAAGCAAAGAAGTCAGCTCGAACTGATGTGTCAGGAAGGCAATCAGGTTCAAAGGACTTTTCCTCTACACCACTCACTAAAAAGAAGTTACAAGGGGGTGTACAAGGGGTCCTGGTCAAGAAAGCTGCAAAGGGAGGTGAGGTTGTTTCTGTAAAAAGAAAGTTAGTTCTCAGGGATGAGACTGACTCAGAGGATGATTTACCTATATCCTCTGTGCTGAAAGTGAGAAAGGAAGTTGCTGATACTGCTACTGTAGCTGTGGTTCCATTGTCTACACCACAGAAGAAAAGGAAGTTATCAAAGAGCAGGTATCATATTCCTTTAGAAAAGAAGCAGGATACTGATGTACATGACACTTCTATTCTGAATGAGCAATCAGTTTCTACTGCTCAAGAAAATCCTGATGTTAGTACTCCTGATGCTGCACCAAGTCAAGTGGTTAATATTTCAGACTCTCCAGCACAGGACTTTCCAACAAAAAGACATGTTGATATTTCATGGGAGAAGTATGGTGCTGCTGCTTCCAATCTTGGGATCAAACATCCAATGGAAAAGCTAAGGAAGGCAGAAGAGTTAGTCTATCAAAGACAGAAGAAACTGAAAGGATCAAGCCCACAAGAACCTGAACCTCAAAGTGGTTCAGCAGCTCTTTCTGATGATCCAGCCACACAAGAACCACTCAATCAAAGTTTGGGTGAAGGCTTAGCTAGTGGAATGGTCACACAAGAACCATTTTCTCAAAGGGAGAATGAAGACATCAACATTCCAGCTACACAAGAACCATCTTCTCAAAGTGAAGATGCAGGCCAAGCTACAGTTTCTGAGAAATTTCCTGACAATGCTCAAGGGATTTCTGGTGCAGATGAAGTTCGAAGATTGGTCAAGGACACTGTCTATGAGGGAAGCACACAAGAACCTTTGACTCAAAGTGTTGAAGAAGCTTCTGAACCTCAAGCTCCACAAGAACCATTGGTAGAAAATACTGATGCAAGCATATCAAATCCTGACGGTGTTCATCCTGACGCTAGTGGTGCTCCTGATGTTGAACCTATTTTGATACATCCACTTCTCTCAAGACCAATGGATCATCCTATCACAGATTCACAGGATAAAATGAAAGGTATAGTTCTTCCTGATCCTGATGATACTCATAGTACTGATGATGATGACTCTGGTGATAGTGATGATGATGAGAATCGAAAAGAGAAGGAACAGCTTGCTACAGCACTCAAAATTAGTCTTGGAACTAATTTTGGTTCATCAAGTACATATATGGCTGGCAAAGCTTTCACTGGGAAAGATCAGAGACAAGATTTTTCTATTCCTTCCTTTGATCCTGCTGAGGCATTTAGACAGAATGAATGGAACAATTCATGGCACAATTCTGATGAATCTATCAGTTTTTCTTCTTCTATTGGACATGCCTATAAAGTAGTGAAATCTATAGAGAATCAAGACTTGAAGAATCACCTGAAGGCTACAACTCTGTTATCCAAGAGCCTGAAAAGTGAGATTGATTCTATCAAGAGTTCAACTGACAAAGTGAGGACTGATATCTTTAATAATTTTACAAAGGTGCCTAATGCTTTTCAGCTAAGGGTAGTAGAATCCCAAGTGAAATATGTTGTTTCAGAACAAACCTCAATCAACCGAAGAATTGATTCTCTGGATACTAAGGTAACTGACATTCAAGCCTCTCTTTCCTTAATTTTGAATTTATTGTCAAATCCTGATGTCAAAAAGGGGGAGAAGGTTAGTCGGACAAAATGCACACCTGATCTAGTATTAAGGATTAATGATGATGATACTGGAGATGATGGTAGTGACAAAGTGATACAAGGAGAAACCTCTGATGTTGTTGTTATGAAGTCTACAATTCAAACTTCACAAAGTCAAACAACGCAGTCAACTCATGTTTCTGATTCTGGAGTTAAAACAGTAAGAACAATGATGCAATCTCAGATCCTGACGGAAGAACAAATCCTGACACCTGGTCAGGGACATATTCTTGCTACAATTCCTGAAGGAGATGAAGATGTGATTATTGATAATCCTGAAGATGCATCAAATTTATTCCAGAAGTTTTCTACAAAAGATGGCAGAATTGTTACTCTATATCACACTGATAAAAGAGTTCAACAATTATATGCTAGAAAAGCACTCTCTACAGCAAGTGAAGAATATCCAGATCTCTCACATGAAGAATTTTTGAGACTACAAAGAGAGACAATGGAAAGCTATACTGCTTCTACTAGAGGTAGAGGAGGAAGAGGTAGGAGAGGTGCTAGAAGAAGTAGAAGAGGTTCTTCAAATCAAACAGTACCTAGACAGACAAGGTCTATAGGGTTAAGAATTGAAGAAATTCCTGAACCTATTCAAACTCTAGTAGTTCCTGACAGATCTACTTTTGGTGATGATGGAAATATTGAAGAAGAACCTGAATTGAGAAGAAAATCAAGAAAATCCACTCTCTGCAATACAAATCAAATTGAAGAATCTAATCCTGATGTTGTTCCTGATAATATTCAAGATCCTGATGATTCTGAAATTCTGCAAGAGATTGACTTGATAATTTTATCTACTGTGGTTGATTCTCACAACAAGGAAGTAGATGAAGAAGAAGAAGCCAGAAGAAGTGAAATTACAAGATCAACAAATAGAGATTTCAATCTCTATGTACAAAGGCTTAAACTCTCAAACAGAAGAGTGTGGAGGAACCCTAGCAGACAAGAATCTTCACTGAAAAGAAGTTATGCATTTGAAAAGGAAAAGGATAAGAAGTGGAAACATATTAGCACATTAAGTTGTGATACACTTATCAATTTTCAGTCTGGAGGAATTATTACAAGCGCTTCAAGTGTTGTTGATTTATCTGAGATGGTTAGATCAAAAGCACTCTGGTTAAAGATGTTTTCAAATCTGAAGCAATTGTCAAGCAATTCAAGAGGAGGTATTGGACACAGAGATGGTGAATATCTGAATATGTCATATGTTGATCCTTACTCCTTGACTGAAATTGGAGGTACTTTAACTTCTGAAAACCTGAACAATTTACTAGCTGTTGATATAGTTATAGATTGTCATGATGGTTTTGACAAGAAAGAAAAGCTTCTGTACTTCATGAAAGATGGTAGTGTGAAGATCCTATCTATTCAAGATCTGCTGATAAAAACTACACAGGAACTGAAATATTTTCATTATCTTTTGAGATCGAAGAATCAAATATGCAAAGAATGGAGTGACATGATTTTGTCAACAATAAGAAGAAGACTGGATGGAAACAGTAATTTCAATGGTAATTACATTCCCATGTACCTAAATCAAAGAGGTCAGGATGTGGAAATGCAAAGGGGTACTGCTGTTAAAGAAGTAAATTTTGGCATGAATCATCTTATTCTCAATCCTGATGGGAAGGAAATTGCTTATCTTTTGCTTGAAGATCATAGTCTTCAGAGAAACTCCATATTGAATCTCAGAGCAGCTATCTACCAGATTAATGAGGAAGATGAAGAACTCAGAACTCTTAAGGAAAGACTGATTCAAATTCTTGAAGAAAAAGAAGAAAATCTATTATCCAACTTCTTGAAGATGAATTTGTTCTATCAAAGAATCTAAACAGATAAGTTGTTGCTGCAGATTTTGTACATTTTGTATATATGTTTTTGACATCATTGAATATTTGGAATCTATACTTTATTTCACAAAGTATGAGATTGGGGGAGATTGTTAGATCAGAATTCAATGATCGTCAGGAGCTAGACTCAACTGATCAGGATTGTTGACGTCATCAGGATTACATGGTCGTCAGGATCAGAAGGCATATCAGGACTGGGATCAGGATTGATCATCAGGACTGGAAGCTGATCAGGATTCCTACTTCGAGTTATATTTGGAGTCTAGTTAAACATGGATGTTTATTCTGTCGGTTCCTGGTTTGTAGAATGTAGCTATCAATTATGGATAGGTTTCAATCTTTGTAATTGATTAGGACTTATCATTGATAGAGAAGCTGTGTAGTATATAAACACAGTCTTGGTTTCGATTTATGTATTCGGAAGAGAAGATAAGCGAATCAAGATAGAAGCTCTCGAGAACATAGAATTTCTTGAGAGAGTTTTTGTAAGCTAGCAGCTCTCAAGAACATCAGAATTTCTTGAGAGAGTTTGTAACAGTTTTATATCAGATTTAATAAAGCTGTTATCTTTCTTTTCATATTTGTGATATATACATTAAGAAGTCGATTATCTTATACTATTGTATTCAACCCCCCTTCTACAATAGATTATTACTGGGCAACAAGGAAAAATCAGAAAAATGCAAGGAAAAATATATAAATAGTTTGAACAATTATTTAAATATTTCTAAATTCATAAATTTGCAGTAAAAATAAATTTCTCAATAGAAAAATCTGAGAAAAATATTTTTAGAGCAAATAAATTATTTAAAAATACTTAACCGATAAACTTTAACAAACTAAATAGCAGCATGACATTTAAGATTAGTAAATACACATCAACTAAGAAAAGGTTTCGATAAACTAAAATAGAAGTGAATTTCAGAAAATGTACAACACATAGCACTTGTATTCTAACCAAGAAAAAACATTAAACAATTATTAGTACTAATCACTAAAGCTATTTAACATACCCAATTTACCAACTAACCTGGTAAAAGTGGATTCATCATGAGACTTAGTGAAAATATCTGTTGTTTGTTCCTCTGTGGGTACAAAATGTAACTCCACAGTACCATTCATGACATGTTCTCTGATAAAATGATACCTGATGTCAATGTGCTTGGTTCTCGAGTGCTGAACAGGGTTGTTGGAGATTGCTATGGCACTTGTATTATCACATAAAATAGGAATTTTGTTTAATACAAAGCCATAGTCCTTCAATTGATTCCTTATCCATAAGATCTGAGCACAGCAGCTTCCAGCAGCAATATATTCAGCTTCTGCTGTTGAATTTGAAACTGTCTGATGTTTCTTGCTATACCAGGAAATCAATCTACCTCCTAGGAATTGACAACTCCCAGAGGTACTCTTTCTATCCACAACACTACCTGCATAATCAAAATCTGTATATCCAACAAGATTAAAACCAGAATCTTTAGGGTACAAAATACCTAAATTAGGTGTACCCTTAAGATATCTCAAGATTCTTTTAACAGCAACGAGATGTAAATCTCTAGGATCCGCTTGGAACCTTGCACATAAGCATGTACCATGCATAATATCAGGTCTACTTGCAGTAAGATAGAGTAATGAGCCAATCATACCTCTGTAGCTTGTAATATCTACCTTGATAGAATTGTCACAAGCTCCAAGTTTGACAGTTGTAGATGATGGAGTCCTTGCTGATGCTGAATCCTCCATGTGATATTTCTTGAGGAGTTCTTTAAGATACTTGGATTGACAAATAAATATACCATCTGACCTTTGATTTACTTGTAATCCAAGAAAGAACTTCAGCTCACCCATCAAACTCATCTCAAACTTACTCTGCATTAGCTTAGCAAATCTCTTACAAAGATCATCATTAGTAAACCCAAATATGATGTCATCCACATAGACTTGGACTAAAATCATATCATTTTTGTGTTTCTTAGAAAAAAGAGTTTTGTCTATGATACCTCTTACAAAACCATTTTCTAAAAGAAAACCAGAGAGAGTGTCATACCATTTTCTTGGGGCTTGTTTGAGACCATAGATAGCCTTGAACAGAAAGTACACAAAGTCCAGCAACTCCTGATTTTCAAAGCCAGGGGGTTGTTCCACATACACTTCTTCATCCAGCTCACCATTCAGGAATGCACTCTTAAAATCCATTTGATCGACTTTAAAGTTGGAGTAAGCTGCAAATGCTAAGAACATCCTGATGGCCTCAAGCCTAGCCACTGGTGCATAGGTTTCACAATAATCAATGCCTTCAGCTTGTGAATACCCTTGAGCAACCAGTCTTGCTTTGTTCCTTGTTACTATGACATCCTCATCTAGCTTGTTCCTGAATACCCATCGTGTACCAACTACTTTCCTGTTCTTTGGTCTGGGTACCAACTTCCAGACTTGCTGGTGTTCAAATTGATTGAGTTCATCTTGCATAGCAATCACCCAATCAGGATCACTCAGTGCTTCCTCGGTCTTCTTTGGTTCCATCTCAGACAGGAACCCTGAATAATGACATTCATTCTGAGTAGCACTCCTAGTTCTAACTCCAACACCTGGATCACCAATGATCAGCTCGAAAGGATGAGCTCTATTCCACACAATCTGTCTTGGAAGATTTGATCTTGATGATTCGCCTTGAAATTCATTTTGGTGTTGTGAATGACTAGTTGACCCTTCATTTCCTCCCCCTGAGTTGTTGCTTGATTGCCTTGATGATTCTTCTCCAGTGTTGGTGGCATCTCCATTATTATCAATGTTTCCACCACCAGCACCATGATCATTATCATCATTATTATTTTCATTACCAGTAATAACCTCAGGTGGAGCTTCATCATCTGATTCTGAGTCTGGCAAGTTATCAAACTTCAGTTCTTCAGATGAATCTTCAGTTTGGATACTAGGGAGTTTAGTGTCATCAAATGTAACATTGACACTTTCCTTCACTTGGTGACTATCAATCAAGTACACCCTGTAAGATCTTCTGGAATAACCAACAAAAATAGCTTCTTGTGCCTTGGCCTCAAACTTGCCACGTTTAACATTTTCCTCCTTAAGCACAAAGCATTTAGCACCAAATACATGAAAGTATTTGAGAGTTGGTTTCTTGTTGTTCATGATCTCATAAGGAGTCTTCATTAAGTCCTTGTTGATTAAAGTTCGATTCTGAGTATAACAAGCAATATTCACAGCTTCAGCCCAAAAGTACATTTGAAATCTTGATTCACTTAACATAGTTTTTGTAACACCCCCAGACCCGGGGTCAGGAATCTGGGTTGTCACGCTACATAAATTATATAATACCTGCATTACTTACAACATTCTAATAATATAACTCCAAAAGACCCCAATCACTTACGCGCACACACACAAGTTATAGCCTTGGAAATGAGCAACAATAAGTAACATTTGTTATTACAAATCAAATGTACTATCCAGGATCTCATCTATCATTTACAACCTCTACCTGAAGTTAAAATAATAGACCTCACAATTCTATACAAGGTTTAATAATACAAACCTATTCGAAAACAATTCTTACTAACTCAGCCTACAGCTGTTTTGCTAAATCCGACAATATCCATCTTGCTGAACTAACTCAAGGGTGGTCTCTCCATTCCCTTGCTCTCGTAACACGAAGTGAATCGGCAATGTTTTCTTCATGTTGTAAGATTTAATAAAGCAAGAATGAGCTAATAGTGCTCAGCAAGAAATCTATCCCAGTTTAAATCTTTAAACCTTTTAGGAAGATAATCCATATGGGATCCATGTTTAAAACTACTAGGGTTTATCCCCAAAATAGTATATCGTTCAAAATACCGTATGATTTATAATCATACTCAAATACTTTTCGTAAATCCTTTTAGGGATCCTTGGTATCAAGATGATAAACCAAGTCTCAAAACATCTCTTTTTAAAATAGATATTAATAATGGAATCAAGGCTTAAACCCATCCATTGATTCAAAATACTATACAATTCAATATACTATATATCATAAATGACTTCTCAACATATATACATGCATATCTATTTAGATATCTCATACTGTTCAAAATACTGTAAAATATCAGTAATGAACACCTTTTTGAAGCTGTTGGGTTGTGATATATAAAAGAAGCAAGAATGAGCACTATAGCTCGACAATAACATATAACAACATAATCATATATGTGGGCTGATATCATAGCTGAAAGCTTTTAAAACCTCATTCGTATAGAGAATGATATATTGGATACTCTTTTCGTCAGAACATGCAATGTAGTTCAAATACTATACACGGAACATCATTGTTCAATTTCTGTCACATTATCGGTAACTCAGCACCTAGGCTTTCGTTACAATGTGCAGCACAATTCCAAGTGGAAGAAGGGGATATACTGGAATACACGATACACGGTGATCAGCCGTTATATCGCAACTTAACTTTTCTACTAGTAGAAGGACGACTTCCTATTCGGTTATCACCCTGGCCGCATTTGGGCCCTTCATGCTATATTGGCACCTATTTTATTGCCGAACATGGAGTCATACTATACTGGCACCTATTTCATTGCCGAGCATGACTTCGTACTATACTGGCACCTGTTTCATTGCCGAGCACGAGTTAATTCCAGTCCCTAGATGAAAATCAACGTCACAGGAAATGGAAGTTAATCCTGTTTTCCCCAAGTACAATTATTTGTCAAAAACTTTGTAACCGTTCAGAATTCCTTACTCCAGAGTAATTGAAAGGAGTAAGTCAAAGTGTGGGTTGACATTAGTCAACGAAACTACCGATGATTACTACGTATTTTGAAATCATGACCAGGGAGTTTATTGAAATTTCAGAGTTTAGCAAGTTTGAAATACTTTACTTGAATGGGGGAGCCGTCCCCAGTTATAGTTATTCTAGAGGAACAGTGGAAGTAAAACTCTGTCCTCGACTTCTTGAACTAGATTCCCAAATTTTCGATGAGTTAGAAAACACTATTCGCATTTAATTACCTTTAAATATCTTAAGAATATAGTTGGGAATCTCTATTTTAATACCTTTTCTGAAAATAAGAATTTATATTTTGTGTAAATAATAGAACCTTTAATCATATAATAAGGTTCTATGATTTTTAAATCATATTTGGAATATTTAATAAATACCCAAATAATAATATTAAATTATTATTCAATATAAAACCACTTAAGTGAATATTCAAAATAATATTCACTTAATTAAATAATATTCAAATAATATTTATTATAATAATATTTAAATATCCCATAATATTGGAATATTTAATAAATCTTTAAAATATAACTGTCCCTGGAACCTTCCAGCTTCTGACAGTAGGATCAAAACAAAATAATACTTTAACTCCCGGTCTAAGTTTTAAAACTATCGTACAAGTACTCTATACTTAGAGTCTTTATAAAACCTCGGTTTATATCTAATGTAATCATAGCATATAAACCATCCATCTTACGAAAGCTTTTAACCAAAAGCGTACATCAATACATAGTCCTTTTAACGATTTAAAACAGTATATATCACAACAGCATCTTATATCAGATGTAGGGTTGGAAAATTTGCATGCATCTATCATATGCATACATCACATCTCATCATTTTTAATACCATCACATCTATATTCGATGTGAGGTTTGAAAGCATGCATAATATTGTATACATATATTACATTTGAAAGCATGCATCTATCATATGCATATTATCATAATATTGTATTGCATGGGATGAGAAAACTTGCCTCGGGTCCTTGGTTGTTACGGTTTCGAGAACTTGCCGGGAAATCTATAAACAAAGAAATACCCGATCAGTCCCCTGGCTTAATCATTTAAAGTGCATTTAACTTAAGCACTAACGTTCTATTAACGAACATCCATTGCCTCGCTCTTGGTCATCTATAACCTCATGACGTTCCGTAACTCTTAAGTCACAAGTTTGGGTGAAAATCCATTCACAAATCCCAAGTACTTTTCCTTTACCATTTCCTTGTTTTAAACCATCCCCTTAAGGGTATTTCACTCGCGCAACCTTTGTTCTCGCATTTTTCTAAAATCACAAACTTATCGTTTTGACACGAAACCTTCTAGGTTCCTTTCTAGACTATACATACTAGTATTCAATTTAATATCTCAATCCAATTCCAATTTTAAAGGGCTTGATCCCTATCTCAAAGTTCATACAATGAACTATCTAGTTACGCGAAACCGCTTTCACTAAAACGGACGTTTCTCTTAAACCGTAAATCGAAACGACACGATTCTTTCACTAAAACAATATAGGAAACAGATCCTACATGCTCATGGTCATAAACGTCAAGTTTATGCCCTGTAATGCAATCATGGTTTCTGTCTAAACTACCTAAGTAAAATCCGACATGGTAACGGCGCTTACGCGTACTTCCCGTGTTTTTAAACACTCAATCCAACTACAAATCAACCATCAACCAACCACCAATCAAACCTCAAACTAATACTACCATTTTCTGTCCAAACAAGGTCACACCTTAGTTCATAAGTTTATCCACAAATCAACCATCAAACATGCTTAAAATCATGCATACATGCTTTATTACTACATAGTTCTTAACTAATCACTTATAACTACTAAATCAAGACATAATCTTAAAAAGAAAGAAGTTTTATACCTTCTTTGGAACTTAACAAAGGCTATATATGGATGATATATCCTTCCTTTCTCCTTAACTATGCTAATCAAGCCTAAAAACATCAAAACAAAACAAGATCTTATGAGTTTACTATTCACATCACTATTCATCATCAACCTTAATCCATTTTTGACCAAGATATCATCCATGGATGAGGCTAAGATTAGAGATCTACCTTGGATATTGGAAGAGGGTGATTTAGAGCCCAAGAACATGATTTATGGTTGAGTGGAAGTTGAATAAAAATTTTTAAGGAATGGAGGAATGAAAATAGCCGAATGGTTCTTGTTCTGCAAGATGCATCTTCTTTTGTTTTGTTTTGTTTTCTTTTCCTTTCTTTTCTTTTGGCAAAATATCTTTAATTTGGATGCATCTTATTTGTGCGGTGTAGGTTGAGTTTTGTCATCAATGACAAGGCTCTTTTTGAACTTGTGGTGGTGGTGAAAGTGGTGACAAGGTGGTGATTCACCACTTGGTCATCATCTTGTCATCCTCTTGCATCATGCTTATGTCATCATTTGCATCCTCAATCCTCTTATATATTGCACTTGATGATCTTATATAATACTCCTCCTTTGGTTAGGGTTTAATCTATAATTTGTTACGCTTTTGTTTCGCGATAGTTTCAAGTGGTTTTAAAAACGTTTCTCTGTACCAAAGCTAGGGGATACTTCCTTTATCTTTCCATTGTCTTGGTTTAATACATGGTTCTAGATTTCTCACCTTGGTTTAAGATATGATCATGGATTTCTCCTCCTACACACTTTCTCAAAACGATCAAATCAATTCACCCTTGATTGTCCGATGAATAGTGATCAAAATTTAAAGTTGGAATCTCCTGATTCTGATCGCGTTTACATTCTTTTATTCTTCCTATATGTAATATCCCAAATTTTTGTAATAATTAAAACTTTGATGAATAGTAAAATTTCCACTGATGAATAGTAATTTTGTTGATGAAAAGTTTTTCAGACCACACTATGTAGACGACATGGAATGAATGTTTCGAGGTGATATTATTGATGTATAGGAAGAATAAAAGAATGTAAACGCGATCAGAATCAGAAGATTCCCATCCGAGTTTTAAATCACTATTCACTGGACAGTTAAGGATGTATTGATTTGATCATTTTAAGAAAGTATGTGGAATGAGAAATACATGATCATATCTTAAACCAAGGTGAGAAACCTAATATTATATATTAAACAAAGGTAATGGAAGGATAAAGGAAGTACCCTAGCTTTGGTACAGAGAAACGTCTTTAGAACCACTTGAAACTATCGCGAAACAAAAGCGTAATAAATTATGGATTAAACCCTAACCAAAGGAGGAGTATTATATGAGATCATCAAGTGCAATATATAAAAGGATTGAGGATGCAAAGGATGACATAAGTATGATGCAAGGGAATGACATAAGCATGCCAAAGTGATGACAAGGTGATGAATCACCACCTTGTCACCACTTTCACCACCACCACAAGTTCAAAATAAGCCTTGTCATTGATGACCAAACTAGTTATTAGCCACACAAATCAATTACAAAGTGTTAAGTTAATTAGACAAAAACAAAAGGAAAGGAAAATCAAAAAGAAAACAAATCAAAAAGAGAAGCACTTTGAAGAAGAACCATTCGACCCTTCTTCATTCTTCAAAACCTTAAGAAAATTTCTCCAACTTCCACTCAACCATAAATCTTGATTTGGGCTCTAAATCACCCTCTTCCAATATCCAAGGTAGATATCTAATCTTAGCCTCATCCATGGATCATAGCTTGGTCAAAAATGGATTCAAAGTTGATGATGAATAGTGATATGAATAGTAAACTCATAAGATCTTGATTTGTTTTGGTGTTTTTAGGTTTGATTAGCTTAGTTAAGGAGCAAGGAAGGAGATATCATCCATATATAGTCTTTGTTAAGCTCCAAGGAAGGTATAAAACTTCTTTCTTTTTAAGATTATGCTTGATCTAGTAGTTAGAAGTGATTGAATGAGAACTATGTTAGAATAAAGCATGTATGCATGATTTTAAGCATGTTTAATGGTTGATTTGTGGATAAACTTATGAATAAGAGTATGACCATGTTTGGACAGAAAAATGGTAGTATTATCTTGAGTTTGATTGGTGGTTGGTTGATGGTTGAATTGTAGTTGGATTGAGTGTTTAAAAACACGGGAAGTACGCGTAAGCGCCGTTACCATGTCGGATTTTACTTAGGTAGTTTAGACAGAAACCATGGTTGCAAAAAAGGGCATAAACTTGAAGTTTCTGCCCATGAGCATGTAGGCTCTGTTTCCTAGATTGTTTTAGCGAAAGAATCGTGTCGTTTCGATTTACGGTTTAGGAGAAACGCCCGTTTTAGTGAAAGCGGTTTCGCGTAACTAGATAGTTCATTGTATGAATTTTGAGATAGGGATCAAGCCCTTTAAAATTGGAATTGGATTGAGATATTAAAATGGATACTAGTATGTATAATTAGGAAATGAAACCTAGAAGGGTTCGAGTTAAAAATATGAGTTGGTGATTTTATAAAAATACGCGAACGAAGGTTGCGCGAGTGAAATACCCTTAAGGGGATAGTTTAAAACAAGGAAATGGTAAAGTAAAAGAACTTGGGATTTGTGAATGGTTTTCACCCAAGCTTTTGACTTAGAAGTTTACGGAATTTTATGAGGTTATAGATGACCAAGAGCGAGACGTTTAATTTTCATTGGTAGAACTGTAGTGCTTGAGTTATAGCACATTAAATGGTTCTAGGGGACTGACTGTAATTGTACATCTTGTTATAGATCGACGCGCACACTCTCAAGCCCCCACTACCACACCACCAAGACCCCAAGGCAAGTTTTCAAAACCTACACCATATAATGATGCTGTTGTGATATATGTTGTGGTATTGCTATATATGTTGTTTTAATGCTGTGAAATGACTTATAAACTGTTTTCGCTTTTTATAAAAAGATGTATAAGGTATAAGGTTTATATACTAGAGAAGTACTAGATATAAACCAAGGTTAAAGGTTAAAGACTCTAAGTATAGAGTACTTGTACGATGGTTTTAAAACTTAGACCGGGAGTCAAATTATTATTTTGTTTTAAACTACTGTCAAAAGCTGGAAGGATCCAGGGACGGTTATACTTTAAGGGTATATTAAATATTCCAATATCTATATAATTGGATATTTAAGGTGAGATATTTAAATAATATTATAATATATATTATTTGAATATTATTTAATTAAGTGAATATTATTTTGAATATTCACTTAAGTGTTTTATATTGAATAATAATTCAATACTTATTATTTGAGGATTATTTAACTAAGTGAATATTATTTTAAATATTCACTTAGGTGGTTTTATATTGAATAATAATTTAATATTTATTATTTGGGTATTTATTAAATATTCCAAATATGATTTAAAATCATAGAACCTTATTAAATGCTTAAAGGTCTATTATTTACACAAAAATATAAATTCTGATTTTCAGAAAAGGTATTAAAATAGAGATTCCCAACTATTATCTTAAGATAGTTAAAGGTAATTAAATGCGGATAGGGTTTATAACTCATCGAAAATTTGGGAATCTAGTTCAAGAATTCGAGGACAGAGTTTTCTTCCACTGTTCCTCTAGAATACCTATAACTAGGGGATGGCTCCCCCATTCAAGTAGAGTATTTCAAACTCGCTGAACTCTGAAATTTCAATAAACTCCCTGGTCATGATTTCAAAATACGTAGTAATCATCGGTAGTTTCATTGACTAATGTCAACCCACACTTTGACTTACTCCTTTCAATTACTTTGGAGTAAGGTATTCTGAACGGTTACAAAGTTTTGACAAATATTTGTACTTGGGAAAAATGGAATTAAATTCCGATTTCCGTTTCATTAATATTTTTCATCATGGGAATTGGAAAGGCCTACGCGGCAATGAAATAGGTGCCGGGGTAGTGCCAAAATTATCAAGGCTTACCCGGTGACGAAATAGGCCCGAGGTAGTGATCTCTTGCGTGCTAAGTCTTACCCGTGACGAGATATGCACCGAGGTAGTGATCTCTTAGAACAGTGGCCCGTATGCGGTCAGGGTGATAACCGAACAGGAAGTCGTCCTTCTACTAGTAGAAAAGAAAAGTTACGATACAACGGCTAATCACCGTGTATCGGGTGTTCCAGTACATTCCCTTCCCTCCAATCGGAGTTGAGCTGCACATTGTAACAAAAGCCTAGGTGCTGAGTTACTGATAATGTGACAGTAATGAGTAATGATGTTCCTCATACAGTAGTCGTACTGTATGGTATGTTTTGACGAAAAGAGAAATAAATATATCATTCTGTATACGAATGAAGTTTTAAAGGTTTTCCTTTATGATATAAGCTTACTTATATGCTTATGCTGTATTGTATTATTACTGGGCCGAGTGATCACTCTTGCTTTTTCTTTCTATACATATATATCACAACACAACAGCTAGAGTAGATGGCCAGGATTCGTCGTACCGCTCGGAAGCGCGTCAGGGACATACAGGCCGCCCGTAGCATGGTTGTTACAGTTGATCAGGTAGAAGTACTGAGTTGGTTCGGAGTGTAACTCTTGTTGCTCCGGTTTAATTATAAGTATCACTTATGTATATTAATGAACAAGAACAAACTTTTGCGCTACCTTATGGTTTCACATAGAAATCATACTGGTAGTAGGTTGCAAGTATTTTACTTTTGGGTTGTAATAACTTTAATTGTAGATCATATGACTACTGTTATTGTAAGTTCGTTTCTGAGACATAACTAGCGTGAGTGTATTGATGGTGGGGTCACCATGTGTGTTGATTTATTGTTTTATGGTTCAAGTATTAAGCGTTGGTACGGAACAAGGGATCGTGACAACCCAGATCTCCGACCCCGGGTCTGGGGGTGTTACAGAAATGGTATCAGAGAATATAGTTATTAATCTCAGAAACGATAGGACGTTAGGAATAATAAATGCAACTATAATAATAAGAAGAACTCCCATCGAGTTCAAGGTTGGGCTACCGGATGTAGCACCGACTGTTAAAACCCGCAAGGGAACTTTGACTACACAGTATAGTAACCTAGTTTTCGCTTGAATATGTATTCGCGGCCGAGGAGGCTGATGACTTTGAGACCTAGCACGACGAGGCTCTGTTGGCGGCTGAGGACGACCCCGTGGACGACCCCATGGAGGATCTCGAGGAGGATACTGAGGACCCGGACGAGGATCCGGGAGAGGACCCCACGACTGTGTTTGACTTTCCTACTTCTCCTGTTCTCTCTCTTGAGGGATATTCGACTGATGATGATAATTCCACTGAGGGGGATCAGATTGTACCTGATGTAGTTACTACGGATGATGATGAGACTTCGGAGGACAGTGCTAGCCGAGGAGGCATCAGGATGTACCATCTACCTATTATGAGAGCCATTACCCCTCCTGTGCCCCCATTGAGCCCGTTACCATCAAACGATGACTATGAGGAGGACCAGGCTATGACTGATCCAGACACACCTCCTCCCTCACCTACTGGAGTACCTACTGTGATCCATGATTGGATGATTGGCCGACTGACCACTGACTTGGCAGCAGCAGAGGCTAGACCTGATGAGCTGAGGAGACAGTTAGCTGCAGAGAGAGAGACCCGTCGTTCTTATCAGGACGGGATGAGGTTTATGACTCCTATGGAGATGAGACTTGAGATTTCCCACATCGAGTGGCGAGCTATGGTACGCATGAGAGACATGTCTGTTATTGCTGAGGGACTGGTACCCCGACTAGCCACAGAGAGGATTTGGGCAGATGCTATGGCGCGTGTCAGGAATCTGACCCACTCAGAGGGGGACACTTGATAGGTGATAGATAGCTTAGTTCTCTAAACTCAGATGGCCGTTAGTAGTGCCAGTTTTTGTGGGATGGTTCCGATGTATAGTAGTATCCTTTCTGAGTTAGAGATAGGCTGATCAGACTGACGTAGCAGATGTTGACAGGTTGACTGGTAGTACTTAGCTTTTGACTGTTGTACGGATGATGTATTTCAGCGATGTATTCGCTTTTATTGGAACTTGGTTTCAGTATCTCGTGACTTTATGTCACTTATGTATATATTCATGCATTTCAGTTCTTTAAAGCTTTCCGTCTTAAAATTGATATCCCCTGCTATTTCAAATGTTTTACAAGTTATTAGTTTTGACATATAAACTGTGCAACCCCCATTTTGACAAAAAAAATTTATTTACATATAAAAGAGTTTTGTGTAGGAAATGACGATTTCCAAGATTTTCACCAAGGACTCATTTGATTCAACCACATATTTTAAAAAGGAACAAATGGTTTTTAATAAAAGTTTTTGTTTAAAAACATCAGGAAAATGCCACCCCGACGTGTGGTAACCCGAGCACGCCTTGCCAACCCTGCGGCTCAGGGTAGTGTTAACCAGGGAGATGAAAGGCAAGATTATCATAATGAGGAAGAAAACCCAGACTTCCACGAGGTGGAAGAACAGAACCATGAGGAAGGTGAGTATGAAGGAAGTGGAGAGGATGATGATTACAATGAGTTTGATGATCAGGACTACGAAGAGGAAGAGTATGAGAGTACTCAGAATGTAGAGGTTCCCGGTGAAAACCCGATGGACCAATTTATGCACCTACTCCGACAAAATTTGAACCAGCACTCACCGCCACCACCACCAGGCCCCAATACAGCGGGGCATAGTGCTTTTAAGGCTTTTAAGTCTCTAGGACCCCCGGAATTTCAGGGATCTGCTGACCCTGTTGAGGCAAGAGCTTGGTTAAAGGAAATAGAAAAATCTTTTGAAATCCTAGGTATTGAGGAAGCCCAAAAGACCGTCTTTGCTACTTACCTCCTGAAAGGGGAGGCTAACTACTGGTGGGAATCAAAGAAAAACCTAGAAACAAATACCGTTGTTACCTGGGCAAGGTTTACTACCTTATTTCTGGAAAAGTATTTCCCTGTGTTCATGGAAGCACAAATGGAAAGGAAGTTTTTGGAACTGAAACAGGATAACATGACTGTGGCAGAATATGAAGCCAAGTTTACTGAATTGTCTAGGTTTGTGCCAGATTTTGTCAATACTGACTTGAAGAGGTCAAGAAGGTTTCAGCAAGGGCTGAAACAATGGATTCAGAATAAAGTAGCAGTGTTGGAATTGACGGACTATGCATCGTTAGTGCAAAAGGCAACCATAGTGGAAGCAGGTAGTGAGCAAAGTCAGAAAGGAAGAGAAGAGAAAAAGAGGAAGTTTGGAATTCAAGGAGGAAGCTCGGTGAACAAGAGCTTTCCAATGAGGACATTCGGAGGGACCAGGTCTCAGCCATTAAGGAATTCAGGATTCAGGAAACCAGAGAATAAGAGTCTAAGCCAGGGCGGCAGACAGACTGGAGTGTCCCGTTTTAATCAACCCCGACCCCCACTACCTGACTGCAAGACGCGTGGAAGAAAACACCTGGGAGAATGTGCCCTAAAGTCGGTAACCTGCTACACGTGCAACAAGACAGGGCATTACTCCAACTCCTGCCCCCGAAATAATCATAAGTGTTTTCAATGTGGGAAATTAGGACACATGAAAAGAGACTGCCCTATGGCAAACCCCACCGGCTCGAGAATCAGTGGAGCCGCCTCTAACAAGCCCCCAACTGCTAGAACTTTCAACATGACGGTGAAAGATGCCGTAAGGGACACTAATGTGATAGCAGGTACCCTTTTACTCAACACCGTCAATGCAAATGTTTTATTTGATTCAGGAGCTACCAAGTCTTTTATTTCGAGGGATTTCGCGAGTCAGTTAAGACTTAGGGCGGAACCATTAAAAGAAGTATTAGAGGTAGAAATAGCAAATCGGGAAGTAATTCCAGTTGATGAAATACACATAGACTGTAGCCTAGTAATAGAAGGTCAACAGTTTCGTATAGATTTGGTTCCATTTAAATTAGGAGAATTTGATGTTATTCTGGGAATGGATTGGTTGTCGAGCAATGGTGCTCAGATAGATTGTGAAAGAAAGAAAGTTTGGATTAAAACATCCGAAGGGCGGGAGGTCGTGTTCAAGGGACAACGACAAACCCGTAAGTTTTTAACCATGGCCCAAACCAAGAGGTTGTTGCGGCATGGGTGTGAGGCTTATTTATCTGATGTGATAGATACAAATCGAGAGGTTCCTAAGTTACAAAATATTCCTATAGTTAATAAATTTGAAGACGTATTTCCAGAAGACCTTCCGGGATTACCACCTGATAGGGAGATAGAATTCTCTATCGAATTAGCTCCAGGGACGGCGCCAGTTTCAAAGGCCCCGTACAGGTTAGCTCCGGTAGAAATTAAAGAGTTAGCTATCCAATTGCAGGAATTGCTAGATAAGGGAATGATAAGACCCAGCGTGTCACCATGGGGTGCACCAGTGCTGTTCGTGAAAAAGAAGGATGGTAGTTTGAGATTGTGTATA
Organism: Heracleum sosnowskyi; assembly: GCA_030848705.1. Lineage (NCBI taxonomy): Eukaryota > Viridiplantae > Streptophyta > Magnoliopsida > Apiales > Apiaceae > Heracleum > Heracleum sosnowskyi. The sequence continues at coordinate 83,245,263 of CM061243.1, read as the reverse complement.
GACTACCGAGAACTAAACAAGTTGACCATTAAGAACCGATATCCTTTACCAAGGATTGATGATTTGTTTGACCAGTTGAAAGATGCGGTTTACTTCTCCAAGATTGACCTGAGGACTGGATATCACCAGTTAAAGATAAAACCTGAAGATATACCCAAGACTGCATTTCGCACGAGGTATGGACACTATGAGTTCTTAGTAATGTCGTTCGGGCTGACGAATGCCCCAGCAGCCTTCATGGACCTAATGAATAGAGTCTTTAAGCAATACTTGGACAAGTGCGTCATAGTTTTTATTGATGATATTTTAGTCTACTCCAAGACAAAGGAGGAACACGCAGAACACTTGAGAATAGTGTTAGAGACTTTGAGAAAGGAAAGACTTTATGCTAAGTTTTCCAAGTGTGAATTTTGGTGAGAGAAGTACAGTTTCTAGGCCATGTAGTCAGAAGTGATGGAGTGCTAGTTGACCCTGCTAAGATAGAAGCCGTTTCAAATTGGGATAGACCGACCACCCCGACTGAGGTGAGAAGTTTTATAGGCTTAGCCGGGTATTATCGAAGATTTGTGAAAGATTTTGCCAAGATAGCAGCCCCACTGACCCGACTGACCCGAAAGACTGAGAAGTTTGAGTGGACTGAGAAATGTGAAAAGAGTTTTCAGGAATTGAAAAGGAGGCTAGTTACTGCCCCTGTACAGGCACTGCCAGACGGAAAAGGAAATTTTGTGATCTATAGTGACGCATCACACAAAGGGTTAGGATGCGTGCTTATGCAACACGAAAGGGTGATTGCATATGCTTCAAGGTAGTTAAAAGAATATGAGAGTAGATATCCTACCCATGATTTGGAATTAGCAGCAATAGTTTTCGCCTTAAAGATTTGGAGGCATTACTTATATGGAGAAAAGTGTGAGATCTACACAGACCATAAGAGCCTAAGAGCCTTAAGTACATTTTCACTCATAAAGAGCTCAATATGAGACAGAGGATATGGTTAGCAAGGATTATGATTGCGAGATTCTTTACCGCCCAGGGAAGGCCAATGTGGTGGCCGATGCCCTTAGTAGGAAGGAGAGACTCAAAATGATAACTTCCTCAGAGAAGTTAATCCAAGAGTTTGAAAAGATGGAGATGGAGGTTAAAATAACCGGAGATGGCACGGAGAAACTATTTTAAACCGCACTACAATCAGATTTGTTACAAAAGATCAAATTAAGTCAAGAACGCATGATGAGCGAAGGGAAAGAGCTAATGACGGGAGAGGAATTAAGGACTGAGAGAGACGGTAAGGGAGTTATGAGGTATACTTATCGGATTTGGATTACTAATGATCAGGAATTAAAAGATGAGATTCTACATGAGAGTCATAGCTCAAGATATTCAATTCACCCGGGAAGTACTAAGATGTATAGGGATTTAAAGGAATATTATTGGTGGCCTAACATGAAAAAGGACGTAACAGAGTGGGTAAGCAAATGCTTGACCTTCCAAAGAGTAAAGGCAGAACACCAAAGACCCGGTGGACTCTTAAGACCCCTAGAGATTCCAGAATGGAAATGGGAACAAATAGCCATGGACTTCGTAGTAAGATTGCCACGAACCAAAGCTAATCACGACGCCATCTGGGTAATAGTAGACCGGTTGACGAAGTCAGCCCACTTTCTTCCGATTAATGAAAGATACACTGTCGATAGGCTAGTGGATATTTACATGAAAGAAATTGTGGCGAGACATGAAGTTCCAATCTCCATTGTGTCAGACAGAGACCCTAGATTTAACTCCAGATTTTGGAGAAGATTTCAGGAATGTGTAGGAACCAAGCTAAACATGAGTACCGCTTACCATCCCCAGACGGATGGGCAAAGTGAGAGGACTATCCAAACCTTAGAGGATATGTTGAGAGTTTGTGCCATAGATTTCAAAGGAAATTGGGATGATCACCTACCCCTGATAGAGTTTTCCTACAACAACAGTTTTCATGCAAGTATCGGGATGCCCCCGTATGAGGCCTTGTATGGAAGAAGATGTCGATCACCCTTGTATTGGGATGAAGTTGGAGAGCGAAAAATGCTCGGACCCGAAATGGTCCAACAGACTAAGGATGCAATAGACCTTATCAGAGGACGGCTGGTAGCAGCCCAAGATAGACAGAAGAAATATGTAGACTTGGCCCGAAAGAACAAAGAATACGAAGTGGGAGATCTTGTGCTGTTGAAAGTATCTCCGTGGAAAGGATTGATGAGATTTGGAAAGAAAGGGAAATTGAGCCCCAGATATATTGGACCGTTCACAACGTGTTCCATGTGTCCATGTTAAGGAAGTACAATCCGGATGCCAGACACGTGGTAGAATACGAGCAAGTAGATATACAACCAGACCTGTCATATATAGAGCAACCGGTAGAAATCATTGACCGCAAGGATCAAGTGCTAAGGAATAAAGTTATAAAGCTGGTAAGAGTTTTGGTGGAGGAATCATAATGTTGAAGAATCCACTTGGGAACTAGAGAGCGCAATGCTAGAAAAGTACCCTCATCTATTTTGATCTGATTCCGGGACGGAATCCTTTTAAGTAGGGGAGACTGTAATATCCCAAATTTTTGTAATAATTAAAACCTTGATGAATAGTAAAATTTCCACTGATGAATAGTAATTTTGCTGATGAAAAGTTTTTCAGACCACACTATGTAGACGACATGGAATGAATGTTTCGAGGTGATATTATTGATGTATAGGAAGAATAAAAGAATGTAAACGCGATCAGAATCAGAAGATTCCCATCCGAGTTTTAAATCACTATTCACTGGACAGTTAAGGATGTATTGATTTGATCGTTTTAAGAAAGCATGTGGAATGAGAAATACATGATCATATCTTAAACCAAGGTGAGAAACCTAAGATTATATATTAAACAAAGGTAATGGAAGGATAAAGGAAGTACCCTAGCTTTGGTACAGAGAAACGTCTTTAGAACCACTTGAAACTATCGCGAAACAAAAGCGTAATAAATTATGGATTAAACCCTAACCAAAGGAGGAGTATTATATGAGATCATCAAGTGCAATATATAAAAGGATTGAGGATGCAAAGGATGACATAAGCATGATTCAAGGGAATGACATAAGCATGACAAAGTGATGACAAGGTGATGAATCACCACCTTGTCACCACTTTCACCACCACCACAAGTTCAAAATAAGCCTTGTCATTGATGACCAAACTAGTTATTAGCCACACAAATCAATTACAAAGTGTTAAGTTAATTAGACAAAAACAAAAGGAAAGGAAACTCAAAAAGAAAACAAATCAAAAAGAGAAGCACTTTGAAGAAGAACCATTCGACCCTTCTTCATTCTTCAAAACCTTAAGAAAATTTCTCCAACTTCCACTCAACCATAAATCTTGATCTTGGGCTCTAAATCACCCTCTTCCAATATCCAAGGTAGATCTCTAATCTTAGCCTCATCCATGGATCATAGCTTGGTCAAAAATGGATTCAAAGTTGATGATGAATAGTGATGTGAATAGTAAACTCATAAGATCTTGATTTGTTTTGGTGTTTTTAGGTTTGATTAGCTTAGTTAAGGAGCAAGGAAGGATATATCATCCATATATAGTCTTTGTTAAGCTCCAAGGAAGGTATAAAACTTCTTTCTTTTTAAGATTATGCTTGATCTAGTAGTTAGAAGTGATTGAATGAGAACTATGTTAGAATAAAGCATGTATGCATGATTTTAAGCATGTTTAATGGTTGATTTGTGGATAAACTTATGAATAAGAGTATAACCATGTTTGGACAGAAAAATGGTAGTATTAGCTTGAGTTTGATTGGTGGTTGGTTGATGGTTGAATTGTAGTTGGATTGAGTGTTTAAAAACACGGGAAGTACGCGTAAGCGCCGTTACCATGTCGTATTTTACTTAGGTAGTTTAGACAGAAACCATTGTTGCAAAACAGGGCAGAAACTTGAATTTTCTGCCCATGAGAATGTAGGCTCTGTTTCCTAGATTGTTTTAGCGAAAGAATCGTGTCGTTTCGATTTACGGTTTAGGAGAAACGCCCGTTTTAGTGAAAGCGGTTTCGCGTAACTAGATAGTTCATTGTATGAACTTTGAGATAGGGATCAAGCCCTTTAAAATTGGAATTGGATTGAGATATTAAAATGGATACTAGTATGTATAATTAGGAAAGGAAACCTAGAAGGGTTCGAGTTAAAAAGATGAGTTGGTGATTTTATAAAAATACGCGAACGAAGGTTGCGTGAGTGAAATACCCTTAAGGGGATGGTTTAAAACAAGGAAATGGTAAAGTAAAAGAACTTGGGATTTGTGAATGGTTTTCACCCAAGCTTTTGACTTAGAAGTTTACGGAATGTCACGAGGTTATAGATGACCAAGAGCGAGACGTTTAATTTTCATTGGTAGAACTGTAGTGCTTGAGTTATAGCACATTAAATGGTTCTAGGGGACTGACTATAATTGTACATCTTGTTATAGATCGACGCGCACACTCTCAAGCACCCACTACCACACCACCAAGACCCCAAGGCATGTTTTCAAACCCTACACCATATAATGATGCTGTTGTGATATATGTTGTGGTATTGCTATATATGCTATTTTAATGCTGTGAAATGACTTATAAACGGTTTTCGCTTTTTATAAAAAGCTGTATAAGGTATAAGGTTTATATACTAGATAAGTACTAGATATAAACCAAGGTTAAAGGTTAAAGACTCTAAGTATAGAGTACTTGTACGATGGTTTTAAAACTTAGACCGGGAGTCAAATTATTATTTTGTTTTAAACTACTGTCAAAAGCTGGAAGGATCCAGGGACGGTTATACTTTAAGGGTATATTAAATATTCCAATATCTATATAATTGGATATTTAAGGTGAGATATTTAAATAATATTATAATATATATTATTTGAATATTATTTAATTAAGTGAATATTATTTTGAATATTCACTTAAGTGTTTTATATTGAATAATAATTCAATACTTATTATTTGAGGATTATTTAACTAAGTGAATATTATTTTAAATATTCACTTAGGTGGTTTTATATTGAATAATAATTTAATATTTATTATTTGGGTATTTATTAAATATTCCAAATATGATTTAAAATCATAGAACCTTATTAAATGCTTAAAGGTTCTATTATTTACACAAAAATATAAATTCTGATTTTCAGAAAAGGTATTAAAATAGAGATTCCCAACTATTATCTTAAGATAGTTAAAGGTAATTAAATGCGGATAGGGTTTCTAACTCATCGAAAATTTGGGAATCTAGTTCAAGAATTCGAGGACAGAGTTTTCTTCCACTGTTCCTCTAGAATACCTATAACTAGGGGATGGCTCCCCCATTCAAGTAGAGTATTTCAAACTCGCTGAACTCTGAAATTTCAATAAACTCCCTGGTCATGATTTCAAAATACGTAGTAATCATCGGTAGTTTCGTTGACTAATGTCAACCCACACTTTGACTTACTCCTTTCAATTACTTTGGAGTAAGGTATTCTGAACGGTTATAAAGTTTTGACACGTATTTGTACTTGGGAAAAATGGAATTAAATTCCGATTTCTGTTTCATTAATATTTTTCATCATGGGAATTGGAAAGGCCTACACGACAATGAAATAGGTGTCGGGGTAGTGCCAAAATTATCAAGGCTTACCCGGTGACGAAATAGGCCCGAGGTAGTGATCTCTTAGCACAGTGGCCCGTATGCGGTCAGGGTGATAACCGAACAGGAAGTCGTCCTTCTACTAGTAGAAAAGATAAGTTACGATACAACGGCTGATCTCCGTGTATCGGGTGTTCCAGTACATTCCCTTCCCTCCAATCGGAGTTGAGCTACACATTGTAACAAAAGCCTAGGTGCTGAGTTACTGATAATGTGACAGTAATGAGTAATGATGTTCCTCATACAGTAGTCGTACTGTATGGTATGTTTTGACTAAAAGAGAAATAAATATATCATTCTGTATACGAATGAAGTTTTAAAGGTTTTCCTTTATGATATAAGCTTACTTATATGCTTATGCTGTATTGTATTATTGTTGGGCTGAGTGCTCACTCTTGATTTTTCTTTCTATACATATATATCACAACACAACAGCTAGAGTAGATGACCAGGATTCGTCGTACCGCTCGGAAGCGCGTCAGGGACATACAGGCCGCCCGTAGCATGGTTGTTACCGTTGATGAGGTAGAAGTACTGAGTTGGTTCGGAGTGTAACTCTTGTTGCTCCGGTTTAATTATAAGTATCACTTATGTATATTAATGAACAAGAACAAACTTTTGTGCTACCTTATGGTTTCACATAGAAATCATACTGGTAGTAGGTTGCAAGTATTTTACTTTTGGGTTGTAATAACTTTAATTTGTGGATCATATGACTACTGTTATTGTAAGTTCGTTTCTAAGACATAACTAGCGTGAGTGTATTGATGGTGGGGTCACCATGTGTGTTGATTTATTGTTTTATGGTTCAAGTATTAAGCGTTGGTACGGAACAAGGGATCGTGACAAACTAGATCTACGACCCCGGGTCTGGGGGTGTTACACTATACATCAATAATATAACCTCGAAACATTCATTCCATGTCTTCCATATAGGGTGGTCTGAAAAATTTTCCATCAGCAAATTTACTATTCATCACATTTACTATTCATCAAAAAATTTTAACTAAGTCCAAAATTTGGGGTTATTACAGTCTCCCCTTCTTAAAAGGATTCCGTCCCGGAATCTAAGAAAATAGCCGAGGTTACTCTTTCAATATAGGAATCTTCCAGTTTCTAGGTTGACTCTTCAACCCTCTGGTTCCTTACAATACTTACTCATTCCGGTCTGTGATATCTACCGGACGCTTTATATACGCCAATTCTAGTTGTACTCTTATACACCCATTTTCTATCAACATCCGACTACTCTTGCAGTCGACGGTACAACGTTTACCATAACTTCGGTTCTCTGAAATGTTTCTTCCGGTTGGTCCGTTGGTCTACGGATCCTACGTAGTGCTTGCACTCAAACTCGTTGCCAAACATGTTTGGAAAACTCCTCCCGAATCGGGAGTTCAAGCATTGGTTCTTATCTGACATGATGGTGACTGGAACTCCATGTCACCCAATTATCTCTTTCGCAACTCTTTGATTTCAGATCTCTTGCTAAAAACAAAATATGAGTAGACCCATTTGATCCATCAATTATAGCTCAATTGACGTCATAGTCCGACTCGATTCTTGTTGATCCTATCACATAATCCATTATAGTAAAATTACATTCCTAATCAGGAATCTCCACTAACTGTGATAGTCAACTAGGTCTTTGTTCTGCCTTCATTTTATGACATATCCAATATTTGTTTATAAATCGATAAATCCTTTTATTTATCCGTCCGACAATAACATTGCCTTAACTTTCTTTACCTTTTTGGTACTCTTCGCGTAGCTGTCTCTTTATGACAGATCTTTATTCCTTAATTTATTCAGGCTCAATCAGGACTTTTATATAATCCTTGTTGTACTGTTAACTTCAAACTTCATCCTTTCAGTTCCTCTTATTAGTCTTTCTGAAAATTAGCATCCTTTATCTCTTGATCATTAGGAATCCCAACTTGGTAAAAATACCTTATGATTCCTCTATTATCTTTCTCAGTCTTTAATGCTTTCTCCAACATTGACTTCCTACCTTTACTCGTCATTCGCTCTTGATATAACTTGATTTCCGGCAGCAATTCCGGTTGCATTGCAATCTCAACTAGTCTCTCAATACCATTTCCGGTTATCTTAACCTCAATTTCCATTTTCTTAAATCATTGGATTAACTTTATCCAACGATGTTATCATCTTAAATCTCTCAGACTAAGGGCATTGGCCACCACATTGGCCTTCCCTGGGTGGTAATGGATCCCACCGTCATAATCCTTGATCAGCCTTAGCTACCTTTTCAATCCTCATGGTAAGTTCTTTCTGGGAAAGTGTATCTAATGCTCTTATGATTTGTATAAATCTCGCACTTCTTTCCATACAATTAGTGCCTCCAAAACTTTAAAGCGAAAACTATCGCTGCCCATTCTAAGTCAAGTGTAGGGTATCTAAATTCATATTCCTTTAATTGCCTGGATGCATACGTAATTACCTTTCCGTGCTGTATAAGCACACACCCTACTTCTTTATGCGATGCGTCGCTATAGATCATACAATCTCCCTTCCCGTCTGGCAGTACCAACACAGGACAGTGACTAGTCTCTTCTTTAATTCCCGGAAACTTTTCTCACATTTCTCGATCCATTCAACTTTTCAGTCTTTCGAGTAAGTCGGGTCAGTGGGGCTGCCATTCCAGCAAAATCTTGCACAACCTCTGATAATACTCGGCTAAGCCTACAAAACTTCTCACCTCAGTTGGTGTGGTTGGTCTTTCCCAATTCGAAACAGCTTTTATCTTAGCGGGGTCAGCCAGCACCTCTTCAGTGTTGACCATATGTCCTAAAATTGTACTTCCCTTAGCCAAAGCTCACACTTTGAGAACTTGACATATGACTTTTCTCTTCTCAGTGTCTCTAACACTATCCTCAAACGTTCTGCGTGTTCTTCCTTGGTCTTTGAGGTAAACCAAAATATTGTCGATGTCACTATGACACCCTTATCCAAATACTTCTTGAAAAGTTTATTCAGCACGTCCATGAAAGCTGCAAGGGCATTCGTCAGCCCAAACGAAATTACTAAAAACTCGTAGTGTCCATTCTTGGTGCGAAACGCAGTCTTGGTTACGTCCTCAGGTTTAATATTCAACTGGTGGTATCCAGTTCTCAAATCAATATTCGAGAATTTAACTGCATCGTGCAGCTGATCGATCAAATCACCGATCCTTGGCAGGGGTATTCATTCTTAACAATTAGCCTATTCAGCTTTCGATACTCTATGCACAGCCTCATGCTGCCGTCCTTTTTCTTCACCAATAACACGGGTGCATCCCACGGTGACGCAATTGGTCTTATCATTCCTTTCCCTAACAATTCTTACAATTGAGCGACTAATTTCTTCATCTCGACTGGAGCTAGTCGGTACGGGGCCTTCGAAACTGGCGTCGTTCTTGGAGCTAATTCTATAGAAGACTTTATTTCTCGATCGGGTGGTAATCCTGGGAGATCTTCTGGAAATACATCCTCGAATTCGTTGACAACAGGTATATTATGTACACTGGGTACTTCCCGTTTTGTATCCATCACAGTCGCTAAACAAGTTTCACATCCTTCGAGATCAATCGTTCCCTCGTCCGACAATCTGAATTCTTACCTTCTTTCTATCACAATCGTTTCATTAACCAAGGTAACATAATCAGTCGTTTCGAACACTCCGTTATTCTGAATTCGCATCATGCGAAACAAACCTTGGCAATTTCCGTAATCCTCGATTCATAACTTATCGTACTCATTCGTTTTAGCTCTCAGCTTCAACACTCTACTTTTCCAAATACTAAGGAAAATACTTGCATGGCACCAAGAATACTTCAAGCAACAGAATGCTTTATATATAAAAAAAAACTTTGTAAAAATTCTCGCTGAGGGGGTGACCTGGTTAGGTCTCAATCAAATTATCGTTTGAAAATCTTCCCACCATACTTCACTGCATACAAATGCATCGTGAATTCACTTATATAAATTTGACCGAAAGTTGAACTTAGTGATACAATAACTAGTTCATTTCAATAAACATTAACAACTAGCTGAACAAAATTTGCTAGTTCGATTAGTTTGGGATGCAGCATCTAGCTAGGATGATTAGCTAGATTTTCATCATATCATTAAAATTTCAACTAGTTAGAACAACTAACTAGTCACTCATTATGGCACATGCAATTAGCCATTTTCAATCTACTAGTACAAAATCTCGACATCGTAGCCGAAGAAAGAAAGAAAACAAAATTTTGACTACTCGGATAATGAATTGAAAAGAAGAGTAAATAAGTTTGGGACGAACATGGTAATTATAACCCTTGAATAGAATATAAGGCCTGAATAGAAAGTTCTTGGTATCGGAACAATCGATAACCTCCCATCAAACATTCCTCAGCAGTGAAACGGTCCACCCAAGGTGTCTCTGTACATAAACTTTGTCAAATTCTCCGATAGAATTGAATTCGGAATATCAATATCAAATTGATATCCTTTCTACGATTTCAACGTCTGATGTGCAAATCTCTCCTTAATAGAAGAAAAGAATTCACGAGTAGTCTCTGAAATATACATCATCTATGTTTTAAACACATAGCTAGATATTTATGAACTCGACTGAGGAGTCCAAATATGAAGAAATAAGATGAATACTTAACAATAGTTGGTTGCATCCCAAGTTGAAGTAGGAAATTAGAATGGTTACCTGACATGAACTATTCAAGGTAACACGAGCATGAATGGTTTTAGATTGAGTAGTGCACCAACAAGTAGATACCAAAAGTCAATGGTCATCATAGTTTCTAACATCACCCGTACGAGGATGATCTTATCTTTCTGCCTTCATGGCTTAGGGTACTAACCAACGGTACCTCAAAATCGTACAAGTCGTTAGACAGGTCGGGAGTTCGAACATATTTGTCATTCCACGATAATCGTCCAGAGATTGGGCCTCCTACGGCTGCATCAACACATCCTCAAAAGATGAAGGTCAATTAACGTATGTGTAATTTCTTATCACCAATCGTATCGAACGAATCCAACCCCAGGCCACCATAGGTCTCATCCCTCGTAGGTCCTGAGATTGTCGCATTGCTTGTCGCAACCATACGTGTCTTCATTAGAATCACGCTATCCATTCTTCATGTCTTTGATTTCTGAGTTGAGCCCTCATGGCCTATCGTACGAAATATACTCGCGATGCGATTTAGCGTGTTCGTCTCACGATAACGTTCTGGTACTATATGTACACAAAAGTCTTCCTCTTAGGTAACAAAATACCCATCGACGGAAAAGACACCAACTCTGGTGGAATCGTTGTTCCCAAGGTTTAGACCTCATACACAAGATAATGCCTTAATAAGTCCACGCAATTTAGTAATTCGGATCGCGTAAAGGACTGTAAACGTCTCAATCTTCACATATGCTGCCTTCTCGTGGCAAACTACGATGAACTACAAACACTTAGGTTCTTACTAAGTCAAGTTATCCATTGGTATTGGCCATTCTGACCTTACCTCAGTTGCGACCGAGACTCTGCTCCGCGTCTTATCTTAATCTCTTTGATAATCCGTGTACAATTCTAAACGTCCTTCTCATCATTATGATGATCTTCAATAGTCCTATCGGTCCTCCGATAAGTTCTCAACTAAACTCTTTAATCTTAAGATCCTCGATGGCACTACCTCCGGTAGTCCACTTAACGAACTCTATATGAGTCCTCACGTCATTCTCTCACTTATACTCTTAACACTCTCATATCCAAGTTTATAACTTAACGCTCTGATACCATTTCTGTAACACCCCCAGATCCGGGGTCAGGAATCTGGGTTGTCACGCTCCATCAATTATATAATACCTGCATTACTTACAACATTCTAATAATATAACTCCAAAAGACCCCAATCACTTACGCACACACACACAAGTTATAGCCTTGGAAATGAGCAACAATAAGTAACATTTGTTATTACAAATCAAATGTACTATCCAGGATCTCATCTATCATTTACAACCTCTACCTGAAGTTAAAATAATAGACCTCACAATTCTATACAAGGTTTAATAATATAAACCCATTCGAAAACAATTCTTACTAACTCAGCCTACAGCTGTTCTGCTAAATCCGACAGTATCCATCTTGCTGAACTAACTCAAGGGTGGTCTCTCCATTCCATTGCTCTCGTAACACGAGGTGAATCGGCAATGTTTTCTTCATGCTGAAAGATTTAATAAATCAAGAATGAGATAATAGTGCTCAGCAAGAAATCTATCCCAGTTTAAATCTTTAAACCTTTTAGGAAGATAATCCATATGGGATCCATGTTTAAAACTACTAGGGTTTATCCCCAAAATAGTATATCGTTCAAAATACCGTATGATTTATAATCATACTCAAATATTTTTCGTAAATCCTTTTAGGGATCCTTGGTATCAAGATGATAAACCAAGTCTCAAAACATCTCTTTTTAAAATAGATATTAATAATGGAATCAAGGCTTAAACCCATCCATTGATTCAAAATACTATACAATTCAATATACTGTATATCTTAAATGACTTCTCAACATATATACATGCATATCTATTTAGATATCTCATACTGTTCAAAATACTGTAAAATATCAGTAATGAACACCTTTTTGAAGATGTTGGGTTGTGATATATAAAAGAAGCAAGAATGAGCACTATAGCTCGACAATAATATATAGCAACATAATCATATATGTGGGCTGATATCATAACTGAAAGCTTTTAAAACCTCATTCGTATATAGAATGATATATTTGATACTCTTTTCGTCAGAACATGCAATGTAGTTCAAATACTATACACGGAACATCATTGTTCTATTCTGAGTATAACAAGCAGTGTTCACAGCTTCAGCCCAAAAGTACATTGGAAGTTTTGATTCACTTAACATAGTCCTAGCAGCTTCAATCAATGTACGATTCTTCCTTTCCACCACTCCATTCTGTTGAGGAGTTCTAGGGGCTGAATACTATCTTGTCATTCATTTATCTGCAAAAAAGTCATTTAGGACTGCATTCTTGAATTCAGTTCCATTATCTGACCTTATAGCTCTAACAGGGAATCTAGAATCCAGCTCAATCAACTTCACATGATCCATCACCATCTGTGGGGTCTCATCCTTGGAATGTAGGAATAAAACCCAAGTATATTTGGAATAGTCATCAACAATCACAAGTGCATATTGTTTCTTTGACATGGACATCACATTAACTGGACCAAACAAATCCATGTGTAGTAGCTGATGTGGTTCAGTTATTGATGATGTGTCAGTGCCCTTGTGAGAAGCTTTCTTTGACTTTCCTTTCTGACATGCCTCACACAGTCCTTCCTGTGTAAATTCCTTCTGAGGCAAACCTCTCACCAATTCCCTCTTGACTAGAGAGTTCATGGTTTTGAAGTTAAGGTGAGACATCTTCTTGTGCCATAACCAACTTTCATCTGATGAAGCTTTAGCATAAAAACAAGTAACTTCATCTTTGGATCCAGAGTACAGATCAACTATGAACAAATCACCTTTCCTTACTCCTTGAAGAGCAGGCTTTCCATTATTCTTGTGAAGGATCTGACACTTCTCTTTATCAAAGAAACATCATATCCTCTGTCACAGAAATGACTGATGCTGAGAAGATTGAACTTCAAACTTTCCATAAGGGATACATCTTGAATGATAACATTTCCAAACTCCAAACAGCCATATCCTATGGTAATACCCTTGCTGTTATCTCCAAAGGTAACATCTGGGCCAGCTTTCTCAACCACATTTGATAGCATGGCTCTATCTCCGATCATATGCCTTGAACAACCATTGTCCATAATACGGTTTACCTGTGCCACACCCTACAATATCAAATTGATTAGTCCTTCCTCGGAACCCAAACTTGATTGGGTCCGGCATACTTAAAGAACTGGCCTTTGTCAGGCAAAACAACATTTTTAACTATAACTACTTCAACCTCTTTCACAAAAGAGCGTTTCCATTTATAGCTAGCCTTAACACATTTCTGAGTAGGCTTAGAGATAAATGGATCCACTCTAGTCTTTGGAGGACTAGTAGTCTTAGATCTAACATGCTTCTTATTATTAACATGTTGACGTGGAGCAGTCTTATTATCAGATACATGCTTACTATTAAAATAAGCATACATAACATTGAAAGCACAAGACATGCAATTAACCACCCCACATGCTTTATGAGAAAGATTAACAGCAGGCATGTTGGTTCTACAGTTGTTTTGATCCACTTTATGAATGTCTGACTTAGTCTCTGTTGCTGAAACAACTTTGACTTGTTTGTCAGACATACACTTGTTGGATTGATCAAGTTCAAAAGCAAGATCCTCAATACGCATCTCCTCTTGAATAATGATAGAATATTCATTCAGAGGATCTGCCAAGGATTCTCTAAAGAAGGGTGTTTCAATACCCTTAAGCACATGTGGTATACCCCTTTCTTCAGCACTGACTCTATTAGGGGTGTTTATGCTTAATTCTCCAATAGACTCATTATAGTCATACCCTATTCCTACAGTATGACCAATAACTTGTTTATTGATGATTTCTTTAGCAGTCTTACAAGAGTTATAGTAAGCATTAGCCTTGATTTTATGTTCACTGATCTGATCCTTAAGAATGGTTTCTAGTTGAATATAACAATTAACCCTATTCTTAAGAAATGCTATTTTCTTAGTAAGATCATCCTGATTAACATGCACAAGTTTTAATTCTTTTACCTCATTTTCAAGAGCTGTTTTTAAAAGAATTATTCTATCATTTTCTCTACGTGCACAAGAAATAGTAGTACTAAGATGATAGATCATTTTGGGCATCAGTAACTTTACCTCTGACATGAATGATGATGAAGTGCTTGCCTCATTAGCCACTAAAGCTAGGTTTCCAATTTCACTAGCTTCTTCATCACTATCTGTATCATCCCAACTCTTTCCCTCGGCAACATAAGCTTTCCCAATCTTATTCTTCTTTCTAGAATCAAATGAGTTCCTCTCACTTGCTTTGGCTTTTTACATTCTGTAGCAAAGTGACCCAACTCATTACAATTGTAGCACCTGATTGTGCTTCTGTCCACAGTTCCAGTTTTATAACCACCCCTTGTGCTATTTGAAGAGGAAGAACCACCTCTCTGAAACCTGGGCTTGAACTTAAGATTAGGATTCCTTCTGAATCTGAATTTGCCAAACTTCCTCACTATCATTGCCATATCCCCATCCTCCAACTGATCAAGTTCTTCCAAAGAATAGAAGTCACCACCAGATTGATCAGTGGATGTTAGGCCATATTCAACCACAATAACATCCATGTCAGAACTGGAAGGTTGAACAACCTTCACTTCCAGCTGCTGTGGGACTTCTGTTGCCAATGCAGTAGAAGTACTAACTACCTTTCCAGTTCCATAAATCTCTTTTGTTGAATCTGCTCCAGCTCATAGGCCTTCAGAACACCATAGAGTCTTTCCAAAGAAATCTCTCCAAGATCTCTTGTTTCTCTAATTGCAGATATTTCGTGCTCCAAATGAGATGGAAGTGTCAGGAGGAACTTCTTGTTAATCTCCTTGATAGTATAGTGCTTTCCATAGAGATTCAGATCATTTATCAATTTATTGTATCTCTCAAAAACCTGAGAGATACCTTCACCAGGGTTTGATCTGAAATGTTCATAAGAAGAGGTGAGAATTTCCATCTTATTCTCTCTGACTTCCTCTGTCCCCTCATTTATTATCTCTATAGTGTCCCAAATATGTTTGGCAGAAACACAGTTTAGAACATGATTATGCATGACAGGATCAAGACAATCAACCAGTATCAACTATAAACAAGCATCCAGGGAAGCATCCTCTTTCTTATCAGCTGTGTAGTCCTTGGGATCCTTGGGGTACATCCTAGCAGCTCTAGTAATAACATCGTTCTCTATCTGCTATTCCTCAACAATCATAGGAAGCTTAGGACCATTCTTCAGCACTCCAAGATATTTAACATTTGCCACTTGAAGAAACAGGAGCATCTTCTTCTTCCACATAGGATAATGCTCCTTACTGAACATGGGAATCTTTACTGTACCAACTTTCTGTGTTGTAGACCTTTTTGAGATCTTTGATGAGTAATAAAAATTTCAGAGTTTAAGAAAAAATCACAAAAATTGGATCTTTGATTTGTGTATCAATCAAAAGGCTCTGATGCCAATTGTTAGGTCCTGATAAGTTTGTAGAAGGGGGATTGAATACAAACTATACCGTTTTATCGAATTTGTCCGTTTAAAGATTAAACAATGGATGAACAAATTATGCGGAATTAAATGAAATAGAATTCAAGTTAAATATAACTTATATTAAACTTGAAAGGTGTTACAATTTTTGGTACTGATTACAGAATAAAATCTCAAACTAATTAAAACAAATCTAGAATAAATTCGACATGAATTTATCTATTTTTGTAATAAAAAGATATAACGATAAAATATAGTTCGAGATTCGTTCTAGGGATAAAGATCCGCTAGATAGTCAATACAATACAATCAAATGATTTCTAATGGTATGAATGTAACTTTTGATTATTAGAAATCTTCTCTTGTTCTTGAAATGATTCGGCAGAACCTTGGTTTGCTTGACAGAAAGTTCTTGATGATATAATGTTATGTTGATCATTGTGAAACTTCTATCTTGATTCTGTTTTATACTAATCCACTTGTTTGGATTGATCTTCACGTTTAATGCTTTTAAAAAAGCAGAAAGACTATCATAAATAAAGTAGAAAGACTAATTCTAATAATCAGAAAAACTGTTTTGATAATAGAAAGACTATTTCTAATTTAAGAAATACTATCCTTAAGTCTAAAAAGACTTTCGGTAGGACTATCTTAATTATAGAAATAATATCTGAATTAGTAAGTAAAGTCGGTAAGACTTTCGGTAAGACTATCATTGATAGTCTTACTGGCTTTACTTTTAGTTTTTCTGATTTTAGAAGTTTAGAATTAATTCTAAATTAATTATCTACTTAATTAATTAATTAGTTAAATTAATTAAATAAAATAGATAATTAAAGGAGAATGAAAACTAATTTCTTAATTAAAGAAATAGTCCTGAGAACCACTTTAATTAATGATAAACTCACTGATTGTTGTTGACGCTCGATGTATTGTCTGGTTCATGAGCGACTAACTTCAATGGTTGTTCTTCATTTTTTACTTTCAAAACTGTGATTCTCTTCTCTTTAAATCCTTTTAATGAACCACTGTAATTTGTACCCTTGCTGTCACACTCCTGAAATCTCTGTCACTTTAATAAATCCACTTTCTTGAAAACTTCACCGAGGCTTGATCAAATTAATGAACTTCTTTCAATGTAGAATTACTTCAAGTCTGTAGATGACTTATCTTCATTCTTTTGACTGTTATGATCTTCTGAGATTCCTGTGACAATTTGAATTATTACTTACTTATTACAGACTTTTTTAATGTTGAGTTATATCCTCGATGTAAACAAATAGGCCTAAACATATGCCTTTCAGAAGTTGTTAATATATGCTTAATGGCTATCGGAGATGAACCTACTTCAACGGAAGCCTCCGCTTCTCATCAAGAGGTAACATCTAATCTCAACTACATTACAAATAAACTTTAATTAGATGAATCAAATTTAAATTTTGTAGATATGAGTAAGTACGATCTAATTGAGCTTGTAATTGGAATCAACAATAAGTATAAAGATGTTGATCGAACGCTCCATTTATTATGGTCCGAGAAAATGAAACTCGAGGAAATGCATTTTACTCAAAGTAAAGAGTTCACTCAGATGATGAACTTAAAAGTCCAAAATGAGGATGAAATAACATCCCTAAGTGATCAAAATCATCACTTGAAAGTTGAGAACAATAAAATCAAGGAAAATGTTCTCAAACTTGAAATAGAAAATGTGGCTTTAATCCTTCAAGTTGAAGAGATGGAAAGTGAGAAGTTACAACTAAATGATAACATTTGTAAACTTCACGTTGATCTATTGAACTTAAAGATTCTAAATGAATCAATAGTTCAAGATAATGTAACATCTCAATCTCAAGAAAACAATCTTGAAAAAGAGAGTGAGCTATCTCAAACCAAAGAGCCAAAAGAAAAAGAATTCGAAATAGAGGCTCAAAGGTTAAAAGAAGAAAATTATAAGCTCACGTCTCAAGTTGTGGATCAAGAAAGATTCCTTAACAACAAGATTGATGCCTTAATCAAAGAAAACGAAAATCTTGAAGTTGTTATTCAAAGATTTACTAAAGGCAATGAGATGTAAATAAAATGGTACATTCAAAGAATTCCTTTAACCGTGAAGGTTTGAGATATGATAAGAACACTCAACCAAAGTGAGTTGTTCAAAAAGATCAACTACCTAAAGTTACTTCTCCTACACCACCATTACTAAAATGTTCTTATTGCAACAAAAATGGACATACCATTCAATATTGCACATATCAGAGTGATGAAATTAAGGGGAAGCATGTATGGATTCGTAAAGGATCAAAACCATACCGAAAGGTTGAAAAATATGTACCCTTCAACAAGGTTGCTTATAATGGTCAAAAGCAACAAAGGTTTCAACAACCTTCTATGTTTCAAAATAGAAAATATTATGTCAATGTTAGTAGTCATGCATCTAGAACTCAACATGTACCCAATCGTAATTTCTATTCTCGAAATGCTACTTACGATAAAAATATTACACATCATGTTAATTCTAGATTCTATGATAATGCTAGACACACTCAATATCATGCTACACACAATGCACCTAGAAATCTATACATGCCTAACAATGCTTATCCTATGCCTAGATTCTTTTATGCAAATTCAAATGCTTGCTATGATACACTAACCCAAGGACCCTTAAGCAAAAGGAGTACCTATAAATTTAATTGATTGATTTTTTAGGTATGTCTTGCTGCGAAACAAGACATGTGGTACCTTGATAGCGGATGTTCAAGACATATGACCGGTAACAAGTCACTCTTGAACAACATTAAAAAGGTCACTGCCGGAAGTGTCACATTTGGAGATAGTAGTAAAGGTAACATTGTCGACATCAGAGATATTGGGAACAATCACTTTAAAATATCCGACGTATAATTGGTCACCGGGTTAAAGTCCAATCTACGTACTCTCGATAAGTCAACCTTGCGACAATGAATACAAGGTAATTTTCTATACTACTCATTATCCTATTTTAGACAAAAATGGAAAGTTGGTTCTCACATGCCCTAGAAACAAAAATGTCTACACTTGTGACATGAGCAAGCATGAGAACGTATGCCTAATAACTACAAATGATGATACATGGCTATGGCATCGAAGATTAGGGCATGCAAACATGAAGTTGATTAAGAATATATCAACAAAAGATCATGTTCGAGGTATACCATAGTTGAACTATCAAAAAGATCATAATTGTGAAGCTTGCGAAATTGTTAAACAAATTTGAGCCTCTCACAAAGCTAAGTTCATGGTATCTACCTCAAGACCTCTCAAGTTATTACATATGGATCTTATTGGTCCGGTTCCAATACAAAGTCTCGGAGGTTGTTCATACACGTTAGTAATCGTTGATGATTTTTCACAATACACGTGGACGAAATTTCTCAAAGCTAAAAGCGATGCTTTTGAATCTTTCTCTTCTCTATTAAAAAAGATTCAAAACCAACAAAAAATACCATAGTCTATATACAGACTGATCATGGTAAAGAATTTGAGAATTCTAGTTTTACGGAATTTTGTGATGAACATGGTATCATACATAATCTTTCCGCTCCTTACACTCCACAATCAAATGGAGTAGTTGAAAGGAAAAATAGAACACTAAAGGAAATGGCTAGCACAATGCTTATTGAATATCGTGGACCTAAATATTTTTGGGCCGAAGCTATGTCAACCGCTCTCCATATTCTTAATCGGGTTTTGCTACGCCCTATAAAGTAAAAGATTCCTTACGAGCTTTACTTTGGCAAAACTCCGAAGCTAAGTTATTTTCGAGTATTCGGAAGTAAGTGCTTTATATTAAATTCCAAAGATTACCTTACTAAGTCTGATCCTAAATCAAATGAAGATATATTTCTTGGATACTCAACGAATAGCAAGGCTTATCGAGCATTTAATCTTAAATCTCTTGTGGTGGAAGAATAAATGAATGTAGCTTTCGATGAAAGTAAACCCTATAAAGATCTTGTTGACAAAGAAAATGTCGAACAAGATGATGCTGAAAATATTATTCGACAATTCAAAAATATGGATCTCGGGACCCCGATTCCTAAAAATCCTTTAGAACTGATCGAAATAGAAATTGAACTTCCTAAAGATATTTTAACTATAAAAAGTCATCCTTTGGACAATGTCCTTGGAGACTTAAGTAAAGGAGTTCAAACGCGGTCACAAGTTCAAAACGTTGTGAATCATCTTAGTTTTCTATTACAAATACAACCTAAGAGTGTTAAAGAAGCTTTGCTTGACGAGGATTGGATATCGGCTATGCAAGAGGAATTAACACAATTCACTAATAACAAAGTATGGCAACTTGTTCCAAAACCCAAAGATACTTCCATAATTGGAACTAAATGGGTATTTCGAAATAAATTAGATGAAAATGGAACCGTTGTTCGAAATAAAGCGAGATTAGTCGCTCAAGGCTATACCCAAATGGAAGGTATAGACTTTGATGAAATTTATGCACCCGTAGCAAGAATTGAATCAATTCGAATGCTATTATCATACGCGTGTCATAAAGATTTCAAATTTTACCAAATGGATGTGAAATATGCATTCTTAAACGGGATTTTGGAAGAAGAAGTTTATGTAAAACAACCTCCCGGTTTTGAAGATACAATACATCCGGAGTATGTATATAAATTATACAAAGCTCTATATGGTTTAAAACAAGCCCCAAGGGCTTGTTATGAAAGGTTGAGCAAGTTCCTACTAAAAAACAATTTTAAAATGGGAACTACTGATAAAATATGAGTAAGGAATTCGAAATGAGTATGATGGGAGAATTAAATTTCTTTTTAGGATTGCAAATAAGGCAATCTGATGAAGGCATCCATATCTCTCAATCTAAGTATTGTAAAGAGATGTTGAAATTTTTTGAAATGGATAATGCCAAACCCATCTCTACTCCTATTTCTACTTCTGAGAAATTAACAGAAGATCCCAATGGATTCCCGTAGACATAAAGAAATATCATGGTATGATTGGTAGCTTGTTATATATAACCGCAAGTCGACCCAACATACAATATAGTGTTTGTAAGTGTGCTAGATTTCAAGTAGCACCAATAGAATCTCACTTATCCGTGGTGAAAAGGATTTTGAGATATCTTAAAGGTACCACTAATGTTGGTCTTTGGTATCCAAAAGGAGTACCATTTGACTTAGTATGTTTTTCAGATTCGGACTATGCTAGGCATTTATTCGATCGAAAAAGTACTAGTGGTACATGTCAGTTTCTTGGAGGATGCTTGGTTTCCTGGGTTTCTAAGAAAAAAAATTCAGTATCTATCTCCACAACTGAAGCTGAATATATCGCAGCCGCTAAATGTTGTGCTCAAATTTTATGGCTGAAGCAAACATTAGTTGACTATAATGTCAAATTTGAGGTGATCTCAATCTTATACGATAACACGAGTGCTATTGATCTTAGCAAAAATCACGTGTTACATTCAAGATCTAAGAATATAGATCTAAGAATAAAGGCGACATAAAAATGACTCATATTGAAACTTAGTACAATCTCGCTGACATCTTCACTAAACCATTAAATTCCGAAAGATTCGCTAAACTCCGTTTGGATTCAGGAATGTTGGAGTTTCCAAAATAATGGTTTATTTATCTACATATAAATATTATTTATGTTTTGATATTTATATATAAATATTATGTATATTTTATATACAAGTATTATATATATTTATATATTTTGTGAGAATATTTATCACGTTTCATAGTCATCTCACGAAAAAGATATCTCTTCGGTCGAATTATTAAGATTCTCTAAAATTCAGATTAGTCGATAAATTAAATTTGTCGATCGGATTTTACATAAATCTAATACATTCAGATTTATCGGGAGATAAACTAGTCGAACGAATATTTGTTTATCAAAAATATTTTTGAGATACTAGAAATTTGACATTTATTATCACATAAAAAGTGTCAAAATATAAGTAAATTTTTGTATTAATAATATATTACTATATGAAAATTATCATTTTCACAAAATTATTTTTCAAAATTATTTTCTGAAAATTATAAATATTTTTTAAACATTTTTACTGTTAGGTCCAGATAAGTTTGTAGAAGGGGGGGTTGAATACAAACTATACCGTTTTATCGAATTTGTTCGTTTTAGGATTAAACAATTCAAGAACAAATTATGGCGGAATTAAATGAAACAAAATTCAAGTTAAATATAACTTATATTAAACTTGAATGTTGTTACAAATTTTGACATTTATTATCACATAAAAAGTGTCAAAATATAAGTAAATTTTTGTATTAATAATATATTACTATATGAAAATTATCATTTTCACAAAATTATTTTTCAAAATTATTTTCTGAAAATTATAAATATTTTTTAAACATTTTTACTGTTAGGTCCAAATAAGTTTGTAGAAGGGGGGTTGAATACAAACTATACCGTTTTATCGAATTTGTTCATTTTAGGATTAAACAATTCAAGAACAAATTATGGCGGAATTAAATGAAACAAAATTCAAGTTAAATATAACTTATATTAAACTTGAATGTTGTTACAAATTTTGAAAGGCATATGTATAGGCCTATTTGTTAACATCGAGGATTTAACTCTTAAACAAGTTTGTAATAAGTAAGTAATAATTCAGATTGTCACGGGAATCTCAGAAGATCATATCAGTGAAAAGAATGAAGATAAAAGTCATCTATAGACTTGAAGTAATTCTACATTGAAAGAAGTTCATTAATTTGATCAAGCCTTAGTGAAGTTTTCAAGTAAGTGGATTTATTATAAAGACAGAGATTTTAGGAGCGTGACAGCAAGGGTACATGTTACAGTGATTAATTAAAGGGATTTAAAGAAAAGAGAATCACATCTTAAAGACAGAAATGAAGAACATCCATTGAAGTTAGTCACTGTTAGGGTTGACCCATTTGGAATGATGATAACAAAATGCTCAAGACAAGAATTTGATCGTGACACTGAAGCTGATTGTCAGAAAGCTAGTTTACAGAAGCTGATAAATCAGGAAGCTAACTATAAGGCATCTTATCTATCCAAGGTCTAAAAGCCACATCAAATGATTGGAGGATATTCTGTCATCAAGTTAGGAAGCAATTCAGAAGCAAGCCAACGGACGTCTAATCAAGCACCAAGTGTTTCAGTGGTAAGTCTGCCTATTCAACTCAGTAATGGTGAATCAATAAAGATGACAAGATTTTTCTTCTAAAGATGAAGCTAAGTGTATCCATCCTACGGATCATGCTATGAAATCTTATTTCATCCATGGATACAAGCTGAAAACATCATATGCCATCAACGGATAGAAGCTGAGGACATCTTATCCCATCAATGGATAGAAGCTGAGGACATCTTATCTCATCTATGAATAAAAGTTAGGGACATCATATCTACGGATAAAAGCTGAAGGAAGTTGATCATCATATACAGCTAAGGATGTCATGTTTTATCTATGGATGCAGTTAAGGAGGTCATGGTCTATCTATGGATGCAGTCAAGAATGTCATGTCTCGTCTATGGATACAGTTACGGAATATTACTGCTACGGATATTCTGAGATTACCTTTCTATGGATAGAATGGTAGTCTACGGATATGGAATTAATACGCCTACTGATGTTCATCCCATTCAACATGAAATCAAGATCTATATAACTGAATCTTTTGAAGATTTCCTTCTTTAAACAGGTAGAATGGAGGACAGTCTCAGAAATCATCATTACACACCCGTGACTAAAAGATGGTGGATAACGACGCAATAGATGTATGGAATAGGGAGTCAAAATTGTAAATATTGGAAGGCTCAAATTCCTACAAGTGAAATGTGAAGTCATCTATTGTCTTTTATGTCTCGATGGATAAATAAGAGTTAAGGCAGCTACCTAGAAGTTTAAATTCTAGCTGGACACAAAGGAAAGGCTTGACACAAAGGAAAGGCTTGACAAGCATGAAAACCTATTTGTAAACTACATGTTCACTTATCTCAGCTGATAGTGACTTGACAGTCGGGTAACCAAGGAGAGGTCTCTTTCATGCAGATGTCACATGGGCTTGGAAGCTAGGTCAGTTGCATGGACTTAGTAA
This sequence comes from Heracleum sosnowskyi, assembly GCA_030848705.1. NCBI lineage: Eukaryota > Viridiplantae > Streptophyta > Magnoliopsida > Apiales > Apiaceae > Heracleum > Heracleum sosnowskyi. The sequence goes on along the minus strand of CM061243.1, from coordinate 83,221,202 downwards.
TTTTTGAAGAGAGCAACACACTCAATCAGAAAGCACCATTTGGGATTATACAAGTTTATCTGTGATGCCAGCCAAGGCATTTCCCGAATAGGATAGTTTCTGAGATGAGCATGTGATGAAGAAGAACCAAAATGTAATATTTTATTATGTTGTAGGTTTTGTTTGTAACACACAGTCGATGTATATAAGACTGTGTGGAGTAGCATAGAAAATATGTGAAGAGAGCACAAAGCTGAATGTAAAAACACTTAGGCTCTCATTCATCATCTGTGTAAGCAGCTGGAGTTTGTTGAAAAACAAAACCAGAGAATTCTTGAATATACACCTCAGGTGGGCTTTTTCCGAGAAACCCACATGAAAAGTTTAAAAAGTTTGCTTGTCTCCTGCATTTCTTTTTAACTCGAAGAATTCATTCATGTTCATGGCTTGTATCAATTCTTAGTTAATTTACCAACACATACATTCATGTAAGAAGTTTGAAAAAGTTATGAAAAATTAACTAGATTGTATTCAAACCCCCCCCCCCCTTCTATAATCTAGGTTGCATTGTTCTGGGAATAACAATTGGTATCAGAGCAAGCTTCTAACATACAAGAAGTTTAAAGATCAAAAGCAACTGCAACCATGGAGAGAGGTGACAATAAAGCAGCTGGGAATGAGTTGTCAAACAAAGACTCAAAGTTGGTGTTTGCTAACTCTCTACCCAGAAAATGGAAGCATATCTCTGTATCTATCAAAAATACCCATGAATCCAAAGATCTAAATCTTAGCAGCCTATTAAGTACTCTTGAATGCTCAAGTCTTCAGGCTACTCAGGATGCAAAGATTATCAGTAAAGAAGGGGAGATAGAAACAAGATATGTGGTCATCTCCAACCAAGATTTGAAAGAAGAGGAGAGAACAGAAGCAACAAGCTCAACATTCAAACTGAAGATCTGTGAATGTATCAGAACCACAACAGACAAGGGCAAGGAAGGAACGGCACTGGAAGATGAAGTCCTTTTTGAGCGAAGGGTTTCAACTGAAGAGGGTTGTTCAACATCAACAGAGGGATCTATCAACCTTGTACCCACAGCCTATGACAATCAAGAAGCAAGTTCAACCAGAAATCAGGTATTTTCTGTGAAGCCAACTAAGCATGTTAAAGAAGTATGTTGCACCACTGCAATGAATTTTTTTGATGAATTACATGTTGTGCATATTTCCTTTAACAATCTCATTGAAGAAAATGTCAAACTCAAAGCATCCAATGTTATGCTTAGTGAGATAAATGCTATGTTGGAAACTCAAGTCTCTGAGTTTAAGGAAACACTTGTTGAATGCATGAATGCTAAACATGAACTTGAGGCTGTCTTAAAAAGAGAAGTGGTTTTGAAAGAGCAGCTGAGAAAGGAACAAGAGGTTATTGCAAGATGGAATAATTCTAGGTACATTGTGTCCAACATTATCAAATCTCAAGGAATGGACACATTTTGTAAAGAGACCTGGAAGCGCAATAACAAGAAGCTAGAGGATGTGCAGACTGCTCCAAAGATGGTAAAACCATTTAGGATTAATCAGACTCTAGAGAAACTGAGCAATAAGGTTGGACCAGGTTTCAGAAACCATGTTCAATCACTAAGAAGCAAATCCATCAAGGAAGAAGAGTCAGATGCAGATGAAGAGGAAAGCTTGAATGAAACAACAATGATTAATTGTAGTAGCAGCTACCCATTAGAAGAAAGTACTTCCAGAAGGCCCTGCATTCGATGTGGTAGAGTTAATCACTTGTGTATCTTCTTGCAGATTTGTTCATACAAGATCTACTCAACTGCCTATGACTGATATGCCTGTCATGCATCACATTTTTGCTCACAATGCTCGAGATTCAACAAGATATGCTAACATGCCATTTGTTCCTCATCCATATTGGTATGAGTTCAATATGCCTCAAATGTCATGGAGCATGCCTGACTTGAATGATTTGTATGCTCAAACATTTCCTTGCCGAGCATCAAATTTTGATATTCTTGAGCAACATGTGAATGCTAATCTCTCAATGTCAGAACCAAGGGATGAAAATGGTTTGAATCCTTTGAAGCTCAAAGCTCAGAAAGAGAAGATGACAGTCATAAAAGCTAAAAAGCCAAAGCTCAAGGAAACTTGGGTACCTAAGCTTGCTTGATTCGGTGTTAAAAGTGTGCAGGAGGAAGATACAGGAGCTTTAGTTTCCTACTAGAGTTTCTGTCCTGATCACTAATTGCTCAGAGGAAAGTAGCCCCTCTAGTGATAACTGGAGATGATATTTGTAGTCATGATTAAGTAATGAAGCATGACTTTGGCAAACAATATCATCAGTTAGGGTTGAAGCACTAGTTGATGGATATAAGCATACCTTGCTTTGTATCTATCAAGCATGTGACAAAGGAAACTTTGTATTTGTAGCCTACATTGTCTATCAATAGAAAGACAATGAAGTGGTAAACACTGGACACTTGATAGAAAAGTGTATGTAGCTGATTTGTTTACTGCCTTGGAGGATTGCTTGTCTTGACCTCTTTGTGACAAGGCAAAATCAGGATAATTGTAGCCAGTGAATAAGAAGCTGTCTGAGTCTTAATTAGAGGAACCCCAAGTTTTACCAAGGATGGGTTAAAGGATGCATGCCATTAAGGGAAGCAATAGAAGACCTCTATCAAGAACGGGACAGATCATACGTTTGATAAACTCCTTCAGCCACTACACATGAAATCTCGCCAAAGAATTTAGCTCAAGAATTCAGTATGACGAGATCTTATGAAACAAATGAAAAAATCTGCAGAGACTTTGCTTGGAAAATCAGGATAACTATTTAAGCTCTGGAAAGTTGTGGCTGGTGCTACTTATTACAGCCAGAATGTTTTCTTGATCATTCAAGCACCTGAAGGAGGAATCATCAAATTGTGTGAATAAGTGTAGCCAACAGTTTTTCTCTTTTCACATTCCTTAGCCAAGGAAGTAATAGAAGCTTAGCTAAAGGAGAAAAGGGAATCTGTGTGGGAAATTACTTGAAGAACATCAAGTCCATGATCGAATACTTAACATATCACAATTGTTAAGTTTAACTGACATCTGGATAAATATTCTCAAGTAATTCATGAGTGGAAGAAAAGATCTTTGCTAAGAGGAAGTAGAGGTGTAGCTGAGAATGGTGGTTTCTTCTACATGCTTTCTGACTGTCTTTCATAAGAGAGGACATTCAAGTGTAGTGGAAAGTAAGCAGCCATCCATGGTATCTTATGTTCTTTCCTGAAGGGTTTTCTGTATGGAACATCTGCTCAGAGGGAACATTTCTCAAAAAGTTTTAATCTACTTCTGCAACTTCAAAAAGACATCCTGTCAAAGATCGAATCTTTTATCTACTCAGAAACCCAGGTTGGGTATGCAACTCAAAAAGAGTGCATGTAGCTGGAAAAGCCGACAAGGCTTTAAGTCAATGAATCAACACTGTTATGGAGTCTATACAGGTTATTTCTGATGATGCCAGATAAATCAAGCTTATTGATGAGAGATTTTCTGGAATTCTTAGATTTAAGTTTGAAGTGGAAGGTGGTTTTGGTATGAAGAAGATAATGATTATGTGGATGGATCAGTATCTCCATGAGAGTTCGCCTAGACAATGAATGATTCAAGTCCAAATGAATCATCTATGGAAAAGGTAAATGGAGCATCTGATTGGAAGCCAAATGGAGCATCCGTAGGAAGCCAGAATGGAGCATCCGTAGGAAGCCAAAATGGAGCATCCGTAGGAAGCCAAAGTGAAGCATCCGTAGGTGGATCACAACTTTGAGTTATCACCCCAATGAACTTAGGGGGATTTTCTCTGAGTTAAAGATCAACCTCACGTAATCATATTGATGAGAATATTCTTACATCTTCAAGACCTGCACCTACCATAAGAAGCTTATTCCAAAATCCAGAAGAAAGTCCTCTTGAAGACTGTAACACCCCCAGATCCGGGGTCGGAGATCCAGGTTGTCACGTTCCTTATTCCATACAAACACTTGATACTTGAATCATAATAAAGTAAATCAACACCCATGGTGACCCCACCATCAATCTACTCACACCAGTTATGTCTCAGAAACGAAATTGCAAAAGCAGCAGTCAAGTTCAAGTTATTACAACCCAAAAGTAAAATGCTTGAAACCTACTGCCAGTATGATTTCTACTTGAAACCAGAAAGGCAGCGCAAATGTTTGTTCTTGTTCATTAATATACATAAGTGATACTTATAAATAAACCGGAGCAACAAGAGTCGCACTCCGAACCAACTCAGTACTTCTACTTGAGGTGCTGCAACTGCCATCCTATGGGCGGTCTGCGCGGCCAAGACGCGCTTCCGTGCGGTATGGCGAATCCTGGCCATCTACTCTAGCTGTTGTGTTGTGATATATATAAAAGAAAGCAGGAGTGAGCACTTAGCCCAGCAATAATATAGAGCAGCATAATCATATATGTAAACTTATATCATAAAAGAAAAGTTTTAAAACTTCATTCATATACAGAATGATATATTTAAGTATTCTTTTCGTCAAAACGTGCCATACAGTTTAAATACTGTATGAGGTACATCATTGTTCAATCACTGTCACATTATTGGTAACTCAGCAACTAGGCTTTTGTTACAATGTATAGCACAACTCCAATTGGAGGGAGGGGACATTCAGGAACACACCATGATACACGATGATCAGTCATTGTATCAAACTCACGCTTTTCTACTAGTAGATGGACGATATCTTATCACAATTATCACCCCAGCTGCATACGGGCTTTGTATCTGCTAGACTGTCCCACAGCCTCCTATGCGAGATAGTTGTTGGACTTCCCCACAGCCTCTTACGCCATAATTTGATGGACTGTCCCACAACCTCTTACACGTTTCCTCCTAGTCCCGGATGAACAATCAATGAAACGGGAATCAAAATTTAATTCTGATTCCCCAAGTACAAAATACTTGTCAAAACTTTGCAATAGTTCAGATTTTCTTACTCCAAAATGTTTGAAATGAGTAAATCACAATGTGGGTTGACTCTTTTCAACTGACAGGGAATATGTCAGGATTTTTGAAATCACGACTCGAGAGTTTTTGTAAAATATCATTAGTTCTGGTAATTCAGAACTCAAAAATATACTCACTTTTAAATGAAAGAGGCAAGTGAAATCATATGTTCACTTCCTGGAATGGATTCCTAATTTTTGATAAGTCCAAAACTATAATCATCATTTGAGATAAATAATTTAAAGTATTTCGGAACCCCTACTATAATCACATAACTCTTTTTGAGATCAGAAAATACTTTAAATAACTATTGGAACCTTACGTAATATTTGGATAAGGTTCTATGATTTTTAAATCGTTTTTGGGAATATTTAATAAATATTGAATTATTATTCAATAAAATTCCACTTAAGTGAATATTCAATTTAATATTCACTTAATTAATTAAATATTCAAATAATATTTATTATAATATTATTTAAATATCTCACATTAAATATCCAATAATATATATATATTGGAATATTCAATCAACACTTAAAATACAGCTGTCTCTGGAACCCTCCAGCTTCTGACAGTATAATCAAGACAAAATACTAATTTGACTCTCGGTCTAATGTTTTAAAATCCTCGTACGAGCGCTCTACCCTTAGAGCCTCTATAACACCTCGGTTTATATCTAATATTTACATAGCATAAAAACCCTTATATCTCACCAAGCTTTTTATCTAAAGCATAATCAGTTTTAACTCTTTTCACAGGAATATATCACAAACACAACATTAAATCACAACAGCATCTCTATAAGATGTAGGGTTTGAAAACTTGCCTTGGTGTCTCGGTGAAGTGGTAGTGGGGGCTTGGGAGTGTGCTCGTTGATCTATAATAATATACACAATACACAATCAGTCCCCTAGAACCAATTAATGTGCTATTAGCTTAAGCACTAAAGTTGTATTAATGAAAATCAAATGTCTCGCTCTTGGTCGCTTATAACCTCATGACATTCCGTAAACTCCTAAGTCAAAAGTTTGGGTGGAAATCTATTCACAAAACCCAAGTACTTTACCATTACTAACTCATCGTTTTAACCATCCCCTTAAGGGTATTTCACTCGCGCAACTTTTGTTCCCGCATTTTTATAAAATCGAAAAATCATCTTTTAACACAAAACCTTCTCGATTCCTTTCCTAAATGTCCATGATAGTATCCAATTTAATATCACGACCCAATTCTATTTTTAAAGGGTTTGATCACAAGCTCAAAGTTCATATAGTGAACTACCTAGTTATCCGAAACCGCTTTCACTAAAACGGGTGTTTCTCCTAAACCGTAAATCGAAACGATACTATTCTTTCGCCAAAACAAACTAAAACCCAAGACTTACATGATCATGGTCAGAGAGTCTTATTTTTATGTCTATAAGGTAACCGTGGTCTCTGTCCAAACTTCCTAAGGAAAATTCGACATGGTAACGACGCTTAATCGTGATTCCCGTGTTTGAAACACTCCAATCAATCCACCAATCAACACCCAAGCAATCATAACTCAAGGTTCACATCTAAACCAACTTATTTCTGTCTAAACAAGTTCATAACATTATTCACAAGTTCAACCATCTACCAATCCACAAAACATCATACTTAACATGCATATCACTTCTACATCACACTATCACTAATCATTATCAATTTAATCACTAATATCAAAGTATAAACACAAGTGTGAGAGGGTTTATACCTTCCTTGGTACTTAATATAGACTATAAATGGTTAGTATGCTCTTCCTTGCTCCTTTATTATCCTTTACAAGACTTAAACTTCAAGATCAAAACAAGAAAATCAAACATTACTATTCATTTCACTATTCATCATCAACTTTAGCTCATAATTTGAGCATGATAACATCCATGGATGAAGCTAGCATCAAGGATTTACCTTAGTCTATGGATGAGGATGATTTAGAGCCCAAGATCATGATTTTTGGTGGAGTGGAAGTTGAGGAAATGTTTTTCTTATCCTTTGAAGAAGAAAATAACCGAATGTTTTGAAGCTTTCTTTGATGCTTCTTCTTGATTTTTCTTTTCTTTTCTTTTTTGTCTAATAACACTAAATACAAGCCATTTAATTTGTGTGGTTTTAAGTGGGTTTTGTCACCCCATGCCACATGTCAAGCCTTGGTAAATTGTGTGCTGAAAGTGGTGACAAGGTGGTGATTCATCACCTTGTCATCACTTGTCATCACCTATGTCATCCTCATGTGTCATGCTTATGTCATAATTTGTGTCGTCAATCCTCTTATATGTTGCACTTGATGATCTTATATGATACTTCTCCTTTGGTTAGGGTTTAATCCATAATTCGTTACGCGTTTGTTTTGTTGCTAAGTTTCGTGATAGGTTCAAGTGATTTTAAAAACGTTTCTCTGCACCAATGCTAGGAGATACTTCCTTGACCTTTTTATAACCTTGGTTTAATATGTGATTATGGATTTCTCATTCTACATACTTTATCGAAACGATCAAATCAATATGTCCTTGATTGTCCAGTGAATAGTGATTTAAAACTCGAATGGAAATCTCCTGATTCTGATTGCGTTTGCATTCACTTATTCTCCTTATACATCAATAATATAACTTCGAAACATTCATTCCATGTCTTCCACATAGTGTGGTCTGAAAATATTTTCATCCGCAAATTTACTATTCATCAGGGTTTTAAATATTACAAAATTTTGGGATATTACAGGCACCCCTACTTAAAAGGATTCCGTCCCGGAATCAAGTCAAAATAGCTGAGGGTACTTTTCTAACATTGCGCTTTCTAGCTCCCAAGTGGATTCTTCAACATTATGGTTTCTCCACAAAACTCTTACCAGCTTTATAACCTTGTTCCTTAGCACTTGGTCCTTGCGGTCGATCATCTCCACCGGTTGCTCTATGTATGATAAGTCCGGTTGTATGTTTACTTGCTCGTATTCTACCACGTGTCTGGCATCGGGATTGTATTTCCTTAACATGGACACATGGAACACGTTGTGAACTTGCTGCAGGTTTGGGAGCAAGGCTAGCTCATAAGCTACTTCCCCGATGCGTCTCAAGATCTCGAATGGTCCAATATATCTGGGGCTTAATTTCCCTTTCTTTCCGAATCTCATCATCCTTTCCACGGGGATACCTTTAATAGCACAAAATCTCCCACTTCATATTCCTTGTCTCTTCGGGCCAAATCTTCATATTTCTTCTGTCTGTCCTGGGCTGCTACCGGTCGTCCTCTGATAAGGTCTATTGCATCTGTGACGCCCCTCCAAACCCGGGGTACAGATTTCGGGAGTCACTCAACCAAGGAAACACAATAAACCTGAATATAACACATGCATAATAAAATAATAACATAAAATACCCCTTATCCAAGACCGCATCCAGATTATGGCATGAAACAAGGTTCTAAGTCATAATTATTACAAACTAGTTTTCAGAGTTATTACACAACTTAAAGTCAAAGCTAGACATCTAGTCTAACTATCAAAATAAACAACTACCCTTCCAATGACAACCACTCTTGGTGATCTCCTAGCTGTTGGAGAACTATCACTCGCGCTGTGTCTGCTCATACTCTCGCTTAACTGGAATATGATTAGAAACAAAACAAGTATGAGCCACAAGTGCTCATCAAGCATTATATATCAATCATAGTTCCATAATGAAAGGAAGGATCACAGTTATCTGAATAAACAATATACAAGTCAAACATATGCTTTTAACAATCTTTATTGAAGAAAGAGGGATTAGAATTGGACTTCTACATTTTTTCAAATACAAAGGTTGAGCTGCTGATCAGTCACACATCAACCCCGGACTTGCTTATAGAAAAGTCCTCCACTAGGATCCAGGGCCATCTGGGCCTTAAGTTATTACGACCATAAATATGGCCCGACCATTTCCGGTCTCATTTTTAAAACATGCCAATTCTATCACAGAGTATAAGCAATAACATGCATAACAAGATAAGTACACAGTAATAGGGTGCAATAGTTGCAAAAGAGCTTCAACTGCTCAATATCAAATGAAGTTCGAGAAATAGATTCTGAATGGTTTCAATGGTACATAAGTACACATTTAAGAAGGTCAATAATGATTATTGTCAATACAAGTGAATTGAAATGAAGATTTCTGATATTCAACACGATTGTGGATGTAATCAAAAGTTAGGAATATTCAAGGAAGTAGCATCAGTTGCTCAAATGTGGAGTAAAGATTGAATAATATGAATCGTTCTAATGGTAACATACATATAATTCATAAGAACAATAAAAATTGAATCAACAAGTACATGCACAGATACTTGCCTGGTCTATGTAGCTGACAGAATTCTACCAAGCTCACTCTACCTTCTCCTTTCCCTTGCTCCGGGAACTCGATTCTATAATAAACAACTCATTACAGTAAGTCTAACTATCCTCGTTCTATCCTCGATATACACTCATAACCATTTTCAAATTTAAACAAGTAATCAGGTTCATATCGGATGCCCGATCTAATTTACGGAAATAAAAACTCATATAAACCATATAACACTTATAAATATTTTTAGAACAATATTCGAGGCTTATTTGAATTTAAATAAGTCACAAACAATTTTTAAATCAAAAATCGGATTTTTAATCCCAATATAAGTATTTAAAAACAATTAAATCAATTAATAAAAATTAATTGACACTTTTCAAATACTCAAACTATTTTTAAATAATTAAATCAAGCTAGAAAATAATTAAACCTAATTTAAATTAATTAAATCTAATTAATAATTAATTATTAAGAATTAACTGATTAAAAGAATTAATCAATTAATTAAATTAATTAATTATTAATTAAAAATATTAAATTTAATTAAATTTAATCAGTTTTCGAATTTTAATAAATAATTATAATTTTTCAGAATTTTCTGAATTTAAAAATGTATTTTTAAAATAAAAATATGATTTTTATAAATATTTAAACTATTTTCGAATTTAAATTTAAAAATAAAATCCAAAAACAGTTTTCTGAAAATAAATTAGGGTTTCGAAGATTGAAACCAGGTCAACCATTCGGGTAAACGGGTCGGGAAGAACAAAAACGGGTCGGGAAGAACAACCCGGAAATTTTCCAGAATCCGGCGACTTTCCCAGATTCCGGCGAGCCAAAAACGTAACAAATTTTGGGGCTTTTGATATCAAAACATTCCTTATTAACTCAGCAATTCATTCCGACCAAAAACATACCAAAAACATAGCCGGAACTTCAATCCCGACTAAACTCCGGCGAGCTCAAGCAAATTTTCCGATCTAGCTAAATCTACGTTATTTTTGTTAAAATGAAGCTAAGAACACATACAACAAAAGCCCTCTATCAAAAACAATGTCAGATCATTCATATGAACAAACTATTCAAAAGCAAAATCGGGCAAAAACCCTAAAATCGAATTTCTCAAAATCGAACATAAACAAGAAATTAAAGCATGAATTCCTACTAATTAGAACCCTAGGAACATGTTGGAAGCAATCAATTGAACGGAGAATCAACAGAATGAAAATCCCTAATTCAAACAAGAACCCTAATTTTAATTCGAATATTGAAAAATTAATATAAAATCGAAAAATTACCAGATGATGATATGGTTGGAAGATTCTGAAACTAGAGCTCAAGATCTTTGATTTGAGTACTTGAACTTGTGATTTGGATTTCAATAACACAATCAAAATTGATTTTGATTTTCAAGAACACGAAGAACACGGTTCGGGAATTTTATATTTTTGTAAATTTTTAATACGGATTATATGAAGGATAATGTACGATTCTCCTTTTTATACTTAGTGGAAAATAATACCCCAAACGACATTTTTGGATCGATATCGATCCACTGGATCGCTTTAAAACCCTAATAAAGAAAAATTCACGTTTTACGAGGTGATAGCTATCCACAAAGACTGATAGTTATCCATGTCAATACATATCATTTATATAACTAATGCTCAAGAATACTGGGGATATAACATATGTATTATTGATACGGACGATATATCAATTGCCCTAAACAATTAGGGTTTGGAATAATTCTCTTCCTTTTCGGATAAAACGAATAATATTGACAAGATCAAATAACTAGGGATATAATGATGCGAATAAATCTTCCGATAATGATTCGGACACGAATGACGAAGGGATAATAATGATGTATACAGTTTCAACGGGGCCCTTGAATTTTCAAAACGGGGCTCAAAATTGAAGATATTTTCAAATGACAAGATATTTGAACGGGGCTTCCGACATATCAATTTAGCACATAATCACTCAATGATAGAGTATATATTTATATATATTTTATATGATTTTATTCCTCATATTTATTATATTTTGCAGTTAATTGGATATTTATTTAATAAATTTTAATGTTTTATTGTAGGATGCAAGGAAATCCTAAACTTGAAAGGATTGGAGAATAAAGAGCTTAATTTGGAGATTTATTAGAAGAAAATTCGGATTTGTTGGGCTGCCTACACATAATTCACTGTTTGGGTCATATCTTGAGATCTAGAAGTCAGAATTGGACGATTTAACAGCCCACACGAAGATAATAAAAATATCTTTTATTCTAAAGTGGTCCAATTATCAAATTACTTCAGGAACGTCCCAGAATTACTGAAGAAAAGTCAGCTACGAATTTTCCTTGTAAAACAGAATCAGTTTAGGAAACGTAATGGTACTTTACTCAAGGCAATAAAATATTTGAGGATATATATATAAACATCAGATCTGAGAGATACAGATATACAGAGATATCTTGACATACATTCATACAAATCCATCCACCGGTGAGGAGAACAAGAAGACGGCTGATTACGAAGATCTACTTTTCAATTTATCTTTGTATTCTTCTAATTAGGCGATACTTTGGATTCTCGTTTGTTTCTTCATAAACCCTAGTACTTTTATTTAGTATTCCAGACATATTTACTATCATGTTTTCATCAGAACCCACGATGATGAACGATCCGATTATGAACTAATCGTTGTCGTGGGGTTCCAATGGATTTATTTATGGATTTTAGTAGTTAATTGTTTTAAAGATGTGTGTGTGATGATTTGTTGATATCCTAGTTTGGTTGTGCTTATTCTTCTTGGATGCGTAGCTAACATCTAAGTTGTTTGTTAATCTCTATTGATTGCGAAAGTGGATATAGAGGTTTAGAACTTGCCATGCTAGCATAGGTTTATGTATGTTTGTCATGCATGATTCGTAGGTGATTTTAACCATCTTACCTGCCCTTTGTAATCTGAATGGATAACTTTCTCGTTAAACCGTTATGTTTTCAAATCTTATAGACATATAGGGTCTAAGCATAATTGGTGTCTGCTCAACTTCTATCTCTTTTGTGGATGTTTGAGTGCTTTGGTATACGTATACTGAAAGGTAGCGTGTACTGATTTCGTGTTGTCCGATTAGTTATCATAACCGTCACATACATTGATTAAAGACATAAAACTCTAGATGAAGTATTTAATGAAGTCAGGATCCCATGTTTTATTCTCATAAGTAATTTGAAAGCAATCTCTTTAGTTAATTATAGTCTTGGTAATTTGCTTAGTTAATTTAGATAATCCAAACACAAATTTGTTACTTGTCTTAGCATTGAACAATAGCCATACATTGTTGCATAAGTGCATAACTATAGTAACCAAAGCAGTCTCTGTGGGAACGAACTCTACTTATTCATATATTACTTGTGACCGCGTACTCTTGCGTGATTTTTTGCGAACAAGTTTTTGGCGCCGCTGCCGGGGACTCGGTGTTATATTTAGTTTATGTGCTTGTCATCAGTGGGAGTTAAAGTTCACTGACTCGGATTATTCTCATCAATTTTACTTTGTTTGGTGTGTTTCAGTTACTTTAGTGAGCGTGTATGCAAACACGTTCTCAATCTCGGAAAGAACTTGAATTGAATCTAGTTATGGGAGAACCAGTAGCAGAAACGAAGGCTTTGAAGGATTATTCTCAGCCTAAGATCAATGACATTCAATCTAGCATTGTCAGGCCAGCCATTGCAGCTAATACCTTTGAAATCAAGCCTGGCACGATTCAGATGGAGCATAATTTAGTTCAGTTTGGGGGTGCTCCGACGGAAGATCCTAATATGCATATTAGGGATTTCATTGAGATTTGCGACACCTTCAAGTTCAACGGAGTGTCAGAAGATGCTGTGAAATTTAGACTTTTCCCATTTTCTCTGAGGGATAAAGCTAAAGGCTGGTTACACTCTCTACCAGCAGGTTCTATTGCTACATGGGAGGATCTTGCTCAGAAGTTTCTCACTAAATTCTTCCCTATGGCTAAAACAGCTACAATCAGGAATGCTCTTACTCAGTTTGCACAGCATTCAGGGGAAACTTTATGTCAAGCTTAGGAGAGTTACAAGGAGATGCTTAGGAAGTGTCCTCATCATGGAATTCCTGATTGGATGGTGATCAATTGTTTTTATAATGGTCTGGGAGGTCAATCTCGACCAATGCTTGATGCGGCATCAGGTGGAGCTCTTTGGGCTAAAGGCTACGAGGAAGCTTATGAGCTAATTGAGATGATGGCTGCTAATGAATACCAGAATCCAACTCAGAGGTTATCACAAGGCAAGGTAGCAGGAGTTCTGGAAGTGGATACAGCTACGGCTATAGCAGCACAGCTAAAGGCTCTGTCTATGAAGATTGATTCTTTAACCAACTATGGAGTTCAGCAGGTGGCTAGTGTTTGTGAGCTATGTGCAGGTGCACATGACACGACTCAATGTGCCATATCTAGTGAATCGGCGCAGTTTGTGAGCAATTTCCAAAGACCACAACAGCCAGTGCCTAACATCTATCATCCGAATAACAGGAACCATCCTAACTTCAGCTGGAGTAACAATCAGGGTGATATGCAACAACCACAACAGCCGTATCAGCAGTATCAAGGTCAGCAATATGGAGCTAAACCATTCAACTCTTCTGGTTTTCAGCAGCAGTATGCTCCAAGGCAACCATATCAACCACCAGGTTTTCAACAACCATCTCAGGGAAGTGCTGGGCAATCATCTAATGAAAAATCTGAATTGGAGGAATTTAGGCTAATGTGCAAGAGCCAAGCTGTTTCAATCAAGACTCTGGAGAATCAAATCGGTCAGATTGCCAATGCCTTGTTGAATAGACCACATGGAACTCTCCCTAGTGATACGGAAGCTAATCCAGGCAAAAGAGAGGTCAAGGAACATGTAAAGGCAGTTACCTTGCGATCTGGGAAGGTTACATATGATCAGAACTCAAAAACGGCAGAAAACGAAGAAATTTTGAATTCCCAGCAGAAGCTCGAGCGCGCCCGCGCCCTAGGGAGCGTGCCCGCGCCTGACATTCTGCCAGAAGTTGAAGAAAAAGAGGAAAAAGCAAGTTTGGGGGGAAACGAAGCGGAAAAACATGACCATCCTATTGAGAAATCTGTTCCGAAGCAAAGTACAGAGACCAAGGAGGTCTATCCTCCTCCGCCATTCCCTAAACGACTTCAGAATCAGAAGTTGGACAAGCAGTTTGCTAAATTTCTAGAGGTTTTCAAGAAGTTGCAGATCAACATACCTTTTGCGGAAGCTTTAGAACAGATGTCGAGCTACGCAAAGTTCATGAAGGGTATTCTATCATGGAAGTTGAAACTCAAGGAGTTGGAAACCGTTGCTCTAACAGAAGAATGTAGTGCTATCCTACAACAGAAGTTACCTCCTAAACTCAAGGATCCAGGGAGTTTCACCATACCATGCAGTATCGGCAATTTATCTTTCAACAAGTGCTTGTGTGACTTGGGAGCTAGTATTAATCTGATGTCGTTGTCTGTCTTCATGCAACTTGGACTTCTTGAGCCTAAACCTACAAACATGTCCTTACAGCTGGCTGATCGGTCGATCACATATCCAAGGGGTATAGTGGAGGATGTTTTGGTTAGAGTGGATAAGCTCATTTTTCCTGCTGATTTTGTTATTCTGGACTTTGAAGAGGATAAGAGGATTCCTATTATCTTGGGAAGACCGTTCTTAGCTACATGCCGAACTTTGATCGATGTGCAGAAAGGAGAGCTTACAATGAGGGTTCAAAATCAGAAGGTCACTTTTAACGTGTTCAAGGCAATGAAATTTCTAAATGAGGAAGAAGAGTGCTTTAAATTGGAGATGGTCGATTCTGTCATCAATACAGAGATTGAACAACCGCTGAAGTCAGATACAGTGGAGAGAGTCTTGATAGGGGATTTTGATATCGAAGACGAAGAAAGAGCAGAGCAACTTCAGTTGTTGAATGCACCTCCGTGGAAAAGAAAAATTGATGCGCCATTTGAATATCTTGGATTAGCAGAGCTGAACAATTCTCAGGAGCGACTTAACCCATCTATGGAAGAAGCTCCTACACTTGAACTCCAACCACTGCAGGATCAATTGAGGTATGGTAAAGTCTACGAGAGCAACATGCTATATAAGGAGAAGGTTAAGGACTGGCATGAAAGAGGGGTGGTGAAACATTCATTTGTGTCTGGTCAGCTAGTTCTGCGTTTCAAGTCTCGATTCAGATTTTTTCCAGGAAAGCGTAAGTCGAGGTGGTCGGAGCCTATCACGGTTAAATCAGCATTTCCGCATGATGCAGTAGAGATTTTCCATAAGTTTTCGGACGAAGAGTTCAAGGTTAATGGTCAGTGGCTGAAGCATGACGTTGGTAATACGGTGAACCGTGAGTCGACGTTCACCGTTCTTGCGACTGGATGAAAAAGGATTCACGTCAAGCTATTGACGTAAAACAAGCGCTTCGTGGGAGGAAACCCACGCGAATATGTAGTATTATTATTTTGTGTTTAAAAAAAAAAAAAAAAGAGGTTAAGTGTTTTGACGTAGAGGGAGGCGATGCTCCGCCTCATGAGCCTGCAGCAGAGACGGGGGAAAATATGTTGAGAAAGTGGATGCTCCACTTTCGACCCATTCACCAGGTTGATTGATAAGAAGGTCGAGATAATGACCTTAAAAAAAGCGCTTCTTGGGAGGCAACCCAAGATTTTGGAGGAGGAACACTCTCCCACATTTTTCAACCGGGACTTCATTCACTAGGGGAGTATTTCTAACCTTTCTTTGTATAATTTTTCACTCCTATTATTTTTGTATTTCTTTTATGATCTTGTTAGTTTTTCATATTTATATATATTATTCATTGGGGACAATGAACCGCTTAAGTGTGGGGACGTGTTCTTAATAATAATATATTTAAAAAAAATATTATATATTATAAAAATCCAAAAAAATTGAAAATTTAAAACTTTTTGTATATAATTGCCTTGTCTCAAAAGCATGTTAGTATGGATAAGTACACATTGTGTAGATTAATTTCGCATGATTAATTTTGAGTGTCACATTCATGAAAAATAATTTGATGCTTGGTAATTCCTTGTGTGTGCTTGCGAAAATTTGAAAACTTGAGATGTTTCTTGGTCAATTTTAGTGAGTTAAGCATGCTTTCACCATGTGAGGATTTGAGCCTAATTTATGATTGATACATTTTATATCAATCCAATTTTTGTTGTGTGATGTTCATCATGATTATTGTTGCTCTAGAACTTGTTTTAAACCGTTTTGAGACTACATGATATGTGTATGCATGAATATGATAAAGGCACTAGGATTAACCTTATTTACCCAAACAATACCCATATGAAAAATAATCCTTAGTGAACCCCTTTGAGCTTATACCCATTTCTTTCGTATATCACCACTCTAAAACTTTTTAGCCTACTTATTTATTCTTGTCTTGATTTATCTGGTAGAGCATATTGATTCAATTTATGGGTTGGTGAATATTTAGTGTGGGGATTTCTTTTGGTTAAAGTGTTACATCTTGGTGGGATACAATATGGTATGAAAGTTGCAAACAAGTATTAAGTACTCCTTTGAGATCAATGGGTGGCAAGTGCAATATCATATTAAAGGGACGATCCATGTGTGCTGGTATTAAGTACATTCTTGGTGACTTTTCACTGCCCTTGGTTACTGGAGAATGACTTGACTTTGAAAAAAAAAAAGAAAAAAAAATTATGAGCAAGAGGAAAATC
Source organism: Heracleum sosnowskyi (assembly GCA_030848705.1). Taxonomy (NCBI): domain Eukaryota; kingdom Viridiplantae; phylum Streptophyta; class Magnoliopsida; order Apiales; family Apiaceae; genus Heracleum; species Heracleum sosnowskyi. The sequence goes on along the minus strand of CM061243.1, from coordinate 83,204,045 downwards.
AAGTAGAGTGTGTTCATTTGATTGATACAATGTGAAAGTGGGAAAGTACATGGGCTATAAGTACTTGGAAGTTTAATGCTTGTGAAATCTTGATCAACTTTTACATGATCTAAGTTTCATATTGGGTGCTTTAATTAAAAGTGAACACTATGCTCTATCAATTATCAAGTTTAGCCACTTGTTAGCCTGGTTCTTTGATATCCTACCCCGTACCTAAGCCCCGTTACAACCTTTAACGAAGACCTTTTGATTCATGTATGCATATATACGAGGTAGTGGAGATTTGGTGGACAACAAGCATATGGTAGCACATGAGTACATTGATTGAACTTGAGCGATACACTTATACCCATACACTTGTGTGAAGTGAGAGCAATGTGAGATTCTATCCATAGTATGCTTACTTGTTGAATGCGACTTTGATTTCCATCTCATGATATTTTTGTCTATCTAGACATTGTGTGCATACTTGGATTATTTTGTGTTAATGATGCTTAAAGTGAGAGTACTTGTACTTTCAGACACTTTTAGGTTGATATGTGATTGAGATTTACAATGTGTGGAGTACTATGACATGTTGCATGTTTGATAGACTTGGTGGTTGAAAATATTTGATTTTGTGAGTATATCATCTATAAACCCTCACGAGACAAAACTCGTCCAACTAGGGCTGCCTAGGGGTTTAACGGCTTGTTGCATATGCTCAATGCAATCGTGTCATCTACGAAAGTGGTGGTCCTATTAGTTAGTATTATTTTTATTTCTTTATTTGCCCGAGGACGTGCAAAATGCTAAGTGTGGGGATGTTTGATAGAGTATATATTTATATATATTTTATATGATTTTATTCCTCATATTTATTATATTTTGCAGTTAATTGGATATTTATTTAATAAATTTTAATGTTTTATTGTAGGATGCAAGGAAATCCTAAACTTGGAAGGATTGGAGAATAAAGAGCTTAATTTGGAGATTTATTAGAAGAAAATTCGGATTTGTTGGGCTGCCTGCACATAATTCACTGTTTGGGTCATATCTTGAGATCTAGAAGTCAGAATTAGACGATTTAACAGCCCACGCGAAGATAATAAAAATATCTTTTATTCTAAAGTAGTTCAATTATCAAATTACTTCAGGAACGTCCCAGAATTACTGAAGAAAAGTCAGCTACGAATTTTTCTTGTAAAACAGAATTAGTTTAGGAAACGTAATGGTACTTTCCTCAAGGCAATAAAATATTTGAGGATATATATATAAACATCAGATCTGAGAAATTCAGATATACAGAGATATCTTGACATACATTCATACAAATCCATCCACCGGTGAGGAGAACAAGAAGACGGCTGATTACGAAGATCTACTTTTCAATTTATCTTTGTATTCTTCTAATTAGGCGATACTTTGGATTCTCGTTTGTTTCTTCATAAACCCTAGTACTTTTATTTAGTATTCGAGACATATTTACTATCATGTTTTCATCAGAACCCACGATGATGAACGGTTCGATTATGAACTAATCGTTGTCGTGGGGTTCCAACGGATTTATTTATGGATTTTAGTAGTTAATTGTTTTAAAGATGTGTGTGTGATGATTTGTTGATATCCTAGTTTGGTTGTGCTTATTATTCTTGGATGCGTAGCTAACATCTAAGTTGTTTGTTAATCTCTATTGATTGCAAAAGTGGATATAGAGGTTTAGAACTTGCCATGCTAGCATAGGTTTATGTATGTTTGTCATGCATGATTCGTAGGTGATTTTAACCATCTTACCTGCCCTATGTAATCTGAATGGATAACTTGCTCGTTAAACCGTTATGTTTTCAAATCTTATAGACATATAGGGTCTAAGCATAATTGGTGTCTGCTCAACTTCTATCTCTTTTGTGGATGTTTGAGTGGTTTGGTATACGTATACTGAAAGGTAGCGTGTACTGATTTCGTGTTGTCCGATTAGTTATCATAACCGTCACATACATTGATTAAAGACATAAAACTCTAGATGAAGTATTTAATGAAGTTAGGATCCCATGTTTTATTCTCATAAGTAATTTGAAAGCAATCTCTTTAGTTAATTATAGTCTTGGTAATTTGCTTAGTTAATTTAGATAATCCAAACACAAATTTTTTACTTGTCTTAGCATTGAACAATAGCCATACATTATTGCATAAGTGCATAACTATAGTAACCAAAGCAGTCTCTGTGGGAACGAACTTTACTTATTCATATATTACTTGTGACCGCGTACGCTTGCGTGATTTTGTGCGAACACTCAACAACCTTTATCATTAAAACTCAAAATACTCCATAATAATTATTCTACACATATAATACAAATTATATTATTAATAAAGTTCACGGATCTTACAGCATTCTTGGTCCGTTGGACCATTTCGGGCCCGAGCATCTTTCGCTCTCCAACTTCATCCCAGTACAAGGGGGATGGATCGACATCTTCTTCCATACAAGGCCTCATACGGGGGCATCCCGATGCTTGCATGAAAACTGTTGTTGTAGGAAAACTCAATCAAGGGTAAGTGATCATCCCAATTTCCTTTGAAATCTATGGCACAAACGTTCAACATATCCTCTAATGTTTGGATAGTCCTTTCACTTTGCCCATCCGTCTGGGGATGGTAAGCAGTACTCATGTTTAGTTTGGTTCCCACACATTCTTGAAAGCTTCTCCAAAATCTGGAGTTAAATCTAGGGTCTCATTCTGACACAATGTCGACTGGAACTCCATGTCGTGCCACAATATCTTTCATATAAATATCCACTAGTCTATCAACAGTGTACCTTTCATTGATCGGAAGAAAGTGGGCTTACGTCGTCAACCGGTCTAAGAGTACCCATATGGCGTCGTGATTAGCTTTGGTTCGTGGCAACCCTACTACAAAGTCCATGGCTATTTGTTCCCATTTTCATTCTGGAATCTCTAGGGGTCGTAAGAGTCCACCGGGTCTCTGGTGTTCCGCCTTTACTCTTTGGCAGGTCAAGCATTTGCTTACCCATTCTGTTACGTCCTTTTTCAGGTTAGGCCACCAATAATATTCCTTTAGATCCCTATACATCTTGGTACTTCCTGGGTGAATTGAATATCTTGAGCTATGAATCTCATGTAAAATCTCATCTTTTAACTCCTGATCATTAGGAACCCAAATTCGGTAAGTATACCTCATGATTCCCTTATCATCCCTTTCAGTCCTTAATTCCTCTCTTGTCATTAGCTCTCTCCCTTCATTCATCATACGTTCTTGACATAATTTGATCTTTTGTAGCAATTCTGGTTGTAGTGCGATTTCAAATAATTTCTCCGTACCATCTTCGGTTATTTTAACCTCAATCTCCATCTTTTCGAACTCTTGGATTAACTTCTCTGAGAAGGTTATCATTTTGAGTCTCTCTTTCCTACTAAGGGTATCGACCACCACATTGGCCTTCCCTGGGTGGTAAAGAATCTCGTAATCATAATCTTTTATTAACTCAAACCATCTCCTCTGTCTCATATTGAGCTCTTTCGGAGTCAAAATGTACTTAAGGCTCTTATGGTCTGTGTAGATCTCGCACTTTTCTCCATATAAGTAGTGCCTCCAAATCTTTAAGGCGAAAACTATTGTTGCTAATTCCAAATCATGGGTAGGGTATCTACTCTCATATTCCTTTAACTGCCTAGAAGCATATGCAATCACCCTTTCGTGTTGCATAAGCACGCATCCTAACCCTTTGTGTGATGCGTCACTGTAGATCACGAAATTCCCCTTTCCGTCTGGCAGTGCCAGTACCGGGGCAGTAACTAGCCTCCTTTTCAATTCTTGAAAACTCTTCTCACATTTCTCAGTCCACTCAAACTTCTCAGTCTTTCGGGTAAGTCGGGTCAGTGGGGCTGCTATTCTAGCAAAATCTTGCACAAATCTCCGATAATACCCGGCTAAGCCTACAAAACTTCTCACCTCAGTCGGGGTGGTTTGTCTCTCCCAGTTTGAAACGGCTTCTATCTTAGCAGGGTCAACCAGTACTCCTTCACTGCTGACCACATGAACTAGAAACTGTACTTCCCTTAGCCAAAACTCACACTTGGAGAACTTGGCATATAACTTTTCCTTTCTCAGCGTTTCTAACACTATCCTCAGGTGTTCTGCGTGTTCTTCCTCAGTCTTAGAGTAGACTAAAATATCATCGATAAAAACTATGACACATTTGTCCAAATACTGCTTGAAGACTCTATTCAATAGCTCCATGAAAGCTGTCGGGGCATTCGCCAGCCCAAAAGACATTACTAAAAACTCGTAGTGCCCATACCTAGTGCGAAATGCAGACTTGGGTATATCCTCAGGTTTTATCTTTAACTGGTGATATCCAGTCCTTAGGTCAATCTTGGAGAAGTAAACCGCATCTTTCAACTGGTCAAACAAATCATCAATCCTTGGCAAAGGATATCGGTTCTTAATGGTTAACTTGTTTAGTTTTCGATAGTCTATGCACAATCTCAAGCTACCATCCTTCTTTTTCACAAACAACACTGGTGCACCCCATGGTGACACACTGGGTCTTATCATTCCCTTGTCTAACAGTTCCTGCAATTGAATAGCTAACTCTTTCATTTCTACTGGAGCTAACCGGTACGGGGCCTTCGAAACTGTCGTCGTTCCTGGGGCTAATTCGATAGCGAATTCTATCTCCCTATCGGGTGGTAATCCCGGAAGGTCTTCTGGAAATACGTCTTCAAATTCATTAACAATAGGAATATTTTGTAACTTAGGAACCTCTCGATTTGTATCTATCATGTAGGCTAAGTAAGCCTCACACCCATGCCGCAACAACCTCTAGGTTTGGGCCATGGTTAAAAACTTACGGGTTTGTCGTTGTCCCTTGAACACGATCTCCCGTCCTTTGGATATTTTGAACTTAACTTTCTTTCTTTCATAATTGATCTGAGAACCATTGCTCGACAGCCAATCCATTCCCAAAATAACATCAAATTACCCTAATTTAAATGGGATCAAGTCTACACGAAACTGCTGACCTTCTATCTCTAGACTACAGTCTAAGTGTATCTTATCAACTGGAATTACTTCCCGGTTTGCTATCTCTACTTTTAACACTTCTTTTAATGGTTCCGCTCTAAGTTTGAACTGACTCGCGAAATCCCTTGAAATAAAAGACTTGGTAGCTCCCGAATCAAATAAAACATTTGCATTGATGGTGTTGAGTAGAAGGGTACCTGCTATCACATTTGGGTCCCTCACGGCATCCTTCAAAGTCATGTTGAAAGTCCTAGCAGTCGGGGGCTTGTTAGAGGCAGCTCCACTGATTCTTGAGCCGACGGGGTTTGCCATAGGGTAGTCTCTTTTCAGGTGTCCTAATTTCCCACACTGAAAACACTTCTGATTTTTCTGAAGGCATGTTTTGGAGTAGTGCCCCGTCTTGTTGCATTTGAAGCAGGTTGTCGACTTTAAAGTACATTCCCCCAGATGTTTTCTCCCACAAGTCTTGCAGTCAGGTAGTGGGGGTCGGGGTTGATTAAAATGGGACACTCCTATCTGCCTGCCGCCCTGGCTTAGGCTCCTGTTCTCAGTTCTCCTGAATTTGGAACTCCTTAAGGGTTGGGACCTGGTTCCTCCAAATGGCCTTGCGGGGAAACTCTTATTCATAGAGCTTCCTCTTTGAATACCAAGCTTTCTCTTCCTCTTTTCCTTTCTGACTCTGCTCATTACCTGATTCCACTATGGTTGCCTTTTGCACTAGCGAGGCATAGTCCGTTATTTCTAACACAGCTACTCTATTCTGAATCCATTGTTTTAGCCCTTGCTGAAACCTTCTTGACTTCTTCAAGTCGGTATTGACAATTTCTGGCACAAATCTAGACAACTCAGTAAACTTGGCTTCATATTCCGCCACGGTCATGTTATCCTGTTTCAGTTCCAAAACTTTCGCTCCATTTATGCTTCCATGAATACAAGAAAATACTTTTCCAAAAATAAGGTAGTAAACCTTGCCCAGGTAATAATGACATCTGTTTCTAGATTCCTCTTTGATTCCCACCAGTAGTTAGCCTCTCCTTTTAGGAGGTAAGTAGCAAAGACGGTCTTTTGGGCTTCCTCGGTACCTAGGGTTTCGAAAGATTTTTCCATTTCCTTTAACCAAGCTCTTGCCTCAACAGGGTCAGCGGATCCCTGAAATTCCGGGGGCCTAAGGGACTTAAAGGCCTTAGAAGCATTCTGCCCCGTAGTATTGGGGCCTGGTGGTGGTGGCGGTGGGTGCTGGTTCAAATTCTGTCGGAGTAGGTGCATGAATTGGTCCATCGGGTTTCCACCGGGGACCTCCACATTCTGAGTACTTTCATACTCTTTCTCTTCGTAGTCCTGATCATCAAACTCATTATAATCATAATCCTCTCCGCTTCCTTCATACTCACCTTCCTCATAATTCCGTTCTCCCAACTCGTGGAAGTCTAGGTTTTCTTCCTCATTATGAAAGTTTTGCCCTACATCTCTCTGGTTAACACTGCCCTGAGCCGCAGGATTGGCAGGGCGTGCTCGTGTTCCCATACGTCGGGGTGGCATTTTCCTGATTTTTTTTAAACAAGAAGATTTATTAAAACCATTTGTTCTTTCAAAATAGGTGGATGGATCGGTTGAGTTTATCGGTGAAAATCCTGGAAATCATCATTTCACAAAGTATATATATATATTTCAAAACGAGTGTTGCACAGTTTATATGTCAAGACTGATAACTTGTAAAACAGTTGAAATAGCAGGGGATATCAAATTTAAAACTGAAAACTTTAAAGAAACTGAAATGCACGAATATATACATAAGTGACATAAAGTCAAGAGATACTGAAAGTCAAGGTTTCAACAAAAGCGAACACATCGCTGAAATACATCATCCGTACAACAGTCAAAAGCTAAGTACTACCAGTCAACCAGTCAACATCTACTAACGTCAGTCTGATCAGCCTATCTCTAACCCAGAAAGGATACTACTATACATCGGAACCATCCCACAAAAATTGGCACTACTAATCGGCCATCTAAGTTTAGAGAACTAAGCTATCTGTCACCCCTCAAAGCTCCTCCTCTAGGCGGGTCAGGCTCTTGACACGCGCCATGGCATCTGTTCAAATCAACCCTGTGGCCAGTCGGGATACTAGTCCCTCCGCAGTAACAGGTAGGCACCTCATGCTAACTCGAGCACGTACCTCAATGCCAGTAATCTCACTCCTCAGCTCACCAGGGGTCGTAAACCTCGTCCCGTCCTGATAGGAACGACGGGTCTCTCTCTCTACAGCCAACGGTCTCCTCAGCTCATCAGCTCTAGCCTCTGCCGCTGCCAAGTCAGTGGTCAACCGGCCAATCATCCAATCATGGATCACAGTAGGTACTCCAGCAGGTGAGGGAGGAGGTGTGTCTGGATCAGTCATGGGATGGTCCTCCTCATATCCCTCAGGGGCGAGGTCATAGTCATCGTCTGATGATAACGGGCTCAGTGGGGGCACAGGAGGGGTAAGGGCTCTCACAGTAGGCAGAGGGTACATCCTGATGCCTCCTCGGCTAGAGCTGTCCTCAGAAGTCTCATCGTCCTCCGTGGTAACTACATCAGGCACAACCTGATCCCTCTCAGTGGAATCATCATCCTCGCCCAGATCCTCGGGATCCTCATCTAGATCCTCCTTGGGGTCGTCCATGGGGTCGTCCTCAGCCACCAGCAGAGCATCGTCATGCTGGGTCTCAAAGTCATCAGCCTCCTCGGCCGCAAACACCTATACAAACGAAATCTAGGTTACTTTACTGTGAAACAAAAGTTCCCTTGCGGGTTTTAACGGTCAGTGCTATATCCGATAGCACAACCATGAACTCGATGGGAGTTCTCATTATTATTATAGTTGCATTTATTATTCCTAACGCCCTATCGTTTCTGAGATTAATAACTATACGCTCTGATACCATTTCTGTAACACCCCCAGATCCGAGGTCGGAGATCCAGGTTGTCACGTTCCTTATTCCATACAAACACTTGATACTTGAATCATAATAAAGTAAATCAACACCCATGGTGACCCCACCATTAATCTACTCACGTCAGTTATGTCTCAGAAACGAAATTGCAGAAGCATCAGTCATATGATCCATAAGTTAAAGTTATTACAACCCAAAAGTAAAATGCTTGAAACCTACTGCCATTATGATTTCTACTTGAAACTAGAAAGGCAGCGCAAATGTTTGTTCTTGTTCATTAATATACATAAGTGATAAACCAACTCAGTACTTCTACCTGAACCAACTCAGTACTTCTACCTGAGGTGCTGCAACTGTCATCCTATGGGCGGTCTGCGCGGCCCAGACGCGCTTCCGAGCGGTATGGCGAATCCTGGCCATCTACTCTAGCTGTTGTGTTGTGATATATATAAACGAAAGCAAGAGTGAGCACTAAATCCAGTAATAATATAGAGCAACATAATCATATATGTAAACTTATATCATAAAGGAAAACTTTTAAAACTTCATTCATATACAGAATGATATATTTAAGTATTCTTTTCGTCAAAACGTGCCATACAGTTTAAATAATGTATGAGGTACATCATTGTTCAATCACTGTCACATTATTGGTAACTCAGCAACTAGGCTTTTGTTACAATGTATAGCACAACTCCAATTGGAAGGAGGGGACATTCTGGAACACACCATGATACACGATGATCAGTCGTTGTATCAAACTCACGCTTTTCTACTAGTAGATGGACGATATCTTATCACGATTATCACCCCAGCCGCATACGGGCTTTGTATCTGCTAGACTGTCCCACAGCCTCCTATGCGAGATAGTTGTTGGACTGCCCCGCAGCCTCTTACGCCATAATTTGATGGACTGTCCCACAGCCTATTACACGTTTCCTCCTAGTCCCGGATGAACAATCAATGAAACGGGAATCAGAATTTAATTCTGATTCCCCAAGTACAAAATACTTGTCAAAACTTTGCAACAGTTCAGATTTTCTTACTCCAAAATGTTTGAAAGGACTAAATCACAATGTGGGTTGACTCTTGTCAACTGACAGGGAATATGTCAGGAATTTTTGAAATCACGACTCGGGAGTTTTTGTAAAATATCATTAGTTCTGATAATTCAGAACTCAAAAATATACTCACTTTTAAATGAAAGAGGCAAGTGAAATCATATGTTCACTTCCTGGAATGGATTCCTAATTTTTGATAAGTCCAAAACTATAATCATCATTTGAGATAAATAATTTAAAGTAGTTGGGAACCCCTACTATAATCACATAACTCTTTTTGAGATCAAAAAAATACTTTAAATAACTATTGGAACCTTATGTAATATTTGGATAAGGTTCTATGATTTTTAAATCGTTTTTGGGAATAATTAATAAATATTCAAATAATAAATATTGAATTATTATTCAATAAAATTCCACTTAGGTGAATATTCACTTAATTAATTAAATATTCAAATAATATTTATTATAATATTATTTAAATATCTCACATTAAATATCCAATAATATATATATTGGAATATTCAATCAACACTTAAAATACAGCTGTCTCTGGAACCCTCCAGCTTCTGACAGTATAATCAAGACAAAATACTAATTTGACTCCCGGTCTAATGTTTTAAAATCCTCGTACGAGCGCTCTACCCTTATAGCCTCTATAACACCTCGGTTTATATCTAATATTTACATAGCATTTAAACCCTTATATCTCACAAAGCTTTTTATCAAAAGCATAATCAGTTTTAACTCTTTTCACAGCATTAAAGCAGAATATATCACAAACACAACATTAAATCACAAAAGCATCTCTATAAGATGTAGAGTTTGAAAACTTGCCTTGGTGTCTTGGTGAAGTGGTAGTGGGGGCTTGGGAGTGTGCTCGTCGATCTATAATAAGATATACAATACACAATCAGTCCCCTAGAACCGATTAATGTGCTATTAGCTTAAGCACTAAAGTTCTATTAATGAAAATCAAATGTCTCGCTCTTGGTCGCTTATAACCTCATGACATTCCGTAAACTCCTAAGTCAAAAGTTTGGGTGGAAATCTATTCACAAAACCCAAGTACTTTACCATTACTAACTCATCGTTTTAACCATCCCCTTAAGGGTATTTCACTCGCGCAACTTTTGTTCCCGCATTTTTATAAAATCGAAAAATCATCTTTTAACACAAAACCTTCTCGGTTCCTTTCCTAAATATTCATACTAGTATCCAATTTAATATCACGACCCAATTCTATTTTTAAAGGGTTTGATCACAAGCTCAAAGTTCTTATAGTGAACTACTTAGTTATCCGAAACCGCTTTCACTAAAACGGGTGTTTCTCCTAAACCGTAAATCGAAACGATACGATTCTTTCGCCAAAACAAACTACAACCCAAGACCTACATGATCATGGTTAGAGAGTCTTATGTTTATGTCTAGAAGGTAACCTTGGTCTCTGTCCAAACTTCCTAAAGAAAATTCGACATGGTAACGACGCTTAATCGTGATTCCCGTGTTTAAAACACTCCAATCAATCCACCAATCAATACCCAAGCAATCATAACTCAAGGTTCTCATCTAAACCAACTTATTTATGTCTAAACAAGTTCATAACATTATTCACAAGTTCAACCATCAACCAATCCACTAAACATCATACTTAACATGCATATCACTTCTACATCACACTATCACTAATCATTATCAATTTAATCACTAATATCAAAGTATAAACACAAGTGTGAGAGGGTTTATACCTTCCTTAGTACTTAATATAGACTATAAATGGTTACTATGCTCTTCCTTGCTCCTTTATTATCCTTTACAAGCCTTAAACTTCAAGATCAAAACAAGAAAATCAAACATTACTATTCATTTCACTATTCATCATCAACTTTAGCTCATAATTTGAGCATGATAACATCCGTGGATGAAGCTAGGATCAAGGATTTACCTTAGTCTATGGATGAGGATGATTTAGAGCCCAAGATCATGATTTTTGGTGGAGTGGAATTTGAGGAAAATGTTTTCTTATCCTTTGAAGAAGAAAATAGCCGAATGTTTTGAAGGTTTCTTTGATGCTTCTTCTTGATTTTTCTTTTCTTTTCTTTTTTTCTAATAACACTAAATACAAGCCATTTAATTTGTGTGGTCTTAAGCGGGTTTTGTCATCCCATGCCACATGTCAAGCCTTGGCTAATTGTGTGGTGAAAGTGGTGACAAGGTGGTGATTCATCACCTTGTCATCACTTGTCATCCTCCTGTGTCATGCTTATGTCATAATTTGTGTCGTCAATCCTCTTATATGTTGCACTTGATGATCTTATATGATACTTCTCCTTTGGTTAGGGTTTAATCCATAATTCATTACGCGTTTGTTTTGTCGCTAAGTTTCGCGATAGGTTCAAGTGATTTTAAAAACGTTTCTCTGTACCAATGATAGGAGATACTTCCTTGATCTTTTTATTACCTTGGCTTAATATATGATCATGGATTTCTCATTCTACATACTTTCTCAAAACGATCAAATCAATACATCCTTGATTGTTTGATGAATAGTGATTTAAAATTCGAATGGGAATCTCCTGATTCTGATTGTGTTTGCATTAACTTATTCTCCTTATACATCAATAATATAACTTCGAAACATTCATTCCATGTCTTCCACATAGTGTGGTCTGAAAATATTTTCATCCACAAATTTAATATTCATCAGGGTTTCAAATATTACAAAATTTTGGGATATTACAAAGACAATTATTGGGTTGAAGGAATAAGGTGTTCACTTGGATCAAGACAAGATCTTCCAGCTCCTACAAATCTGCTTGTCTACTTCCTGGACATCCAATCTTTCTCCTTGAGTTAAAGCCACGGTTAAAGAAATGAGTGGAACATCTGCCTCGCAAATCTCTAAATCTACTGTGCTAAGATCAGGTTCTTCAAAGATTTTCTATAAAGGAATTCTGTGTTGGACAGTACAGTGGAAATACCTTTTGATCCAAGTGTGACTCGGTGAAGAAGACATGAGTACCAAGCTGCTTATCAAATATCCTCTTCAGAATGGTAAGTAAGTGAGGTACGAATAAATTTCAATAGTTTTCCTGATGTCTTATATGTAGCCAGTGTTTAAATGACTTTCTTGAAAACTAAGTTTTTCAGAATGAGTGAAAATTTTGTCTAAGTCAAAATTTACTTTATCGATGGATATCCTTATCCGTAGATAGTCATTCATAACACTGTATTTGTTTCTTTGCTTTGTCTATGGATACTGACTATCCGTAGACAATTTTCTACATCTATGGATACTACTTTTGCTCCTCTACAGATAGTGCAAAAAGACAGTGTCTATATCTGTAGAAAATTAAAATCTAAATCTCAGCCTTTGCAAGTCATATATCCTTAGCTGAGATATGTGTAGTTTATGTAATATCTAGCATCACTGATCAGTAGTTTTGCTGTTATGCTGAAAGGCTCATGCAAAGAAGTTCTGAGGAGATAATTGAGTATTCTTCTAAGAATTATCAAACCAATTATTGACATTACTGAATTGAATACCTTGGTAGGAAATTTGTGTTTTGAAAAGATAATTGGTGATCTCCCTCATGACTAAGTAACAGAATGTTAGAAATTATGTTAACCACCTGTTTATGTACTAGTACCTTAACTTTTCTTGGAATCTTTGTGGTATCTCAAAATATTATCAATCATTCAGTATTTGATAATCCAAGAGATACTTGCTATGCTCTAATTGGTTGTCTAGATGTTGATACTTGCAGGATAAACTCCTAATCAAGAAGACATATCACAATTCATGCAAATTTCAAGGAAATAAGTTCAGGTCATGGCTCAGAAGAAATGCTTAGCTTAAGGACAAATCAAAAATGCAGCTGAAGCATTTAAGCATTTCTCAAAAGAGTCAAGTACATAAACCTCATGCACCATGCTATTGGAAGAAGTGATGTGCATGTTGTAGTGGAACTACACTATGTTCCAAGGGAACAACATTTAACCAGATATCTTGCCAAAGCTCTTAATGCAGCAACTCACTTGAGTTGACAAATGAGTTTGGTAGGTAATGATTTCTTACTCTCTTACATATCTGTGTTAAATGCATGCAGTCAGTGATTTAAATCTCTGGAATTATTTGTTTATTTTATGTGTATTATTTGTTTGTTTTATTTTAGTTATCATGACAAGTCAATACAATTGAATGATGTTATGCACTAAGTGAAGTCGTCTAGAAATGATCTTCTGAGTAATATTCAATGAGATAGCAAGCTACTTTTCTCACTGATATTAAATAGTTGTTCATCTCTAGACATTAACAAGCTAAGTGCATTGTTGTTCTTTGAATTTTCCATGGATAAATATTCAGGGATATCATTTGTCAAATGTCATACATTTAATGAATGATGTCAGCTGAATAAGTGTCTCGAAAATTCAAATAACCTGCTCGTTACATTATTCAAAAAGTATTGATATTCTTAATTCTTTATGTTTAGAGATTTTAGTTTAATAATATTTAGTTGAACATATATATATATATGACCGGCTATTTAGTTTTATTCTTATCTTTATTCAAAAATATATGTGTCATGATAATTTTTGTAATCTGAGCTAAGACACGTTTTTCACTCTAGGAACTCGAGTAGCCTCTTCATCTACACTAGAGTGATTTAATGCATGTCTCTTCAGCTTTCCTAACCCCCGTTTAACCCTAGTTGAACACAAGGGTTATCTTGTAGCTCCCTGCCTATTTAAAGGCACGGGTTGAGCTCTCATTTCTTCATCTTAATCTCCAAACACTTCTCTAAAAATGGCTTCAACAATTCTTGATATCAATCCTGAGGAGTTCAACACTTTGTCCACCGTGGACAAAATCTTCCTGTTGCAGGAGAAGATTGACGTCCTCATCCGGGAGGAGAAGGATGAGATTCGAAGGATGGGAGCTGCTCTCGATGCTCTTATGGCTCGCAACCGCTAAGGAGGTCCTGATGGAGGCCCTGAAGGAGCCTCCGGGGAGGCAGCAGCAGCATAACTGTTGATTGTCTGTCTCACCGGGGAGAGGGTAAGGGACAAAGGGGGGGGGGGGGGGGCTGGGATGTTTTCCAGACTTTTTGTTTTTAAGTTTTTGTTATTATGTTTTTTTTATAATGTAATTTAATTTTTTTTAATGAATGTGGGAATTTCTCCCCAGTTTATTATATTGTTGTGTGTGATCAGCGTGTTTAATTTCTTTCTTTCTGCATTTGAATCCATTTAACTTGTTTATCCTCTAAAAATTGGCTTGCATGTTAACTAGACTCATTTCCTAAAATAAAAAGACAAACATCTCATATACACAAACAATAAAAATTAATTACATATTTTTCTTTTTGATGAATTGATCAAAGGTTGAATTATAAAATCTATCTGCTTAAGGATCAACTTTGATTAATTAATCAAGAAGCCCTAATTGTTCAACTAACAGACTAGTGAGTTCTTTGAGCAACACAAAAACTGTTTCATTTTTGCATGAACTCACTGAAGAAACATCAGAAGAAAACTTGAAGGAATTTGAAAGAAATTGAAAATCTATCAAGTTAAGGTTTTTGCAGCTTCTGATGGTCTCTATGAGGATGCTGTAACAATTAACGGGAAAGCTGGCAATCTTGGACTTTTTGGAGAATAAACCTTCAATGGAGAAGGCTCTTAACAGTTCATCATTGATAAAGGAAGGTAATCATCTATCTTTATCAAACTCTCACTTGCTAAAATCTATATCTTTTTTCTTTGCCTTTTCAAAAACTGAGATGAGAACTGATTGGAATGACCCCCAAGTTCTCTACCCTATCAGTTGCACCCTAAATGTGATAAACAACTCCTAACCCCCTCTACAGTTTCTTAACAAACTGTAGTTGCAAAACTCTAGCAAATCTTAACCAGTGGGGAGTGATAAAGGAGTTAAGTGAGGGTGAGGGCAGTGGTGAATATCAAGAAACCACTAGAAGAAAGGTGAGGGTGAGATTACCAGCCAAACTGCCTTATGTCTTCTCAAAAAGGCATAATGGTCAAAAAGGATTAGCTCTTTTCTGGTTGTAGTTTCCCAAAAGACTATGATCATTGAAAAATGCTCTGATCCAGGAGCACTAATGAGGGATTGGGACACTGTGTGCATAATGTGAATTATTATAATTTCTGTCTCTTGAAGTAGAAAGAAAATATATGCATAGACACAGGGGGAGCACACACTATTCTTAAATTCAGTTTGATGCATCTTCTTCAAATGTGAGGATGCAGTCCCCAATCCATTTCATCTCATTACGTGATAATTGCAGCATTCAACTCATCTGTACTTGATTCTCCATTTTCTGAACTCTTGGAGAAGCTCCATTCACCTAGTGATCATTCTCTTTCAGAGAATTCGTTGGATCACTAGTCTCTTTTTATGATTTTGATGTAAGCACTGTGCACTTAAATGTCACATTCAATCTTCACATAACTTACATTAATTTCTACTTCACAAGCCCATTCTTCAAAATCCTCTACGAATATCCTTAATCCGTAGAAATGTGTCTTTCAACCTACGGATAAGCCTAACCAGCGACTATCCGTAGACAAACAATATTGATTTCCATGATTCTTTCTTGAAAAATCATTCGGCTCATTCTGACTGAGTATCAAGGAATTCAATATAGTTGAGACATCTATAGGTTTGTGGGATGGGAGTTAGTGGAGTGGCTGGCTTGAGACCAGGCAAAAGGAGAGGGAGAGAATGAGAGGCATGCTAATTCTTCCAGAATGGCAAAAGGAGAGATTTTTTTGAGTACCACTTTAGTAAGGGAAGGTGAGTTGTGTGAAGTGAGCCAGGATGAGATCCTGATGCAAGAATAGAGAGATTCCTTAGATAAATCTTTTGATCCTTGAAGTGTTGGATTCCTGTACCCAGATATCTTATTCAGTAACTAAGATTATGCCTCTTTTATCCTCATTGCTGATAACAAAAAGGGGGAGAAGTTAGAGAGAAGATAGGTTGTTCTGAGTCTCTGTTGTTGAAACAACTTTGACTGGTTTGTCAGATACACACTTGTTGGACTGTTCAACTTCAAAAGCAAGATCTTCTTCACGAATCTCCTCTGCAATGATAATAGAGTATTCATTCAGAGTATCTGCTTGGGACATTCTAAAGAAAGGTTTATCAATACCCTTAAGCACATTTGGAATACCCCTTTCTTTAGCACTGACTCTATTAGGGGTATTTATGCTTAATTTACCAATAGACTCATTATAGTCATACCCTATTCCTACGGTCTGACTAATACTTTGTTTATTGATAATTTCTTTAGCAGTCTTACAAGAGTTGAAGTAAGCATTAGATTTAGTCTTCAGCTCACTAATCTGATCCTTGAGAATGGTTTCCAGTTGAATATAAAATTTAACCCTATTCTCAAGAAATGCTATTTTCTCAGTAAGTTCATCCTGATTAACATGCACTAGTTTTAATTCTTTTACCTCCTGTTCAAGAGCTGTGTTCAAAAGAATTATTCTATCATTTTCAGTGCGTGCACAAGAAATAGTACCACTAAGATGACGAATCATTTTAGTGTCAGTGAACTTTACCTTTGACATGTATGCAGATGAAGTGCTTGCCTCTTTAGCCACTAAATCAAGGTTCCCAATCTCACCTGCTTCTTCATCACTGTCAGTGTCATCCCAACTCTTTCCTTTAGCAACATAAGCTTTCCCAATCTTGTTCTTCTTGCTAGAATCAAATGTGTTTCTTGTCAATTGATTTGGCTTTCTGCATTCAGTAGCAAAGTGACCCAACTCATTGCAATTGTAGCATCTGATTGTGCTCATATCCACAGTTCCAGTTTTGCAGCCACCCCTTGTGCTACTTGAAGAGGAAGATCCACCTCTCTGAAATCTGGGCCTGAACTTAAGATTGGGATTCCTCTTGAATCTGAACTTCCCAAACTTCTTGACTATCAAAGCCAAATCACCATCCTCCAGCTGATTAAGTTCATCCAAAGAATAGAAGTCACCACCAGATTGATCAATGGATGTTAATCCATATTCAGCATCAATAACATTCATGTTAGAACTGGAAGGTTGAACAGCCTTCACTTCCAGTTTCTGTGGGACTTCAGCAGCCAATGCAGTAGAAGTACTAACTATCCTCCCAGTTCCATATAACTCATCCTGTTGAATCTGCTCCAGCTCATAGGTCTTCAGAACACCATACAGTCTCTCCAAAGCAATCTCTCCTAGATCTCTTGCTTCTCTAATGGCAGATATTTTGTGCTCCAAATGACGTGGAAGTGTAAGTAGGAACTTCTTGTTAATTTCCTTGATAGTGTAGCGCTTCCCATTGAGATTCAGATCATTGATTAATTTGTTGTATCTCTCAAAAACCTCAGAGATACCTTCACCAGGGTTTGATCTGAAATGCTCATATTGAGAGGTGAGAATTTCCAGCTTATTCTCTCTAACTTCCTCTGTCCCCTCATTGATTATATCTATGGTTTCCCAAATGTGTTTGGCAGTATCACAGTTTAGGACATGATTATGCATGATAGGATCAGGACAATCAACAAGGATCAACTGTAGACAGGCATCCAAGGTAACATCCTCTTTTTCATCAGGAGTGTAGTACTTGGGATCCTTAGGGTACATCCTAGCAGCCCTAGTAACAACCTGATTCTCTATTAGTTCTCCCTCAATAATTCTAGGGACTTTGGGACCATTGTTCAGCACATCAATGTATTTAACATTAGCAACTGTAAGAAATAAGAGCAATTTCTTCTTCCACATAGGATAATGCTCCTTGCTGAACATGGGGATTTTGACTGTACCCACTTTCTGTGTAGTAGACATCTTTTGAGATTTTTAGGAATAATAAAAATTTCAGAGTTTAAGAAAAAAAAATCTCAAAACAATTGGATCTTTGATTTGTATATTAATCAAAAGGCTCTGATACCAATTGTTAGGTCCTGATAAGTTTGTAGAAGGGGGGTTGAATACAAACTATACCGTTTTATCGAATTTGTTCTGTTTAGAATAAAACAATTTAAGAACAAATAATGGCGGAAATAAATGAAACAGAATTCAAGTTAAATATAACTTATATTAAACTTGAAAGGTGTTACAAATGAGGTACTGATTACAAGATTGAATCTCAAACTAATTAAAACAAATCTAGAATAAATTCGACATGAATTTATCTATTTTTGTAATAAAAAGATATAACAATATTTGATCATTTGAGATACGTTCTAGGGATAAAAATCCGCTAGATAGCCAAAGCAATACTAGTAAATGAATTCTAGTGGTTTGGATTTAACAGAATAAATCTAGAATTAATTCACTGTAAAAGAAATGAATCGGCAGTTCTTGAGTATTCTTTGCAGAAGCTTTTCTTGAAAAGATGTTATGTTGATAATGCTTCTGTCTATCTATTTTATTTGATTAAGTATCAAATTGCTTTTGGTAATCCACTTGACACAAAAACCTGCACGTTTCTGCTTTTCATTCCACTAGGAATGACTATCAAAATAGTCTTGGAATGACTATAATAAAAGCCTGGAATGACTATCAAAAGAACTGGAATGACTATGAGAATTTACATAAATTAAATTAGAATTTCTAGAAATGTACTAGGATGACTATCGGGATGACTATCCCTTGATAGTCATTCCAGTACATTTTTAATATAAATAAACTTGGAATGACTATCGGGATGACTATCCTGGATAGTCATTCCAGTTCATTTTAATTAGGAAATTCTAAATTAATTCTAATTCTAATTTAAATTAATTCTGATAATTAATTTATTTCATAATTTAAATTAATTCTGATAATTAATTTATTTCATAATTTAAATTCTGATGAATTTAATTTATTCAATAAATTAATTACTTAATTTATTTGTTAAATTAATTAAGAAGAATTAATTTAATAAATAAATTAATAACTAATTTAAAGGAGAATGTAAATTCTTATAACTTACTAAAACCAATTCTTGAACCACTTGAACTGCTGAAGAGCATCCATTGTCTGAGGTTGTCATTTGATGCACGGTCTGGTTCATAAATGACTAACTTCAATGTCTGTTCTTCATCTTGACTTTAAGTTGTGGTCCATTGTCTACTTTTGACTGTAGATCAATCTTTGTAACCTGTACATTTGCTGTCACAAATCTGAAACCTCTGTCACTTTAATAAATCCACTTCTTTGAAGACTTCACTGAGGCTTGAACAAATAATTGAACTTCTTTCAATGTAGTATATCTTCAAATCTGTAGGATGACTTTAATCTGTATTCTTCTGACAGATATGATCTTCTGAGATTCCTGTGACTGTGACAATTGAATTATTACTTACTTATTACAAACTTGTTTAAGTTGAGTTGAATCCTCGATGTCACCAAATAGGCTAAAACATATGCCTTTCAATAGTCCTTCAATTGATTCCTTATACATAAGATCTGTGCACAGCATCTTCCAAAAGCAATATATTCAACTTCTGCTGTTGAATTTGAAACTGTTTGATGTTTCTTGCTATACCAGGAAATCAATCTACCACCTAGGAATTGACAACTCCCAGAGGTACTCTTTCTATCCACAACACTTCCTGCATAATCAGAATATGTATATCCAACAAGATTAAAACCAGAATCTTTAGGGTACAAAATACCTAAATTAGGTGTACCATTAAGATATCTCAAGATTCTTTTAACATCAACGAGTTGTAAATCTTTAGGATCCGCTTGGAACCTTGCACATAAGCATGTAGCATACATAATATCTGGTCTACTTGCAGTAAGATAGAGTAAGGAGCCAATCATACCTCTGTAGCTTGTAACATCTACCTTGATAGAATTATCACAAGCTCCAAGTGTGACAGTTGTAGAAGATGGAGTCCTTGCTGATGTTGAATCCTCCATGTGATATTTTTTGAGGAGTTCTTTGAGATACTTGGATTGACAAATAAATATACCATTTAACCTTTGACTTACTTGTAATCCAAAAAAGAACTTCAGCTCACCCATCATACTCATTTCAAACTTACTTTGCATTAGCTTAGCAAATCTCTTACAAAGGTCATCATTAGTAGACCCAAATATGATGTCATCCACATAGACTTGGACTAATATCATATCATTTTTGTGTTTCTTAGAATAAAGAGTTTTGTCTATGATACCTCTTTGTTAATCCCAAATGACCTAACAGAATTGTAGAAGGGGGGGGGGGGGGTTGAATACAATTCTAGATATTTCGAAACTTAAAACAACTTTCAATAATAAAACTGTACTGAAATAAAAACACAAACAAATATAAAATTTCAGTTGGATGTTTTGAGGATCCAACTGAGATAATTTTATTGCGGAAATAATATGTGTTACAAAAGTATCACAGCTGCTCAGTTCTTGATACAAAGTGAGAGTGCTCTTAAGAAAGCTAATACAAACTATTTTATCTCACTCACTTCTATATTTAAAATGAACTGCTACACTTGGTTATATAACCCAAGTTTGCAATGCTATTTTTGGCTACTCTAAAATAATCTAAAGTAATTTTCAATAGCTTGCTTTTCATCCCTTTTGTCCAATGGTCCTTGGAGATCTTTGGCTTTTGTCTTCATGCTTATTATGATCACTCCCAAGAACCTAATTGGAAATTGGAATGTTTCCTTATTTCCAGTAACCATTTTGATGGCTTCCAATGCAAAGTACACTTTCATATCTCCCTTTTAATCTGTCAGATAACTGTCACTATCACTTTGTCAACTATTCAGAAAAGCAATAATGATTCGTTGATAGTAGAGAGATGTGTTTCGTTGATAGCTTTATTCTTCGTTTCGTTGATGGTATAATCCTCGTTTCGTTGATAGAGTAATCTTCATTCCATTGATAGAGTAATCTTCATTCCGTTGACATGTCTTCACTTAGGCAAAATTACAAGGCATAATATATTTACAATTCACCAACCTATTTTGCCTATCTAGTACTTAGTCAACATGACTTAGAAAACCTATCTAATACCTACAACAAAATGCATATCAAACTATGAAGTATTGTACAATGCAATTGCTACATCACTCATTTCGTTGATGAGCTACCTGTCAACGAAAGCTGCAAAGCATACCATTCCGTTGACAGTTACAAAAACGACTTAATACAAAATCTACTAAGTGTTTTATAATTATCATCAAGAACAACATATTCCTAACAATCTCCCCCAATTTATGACTGATAGAATAACAGCCATAAATCAAGAGCCTTGATGATAACAAAAACACTCAGACAAATTACAAATGATAAAAGTAGAAATTGCACTGAGCTTCCTTGAATTTTAATTGAAATACAAAGTAGAAAATCTTACAGAACAAGTGCACAGAGTTGCTCCTCTAGTCTGAGCAGATTTTTCATCTTTGCCTCTGTGTTCTTGTTTTCTTCCCTTTTCTTGCATTGTTCTCCTCAATCTGAGCTTGAAGTCTTCTGTAGAAAATCTTCTCTTCTTCATCTTGATTCCCCAACTTGGATTGCATTAATCTCAGAGTTTCATTTGATGCCTTTTCCAGTTAGTCTTCTATTCTGAAGAATCTTCTACAATTGTCCTTGTCTCTGAATTCCATCATCCAAAAAGGTTGGAGATGAATTTTCTTTCCTGTTTGAGGGACCTTCAATACTCTGGGAAGTGCACCAGGCTTGTTCCAGCTAGCTTTGATTTGGCAAATTTTGGAGACAACCTCAGACTTGGCTGTTTTGGTAAAAGCAAAATCTTTCTTCAGACATTTGAACACAGATAGCAGTGTCTGATAGTCTTCTCCCAGAATCCTGTGTAGAGGCCAAATCTGTTCTCTCCCACCCTTGTAGACAAACACCAATCTCTCTGGTAGTTTGTAAGAAGCTGCTATTCCTCTCACTTCAACCAGTCATCAAGATTAATATGTAGGTCAGACTCCTCCCTGATATCAGCAATGTAGATGAAGTCTTCTGGGTTGGTAGGGGGTTTCTCAGCTTGTGGTCTCCTTACAAGAATTGGCTTAGCCTTGGCAGCCCTCTGCTTAGATTTCTTCTTTGGATCCATTTCAAAGAGGAATTTTGGAAAGTTGGCCTCATCAAACTCAATTGGCTCTTCATTTGGCTCAATTGGTTGATCATGGAAATTTACTGGATGTTTAGGATCACAGGCTAACTTTACCTCAGAAACTGGATCAGGAATTGTTGGAGGTACAATAGGTGCAGAAGAGTCTGTTGCATTGCTCTGAGAGTCATCATTCTCAAAAGCTATGTTCCTCTTAGCTCTTGCCTTGGGTTGCCTTATGCTCTTCTTTTTACTCCTTTCCTCTTTGGCTCTTTCCTCTTGCTGTCTTTTTTCTTCATCTAGATATTGAGCAACTTCAAGGGCTTGCATAGCTGCTCTTTCTGACTCCTCAGCCTTAGCTTCAGCAAAATTTGGGTGACCAACCCAAACACAAATTTCCTGTCCATTTCTGTAGACAATTGCTCTTTGCTTCCTTATCTCAGGATCATTATTTTCCTTGCTTTTTGTGATAAGTAGTCCAAGAAGCTTGTGTTCATCTGGATAGGGTGAAGGATAAAAAGTCCTTGCTATATTTTTGCCCTTTGGTTTAGCAGGAGACTTGGGAGATAGGCTTCCTTGAAGTGTAGCTTGTATCACCTCCCTAATGCATGAAGTTTGTCCTTTTTCTTTCCTTGGGCCTTGAGTGACTCCATGTAGAAGGGGCTTTACCTCATAGAAAGAATTGGTCTGTGGCTCCCATTCCGTTGATGCTAAAACCATGGCATTCGTTGATGGTGTTGTAAAAGTAGCTTGATCCGTTGATGGATTTGAATTCTTTGCAGTTTCAGCTATCTTCTTGACTCTTGCATCTATGTTGGACCAGTGGTCTTTTATTTATTCAGCAAGTTGTAGCCTAATAGATTCTTGCTTAATCAAGTCAATACCATCCATTTTATCCTTTCCTGACTCCCTCATAGCTAGTGGCTCCTTTGGCAGGGAAATGGCTGGGACCATAACCTTTGTGATTTGAATGTCTAGCTCCTTAGATTTCTTCCCCTTTTTGTTATCATCAAAAGGGATGACTGGGAGTCCTTGAGCTGCCACTAGCTGGGCTAAGAGTTGGGTTTGCTTCTCCTGTTCCCTTTTCATTTGAGATAAAGTAGCTTCCATCTTGTCCACTCTAGAAGAGAGAGTCTTCAAGGAGGTAGCCACCTCAGGTTCCTTAGAGAAAAACCTGTTCATCTTGGACACAGTGAGAAGAGGGAGCTTTTCATCAAGCCTCCTATCAGAAGCATCTTTCAGTTTCCCAATAGAATCCTTGATTTCCCTTGCTTCATTCCTAGTCTGCAACATCTGTAGCCTTTGAATTTCCAGAGAATCCATGATGGCTTTGTAGAATTTCTTGTCATTGACACTTGCAGACTCATGAGCCAGATAGGCCTCATTATACTGCCTAGTAATTGCAGTATCCAAGTTGATTCTTCCATACATATCTTGAGAAAGCCAGTTTGGTGTAGGGGGCACCACAGAAGTCCCAGTCTGTGAAGTGATGGCCACCTGTAGATTGTCACCAAAACTGTCATCATCATCAGAAAAATCAAACTCACCAATTGCTGCAGCTCCTGGAGACAGAATGGTGATTGCATCCTTTGCTCTTTGCATAGATGCAGTTGTATGGATTAGGTTGAAAGACCTTTCTGCCTCCACATTGCCCTGCCGAGCCATAACTTGATAGGCTGGCACAGGATGAGTAAAGGTCTCAGGATCCAGGGAAATACTATCCAGAGTTTGTTGATAATGCTCTTGGAAAGTAAGTTCCCTTTCTCCCTCATGAACTTCCATTACCTCATTTGCAATGGCTGCTTCCTCCCTTATAGCTCATGTAGTCCCTTCTCTCTCTCCACTCTTTTCTTGCATCATGGGCTCCCCATGGCTCACACCTCTCACACCCTCACCTTCACCTACTAAGGTGGAACCCTCAGCCTCTCCTATTGCCTGACTGGAAGAAATAGTCAGCCTCTTACTCTCAGTCTCTCCTTTTGCCTGGCTGCAAGCCAGCCTCTCAGTTTCACTCCCTCTCGTTCCTAGAAGTGTTTCAACTACCACTAGATCATCTGCACTAGTTGTGGAAACAGCTTGATTTTCAAGAAGAGGTGCAGAATGAACTATCAACGGTATGGTAGTTTGAACTGTCAACGGTATGGATACCGTTGATGGAGAAGCACTTGTCAACGAAAGAGACTGTTTCGTTGATGAAGTCAAGAAAGCACTTTGAGAAAGTGAGATTACAGTAGAATCTGTGGTGATTGATTTCAAAGATTGTTCCACGGATCCTCTTGTAACTTCAGAAAAGGATGACCACCAATGTCAGAGTGGGGCTTCTCCAAGAAAAGAGTTGGAGAATCAGGAATAGATGAATGGATCATATCCACATCTAATGACTGAGTTGGTGAATTTTGTGGAGTTGGTTCAAGATTGATGTTTAAAGAATGGGACTGTAACCCCAGAGTAATG
This sequence comes from Heracleum sosnowskyi, assembly GCA_030848705.1. Lineage (NCBI taxonomy): Eukaryota > Viridiplantae > Streptophyta > Magnoliopsida > Apiales > Apiaceae > Heracleum > Heracleum sosnowskyi. The sequence continues at coordinate 83,179,511 of CM061243.1, read as the reverse complement.
ATAGGGGTTACATCAAACTGAATTTGAGATATTGGAAGTGTTGCTTCCAGTGTGTGTGCACCCTGTGAAACCTGGGATTTTTGCTTCACTCTCCTTTGGTATTGGGAAATTGTGGACTGTGGGCTTGAAGTGTCCCTTACCCTCTTGGAGTGTGCTCTTGGAGGAGATCTTGTTTCAATAATTACATCTTTTTGGGAGGATGCAACTAGACTTGTGCTTAAATCCATATTACTCATTGTGCCTTGTTGGGAAGACACAATGGGGCTAGGCTGGATCTCACTCATCTCTCCTACCTTATCCTTAGGGTTTCTTTTATGTTCACCCCTTCCCTCACCTCTCACAACACCTACACCACTCCCCTTTGGTTGTGTAGTGGATTTTACAACAGGTGCCTTTTGAGAAGCACCTGAGGTTGGCTTGGAGGATTTCTTTGATTATGGTTTTGCTGCTGGGGCAGGAGTCTGTTGGGTCACAACTACAGACTCCATAGCAACAGGGTTGGGTGAAACAGAAGAAGTAACAGCTATACTAGCAAGGATAGTAGTAGTTACCTCAATTATTGGCAGATACACCACTGGGACATCACCATTGTGGTTCAGCCTCAGTATGTCTGTCAAAACCCTATTTTCTTGCACAAAGCAATCAAACCTGGAAACTGGGTTAGAGATAACCAATGGTGATGGACTAACATGGTTAGCCAACATCATCAGAAATCTTGCATAATAGATATTTTTCTTCCTATTTGCCTTATCACCCAACATAGCACCAATTTCATACATAAGTTGGGTGCTAAAGTTGTAATATCTATCAGTTAGGAGCATGGTAAATAGAATCAACATAGAGTTAGTTAATGCATCAAAATTACTAATTTTACCAGAGAAGACCTTGATGAATGCATCAGCTAAATAACTATATTCCCTAACCAAACCTCTCCTAATTATTTTACCCAGATTATCAGTAGGCAAAGAGTAGTTTATGGAATTTAGCATGTTAATCATTTCAGTATATGTAGGCAAAGCAGAGCAATTATTTTCAGGAAGGTGTAAGCATGCTTGCAACACATCAGAATTGACTATGTACTCATTAACTTGAATGGTGAATTGTAGAGTGCAATTTGTCCCACTGTACTCACATGAGGTCCAAATCTCCTCAATTATCTCATTGTAGAGCGGAGTTGAGTGAAACATTGCATATCTCAGTTTGTAGTTCATCATGAAATCCATCATTTTGAAAAAGAGTCTGTTTGGGCTTTCCTTGACAACAAAAGGAATAGAGTTGTTCTTTTTGTAAATGAACCCTCCTGCTGACATGAGCTTGACTATGGGTGCCATTGTTGAGTGAAGAAAGCTCGAACTGTAATTTGCTTTGAGAGAGAAGAAGTAAGAAAGCCTTTGGAATTTTTGAGAACAGGTAGAAAAGAATTAAAGAAAATGAAATTTCTTAAATACTCCCCCAAAAATTCTCAAAAATTAAGTCCAATAATAAATATGAATTACTGGATTGGCTTAAAAATGTAACCGTTACAATTAAAATATTACCATGATTTATACTTACAGGGGTGTATGCATAGATCGTGGTAAAAGACGTGACAATTTTCAACAGTTCAGATTAACTGCGCTATATCAACGAATCAGAATTGGGCGGTTAAGGTCCCGTCTATTTCGTTGATAAAGCTGTGTTTCGTTGATATAAGAGAGCTATCAACGAAACACCCAGAAAAATGCTAAGACTGTCAACGAAATGGTGCGTTTCGTTGATATAGTAATTTTGACTTAGACAAAATTGCACTTTTTCCTGAGAAAATTAATTCACAGAAAAACATAGCAAGATTCTGGCTGCTTTGTAACTCGCAAAAATCTCAGAAATAATTAAGAGAAATTTAGCATACCTAGCTCACTTACAAATCTTGAGAATGTAGATTCATCAAGTGGCTTGGTAAAGATGTCTGCAAGTTGTTGTTCACTTGGAACAAAATGTAACTCCACAGTACCATTAATAACATGTTCTCTAATGAAATGATACTTGATGTCAATATGCTTGGTCCTTGAATGTTGCACTGGATTCTCAGTAATGGCAATGACACTAGTGTTGTCACAGAAGATAGGAATTTTCTCAACTCTTAATCCATAATCAAGTAGTTGATTTTTCATCCATAAAATCTGTGCACAACAACTTACAGCTGCAATATACTCAGCCTCATCTGTGGAGGTAGAAACTGAGTTTTGTTTCTTGCTGAACCATGACACAAGCTTGTTTCCTAGGAATTGACAGGTGCCTGTTGTGCTTTTCTTGTCAATTTTACATCCTGCATAATCTGGATCTGAATAACCAGTTAGTTCAAAGCCAGATTCTCTAGGATACCAAATGCCAAGGTTTGGTGTTCCTTTGAGATATCTGAAAATTCTTTTAATAGCAACTAAATGGGATTCCCTAGGATTAGCCTGAAATCTAGCACATAGACATGTAGCAAACATAATATCAGGTCTACTAGCTGTTAAATATAAAAGTGAGCATAATATGCCTCTGTAACTTGAAATGTCCACAGATTTTTCCTTAGTATTCAATTCAAGTTTGGTGGAAGTAGGCATTGGAGTTTTGGCAGGAGAGCATTCCATTAAGTTAAATTTCTTTAACAAATCATGAATATATTTTGTTTGACTAATGAAAATGCCTTCATTAACTTGCCTCACTTGGAGACCAAGAAAGTAAGTTAATTCTCCCATCATGCTCATTTCATATTTACTCTGCATAAGCTTGGCAAAGTTTTACATCTGTAGACCCAAAGATTATGTCATCTACATAAATTTGAACAAGTATAGTAGAGCCATTCACAATCCTATGAAAAAAGAGTTTTATCTACAGTACCTCTAGTGAAGTGATTCTCAAGGAGGAACTGTGAAAGTGTGTCATACTAGGCTCTAGGTGCTTGTTTCAAACCATAGAGTGCTTTAAGGAGGAAGTACACATACTCTGGAAAATCATCATCTTCAAAACCAGGAGGTTGACTTACATACACCTCCTCTTCCAATTCCCCATTCAGAAAAGCACTCTTCACATCCATTTGATAGACCTTGAAATTGGCATGGTCTGCATAGGCTAGGAAAATCCTTATTGCTTCTAGTCTTACAACAGGAGCAAAGGTTTCATCAAAATCAATTCCTTCTTCCTGTGAATAGCCTTTTGCAACCAATCTAGCTTTGTTCCTTGTGACTATGCCATTTTCATCCATCTTGTTTCTGAACACCCATTTTGTGCCTATAACACTCATGTCCTTAGGCTTGGGCACCAGCTTCCAAACTTTGTTTCTCTCAAATTGGTTTAGCTCTTCTTGCATAACTAAAACCCAATCTGGATCTAGAAGTGCATCCTCAACTTTCTTTGGCTCATCTTGAGACAGAAAGCTACTATATAGACATTCCCCTTGAGCTGCTCTTCTAGTTTGGACTTTTGAAGAAACATCACCTATAATAAGTTCAAAGGGATGATCTTTAGTCCATTTCCTTGAGGGAGGTAGATTTGCTCTTGCAGAAGTAGCTTCATGATCATGGTTGCCTTGATTGGATATTTGTCCTTGAGAAACTCCCCCTGAGTTTGTTGTCCCTAAATGATCACTTCTAGAGGCATTTCTATGACTGTCAACGGTATGACCATTTTGACTGTCAACGAAACGCTCATTCTGACTGTCAATGAATCCTTCATCATGACTGTCAACGAATTGACCATTTGGTCTGCTAGCAGCTATTCTTTTCAATCTTAATGCAGCAATTTCATCTTCACTGCTGCTTTCATCTGTGCTAGACACAACAACTTTAGGCTGTTTCTCAATAGCCTTATCATGATTCACTTGATCTCCTTCCTCATTCTCAAAAGAAAGACTTTCATGAAAACCTTCATCACAGAGACCTTGTATTTTGAGATCATCAAAAACAACATGTACAGATTCCATAACAATGTTGGTTCTGAGATTATAGACTCTGTAAGCTTTCCCTGAGATTTTAGTTTAATAATATTTAGTTGAACATATATATATATATATGACCGGCTATTTAGTTTTATTCTTATCTTTATTCAAAAATATATGTGTCATGATAATTTTTGTAATCTGAGCTAAGACACGTTTTTCACTCTAGGAACTCGAGTAGCCTCTTCATCTACACTAGAGTGATTTAATGCATGTCTCTTCAGCTTTCCTAACCCCTGTTTAACCCTAGTTGAACACAAGGGTTATCTTGTAGCTCCCTGCCTATTTAAAGGCACGGGTTGAGCTCTCATTTCTTCATCTTAATCTCCAAACACTTCTCTAAAAATGGCTTCAACAATTCTTGATATCAATCCTGAGGAGTTCAACACTTTGTCCACCGTGGACAAAATCTTCCTGTTGCAGGAGAAGATTGACGTCCTCATCCGGGAGGAGAAGGATGAGATTCGAAGGATGGGAGCTGCTCTCGATGCTCTTATGGCTCGCAACCGCTAAGGAGGTCCTGATGGAGGCCCTGAAGGAGCCTCCGGGGAGGCAGCAGCAGCATAACTGTTGATTGTCTGTCTCACCGGGGAGAGGGTAAGGGACAAAGGGGGGGGGGGGGCTGGGATGTTTTCCAGACTTTTTGTTTTTAAGTTTTTGTTATTATGTTTTTTTTATAATGTAATTTAATTTTTTTTAATGAATGTGGGGATTTCTCCCCAGTTTATTATATTGTTGTGTGTGATCAGCGTGTTTAATTTCTTTCTTTCTGCATTTGAATCCATTTAACTTGTTTATCCTCTAAAAATTGGCTTGCATGTTAACTAGACTCATTTCCTAAAATAAAAAGACAAACATCTCATATACACAAACAATAAAAATTAATTACATATTTTTCTTTTCGATGAATTAATCAAAGGTTGAATTATAAAATCTATCTGCTTAAGGATCAACTTTGATTAATTAATCAAGAAGCCCTAATTGTTCAACTAACAGACTAGTGAGTTCTTTGAGCAACACAAAAACTGTTTCATTTTTGCATGAACTCACTGAAGAAACATCAGAAGAAAACTTGAAGGAATTTGAAAGAAATTGAAAATCTATCAAGTTAAGGTTTTTGCAGCTTCTGATGGTCTCTATGAGGATGTTGTAACAATTAACGGGAAAGCTGGCAATCTTGGACTTTTTGGAGAATAAACCTTCAATGGAGAAGGCTCTTAACAGTTCATCATTGATAAAGGAAGGTAATCATCTATCTTTATCAAACTCTCACTTGCTAAAATCTATATCTTTTTTCTTTGCCTTTTCAAAAACTGAGATGAGAACTGATTGGAATGACCCCCAAGTTCTCTACCCTATCAGTTGCACCCTAAATGTGATAAACAACTCCTAACCCCCTCTACAGTTTCTTAACAAACTGTAGTTGCAAAACTCTAGCAAATCTTAACCAGTGGGGAGTGATAAAGGAGTTAAGTGAGGGTGAGGGCAGTGGTGAATATCAAGAAACCACTAGAAGAAAGGTGAGGGTGAGATTACCAGCCAAACTGCCTTATGTCTTCTCAAAAAGGCATAATGGTCAAAAAGGATTAGCTCTTTTCTGGTTGTAGTTTCCCAAAAGACTATGATCATTGAAAAATGCTCTGATCCAGGAGCACTAATGAGGGATTGGGACACTGTGTGCATAATGTGAATTATTATAATTTCTGTCTCTTGAAGTAGAAAGAAAATATATGCATAGACACAGGGGGAGCACACACTATTCTTAAATTCAGTTTGATGCATCTTCTTCAAATGTGAGGATGCAGTCCCCAATCCATTTCATCTCATTACGTGATAATTGCAGCATTCAACTCATCTGTACTTGATTCTCCATTTTCTGAACTCTTGGAGAAGCTCCATTCACCTAGTGATCATTCTCTTTCAGAGAATTCGTTGGATCACTAGTCTCTTTTTATGATTTTGATGTAAGCACTGTGCACTTAAATGTCACATTCAATCTTCACATAACTTACATTAATTTCTACTTCACAAGCCCATTCTTCAAAATCCTCTACGAATATCCTTAATCCGTAGAAATGTGTCTTTCAACCTACGGATAAGCCTAACCAGCGACTATCCGTAGACAAACAATATTGATTTCCATGATTCTTTCTTGAAAAATCATTCGGCTCATTCTGACTGAGTATCAAGGAATTCAATATAGTTGAGACATCTATAGGTTTGTGGGAAGGGAGTTAGTGGAGTGGCTGGCTTGAGACCAGGCAAAAGGAGAGGGAGAGAATGAGAGGCATGCTAATTCTTCCAGAATGGCAAAATGAGAGATTTTTTTGAGTACCACTTTAGTAAGGGAAGGTGAGTTGTGTGAAGTGAGCCAGGATGAGATCCTGATGCAAGAATAGAGAGATTCCTTAGATAAATCTTTTGATCCTTGAAGTGTTGGATTCCTGTACCCAGATATCTTATTCAGTAACTAAGATTATGCCTCTTTTATCCTCATTGCTGATAACAAAAAGGGGGAGAAGTTAGAGAGAAGATAGGTTGTTCTCAGTCTCTGTTGTTGAAACAACTTTGACTGGTTTGTCAGATACACACTTGTTGGACTGTTCAACTTCAAAAGCAAGATCTTCTTCACGAATCTCCTCTGCAATGATAATAGAGTATTCATTCAGAGTATCTGCTTGGGACATTCTAAAGAAAGGTTTATCAATACCCTTAAGCACATTTGGAATACCCCTTTCTTTAGCACTGACTCTATTAGGGGTATTTATGCTTAATTTACCAATAGACTCATTATAGTCATACCCTATTCCTACGGTCTGACTAATACTTTGTTTATTGATAATTTCTTTAGCAGTCTTACAAGAGTTGAAGTAAGCATTAGATTTAGTCTTCAGCTCACTAATCTGATCCTTGAGAATGGTTTCCAGTTGAATATAAAATTTAACCCTATTCTCAAGAAATGCTATTTTCTCAGTAAGTTCATCCTGATTAACATGCACTAGTTTTAATTCTTTTACCTCCTGTTCAAGAGCTGTGTTCAAAAGAATTATTCTATCATTTTCAGTGCGTGCACAAGAAATAGTACCACTAAGATGACGAATCATTTTAGTGTCAGTGAACTTTACCTTTGACATGTATGCAGATGAAGTGCTTGCCTCTTTAGCCACTAAATCAAGGTTCCCAATCTCACCTGCTTCTTCATCACTGTCAGTGTCATCCCAACTCTTTCCTTCAGCAACATAAGCTTTCCCAATCTTGTTCTTCTTGCTAGAATCAAATGTGTTTCTTGTCAATTGATTTGGCTTTCTGCATTCAGTAGCAAAGTGACCCAACTCATTGCAATTGTAGCATCTGATTGTGCTCATATCCACAGTTCCAGTTTTGCAGCCACCCCTTGTGCTACTTGAAGAGGAAGATCCACCTCTCTGAAATCTGGGCCTGAACTTAAGATTGGGATTCCTCTTGAATCTGAACTTCCCAAACTTCTTGACTATCAAAGCCAAATCACCATCCTCCAGCTGATTAAGTTCATCCAAAGAATAGAAGTCACCACCAGATTGATCAATGGATGTTAATCCATATTCAGCATCAATAACATTCATGTTAGAACTGGAAGGTTGAACAGCCTTCACTTCCAGTTTCTGTGGGACTTCAGCAGCCAATGCAGTAGAAGTACTAACTATCCTCCCAGTTCCATATAACTCATCCTGTTGAATCTGCTCCAGCTCATAGGTCTTCAGAACACCATACAGTCTCTCCAAAGCAATCTCTCCTAGATCTCTTGCTTCTCTAATGGCAGATATTTTGTGCTCCAAATGACGTGGAAGTGTAAGTAGGAACTTCTTGTTAATTTCCTTGATAGTGTAGCGCTTCCCATTGAGATTCAGATCATTGATTAATTTGTTGTATCTCTCAAAAACCTCAGAGATACCTTCACCAGGGTTTGATCTGAAATGCTCATATTGAGAGGTGAGAATTTCCAGCTTATTCTCTCTAACTTCCTCTGTCCCCTCATTGATTATCTCTATGGTTTCCCAAATGTGTTTGGCAGTATCACAGTTTAGGACATGATTATGCATGATAGGATCAGGACAATCAACAAGGATCAACTGTAGACAGGCATCCAAGGTAACATCCTCTTTTTCATCAGGAGTGTAGTACTTGGGATCCTTAGGGTACATCCTAGCAGCCCTAGTAACAACCTGATTCTCTATTAGTTCTCCCTCAATAATTCTAGGGACTTTGGGACCATTGTTCAGCACATCAATGTATTTAACATTAGCAACTGTAAGAAATAAGAGCAATTTCTTCTTCCACATAGGATAATGCTCCTTGCTGAACATGGGGATTTTGACTGTACCCACTTTCTGTGTAGTAGACATCTTTTGAGATTTTTAGGAATAATAAAAATTTCAGAGTTTAAGAAAAAAAAATCTCAAAACAATTGGATCTTTGATTTGTATATTAATCAAAAGGCTCTGATACCAATTGTTAGGTCCTGATAAGTTTGTAGAAGGGGGGTTGAATACAAACTATACCGTTTTATCGAATTTGTTCTGTTTAGAATAAAACAATTTAAGAACAAATAATGGCGGAAATAAATGAAACAGAATTCAAGTTAAATATAACTTATATTAAACTTGAAAGGTGTTACAAATGAGGTACTGATTACAAGATTGAATCTCAAACTAATTAAAACAAATCTAGAATAAATTCGACATGAATTTATCTATTTTTGTAATAAAAAGATATAACAATATTTGATCATTTGAGATACGTTCTAGGGATAAAAATCCGCTAGATAGCCAAAGCAATACTAGTAAATGAATTCTAGTGGTTTGGATTTAACAGAATAAATCTAGAATTAATTCACTGTAAAAGAAATGAATCGGCAGTTCTTGAGTATTCTTTGCAGAAGCTTTTCTTGAAAAGATGTTATGTTGATAATGCTTCTGTCTATCTATTTTATTTGATTAAGTATCAAATTGCTTTTGGTAATCCACTTGACACAAAAACCTGCACGTTTCTGCTTTTCATTCCACTAGGAATGACTATCAAAATAGTCTTGGAATGACTATAATAAAAGCCTGGAATGACTATCAAAAGAACTGGAATGACTATGAGAATTTACATAAATTAAATTAGAATTTCTAGAAATGTACTAGGATGACTATCGGGATGACTATCCCTTGATAGTCATTCCAGTACATTTTTAATATAAATAAACTTGGAATGACTATCGGGATGACTATCCTGGATAGTCATTCCAGTTCATTTTAATTAGGAAATTCTAAATTAATTCTAATTCTAATTTAAATTAATTCTGATAATTAATTTATTTCATAATTTAAATTCTGATGAATTTAATTTATTCAATAAATTAATTACTTAATTTATTTGTTAAATTAATTAAGAAGAATTAATTTAATAAATAAATTAATAACTAATTTAAAGGAGAATGTAAATTCTTATAACATACTAAAACCAATTCTTGAACCACTTGAACTGCTGAAGAGCATCCATTGTCTGAGGTTGTCATTTGATGCACGGTCTGGTTCATAAATGACTAACTTCAATGTCTGTTCTTCATCTTGACTTTAAGTTGTGGTCCATTGTCTACTTTTGACTGTAGATCAATCTTTGTAACCTGTACATTTGCTGTCACAAATCTGAAACCTCTGTCACTTTAATAAATCCACTTCTTTGAAGACTTCACTGAGGCTTGAACAAATAATTGAACTTCTTTCAATGTAGTATATCTTCAAATCTGTAGGATGACTTTAATCTGTATTCTTCTGACAGATATGATCTTCTGAGATTCCTGTGACTGTGACAATTGAATTATTACTTACTTATTACAAACTTGTTTAAGTTGAGTTGAATCCTCGATGTAACCAAATAGGCTAAAACATATGCCTTTCAATAGTCCTTCAATTGATTCCTTATACATAAGATCTGTGCACAGCATCTTCCAAAAGCAATATATTCAACTTCTGCTGTTGAATTTGAAACTGTTTGATGTTTCTTGCTATACCAGGAAATCAATCTACCACCTAGGAATTGACAACTCCCAGAGGTACTCTTTCTATCCACAACACTTCCTGCATAATCAGAATATGTATATCCAACAAGATTAAAACCAGAATCTTTAGGGTACAAAATACCTAAATTAGGTGTACCATTAAGATATCTCAAGATTCTTTTAACATCAACGAGTTGTAAATCTTTAGGATCCGCTTGGAACCTTGCACATAAGCATGTAGCATACATAATATCTGGTCTACTTGCAGTAAGATAGAGTAAGGAGCCAATCATACCTCTGTAGCTTGTAACATCTACCTTGATAGAATTATCACAAGCTCCAAGTGTGACAGTTGTAGAAGATGGAGTCCTTGCTGATGTTGAATCCTCCATGTGATATTTTTTGAGGAGTTCTTTGAGATACTTGGATTGACAAATAAATATACCATTTAACCTTTGACTTACTTGTAATCCAAAAAAGAACTTCAGCTCACCCATCATACTCATTTCAAACTTACTTTGCATTAGCTTAGCAAATCTCTTACAAAGGTCATCATTAGTAGACCCAAATATGATGTCATCCACATAGACTTGGACTAATATCATATCATTTTTGTGTTTCTTAGAATAAAGAGTTTTGTCTATGATACCTCTTTGTTAATCCCAAATGACCTAACAGAATTGTAGAAGGGGGGGGGGTTGAATACAATTCTAGATATTTCGAAACTTAAAACAACTTTCAATAATAAAACTGTACTGAAATAAAAACACAAACAAATATAAAATTTCAGTTGGATGTTTTGAGGATCCAACTGAGATAATTTTATTGCGGAAATAATATGTGTTACAAAAGTATCACAGCTGCTCAGTTCTTGATACAAAGTGAGAGTGCTCTTAAGAAAGCTAATACAAACTATTTTATCTCACTCACTTCTATATTTAAAATGAACTACTACACTTGGTTATATAACCCAAGTTTGCAATGCTATTTTTGGCTACTCTAAAATAATCTAAAGTAATTTTCAATAGCTTGCTTTTCATCCCTTTTGTCCAATGGTCCTTGGAGATCTTTGGCTTTTGTCTTCATGCTTATTATGATCACTCCCAAGAACCTAATTGGAAATTGGAATGTTTCCTTATTTCCAGTAACCATTTTGATGGCTTCCAATGCAAAGTACACTTTCATATCTCCCTTTTGATCTGTCAGATAACTGTCACTATCACTTTGTCAACTATTCAGAAAAGCAATAATGATTCGTTGATAGTAGAGAGATGTGTTTCGTTGATAGCTTTATTCTTCGTTTCGTTGATGGTATAATCCTCGTTTCGTTGATAGAGTAATCTTCATTCCATTGATAGAGTAATCTTCATTCCGTTGACATGTCTTCACTTAGGCAAAATTACAAGGCATAATATATTTACAATTCACCAACCTATTTTGCCTATCTAGTACTTAGTCAACATGACTTAGAAAACCTATCTAATACCTACAACAAAATGCATATCAAACTATGAAGTATTGTACAATGCAATTGCTACATCACTCATTTCGTTGATGAGCTACCTGTCAACGAAAGCTGCAAAGCATACCATTCCGTTGACAGTTACAAAAACGACTTAATACAAAATCTACTAAGTGTTTTATAATTATCATCAAGAACAACATATTCCTAACAATCTCCTCCAATTTATGACTGATAGAATAACAGCCATAAATCAAGAGCCTTGATGATAACAAAAACACTCAGACAAATTACAAATGATAAAAGTAGAAATTGCACTGAGCTTCCTTGAATTTTAATTGAAATACAAAGTAGAAAATCTTACAGAACAAGTGCATAGAGTTGCTCCTCTAGTCTGAGCAGATTTTTCATCTTTGCCTCTGTGTTCTTGTTTTCTTCCCTTTTCTTGCATTGTTCTCCTCAATCTGAGCTTGAAGTCTTCTGTAGAAAATCTTCTCTTCTTCATCTTGATTCCCCAACTTGTATTGCATTAATCTCAGAGTTTCATTTGATGCCTTTTCCAGTTAGTCTTCTATTCTGAAGAATCTTCTACAATTGTCCTTGTCTCTGAATTCCATCATCCAAAAAGGTTGGAGATGAATTTTCTTTCCTGTTTGAGGGACCTTCAATACTCTGGGAAGTGCACCAGGCTTGTTCCAGCTAGCTTTGATTTGGCAAATTTTGGAGACAACCTCAGACTTGGCTGTTTTGGTAAAAGCAAAATCTTTCTTCAGACATTTGAACACAGATAGCAGTGTCTGATAGTCTTCTCCCAGAATCCTGTGTAGAGGCCAAATCTGTTCTCTCCCACCCTTGTAGACAAACACCAATCTCTCTGGTAGTTTGTAAGAAGCTGCTATTCCTCTCACTTCAACCAGTCATCAAGATTAATATGTAGGTCAGACTCCTCCCTGATATCAGCAATGTAGATGAAGTCTTCTGGGTTGGTAGGGGGTTTCTCAGCTTGTGGTCTCCTTACAAGAATTGGCTTAGCCTTGGCAGCCCTCTGCTTAGATTTCTTCTTTGGATCCATTTCAAAGAGGAATTTTGGAAAGTTGGCCTCATCAAACTCAATTGGCTCTTCATTTGGCTCAATTGGTTGATCATGGAAATTTACTGGATGTTTAGGATCAGAGGCTAACTTTACCTCAGAAACTGGATCAGGAATTGTTGGAGGTACAATAGGTGCAGAAGAGTCTGTTGCATTGCTCTGAGAGTCATCATTCTCAAAAGCTATGTTCCTCTTAGCTCTTGCCTTGGGTTGCCTTATGCTCTTCTTTTTACTCCTTTCCTCTTTGGCTCTTTCCTCTTGCTGTCTTTTTTCTTCATCTAGATATTGAGCAACTTCAAGGGCTTGCATAGCTGCTCTTTCTGACTCCTCAGCCTTAGCTTCAGCAAAATTTGGGTGACCAGCCCAAACACAAATTTCCTGTCCATTTCTGTAGACAATTGCTCTTTGCTTCCTTATCTCAGGATCATTGTTTTCCTTGCTTTTTGTGATAAGTAGTCCAAGAAGCTTGTGCTCATCTGGATAGGGTGAAGGATAAAAAGTCCTTGCTATATTTTTGCCCTTTGGTTTAGCAGGAGACTTGGGAGATAGGCTTCCTTGAAGTGTAGCTTGTATCACCTCCCTAATGCATGAAGTTTGTCCTTTTTCTTTCCTTGGACCTTGAGTGACTCCATGTAGAAGGGGCTTTACCTCATAGAAAGAATTGGTCTGTGGCTCCCATTCCGTTGATGCTAAAACCATGGCATTCGTTGATGGTGTTGTAAAAGTAGCTTGATCCGTTGATGGATTTGAATTCTTTGCAGTTTCAGCTATCTTCTTGACACTTGCATCTATGTTGGACCAGTGGTCTTTTATTTATTCAGCAAGTTGTAGCCTAATAGATTCTTGCTTAATCAAGTCAATACCATCCTTTTTATCCTTACCTGACTCCCTCATAGCTAGTGGCTCCTTTGGCAGGGAAATGGCTGGCACCATAACCTTTGTGATTTGAATGTCTAGCTCCTTAGATTTCTTCCCCTTTTTGTTATCATCAAAAGGGATGACTGGGAGTCCTTGAGCTGCCACTAGCTGGGCTAAGAGTTGGGTTTGCTTCTCCTGTTCCCTTTTCATTTGAGATAAAGTAGCTTCCATCTTGTCCACTCTAGAAGAGAGAGTCTTCAAGGAGGTAGCCACCTCAGGTTCCTTAGAGAAAAACCTGTTCATCTTGGACACAGTGAGAAGAGGGAGCTTTTCATCAAGCCTCCTATCAGAAGCATCTTTCAGTTTCCCAATAGAATCCTTGATTTCCCTTGCTTCATTCCTAGTCTGCAACATCTGTAGCCTTTGAATTTCCAGAGAATCCATGATGGCTTTGTAGAATTTCTTGTCATTGACACTTGCAGACTCATGAGCCAGATAGGCCTCATTATACTGCCTAGTAATTGCAGTATCCAAGTTGATTCTTCCATACATATCTTGAGAAAGCCAGTTTGGTGTAGGGGGCACCACAGAAGTCCCAGTCTGTGAAGTGATGGCCACCTGTAGATTGTCACCAAAACTGTCATCATCATCAGAAAAATCAAACTCACCAATTGCTGCAGCTCCTGGAGACAGAATGGTGATTGCATCCTTTGCTCTTTGCATAGATGCAGTTGTATGGATTAGGTTGAAAGACCTTTCTGCCTCCACATTGCCCTGCCGAGCCATAACTTGATAGGCTGGCACAGGATGAGTAAAGGTCTCAGGATCCAGGGAAATACTATCCAGAGTTTGTTGATAATGCTCTTGGAAAGTAAGTTCCCTTTCTCCCTCATGAACTTCCATTACCTCATTTGCAATGGCTGCTTCCTCCCTTATAGCTCATGTAGTCCCTTCTCTCTCTCCACTCTTTTCTTGCATCATGGGCTCCTCATGGCTCACACCTCTCACACCCTCACCTTCACCTACTAAGGTGGAACCCTCAGCCTCTCCTATTGCCTGACTGGAAGAAATAGTCAGCCTCTTACTCTCAGTCTCTCCTTTTGCCTGGCTGCAAGCCAGCCTCTCAGTTTCACTCCCTCTCGTTCCTAGAAGTGTTTCAACTACCACTAGATCATCTGCACTAGTTGTGGAAACAACTTGATTTTCAAGAAGAGGTGCAGAATGAACTATCAACGGTATGGTAGTTTGAACTGTCAACGGTATGGATACCGTTGATGGAGAAGCACTTGTCAACGAAAGAGACTGTTTCGTTGATGAAGTCAAGAAAGCACTTTGAGAAAGTGAGATTACAGTAGAATCTGTGGTGATTGATTTCAAAGATTGTTCCACGGATCCTCTTGTAACTTCAGAAAAGGATGATTGGTGGCCCAACAAATCACTTAACAAGTGATGACCACCAATGTCAGAGTGGGGCTTCTCCAAGAAAAGAGTTGGAGAATCAGGAATAGATGAATGGATCATATCCACATCTAATGACTGAGTTGGTGAATTTTGTGGAGTTGGTTCAAGATTGATGTTTAAAGAATGGGACTGTAACCCCAGAGTAATGATAGGGGTTACATCAAACTGAATTTGAGATATTGGAAGTGTTGCTTCCAGTGTGTGTGCACCCTGTGAAACCTGGGATTTTTGCTTCACTCTCCTTTGGTATTGGGAAATTGTGGACTGTGGGCTTGAAGTGTCCCTTACCCTCTTGGAGTGTGCTCTTGGAGGAGATCTTGTTTCAATAATTACATCTTTTTGGGAGGATGCAACTAGACTTGTGCTTAAATCCATATTACTCATTGTGCCTTGTTGGGAAGACACAATGGGGCTAGGCTGGATCTCACTCATCTCTCCTACCTTATCCTTAGGGTTTCTTTTATGTTCACCCCTTCCCTCACCTCTCACAACACCTACACCACTCCCCTTTGGTTGTGTAGTGGATTTTACAACAGGTGCCTTTTGAGAAGCACCTGAGGTTGGCTTGGAGGATTTCTTTGATTATGGTTTTGCTGCTGGGGGCAGGAGTCTGTTGGGTCACAACTACAGACTCCATAGCAACAGGGTTGGGTGAAACAGAAGAAGTAACAGCTATACTAGCAAGGATAGTAGTAGTTACCTCAATTATTGGCAGATACACCACTGGGACATCACCATTGTGGTTCAGCCTCAGTATGTCTGTCAAAACCCTATTTTCTTGCACAAAGCAATCAAACCTGGAAACTGGGTTAGAGATAACCAATGGTGATGGACTAACATGGTTAGCCAACATCATCAGAAATCTTGCATAATAGATATTTTTCTTCCTATTTGCCTTATCACCCAACATAGCACCAATTTCATACATAAGTTGGGTGCTAAAGTTGTAATATCTATCAGTTAGGAGCATGGTAAATAGAATCAACATAGAGTTAGTTAATGCATCAAAATTACTAATTTTACCAGAGAAGACCTTGATGAATGCATCAGCTAAATAACTATATTCCCTAACCAAACCTCTCCTAATTATTTTACCCAGATTATCAGTAGGCAAAGAGTAGTTTATGGAATTTAGCATGTTAATCATTTCAGTATATGTAGGCAAAGCAGAGCAATTATTTTCAGGAAGGTGTAAGCATGCTTGCAACACATCAGAATTGACTATGTACTCATTAACTTGAATGGTGAATTGTAGAGTGCAATTTGTCCCACTGTACTCACATGAGGTCCAAATCTCCTCAATTATCTCATTGTAGAGCGGAGTTGAGTGAAACATTGCATATCTCAGTTTGTAGTTCATCATGAAATCCATCATTTTGAAAAAGAGTCTGTTTGGGCTTTCCTTGACAACAAAAGGAATAGAGTTGTTCTTTTTGTAAATGAACCCTCCTGCTGACATGAGCTTGACTATGGGTGCCATTGTTGAGTGAAGAAAGCTCGAACTGTAATTTGCTTTGAGAGAGAAGAAGTAAGAAAGCCTTTGGAATTTTTGAGAACAGGTAGAAAAGAATTAAAGAAAATGAAATTTCTTAAATACTCCCCCAAAAATTCTCAAAAATTAAGTCCAATAATAAATATGAATTACTGGATTGGCTTAAAAATGTAACCGTTACAATTAAAATATTATCATGATTTATACTTACAGGGGTGTATGCATAGATCGTGGTAAAAGACGTGACAATTTTCAACAGCTCAGATTAACTGCGCTATATCAACGAATCAGAATTGGGCGGTTAAGGTCCCGTCTATTTCGTTGATAAAGCTGTGTTTCGTTGATATAAGAGAGCTATCAACGAAACACCCAGAAAAATGCTAAGACTGTCAACGAAATGGTGCGTTTCGTTGATATAGTAATTTTGACTTAGACAAAATTGCACTTTTTCCTGAGAAAATTAATTCAGAGAAAAACATAGCAAGATTCTGGCTGCTTTGTAACTCGCAAAAATCTCAGAAATAATTAAGAGAAATTTAGCATACCTAGCTCACTTACAAATCTTGAGAATGTAGATTCATCAAGTGGCTTGGTAAAGATGTCTGCAAGTTGTTGTTCACTTGGAACAAAATGTAACTCCACAGTACCATTAATAACATGTTCTCTAATGAAATGATACTTGATGTCAATGTGCTTGGTCCTTGAATGTTGCACTGGATTCTCAGTAATGGCAATGACACTAGTGTTGTCACAGAAGATAGGAATTTTCTCAACTCTTAATCCATAATCAAGTAGTTGATTTTTCATCCATAAAATCTGTGCACAACAACTTACAGCTGCAATATACTCAGCCTCATCTGTGGAGGTAGAAACTGAGTTTTGTTTCTTGCTGAACCATGACACAAGCTTGTTTCCTAGGAATTGACAGGTGCCTGTTGTGCTTTTCTTGTCAATTTTACATCCTGCATAATCTGGATCTGAATAACCAGTTAGTTCAAAGCTAGATTCTCTAGGATACCAAATGCCAAGGTTTGGTGTTCCTTTGAGATATCTGAAAATTCTTTTAATAGCAACTAAATGGGATTCCCTAGGATTAGCCTGAAATCTAGCACATAGACATGTAGCAAACATAATATCAGGTCTACTAGCTGTTAAATATAAAAGTGAGCATAATATGCCTCTGTAACTTGAAATGTCCACAGATTTTTCCTTAGTATTCAATTCAAGTTTGGTGGAAGTAGGCATTGGAGTTTTGGCAGGAGAGCATTCCATTAAGTTAAATTTCTTTAACAAATCATGAATATATTTTGTTTGACTAATGAAAATGCCTTCATTAACTTGCCTCACTTGGAGACCAAGAAAGTAAGTTAATTCTCCCATCATGCTCATTTCATATTTACTCTGCATAAGCTTGGCAAACTTTTGACAAAGTTTTACATCTGTAGACCCAAAGATTATGTCATCTACATAAATTTGAACAAGTATAGTAGAGCCATTCACAATCCTATGAAAAAAGAGTTTTATCTACAGTACCTCTAGTGAAGTGATTCTCAAGGAGGAACTGTGAAAGTGTGTCATACTAGGCTCTAGGTGCTTGTTTCAAACCATAGAGTGCTTTAAGGAGGAAGTACACATACTCTGGAAAATCATCATCTTCAAAACCAGGAGGTTGACTTACATACACCTCCTCTTCCAATTCCCCATTCAGAAAAGCACTCTTCACATCCATTTGATAGACCTTGAAATTGGCATGGTCTGCATAGGCTAGGAAAATCCTTATTGCTTCTAGTCTTGCAACAGGAGCAAAGGTTTCATCAAAATCAATTCCTTCTTCCTGTGAATAGCCTTTTGCAACCAATCTAGCTTTGTTCCTTGTGACTATGCCATTTTCATCCATCTTGTTTCTGAACACCCATTTTGTGCCTATAACACTCATGTCCTTAGGCTTGGGCACCAGCTTCCAAACTTTGTTTCTCTCAAATTGGTTTAGCTCTTCTTGCATAACTAAAACCCAATCTGGATCTAGAAGTGCATCCTCAACTTTCTTTGGCTCATCTTGAGACAGAAAGCTACTATATAGACATTCCCCTTGAGCTGCTCTTCTAGTTTGGACTTTTGAAGAAACATCACCTATAATAAGTTCAAAGGGATGATCTTTAGTCCATTTCCTTGAGGGAGGTAGATTTGCTCTTGCAGAAGTAGCTTCATGATCATGGTTGCCTTGATTGGATATTTGTCCTTGAGAAACTCCCCCTGAGTTTGTTGTCCCTAAATGATCACTTCTAGAGGCATTTCTATGACTGTCAACGGTATGACCATTTTGACTGTCAACGAAACGCTCATTCTGACTGTCAATGAATCCTTCATCATGACTGTCAACGAATTGACCATTTGGTCTGCTAGCAGCTATTCTTTTCAATCTTAATGCAGCAATTTCATCTTCACTGCTGCTTTCATAAGTGCTAGACACAACAACTTTAGGCTGTTTCTCAATAGCCTTATCATGATTCACTTGATCTCCTTCCTCATTCTCAAAAGAAAGACTTTCATGAAAACCTTCATCACAGAGACCTTGTATTTTGAGATCATCAAAAACAACATGTACAGATTCCATAACAATGTTGGTTCTGAGATTATAGACTCTGTAAGCTTTCCCTGCTGCATATCCCACAAATATTGCTTCATCTGCCTTTGCTTCAAATTTCCCCAAATGCTCAGCTTGATTTCTCAAAACAAAACACTTGCATCCAAAGACATGAAGAAAATCCAATAGTGGCTTCTTTCTTTTGAGTAGTTGATAAGGGGTCATTCCCTTGGCCTGATTAATCAAAGAAATATTTTGAGTGAAGCAAGCTGTGTTAACTGCCTCAGCCCAGAAATAAGTTGGTAACTTTGATTCATCTAGCATTGTCCTTGCATCTTCAATAAGTGTTCTGTTTTTCCTTTCAACTACACCATTTTGTTGTGGTGTCCTTGCTGCTTAAAACTCATGCAAAATACCATTTTCTTCACAGAACACCTTCATGCTTGAATTCTTGAATTCTGTCCCATTGTCACTCCTAATCCTTCTTACCATCTTGATGTGATTGATAATGATTTCACTTGCCTCATCTTTGGAGTGCAAAAAGAAAGTCCATGTAAATCTAGAAAAATCATCAACAATCACAAGACAGTATTTCTTCTTTGAAATGGACATGACATTTACAGGGCCAAATAGATCCATATGAAGCAGCTCAAGCTGTTGGACAATTGATGACTCTGTCTTGCTTTTGAATGATGCCTTCTTTTGTTTCCCTTTTTGACAGGCCTCACACAAACCATCTTTGGAGAATTCCACCTGTGGAATTCCTCTAGCAAGATCTTTCCTCACCAAGTCATTCATAACCTTAAAATTCAGATGAGATAATTTCTTGTGCCATAGCCAACTTTCATCCTTGCTTGCCTTGCTGAAGAGAAAAGTGATGGTGTCTGGACTTGTGCTACTAAAGTCATCAATGTACACATTCCCTCTTCTGAATCCAGTCATTACCACATTGTTGTTTCCTCCTTTAGAAACAACACAGACTTCTTTAGAAAAGGTAACTAAAAATCCTTTGTCACAAAGTTGGCTGATACTAAGCAAATTGTGCTTAAGACCATCCACCAATGCAACCTCCTCAATGATGACATTTTCTTTTGAAATCAAGCCATATCCCTTAGTGTAGCCTTTGCTGTCATCTCCAAAAGCAATACAAGGGCCAGCTCTTTCCTAAAACTCTGTGAGCAGGGTAGAATCACCAGTCATGTGTCTTGAACATCCACTATCCAAGTACCAAAGATTCCTTTTGTCCTCCTGCACACAATAAAATCAAATCAAGTTGATTTTGGTACCCAAGTTTCCTTGGGTCCTGTTTTGTTAGCCTTTGATTTACCTTTTATATCATTTTTCACCTTGGGCTCAGATTGATTTAAATCAACCTTTACCTTTGGTGTTGATTTCTGAGGATTGCTCACATTTTCATTCACAGCATGCATAGATGGAGGAACAAACATGTTATTCATATTCCATGGCATTTGTGGCACATTAAACATATTCATGTATGGATTAGGCACAAATGGCATGGTAGCATATGGATTCTGAAATAGTGCATATGGAGCAAACATGTTAGGCATAACAAGCATTGTAGGCATAGAACCATTCATAGTAGGCTTAGGCATTTTCACATTAGCAGTCTTCTTAACAGATTTGCAGTTAGTAGATAAATGACTAACACTACCACAATTAACACATGTCTTTCTAGGAGCATATTTATCAGGTGTGTAATTGTTATGTTTGTTAATCCCTACTTTTCTATTCCTGTTATTCTTTTTATTGCCCTTAGTCTCAACTTGAATTTTCTCTAACTTGTCTTTCAATTGCTTGTTAGACAAGTGACCTACATTTGCTCTTTCAACAGGCTTCTCAACTTTCTTTGATTTACTAGACTCACCTTGAACAAAGTTCTTGGTGACATGATCATACTTGTTATTAAGTCTAGTGAGTTCTTCTTTCCTTTTCTCTGTCAACGAAACAGCCTGATCGGTTGATGGTTCATCTGTCAACGAAACTTTGCATTCCGTTGACATATCAACCTTCAACAAATGATCATTGTCGTTTGTTGACTCTGTTTCTGATTCTAAGGTTTCACCAGCATACCCTAGCTTCTCTTTGTTCTTTTTCCATGATTGCTCACAGAAAGATTCCATACCTTGAACATTAATGATGTTGGTAGCAACATTCCTGGAATCTTTCCATTTTGCAATCACACTTTGTTCTATTTCAAGTTGTGTTTTAAGAATCTCTTCCCTTTCTAATACTTTCTCAAGTTCATTCTTAGCATCCCTACTAACACACCTCATTTTCTCAAACTCAATGAGCTGTGCTTCTAACATGGCATTTCTATCACTTAAGAGCATATTAGACTCTTTGATTCTTGAGTTCTCTTTGGTAAGTGATTTAAGAGTAACACGCAAATTATATAGTACAGTAGACATTTCATTTACTACACTATCGCATTCCTCTTTAGAAAGCTCAGAAAGATTAGTAATTGTTACCTGCTTGCTAGAGGAACTTGCTTCCTGCTCATGATTGTTAGCCATTAGAGCCAAGTTGACATACTCAACATCATCATCAGAATATTCACCATTACCAGCCCAATCATACTCCTGAGACATGAAAGCCTTTTCTTTTTGCTTGAGAAGTTCAAAGTATTTCTTTTTATAATCAACAGGCTCAAATTTCCTGTTGCCCTTCTCAACTTTGGGCTTTCTGCAATCTCCAGCAAAGTGACCAATCATTCCACAGTTGAAACATTTAGACTTAGACTTTTCAATCCAGTTATTTTTGCTAGGTTGAAAGTCTCTCCTTGGTGGCCTTGCTTCTGAGTTTCTCTTGAATTTGAACTTAGAGAATTTCCTTGAAAGAAAAGCTATGTGTTCATCAATCTCATCTAAGTCATCCAAGTTGGCTGGTTCTGGTTCTTCTTCTTCTGTCATCTTTCCTTTACCCTTGCTAACATCACTCCTACAACTAGCTCGACTAGTTGTGGCTTTTGCAGTTTCTTCATTGTCATCTTCTAGTTGGTTCACAGATGCAATCAATGCAATAGATCCACCTTTCTTTTGTACTTTCTCAATTTCTTCATCTTGCTCCATTTCCAACTCATATGTCTTTAAAGTTCCATAAAGCCTCTCAAGAGTGTAGTCTTTGTACTCCTGAGTGTTTCTCAGGGAAACAGTCATAGGCTTCCATTCTTTTGGAAGAGCTCTAAGAAATTTGAGGTTTGAATCCTTGGTTTGGTAGATTCTCCCATACAACTTTAATCCATTCAAAAGTTTTTGAAACCTACTGAACGTGTCATTTAGGGTTTCACCAGCTTTGAAATGAAAGTGCTCATATTGTTGTATAAGGAGTTGCATTTTGTTTTCCCTAACTTGCTCAGTTCCTTCACAGAGTGTTCTAACAGTGTCCCATACTTCTTTTGAGGTAGTGCAGTTCATAACATTGTCGAACATCTCTTGCTCCAAACCATTAAACAGAATGTTCATGGTTCTTTTGTCTTTATGGATTTCTGCAACATCTTCAATAGTCCATTCTGAGGCAGGTTTTGGAATTTCCACATCTGGAGCATCATCTGGCAGTCCAACTCTAGATGCAAACTTCATGGGAACGTGTGGACGTTTCTCAATGCAGTCTACATATCTCTCATCCATAGACATGAGATGTAGATGCATTTTTACTTTCCAGTGAAAGTAATTGTCCTTATCTAGAACTCGTATCTTTACACCTGCATCCTTCTTCACCATGGTTACTGTTTTGGCCTTGATCTTTAAACTTCTTGTATGTTAGACGCTTGCTCTGATACCAATTGTTAATCCCAAATGACTAACAGAATTGTAGAAGGGGGGGGTTGAATACAATTCTAGATATTTCGAAACTTAAAACAACTTTCAATAATAAAACTGTACTGAAATAAAAACACAAACAAATATAAAATTTCAGTTGGATGTTTTGAGGATCCAACTGAGATAATTTTATTGCGGAAATAATCTGTGTTACAAAAGTATCACAGCTGCTCAGTTCTTGATACAAAGTGAGAGTGCTCTTAAGAAAGCTAATACAAACTATTTTATCTCACTCACTTCTATATTTAAAATGAACTGCTACACTTGGTTATATAACCCAAGTTTACAATGCTATTTTTGGCTACTCTAAAATAATCTAAAGTAACTTTCAGTAGCTCGCTTTTCATCCCTTTTGTCCAATGGTCCTTCGAGATCTTTGGCTTTTGTCTTCATGCTTATTATGATCACTCCCAAGAACCTAATTGGAAATTGGAATGTTTCCTTATTTACAGTAACCATTTTGATGGCTTCCAATGCCAAGTACACTTCCATATCTCCCTTTTGATCTGTCAGATAACTGTCACTATCACTTTGTCAACTATTCAGAAAAGCAATAATGATTCGTTGATAGTAGAGAGATGTGTTTCATTGATAGCTTTATTCTTCGTTTCGTTGATGGTATAATCCTCGTTTCGTTGATAGAGTAATCTTCATTCCGTTGATAGAGTAATCTTCATTCCGTTGACATGTCTTCACTTAGGCAAAATTACAAGGCATAATATATTTACAATTCACCAACCTATTTTGCCTATCTAGTACTTAGTCAACATGACTTAGAAAACCTATCTAATACCTACAACAAAATGCATATCAAATTATGAAGTATTCTACAATGCAATTGCTACATCACTCATTTCGTTGATGAGCTACCTGTCAACGAAAGCTGCAAAGCATACCATTCCGTTGACAGTTACAAAAATGACTTAATACAAAATCTACTAAGTGTTTTATAATTATCATCAAGAACAACATATTCCTAACACTCTTACAAAACCATTTTCTAAAATAAAACCAGAGAGAGTGTCATACCATTTTCTTGGGGCATGTTTGAGACCATAGATAGCCTTGAAGAGAAAGTACACAAAGTCCAGCAACTCCTGATTTTCAAAGCAAGGGGGTTGTTCCACATACACTTTTTCATCCAACTCACCATTCAAAAATGCACTCTTAACATCCATTTGAAATACTTTAAAATTTGAGTAAGCTGCAAATGCTAAGAACATCCTGATAGCCTCAAGCCTAGCCACTGGTGCATAGGTTTCATCATAATCAATGTCTTCAGCTTGTGAATACCCTTGAGCAACCAGTCTTGCTTTGTTTCTAGTAACAATACCATCTTTATCTAACTTATTTCTGTATACCCATCTTGTACCAACTACTTTCCTGTTCTTTTGTCTGGGTACCAGTTTCCAGACTTGCTGTTGTTCAAATTGATTGAGTTCATCTTGCATAGCAATCACCCAATCAGGATCACTTAGTGCTTCCTCAATCTTCTTTGGCTCCATCTCAGAAAAAAACCCTGAATAATGACATTCATTCTGATTAGAACTTCTAGTTCTAACTCCAATGATCAGCTCAAACGGATGAGCTCTATTCCAAACAATTTGTCTTGGAAGATTTGACCTTGATGATTCGCCTTGAAATTCATTCTGGTGTTGTGAATGACTAGTTGACCCTTCATTTCCTCCCCCTGAGTTGTTGCTCGATTGCCTAGATGATTCTTCTCCAGTGTTGGTGGTATCTCCATTGTTACCAATGTTTCCACCACCACCATGATCATTATCATCATTATTATTATCATTACCAGCAACAATCTCAGGTGGAGCTTCATCATCTGATTCTGAGTTTGGAAAGTTATCAAACTTCAGTTCTTCAGATGAATCTTCTGTTTGGATACTTGGGAGCTTAGTGTCATCAAATGTAACATTGACACTTTCTTTCACTTGGTGACTGTCAATCAAGTACACCCTATAAGATTTTTTGGAGTAACCAACAAAAATAGCTTCATATGCCTTGGCCTCAAACTTGCCACGTCTAACATCTCCATCCTTAAGCACAAAGCATTTAGCACCAAATACATGAAAGTATTTGAGAGTTGGTTTCTTGTTGTTCATGATCTCATAAGGAGTCTTCATTAAGTCCTTGTTGATTAAAGTTTGATTCTGAGTAGAACAAGCATTATTTACAGCTTCAGCCCAGAAGTACATTGGAAGTCTTGATTCACTTAACATAGTTCTTGCAGCTTCAATCAATGTACGATTCTTCCTTTCTACTACTTCATTCTGTTGAGGAGTTCTAGGGGCTGAATATTGTCTTGTTACTCCTTTATCTGCACAAAAGTCATTTAGGACTGCATTTTTGAATTCAGTTATATTATCTGACCTTATAGCTCTAACAGGGAATCTAGAATCCAGCTCAATCAACTTCACATGATCAATCGCCATCTGTGGGGTCTCATCTTTGGAATGTAGTAACAAAACCCATGTATATTTGGAATAGTCATCAACAATCACAAGTGCATATTGCTTCTTTGACATAGACAACACATTAACTGGACCAAACAAATCCATGTGCAATAGTTGATGTGGTTCAGTTATTGATGATGTGTCAGTGCCCTTGTGAGATGCTTTCATTGACTTTCCTTTCTGACATGCCTCACACAGTCCTTCCTGTGTAAATTCCATTTGAGGCAGACCTCTCACCAATTCCTTCTTGACTAGGGAGTTCATTGTTTTGAAGTTCAGGTGAGACATCTTCTTGTGACATAGCCAACTTTCATCTGATGAAGGTTTGGCATGAAAACAATTAACTTCATCTTTACATCTAGAGTATAGATCAGCTATGAACAAGTTCCCTTTCCTTACTCCTTGAAGAGCAGACTTTCCATTCTTCTTGTGAAGGATGCTGAGAAGATTTTGCTTCAGACCTTCCACAAAGATACATCTTCAATGATAACATTTCCTGATTCCAAACAACCATATCCTTCAGTTAAACCTTTGTTGTTATCTCCAAAGGTAACCATTGGGCCAGCTTTCTCAACCACATTTGATAGCAGGGCTCTATCAACAGTCATATGCCTTGAACATCCACTGTCCAGAATCCACACAACACGGTTTACCTGTACCACACCCTGCAATATCAAATTGATTAGTCCTTCCTCGGAACCCAAACTTGATTGGGTCCGGCATACTTAAAGAACTGGCCTTTGTCAGGCAAAACAACATTCTAAACTTTAACTACTTCAACCTCTTTAACAAAAGAGGGTTTCCATTTATAGTCAGCCTTAACACATTCCTGAGTAGGCTTAGGGATAAATGAATCCACTCTAGTCTTGGGAGGACTAGTAGTCTTAGATCTAACATGCTTCTTATTATTAACATGTTGCCGGGAGCAGTCTTATTACCAGATACATGCTTACTATTAGTATAATCATACATAACATTAAATGCACAAGACATGCAATTCACCCCACCACATGCTTTATGAGACAGAATAATAGCAGGTATGTTAGTTCTACTGTTGTTTTGATCCACTTTCTGAATGTCTGATTTAGTCTATGTTGCTGAAACAACTTTGACATGATTCTCAGACATACATTTGTTGGACTGAGCAAGTTCAAAAGCAAGATCCTCAATACGCATCTCATCTTGAATAATGATGGAATATTCATTTAGAGGTTCTGCCAAGGATTCTCTAAAGAAAGGTTTTTCAATACCCTTAAGCACATGTGGTACACCCCTTTCTTCAGCACTGACTCTATTAGGGGTGTTAATGCTTAACTCTCCAATAGCCTCGTTATAGTCATAACCTATTCCAACGGTTTGACTAATAGCTTGCTTGTTGAAGATTTCTTTAGCAGTCTTACAAGAATTATAGTAAGCATTAACCTTGGTTTCAAGTCCAGTGATCTGATCCTTAAGAATGGTTTCTAATTGAATATAACAATTAACTCTATTCTCAAGAAAGTCTATCTTCTTAGTGAGTTCATCTTGATTAACATGCACAAGTCTTAATTCTTTAACCTCCTTTTCAAGAGCAGTGTTCAAAAGAATTATTCTATCATTTTCACTACGTGCACAAGATACGGTACTACTAAGATGATAGATCATTTCAGAGGCAGTGAACTTTACCTCTGACATGAATGATGAAGTGCTGCCTTCATTAGCCATTAGTGCTAGATTTCCAACTTCACAATCTTATTTATCACTATCCGTATCATCCCAACTTTTTCCCTTGGCAAGATAAGCTTTCCCAATCTTGTTCTTCTTACTAGAATCATATGAGTTCCTCGTCACTTGCTTTGGCTTTCTGCATTCTGTAGCAAAGTGACCCAACTCATTAAAATTGTAGCATCTGATTGTGCTTCTGTCCATGGTTCCAGTTTTATAGCCACCCCTTGTGCTATTTGAGGAAGAAGAGACACCTCTCTAAAACCTGGGCTTGAACTTAAGATTAGGGTTCCTTCTGAATCTGAAGTTCCCAAACTTCTTCACTATCATTGTCATTGACTCATCCTCCAGCTGTTCAAGTTCTTCCATGGAATAGAAGTCACCACCAGATTGACTAGTGGATGTTAAGCCATATTCAGCTACAGTAACATCCATGTCAGAACTGGAAGGTTGAAAAACCTTCACTTCCAGTTGTTGTGGGACTTCTGCCACTAGTGCAGTAGAAGTATTGACTATCTTCCATGTTCCATATATTTCCTTCTGTTTAATCTGTTCCAGCTCATAAGTCTTCAGAACACCATATAGTCTTTCCAAAGAAATCTCTCCAAGATCTCTTGCTTCTCTAATAGCTGATATTCTGTGCTCCAGGTGAGATGGAAGTGTCAGGAGGAACTTCTTATTAATCTCCTTGATTGTGTAGTGATTTCCATGGAGATTCAAATCATTTATCAATTTCTTATATCTCTCAAAAACATCAGAGATACCTTCACCAGGGTTTGATCTGAAGTGTTCATAAGAAGAGGTGAGAATTTCCATCTTATTCTCTCTGACTTCCTCTGCCCTTCATTGATTATATCAATCGTATCCCAAATGTGTTTGGCAGTAACACAGTTTAGAACATGATTATGCATGATTGGATCAAGACAATCAACCAGAATAAACTGTAGACAGGCATCCAGGGAAGAATCCTCTTTTTCATCAGCTGTGTAGTCATTGGAATCCTTGGGGTACATCCTAGCAGCTTGAGTAATGACATTATTCTCAATCTGCTCTTCCTCAACAATCATGGGAAGTTTTGGTCCATGTTTCAGCACACCAAGATATTTAACATTAGCCACTTGAAGAAACAGGAGCATCTTCTTCCTCCACATTGGATAATGCTCCTTTCTGAACATGGGGATTTTAATTGTACCAACTTTCTGTGTAGTAGACATTTTGAGATTTTTGTAGAAGAATAAAAATTTGAGAGTTAAAAAAAATCACAAAATTTGGATCTTTGATTAGTGTATCAATCAAAAGGCTCTGATACCAATTGTTAGGTCCCGATAAGTTTGTAGAAGTGGGGGTTGAATACAAACTATACCGTTTTATCGAATTTGTTCGTTTTAGTATTAAATAATTCAAGAACAAATTATGGCGGAATTAAATGAAACAAAATTCAAGTTAAATATAACTTATATTAAACTTGAAAGGTGTTACAAATTTTGGTACTGATTACAAGATTGAATCCCAATCTAATTAAAACAATTCTAGAATAAATTCGACATGAATTTATCTATTTTTGTAATAAAAAGATATAGCACTAGATTCTAGAAATAATTTCTTGATTGAAAATGAAGCTCGGCAGTTCACTTTGTTCTAGATTTATTACAAAAATAGATAAATTCATGTCGAATTTATTCTAGATTTGTTTAAATTAGTTTGAGATTTAATCCTGTAATCAGTACCAAAATTTGTAACACCTTTCAAGTTTAAAATAAGTTATATTTAACTTGAATTCTGTTTCATTTAATTCCGCAATAATTTGTTCTTGAATTGTTTAATCTTAAAATGACCAAATTCGTTAAAACGGTATAATTTGTATTCAAACAAATTTTGGTACTGATTACAAGATTGAATCCCAAACTAATTAAAACAAATCTAGAATAAATTCGACATGAATTTATCTATTTTTGTAATAAAAAGATATAACATTAAATGATAGTTCGAGATACGTTCTAGGGATTAATATCCGCTAGATAGTCAAAGTAGTACAAGTAAATGATTCCTAGTGGTTTGGATATAACACTTTGAGCTAGAAATGATTTACTGATCAATAAAAATGTCCACGGCAGTTGAGAGCTTTTGTTGACAGAAAGTTTGTTAAGATAATATCTTGTTTGATAAAGTAACTGTCTTGATCTTCTTATCTCTTAATACAACTTGTTAATCTACACGTTTCTTTTCTTCTAGAATGACTATCATAATAGTCTGGAATGACTATTAATTAAGTCTGGAATGACTATGCATTGTACTTGGCATGACTATGATAATATTTAGAAAAACATTATAATGACTAGGAAATGAACTAGGATGACTATCGGGATGACTATCCTTGATAGTCATTCCAGTTTATTATTAAAGTAAAATGTATTAGGATGACTATCGGGATGACTATCCTTGATAATCATTCCAGTTCATTTTATCTTAGTCATTCTATTTATAATTCTAATTCTATTTTAAATTAATTCTCATAATTAATTTATTTCATATATTAATTCTAATGAATTAATTTATTCAATAAACTAATTAATTAATTTATTTGTTAAATTAATTCTGATGAATTAATTTAATCAATAAATTAATAACTAATTTAAAAGAGAATTTATATCATTTCATGATAGCATAAACAATCCTTGAACCACTTGAACTTGATGTATTGTCTGATTCATAAGTGACTAACTGCAATGTCTGTTCTTCATCTTTGACTTTAAGTTGTGGTCCACTAGCTGCTTTTGACTTTGGTCAACCACTGTAACCTGTACATTTGTTGTCACACATCTGAAATCTCTGTCACTTTAATAAATCCACTTTCTTGAAAACATCACTGAGGCTTGATCAAATAATTGAACTTCTTTCAATGTAGAATTACTTCAAGTCTGTAGGATACCTTTAATCTTCATTCTTTGAATGATATGATCTTATGAGATTCCTGTGAGACTGTGACAATTGAATTATTACTTACTTATTACAAACTTGTTTAAGTTGAGTTGTATCCTCGATGTTAAAAAATAGGCCTATACATATGCCTTTCATTTACTCATTGCAACTGTAGCCGTTCATCTAAGCCGTTCATTTCTAAAAATATATATATCAAAAATATGTCTTTATTTCATTTTGTGTTAGGGCATTGCAACTGTAGCCCCAAAAATTATCTCTAGACTCTCCTCTCTATTTCATGCCCATATTCAAAACCTTAATTTCGTGTATATTCGATCTAGTTTATACACAAAATCGAGTCTATCTTCATCATTTGCAACAATTAAATCAAGAAATTGATGTTAATTCATACTGGGTTGGTCATATCAAGATGAATTCGATGCTTGTACTCAATAATCTTCCTTATAGATTATTGAAAATGATCGAATTCGACAATATATATAAACATATGAGTGTATTCGTGTGTATATATATATATATATATTCGTGGTTGTTTTCAAATTTGATTTTGTTTATTCGAAACCCTAACCTCGTCGATTGAGAATTTGTGCAGGATTACTTGGTGATTCCAGTCGAGTTACTTGTCTAAATGGTTTAAATAGCCTAAAGAGCTACAAGAATCACTCGAATTTTGATGAACTCGGAGATGAACTTGTTGGGAACCACGGACTTGGGGTTCTACTACATTTTATGATACACAATTAAGGAGTGCGAAAAGAAAATCACCTTGTTAACGGTTGATTCCACGCTCTTCTATTGTATTCCCAAATTCCCTTGAGCGAAGTGTGGCCTCCGTCTTCTCAAGTTAACCTCTCTTCTTGCTCCTAGGTGGCTACAATATTTTTCTTAACCAACCCTAGCAAGAAGAGAATAAGAATATATATAGGGCTACAATAGGGATCATGGATAATTAGGTTGGGCCTTTTAATTACATCCTGGGCCTAGCCCAATGTAATTAAATATTAATTCAATCCACTAAAGAATTAATATTTGCACTACCTTTCCTAATACCGCAACTTAATTAATTAATTCGGTTCCAATATTATTTGCTTATTAAATTCCCCATGTTTAAAATAGCGCATGCCCATTAATTAAATAAATTACTGATAATTCATTTAATTAACATCTTATATCCTTGATCATCCACTCTACCTTTATTTAATTATGCCGGAATAAATCCACCTGCAGGGTTTCACATAATTAAATCCTTTTGAGCTTTCAAGGGGACATCATTAACCCGAATATTATCAGGACACGGATTCCTTCAATAAATAATATTCACCATATATATTATTCCATCACCCAAAATATAATGATATAATTCAAAAGAATTATTTCATATATAAATCAAAGCATGTAAATAATATACACGTGTCAATTACTATATCCGGATTAAGAACCTAAGCATTAATAATAACATAGAATCTTAGTTCACCTTCTTAATGAGTTTAAGGGAACAATTCTAAATTTGATACTGTTCAATATACACAAAGTATACAAGTATTATTTAATAGTCAAGATAAACTATTCCCAAATAATACTTCAGTTATTCCAGTGGTTTGTCTAATTCCACTTAAACTGTGAACCCTTTATATTATATATAGACACTGATAATTTAATCTTCTGTTATCCCATTTGATACTAAATTATCCACAATATATAATAAATAGACAATGTAAAAATATGCAATCAAGATTCTCAATAAAATGGACAATGTTTATATACTACTAATGAATAGTTTAGTATAAAACCCAACAATCTCCCACTTATACTCAAGCTATTCTTTGAGTATATCAGTGTTTATTAATATAATCCGCTACCAGTTTAAATAACTATTCCGTGACCAGACATCTGACTCCTATCTCCTCCACGTGTTCTTCAAAAACCTTAGTTGGTAAACTCTTCGTGAAAGGATCAGCCCGGTTGTCCTTTGATGCTATATCAGTCACAATAATATCTCCTCGCTTAACGAACTGTCGTATGAGGTGATACTTACGCTCAATGTGTTTTGCTGCTTTATGTTCTCGTGGTTCCTTTGTATTTGCAACAACACCAGTATTATCACAATAAATTGTGATTTGCCGTGGCAAATTAGGAACTACATTCAAATCCAGCAGGAAATTCCGGAACCATATAGCCTCCTTGGCTGCCTCAGAGGCTGCCACATATTCAGCTTCCATGGTTGAGTCTGCGATGCATTTCTGCTTCACACTCCTCCATATTACAGCTCCACCTCCTAAAGTAAAAACACACCCCGAGGTTGACTTCCTCTTATCCCTATCTGTCTGGAAATCTGAATCGGTATAACCCACAGGAAACAAGTCTGAAGCCTTGTAAATTAACATATACTTCTTAGTCCTTCGCAAGTACTTAAGTATCGTTTTTACTGCACTCCAATGTTCCTGACCTGGATTGGACTAATATCTACTGACCATGCCTACGGCAAAGCAAATATCAGGTCTCGTGCATAACATGACATACATTAAGCTTCCACATGCTGAAGCATAAGGAACTGCTTTCATGTTCTCTATCTCCTTAGGTGTCTTAGGACACTGCTCCTTTGATAGAGAGACTCCATGTCTAAAAGGTAAATTACCCTTCTTAGAGTCCTGCATGTTAAAACGAGCCAATACCTCATCAATGTACGGTTCTTGAGATAAAGCCAACGTTCTTTTCTTGCGATCTCTTATAACTTTGATCCCAAGAATGTATGCGGCTTCACCTAAGTCTTTCATTTCAAATTGTTTGAACAACCATGCCTTAATAGATGACAACATCTCTACATTGTTTCCAATGAGCAAAATGTCATCTACATATAGTACTAGAAAAACCACTGCATTTCCTTCACTTTTCCTATACACACATGTTTCGCTTGGACTCTGATCATAACAATTTGTATGGACGGCCTGATCAAAACGAATGTTCCACTCCCTGGAAGCTTGTTTCAGTCCATAAATGGACTTCTTAAGCTTACACACTAGATGCTCTTGGCCCTCTTTGATGAATCCCTCTAGTTGCTGCATATGGATGTTTTCATCAAGACTTCCATTTAGGAAAGCTGTCTTGACATCCATTTGCCAAATCTCATAATCGAGATGAGCTGCTATAGATAAAAGAATCCGGATTGACTTAAGCATGACTACTGGAGAAAAGGTTTCCTCATAATCAATTCCTTGTTTCTGAGTATACCCTTTCGCAACAAGTCTTGCTTTCCAGGCTTTCACCTTTTTGTCAGATCCTCTTTTTCTTTTGTAGATCCACTTGCATCCAATGGGTTTTACACCACTGGGTGGTTCCACGAGATCCCAGACTTTATTGGAATACATAGATTCCATCTCAGATTGCATAGCCTTTTGCCAAAGATCTGCATCCTTATCTTGCATTGCTTCTTCGTATGTCCTGGGATCCTCATCATGTTCACCAGAGACTAAGTCCGAAGACTCTCCCAAAAACATGAACCTCTCAGGTTGTTTAACAACCCTCCCACTACGACGAAGCATTGGAGTGGTATTAGTGATAGGTTATTCATTTACTTGTGGTTGTTCTACTTGTACCGGTGGCATATTAGAATTATCTTGTCCTCCCACTAGTTCCTCTAAAACAACAGTACTCATGGGTTTGTGATTCATTATATAGTCTTCCTCTAAGAATCTAGCATTGGTGCTTACAATGATATCCCGATCCTTAGGACTATAAAACAAATACCCTTTTGTTCCCTTGGGATAACCCATAAACAGCCTCACTTCTGTACGAGAATCTAACTTAGTCACGTTCTTGTTCAGCACATGTGCTGGACAACCCCAAATCCGAATGTGTTTCAAACTAGGTTTGGTACTAGTCCACAATTCTTTTGGAGTTTTTGGAACTGACTTAGAAGGTACCAAGTTTAGAAGATAAGCCGCTGTTTCTAGAGCATGCCCCCAAAACGACTTGGGTAAATTCGAATAACTCATCATCGATCTAACACTCTCTAAAAGAGTCCGGTTCCTTCTTTCTGCTACACCATTCTGCTGAGGTGTGCCAGGTGCAGTCAACTGGGATGAAATCCCATGTTCTGATAAATATTCTCTAAATTCTCCAAGCAGGTATTCGCCCCCACGATCTGATCGTAGTGACTTGATACATTTTCCTAAATGTCGCTTTTCCGCACTTGCTTTGTACTCTTTGAATTTTTCAAAGCACTCAGACTTGCGGTGCAACAGATAAATGTATCCATATCTCGAATAATTATCAATGAAAGTGACAAAATATTCATACCCACCTCTCGCTTGGATATTCATAGGTCCACATAAATCAGTATGAACCAATTCTAACACATCTTTGGCTCTATTTCCTTTTGCCTTAAAAGGTCTACTGGTCATTTTTCCTTCCAAGCAAGATTCACAGTCTGGAAATGGCTCCACTGCCAACGAGCCTAAAGGCCCATCTACTACCAATCTTTGAATCCTCCTTAAGTTAATATGACCTAATCTCAAGTGCCAAAGATATGTTTGGTTCAATCCAGAAGGTTCCTTTCTTTTACTAGAGGTAGAAAGTGTATTATTAATTTCACTTGGTTGCAGCATTGGTTCTATAGGATTAATAATATATAAATTGTCTTGCAATGTACCAGAACATATAACTCGTTTATTCATCATAATGGAAACATTATGATCCAAACAAACATTATAACCATCCATAGCAAGTTTAGAAACCGAAATTAAATTCCTTCTAAATGAAGGTACATAAAGACAATTATTCAAAACCAAAATCCTATCATAACCAAAAGATAAAGAAATAACTCCAACTGCAACCACTGCTACTTTCGTAGCATCTCCCATGAACACATATATCTCGCCATCTCTAAGCAGCCTGGTTTTCTGGAACCCCTGCATGGAATTACAAACATGATCAGTGGCTCCTGTGTCTACACACCAAGTGCTCGTAGACATAGCCGCTATATATGTTTCCGTAACAAGAGAAAGAGACATACCATCATTGTTCTTCTTAGACAGAGGACAATCCTTTTTCCAGTGACCCGACTGCTTGCACTTGAAGCACTTGCCCTTAGGCTTCTTCACTGAATTCTGAACTCCCAATGGTTTCACAACTTTCTGTGTCTGAACCTTCTTCTTCTTCTTTCCTTTCGGCTTTGAAGAAGAAACTTTCTCAGCCACATTTACCTGAACATGCTGCTGAAATAATGATTCCGCTGCCTGAAGCTCTGTCAGAAGTTCTGCAAGACTATACAACTTCTTGTTCATGTTGTAATTCAAGCGAAACGGCTCAAAGCTTTTTGGCAAACTCATAAGTATGATATCGACCTGCGTTTCCGCATCAATATCAGCACCAAGGACCTCTAGTTCATTTATATGAGACATCATCAGAAGAACATGGTCCCTTACAGGTGTTTTTTCAGCCATCTGAGTGTTCATTAGAGACTTCATTGCTACTTGCCTAGCAGCCCTATTCTGATCTCCGAAAAGCTCCTTGAGATTATAGAGCATATCTGCAGCAGTGGTCATGGCCTGATGTTGATGTTGCAAAACACCCGACATTGCTGCCAGAATGTAACATCGCGACATCTCATCTGCCTTAGTCCACTTCTTAAAATACTCTTTATCCTCATCCGGAGCATCGGAAGCAGGCTGGTCCGGTTTGGGTTCAACAGTACAAAATTTAAACTCTTCAGCAGTCAACACTATGTCCAAATTGCGTTTCCATTCAATATAGTTAGGTTCGGTAAGTTTGTTATCCTTAAGTATGGTGAAAAGTGGATTAAAGCCCATTCTATCCTGAGAATCATGCATATAACACTTAATCAAAAAATTGCATATATCTTAAAACCTATTTGTTTCCTCTAACAATTAATTAAAATTAATGCAATAATATTTAAATTCCATAAATATCTGGTACGCCATGATGGATGACATATATACCATTTAAATTTAAATATTACTTCGGTCCTACTACTAAATAATACGCCACGTTAGGGTGGACTATATATTATCTTTCATAGCTAAGTGTATACCATTATTTAGATCTTAAGTTGCCTTTAGTCAGACCCATCCGTTCGATGTATCAATGGATAAATCCCAGGTGTTTTCGGTGAAGTCACAGACGGACTCGCTTAAAAACACAACCCCTAAGACAGAAATATCCATTATCAACATCAATCAAGGAATGTCCAACTTTTTTCTCGAATTCTATGAAACTTGGTATGTCACGATGGGGTGAGCTTACCTTTCATTATTCGTGATTAACTTAAGAAGATTGTCCTAGTAATATCCTTAACACTACCCAGACGTCATAAATCATACGCCACGATGAGTGACATATATCCAATTCATAATCGTCCTAGTGTTAAATTACATACAACCAATAATGGATGACCATGGGATCTAATATCAAATTAATTCCCTCTCCCACTTAGTATTTTAACATGAGTAATTTTATCTAGATGCATCGCCCTATGTTATTTCTTCGAGGTCCACATGTTATCAAAATAACAATACAAAGAACACATAACATAGCATATCATGCATCTCTACATAATTAAATGGGGCCTATGTCATTATAATTATGTCTAACATGCATTCCAAATACACACATAATTTAATAACATAAAACATTTAATTAAAGCAATAAATGAAAATTTATGTCCATGTCGTCCTATTTATGTTAACCATGCAATTAAAATTACACACATAATTAACAACACACATAATAATTATTTAATGCAATAATTAAAATTAAATAGCAGAAAAATTAAAATAAAAAATAAATCCACTATTATGGCCAAAAAACAATTTCATCCGAAAATCCTGCGAAAACTTCAACTCGCTGTTTGAGGGTCTAAACGAGCTCAGACGCACATGAAACTTTGACATAGTCACTTTTCAATCGTGTAGAACATCGAAATCCCTTTCCGAACAGGTATTACTCATCGAAATCCGACACTGTATGCAAAAGTTACAACAGTTCGAAGTTTCATAGGCGAAATCTTGTAGCATCAGCGGAAGAACTTTGTTTTCTTGCAACTCCGTCGATCAAATAGTTACATACAACATAACATACCTATTCTATTACATCAGATCATAATCTAACATGAATACAAATCATGATTACAAGATTACAAAATCATAATAGAAAACAAAACTAGCACGATCAACCCTCGTGATTTACAACCACGATAAACCACGTGGAAACCAAAACAAAAAATAACCACGATTAAACCACGTGGGATCCAAACACATAATTAAAATAAAACGAGGCCATAATAGTGGATACTAAACAACCTGCAAAAGATTATTATCCAAGCATACCACTATACATACATAACCAATTTTAATTACGACATGGACATCATATCATAAAACATAGAACCCATAACCAGGCTCTTGATACCAATTGTTGGGAACCACGGACTTGGGGTTCTACTACATTTTATGATACACAATTAAGGAGTGCGAAAAGAAAATCACCTTGTTAACGGTTGATTCCACGCTCTTCTATTGTATTCCCAAATTCCCTTGAGCGAAGTGTGGCCTCCGTCTTCTCAAGTTAACCTCTCTTCTTGCTCCTAGGTGGCTACAATATTTTTCTTAACCAACCCTAGCAAGAAGAGAATAAGAATATATATAGGGCTACAATAGGGATCATGGATAATTAGGTTGGGCCTTTTAATTACATCCTGGGCCTAGCCCAATGTAATTAAATATTAATTCAATCCACTAAAGAATTAATATTTGCACTACCTTTCCTAATACCGCAACTTAATTAATTAATTCGGTTCCAATATTATTTGCTTATTAAATTCCCCATGTTTAAAATAGCGCATGCCCATTAATTAAATAAATTACTGATAATTCATTTAATTAACATCTTGTATCCTTGATCATCCACTCTACCTTTATTTAATTATGCCGGAATAAATCCAGCTGCAGGGTTTCACATAATTAAATCCTTTTGAGCTTTCAAGGGGACATCATTAACCCGAATATTATCAGGACACGGATTCCTTCAATAAATAATATTCACCATATATATTATTCCATCACCCAAAATATAATGATATAATTCAAAAGAATTATTTCATATATAAATCAAAGCATGTAAATAATATATACGTGTCAATTACTATATCCGGATTAAGAACCTAAGCATTAATAATAACATAGAATCTTAGTTCACCTTCTTAATGAGTTTAAGGGAACAATTCTAAATTTGATCCTGTTCAATATACACAAAGTATACAAGTATTATTTAATAGTCAAGATAAACTATTCCCAAATAATACTTCAGTTATTCCAGTGGTTTGTCTAATTCCACTTAAACTGTGAACCCTTTATATTATATATAGACACTGATAATTTAATCTTCTGTTATCCCATTTGATACTAAATTATCCACAATATATAATAAATAGACAATGTAAAAATATGCAATCAAGATTCTCAATAAAATGGACAATGTTTATATACTACTAATGAATAGTTTAGTATAAAACCCAACAGAACTCACTAAGTTGAGTCAACTCGGAGGTCGACTCAGTCGTTGACTGAGTTGACCAGGTAAGACTCATGTGGATTAGGCCATGAGCACAGGTATATCTTTTAAACTCTAAAATTCAAAGGTTTTGTGTGATTTAAGTTTTAAATTAGGACTTGAAATTCGGTGGATATGATAAAATCAGTATAAGTGGTAACTCGAATATTTGAATGAATTAGTTCTTAAATTTTCTTAGAGTATAATTTAAATTCGTATATTGATTGTTGATTTTATTCAAATACTCTCTTGAAGCAATATGTTTTATATATGTGTGAAGTTGGATTTCTTGTTACCGTTTATTCTTGAAAGGCATATGTTTAGGCCTATTTGTTTACATCGATGATATAACTCAACATTAAACAAGTCTATAATAAGTAAGTAATAATTCAAATTGTCACAGGAATCTCAGAAGATCATAACAGTCAAAAGAATGAAGATAAAAGTCATCTACAGACTTGAAGTAATTCTACATTGAAAGAAGTTCATTAATTTGATCAAGCCTCAGTGAAGTTTTCAAGAAAGTGGATTTATTAAAGTGACAGAGATTTCAGGAGTGTGACAACAAAGGTACAGGTTATAGTGGTTAATTGAAGGGATTTAAAGAGAAGAGAATCACAGCTTTCAAAGTCAGAAATGAAGAACAACCATTGAAGTTAGTCGCTCATGAACGAGACAGTACATCGAGTGTCAACAACAGTCAGTGGAAGTTAGTCATTAATTAAAGTGGTTCTCAGGACTATTTCTTTTAATATGAAATTAGTTTTCATTCTCCTTTAATTATCTATTTTATTTAATTAATTTAACTAATAAATTAATTCTTTCGGTAAATTAATTAAGTAGATAATTAATTTAGAATTAATTCTAAACTTCTAAAATCAGAAAGACTAAAAGTAAAGCCAGTAAGACTATCATTGATAGTCTTACCGAAAGTCATACTGGCTTTATTAGTATTTTAGAAAGTATTTCTAAAAATAAGATAGTCTTACCGAAAGTCTTTTTAGACTTAAGGATAGTCTTTCTGAAATTAGAAATAGTCTTTCTAATTACAAAAATAGTCTTTCTGGTAATTAGAAATAGTCTTTCTGCTTTAATAATAGTCTTTCTACTTTATTCAACAAATACACGTGCAGATTACTTTGGAGATTAACATATAACATGGATCAAGACAGAAGCAAAAAGAAATTAACATTCTATCATCAAAACAAAGCTATTGTCAAGAACTTCAAGCTTCTGCCGAATATATTTCTTGAACAATAATTCATTTCTAGAACTTAGTGTTAAATTCAAACCACTAGAAATCAATTACTTGTATTGCTTGGACTATCTAGCGGATCTTTATCCCTAGAACGAATCTCGAACTATCGTTTATCATTATAGCCTTTTATTACAAAAATAGATAAATTCATGTCGAATTTATTCTAGATTTGTTTTAATTAGTTTGAGATTTAATCCTGTAATCAGTACCAAAAATTGTAACACCTTTCAAGTTTAATATAAGTTATATTTAACTTGAATTCTGTTTCATTTAATTCTGCATAATTTGTTCATCAATTGTTTAATCTTTAAACAGACAAATTCGATAAAACGGTATAGTTTGTTTTCAACCCCTCTTCTACAAATTTATGGGGATCTGACAATTGGCATCAGAGCCTTTTGATTGATACACTAATCAAAGATCAATTTTTTGTGATTTTTTCTTAACTCTGGAATTTATATTCTTCAACAAAAATCTCAAAAATGTCTACTACACAGAAAGTTGGTACAGTGAAAATTCTTATGTTCAGTAAGGAGCATTATCCTATGTGGAAGAAGAAGATGCTTCTGTTTCTTCAAGTAGCTAATTATAAATATCTTAGAGTGCTGAAAAATGGTCCTAAACTTCCTATGATTGTTGAGGAAGAGCATATAGAGAACTAGGTTGTTACTAGAGCTGCTAGGATGTACCCTAAAGATTCCAAGGACTACACGCCTGATGAGAAAGAGGATGCTTCTTTGGATGCCTGTTTACAGTTGATACTGGTTGATTGTCTTGATCCTGTCATGCATAATCATTTTCTAAACTGTGTTACTGCCAAACACATTTGGGACACAATTGAGATCATCAATGAGGGGACAGAGGAAGTCAGAGAGAATAAGATGGAAATTCTCACCTCTTCATATGAACATTTCAGATCAAACTCTGGTGAAGGTATCTCTGAGGTTTTTGAGAGATACAACAAATTGATAAACGATCTGAATCTCCATGGAAAGCACTACACAATTAAGGAGATTAACAAGAAGTTCCTCCTTACACTTCCATCTCATCTAGAGCACAGAATATCAGCAATTAGAGAAGCAAGAGATCTTGGAGAGATTTCTTTGGAAAGACTCTATGGTGTTCTGATGACCTATGAGCTGGAACAGATACAGCAGAAGGAAATATATGGAACAAGGAAAATTGTCAATACTTCTACTGCACTGATGTCAGAAGTCCCACAACAACTGGAAGTGAAGGTTGTTCAACCTTCTAGTTCTGACATGGATGTTATTGTGGCTGAATATGGCTTAACATCCACTGGTCAATCTGGTGGTGACTTCTATTCTATGGAAAAACTTGAACAGCTGGAGAATGAGTCGATGGCAATGATAGTGAAGAAGTTTGGCAACTTCAGATTCAGAAGGAATCCTAATCTTAGGTTCAAGCCCAGGTTTCAGAGAGGTGGTTCTTCTTCTTCTTCAAATAGCACAAGGGGTGGCTATAAAACTGGAACCGTGGATAGAAGCACAATCAGGTGCTACAATTGTAATGAGTTGGATCACTATGCTACAGAATGTAAAAATCCAAAGCAAGTGAGAAGGAACTCATATGATTCTAGCAAGAAGAACAAGATTGGGAAAGCTTATGTTGCCGAGGGAAAGAGTTGGGATTGTAGGGTTTCGGGCATGAAAATGCAACTGAAAAATGCGTAAAAACAGAAAATAACGAAACCCTCAGCAGGATCCATGCGAAACAGGATGTTTAATTCGTGAACAAAATTGTTTACCTTTTAATGAGCTTTACGAATGGTTGACATATGGAGGTCCTTTGCTATGATCACCACGTGTCCCGCCTTGCGATACACGTCTCTAATCAGTCCACACGAACGCCCGATCGTCCAACGATCACCGGAGTTGGTACTAGCCAAGAACTGCCCTCGGAACTCTCTCTCTCTCTCTCTCTAGCCTCTCTTTGATGTAGAGCTTCTAGGGTTTTTAGAAAAACGAATTATGTATCTGTAACCCTAAAACAATACATCTTAATGTATTTATATGGAGAGAATTCTGGGCCTTTACCTAATCTG
This sequence comes from Heracleum sosnowskyi, assembly GCA_030848705.1. Lineage (NCBI taxonomy): Eukaryota > Viridiplantae > Streptophyta > Magnoliopsida > Apiales > Apiaceae > Heracleum > Heracleum sosnowskyi. The sequence goes on along the minus strand of CM061243.1, from coordinate 83,137,745 downwards.
ATTGGGCTTCCAAAACCCAATCTGATTATTAGTAGTTTTTCTTATTATATTCGAATTATATATAATTAATCAAGTCCTACTTAATTAATCCAATAATTCAATATAATAATAATTCAATTAAATTCGAAATTTAATTAATGCTCTGTTTAAAACGTTCTTTGTGTGTGACCCTTTAGGTTATTATTACGTTGGCAATAATTTTAATATCTCATAATAAAATTATAAACAATGAGCGGCATCTAGTAATACATCATTGTTACTCAAGTAATAATAATAATTGATGATCCAATTAAACCTTTAATGAATAATGTTCCATGTAATATAATCCTTTTAACCTTATATTATGGATTAAACTCGAGGCATGGTTTATGTCATCCTCTTCAACATTTAATCCCAGTTTACTTGATCGATGAGTAGACTATTTAAACAAATCACAATTTGAGCATGGCCATGCATTTCATAGTCTCACTCAATCAAGAGGCCAATAATATCACTCCTAAAATAGGAGGGTTAAATCCTATATCTATCATTCATATTTCTCATATGATTCATAATATACCCAATGTCCACCTTTATCATTACCCGGTCAAAGGTAACTTTGAGTAGAATCAAAGTATATTAATTCTCATATAGAAATATAATGATTTCAAGTCTAAGGATCATTACACCATTATCACTGTGAGAATTGCTTATGACACTTGATAACATTTACTATGAAGAATTCACACGGTGGGTCTATCCAGTGCCATGTTCTGCTAACATGCACTTATGTCTTTGACTTTAGTATCATCATACTTATGACCAATGAGATGTGGTCATCAGTCAACAAACATACTAGTCTTAATGCATTATTATTGTCCTCAAATAATAATACTCGACTAGGGATCTTTTAGGATTATAAACACTACTCATATAATCTCATTTCTAAGTCGCATACTTAGAGATATAGAATTCATGCTTATATTCCAAGGACGTTGATTATTCTAACATTTATATCGCAGTTAATAAAGACATAATAAATTATTGAAAGAAAATCCATAGAACATATTTATTAATAATCAAAATGTCTTCCCTAAGAACATTATAGTATTGTCTCTAGGGCACAAGCACTAACAGGGATGATACGTGTTAGGAATATGTTGTTCTTGATGATAAACATAAAACACTTAGTAGAATTTGTGTAAAGTCATTTTGTAGCTGTCAACGAAATGGCATGCTTTGCAGCATTCCGTTGACAGAAATCTCATCAACGAAATGAGTGATGTAGCAATTGCACTGTACAATACTTCTAGTTTGATATGCATTTCGTTGTAGATATTGGATAGGTTTTCTAAGTCATGTTGACTAAGTACTACATAGGCAAAATAGGTTGGTTAATTGTAAATATATTATGCCTTGTAATTTTGCCTAAGTGAAGACATGTCAACGGTATGGAGATTACTCTGTCAACGGTATGGAGTTTACTCATCAACGAAATGAAGATTACTCATCAACGAAACGAAGAATACAGCTATCAACGAAACACGCCTTACTGCTATCAACGAATCATTATCACTTTTCTGAATAGTTGACAAAGTGATAGTGATAGTTTTCTGACAGATCAAAAGGAGATGTGGAAGTGTACTTTGCATTGGAAACCATTAAAATGGACATGGGGAATAAGGAAACATTCCAATTTCTAATCTGGTTATTAAGTGGGATCACTATAAGACTGAAGACAGAAGACAAAGATCTCCAAGGACCATTGGACAAAAGGGATGAAAAGCAAGCTATTGACGGTTACCTTTAGTGTACTTTAGTGTAGCCAAAAATAGCTTTGTAAACTTGGGAATATATATATAACCAAGTGTAGCAGTTAAAATAGAAGTAAGACAAGAAAAACAAATAGATTGTATTAGCTATCTTTGAGAGCATACTTCTCTACATTCTTGTAACTGAGCAGCTGTGTACTTTTTGTATCACAGATTATTTCCGCAATAAAAATCACTTCAGTTGGATCATCAAACAATCCAACTGAAATTATTAAGTGCTTGTGGTTTTTATTTTATAAGTTCAGTTTTAATTTGTAAGTTATTTTTAAGTTTGAGAAATATCAAGAATTGTATTCAACCCCCCCCCCCCCCCTTCTACAATTCTGTTAGGTCATTTGGGATTAACAATTGGTATCAAAGCAAGCTTCTAACAAACAAGAAGTTTAAAGATCAAGACCAAAACAGTAACCATGGTGAAGAAGGATGCAGGTGTAAAGATACCAGTTCTTGATAAGGAAAATTACTTTCACTGGAAAGTAAAGATGCATTTACATCTCATGTCTATGGATGAGAGGTATGTAGACTACATTGAGAAAGGTCCACATGTTCCCATGAAGTTCGCATCTAGAGTTGGACTGCCAGATGATGCTCCTGATGTAGAGATTCCAAAACCTGTCTCAGAATGGACTATTGAAGATGTTGCAGAAATCCATAAAGATAAAAGAACCATGAACATTCTGTTTAATGGTTTGGAGCAAGAGATGTTTGACAATGTCATAAACTGTACAACCTCCAAAGAAGTATGGGACACTGTTAGAACTCTTTGTGAAGGAACTGAGCAAGTTAGGAAAAACAAAATGCAGCTCTTTATACAACAATATGAGCATTTTCATTTTAAAGCTGGTGAAACCCTAAATGATACGTTTAGTAGGTTTCAAAAGCTTTTGAATGGATTAAAGTTGTATGGGAGGATCTATCAAACCAAGGATTCAAACCTTAAATTTCTTAGAGCTCTTCCAAAAGAATGGAAGCCTGTGACTGTTTCTCTCAGAAACACTCAAGAGTACAAAGACTACACTCTTGAAAGGCTTTATGGAACCTTAAAGACATATGAGATGGAAATGGAGAAAGATGAAGAAATTGAAAAGGTACAGAAGAAAGGTGGATCTATTGCATTGATAGCATCTGTGAACCAACTGGAAGATGACAATGAAGAAGCTGCAAAGGCCACAACTAGTCGAGGTAGTTGTAGGAGTAATGTTAGCAAGGGTAAAGGCAAGATGACAGAAGAAGAAGAACCAGAACCAGCCAACTTGGATGACTTAGATGAGATTGATGAACACATTGCTTTTCTGTCAAGGAAATTCTCTAAGTTCAAGTTCAAGAGAAACTCAGAAGCAAGGCCACCAAGGAAAGACTTTCAACCTTGCAAAAATAACTGGATTGAAAAGTCTAAATCTAAATGTTTCAATTGTGGAATGCTTGGTCAATTTGCTGGAGACTGCAGAAAGCCCACGGTTGAGAAGGGCAACAGGAAATTTGAGCCTGTTGATTATAAAAAGAAATACTTTGAACTTCTTAAGAAAAAATAAAAGGCTTTCATGTCTCAGGAGTATGATTGGGCTGGTAATGGTGAAGATTCTGATGATGATGTTGAGTATGTCAACTTGGCTCTTATGGCTAACAATCATGAGCAGGAAGCAAGTTCCTCAAGCAACCAGGTAACAATTACTAATCTTTCTGAGCTTTCTAAAGAGGAATGCGATAGTGCAGTAAATGAAATGTCTATTGTACTATATAATTTACGTGTTACTCTTAAATCACTTACCAAAGAGAATTCAAGAATAAAAGAGAATAATTTGCTCTTAAGTGATAGGAATGCAATGTTAGAAGCACATCTCATTGATTTTGAGAAAATGAGGTGTGTTAGTAGGGATGCTAAGAAGGAACTTGAGAACGTGTTAGAAAGGGAAGAAATTCTTAAAACACAACTTGAAATAGAACAAAGTGTGATTGCAAAATGGAAAGATGCCAAGAATGTTGCTAACAACATCATTAATGTTCAAGGTATGGAATCTTTTTGTGAACAATCATGGAAAAAGAACAAAGAAAAGCTAGGGTATGTTGGTGAAACCTTAGAATCAGAAACAGAGTCAACAAACAACAATGATCATTTGTTGAAGGTTGATATGTCAACGGAATGCAATGTTTCGTTGACAGATGAACCATCAACCGATCAGGCTGTTTCGTTGACAGAGAAAAGAAAAGATGAACTCACTAGACTTAATAACAAGTATGGTCCTGTCACGAAGAACTTTGTTCAAGGTGAGTCTAGTAAATCAAAGAAAGTTGAGAAGCCTGTTGAGAGAGCTAATGTAGGTCACTTGTCTAACAAGCAATTGAAAGACAAATTAGAGAAAGTTCAAGTTGAGGCTAAGGGAAATAAAAATAATAACAAGAATGGCAAAGTAGGGATTAACAAACACAACAATTACACACCTGATAAATATGCTCCTAGAAAGACACGTGTCAATTATGGAAGTGTTAGTCATTTATCTACTAACTGCAAATCTGTTAAGAAGACTGCTAATGTGAAAATGCCCAAGCCTGCAATGAATAGTTCTATGCCTACAATGCCTGTTATGCCTAAAATGTTTGCTCCATATGCACAATTTCAAAATCCATATGCCAGCATGTCATTTGTGCCTAATCCATACATGAATATGTTTAATGTGCCACAAATGCCATGGAATGTGAATAACATGTTTGTTCCTCCAACTATGCATGTTGTGAATGAAAATGTGAGCAACCCTCAGAAATCAACACCAAAGGTAAAGATTGATTTAAATCAATCTGAGCCCAAGGTGAAAAATGATATAAAAGGAAAAGCAAAGGCTAACAAAACAGGACCCAAGGTAACTTGGGTACCAAAATCAACTTGATTTGATTTTATTGTGTGCAGGGAGACAAAAGGAATCTTTGGTACTTGGATAGTGGTTGTTCAAGACACATGACTGGTGATTCTACCCTGCTCACAGAGTTTCAGGAAAGAGCTGGCCCTTGTATTGCTTTTGGAGATGACAGCAAAGGCTACACTAAGGGATATGGCTTGATTTCAAAAGAGAATGTCATCATAGATGAGGTTGCATTGGTGGATGGTCTTAAGCACAATCTGCTTAGTATCAGCCAACTTTGTGACAAAGGATTTTTAGTTACTTTTTCTAAAGAAGCCTGTGTTGTTTCTAAAGGAGGAAACAACAATGTTGTAATGACTGGATTCAGAAGAGGGAATGTGTACATTGCTGACTTTAGTAGCACAAGTCCAAACACCATCACTTGTCTCTTCAGCAAGGCAAGCAAGGATGAAAGTTGGCTACGGCACAAGAAATTATCTCATCTGAATTTTAAGGTTATGAATGATTTGGTGAGGAAAGATCTTGCCAGAGGAATTCCACAAGTGGAATTCTCCAAGGATGGTTTGTGTGATGCCTGCCACAAAGGGAAACAAAAGAAGGCATCATTCAAAAGCAAGACAGAGTCATCAATTGTCCATCAGCTTGAGTTGCTTCATATGGATCTGTTTGGCCCTGTAAATGTCATGTCTATCTCAAAGAAGAAATATTGTCTTGTGATTGTTGATGAGTCAAGTGAAATCATTATCAATCACATCAAGATGGTAAGCAATCATCCTGATTTCAAAGTAAGAAGGATTAGGAGTGACAATGGGACAGAATTCAAGAATTCAAGCATGAAGGTGTTCTGTGAAGAAAACGGTATTTTGCATGAGTTTTCAGCAGCAAGGACACCACAGCAAAATGGTGTAGTTGAAAGGAAAAACAGAACACTTATTGAAGCTGCAAGGACAATGCTAGATGAATCAAAGTTACCAACTTATTTTTGGGCTGAGGCAGTTAACACAGCTTGCTTTACTCAAAATATTTCTTTGATTAATCAGGCCAAGGGAATGACCCATTATCAACTACTCAAAAGAAAGAAGCCACTATTGGATTTTCTTCATGTCTTTGGATGCGAGTGCTTTGTTCTGAGAAATCAAGCTGAGCATTTGGGGAAATTTGAAGCAAAGGCAGATGAAGCAATATTTGTGGGATATGCAGCAGGGAAAGCTTACAGAGTCTATAATCTCAGAACCAACATTGTTATGGAATCTGTACATGATGTTTTTGATGATCTCAAAATTCAAGGTCTCTGTGATGAAGGTTTCCATGAAAGTCTTTATTTTGAGAATAAGGAAGGAGATCAAGTGAATCATGTTAAGGCTACTGAGAAACAGCCTAAAGTTGTTGTATCTAGCACAGATGAAAGCAGTAGTGAAGATGAAATTGCTGCATTGAGATTGAAAAGAATAGCTGCTAGCAGACCAAATGGTCATTTCGTTGATAGTCATGGTGATGGATTCGCTGACAGTCAAAATGAGCGTTTCGTTGACAGCCAAATTGGTCATACCGTTGACAGTCAAAGAAATGCTTCTAGAAGTGATCAATTAGGGACAACAAACTCAGGGGGAGTTTCTCAAGGACAATTATCCAATCAAGGCAATCATGATCATGAAGCTACCTCGTCAAGAGCAAATCTACCTCCCTCAAGGAAATGGACTAAAAATCATCCTTTTGAACTTATTATAGGTGATGTTACTTCAAAAGTCCAAACTAGAAGAGCAACTCAAGAGGAATGTCTATACAGTAGCTTTCTGTCTCAAGATGAGCCAAAGAAAGTTGAGGATGCACTTCTAGATCCAGATTGGGTTTTAGCTATGCAAGAGGAGCTAAACCAATTTGAGAGGAACAAAGTTTGGAAGATGGTGCCCAAGCCTAAAGACAGGAGTGTCATAGGCACAAAATGGGTGTTCAGAAACAAGATGGATGAAAATGGCATAGTCACAAGGAACAAAGCTAGATTGGTTGCAAAAGGCTATTCACAGGAAGAGGGAATTGATTTTGATGAAACCTTTGCTCCTATTGCAAGACTAGAAGCAATAAGGATTTTCCTAGCCTATGCAGCCCATGCCAATTTCAAAGTCTATCAAATGGATGTGAAGAGTGCTTTTCTGAATGAGGAATTGGAAGAGGAGGTGTATGTAAGTCAACCTCCTGGTTTTGAAGATGATGATTTTCCAGAATATGTATACTTCCTCCTCAAAGCACTCTATGGTTTGAAACAAGCACCTAGAGCCTGGTATGACACACTTTCACAGTTCCTCCTTGAGAATCACTTCATTAGAGCTACTGTAGATAAAACTCTGTTTCACATGGTTGTGAATGGCTCTACTATACTTGTTCAAATTTATGTAGATGACATAATCTTTGGGTCTACAGATGTGAAACTTTGTCAAAAGTTTTCCAAGCTTATGCAAAGTAAATATGAAATGAGCATGATGGGAGAATTAACTTACTTTCTTGGTCTTCAAGTGAAGCAAGTTAATGAAGGCATTTTCATTAGTCAAACAAAATATATTCATGATTTATTAAAGAAATTTGACTTAATGGAATGCTCTCCTGCCAAAACTCCCATGCCTACTGCCACCAAACTTGAATTGAATACTAAGGAAAAATCTGTGGACATTTCAAGTTACAGAGGCATGGTAGGCTCACTTTTATATTTAACAGCTAGTAGACCTGATATTATGTTTGCTACATGTCTATGTGCTAGATTTCAGGCTGATCCTAGGGAATCCCATTTAGTTTCTATTAAAAGAATTTTCAGATATCTCAAAGGAACACCAAACCTTGGCATTTGGTATCCTAGAGAATCTGGCTTTGAACTAATTGGTTATTCAGATGCAGATTATGCAGGATGTAAAATTGATAGGAAAAGCACAACTGGCACCTGTCAATTCTTAGGAAACAAGCTTGTCTCATGGTTCAGCAAGAAACAAAACTCAGTTTCTACCTCCACAACTGAGGCTGAGTATATAGCAGCTGGAAGTTGTTGTGCACAGATTTTATGGATGAAAAATCAACAACTTGATTATGGATTAAGAGTTGAGAAAATTCCTATTTTCTGTGACAACACTAGTGCCATTGCCATTACTGAGAATCCAGTGCAGCATTCAAGGACCAAGCACATTGACATCAAGTACCATTTCATCAGAGAACATGTTATGAATGGTACTGTGGAGTTACATTTTGTTCCAAGTGAACAACAACTTGCAGACATTTTTACCAAGCCACTTGATGAATCAACATTCTCAAAACTAGTAAGTGAGCTAGGTATGTTAAATTTCTCCTAATTATTTTTGAGATTTTTGCAAGTTACATTGTAGCCAGAAATTTGCTATGTTTTTCTGTGAATTAATTTTCTCAGGAAAAAGTGCAATTTTGTCTCAGTCAAAATTACTATGTCAACGAAACGCACCATTTCGTTGATAGTCTTAGCCTTTTTCTGGGTGTTTCGTTGATAGCTCTTTTATATCAACGAAACGCAGCTTTATCAACGAAATAGACGGGACTTTAACCGCCCAATCCGGATTCGTTGATATAGCGCTGTTAATCTGAACCGTTGAAATTTGACACGTCTTTTACCACGATCTATACATACACCCCTGTAAGTATAAATCATGGTAATACTTTAAAAGTAACGGTTATATTTTTTAAGCCAATCCAGTAATTTACATTGATTATTGGACTTAATTTCTGAGAATTTTTGGGGGAGTATTTAAGAAATTCTATTTTCTTTAATTCTTTTTTACTTGTTCTCAAAAATTCCAAAGGCTTTTCTTTCTTCTTCTCTCTAACAAGCAATTCAGTTCGAAGCTTTTCTTCACTCAACAATGGCACCAATAGTCAAGCTTATGTCTGCTGGAGGGTTTATCTATGAGAAGAACAACTCCATCCCTTTTGTTGTCAAGGAAAGCCCGAACAACATCTTTTTCAAAATGATGGATTTCATGAAGAATTGCAAGTTGAGCTATGTAATGTTTCACTCTACACCACTCTACAATGAGATAATCGAGGAGATTTGGACCTCATATGAGTATAGTGGGACAAATTTCACTTTGCAATTCACCATCCAAGGTAATGAGTATATAGTTAACTCTGATGTATTGCAAGCATGTCTACATATTCCTGAAAATAACTGTAATGCTTTGTCTACATATACTGAAATGATTAACATGCTAAATTCTATAAACTACTCTTTGCCTACTGATAATTTGGGTAAGATTATTAGGAGAGGTTTGGTTAAGGAATACAGTTACTTAGCTGATGCATTCATTAAGGTCTTCTCTGGAAAGATTAGCAATTTTGATGCATTAACTAATTCTATGTTGATTCTCTTAACCATGCTTCTAACTGATAGATATTACAACTTTAGCACTCAACTTATGTATGAAATTGGTGCTAAGTTGGGTGATAAGGCTAATAGGAAAAAGAATATCTATTATGCTAGGTTTCTGATGATGTTGGCTAACCATGTTAGTCCAGCACCATTAGTTATCTCTAACCCTATTTCCAGGTTCGAGTGTTTTGTGCAAGAGAAGAGGGTTTTGACAGATATACTGAGACTTAACCACAATGGTGATGTCCCAGTGGTGTATCTGCCCATCATTGAGGTAACTTCTTCTAACCCTGTTAGTGTAGTTGTTACTTCTATTGTTTCACCTACCAATGTTGATATGGAGTCTGTAGCTGTGTCCCAACAGGCTCCTGCCCAAGAAGCAAAACCTAAATCTAAGAAATCCTCAAAGCCAACCTCAGGTGCTTCTCAAAAGGCACCTGTTGCAAAAAACTATTTCACAACCAAAAGGGAGTGATTCTGGAGTTGTGAGAGGTGAGGGAAGGGGTGAAAATCAAAGAAACCCCAAGAATAAGGAAGGAAAGGATAGTGTGTCCCAGCCATGCCCCATTGTGTCTTCCCAACAAGGCATAATGAGTAAAATGGATTTAAACACAAGTCTAGTTGCATCCTCCCAAAAGGATGTGATTATTGAAACAAGCTCTTCTCCAAGAGCACACTCCAAGAGGGTAAGGGACACTTCAAGCCCACAGTCTACATTTTCCCAATACCAAAGGAGAGTGAAGCAAAAATCCAAGGGTACACAGGGTGCACACACTCTGGAAGCAACACTTCCAGTTTCACAAATTCAGTTTGATGTAACCCCAATTTTTACTCTGGGGTTACAGTCCCATTCTCTAACCATCAACCTTGAACTATCTCCACCAAATTCACCAACTCAGTCTTTAGATGTGGACATGATCCATACATCTATTCCTGATTCTCCAACTCTTATCTTGGAGAAGCCCCACTCTGAAGCTGGTGGTCATCACTTGTTAAGTGATTTGTTGGGCCATCAACCAATTTTTTTCTGAAGCTGTAAGAGGATCTGTGGACCCCAATCTCACATCAATCACCACAGATTCGATTGTAATTTCACTTTCTCAAAATCCTTTATTGACTTCATCAACGGAACAACCTCTTTCATTGACAAGTGTTTCTCCATCAACGGTATCCATACCGTTGACAGTTCAAGCTACCATTTCGTTGATAGGTCATTCTACACCCCTTATTGAAGATCAAGTTGTTTCCACAACTAGTGTAGATGACCTGGTGGTAGTTGAGACACTTTTAGGTTTGAGAGAGAGTGAAACTGAGAGGCTGGCTTGCAGCCAGGCAAAACGAGAGAATGAGAGTGAGAGGCTGGCTATTTCTTCCAGCCAGGCAAAAGGAGAGATTGAGAGTACCACCTTAGTAGGTGAAGGTGGGGGTGTGAGAGGTGTGAGCCATGGGGAGCCCATGATGAAAGAAAAGAGTGGAGAGAGAGAAGGGACTACAGGAGTCATAAGGGAGGAAGCAGCCATTGCTAGTGAGTTAATGGGGGTCAGTGAGGGAGAAAGGGAACTTACTTTCCAAGAGCATTATCAACAAACTCTGGATAGTATTTCCCTGGATCCTGAGACCTTTACTCATCCTGTGCCAGCCTATCAGGTTATGGCTCAACAGAGCAATGTGGAGGCAGAGAGGTCACTAAACCTAATTCATACAACTGCATCAATGCAAAGAGCAAAGGATGCCTTGACCAATCTATCTCCAGCAGCTGCAGCAAGTGGAGACTTTGACTTTTCTGATGATGAGGACAGCTTTGGTGACAATCTAAAGGTGGCCACTACTTCACAGACTGGGACTTCTGTGGTGCCTCCTAGACCAAACTGGCTTTCTCAGGATATGCAAGGAAGATGCACTCTAGATGCTGCTATCACAAGGCAGTACAATGAGGCATATCTAGCTCATGAGTCTGCAAATGCAAGGGACAAGAACTTCTACAAGGCCATCATGGATTCACTGGAAATCCAAAGGCTACAGATGGTGCAGACAAGGATTGAAGCTACAGAAATCAAGGATTCCATTAGAAACCTTAGGGATGCTACTGACAGGAGGCTAGATGAAAAGCTTCCTCTTCTAACTGTGTCCAAGATGAACAGGTTTTTCTCCAAGGAACCTGAAGTGTCCTCATCTTTGAAGACTCTTTCCTCTAGAGTGGACAAAGTTGAGGCTACACTTTCTCACATGCAAAAGGAACAGGAGAAGCAAACTCAGCTACTCACCCAGCTTTTGACAGCTCAAGGACTCCCTATCATCTCACTTGATGATAACAAAAAGGGGGAGAAATCTAAGGAGCTAGAGAAATCTAAAGAGCTTGATAAACAAATCACAAAGGTTTTGGTCCCAGCCATTTCCTTACCAAATGAGCCACTAGCAATGGGGGAGCTTGGACAGAAGAAAAAGGATGGCATTGACCTAATTCAGGAAGCTTCTATGAGGATGAGACTTGCAGAACAGATCAAAGATCATTGGTCCAACATAGAAGCAAGGGTCAAGAGAATTGCTGGAACTGCAAAGAACTCAAATCCATCAACGGATCAACCATCAATGGATGTCATGGTTGTAACATCAACGGAATGGGAGCCACAGTTCAAGAGTTCTTATGTTATAGAACCCCTTCAGCATGGAGTCCTTCAAGATTCAAGAAGTGAGAAAGGACAATCTTCATGCTTTAGGAATGTGGATGCAAGAGGGATATCTCCAATATCACCTATCAAACCCAAGGGAAAGAACATTGCAAGGATATTTTATCCTCCACCAAAGCCAGATGAGTTCAAAGTCCTAGGGAAGCTGATCATTGAAAGCAAAGAGAGCAATCATCCAAGCATAAAGAACAAAAGGGCCATCATCTACAGGGATAGCAAAGAAATCTGTATTTGGGTTGGTCACCCAAATTTTGCTAAGGCCAAAGCTGAAGAATCTCAAAGGACAGCAATGCAAGCACTAGCAGTTGCTCAATCACTTGAAGATGAAGAAACCCTACAGGAAGAAAAGGCTAAGGATGAAGCTAAGGAAGCTGGAAAGGAAAGGAAGAGTGTAAGGCAGCCAAAGGCTAGAGCTAAAAGGAATCTGAACTTTGACAAAGATGATTCTCAGGACACTGCTCAAGACTCTTCCACAACAAGTGCACATCAAATTCCTGTTGATCTACCTCATGAAGGAAAGTTGGCCTGTGATCCTGCACATCCTGTCAACTTTCATGATCAACCAATTATGCCAAAAGAGGAGCCTCTTGAATTTGATGAGGCCTACTTTCCAAAGTTCCTATTTGAGAAGGATCAACCAATGAAGACAAATAAAAGGGTTGTCAAGGAAAAGCCAGTGTTTGTGAGAAAGCCACAACCTCAGAAACCCCCTGCAAATCCAGAGGACTGCATGTACATTGCTGACATCAGGGAAGAATCCAGTTTACATCTTGACTTAGACAACCTGGTGGAAGTAAGAGGCATTGCAGCTTCTCAAAAATTGCCTGAGAGACTAGTTTTTACATTCAAGGGAGGTAGAGAACAATTGTGGCCTCTCTATAGAATTTTAGGAGAAGACTATCAAACACTACTCTCAGTGTTTAGATGCTTGAAGAAGGACTTTGGCTTCACCAAAACAGCCAAGTCTGAGGTGGTCTCCAAAATCTGTCAGATAAAGGCTAGCTGGAACAAGCCTGAGGCTCTTCCCAAGATGCTTAGAGTGCCCTCAACAGGAAAGAAGATCCATCCTCAACCATACTGGATGATGGAATTTAAGGACAAGGACAATTGCAGAAGATTCTTCAGGATGGAAGACCAGCTGGATAAGGCATCTAATCAAACTCTAAAGTTTATGCAATCCATGCTTGGTGATCAAGATGAAGAGGAGAAAATCTTTTACAGAAGGCTACAGATCCAAATTGAGGAAAACAACTCTAAGAGAGGGAAGAAGACTATGCCACAAAGAAAACACAGATGAAACATTTGCTCAGTCTAGAGGAGCACTTTTGGGCATTAGTCTTGTAAGTCTTGTATTTTGTCTAAAATATTATGAAGCTTAATGCATTTTCTACTTTTGTAATTTATGATGTATCTGAGTGTTTTTGTTATCATCAAGTCTCTTGATTTATGGTTGTTATTCTATCAGTCATAAATTGGGGGAGATTGTTAGGAATATGTTGTTCTTGATGATAAACATAAAACACTTAGTAGAATTTGTGTAAAGTCATTTTGTAGCTGTCAACGAAATGGCATGCTTTGCAGCATTCCGTTGACAGGAAGCTCATCAATGAAATGAGTGATGTAGTAATTGCACTGTACAATACTTCTAGTTTGATATGCATTTCGTTGTAGATATTGGATAGGTTTTCTAAGTCATGTTGACTAAGTACTAGATAGGCAAAATAGGTTGGTTAATTGTAAATATATTATGCCTTGTAATTTTGCCTAAGTAAAGACATGTCAACGGTATGAAGATTACTCTGTCAACGGTATGGAGTTTACTCATCAACGAAACGAAGATTACTCATCAACGAAATGAAGAATAAAGCTATCAACGAAACACACCTTACTTCTATCAACGAATCATTATCACTTTTCTGAAAAGTTGACAAAGTGATAGTGACAGTTTTCTGACAGATCAAAAGGAGATGTGGAAGTGTACTTTGCATTGGAAACCATTAAAATGGACATGGGGAATAAGGAAACATTCCAATTTCCAATCTGGTTATTGAGTGGGATCACTATAAGACTGAAGACAGAAGACAAAGATCCCCAAGGACCATTGGACAAAAGGGATGAAAAGCAAGCTATTGACGGTTACCTTTAGTGTACTTTAGTGTAGCCAAATATAGCTTTGTAAACTTGGGAATATATATATAACCAAGTGTAGCAGTTAAAATAGAAGTAAGACAAGAAAAACAAATAGATTGTATTAGCTATCTTTGAGAGCATACTTCTCTACATTCTTGTAACTGAGCAGCTGTGTACTTTTTGTATCACAGATTATTTCCGCAATAAAAATCACTTCAGTTGGATCATCAAACAATCCAACTGAAATTATTAAGTGCTTGTGGTTTTTATTTTATAAGTTCAGTTTAAATTTGTAAGTTATTTTTAAGTTTGAGAAATATCAAGAATTGTATTCAACCCCCCCCCCCCCCCCCTTCTACAATTCTGTTAGGTCATTTGGGATTAACAATACGGATAGTGATGAAGAAGCTGGTGAAGTTGGAAACCTAGCTTTAATGGCTAATGAGGGGAGCACTTCATCATTCATGTCAGAGGTAAAGTTTACTTATTCTGAAATGATCTATCATCTTAGTAGTACTGTTTCTTGTGCATGTAGTGAAAATGATAGAATAATTCTTTTGAACACAGCTCTTGGAAAGGAGGTAAAAGAATTAAGACTTGTGCATGTTAATCAGGATGATCTCACTAATAAAATAGCATTTCTTGAGAAAAGGGTTAATTGTTATATTCAATTGGAAACCATTCTTAAGGATCAAATCAGTGAACTTAAAACCAAGGTTAATGCTTACTATAATTCTTGTAAGACTGCTAAAGAAATCTTCAATAATCAAATTATTGGTCAAACTGTAGGAATAGGGTATGTCTATAATGAGGCTATTGGAGAATTAAGCATTAATACCCCTAATAGAGTCAGTGCTGTAGAAAGGGGTGTACCACATGTGCTTAAGGGTATTGATAAACATTTCTTTAGAGAATCCTTGGCAGAAACTCTGAATGAATATTCCATCATTATTCAAGAGGAAATGCGTATTGAGGATCTTGCTTTTGAACTTGATCAGTCCAACAAGTGTATGTCTGAGCGACAAGTCAAAGTTGTTTCAGCAACAAACACTAAGTCAAACATCCATAAAGTGGATCAAAACAACTGTAGACCTAACATGTCTACTATTAATTTGTCTCATAAAGCATGTGGTGTGGTGAATTGCATGTCTTGTGTATTTAATGTTATGTATGCTTATTTTAATAGTAAGCATGTATCTGATGATAAGACTGCTCCACGTCAACATGTTAATAATAATAAGAAGCATGTTAGATCTAAGACTGCTAGTCCTCCCAAGACTAGAGTGGATTCATTTATCCCTAAGCCTACTCAGAAATGTGTTCAGGCTGGCTATAAATGGAAACGCTCTTTTGTCAAAGAGGTTGAAGTAGTTAAGGTTAAAAGTGTTGTTTTGCCTGACAAAGGCTAGTTCTTTAAGTATGCCGGACCCAATCAAGTTTGGGTTCCAAGGAAGGACTAATCAATTTGATATTGCAGGGTGTGGCACAGGTAAACCGTGTTATGTGGATTCTGGACAGTGGATGTTCAAGGCATATGACCGGAGATAGAGCCCTACTATCAAATGTGGTTGAGAAAGCTGGCCCAGAAGTTACCTTTGGAGATAACAACAAGGGTATTACCAGAGGATATGGCTGTTTGGAATTTGGAAATGTTATCATTCAAGATGTATCCATTGTGGAAGGTCTGAAGTTCAATCTTCTCAGCATCAGTCATTTCTGTGACAGAGGATATGATGTTTCCTTTGAGAAAGAGAAGTGTCAGATCCTTCACAAGAAGAATGGAAAGCCTGCTCTTCAAGGAGTAATGAAAGGTGATTTGTTCATAGTTGATCTGTACTCTGGATCCAAAGATGAAGTTACTTGTTTTTATGCCAAAGCTTCATCAGATGAAAGTTGGCTATGGCACTAGAAGATGTCTCACCTGAACTTCAAAACCATGAACTCTCTAGTCAAGAGGGAATTGGTGAGAGGTTTGCCTCAGATGGAATTTACACAGGAAGGACTGTGTGAGGCATGTCAGAAAGGAAAGTCAAATAAAGCTTCTCGCAAGGGCAATGACACATCATCAATAACTGAACCACATCAGCTATTGCACATGGATTTGTTTGGTCCAGTTAATGTGATGTCCATGTCAAAGAAAAAATATGCACTTGGGTTTTATTCCTACATTCCAAGGATGAGACCCCACAGATGGTGATTGTTCATGTAAAGTTGATTGATCTGGATTCTAGATTCCATGTTAGAGCTATAAGGTCATATAATGGAACTGAATTCAAGAATGCAGTCCTAAATGACTTTTGTGCAGATAAAGGAATAACAAGACAATATTCAGCCCCTAGAACTCCTCAACAGAATGGAGTGGTAGAGAGGAAGAATCGTACATTGATTGAAGCTACAAGGATTATGTTAAGTGAATCAAGACTTCCAATGTACTTCTGGGCTGAAGCTGTGAATACTGCTTGTTATACTCAGAATCGAACTTTAATCAACAAGGACTTAATGAAGACTCCTTATGAGATCATGAACAACAAGAAACCAACACTCAAATACTTTCATGTATTTGGGGCAAAATGCTTTGTGCTTAAGGATGGAGATGTTAAATGTGGCAAGTTTGAGGCCAAGGCATATGAAGCTATATTTGTTGGTTATGCCAGAAGATCTTATAGGGTGTACTTGATTGACAGTCACCAAGTGAAGGAAAGTGTCAATGTTACATTTGATGACACTAAACTCCCTAGTATCCAAACTGAAGATTCATCTAAAGAACTGAAGTTTGATAACTTGCCAGACTCAGAATCAGATGATGAAGCTCCACCTGAGATAGTTGTTGGTAATGATAATAATAATGATGATAATGATCATGGTGGTGGTGGTGGAAACATTGATAATAATGGAGATACCACCAACACTGGAGAAGAATCATCAAGGCAATCAAGCAACAACTCAGGGGGAGGAAATAAAGGGTCAACTAGTCATTCACAACACCAAACTGAATTTCAAGGTGAATCATCAAGATCAAATCTTCCAAGATAAACTGTTTGGAATAGAGCTCATCCTTTTGAGTTGATCATTGGTGATCCAGGTGTTGGAGTTAGAACTAGAAGTGCTACTCAGAATGAATGTCATTATTCAGGGTTTCTTTCTGAGATGGAACCAAAGAAGACTGAAGAAGCACTGAGTGATCCTGATTGGGTGATTACTATGCAAGATGAACTCAATCAATTTGAACAACAACAAGTCTGGAAGCTAGTACCCAGACCAAAGAACAGGAAATTAGTTGGTACAAGATGTGTATTCAGGAACAAGTTAGATGAGGATGGCATAGTAACAAGGAATAAGGCAAGACTGGTTGCTCAAGGGTATTCACAAGCTGAAGGAATTGATTATGATGAAACCTATGCACCAGTGGCTAGACTTGAGGCCATCGGGATGTTCTTAGCATTTGCAGCTTACTCCAATTTTAAAGTATATCAAATGGATGTTAAGAGTGCATTCCTGAATGGTGAGCTGGATGAAGAAGTGTATGTGGAACAACCCCCTGGCTTTGAAAATCAGGAGTTACTGGACTTTGTGTACTTTCTCTTCAAGGCTATCTATGGTCTCAAACAAGCCCCAAGAAAATGGTATGACACTTTCTTTGGTTTTCTTTTAGAAAATGGTTTTGTAAGAGGTATCATAGACAAAACTCTTTTTTCTAAGAAACACAAAAATGATATGATTTTAGTCCAAGTCTATGTGGATTACATCATATTTGGGTCTACTAATGATGATCTCTGTAAGAGATTTGCTAAGCTAATGCAGAGTAAGTTTGAGATGAGTTTGATGGGTGAGCTGAAGTTCTTTCTTGGATTACAAGTAAATCAAAGGTCGGATGGAATATTTATTTGTCAATCCAGGTATCTTAAAGAACTCCTCAAGAAATATCACATGGAGGATTCAGCATCAGCAAGGACTCCATCATCTACAACTATCAAACTTGGAGCTTGTGATAATTCTATCAAGGTAGATATTACAAGCTACAGAGGTATGACTGGCTCATTACTCTATCTTACTGCAAGTAGACCTGATATTATGCATGCTACATGCTTATGTGCAAGGTTCCAAGCGGATCCTAGAGATTTACATCTCATTGATGTTAAAAGAATCTTGAGATATCTTAAGGGTACACCTAATTTAGGTATCTGGTACCCTAAAGATTCTGGTTTTAATCTCGTTGGATATACAGATTCTGATTATGCAGGTAGTGTTGTGGATAGAAAGAGTACCTCTGGGAGTTTTCAATTCCTAGGAGGTAGATTGATTTCCTGGTATAGCAAGAAACAACAAACAGTTACAAATTCAACAACTGAAGCTGAATATATTGCTGCTGGAAGCTGCTATGCTTAGATCTTATGGATAAAGAATCAATTAAAGGACTATGGCTTTGTATTAGACAAAATTCTTATTTTATGTGATAATACAAGTGCCATAGCAATCTCCAACAACCATGCTCAGCATTCGAGAACCAAGCACATTGACATCAGGTATCATTTTATCATAGAGCAAGTCATGAATGGTACTGTGGAGTTACATTTTGTACCCACAGAGGAACAAACAGCAGATATTTTCACTAAGTCTCTTGGTGAATCCACTTTTACCAGGTTAGTTGGTAAATTGGGTATGTTAAATAGCTTTAGTGATTAGTATTGATAATTGATTAATGTTTGTTCTTGGTTAGAATACAAGTGTTCTGTGTTGTATATATTCTGAAATTCACTTGTATTTTAGTTTATCGAAACATTTTCTTAGTTGCTGTAAACATTACTGATCTTAAATGTCATGCTGCTATCTAGTTTGTTACAGTTTCTAGGTTAAGTATTTTTAAATAGTTTATCTGCTCTAAAAATATATTTCTCAGATTTTTCTATTGAGAAATTTATTTTTACTGCAAATTTATGAATTTAGAAATATTTAAATAATTGTTCAAACTTTTTATATATTTTTCCTGTTTTTTTAGAATTTTTTCCTTGCATTTTTCCGATTTTAGCTTAATTTTCTGCTAATTTTTCAAGAGTCTGCTTGTTTTTATTGATTTTCTAAAAGTTTTATTAATTTTTATTTCTAAAAAGACTACCGGAAAGACTATTCAATAGTCTTACCGATAGTATTTTTGAAATATTTATTTAGTATACTTGTTTTACTTTTATTTTCTTTTGTTTTTAGATTTAAAACAGTTATTTATTTTAGTCTTTCTAGTTTTAAACTAGAAAGACTATCGGAATGACTATTCTGGATAGTCTTTCTGGTAGTTTTTATGATGTTTATTTATTAGTTTAACAGATTTCCTTTAACAGTTTTTGTTTTTTTGTTTTTTCCTTTTTGTTATTAGTCTTTTAAGTCAGAAAGACTACCGGTAAGACTATCCCTGATAGTCTTCCCAATAGTCTTTCCCATTTTTATATAAATACTGCTTTGTTTTTCTTCATTTTTCACCTAAGTCTTTCTAAGCTCAAGTTTTTACTTAGCTTTCTTTTCTCTCTTGGTTCTTTTAATCTATTTTCTAAAAGAACTGCTGCTATTTTTTCTGTTAAATCTTTTCAAGCATTTCTTTTGTGATTTTATCTGAACCAAATTTTTGTCATAGATCTTGATTTGAATTTTGTGGATTATTTGTTTTCAATACTTAAAATTCTTATTAATTTTTATTAATTGTTTATTTCTCTAATATGGCTTTTGAAATTGTCAAAAACAATTTTTTAGGTTATATTGATCCTCTAAAATGTTTCGTTGAACGTTTTAGGCCTTGGATTCAGTTTTTAAATGAGCATTCCATTATTAGTCATGATATCACTATGAATGTTCTTTTAAAACATGAACCCTTGAGGATTTTGTGTGCTACTGCTATCGTGTCCACTGACTTATCTTCTTTCACATTCTCTGTCGGTGACACACACTATACACTCAATAGAGATATTCTTTGTGATGCTCTACATCTTCCCAGAGATAACTTTGTGAATCTACCTTTTGAAGTGGACCTAATTCAACTTTTCACAAACATGAATTATCAAAGGTCCGGTAGATTTGGTAAAGTTATCCAAGAGCAATCTAGTCAGTGAGTGGGACTTATTCTTTGACACTCTGGCTAAAGTCTTCAGCAACTGCACCAAAACAAATTTTCACAATATTACTTCTCTTCTTCGGAATATTGGTTTTGTAGTTGCTAATAATCTTCGTATCAATTTTGACCATCTCATCTGGAATCATTTGGTCAGAAGAGTCCTAGTGGCCAAGAGTGATCATTCTAGTGGAAGGAAAGTAAAATGTTTTTATCCTCTCTTTCTCACTCTTATGATCAATCATGTTCTCACTGATGAACACAAACAATTGTTTAGTCTTGGTATGTCTGAAAATTGTCAGACTACTCATGTCAAATTCTTCCAAAGACTAAACACCACCTTCAAATATCTCTCAGTCCCTCTGGTCATTACACCTTTTATGACCCAGTTTATTCAACTTCCTGCTTTTGGATTGCCAATTCCTGAGCAACAACCTCCAATGGATCAATCCACCCATGCTGGAACTACAGATGTAACTCCTATACATGTAGAATTTCCTAACCCTGGCTCTTCATCTCATACTACTATTGAAACCCAAGAGGTTAATAGCGCTGACCATGAGTTTGTAGAACCACAAATTCTATCACAGGTCACATGTAAGATCCGGGAAAATTACGTGTTAATATTTGATGTGAAATGAAATTTTATTTTCATATCTGTAATTATAAAATATTTTATCTGGTTAAATGTGTTAAGTTATTCGTTAAATGGTCAAAGATGTGATGTTGGGATGTTATGTGAATATTTGTGGTGATTAGAAATTATTTTAAAAAGGATGTCATTCTATTTCATTTTATTTTAATTATCGAAAAGAAAAATTATTCTGTACCCTAATTATTAGGAAAATTGCTATATCGTTCGTACCAATATTTCATTTGTTAAAGTGGGAAATATTCGAGAAAATTCGTGATAGAGGTATTTTGGTTCGTATATCTATTATTAAACGATTCTTGTGGTTATCCATATATTCTGGATAATTATCGTCTCGTAAAACGTGTATTCTATTAAATTGTATTAAAACGACCCATTGGATCAATATCGATCCAAAAATGTTGCTTGGGGTATTATTTCTGTTTAATATAAAAAGGCGTATCTTACATTATTTTGCGTATAATCAAGCTTATTTATCGCTAAATATCTAAAATCCCTAAACAGTGTGCTTCGTGTTCTTCAGAATCAAACCAACTTTTGAAGGCGTTATCGGAATCCGATTTCAACGCTCTAGTAGTCGAATCAAATCTCTCAACATCCTCTATCCAAATCTATTAACATATTTCGTGTGGGTATGATTTTCCAATTTCTTGAATTTTTATTAAATTCGAATTTATTATTAATTTTTGCGGAATTGTTAAATCTTCATGGTTCGTGATTGTTGATTACATGAATGGATTGTGCAAGTTGTAAGGAACATGTTGGTGATATTTTTGTGAATTGTGGAGTCTAAAATCGAGCTAATCGAAATTTTGTTGAAACTCGCCGAAAAATTTCTTGATTTGGCCGGAGTTTCATTTCGAGGATTGGGTTGTTTTTTTATGCATACCAGTGGATAGATCGTGAAATTTTGAATGTGTTTGTGTGATTAGAACCGAGTTTCGCACTCGATTCTTGGTCGCCGGAGATTTCGCCGCCAGCAGCATTTTGGCTCGGTTTCAGAGTTTTTCTCCATGTTTTGGCTTGATTTTGCTAGGTTGCGATGTTGCCGTGTTTCTCCTAAGATAGAAAGAGTGTTTTGGTGTATTTGTCGTCGGAGGAGGACGGCGGGTGGCCGGAACCGCCACCGGAAACTGGTGGTGTTCTTAGCTACCCATTTGTTTTCTTGGTGACCCGTTTACCCACCAATCCAACCCGGTTTTGATCCGTTTTTCCCCAATTCAAATTGATGAATAGTGTTTCTGGGATTTATTTTAAAAATAAATCGAAAAATTGTTTTAAAAATTCTAAAAATCATATTTTTGATTTAAAATTACATTTTATTATTCAGAAAATTTTATAAATTTATAAATATTTATTTAAATAATAAAAATTGATTAAATTTAATTATTTTAATTAATTTTGATTAATAGTTAATTTATTTAATTAATTGATTAATTTTAATAATCAGTTAATTCTATTAAATAATTATTAATTAAATCTAATTAATTTAAATTAGATGTAATTATTTTCGTGGCTTGGATTTATTCATACAAATTGTTTAAGTGTTTGGAATTAGTCAATTAATTTTATATTAATTGATTAAATTGTTTTTAAATCTTTATATTGGGATAAATGATCCGATTTTTTATCTAAAAATATTTTTAGGTTTAATTCCTTTGAAATGAGAGTCGAATATTTTTCTAAAATTATTTCTTGGACGTTACGAGACTCAGGTGATTGATTTATCGCAATTAAATGACAATAATGTGAATTATGTGAATTATGTGAATTATCTGGTTGTTGAGTCATACATGCGAATAAGTGTTTGGAGACTTGTTTAAATATTTTGGTCGTGTCTAATATTATCACGAGGGGTAGTTAGAATAGAAATTTGTTAGTATTGATAGAAAATGAGATTTACGAGACCGTTGACTTAGATGTTGACTTTTATAGTATAGAGATTTTCGACGAGCGTGATACGTGAATTATTTATTGGTTAATCGTGATTATTTTATCAATTGAAAAATGGTTATCTATGTAACAGAGGCTATTGGACGAGACGAGTCAGATTATCGAAATATGTTAAACGGAAGAAGTCGGAGAAGGATGAAGTATTGTTTACGATTGATTGAGTTAATTGTGAGGCGATTTAACACCAAGGGAACGTCAACACTCATAGGGGACATTACAAGTGTTTTATTCCAACGAAGATATCAGTAAGACTAGTAAGTGCGTCAGAGTTAAGTTACAATCGTTTATGGAATATGAGAATCATACGTTGAAGACTAAAGTACCGTCTCATGTTTGACTATCAAGGCAGACGCGTGGATTCAAAACGGTAGGATCAGATTAGTGGTATTCACAAGAGCGTTAAATCAAAGAAAGACGGAAATAGAGAATTGTGTTATAAGACAGAATAAGGAGGGAATCGTATTATCTCAGCCTTACGAAATAGCTAAGGACCGGAGGCAAGTGTTTATACCCTTACTTATTAATTGCGTGATATTCTCTTGAATTATTATTATGCAATTGGCATACTCTTCACTAAATTTTAAATGATGACTCTTTTGCATTGAATGGCAAGTATTTTATTTAATCTCGTAAATTGACGAGTATTCTTTCATACCTTTTGAGTTTAGATTCATATTTCCATGTTGATTGGAAATATATAATTATTGTATTGAAACGATTTAAAAGATAGTTATGGGCCTTATACTAAGGCTTTCTTTCAAAAATCTTGATTTAAAAATATTAGGTTGGAATGTTGCCAACCCTAGATGAGTGGGAACTTGTGAACCCGATGAGGGTAAAAATGTTATTTTAAAATTCTGAAGTTGTGGTACTTGTTCTACAAGTATTCTATTTTTTTCCATCTTGCACCTATGCAATTATTATTATCATTTCTTGTTGATGCGATTATCTGATCCAGTCCTTGATTCGAACTCATAATGCATGTTTCACATCAGACTTAATTTTATTGAGCATGTTATTGCTTACTCTGCATTATCATCCCAGTTGTTGCATCGATCTCGTCGATGTTTATTATATTGTCACTTTTCATGTGCACCTCCCATTATTGTGTCGATCTCGTCGATACTAGATTGTATTGTTATTCCTTGATGGATTCTTCATAGTCGAGTTGTTTCCTGGAACGTGAGTTTTCCAGCGATTGTTGTATTAAGGTTGTCGATTCTTCCGACACCTGGCTGTCGTAGTAAGGTTGTCAATTGTACTGACACCTGACGTATAGAAAATAGAATTTGAATGTTTTTAAATGGACCAAGAATGGTCGGACCAGATTCGTGGTCAGAATTAATTAAGGCCAAGATGGCCAAGGATCCTAGGGGAGGACTTTGTTACAAGCGGGTCCGGGGTTGATGCGTGACTGATCAGCAGCTCAACCTTTGTGATTTATAAAAGTATAAAAATCCAATTCTAATATCACTTCTTATATCTGAGATTGATTTCATTCATATGTTCTGTACTGGTGAGTTATAACCTGATATTCAGGTTGATTCGTTTGCGTAAAGTTGTTGGTTTCAGAAGATGTTGTGAATGGAACTGTTATCTTTAAAAATAGTATTTTTGTATAAACTATGGTCTTGAAGACGTATGAGTTTATATTTATTACATATTTTCTACATACTATTGTAGATATTTTGGTTCGGGTAACCGCCTATTCAGTTGCTAGAAGCTGAATGAGAAATTATGGCGAATTACCAAACTCGATTTAAAAGTTTTAGAGATTACAAATGTTTAAACCAAAAGCTTATTTTGGAAACTTTTCTTATTATACTTGATAATGCTCCTGCTGAGCAATTCTTTCGCTCATACTATCTTTCTTTATATTTTTAGCCTTTCAATAAGAACGCATATTGGCGGGAGTTATCCGTGTAGCTGGGCAGAGAAGGAAGAAGATGTTAGTGTAAAGACGTTATGATGCAGAGTATTTAGAACTAGTGTAAGGTTATTGTATAAAGTTGATTTCTATTAAATACTATGTTGTATCAGATTAGATTTGCCTGGTATACTTCTTGTCGAAGTTATATTAGTGTTGTAGTATTTATGTAAAGAGAATGGTTGTAAAGAAGAAATTTGGTGTAATGGAATTTTGGATTCTTGTTTCTAGCACTATAACCTTTAAAGATTCTTGGTAGAGTTGGGGTCGTAGATGTTTATTGTATTGGTTTAATTTTGAACAGGTTGTTTTATTTGAGAATGCAGAGTGACGACCAAATCCTTTGACCCCGGATTTGGGGCGTTACATCATAGAGCCAAACACCGAGTCAACTCCAATAACCACTCAACCTGAGCTTAATGTGTATATCAGTCATGAAAGTTTTAGAGGAGAAGATTCTATGAGAGAACCCACAGCTCTGTCTCCATCACTCAAAAAGAGAAGAACATACAGGGAGACAACGGTTAGCCCATCTGTATCCTCCCAACAGGATATGGACTTTGATATGGCCAATGAACAGTATCTAGAAACACTCTCTCAACAGGGTGAATCTATTGAACAAAGCCATAGGGCCATGGCAATCTGTACTGAGTCTAGCACACTCACATTACTCACAATGGGAGAAATCATCCAAATAGATGATACTCAGGACACCTTGTCAGGAGAGCACATAGGTTTTGATACAGTGCCTACCATAATTACGGTAGAAGTGCCTTCACAGGCATCTGAGGGAAAATCTGATTATTCGCCAACTCAAATAGAATCATTTTCTCCCCTCCCAGAGGGAACATCTCTGGCTCCCTTAAGGTATTTTCCACTCGCAGTTTATACTGGAAAAAGTGGAAGGCAACCTAGTGAATCCAACACTGAAACAATTCAGTTTCAAAATCTAGATGACTTCTTGGATTTCACTAGGGATTGGGAATTACGAACTCCCATTGCACCACCACTGACCTCTCTAGAAGAGGCTAGGGTGATTTTTCCTGCAGGTACTTCAAATCAGAACTTGGAAAGACAGCTTGTTGTAAGAACTGAGATTCAAACACAGAGTGATACACAAGCACGTGAGGTGAGTGAAACACTACTGAGAGCAATTGATGTGAGTACACACATTGACACAAACACTGTTTTGTTGTTAGCTCAAATAGCTAGTCCTCATAAACAACTCATGGAAACCCAGGCTGAAAAAGATCTTCTTAAAGCACAAGTGGTTGAACGGTCTTCTTCTTCCACCTCTGTAACTAATCAGCTGGGTACTGTCAATGATGATTTGGAAGGTTTGAAGGTTTCTCTACTTCCAAAGCTGAATTCCATCCAACAGTCTCAAGTACTTATGGCTTCGGACATCTCTGATCTTACAACGTCAAATGCTCAGATATCAGAGAGTGTCAAGGAGATTGCTTCTATTTCTGCCAAGGTGGACTTTATTCTACAAACAGCTGATGAAAATCAAACGTTTAATGAAGAAAGGATGTTGAGGATAGAAGGAGGAAAGGAGCATCTTAATGAAGGAATGAAGTACTTGTATAACATGATCAAGAATTCACATCAACCCAATGCTGAACAAAAGAAATTCTTTGAGGGTGATGATGATGAGGATGAGGATGATCAAGGAGGAGATGGAGGTGATGAAGGAGCAATAAGGGGAAGAAGTTAGGTTAATCCTGCTGCTACACACGTTAAATCTGTAGCGGATTCCTCAACTAAGGGGGAGAATGTGGAGAAACAAGGAGGAGGAGGAGGAGGAGGAGGAGGAGGAGGAGGAGGAGGAGGAGGAGGAGGAGGAGGAGGTCAAGCTGGAAGTCAAGCTGGAGGTTCAGGTAAGGACAAAGGAAAACAGAAGTTAACTTTTTCTGATGCTGACTATTATCAAGGTGAACAGGGAGATTTTGACTATGTTGAATCTAAAGAAGCCCCTGAAGATATCTTTGGTGATGTGGAGGTTGAAGAAGAAGCTGATTATGCTGACTGGGAAGAAGAACTTAATGTTGATCCTGCCTTTGAAGCTGAGCTAGTGAGATAGAAAGCTGATCTTAAAAGAAGAGAGGAGAATGTAAAAGTATCTGACATCATTTCTAAGCATCTTGTTATCCAAAAGGCTGAACATCAAGAAAAGCAACGACTTCACAATCTGAAGGTCAAGGATAGAAAGTTGAATGTGAGGTTGAAGCTTGGAGAATAATGGGACAAGACTAGAGAGATGTTTGCACATCAGGAAGGAACTAACAATGATGGAAAGTTTCTTGGTATGCTAGAAAGATACAAGAAGGTCAATCCAGACGACATTGTATATGAAAGCTCTTCATGCAGAGATTTCAAGGATCACAACTGGATTTGACAGAGTTAGAGAGGAGTTGAAGATCTACATCTACACACATAATGAGGGAACTTTCTTAGTTTCTCTCAATATTCTGGAAAGTAGAACTCTCTCTGAACTATGGGTCTTCATGTGCAAAGTGAAAATAACTTCTCCATTGGCTGAGCTGTTGCATGACCAGCTTAGAGACTTTGTAATGAAAGCTAGTCCACAAGTGGTGGAAGTGCCTTCTGAAGTCAAATTCTATAAAGGAAGGGCACTTTAGACTTGTGGTGTGGATCCAATCTCTTTGAAAGATTTTCCTGCCAAGCATCTTGTCTATCTAGAGAACATGTTAAGGACTTCAGGGTTTGCTACACAAGAGAAGACAGAAGTTGCTGATTTGATTCAAGACTATTACATAGCCAATATCACAAGATATCATCAAATGAAGAATAGGCTGAAGAAAGTCACAACTCAACCTGTCAGACCTAGTGGCATTACTTCTGAATCTGATCGTGTTCTGGACAAGGATTTGCTTGAAGCACTAGAAGAAGGAGAGATGATGGATGAAGACATCTGAAGAAGCTCTGTATTGTAAATGTTAAATGTTTAGAGCTTAGGTATATCAACATAGGATAAATGTATTCATATGTTCAGTCTAGAGGAACATCTATCTTGTACTTACCTTTAATGTTTGAATCTGGATAATGTTTAATGAAATCCAGAAACTTGTGTTATTATTTACTTAGCTTTTAAAGTCTTATTTCTACTTGTTTAGTTAGTTGAGTTATCCTCTAGGTATTTGCTTGTTATTCTCTAACAAATAAATAGGGGAGATTGAAAGGCATATGTTTAGGCCTATTTGTTTACATCGAGGATATAACTCAACATTAAACAAGTCTGTAATAAGTAAGTAATAATTCAAATTGTCACAGGAATCTCAGAAGATCATAACAGTCAAAAGAATGAAGATAAAAGTCATCTACAGACTTGAAGTAATTCTACATTGAAAGAAGTTGCTGATTTGATTCAAATTTTCTATTGCTTTCGCCAATATTACTCATCTGGATGCATATAATATCCTTAGAAAATATGGACAACCATTTAGAATAAAAAAAATTATGGACAACCCAAAGTAGATTTAATTTCCCCTCTTTTCGATATTGGACACCCTTATTGGGTTGTATCTGCTATTCCTTTGATACAGATTGTAACCCTAAAGAAAGTGCTATTTATTTATTTAAGAAAATCTTTTATGCAGGGTTTAGATTGCCTCCTCCACCTTTCGTTTTTTGTCTCTTAGCTGAGGCAAGAGTTTGTACAACTTAACTCTATCCCAATACTCAGAGATTCATGTATTGCTCTCTAGTTCAGTGTAATAAGCACAGACTTGAGTCTAGTGTCTCTGTTTTTAGATATCTCTTTAAATTCATGAATTCCCACACAACACAGGTTGGGTTCAAATCTCACATATAAGCATTGTTCGAACTTATTTTATTCCTGGTACCTCCCCAGATTCTACCCTTAATTAGGAAAAAGAATTCTTTTATATTTATATGGATGGGGCACACTCAGAGGATTTCTTCAAGCTTAATTTTTCTAAAATGTGGATGGGTCTCTTCAACATATTAAGTTGGGTGTAGACGAGTTGGCCGCTATTCAGATTCTTACTATACATCTGATGGCAAAAATCATTGTGCACATTCAATTTCTAAGGAGTCCCCTCGGGTAGCAAAGCTTATTGACTTGGGGGAGTAGGGTATATATGCTGACCTTCGACTTTAATTTGTGAATTCATTTTACATGTGGACTCATGCCTCTTTGTTTTATTTTTGTAATGGCTAAACTTATGCTTAACTATTTTTTTAGAAGTGGGAGAGGATGGCTGACCAGAGATCATGAACGGATTCAACGCTCCAAGAAGATTAAAACCAGCCCTACTATCGGGGTTGGTGATGTTGTTGTCCCCACTTTTCTTACTCATTCTAAAGTGATTCATGTCTCTGAAAACCCTTCATCTTTCAAAATTGGATGGGGACTTCAAAAGAAGATGATACAGTTGTTTGTGACACTCACCATGCGGCAAAGTGGTCTCAGAGTATAGTTACTCCTCGCGATCAGGCTCATGCAGTGGAATCTTTTGATGACTTCCAGATTGAAAATCTTGAAGCTCGTGGAATTGGAATGGTATTATTATATATTTAATTTTTTTTGGTTTATTTCGTTCATTCTAGTCATATCTTACTATTTTGCCTTGTGTTAAATCTTTTTCAGATCAACGCTTACTTCCAGTCTGAGCTTCATAACTTGAAATTAAAGTTCATCAAGATTTACTTTTATAGAGAGGGACCGTGATAGGTATAAAGCTATTGCGGCAACTAACTTTGCAAGTTTCTGAGCTGTTGAGATGAAACTTGCTGCGAAAAAGGAGAAGTCTAGAAGATTAAAGTTGGAGCTTGTCAAGGCAAGGAGTATCATTCCTCTGCGGAGTTCGAGGAGCTCCTTAATGCCGAGCGGGATGCATGTCTTTGAAGACATGTTAAGAGCATGTCATAAAGAAGGTTGGGATGGTTTATCCAGAGGTCGACTTGGAGATGTTTTCAATGCCCAAGAACTTGACACCTCGATCAGTGCAACTCATCATTCAAGAATCTTCTGCTCAGTCTTCTTCTCCCACTAATGTCGAGGATCTTCAGTCTCTGAGGGGCAACCGCCCTATCCCTTATTTTTCTATGTTTCCGAGGAAAATGAGAAAATGGAGACTATGTCTGATGATCAGCACTGATTTTTATTTATGTACATTTTTGTTATTGTACTTTGAACTCATCTTAAGTATTATGACACTTTTCATATTTAACGCATTCTGTTTTGCATCTTTTACATTATGCGCTTTGGTACATAGTTTCTTTCGTGTTTAATCATAACAACAAGAAAAGCTCAAGTAGCAATAAATAAACTGCATTAAATAAAACTTTGAAAAATCAGTTCAGTCAAAGAGGATCCAACCTTTACATAATTTATCTACTTCTAACTCGTGCTCAAATCTCCTACTTCCTACATGGTTTCATCGAACCTTATTCTATTTAGTCTTGATAGATAATATGTCCTACTCAGATTCTCTATATATAATAAACCTACAAGTTTGAAGCATGCCATGTTCTAGGAACTTCACTTTCCTCAAGTGTCTCCAGCGTATAGGAGCCATGTCCTAGCATGTTTTTCAGTCGATGCGGTTGTAGTAACCCAAATTTTCAGGGTTTATTAATATTATTATTTAAATATTTTATTGCTTTTCTCAACGAGGAGGAATGGAATTATGTGTATTTTATTTTAAAAAAAATTTGTGAAAGTTGATTTCTAGTAAATATTATTATGTATATAATTACTCTGGCCTGGTATACTTCTCATCGAAGTTGTACTAGCGTTATAGAACTTGTGCAAAGAGATTGTTGTAAAAGGAAGTTAAAGTTTGTAAAATTTTGGATTCTTGTTTCTAGCACTATAGCCTAAAAGATCTTGGTAGAGTTGGGGTCGCAGATGTTATATTTGTATTGGTTTAATATTTAACAGGTTGTTTTAAATTGAGATTTTAGCGTGACGACCAAATTCCCTGACCCCGGATTTGGGGGCGTCACAGTTGGTATTAGAGCAGGGTTATAGTAAACTAGAAACGAGAGTGTGTAGGCGTGTGTATAGTTAAGTAAGAACGTCAGAGCTCATGTAGAGTTCGTGTTGGACTATTGGATATAGTACCTACGAGTAATTTAAGATATGATACTCGTTTGAGATAGTTGAGCATAGTTGAGCTGAGCTGGATGGAAATCCTTGCGACTGTAGATGTAGGTGGTGGAATCTTCAGAGACTATTGTGGGTCAACGATGACGTATGATATCGATAACTTTAGGACGTATAGCAGAAGAACTTAGAATCGAATGACGAGCCATCAGAGGAGCTGACAAAGAAGACATACCTGAAGACCTTGGCAATACCTTCCTTCTTAATAAATTATTTAACACTCCTTTAAGTAAGACTTTTGTCTATGAAAATATTCCGCCTTCTGATTTTATATTTGATATTGTGTTCACCTGTTATTGGGTTTCAAATGTGCTAAAGTCTGTCTTGATGCCTATTTTTTCAGATTTCTAAAACCCTGTCAAGTTTTAATATTTGAATTTCTAATTTTCTTCAATAGTAAATAACTCTATTATTGATAAATCATCATTTCCTCGTATTGTACCAGTAATTTCTTTTTCGGTTATTCTTTTCTCCGGAAGTAGTACCTTTGGAATCTGTTCAGTTGTAATCTAGGGGTGTATTTGAGAATTTCTCATCAAAAGGCTTTAATTGTTAATTTGACTTTAGACTCATTTTATATTTCTCTACTCTAACTGAGACGAACAACCCTATTTATAGGGGACACAAGGACTATCTGGCTGTGTGATAGAAGTTTGATGGGACGCCATCACTTGTGTGTTGTGCAACACAAGAAGGTTAATTACCTTTAGTAATGTCTTAACTAAGACACATAGTTTTTCAGTCGATGCGGTTGTAGTAACCCGAATTTTCAGGGTTTATTAATATTATTATTTAAATATTTTATTGTTTTTCTCAAAGAGGAGGAATGGAATTATGTGTATTTTATTTTAAAAAATTTTGTGAAACTTGATTTCTAGTAAATATTATTATGTATATAATTAGTTTGGCCTGGTATACTTCTCATCGAAGTTATACTAGTGTTATAGAACTTGTGCAAAGAGATTGTTGTAAAAGGAAGTTAAAGTTTGTAAAATTTTGGATTCTTGTTTCTAGTACTATAGCCTAAAAGATCTTGGTAGAGTTGGGGTCGCAGATGTTATATTTGTATTGGTTTAATATTTAACAGGTTGTTATAAATTGAGATTTTAGCGTGACGACCAAATTCCCTGACCCCGGATTTGGGGGCGTTACAGCGGTCATTCCCAATTAGAGGTCATGTTTTCCTTTTGTCCAACTCCAGATGCTTCGATCTTTCAGAGAACCAAGTCTACTTATTGAAAAAATATTTATTTCACCCTTAGGTTGTAGTAAAAGGAACGTCATGCACTTTATAGTATCATCCGTGAGTTGTAGCAACAACGCATTAGAGAATGTCCTCGTATGATTCACTGGATCTCCAGCCCCGTCATATCTCTTGATAGAGGGCATCTTAAACTTCCGTAATATGTGAACTTTCATAATCTTCTCAATGAATGGAGGTATTGGATCATCTAAATCTCCTACTGGTGCAAATCAGCGGGATCAACTCCTGGGACTCCAGTCTTTTTCCTCCTTATTGGAGTTACATCCAAGTTAATTATGAGAATAGGGTTAGGCCTTGAAGAAGGTGGTTGATTTTGTTGCCTTGCATGCTCTCTCTGCAAGTCTTTCTTCAATTGTTGGAAATGAGTTTCATGATCCAATGTCCTTTGCTGAATATTTCGGGGAGTCGCCCTTTGAGGACCTACTCTAGTGGTTTCTTTACCCGGATGTCTCCTCCTATGATGGATGTCCTCAACTTCATCAGTCGAGGATTCTTCCTCATTCACGGCTTATAGACCAGAATAATTATGTGCTTCCTCGAGAATGGGGTTCGAGCCTTGAATTTACGAACATGTGCTTCATGATCTTCAAGAGCTAAAAAACTTCTTCCAATAATGGGATACAAAAGCATCCTATAAAGGGGAGATTTATCTGTTAAGGGAGTAAGATAGTGGAAATGTGTAGTCTAGGAGGCGCATTAGAAATCACGGACGAGACTACCATCTGTAGGGGATTCGTTCCTTGAACTTGGGGTTTAGTTATGGGAATATCCGTTTGTTGGGGTGCCACCCCTGAATGGAGACAGCAGGGAGCAGTAGTCCTTAAGCAGAGGCATCAGGGAGTGGTTGAATTTCGACAGCAGTGGTGCTGTTTCAGAGTTTGCAGGTACCTCAATAGCGGATGTGACTGTGTTTCGTGTTCTGGTCATTATTGATGTCTTTTTCCCACAGACAGTGTCAAATGTCATGGAATGAAAACTAGGTTGTATTTAATGTTTGAATTTAGTGCTTTCGAAGTCTTAATGGCTGCTCTTGTTATCGGGAACTAATATTGTACTAAAACCTACGTATCTCTAGAGAATCACATCATAGAAACGTAATTCTTAGAAATGAAGGTTAAGGCTCTTTATATAAATGTTGAGAGCCTCAATATTAGAGTAAATTTAGAAACCTTGGAGAATAAGTAGTCTCGTTTAAGGTACTATATAGACATATGTGGAAACCAATTCATTATAGGATTATATGATTTAGAGGCAGTTTTCTACCAATTGTCTTTAATTTCGAGACATGATCAATAATTGAGCTTAACTATTTGACCACACTAGATTTAATAAATGCAACATTAATTTATTTTTAGGATTATATTCAGATCATATCACTTACTTCGTCCCGTTTACATTGGTCACAATTTCATATTTATTTGTTCTAAAACATTTGATCATGTTGGATAATTATGGAAAAATAAATATTAACTATGTTAAAATTTTATAAATACGCTAACATTTGAATTTTTTTATTTTTTTTTGTCAAGCTAACATTTGAATTTAAATTTGATATCTTTTATGTAATTATTAAATGCGTTATTTACAGTAGTATCCGTGGACTGAGGAAGTATATAATTTATTTAATACTATCTCACCTCGATATTAAGTAGGTTCGCAGGTTAGAAATTGAATCTTTAACCCTATTCTTGGACTTTTTTGGCCGTTGATCTCTCCTCTTCCACCTCGAATTTCAAGCCAAATTTTATATATTAAACATACTAATGGAGTATCTCCGCTCTAAAATAAATTCATGTTAGAGCTCCAACAACTCGAATTCAGGGAGCGAGCGAGTTGCCTGTCTCAGTGGTAAGGGGCCAATGTGTTAATTCAAATAATCACGAGTTCGACTCTTCATCTTAATTTAAAAAAAATATTAGGGACGTCCGGGGCGTCCATGTCCCCTTCCACTTTTTTAATAGCTTATTTCAGTATTGATCATAGTAATTGTTATACTGGATTTTCGATAATGGGCCCTAAACAGGTCCATAAGTGATTTGGGCCTAGGAAATGAGTTATGTTTTGGAAAGAGTGGTGTGAACTAGGTTTTGGGGTCGCATGAGGGGTTGTGTTGAGCTTATATATGGTGAGCTCGCACCGCTAATGAATGATGGGCTCGTCAATAAATGAGCTCTCACCTTGATGAGCTCGCATCCTTATATTTTGGGCTCTCACCATAACCTTTCGGGCTCTCACCATAACCTTTCGGGCTCTCACCATAACCTTTCGGGCTCTCACCATAATCTTTCGGGCTCTCACCATAATCTTTTGGGCTCTCACCATTATGAAATAATGGGCTCGCACTACTTATTAGAAATGAGAATAATTGAACATAGGTGAGCTCGCACCACTTAAAACTATGGAAACGTAACATCTAATTTTATACTAATTTGTGCGGTGCGAGCCTGGCCAGCTCGCACCATGGGTGAAGCCCAAAGTATGGAAATTCCTATTTATGGAATGGATATTTCTTGGTTGACACTGGACAGACCTGCAATCATGGAAAGAAATGCGGAGATGCCGCGAGATTGTAGGAAAACGTGTGAAGACCGGACTATTTATGGGAATGTGAGGTGGATTGATAATCCTTGAACTATTTATGGGAATGATAGGTGGATTGATAATCCTTGGACTATTTATGGGAACATTGGATGGATAAACGTTGACTATTTATGGGCTTGGGCTGAATGGGCTTATCTAATGACTTGTTTTCCAAGCACTATGTGAGGCTTGATCCCTATATAAGGGGTACGTAGGCATCTTATATGATACACAATTGACACTCGGCAAAGATCAAGAGAAAGAACCCATTCTCTATTCAATTTTCTGAGGAGTCATCATAAAAGTCCAGCCACCACTTTCCATAAACCTCCAACACACTGTTGTACGAAATTCTCCTTACAACAATTGGCGCTAGAATGAGGGGGCTCATTGAGCACTACATCTTAAGGAGAAGGATGTCGA
The DNA here is from genome assembly GCA_030848705.1 of Heracleum sosnowskyi. NCBI lineage: Eukaryota > Viridiplantae > Streptophyta > Magnoliopsida > Apiales > Apiaceae > Heracleum > Heracleum sosnowskyi. The sequence continues at coordinate 83,102,837 of CM061243.1, read as the reverse complement.
AGAACAACAAACATAGTGATAAGGAGATTGAGCACAAGAAGGATACGACACAACAGGGAGCGGAAACGGATCCACCACCCCACGGAGAGGGAGGACGAAGCAAAACCGCCCATGTCACACCTCAGATCGCACTAGTTACGCTGGATGGCAAGAAGATTCTAGATTACCTTGAGGGGATCAAGCTTCAATTCAAAACTATGAACGCTCGGCTGGCTAAGGTCGAACGAAATTCAATCAAGATTGCAAAATGGAAGGCTCGAAGGCTCAAGAGCACTCGGGAAAAGAAGGATCAACCCTCTAAGAGACTCATACACGAGTTCGACAAGGTAGTTGACGGGCTAAAGAACACTGGATCTCTCGAGACAGATGAGATATCTCCAAGCCAGGAGGAGCGAGGCAGCCAGGCTTCGAGCGAGCCGCGGCATGAGCCAGCTTCGTCCGAGGCCAGGTCCACTAGTGTTTTAGATCGAATTGGGAAAAAGCTAACTGAGCACGATCTAAGAATTAGATTGGAAAAATCTAAGGCACGGAAGGAGGCACTAGAGAGGACTCCACCTCGAACAGAACGAAGGGAGAGGACTCCACCTCGAAAAGAACGAAGGGAGAGGACTCCACCTCGAACAGAACGAAGGGAGAGGACCCCGCCTCGAACTCATAGAAGGGAGCGAAGGGAGAGGACTTCCTCTCACCATTCAAATGAAGAAAGGTCTGATGAAAGGATTGGAGACTTGAGGGTTGGAGATTTAAGGCGCCTACCGGTGCAGATGGAAAATGAAAAGAGAGCACCACCCCCGCCACGGCCCCATCTCCCTTTACTCCTGCGATAAGGATGTCTCCCCTGCCCCCGGCATTCAGGAGCAACCTTGAACTTGCCTTCAATGGAGATGCTGATCCCGCTGAATACCTGGCTCGTTTCAATACCGATATAGAGGTCTACCAGGTTCCTGATCTAACTCGTTGTCGATTATTTGCTGCATCGTTGAGGGGAAGTGCTCAACAGTGGTTTACTAAGCTAGGACCAGCTAGCATTAGCACGTGGAGGCAGTTGGAAGATCTATTCTTGAGACAATTTCAGTCCACCCTTCATTATGCCCCCCGGTGGCTACCCTTGCCAATATTAAACAGGGAGAAGTAGAGTCTCTACAAGATTATTTCATGCGATTTAATGCTGAAGTTCCCAGAGTTCGAGGGGCAACAGAAGAAGCCCGGAAGAATTTTCTAATTGCTGGATTAAGAGAGGGCTCTAAATTCTGGAAAACCCTACAGGCTAGGGAACCAGAAACCCTGGCAGAATTTTATGAACAGGCGGAACCTCACAAGCGGGTGGAGAAATCTATGAGGGACCTAAGAAGTAGCGGTCGAAGGATGGAGAAAAGAGGGAGATCTTCTAGTCTTGAAGAAAGAAGAAAAACGTTCAAAAGAAGCCCCAGTCTGAAGAAGTTCAACAGGGCTCGGGAAACTGCCAATAAAGAGACTGGAAGGCCTTACACAAGCAAATGGCAGAATCATACCCCCTTGGTCGCCTCCATCGATCATATATACGCCACTTATGCTGGGAAGGGGGTGTTCAATAAAGCCACTCCTCTGACGGAATATAACAAAAGGGACACCTCTAAATACTTGGTTTACCATGAATCCATGGGACATCACACGATAGATTGCCGACAATTGAAGGATGAGATTGAGACTTTGATTCGACAGGGAAAGCTAACGGAATGGGTTGTGAAGGAAGTACGAAAACACAAGGCTGAGTACCACCAGGTGCCCCCTCCACCTCCGATATCAAAGGATGGTGACACAGAGAGGACTGCTAGGGCTAGTAGCATTCATGTTATCATTGTAGACCTCACGTGGGGGGAGATAGCAAGAAAGCCATGGAAAGATATGCCCGAGAGGCAAAGGACCGTCCTCTAACCAACGTTCATCCTCTTGAACAAAGGCCTCCTCATCTACTCACAAAAGAGAAAGATGAAATTATGTTTAGCGAAGAAGATGCCAAATGGGTACACCACCCTCATGCCGATGCTCTTGTCGTAAGAATGAAAATCGGGTCTACCAATGTATATCGGGTGTTGGTGGACAATGGGAGCGCAGTGAATATTTGGACTTACGACACTTACAAAAGGCTTGGATTCTTAGACAGGGAACTGGTCTCAAGCAGAAATCAACTTTACGGGTTCACAGGGGCTTCAGTAGGAATCCGAGGAACAGTCCAGCTACCGGTCAGTTTAGGAGACAACCCCCACGTGGCCACACAAATTGTCACTTTTACTGTGGTGGACCAGCTGTGTGCTTATAACGCCATCATTGGGAGACCAATCTTTAAGGAGATGAAGGTAGTCACCTCTATCTATCACTTAACCATGAAATTTCCAACTCCCACGGGCGTCGGACAAGTGAAGGGATGCCAATATGACTCAAGGGTATGTTACAACCAAGCAATGAAAGGGGCAGAGAAGTTAAATGTTCTATGAGAAGTCACTATAACAACAGAAGGAAATATTCCGCAGGAAACACCGGAGTTGTCCATCAACAACGGAGATCATCTTGGTGTTACCGAAGTAGGAGAGCCTAGCATCGATAAAAACTTCAATGTGGACTTGGACCCAAGAATGCCTCCCCTTCCAAACAGAGCTGGAACTTTCGAAGATATCATTTCTATCTTGGTGGATCCAAATGACTCGGCTAAGGTCTTGAAGATTGGAGCAAATCTCTGCCCCGACATAAGGAACAATCTCGTCTCATTCCTTAAGGAGAACCTGAATGTGTTTGCATGGTCTCACGCCGACATGATAGGGATTGACCCAGAAGTGATGTGCCATTGGCTGAACCTAGATCCCAGCAAGAAGGGAATAAGGCAGGAGAGGAGACCTGTTAGTGGAGAGAGGGCGGAGGCCCTTAGAGAAGAGGTGGATAGGTTGATGGAAGTCGGGCTCATCAAGGAATCATTCTACCCGACTTGGTTGGCTAATCCTATGCTGGTAAAGAAGCCAAATGGGAAGTGGAGAACCTGCGTCGACTTCACCGACTTGAACAAGGCATGTCCAAAGGATAGCTTCCCTCTTCCTCGTATCGATCAGCTCGTGGATGCCACTACAGGACACGCATTGTTAAGCTTCATGGATGCCTACTCAGGCTATAATCAAATTCCTATGTATGGGCTAGATCAAGAACACACTTCGTTCATCACTGATCGAGGCCTGTACTGTTATATTGGGATGCCTTTTGGATTAATCAATGTAGGAGCAACTTATCAGAGATTGGTGAATAAAATGTTTAAGGATCATATCGGGAAAACAATGGAGGTATATGTTGATGATATGCTTGTAAAATCTAAGGAGGCCAAGGACCACATCCGGCATTTGGCAGAAATGTTCACTATCTTGCGTATCTATAGAATGAAGCTCAATCCCCAAAAAATGTGTGTTTGGAGTGGAGTCAGGAAAGTTTCTAGGGTTTATTGTCAACCACCGGGAAATTGAGGCTAACCCGGCCAAAATTAAGGCTCTATTGGAGATGAAATCACCTCGGAAGGTGAAAGATGTGCAAAGTCTTACAGGGAGAATTGCGGCGTTGAACATATTTGTCTCCAAATCTTCTAACAAGTGCCAAGAGTTCTTTAAGGCCATTAAAAAGGTGGACAAGAATTTTCAATGGACAGAGGAATGCGAAGAGGCCTTTCAAAATATCAAACAGCATTTGAGCACGCCACCTCTATTGTCTAATCCACAGCAAGGGGAGGTACTGGTGCTTTATTTGGTTGTATCTGAGTATGTGGTTAGTGCGGTGCTAATTCGAGAGGAAGGCGAAGCTCAACTCCTGATATACTATATGAGCAAAAGGCTGGTGGGTGCAGAAACTCGGTACTTGAAAAACTGGTGTATGCTCTGATCCTCGCTTCGCGGAAGCTCCGTCCTTATTTTCAGGCTCATAAGGTTGAGGTGAGGACAGCTTATCCACTTAGACAAGTGTTGCATAAACCAAAAACTTCAGGAAGAATGTTGAAGTGGGCTGTAGAGCTGAAACAGTTCAATGTGGAGTATAAGCCTCGGGTTATAATTAAAGGACAAGCACTAGCAGACTTTATGTTGGAGTTCTCACCTCAAACAGAAGAGGACTCTAGGGCGTTGCAAATTTTTTCAGAAATACCAGCAGAGGAAAGTCAGAACAGTGCCCCGTGGTGGAGCTTGTATGTGGATGGGGCGTCCAATGGAGATGGAGTGGGAGCCGGATTCGAGTTAGTAAGCCCAGAAGGATGTAGGGTGAAGAGGGCTGTTCACTTCATCTTTCACGCAACAAATAATGATGCTGAATATGAGGCTTTAATTAATGGATTCAAGGTGGCATTAGAACTAAAGGTGGAAAACCTTTACGCTTTTAGTGATTCCATGATAATGGTATACTAGATAAATGGGGGGTATCAAGCACGGGGGCCTAGAACGGAGTTGTATTTGCGCTGTGCGGAAAGGTTGATCAAGTTATTTAATGAGGTCAACCTGGAGCTCATCCCTCGGGGCCAGAACGAGACGGCAGACGAGCTTGCCAAGTTCGGTTCACGTCGTGAGACCACTCTGTTAGGGTCAACACCCTTGGAAATATAGAGGAGGCCTAGTGTGCCAGAGGTAGAGCTTATGGTGGTGGAAGATGGGGCGGCATGGATGTCTCCACTCTTAGCTTATATAAAAAATGGTGCCTTACCAGAAGATAAAAATGAAGCACGATGGGTGCGGTATATGGTTACTAGGTATGAAATATATGATGGAGGCTTATATAGGAGAGGCTTCAATGTGCCCCTACTCAAGTGTGTTGATGGAGAAGAGTGCAACTATATACTAAGGGAAGTCCATGAAGGTATGTGTGGTAACCACTCGGGGGGTAGTTCATTGGCACAAAAGATACTTCGTCAAGGGTATTACTGGCCGACTCTCAAAAACGATGCTTTCTAGTTTGCTAGAGCTTGTGACAAGTGCCAAAGGTATGCAAATTTTCACAACAGCCCGGTGGCACCACTAACCTCACTTATGAGCCTTTGGCCCTTTGCCATGTGGGGGATAGATTTGATTGGAGAACTGCCTAAGGCCAAAGGCAGTGTGAAGTACGATGTGGTTGCGGTGGATTATTTCACTAAGTGGGCAGAGGCTGAGCCCTTAGCCACAATAACTGCAAAGAAGCTCATTGATTTCATGTATCGGGCTATTGTTTGTCGATTTGGTATACCCTACAAGTTGATCTCGGATAATGGTAAACAGTTTGACAGTAAGGAGATGAGAGAATTTTGTGCTCGGTTGGGGATTCTGAAGAGTTTCAGTGCAGTGAGCCATCCACAGACGAACGGCCAGACTGAGGCAATCAACAAAATACTCAAGCACACACTGAAGGCAAAGCTAGAGGATCCTAAGGGAAATTGGCCAGAGGAACTTCCATAAGTCTTATGGTCTTACAATACCACTCCCCGAACAACAACGGGTGAGACACCCTTCTCCTTGGTGTATGGATGTGAGGCTATGGTCCCGGTGGAGGTGGGAGCTAGATCTTTTAGGAGAGCTCATTATGACCCAGAGAATAGTGAGAAGAATCATCGTCTTTACTTGGATATGATTGAAGAAATATGCGTTGACTCACAAGCAAGGCTGCTAGCATATCACCAGAGAACTGCCAGGCATTATAACCGCAAGGTGAGAGCCCGACCTTTCCGGGTAGGGGACTTGGTTCTCCGTCGAGTGATGCCTAACACCAAGGTGGTTAATCATGGGGTGTTTGGTGCAAATTGGGAAGGCCCATATCAGATTAAATCAGTCTTGTGGGAAGGAACCTATCATCTTAATGATATACGGGGGAATCTTATACCAAGGGCTTGGAATGCTGAGCACTTGAGGAGATACTATCAGTAGTCTATATCTATTTAAGACTTAGCATGCATTGATATTTCTCCTAAGTCTTGGGGGGTAGTGTCATATAGGCACCTCCCTTTGACATACGATGTAATAAGTCTAAGTCTGTTATTATTTAAATAAAGTTAAGATTTATTGTATGTTTTCATGCATTAAGTAAATTCTATTTTCCTTTTTACTATCACAAATTGCTCTAAGGAAAAGGCACTCGTTTATGTTTTCAGAAGATTGAAAATAAAGTATATTTGATTGGGCCTCGGCCCATCAATCATGAAATAGAGCTTATGCGAGGTGAGGCCTCTCAAAAAACAAGCTCATACAAGTTGGGAAATAAAAACGAAAATTTGAACTCAAACTTTGTGCGGTGTGAAACTCTGCGCGAAGTGGAACTTTGTGCGAAGTGAAACTCTGTGCGAGGCGGAACTTTGTACAAGGTGAGACTCAGTGAGATGTGGGACCTTGTGCGAGCAGGAATCAGGGGCAAAGTAGTCCCGTGCGAGGTGGACCTGGTGGGAGTTGTTCATTTAAAGCAATAACTATAGAAAGAAATGTACAGACATGAATAGAAAACGTTCAAAACCATGGGCAAACACAAAATACTTAGAGAAAACGATTGGAAAACATTCAGAGTAATGTGCAAGTGTTACTAGTTCGAAGCCATCAAATGTTTACAAACTGCGAGGCAAACGGGGTGCCCGTATCCCCAAAGAAAATAGCTAAATAAAGTTAAGCCTGATGAGTCTCCTCATTGGCTTCATGTGCGAGCTGAGGTTCCGGTTCGAGCTGGGCCTCTTCAGCGGTTCGAGCCTCTTCAGCAGCTGCAGCCTCTTCCTCCATCTCCTTGCGAAGCTTCTCGGCATAGCTCACAGTAGCAGCACCTAGAGGACTCCAATCGAACTCAGGGACCTTCGTCATGAAGCCCTTCATGAAATTCTTGGAGCCTAGGGCCTTCGTATCCTTGACCTCTGCGTCCCGGCTCGCCTCCAATGTTGAAAATTTGGCCTCGAACTCAGCACCTTGGGCTGCCATCTTAGCTTCGAGTTCGGCAACTTGGGATTTTAAAGAATTGTTCTGGGAAGTGGCCTCGGCTAGAACATTGGAATGTTCCCCCTTCATATTTTCCACAAGTGCTTTAGACTCGCGCAAGTCCTTCTCAAGGCTTGTGGTCGCGTCGAGGATACTTTGTTTGGACTCCTCAACCAATGCCACATTGGCCTTCCTCGCCTCGTCTAATTTGTTTTTCAGAATCCTGTTATCTTTATCAAGACGAGCAAAGGCTTGACCCATTGAACGAAGTTCCCTATGTCTGCTGATTTGTCTTATAAAAACCTCGGTTGTGGCCTTTGTAAGGGCATCATTATTCACCTCGAACGATCCCGAAGTCCATGCCCTTAACTCACTCTCAGAAATATGTGGGGCTCTGAGCCGAACCAAAGTACTGGCCACAACATTCCCTTGAGGGTTTGGGGGCAACTCCTTTCGAGCTCGCTTCGATACCTCAGCCTCAGGGAGGATGTCCTTGGATTGTCTGGTTTTCCTTTTTTGCGGAGAGGCCCCCCCCCCCCCAGTTGCAAAATATTCAGTGAGAGTAGTCTTAAACTGAGAAGGAATCTCCTTGGTTGGAGGGATAACCTTGTTCGAGCCCTCGGCGTGCGAACCGGTTTGACTAGCAGAAGGAACGGTTCGAACCGGAACATCTTGTTCGGCTAAGAATGGAGGAGGGGAGATTGCCATTTCTGCAATAAAACGAAGACAAAAGAGTTAGTCAATACACATGTTAAATAAAAATGCAAGAGTAAAAATGACATATAAGATAACGGTGCGAGCTGAAGGCTCGCATCGAGTGAAGACCTACCTTTTCTTTTTCTCCTAGATTTTTTGCTGGGAGTTAATCTAGTCCCTTCTTTTAAGAAGCCATACTCAACAAGGTTGGCAGTAGTGATCAGTTTTCTAATGTTTCGTTCTGAAATGGGGATGTTTAGAAGATTATCGGCGTTAATCTTCTCTTGACCTTGTAAAGGTGTTCTCACAGGAGGTTCTGAATAAATCAAGACAAAACATAAAAAAACGGTGCGAAGCGAGAAAGTACGGTGCGAAGTGAAAGAAACGATGTGAACTCAAATGAATTGCTTACCATGGTCCTAATAAAAGTGAGTTTGAACTCAGAGAACTTCATGAACGTAGAAGAAAGGGTCTTTCCATCTACCCGAGTTGCTTGGCCCCCCGAAAATCAGTTTCCTCTTATTGTAATAGGGCCAAACAGAGAGATAGAAGTAGCCAAATTCGGCTGAGTGCTTCAAGTTCAAGAAATACCCGAGTTGCCTAGCGGTGAGAGTAGGATAGCCTTGTTTTTTATAAAGAATGTATAAAGCTATGGCAGACTTATAGCCGTTGGGATTGATCTGCAACGGTGCGAGTCCATAGTACTCCAGGATTTCTTGAATGAAGGGATGGAGGGGCGCAGTAATACCCAGCTTTAACAAGAAAGATGAGAGAACCATGCGAGGAGCCCATCCTCCATTTTCCGGATGATTAAAACGATAGCATCTCATATGCGGTGTGGGGAGAATTATGCGACCCTCTGGCCTGAATTGATCCACGAGGTCGCGCAGGACATTTTCAGTTAACGAGGTGGACATATCCCGACAAGCTAGAATTTTTCCACTTTCATGAATGGAAGATGAGCTCTCATCGCCATCTGGGATTACGCGTTTTTTAAGAAAAACCTCTCATTCGAGCTTGGGTTGTTTGAGTGGTTCATAAGGAACAAGAGATGGTTCGGGGATGTATGTATAATTGCAAAAATCTATTTCTTTTGACACATCTGCTACCTCCTCGCTAGCAGGACTGTCATATGACCAGTGCGAGCTAGTGTCATCATCTTCATCATTCTGTTCGAACTCGTCCTGGGGAGATGGGGTGCGAGCCACTGCTTTCCCTTTACGTTTGTCATAAAAAGTGCTCCCTAGGGAACTGTTTGTGGATGACTCCGATATATCGATTGGATGATTTGCGGAAGACGGTGCGAGGTGAAGCCTCGCCTCTCTCTCTCGAAGCAATTGATTTACACGGACATTAGCCTCCTCGTCGCTTATGGGACGTACTGAACGATTAAATAAATCTTCAAGGCCAAGCGAGCTGGAAATACTTGGCCCTGTCATCTTGTCCCTCCATGAATATAGGTCCTTTTCCCTGGTATAGTTTTCTGGGGTGGAGTTTGGATCAAGTTGGAGTCCAAGCGAGCTGGATCCACTGGCTCGCATCATGTTTTCTATACTGGCTATGTTAGTTGCCCTTTCAAGAGTAATGGCCGAACTTGGGGAAACGGGTTGGCTTAGACGACCCGAGATAGATGTCAATTCCCGTTGGAATTCCTTAGAACGTCTAAGTTCAGGAGGGTATTGATTCAATGGAGACGGAGTAGCAGAAGAGCGAGCCGGGCTCGGTGTTTTATCAAGTGAACTGGTAGACATGGATGGTGTCGCACTCGACATCTGAAAAGGATGGTGAAAATTAGTGTGTGCCCCTAAAATAAGATAAGGAAGTAAAAAATGCTAAGTGTCCTCGCCTCGCACGTGCAAATAAGATTACTATGCGAGCACAGATCTTATTTTCAAACCCAGGTTCAGCTCAAACCGTGGGATGAGTTCGCCTCGATGAGGGAACTCGGTTTGCAACTTTATTCAGTTCGAACGAATAAATTGCAGAAACATAAAAACACATATGGAAGAAGATTTTTGAGATTGAAATGCTTACTTTGTGAAGGATTAGAAGATGAACTTGAAGAACTTGATGAAGTTGCGGATGATCGCCGGGAAGTAATAATAATTCTCGCCGTGTTTGATCCTTGAGCAAAAATGGGCAGAGTTTTGTTACTGTTTCTAATAAAATGATTTTATGAAAGGAAATGTTGGGGTATTTATAGAGGGGAGGAAAGAGAATATGTGGACACGTGTATGTATATGAATGGACGACACGTCTTTCCATGAACAGCTGTAGATGATTGACAACACGCCTAACAGTAATATGCGAACTGGATGTAATGCGAGTTGGGCATTGGGCTCGCACCGTAATATTGGAAGAGAACGAAAATTCCTTATCTAAGATTACTAAGGAATTTTGGGGGTAGTTGTTATACTGGATTTTCGATAATGGGCCCTAAACAGGTCCATAAGTGATTTGGGCCTAGGAAATGAGTTATGTTTTGGAAAGATTGGTGTGAACTAGGTTTTGGGCTCGCACGAGGGGTTGTGTTGAGCTTAAGTATGATGAGCTCGCACCGCTAATGAATGATGGGCTCGTCAATAAATGAGCTCTCACTTTGATGAGCTCGCATCCTTATATTTTGGGCTCTCACCATAATCTTTCGGGCTCTCACCATAACCTTTCGAGCTCTCACCATAATCTTTTGGGCTCTCACCATTATGAAATAATGGGCTCACACTACTTATTAGAAATGAGAATGATTGAACATAGGTGAGCTCGCACCACTTAAAACTATGGAAACGTAACATCTAATTTTTATACTAATTTGTGCGGTGCGAGCTGGCCAGGCTCGCACCATGGGTGAACCCCCAAAGTATGAAAATTCCTATTTATGGAATGGATATTTCTTGGTTGACACAGGACAGACCTGCAATCATGGAAAGAAATGCGAAAATGCCGCGAGATTGTAGGAAAACGTGTGAAGACCGGACTATTTATGGGAATGTGAGGTGGATTGATAATCCTTGAACTATTTATGGGAATGAGAGGTGGATTGATAATCCTTGGACTATTTATGGGAACATTGGATGGATAAACGTTGACTATTTATGGGCATGGGCTGAATGAGCTTATCTAATGACTTGTTTTCCAAGAAATACGTGAGGCTTGATCCCTATATAAGGGGTACGTAGACACCTTGTATGATATACAATTGACACTCGACAAAGAGTAAGAGAAAGAACCCATTCTCTATTCAATTTTTTGAGGAGTCATCATACAAGTCCAACCATCACTTTTCATAAACCTCCAACACACTGTTATACGAAATTCTCTAATCAATTGATAATGATATTAATATAAGATTAAAAAAAAAACTAATGCTCGACTTTGGTTTTAGAAAAATACATGTAGCAGCAGAACATTGGGTTCATTTGATTACTGGCCCCTTGGTATAACTGTTTTAAGCCTGAAATGACGTGTAGTGCATGCAGTAAAATTGTAAAGGGGTATGCAGGCCAAGCAAGTAGTAATAAATTGAACAAGAAATAACCTGGGACTGAAATGAGTGGTTCTGTGTCAGAAAACTTTGAGAAAAAATGGGCTAGGCGGTTGAGGCGACAGGAGTTGTTCTAAAACTTAAGGTATCGGAGAAAGATATCAATAAAATTTTATATTCTTGAACAAGTTGAATAATTAATAAAGATGTATTCCTATTTATGGGGTCTTCAGAAAAATATTCTCCATACGAGATTAGGACTTATTGTAGCAACTCATAATGATGTCTGTTGAATTGTTAAAATTTCTCATGTTTATGTAGTATTTGTCGTTGCTCGACCCTGAATTAATATCAATTCTCCTTTTAGTCGTTGGAAATTAGACATAGCCTAGAAGTGAAATAAGAATATGTGAGTATAGGCCTGTTTGACTTATCTTTTAGCTGTAACTTATGCATTATAAGTTGATAAGAGTTTATGAGCAGTGTTTATGTACTCAGCTTATTTGATAACTTATAACTTATAAATTGATAAGTTGAATGTTAGAAATCACTAACATTTTACTTAACTTATCAACTTATTCTTTGATTTCTTTATTTTTTAAATATTTTATATTTTTACATTTGTGTTTTTAAATATTTTTTTACTTTAAAATACAAGTGTTGAAATCATTGTATTTAAAAATTATTTTTTCAAATTTAATTTAGCAAATTTTTCACTTAGTTATAAGTAAATTTATCCAAACACCCGTATAACTTATAAGAATTCATCAACTTATCACTTATATAACATTTACTCATTTTAAATTATAAGTCAACTTTTTTGTGATACCCTAAACACGTGTGACATTATTTGGATCGGCGTTTGAGGCGATTGATAGCCTAATTTCTCCAAAATTTGTCCCAACTTTTTCTATATATATATAGTCGGACTTTCAGTTGTTACTGCTAGGGGCGGAACCAAGAGAGAGCTAAGTGAGGCTGGAGCATCGATTATATTCAAAAAATTTAATAAAATTTCTTTTTTAGTCTCGATTTTTTACTATAAATATTGGGGAAAATGAATTTGAGTACCGGGTAATTTTAATATAAGTTTTTGGTTTCGCCGGCGATTACGGTACGTGATCAGTAGGATGCTTGCAAGATAATACTCCAATGGAAGTTGCAAGTCTATAATCTGTAGAATCAGTGTGGTGAATAATAATAACGGATTCATTTGAAAAGAGAACCGTATAAGAATGTTTGCGGACGTAAAATTTATAAATCCTTAATTTGGTCTATATATGTGACTTTTGATCTATAGGGAAAATAGTTAGTATTACCAACTCCAGTGCACTATACATATTGACTTCGTAACCCACATGGTTCATTAACTCAACCGACCAAGTGTAGCATCCGCGACGTACTAGTATTAGCGTGAAAGGTGTTTTATTTTATTGTAATAATAAGGGGTTTATTTTATTATAATCAATTAAAATATTTTATTATAACCAATTAAAACAATATACTGGATATTCCAGAATTAATTCGGGGTACCTAATATTTTTGTTGTTGTAATATATCTAATGTTATCTTTAATTATTAAGTAATGCAATCGGGGCATTACTTGATCAATTGGTTAGGCTTTCAATTTTTTCATGCTTCAAGTACTAAAATTGAATTCGCAGAATATTACAGTGAGTAATGCCTGGGAAAAAATTAAAACGTTTCCTAAATTAGGGTTGTTAGTTGTACTAGTTGAGATGAGGTGCACTGAATCGATAAAAACAAACCTAAATGACATGAATAACCTCTGTTTGCTTATATATTTACACCAACAACCATCAAAACCTCGCATATTACGAAGAATAAAAATACTAAAAAAAAATAAGAGCGACAGAAACTGTTGAAAAACGGGGCACGAAAAAAGAGTGGGGTCAGAAAATCATATCGGTAAATTTAAAGCATGATGATAATTGAACTCACACACAGTGAGAAGGGCAGGGTACACATATGTACACATATATAGATACATATATTAAAAAAAATGTGTGTATATATAAAATGTAATAAATGAGTGATTCCCATTGAGCTTGTTGGTGGTCTTATAAAAGAGGGGAGAGGAATAGGGACTTTTTCTTCCTGAAAAGATTTGAGAAAAGTGATCAGTGAATTCAAGGCAGTGAGTTCTGGATCTAAAATAAATTTTAGTAGTATGGAAGAACAAGTGAGTCAATTAGCAGTGACTCATCTCCTTCAGCACACCTTAAGAAGTCTTTGTAATCATGAAACCTCTCAATGGGTTTATGCTGTTTTCTGGAGGATCTTGCCAAGAAACTATCCACCTCCCAAGTAATTCTTTTCATTTTCATGTGTGTTGAGTGCATGCAGCAGTTGATGTATTTGCCAAAGTATCTACTTATTTTGTTCTAATCTGTTTGTACAAATTTATAGATGGGATAGCCAAGGAGGAGCATATGATCGGTCAAGAGGAAACAGGAGGAACTGGTACCTACTTTAACTTGTTTTCTTTTTCTTTTTTGATTTTCTACTTTTATTACTATAATATATAGCTGCTCCATATATAGTTGAAGCTAGTGACTAGCTAGTAGGAATATACACAAATAATGTGCAGGATATTGGTATGGGAAGATGGATTTTGCAATTTTGAAGCGTCAACAGCAGAGATGGAGGCTAGTACTGATCAGTGTCCAAGTAGTGTTTATGGTAACCATGATCCATATCGGCCTTACCAAGGTCTCCAACCAGACCTTTTCTTTAAAATGTCCCATGAAATCTACAACTATGGTGAAGGGTAATCTTTTATATTTATCTAAATCAAACTATATTTTGTATTTCTTTACATCTTTAATAATTAGTCGTTGATTCAAGGGGTTGGTGATCTTACTGCAAAATTAAAACCATATATTTACATATGCAGTTTGATTGGAAAAGTAGCTGCAGATCATAGTCACAAGTGGATTTACAAGGAACCAACTGAACAAGAAATCAACTTCTTGTCTGCATGGAATAATTCAGCTGATTCTGTGAGCTACCTTAAACATAATAACTTAATTAATTGTCTATATGCTTCATCATACACATCACTTCTTCTACTTGATCAATGACGACACAATTTACTTGAGCTCTATTGTTCATGATATGTTTCTTAATTTAACAGCAACCTAGGACTTGGGAGGCTCAGTTCCAGTCTGGTATCAAGGTAGATAAATATACATACACTTTAATGATGTCTTATTCATCCCACAAACATTTACTATACATCTGACCACTTACATATATTCTGCAGACCATAGCTTTGATTGCAGTTAGAGAAGGTGTTATTCAATTAGGTTCCACTCACAAGGTTAAGCAACCTCTCTCTCACTCTCTCTACCTCTCTTTCTCTACACCCACATTAAAGTTTTTAGTTTTTATCTAAACATGGACTTAGGTGATTGAAGACTTGAGCTATGTTGTATTGCTAAGGAAGAAGCTGAGTTATATTGAGAGCATTCCAGGAGTACTACTACCGCACCCTTCCTCGTCTTCTTATCCTTACAAATTAGATCACCCTAGCTACGGACCGACTACTACGTCAGATCAAGCATGGCAACTACTCCAAGCCAATAACTCAGCACATCCACCTGAGTTTTACCACCATTTCATGAATCATCCTCTTTGCATAACTCCGTCCATGAGTAGCCTTGAAGCACTTCTTTCCAAGCTCCCATCCGTTGTTCCCTCCGCTTCATCACCACAACTTATGTCTGCATATTGTGAAGCTCAAGCTCAAGCTCAAGCTGAGGCTCATGCGCAATTTATGTCGTCCAATAATAGAATGGCGATGGAGTTTATGGGTGGTCATGCTAATGAAAAAGCGACCAAAGAAGAGATTAACATTAATGATGATGAGGAAAATAATGATGATGAGAATAAGCGAAGCAAGGATATGGGAGAGAGTAGCAGTTCAATGGCATCGTATCGACATCATGAAAATTTTAGCAGTTACCATGACGATTTAAATGTAACAAGCAGCAGCATGCCTAGCAGTGGATACTAGTTTATTTAGCTCGGAATATTATCGATTATCTGCACTGCGTGTAAGTTGTTAATTATTTATCATCATCCGTACTCCAATGTCTTTAGTTTTTGTGTTAATAATTAATGAATGTTTTCTTCGATCCTTCCTTGCGTATTGTAGTAAAACGCAGTTCTGTCGTTAAGAAACTAAAACACAAGGTTAATTTATTTTCTAAAATAATATTTAAATTTATGTAATCGATCATCGGTGCAAAAAGATATGGAATACACAAAACGACAGTGCAAAAAGAAATTAAATACAAGTGTGCATAATAAGGGGATCAGTAGTAGATATGTTTTAATCCTCACCAGCCATTCGAGATTGCAAATATTGCTAAAAAAAATATCAATGTACAATTTATCTTAGAGGTACATTAATCGTTTCTTTCCCTTGAAGAGGTAAGAAGTTACAACAGATCTATAAACAAAGATACGGAAACAAGGTATATATATTATTGCTCTTTCACGGTCATTGTGCAATATCAATCACCTCTCATAATGAAACATAGTATGAGCAATCACTCTCGTAATGAAACATAGCGGGAGTCATTTTTATTTTAAAAATCATCCCGTAATGAAACACAGCTGGTTGGCATTTATCGCTCGGAACCAAATTATATATATATATATATATATATATATATATATATATATATATATATATATATATATATATATATGAAGAGAGGCCACCGCTGAATCTGAAAGATAAAAGTAGGTAGCTCAAGAAGTGGCTAATAAATTCGAAATCTAAACTAAAAATATTAAAGATGGTCCATCTCGTACTGCAATAATCTTGGAACATTTGTATGTTCTAACTTATAGGCTATAGCAACAAGCATTGCATCCTTTTTACTTTTATGTAGCAATAATCTAGATGGCGAGCACTCCTATAGCTATGTTTTGACCAGCCATGAGGGGATTGTTTTAGTACATGTTTAGACTAGGGAGGGGGCAACTATTAGAGTAGGCAGATAACTAAAATGATACTATCAAGCTATTAGGAGGCCAGAGTTTCCAAATTTTTACAACCCCATGGTTCGTATCCTATCCTATCAGGGCTATCAACACAAACTTATGATACAACAAATACTATTCAATACCGATCTATAATAAACATTGATTGTTGATTTTTTTTTAATTATATTTTTCGCAAATAATAAGTGCGGATAGTACGTCACAGCTATGGTTAGGCTTTGTTGAGAAGAAAGAAGTAGGAGGCAGAAACCACAAAGCAGTAGGCTGTAATTGAACAATAGTGGCAGGGGTTGGTGAAACCAATGAAAGAGTGAAAGCACCTTAAAACATTATTTGGTGACCTTAATTCCAACCAAAGTGCAGAGGGAGGAGGATAATAGTCCCCATGTTGAGCATCTTTAGGGGATAGTGGAATCACCCATACTATTGTCTCCATTTTTACCACGAAATCAAACAAACTATTGCACGAAACACTATTGCTAGCTAGCTAATAAACGCCAATATTCCAACATAAACACTGTATGTATGTACGTATATATATATATATATATAGGCCAAGGTTCAAGGGAGAACACTATTAAAAGGAGAACAAGAGAACACTTCTGTTTACCGTTGGATTAAAAATTAGTTTAACGGTTAAGATGAAAAGATCATCTTTTTAATAACTTCCCCCTTTTATTATAAAATATGTACGTGAAAGTTTCGTATATACATACATCGCCGTGTCTATAGATTATGCGAGAACTGCTATCGAAATACTCTGTTCGACCTGGTTTTAACAAAGATAAAACTCAATTCTCAGAGATGCTCATCGAGCTTTGATCGTTTCGTTTCTTCTTGGTTAAAAATTGTTCGTAATTTCATCGATTCTTCTTCGTTTGGTTGTTAGTGCCATGGATTCTTGCTCAGGTATGATATGAATAATCATTTGCTTCCAAAACTTTGATTTTATTTGTATTGTTAATTTTGCTAATTTGATTTTAGTTCCATAGATTCTAATGAATTTATGTTGTTCGTTTGATATGTTTTGATTAATTATTAGTTTATTCTTTTTATGCCCGGTATGATTACATACATCGATTATGTGATTGTAGTTCATATATTGCAGTGATTTTGCATCTATCAGTTCGTTTATTTAGAGAGAGAGGGAGAGGGAGAGGGAGAGGGAGAGGGAGAGGGAGGGGGAGAGGGAGGGGGAGAGAGAGGGAGAGAGAGGGAGAGAGAGAGAGGGAGAGAGAGAGGGAGAGAGAGAGAGAGAGAGAGAGAGAGAGAGAGAGAGAGAGATGAAAATGCACTCGTGCACACAGATTAGAAACAGAATGAACGATTTGAAATTAGTTTCCTGGTAAATTACATCTTCGAAAATCAGTCCATGTACACAGTTACATAATAAGCTCGACGCAAGCAGTGATCTAGGAACAGTAGCGAGGCCATCCGGGGTATACAGTCTCAAAAATCAGGAAGGCCTCTTTACGTGATCTGCGAAAATCGCAGGTCTTGGACACTGGGCTCAGTGCTTAGTTAGCAAGATTCAGACCTAGGTTACCCTTCATACTTGACCATCTTGTCTCTTCAGCCTTTTCGAGGACTCCTGTATCTCAATGTTTGCTTTTCTTTTCCTGCCCTGTTTGACATCCACGGGCGCTGCATCGGAGTTGTACTGTGACCCACTTTGCTCCTCGAATTCAGTATGTATGTCTTGTGCAATTGGAGTGTTGGCGTCTTGATTATCTGGTTTATTGACAAGGAAAGGATGTGATAACAACTGGAGCGCCTTCCATCTCTTACTTGGATTTTTCTCCAAGCAACATCTAATAAAGTCTTGAAAATCAGGAGAGGCCTCTTCAGGCAACGTAGGCAAATCTTCGTAACACACATCATAAATCAAATCAAAATCGTTCGTCTTAGGCTTTCCGTCTGGGGGAAGGTAGGGATTATAGCCGAGATATATCTAATCTGTGTGCACACTTTTTGTAAGGTCTGTGGCATAACTTCATTTTACATTCCACACTCCAATCCAGATGGAGTCGCAGTTACCTATAGGTGTATTTGATCCTGGAACGGTTACCCATGTTGAGATCAAGTTCTACGATGGAGAGAACTGGGAGGACTCGTATGATGCATCAGGGGTTGCTTCATGTTCAAAAGTATTGCCTGAAGGATCAAAATGATAATCATTAGGAGTTGAAAGGACATCAGACAATAATGAAATTACATTCGTGTGTCATTGGTATGTGCTAGATGTCCGAGATGCTCTGTTAAATTGCTCTTGAGTTCATATGATGCGAGAATGGGACTAATTTTTAACGTGTGCATAGTATGAATGTTCTGAAATTGTAGAATAAGATGAACCTCAGGCTGTGTAATATCACTATATATTTACTGCAGAACCTCATCGGGGCAGGCCTTACCCTTATTACTCTGTCCAT
Source organism: Heracleum sosnowskyi (assembly GCA_030848705.1). NCBI lineage: Eukaryota > Viridiplantae > Streptophyta > Magnoliopsida > Apiales > Apiaceae > Heracleum > Heracleum sosnowskyi. The sequence goes on along the minus strand of CM061243.1, from coordinate 83,084,277 downwards.
AAGAAATCGAATATAAAAAAGAAAATCCTAGTAATCACCCGATAAAGATTCTGCAATTATTGGGCAGAAAACAACTGTTACCAAGTGACTAGACTCCACATTATGTTTGTTCTTTTAATAATTTCAGTCTACCAAATTTAACAAACAGCTAGAGCCACTCTGGAATTTCACAATTTGAAGTTAAATGATCAAGGAAAAGTATATCAAGTGATTTGTTCTTTTTATGCCCGGTGTGATTACATACAATCGATTATGTGATTGTAGTTCATATATTGCAGTGATTTTGCATCTATCGGTTCGTTTATTTAGTGTGTGCTTCTTCTCATCAAATTATTGTTCGTATTTTGATCAATTCTCGTTGTTAGTGCCATGGATTTTTGCTCAGGCATCTTCGTTGAGATTTTGTTGATTTTCTTTGGAGTTTTCTGCTTCATAACTTTTAGTTTTCAGTTTTGCTCCATTATTCTTGTTATTATGACATTTTAAGTTTTTATTTTGAAATGTTGGCTTATATGTTTTGCAGTTAATGGCAGTCTTGCTTCTAATAATGTTGACGACGATGCTTCTTGTGAGTTAAGAGTCGATGATGAAATTGAAGATTGGGTTCCTGATAGTCCAATTAAGCCTTATGTTGGTCAGATTTTCACTAGCATTGATGCTGCATTTGATTACTATAGTAAGCACGCTAGTTTTTGTGGCTTTCAAGTGCGTCGATCTACTCAAAGATCAAGGAATGGTGTTGTTGTCTCAAAATACTTTGTGTGTTCCAAGGCTGGTTCGAGAGATATTTCTTCATCATCTCGAGAAGATGATGCATCAGAATCTTCTCGGATATCTGATAAAAATGTGGGACCAGTTAAAAGAAGGAAAACTGTTTCTGGAAAGTGTCATTGTAGTGCTAAGCTTGCACTAAAGTTTGCTGGTTCGGAAAGTTACGAGGTCTCTTCTTTTATAGACAAGCATAACCATCCATTTGCAACAGATTCTGAGAAGCAATTTCTTCGTGGTAATAGGGCCATGAGTGCTATGAATTGTAATTTTGTATTTGATGTTGCTTCATCTAATACCGGCCCGTATAGGGCTCATGGAATATTGAAAGAACTTTGCGGCTCATATTCAGCTATTGGAGCAACTGCGGTAGATTTCAAGAATTGGATGAGAGATATCAAGGTTTTTATAGGAAAACATGATTCGGATATGATTCTTCAAAAATTTGAAGACAAACGCGAAACATCGGACAACAGCTTCTTTTATGAGTATCAAACGAATTCGGATGGTCATCTCACTCGGCTTTTCTGGGCTGATATTGAAGGGAGGAAAAGTTATGATGTTTTCGGAGATGTTGTTTCGTTTGATGCAACTTACCGAACAAACAAGTAAGTCTGATTTTTAGTGTAAAATCTTTCTGAATACGTAGTCTTATCTCTAATACATAGAATCCTTCAGTGCATAATTTTGTAAGATCAAATAAAAGGCTTATGATTACAATTTGAAGCTGATATCAATATTTTGGAAGATCAAAAAATGCGGTGTAAACAATTAAACAGGTTACCAACTAACTTTCATTTGTGATACCAACCGTCTAAGTCAAGATATTAACATATTTACCCGCCATCTCCCCAAATAGGTTAATTATAATGATAAAGAGGCTTCGAAGAATACAAGTAATCAGTTATTTACTAAATATTTTTTGCATTTGCTTGCAAGGGAGTCATAGCTTATACATGTAAAAATAATACTAGAAGTCTAGAACTAATTACATTCTCATTATTTGTATGTCCGACAAACAAATGTGTCTGAAAACTTGGTCCGGCCTAGAAAATTATATCTGCTAAATTAATGTGTGAAGAAAACATAGATGTTTTCACTGACTAAAATCTAAGCTGCATTTATGAAATAATATCCGCAGAAGTTTGGTCGTTAGATTTTTGCACTAGAATTTTAGGGAGTAACTGATTCCGAAAACAATAGAATCATATAGCTGCTTGTTCAAAAGGTATATTTTAGTTAGTTTCTACCTTGGTCTTCTTGCTATAGTTTGTTCACTTCGAACAAGAATCTACGTTCTGCAAACCAAAGTTGAAATGTAGTTCTGATATAATTTTGTGCTGATTTATTCTAAAAGTTATTTATCTCTAGTTGTTGCAATGTGTTTATTGAGTGAAGTAATTGCTCTTCGACAATGTGCTTGCCTATATATATATGGAGTAATTATTGTTTTCATGGTTTGGTTTGGCTGCCAATGACAGAAGCACATAATAACTATTGAAATGCAGTAACATAATCCAATTCCTTAAAATGTATATGCAGATGATAATCGAAGCTCCACAGACTTTAAATAATTAATGAGTGGTCATTGCTAAGAACATGCTTATACTACTGCAAAAATTCAGATTCAGGTTACGGCAAGAGTACAAGATGTTTATGATTCCTGTAGTAGTTGTCTTTATTTATATATTCGACTGGACAGATGATGAGTATTCAAGTGGCGCGCAGATAATGAATAGTCAAAATGAAACTTGGGTACAACAACAATATATATATATACAGAAGCCAGACCAAGGGTGGTGGTTGTTGCTTGCACCCCTCACAATTTAATTCCCACACATCATTGTCTTTCTTACACCAGATTTACCCAGCCAGGTAGGCCTCCTTCTCCTTTCACACCAAAACAAGGAACACCCTTCCATGGGAGATGCAAATACTCTTGCACTCTGGATTTACATCATTCTATTTTTTAATATTCTTTTTGACTAGTGCTATAGTAACAAAAAATTGTTACCAAATGACATGCTTCGGTTGCAGGGACCTATTTATTGTTACAATCAATTAGAATTTGTAACTTTTTTTTATCTATTTTGAGACATCTAGCATTATTCTTTTTAAGAAGTTCAAAGTATTACTAGAATGATTTGATTCTATATATATATTTATAACAGGTCCAACTTATTATGCCAATGACTTGATTTTATGTATTTACATCAGTCATAAACACACTAGCAAAAATAACATATACACCTTTGAAAATTTTAATATGATATTTTAAGCTCGATTAATATATATATATATATATTTTGATGAGCAATGCCAGAATTTTTGAAATGCTTTTCAAAATTGTTCCCGAATATCAAATTTCGTCTTTTAATTCATAGAACACATATCTTTTACATTGAGGACCTCTAACATTTCTCTTGTATATCGATTGACCATCTGTATTATGTCTCTTTTTTGCCAAGCCGTCTGTATTATGTTGCTAGCAAACACCAATGCAACCTTTTTTTCTGGGGATCAATTTACACTTGATTAATGGCCTGTACAATTTTTCTGGGGATCAATTTTCTGACAATCAACCACAGTTTTTTTATTTATAACAGGAGAACACCGCTATTAAGGCAAGCCAAACAGTAACTCGGAGATATAAAATGGAGGATACGATGCTTAGTGATTCAGTTTTAACTTTTTACAAGAACCACTGGCAACAAAAATTAAAACTTGAGATGCAACTCTACATTCAACTATTTCAGTTTTCAGATATTGGAAACTAACAATCTTCAGCTGACAATATATTGCAAATATAAGACAGATCATAACTAGTAATCTACTATATGGTTTGGTCATCAAAACAATCTCTACACTTTCTTTCTACATGCCTTGAGTGGTAAAATTTGATCCACACATTAATATATCTTTTATGATGTACAAAACACCTTTCTAGGAAGGAAAGGGAACTTCTAACAATTTCGCCAGAAAGAAACTTCTGATGAATCCCAACCTCAACGAACTCAGAATCTCTTACAGAAATTTGCCCAATAGATTTTACTAGTAAGTGAAAAAAAATTCCTAAACACTAAAACACCAACAAGACACTTGTACAGTTTAACAAAAAAAAAATATCATGCATCATTTGCCTTCAAACACCATTTCCACTCACAATCCAGGAGGAAAGTTGCTTATTTGTCCTTCCTCCTTGACATCTTTGTCATTCAACTTGTAAGCTATCCGAATTCGCATAACGAGGGATTTCTGAAATAGATACAAGAAAATTAAAAAAAATATTCTCGACTAAAACCGCAAACGTCGCTAAGCCGGGGCAAAGGTTAGAAGGTTTCATGCTTTGATTTAGTTATGCAAGAAAACAATTTTTACATATTGAAGAGGGAAGTGAAGCATCAAACCTATTTAATGCTAAGGAAATTGGGTCACTAGTTAGCAACTAAACTTTTTTACAGCATCAATTCTTGAAAAAATGTGAACATATCATTCGAAGAGATAATTCCTATAAATATCTACAAGAGACTACATACCTTGCCATGTTGGCTGTTGACGACTCGTAATTTTTGTATGATTGAACCATTCCCACTTGCTGGAAGAACATTGCTGCTTGCTGGGTCCAAGTGCAACTGGAGAAACTGCGGGTTATAGTTACAAAAATTGTCAGCAATTTTAAGAAGCATCATAATACTTAAATTTCTACTTTTGTCCAACTTCGCATATATAGAAAACATATCACCAAAACCAGATATGGAGTGGTAATTCATTATATCCTAAAACCAGCTGTATTAATAAACACAAGTAGATTGTTAATTGAACATATTTTATATTTTTAATATAAACATAAAGAATACTATTGAGATGGGTAGTAGGTACATCCTAGACAAACGATCAAACACTACATAAGGGTGCTGAAGAAATTTACAGTTTACTTGAAGATATGGTTTGACTACAAAAACTTCCTAGTTCCTCCTGAAGCATGCAATGTCAGTCTCTACTTTTACTCATTGCAAGGGATGACTCTAACCAAGATGAGATATTATACATGAAAGTCCAGAGTCAACATAAGAACTTTGCAATGAAGAACAATGGAATCTGAGGTGGCTCGATATTTTTAATACCTTTGGGACTGCGGCTTGGAAGATGAAATCTGCATACGCATTAGATGACTTGTTTACAAAATTAGCTTCCACAAGTGTTGTTTGTACATTTCCGGGTTGCTTTGAGAAGTTGAAAGTTATTCTCAATGAGCTGCTTTCATATGCAACTACAGAAGGATAAGTAGGGCCGCTGTCTTCTGTTTTTTACCAGGAAAGGTATTAATATTTTAATTTTTTAATATTTACTTACAAAACAAACAATATTTCTTGCAGAAGTGATGATGAGACTACCACGTTTTTTCTCGGAAGGCGGCAATGCATCTAACAAATCCATCATAGGAAAACCACCAGACGCAGTTGATGCTTGAACTGGGAGGGTTGTATGTGATGACAGGTCCTCTAACACATCTATTGATGCACTGTTATCTTTGCTGGAGGATAAACCATCAAGAGAAGATAAACTACTCTGAGATGGAAGTGTCCCAATTGACAAAAGATCCATTAGTACATCGGCTCCAGATTTCTGGGCTTGATTTGTACCTGAGTTTTATAATAGTACATGGTTTAAAATCAATGCATATTAAAAATAAAAATAAAAAACTAAACAGGCAGTCATTTTCAAACTAAAAGTTCCCTTTTATGTGGCATTATACAAATATATGCATCCAACATGCTAGCACAAGTACCATCACTGGGATGCCAAATAATATTAAGTAATTACAAGAGAACTCAGATTTCCTAATGGCTCCAAGTATTGTAGCAAGTATCAACTTCAACTCATTCATGAGATATTTTGGTATCTTTTGTAGGAATCAATGGTTGGAGCAGTGGCTTTTGACATAGACAGAAAAGATTTAAGTTCAATGCACTGCTGTTTAACTCTAATTTTGTAGGCTAGCTGACCTCTTGGGTGCCAGAAGTTTACTTCATGTAGATAATACATTAGCTACATGAAATTGACACGTCAATCTTAAGATCACATGGTGACAACGTGTTCTTTTCACCCCGTAATAATGATATATAGAAGGCACTAGCTGACGTTATGCTTGAACAACAAATTGACTAACTATGCCAACTTTCAAAAAGAATGATAGACAAACTAGCTTTACACATATGCTCAAGCTAGATATACCATATCAAATTGGAAGTTAACCTGTTTGTGTTGAACCAATAGACAGATCAACTCCAAGAAGATCGTGAAGAAAATCATTGCCAGAAGAATTTGGGACAGGAGTTTCATCTGAACTCAAATCTAGTAAATCAACTAGTGGAGCAGCGGAGGGTTTGCCTACTCCATTAGAAAGATTGAGTACAGCACCCTGTGAAGTTGAAACTGCTGCTTGTAAAGAACCAGCCCTTCTTCCACTGTAGGCTGATTCATCAAGAACTGGCATCCTTTCACAGAGGGCAGACCTGAATTTAAAATTGTAGACAAGCATTTTTATGAGTAACGACTAATGAGATAGTAAGACCAACTCCAATGGGACACCAAAACTCCAAAACAGTGTAGTTGTTAAACCATTTAGTCTAAAACTCACTTCAATTGGACACTGAAATGACAACATATTAGTGTGAATAAATAGTGTTATACCAAATATGGTGCAACAATATTCATGAAAAATGACCAAAATAGCAAAAACAAATAGAGGTTAATGCCCAAAGTAGCACTATAAAACAACTTGGCCCATTCGGCATTCTCAAGATGGAGCTAATAAATGAGTTATGTATGCCATATTTCAAATGTGTTGATTTTTTTTGTCAATTACAGATGCTTTAAAAAAAACGAATCATATTTCAAATTTCAAATATGTTGATTTGTCCCAGTGTTATGGGTATACGCTTAACTTCTTGCTCATCTGAGGTTCAATTCCTCGTTACATTTTTTTATTTAAGACTTTAAACTACTGTTTGTCTGATCCCTGTCAGGAATGGATAACGCAGAACATATATGGATGTTAGTGAAAGTGCATCATACATATGCCTAATTGCCAAAATTGAGAACAGTAGATTAAAACATATTCATTCCTTTTACATCCTAACAACCTGGTTTCTTATATTTTTTTATTATAAATAGATCTATAACTTGCTAATTTAATTACTAAAAATTAATTTGAAAGTCTAATTAATTTAAAGTTAAAAATTACTTTTAAAACAATTTTACTTTAATGTTTAACAAAGAAATAAGAATTTATATTTCAACTAATACTTAGTAATAATAATTTTACAACTTTTTTCTTTAGAATTTAAGTTAATGCACTAGTATGTCAATTTTTATATAAATAATATTTACATATTCCTCTCTTAAGTCAGTATAAATATATAAGAAATTTATCAAGTATATCAGTAAAAATTCCTAGAAAAGCTCATCATAAATAAATCAGGCATCTTCCCTAGCAAATATCTATGTATGTGAAATTCATATTAGCTTTGTGTATTTATTTTACTTAATTATAAGTTATTATAATTATATAATTTATAATGGTTATTGTTGATATAAATGGTATAAGAAATATTCTTTTTTAGTGCAAGGAAAATCATTTTTAGTGTAATATTTGGTGTAAATGGGTTGGAGTCTGGTTTTAGGAATAGCGCAACTTTAACACCAAATTAGTGTAAAAGTTACACTACTTTGGTGCTAAGGATTGGAAACATGGAAATTGTCATAAGGAAATTTAAAAAAAGGCCTCAAAAGTAAACTGAAAAATTAATTACAATCCCGAGCACTGCAAGATGTTTCAAGTACAAATGTACAATTCTGAACCAATTAAGAATATAGATGTAAGCATAAAGGAAGTTTGAAGTTTTCAACTACACCTTTAATATGGTACAAGTCAGACATAACCATAAGTCCATGTACTGGTTGGTTAACTATCTCCTGTTTATCGCTTTGACTTGTTTGCAAGGTATTTTAGGTAACTGAGTCATTCATTTAGGTGAAATAATATGAATATATATAACAACTATTGTCATCTTTTATAATACTAGCTTATAGCCCGTGCTACGCACACGGTATTTTAAAATTTTATTTAATAATAATATATATAATAATAGTACTATTAATAAATAAAATATTTTATATTTAAAACTAAATAATATGATTTTGAAATAAAAAATATAAATACAATGTTATTTTTATATAATATAACAAATACAAGTAAAAGTAAAATTATTAATTAGGTATTGTATTATGCTATATTCTATGTGATAATATGCATTAATGAGATTACCAAAAGCAAAAGATCAATTAAAAATTTTATTAATAAAACTTACCATAAATATTAAAAATTATATTAATGATGTTTACATTTGTATACAAACTTTCTATAATTATCAATGGGTCAAATACTAAATGTGGATCATATCCAAACCAAATATGGATACCAAACCAAATTATGGATAATCCAATGGGTCAAAATTAAGTTAAAATTTTCATCCAAACCTAAATATAGATACCGAACCTAAGGAATGGGTTATGCAGAAATTTATAATATATAGATATCCGTACCTTATATTCTGATGTTTCTGAAGAATAGAATCAAACTCAATGGAGCGTTGCTGCAGTTCAAGTAATAGACTTCCTTTATTTTGAGCAATTATGTCCTGTATTCTCCTACGTGTAACAGAAAACGATTGATTTAAAAAGAAGAATAAGAAGATCAAGAATAAGAAGATCAATAAATAATAATAGGGGGCAAACTGAAAGTCAAAATGCAAAGAATGCAACATATTACATATGCACTATAGTGATCAATTGTTCATATGCATAAAGTTCCAAAAGTGAATATGAAGGCGATATTTGACACATGCAGCACATAAAGTTACAAAAGTGTGATTTAGCAAAAAAAAAAGTTACAAAAGTGTGTATGATATCGGTCATAGAGCTACCATTACATATTAAGTAGAGGTACTGAAAAGCTTTAATGCAGCAGAGAAATGACATCAACATACTGTGAGGATGATGGGAAACGACAAGATAGCTTCAGCAGAGCAACCAAACACATTGCCCGAGTAGTTAGATCTGTGGTATATTGCTTATAGGCTGACTCTATAACATCTATGGCATCACACTCGGTTACCTATTCAGAACACCAGAAGTCAGGAACTGTTCATTTGCATCAACATAGAGTACAATGTTCATCAAACTATAACCCAACAAAATTAGCAACAATACATCATGGCAAAAAGGGGAACAACTCTCTTGTTCCAGAATTCATCTTTTACTGAAAAAGGATATAATTAACTCGAGAGATAATGGAAGACGGGTAGCTACTCATTCACTTCAATAAGTTAGCATCCCCATTTATAAAAATCAAGGACGAACCAAAACAAATTCAATAATTTTTATATCCATATTTAAAAACTATATTTCCATATGCAGATGCTAACTCACGTAACTATATAAGTAGCAACCTCCTACCTGAAAGACATATATTTTAAACTATTAACCACGCTTGTCAACTATCGGCAAGTTACATATTATGTGTTATATTGCCAGTAATTTTCCTCTGCATAAAACAAAGACTAGTTGATAGTCCAATGTTTATGGAGCAAACATCCATTAAAAGGAGACACTTGCTTCAATTTTGACCAACTTCGTGTTTGTTATTTCTTTATCTTTCTAATTACTTTTATAAGCTTTGAAAAGGAAAATTTTCAACTGCAGGCTCAAAAGCCAAGCAATTGATTAAAGATATTGAGAATAATAAATCGCCACAGAGTACCGCTATACTCCATCCAGGTAAAACGACTTTTAACAGGATGTATGAAGCACATGAAAGAAACGAGTTGCTAGTTCGATTAGAAAAAGACTCAGGTGGAGATTACTATTATCAAAGTGAGTCTGGCAAGACTGGGAACAGCCTACTACTACAGCTAATCAGTTATTGCCAACAAAGACACCATCCTCCTGATATTGACCAGTGGAAACTAGCCAAGATTAAATTATCTAATATTTGATACCCCGCACCATGATGGATGTTTTCATCTGTGTCCAGCATGTATTATAAGGTTGCTAGTATACATTTATATATTATGTCGACCAATGGTTACATTACTAAACATGTAGCATCTATATATATATATATAGGGTCTTACTCTAATAGAAACTAGAAACTAGTTCGACCCATCTAACTTTGAATAGCCCAACCCATTATAATAAGACCAGTACAAATATATTATACACGCTCACAATCACCATTTTCGATTGTCGCTGCTATTTCCGATCATCTTCACTGTCTTCTATCAAAACCACCATCTTTAGTCACTGCCACAATCTCCAATCTAACTTTGTCATCACCATCGTCTACCACCAAACTTTCCAATACCCCTTCATCACTTTCATATTCCAACTACTGTATCATTAATTTTGGCGATTATTTATTTCTTCATCTTCGATCTCTATATATCTTTATTCTACAAAATCAGTTCACACCAACCACCAACAGCCACAATCTCCAATAAAAACACCACCACCATATCTAACAAAAATCATTATATCTCAAATTAAAACCTGATATGAACATCAGTACCAGATCTGCACTTCAATCACTAATCTATATAATCTATATGATATGAATCACTGGTTTGTATTACCGAAATCACTAACTTGTACTACCGAAATCACCAAATGGTACATACGAGACATGTACATATCTTTTCTATAACAGATGAAAACCGTCGATATAGTGGCTGACCATAAATCGTCGATGTCGTAACAAATATAATAGGAGTTTACTATGATGATTAACATGATTGTTTGAATCCAATGTGTTGCGTTATGGATTAAAGGTAGAGATAAGAGATGATGAGAAAGTCGAAAGAGAGCGAGGAAGGTAAAGGGAGATATAAATATTCTCAGGACGCCGGAAATGATGATGACCGGAATTGCTGGTACAATCGGTGAAGAAGGTGGGTGGGTGGAGTGTGGGGAACTGTTATTGTGAAATAGAGGGGGGAGAGATATATATGAATGAAATATAAAAAAATATTTAAACATGTGGTCCAGTTTTAATAAGCCTTAAAAAAATATGTGGTGATGATTAGTTTCTAGTTTCTATTTTAAAATTGGTTTTTATTTGATCATTTGCCTATATATATATATATATATACACACAGAGAGAGAGGGGGAGGGAGAGAGAGAGAGAGAGAGAGAGAGTGCATTAATGAAAAATACATTATTACATTTTTGCAAGGCACAGCTAAAATATGAAGGTGTCGACAAATGAAGTAGGACATACATTCATCACATTTTGCTTATTTTAGTTCTCTTCAAGTAACGAGAATGAAAATGATACATGCCAATATCCACCTTTCACCTAGCTCCTGATAATGTTATTTGCTACTTGAAAAAATAACAATGTTGATCAAACAGTAGAGACGCGGTACGAAGATTGGTGAAGGAAATTTTGTAAGAAAAATGATAACATAGTGTCACGACTCACGAAATACTCCAATCTATGTTATAAATGTCCAAAATCTTCTAATGAAATAAAGGAGAAGTAAATTAGTTATACTCACTTCTGACTTGTGTTATCTTAAGCTCACTTATCCTACACAACTATACACTTGTAACTTCGTACATATCACAACTACTTGTTTCTTAGAGCTGGCATTAGAAATATTGCTCATCAGTGCTATTATTGTGCAAGGCTTAAGTATATAATACAGAAATCAATACAGGAAAGTAATAACTCACGGTAATCGGTTCCTCTTTTTCAAGCATCCCCATACTGTTCACCAACATCTCACCATATTCCCCTATGCACCACACGGCCACGCGAACAAGGATCTCCTAATAAAAGAGAAAATACTTACCGAAAGTGAGTGTATGGAAAAATGTGAAGAACATTCACTCCGTTGGTTAATCCAAAAATGAAACCACGGGTTTACTGTGTTACCTGTTCACCTGACAGTTGGACTGCTCTGTACAGCAACCTTACTGTATATCCATGAAGATTAGAAGCATTGCTAATCACAACAATAAGCGCATGCCACACTTCATCGTTTACATAATTACCGGCCTATGGAGGAGCATAGCCTGAAGATTAGTACTTTTAAGGAATAAAATGCATAAAATCACAAGCGTAACAATAAAGTTTTCTAAAAGAATATATGGGAAGTGCTAGATACAGTTCAGAGACAACACCGCAAGTATCAACAGAAACAACACGCAAATGAGACTGAAGATCTCCAGGAACTAATTATATGGCTATAGAATAATAAAGATATTACTCAACAGATTCAGCACCAAAAATACAATACTAGTAACAAGTCAACAGAATCAACAGACGTGTAATCTGTCATACAAGCACTGGGCTTGATTACTTTCAATATCCCTGGTAAATAAAAGATATTAAAGAAAAGGGAACCTATCATAAAATTGTAAAAATGACATCTAGAAAGCATCTAGCAGCTTTTTAATTAGGATCCACATCAATACCAAGCAGAATAATTTGGTTTATATTATGGTGTGCATTCAGATCATACAGCTGCAGTTGGGGTGATAAAGGATTTATATTCCAAAAAACTCTCATGTAGAGCAAACATTTTTTTTTAAAGAAAACAAAACTGACATACCTGTCAAAGGAACATCACAGATAAATGATCCATAAAAAGAGCAACAATAAATAAAAGCCTAGAAGCAAAATCCAGGAGCATGTGACTTGGACAAAAGGAGAATAACCAATTTTGACCAATGTAAAGGCAAAAGAGAAAAAACTCAAAGAATGTAAAGCCAAAAGAAAAAAAACCTTCAGTGTATTAGAAAGGTATTTTGATAGAGGTACGCAATAGGCCAAAGCATAACGCCTAGATATCAGAAATTTTACTTACCACAGAAAGAACCTTAAGCATCTGATCGATGTACCAAATTTTCTCTGGTGAAAACCTGAAAGACAATAAATCTGAGTAATAGGATGAATAAATTCACATGACATTCAAGATATAACATTATTCTGATAAGGAAACTGCTAGAACTCCCAAAACATTTACCAGATATGATTAGGCAGTGGCCATGTATGCTTAAGAAATACATTCACCAATTCATGTACTGCCATATCATCATTAGGTACACCAGATGGTAACTGTTTTGGGACCTCAAGAGATTAGTCTATTAGCCTTCTAATAATGGTATGATATATACTTTTAAATTTTATGTATGCTTCTTCTTTTCCGATGATTTCTTTCGACCAATAAAGATAAGTTAATATTCCAACTTGTGCCGCAACAAAAATGAAAGGACTGCTTCTACCATGACCAGGGGAATACCATCCAAAAGTTGCAAACAGAACAGCAAGAGGAAACTGGCAAAACTGGTAATGGTGTTCTAAATCTAAGGCCACAAAGAAACCCTAAATTTCATGCACATGTAATATTGCTTATATATATGATTTAGGCCCTATCTTCAAATTTTATATGGACACATACACACCACATACACATGAATTAACCATAACTCTAAATATATTTTATTACTGGAAAAAACAGCTGACATATTTACTTACTTTTCAACAATAGAGCAGATTTTCTCTGTGAGATCTCCTTTGAACTCCTGATCACTTACTTCCAGATAATCAATAAGTTCCTTCGACAGAGACATTACATTGTTTTCATTCACTAGCAGACAGACAAGCTCAAGAGACTTTTTACGAATTGAGGCATCTGAATCCTAGAAAAAATGAACAGCAAAAGTTGTGAGTAGATATAGGTGTACAAAAGCAACGCATTGAGCTCCACGAGAGTATCTTACAGGGAGGTGGATGTTAATTTGGAAAAGAGCTTTTAACTATTAAAGTTCCAGACTTTTACGAAAAGAAAACAAAATAGGGTAAGAAAATAGATTGTTCAATATGATTTTGAGAGAAAAAAGGTTTGATGTGGGCAAGCCTTTTGTACAAGTTATTTTCACTTTATTGAGAAAGAGTAAAGCAATCCAGTTTTTATTTTCAGTTCTATTAATTGTTTTTCCCGAAAGTACTTCAAAAATAAGTCAGATCCACAAATTAAATTAAGACATAAAGCTCAAAACTCACTTCAGGAGTTAAGAAAAGTACTTATTGACTTCAAGTATAATGCCAAAAACAATGTTCAAGAAAAAAAAATCAGAAAAATCTCTCCACTATTCACATTAAAATGAATTAGATGGTACCTTCACACACTCCAGTATAGTCACTCGATGTCTTTGCACTGCTTGAGAATCAACTGTAATTGCTCTCATTAGCATGTTTAGAGCAACATATCTGCCATTAATTGTGAAGTTTCAGGTTGAAAAGTCAAAAGAACAAGATAGGTGCAGGAGATGATCATGACAACATATTGGCTATTGCAATCATATCAAGTGGTAAAATTTGGCAGGCTTTAAGCGTTCAGATGTCAATTAACAGCCATGTTATCACCTAACAAAAAGTGTAAACTGCTTTGACAATAATGTTCCCATGCCTAAGGCAAGACAACCACGCTTGCTTACAATTCAATATGGAGTAAATGTAGATATATTGGAAATCCGTTGATGTACTTGAGTTATACTTTAAGAGAGAGAGATAGAAGATGTGATGGGAAGAGATACTGCGCCCCACTCTTTATTCAAAATGTACAAAAAAAAATAAAAGAGAAGAAGTGTATGAGTAGTCTTTATCAGGGAAAGTTGAGGTTTTTGATTTTGATTCATATATCATAATGAATGAATGAAGTAACGACAAAATAATAAAATTACAGATTCTTCTGCCAGACCACCGGAACTATAGAACTTATTGTAACAGTATATAGTGGCAACTGGCACCCATAAAATCATCATTATGCTAGGTCCATTCTCACTTGCACTTGATATCAAGTGATTTCTAATTATAAAATGCAATTGTGGGGGGCAGGAGTCCCCAAAATTAAATCATATAGCAGGTGCACAGTATAGCCAAACGTCAATTATCGCAATGAAAAAACAAAGAAGGATCTTTAGGATGTAAATATTAAGGTAGGAAAAAGTAGATCTCGCCATGGACAAATAAATCTAAAACAGTGACCAAAATTATGACCTGATATTGTTGTCCCGGTTTGACAAGAATCTTCCCAAAATGTTGATAGCTAGTACCCGTAATCCACTACTATCTTCAATGCTCATAATGGTTTCAACGCATTCGTATAAGATGGCATTTCCTGCATTTTTGTTTGATTCGGTCTTTGTCGCCACCTAAAAGCAGAAGCATGAGATACAAAATACAGGGTCGTAACAACTAAACACTACCATTATGCCAGTGTTAACATTATCTCTTACTATACTGGTAGTTATCTGTCAACAGACTCAACACTAAAAGGTGTAGCTATAAAGAGGATTTGAAGCCCCATTTTATCTTACAACACTGTCCCTCCCTTACAAGCGTGGGTTCTTACCACTCAATTCGTCTTTGCCTCTTATATTGACTGTACTGTAGTATTGTGATTAATGAAGGAAATCGTTTTGTAAACTGCCATGTGGAAACTAAGCAAGTCCGTAAAATTCTATAATAAAGTAGGGTGGGGCTGTAGCATTATAGTTGATATAGTTGACCAGGGCTTTTCAATCACTGAGAAGTGAGAACCACAGAGGATCCTTGTAATTCGTGGTTGAACCCAAGGGTCAGAAAAGGGCGAGGCTGGGAGTAAAAGCCTCGATTTTGTAAGCCACGAGCATTGGGTCAATCATCATTTCTTGAGTTGAGACTTATGAGTTACAGACCATTTGCAAGTGTGATTAGAAAACCTAACAATTATCGCCAAAAAATTTAAGTCCACCAAATTCTAGCATGAAGATAGTAAAATAAGTATCTGGCTCTGCATAGGTATGAAACTGATTTTCTTCTTAGGAAGTAAGGCTGTTCCTTTTTTTTCTCTTTACTTATAAGATTAAAGAAACATTGTACATATTTATTTAGCATACAGCATATTTATCATTAAAATATTTTAAGACATGCGACCAGTAGGAAGCATAGAAATATAAGATTTCCGGCCCAAAAAAAAAATTGTGTACTAACAAAATACTAGGAAACGATAGTAAATGTTTTCCCCGGGACTAATCAGACGCATAAACAACATTATAAAAAGGATTAGCGTACCTGAGCAAGAATGTCGTTCATACAATCACTAGCATCAGTGTCTCCATGGCCCAAGACACGCAAAAGCCTGAGTAATCTTATATGAAGAAAGGGGTCTGCAATCCCAGAAATGTCAAATTCAGGTGCATACGGACTGTTCACAGCATCTTTCAGAACTTTGACCAAACCCTCTGTACATTTCTAAAAGCACAGCAAAAGAGGCATAAAGAAATTTAAAAATATATTTTAAAAGCACTTCAAAAGACATTCCATATAAGCCACAATAAAACATAAACTAATCGCACAGAACAACTAATGAACAACCTCAAAGCATAGAATCCAAAAATATTCTATACGCCACAATAATATAATATATATATATATATAGGTAAAATGTTCCTACAGTCAACTGTAGCCAATTTTCCTAAAGTCGCCTTTTAAAATTATATATTTTCAATGTAAATTTAGTTAAGTTCATGTCACATGATGTATATATAGCCTATTACTTTAAATTTTAGCTAATTTGTGATATGATATTGTCAAATTTTTAGATATTGACACTCAAAATGACATACATGCTTTTTAGAGTGGAGAGTTATTTTCAAGTTCATTAGTGACCTTTGGATGTAGCAAAAGAGGCATAAAGAAATTTAAAAATATATTTTAAAAGCACTTCAAAAGACATTCCATATAAGCCACAAAAAAACATAAACTAATCGCACAGAACAACTAATGAACAAACTCAAAGCATAGAATCCAAAAATATTCTATACGCCACAATAATATAATATATATATATATATAGGTAAAATGTTCCTACAGTCAACTGTAGCCAATTTTCCTAAAGTCGCCTTTTAAAATTATATATTTTCAATGTAAATTTAGTTAAGTTCATGTCACATGATGTATATATAGCCTATTACTTTAAATTTTAGCTAATTTGTGATATGATATTGTCAAATTTTTAGATATTGACACTCAAAATGACATACATGCTTTTTAGAGTGGAGAGTTATTTTCAAGTTCATTAGTGACCTTTGGATGTGTTCAAATGTTACTAATGTATAACTACGATGTAATGTATGAAGATATGGCGTTTACAATGGTAAAAAATGATTTTATCTTACTTTAAATTGAAACTAAGTAATTTAAGACTGTAACTTTGGGAAAAAAATTCGCAGTGAATTGTAGGAACATTTTACCCTATATATATATATATATATATAGGTCAATGCTCCATGAAGAACACTCTAATATAAAGAACACTATAAAATGTTACATGACATTGCATTTAGATTCTAATTTTCACACCGAGAAAGGTTTTTTAGGAATAAAAACAGAATCTAACAAAAAATTAGGATAAAATATAACATGATTACGCATAATTTCATTGTTACAAATATATATATAAGATTCTATACTGGATTCTATATTGTATTCTATGTAAGGTTCGAATTCTAAATTTAGACAAGATTCTATGTTAAATTCGATATATTAAGCTTAATTTTTGTTAAATTTTGTGATTCTAATCTTAATAAATCAATTTTTATGAAAAATAAAGTTTTTTGATGGTGTTCTTTATTGTTCTTTTATATAAGGTGTTCTTCCTAGAGTGCAACCCATATATATAGAGTAAGGTTACAAGGAGAACCCTCTTCAAAAGGGAACCAGCGAACCTGAGATTCAAAACGAGATTCCATATATATTTTTGCTTCCTTTTACGAAATAATGATATATTTACATTTTAATTGTCATTATATAATTTTCAAAATCAAAATTGAATCATTAATTGAATATTGAAAAAGATTTGTGTTTAATTTCCAATCTTTTTACAGAGATTCGGAAATAGATTCTTAAAAATTTTGAGATTCAAATATAGATTTTTAAAATTTTGAGACTCAAAAACAGATTTTTAGAATTTAGGGAGATTCAAAAACAGATTCTATAATTTTCTCATAATTTTTTTTACATTTACAAACAAATTGTTGTTTGTAATTGACTTTTTGGAAGCACCGTAAACATAGAAAACGATTTATGGTTTTTTTTCAAATTTTAAAATTAATTTTTGAAAGTGGTTTTTGTTCACTTTTTCAGAGGATTCTATCTTGAAACTTGGCCTATAAATATATATAATTGCACATATATGAAGGTGTCTTAATGCGTAATGGCATCTTCAATTATTGTTGCAGGGTTTTCGAACTTACATGCAGATAACTTCATATGTAGTCATTAAGCAGGGAATTTTCAAGTATAGATATACCTTCCTAAGATACTCCAGTGCCTCAGTACTAACTTTACATAGATCTGTACAAAGTTGGATCCCAGTTAACAAAACACCATGGTGCTTTTCTTTAAGTAGGGAAGTAGCAGGGTTTACAAAGTTTTCTGCCAGATCAGGGACTTTCTTTATAATCCTTATGGAGCACAATGCTGCCTACAAACAAGATTAAAAAAAAAAAACTCTGGCATAAGGAGCTGTCAATAGTATTGAAAGTGCTTCAGATAAAACAGGTAACATATATGGGTCCAGTTCTATGGGGAACCCCCATTCACAATGCTGCCTGCATACAAGATAAAGAAAACTCTAGAATAAGGTGTTGTCAGTGGTATTTAAAGTGTTTCAGCTAATACATGTACATATAGAGGTCCAATTCTATGGGAACCCCCCATTATATGGAATTATTATTAGTTTGTCTGTAATATTGATATTAGTATGTTCTCTATTATGTATTACATAGTCTGTAACACATGTTCTCTATATGTTCTACTATAATTCTTCTAAACATAGCTCAATCATTTCTGGATCGTCCCTAACATTGTCCACAGTGATCTCGGGTTTGAAACCCGACCTCAATTTCAGCTCCGAGCCTGAGAAATTTGAGATTGGTTCCTATTTGAACCTTATCCCATATATATATATATATGGAAAGAGAGGGGCAAAGAGATGATTTCCTCCATGTTTTTGTAAGCTCTTTGACAATATTAATTCATAATTGAATGACAGTTTGGAATTTAAACAGATTGCAGCCTGGCTAGAAGTATATTTCTAAAAATATTAACTTATTTAATAGAAATTGCAATTCAATTCTCTAGTGATCAATATAAACTTATTTATTCATAAATTTTATTTATCTTGTACCTTTTGTGATTGATGGCACACTGGCATATAAAGATGTATATCCCTCATAAAAAGGTTATTATTCTGTTGCACTGATAGATTGAGCTAAGTTTCTTCCAAATGTTAGTTTAGTTGAAGAAAATGAATACTAAACAAACACAGAACAAAACATTTGTCATCTTCATCCGTAAAAAATCTAATTATCCTAGATTACTGCCATAATAACAGAACTAATATGAAGAGACCTCTATAAGGCAGTATACAAACTTACTTTTTTCCGGATATTTGGATCGCGAAATTGAAGCAATCTTTCAACTTCAGGTGCAAGATCACGAGACATCTCTGCAGAAGAAATGTTTCCTAAAGCACAGAGTGCAAGTCCTACAATATACTGGTTTGTGTGATTAAGATCTCTGTCCTCATGTTAAGGTCTCCAGATAAACTACAACTTTGGTTTTACATGTCATTAATAATAAATATAAAAAAATGTTCAATACTGGAAAACAAAGATAAATCATATATATGTATTTAAAAAGGAATAATATTTTAGTAGGATACTGCTTTAATGAGTTTGTGACTAGCATTAACACTTCCTGCCTTTCATCAAGCAACAACATAAGGCCAAGATACCCTATCCTTTTCTCGGGAAATCCAGGAGCCGCAATCAACTTTAGGCATTCCATTTGACCAAAATGGGTAGGATAACCAAGCATGTGAATAAACATAAGCTTTGCCATATTCCGATGCCTATAATCATTATCGTTATCACTAACTGCAGCACGAATAGAAGCACACTCCTTTCTTACAACAGCACGTTCCTCGGCAGCAGTTTTACAAGCACGTATTGACCTAATCATATCCCTGTATTGTAAAACATAAGCATACGAGTAGAAGACAATTAATCATAATACACTCACTTACGTCAAATATTCTTATTATGACAAACAACAAGACAACAACTCAATTTTCAGAGTAAATTAAAGTACATATATCGTAAGCATGCCACTAAGTAACAATATTCTCACTTAATTTTCAGTACATGACACAGTCATTATATTCTCATCATGACAACCAAGTCAAATATTGAACCACATATGTACCATATCTTCTCCATGTAACTTGTGTATTTCTTTCATTAACTTACTACTTTTCGATCAATAAGATAGCACGCACAAAACGCTTATCAAATACAAACAAAAACAAATCTAGATGAATGAATATTACAGTTAAGCAAGTGAATTTGAAAATCACGCAAACGATCAATGCTAATACTAAAAACTTCCATTTCTGTGCAATTAATATACAGAAATTATAATAAGTAAATTCAAATAATCATTCATAAATAATTAATTAATTTGATAAGAAGATGATGATGTGCAGACCTTAAACGCGTGCCGGAGGAGAAAGGATTCATGATTGCGTAACTCCAGTGAGAGCTCCGATCAGATCCGAAAGTGCAGCCTAGCCACTAATATAGATACATATGATATTGTGTGTATATGTGTGTGTAGAGGTGGGTTAAGAAAGGTAAAGATGGGTGGAATAGTGGATCTACGGGGTGGAAGGAATTGGGGCCGGACCGGAAATAACTAGTAGTAGTGCGTTTTCTGTTTATTTGTTCCACTAAACAAACCAGAGCTATATTCATTCTTAATACAATTAATTAACTATTTGATCAAAATAATTTATTTGTTGTAATTTTTGAGTTGTCAATTTTGAATTAAATAATCAATTATATAAATAAATACAAAAATTTCATAATCTTAAAAAATTGTTATACGGAGAGATAATAAAAATTATTGTTATAAATTTGCTATAACAATCTAAAATTTTTGTTTATGTCTTAAAGTTGCTTAAAGTGCAAAATGAAAAGTAAAAATTATCTATTTGGAAAATTTTGTATAATTGATAATTTATGAATTATTTAAAATTTGAAAACAAAAATAAATTTGATAAATAGAACATTTGAATAATAATATTAACTTAAATAAAATAAAATCACAAAAATAAAACAAACTTCTCACTTTAAGCTTTTTTTTTAATTTTAAATCATTTTTTAACTTATTATACAAACAAACATTTTTCAACTTAAAGTCTCGCTTTATAAGCTATAGTCAGACTCTAAATATTACTCTATTTGTCCCTCTCATTTCTTTACATTTTCTTTTTTGCTACGTACCTCTCATTTCTTTACATACCAAAAATAGTAACATTTTATAATATAAAATCCAATCGCATTCACTACTTTTCTCTACTATACCTACTTTATACCCACTTTATACATTAAATATTGATTGGTCCCACCACTTTGCTCATTTTTCTTATTTTTCCCTGTTAATTTACATTTTTTCTTAACTTTCGTATCATTTTTTCAATGTAAAGAATTGAAGGGGACGGAGGGAGTACAAAATTTCCGCTATTGTAAGTTGTACAAGTACTTTATAATGAGTGACGGATTTGGGGCGGTTCTTGGCTCGTCCTAAGATTTGAATATATGCTGCCTAGTTTTCATTTGTTACTTTTTGTGCTTCTAGATTTGTTGTTATGGATTATGATTTTTTGCATGAGAATCAGGGTTGGACTCGTTTTTTTCTACTTTTTTTCCTTGTTTTTCACTTCTTGACATCGTGTACTAACTTTTAGTTACCTTTTTTTCTTTGTTTGCAAATTGTGACACTATTTCTTTAGACCATCTCCAATCAAGGACACCAAAATAATGTCACTATAACACTATTTTGGTGTCAAAAAGACACCATTCATAAAATGAACTCCAACCAAGGGACACTATAATTGTCACTAAAAGGAATCTTTCACCTATAAAATAGAATATTCTAAAGAATCTTTCACCTATAAAATAGAATTTTCTAATTTTGTTCATTTTTTATATTATAAATAACTTCTTATTTATCATTATGAATTTATGATTTTATTTTTATAATTAAATCTAGTGTGTTGTTTATAATTCATGATTTAAAAAAAAATTGTGAAAGTTTAAAGTAAAAAAAAATTAAAAATAAAATTTAAAAAATTAGAATAAAAAGATACAAAAAAATATTTTAGAATTAATATGAGTTAAGAAGAAAAGAAGTTTCAATTGATAAAATCTTAAGTTAAAATTTATAAAAACAATTAACTTTAGTAGGACATAGATGGAAGAAATTTGTTTTGTTAACAAACATAGGGGTATTGTTGGAATTTTGAAAGTCACCAAATTTGGTGTCCAAGGATCACCAAATGTACTTTTGTCACCAAATTTGGTGACCCAAAACTCATTTGGTGACCTTGGATCACTATTTTAGTGTCCCATTGGAGTTACTTTGACACTATACATATCACTATTATAGTGATTTAGTGTCCCATTGGAGTTGCTCTTAGAGCAATTCTAACCGGACATTAAATCACTATAATAGTGATAGGTATAGTGTCAAAGTAACTCCAATGGAACACTAAAATAGTGACCTAAGGTCACCAAATGAGCTTTTGGGTCACCAAATTTGGTGACAAAAGTACATTTGGTGATCCTTTGACACCAAATTTGGTGACTTTCAAAATTTCAACAATACCCCTATGTTTGTTAACAAAACAAATTTCTTCCATCTATGTCCTACTAAATTAATTATTTTTGTAAACTTTAACTTAAGATTTTATCAATTGAAACTTCTTTTCTTCTTAACTTTTGTTAATTCTAAAATATTTTTTTGTATCTTTTTATTCTAATCTTTTAAATTTTATTTTTTTAATTTTTTTTACTTTAAACTTTCACAATTTTTTTTAAAATCATGAATTATAAACAACGCACTAGATTTAATTATAAAAATAAAATCATAAATTCATAAGGATAAATAAGAAGTTATTTATAATATAAATAAT
The DNA here is from genome assembly GCA_030848705.1 of Heracleum sosnowskyi. Classification (NCBI taxonomy): domain Eukaryota; kingdom Viridiplantae; phylum Streptophyta; class Magnoliopsida; order Apiales; family Apiaceae; genus Heracleum; species Heracleum sosnowskyi. Next base: position 83,061,358 of record CM061243.1, on the reverse strand, counting down.
GAACAAAGTTAGAATATTCTATTTTATAGGTGAAAGATTTTTTTTAGTGACAAGTATAGTATCTCTTGGTTGTAGTTCATTTTATGGATGGTGTCTTTTTGACACCAAAATAGTGTTATAGTGACACTATTTTGGTGTTCTTGGTTGGAGATGATCTTAGTTTTTTATAATCTTTTAGATTGTTTTTTTACCTTTTAATTTTATTTTACAATTAACTTTTTTTAAAACATTATAAAGTAAAACCGCCTTTACATAAAATATTTTTCTGCGTCCGCACTTTTCATGATAATTGTTCGAGTTTTCCTTACGTTCTACAAGACTTCATCTACAAGTTTTGTCATAATTCTTGAATAATATTTGACGATCGCTTTTTATATATTCATTTATAACAATAATATTCTTTTAAAAATAAGGGTTGTATTTAATTTATAATTTAATCATTTAATGAGATTTTAATAAATCGTTATAGATTAGTGAATTTTAGACAATAGTAGACTACTCTACTGAGAATTTCGTTTCTGCTTCTTTGAATTCACTTAAGGGATTCTATTTTGATTTTAAAAATAATAATGTGTTACATATCAATTTACTACTGCATTTATTAACATTCTTTATTTGAAAAATACATCAAACATGTCGAATAATGTTTATAAGATAGTGATTGTTCATTTCATTTATAATATAATTAATCATAAATCTATTTAGTGAGGTAAGTAAATTTCAAATGTATATATATATATAGGGACTTGAAACCTGGTTACGAGGATGAAAAGAAAATATGTTACCGTACAAATAATGTGATACAAATATTATTGACAATTATTTACACATACTTGAATAGTACTTACTTGACTAGCTTTGTAACATGTACTACTTTGCACGGGCATATTCTAGATATTCACTTATTAAATTGGATGTGATAATGGTAATACTAATATTTATTGTTGACTATACGCGACAGTGCAAGCTTCATTTGTTGCTTAGGGTCACCTTAAGCAAGCCGGAAGGCTATGGTTGAAAATATATGCTCGTGACGTGGTAGTAGAGATTTTTGGATGTAAATTAAGTCATGGTACTGATATCAATCTGTTTTTGCTTCAGTTGGTTGCCTACTAGTTTTGTTAGGCCGCAGTATGTGGCGTTCTAAATCAAGGATGGTTGCTCACCACTTTGCTTCATGCAGGATTTTCAATTTTTGAGTTGCTAAAGAAATCTGCAGGTATTAGAGACATAGACACATGATTCATGTATTCGATAATAAGATGATTTGTAGATCAAAACAAATAGATGTAAGAACAAATTTATTATCACACCACAAGATTGGGGTAAATAAATGAATTAGAACAAAAGGCTAGGGTAAAACAATCATCATATCATCTCTCTATCGATCAATTGTTACAGAAATTGTGAGGAATCGAAAGAATAACACCTGATGGTCAGTGATCACAGACGAAGTTATCATAGATTGTATTTGTGGAATGATCAAGCTTGTAGTACAATTTGTAAAGAAAGATGATGAATCGGAGATGATAGAAGATGCATACGAACGAATTATACATATATAAATTGTATGTATACAACATATGAAGTCATTACAATAAATGATCATACAGATCTAACAAATATGTAGCAAAGATAAAATTTGTGATGAAGAAGCAGAGAGATCACAGATTGAGAAACGATCGCAAAGCTAACAGGGAGATAACAACAAAAATTGGAGAAAAACAAAGAGAGATCGTAGAAATAAAAGCGATTATATCGAGATTGTAGCTAGATTGAAGAAACATTTACAATCGAAAGAGATAGTGATAACTGACCGATGAAATGTACAACGCAAGATAGAGATACAACTGTGTGTAAGTATATGGACCTTCAATAGACAGCGGATTGAAAGAATCGAGCTAAAAGAGGCTCTAATACCATGTTGAGTAACCAGCTCATCTAAAATCTTAAAATGTCAGAGAAAGACCCCAATAAGATCGTATATTATATTTTAACACTCCCTCACTCGAAAGCCCATTTTTGGGTGGAAGAGTGGATCACGAGCGCCCATCTTTGGCAAAGAACTAGCACTTGGTTAGGTCATTGTAGTCATAGATCAAAGCTATCTGCTCAAAGTAGTTGATGTGTTCCTCAAGGTCGCCCAATTCATTGAAGGATTCAAAGTTGAAGTGCTTGAGGTTCCTTTGCCGAGGCATAGCTTCCAAAGAATGGCTGAAAGGAGTTAGAGTTAGCAGGGAGTCGAACTTGAGATCCCCACCAACCAGAGCTCTGATACCATGTTAGAAATATATGTATAACTTTGTATCTATTATGCATAAAAGAAGAAGAAACTAAGAAGAAGAAGTAACTAGTTGTATTGCATCAAAGATTACATTGTGTAAAAATTAATTACAAGAAAAATGAGAAAATGAGTTTATAAAGATGACATAGAGCTAGTTAACTAACCATCACAAAAGTTAACTAATGTATCTTTGAAATATCTAACAATTAGCCTCTACCTCTTTCATATATCATCATGTGTGTCGCAGTGTTTATGTGGGCGTGAACATTGTTGGCTGTGTGGTTTATATTGATATTGTTAATTTATCCGGGAGAATTGACTTTATTTCTCTGCGTGGTTTGTTTGTATTATGAAAATAAGCAGGAATCAGCAAAACTGTTGGTTTCAAAAGGGTGGATGCCCATGTTCATCAGCTAAAGGCAGCAGCTCCAGGTAAATTAATTTGTTAAATGCACATTTGGGATGTTTTCCTGTTGTGTATTTGTGTGGGCAATCATGTTCCTGCTATAAATTCTCTACTTGGTCTCGATTTTGGTCTTTTTATGTTTTTCTGATCTATAGTTACTTGTTTTATCATGATTGAAATCAATTCTATGTCGGCTCTAATTACCTTAAGTATGTTGTCGGATTGAGAATCCCTTTGAATACTAAAACTTGGGTGCAGTTGAGTGCTCGTTAAGCATTTATAATTTTATTATGTTGCTTACTTGCCTTACAAATGTTTATAACGGATCATATATTAGATAGTTAATTGTTCTTGAAAATGTTACATCTTTTGTGATTCTTTATCAATTTTAATAAGCATTAGTTACCAAATTATATTGGGAAGTTTACAAGTTATGGAAGAAATAGATTGGTTATAAGTACTATTTTCAATCACGTCTACCTGTTAAAAGATTTCAACTTGACATGAAGGCTTTATTATTGGACATTAGCAGAAGTAACCGTACTTCTGAAAGATTGATTCGTATCTTCAATGATTACACAAGAACTATTGAATTATAAGCATGTGCATGCCCCAACCACCACTTTTTATTTACCAATAACTTTTATTTTGAGCCATGTTCAATATTAAATTAGTAAATGTTAGCTAGTTGTCATCATTATAAAATTCAAGAAGATAGAGATTGTTCTAACTTATCAATGTTAGCCCCCATTTTCATTTAATGAATGCACATCTATCAATTTTTTTGTCAGCATTAGAGCACAAAGAGTTCCGAGGGCATGCATCATCTTTCGCAATTATTGTGATCAACTGAATACAGAAGGGTATGTTTTAAGTTTTTGTTTGATTTTATCTTCATCTAATATTATTCTCTATTTGTATTTCCAGAATTATATAAAGAGGGTCACTCACATATGCAAACACACATGCGTGTGTGAGGAATCCGCGTGCTCGCGCATAGATACTCCCTTATAAATATTGACATGTATTTATTTAATTAAAGAGTTGGTTCCTTTAAATAAAAAGATAAAATGGTTTTCTAACAGAAATATGACAAATGTATGTCTTGTTAGGAATTTTGCGTTACTTAGCCTGCAAAAATCACATTAGATGTTATCAATCAAAAATTTATAGTAAAAACGAATTATAAACTATTGAATCAACAAGTAAATATAAAAGGATATAGTTTTGTAATTTGGGTGAGTCGTGTAACTACACTGCCCTACGGATTTTTGCCCCTTCTCGTGCAAGGTTTGAATAACAATTCCCTAGCGGTAAAACACCATCTTGTGGTTCATTCTCTACTGCGCACGAACGAGAAAAGAAAGGAACGTCGAAAATTTCGGTGCTCAAAATAAAATGACAACAAGTATATAATATACAACTTAAATATAATGCACAAAAATCTTCTATGATATTGAATTTATAAAAGTGACAACATACGAGATGAACATAATATAAATGTATTTATTAAAAGGATGTTGAGAATAAAATATATAGATATGAGTACATGAGTATAAGCACACATGAGTGATAGGATGAAGACATATCCGCACCATCTATCATAACACAGATACATTTAATATAGGAAAAGTATATAGAAATCGATGCATTAGTAAGGTAGCATCAAAACATAATATTTGGCAACCAAAACTGAAGTATAACGGAAGGAAAAATATATTTTTCTTGCCAGGAGTGACTTATTCGTACATTAATTGTATCGAAATATAATAACGGGGGAAAGAGCTTTCTTTAATTCAAAAAAATATATCATCTAACCGAAAGGCACGCATGTTGACTCTAGACACTTAGACAATAAAACCTTAATGTCTGAACAGAGAACACATACTGAAAGGCATATGTTTAGACCTATTTGTTTACATCGAGGATTCAACTCAACTTAAACAAGTTTGTAATAAGTAAGTAATAATTCAATTGTCACAGTCACAGGAATCTCAGAAGATCATATATGTCAGAAGAATACAGATTAAAGTTATCTTACAGACTTGAAGAAATACTACATTGAAAGAAGTTCATTTATTTGATCAAGCCTCAGTGAAGTCTTCAAAGAAGTGGATTTATTAAAGTGACAGAGGTTTCAGATTTGTGACAGCAAATGTACAGGTTACAAAGGTTGAACAACAGTCAAAAGCAGACAATGGACCACAACTTAAAGTCAAGATGAAGAACAGACATTGAAGTTAGTCATTTATGAACCAGACCGTGCATCAAATGACAACCTCAGACAATGGATGCTCTTCAACAGTTCAAGTGGTTCAAGAATTGGTTTTACTATGTTATAAGAATTTACATTCTCCTTTAAATTAGTTATTAATTTATTTATTAAATTAATTCTTCTGAATTAATTTAACAAATAAATTAAGTAATTAATTTATTGAATAAATTAAATTCATCAGAATTTAATTTATGAAATAAATTAATTATCAGAATTAATCTAAATTAGAATTAGAATTAATTTAGAATTTCCTAATTAAAATGAACTGGAATGACTATCCAGGATAGTCATCCTGATAATCATTCCAAGTTTATTTATAGTAAAAATGTACTGGAATGACTATCAAGGGATAGTCATCCCGATAGTCATCCTAGTACATTTCTAGAAATTCTAATTTAATTTATGTAAATTCTCATAGTCATTCCGGTTCTTTTGATAGTCATTCCAGGCTTTTATTATAGTCATTCCAAGACTATTTTGATATTCATTCCTAGTGGAATGAAAAGAAGAAACATGCAGGCTTTTGTGTCAAGTGGATTACCAAAAGCAATTTGATACTTAATCAAATAAAACAGATAGACAGAAGCATTATCAACATAACATCTTTTCAAGAAAAGCTTCTGCAAAGAATACTCAAGAACTGCTGATTCATTTCTTTTACAGTGAATTAATTCTAGATTTATTCTGTTAAATCCAAACCACTAGAATTCATTTACTAGTACTGCTTTGACTATCTAGCGGATTTTTATCCCTAGAACGTATCTCAAATTATCAAATATTGTTATATCTTTTTATTACAAAAATAGATAAATTCATGTCGAATTTATTCTAGATTTGTTTTAATTAGTTTGAGATTCAATCTTGTAATCAGTACCTCATTTGTAACACCTTTCAAGTTTAATATAAGTTATATTTAACTTGAATTCTGTTTCATTTCGCCATAATTTGTTCTTAAATTGTTTTATTCTATAAAGAACAAATTCGATAAAACGGTATAGTTTGTATTCAACCCCCCTTCTACAAACTTATCAGGACCTAACAATTGGTATCAGAGCCTTTTGATTGATATACTAATCAAAGATCCAATTGTTTTGAGATTTTTCTTTAACTCTGAAAATTTTATTATTCTTCAAAAATCTCAAAAATGTCTACAACTCAGAAAGTTGGTACAATCAAAATCCCCATGTTCAGCAAGGAGCATTATCCTATGTGGAAGAAGAAAATGCTCCTGTTTCTTCAAGTTGCTAATGTTAAATATCTGGGAGTGCTGAAGAATGGTCCTAAAAAACCTATGATTGTTGAGGGAGAGCAGATAGAGAATGATGTGGTTACTAGAGCTGCTAGGATGTACTCCAAGGACCCCAAGGACTACACTCCTGATGAGAAAGAGGATTCTACACTCGATGCCTGTCTACAGTTGATACTGGTTGATTGTCTGGATCCTATCATGCATAATTGTTGGGAACATGTTGTTCTTGATGATAATTATAAAAACACTTAGTAGATTTTGTGTTAAGTCACTTTTGTAACTATCAACGGAATGGTATTCTTTGCACCTTTCGTTGACAGGTAGCTCATCAACGAAATGAGTAATGTAGCAATTGCACTGTACAATACCTCACTATTTGATAGGCATTTGTTGTAGGTATTAGATAGGTTTTCTAAGTCATGTTGACTAAGTACTAGATAGGCAAAATAGGTTGGTTAATTGTAAATATAATGTGCCTTGTAATTTTGCCTAAGTGAAGACATGTCAACGGAATGGAGATTACACTATCAACGGAATGAAGAATGTACCATCAACGGATTGAAGAATAAAGCTATCAACGCAATACATCTCACTGCTATCAACGAATCATTATCACTTTTCTGAATAGTTGACAAAGTGATAGTGACAGTTTTCTGACAGATCAAAAGGTGATGTAGAAGTGTACTTTGCATTGGGAGCCATTAAAATGGTCACTGGGAATGAGGAAACATTCCAATTACCAATTAAGTTCTTGAGTGGGATCATAATAAGCATGAAGACAAAAGACAAGATCTCCAAGGACCATTGGATAAAAGGAATGAAAAGCAAACTACTGGCGGTTACCTTTAGTACTCTTTAGTGTAGCCAAAAATAGCATTTGTAAACTTGGGATATATAACCAAGTGTAGCAGTTCATTTTAGAGTAAGAAGTGAGATAAAATATTTTTGTATTAGCTTTCTTTTAAGAGCACTCTCACTCTACATTAGGAACTGAGCAGCTGTGCTACATTTGTAACACAGATTATTTCTGCAATAAAAACATCTCAGTTGGATCCTCAAAACATCCAACTGAAATTTTATATTTGCTTGTGTGTTTTTATTTTCTCAGTCAAGTTATTTAAAAGTTGTTTTAAGTTTAAAAATATCTAGAATTGTATTCAACCCCCCCCCCCCCACCCCACTCTACAATTCTGTTAGGTCATTTGGGATTAACAATTGGTATCAGAGCGAGCTTCTAACATACAAGGAGTTTAAAGATCAAGGCCAAAACAGAAACCATGGTGAAGAAGGATCCATGTGTAAAGATACCAGTTCTAGATAAGGAAAATTACTATCACTGGAAAGTAAAAATGCATCTACATCTCATGTCTATGGATGAAAGATTTGTAGACTGCATTGAGAAAGGTCCACACGTTCCCATGAAGTTTGCATCTAGAGTTGGACTGCCAGATGATGTTGAAGATGTGGAAATTCCAAAGCCTGACTCAGAATGGACTGTTGAAGATGTTGCAGAAGTCCATAAAGATAAAATAACCATGAAATTATGTTCAATGGCTTGGAGCAAGAGATGTTTGACAATGTTATCAACTGTACAACTGCTAAAGAAGTATGGGACACTGTTAGAACACTCTGTGAAGGAACTGAGCAAGTAAGGGAGAACAAAATGCAACTCCGCATACAACAATATGAGCACTTTCATTTTAAAGCTGGTGAAACCCTAAACGATACATTTAGTAGGTTTCAAAAGCTTTTGAATGGATTAAAGTTGTATGGGAGGATCTACCAAACCAAGGATTCAAACCTCAAATTTCTTAGAGCTCTTCCAAAAGAGTGGAAGCCTATGACTGTTTCTCTGAGAAACACTCAAGAGTACAAAGACTATACTCTTGAAAGGCTTTATGGAACTTTAAAGACATATGAGCTGGAAATGGAGCAAGATGAAGAAATTGAGAAGGTACAAAATAAAGGTGGATCTATTGCATTGGTTGCATCTGTGAACCAACTAGAAGATGACAATGAAGAAGCTGCAAGAGCCACAACTAGTCGAGCTAGTTGTAGGAGTGATGTTAGCAAGGGTAAAGACAAGGTGACAGAAGAAGAAGAAGAAGAACCAGCCAACTTGGATGACTTAGATGAGATTAATGAGCACATTGCTTTTCTTTCAAGGAAAATTTCTAAAAGTTGAAATTCAAGAGAAACTCAGAAGCAAGGCCACCAAGGAGAGACTTTCAACCTAGCAAAAATAATTGGGTTGAAAAGTCTAAGTCTAAATGTTTCAACTGTGGAATGATTGGTCACTTTGCTGGAGATTGCAGAAAGCCTAGAGTTGAGAAGGGCAACAGGAAATTTGAGCCTGTTGATTATAAAAAGAAATACTTTGAACTTCTCAAGCAAAAAGAAAAGGCTTTCATGTCTCATGAGTATGATTGGGCTGGTAATGATGAAGATTCAGATGATGATGTTGAGTATGTCAACTTGGCTCTAATGGCTAACAATCATGAGCAGGAAGCAAGTTCCTCTAGCAACCAGGTAACAACTTTTAATCTTTCTGAGCTTTCTAAAAAGGAATGCAATAGTACAATTAATGATATGTCTAATGTATTGTATAATTTGCGTGTTACTCTTAAATCACTTACAAAAGAGAACTCAAGAATTAAAGAGACCAATTTGCTCTTAAGTGATAGAAATGTGAAGCACAACTCATTGAATTTGAGAAAATGAGATGTGTTAGTAGGGATGCTAAGCTGAAACTTGAGAAAGTGTTAAAAAGGGAAGAGATTCTTAAAACACAACTAGAAATAGAACAGAGATTGATTTCAAAATGGAAAGATTCCAGGAATGTTGCTAGCAACATCATTAATGTTCAAGGTATGGAATCTTTCAGTGAGCAATCATGGAAAAAGAACAAAGAGAAGCTAGGGTATGCTGTTGAAACCTTAGAATCAGAATCAGAGTCAACAAACAACTATGATCATTTGTTGAAGGTTGATAAGTCAACGGAATGCAAGCTTCCGTTGACAGATGAACCATCAACCGATCATGCTGTTTCGTTGACAGAGGAAAAGAAAGAAGAACTCACTAGACTTAATAACAAGTATGGTCCTGTCACCCAGAACTTTGTTCAAGGTGAGTCTAGTAAATCAAAGAAAGTTGAGAAGCATGTTGAGAGAGCTAATGTAGGTCACTTGTCTAACAATCAATTGAAAGACAAGTTGGAGAAAATTCAAGTTGAGGTTAAGGGCAATAAAAAGAATAACAGAAATGGCAAAGTAGGGATTAACAAACATAACAATTACACACCTGATAAGTATTCTCCTAGAAAAACATGTGTTAATTGTGGTAGTGTTAGTCATTTATCTGCTAATTGCAAATCTGTTAAGAAGCATACTAATGTGAAGATGCCTAAGTCTGCAATGAATGCTTCTATGCCTGCAATGCCTGTTATGCCTAATATGTTTGCTCCATATGCACAATTTCAAAATCCATATGCTAGCATGCCATTTGTGTCTAATCCATACATGAATATGTTTAATGTGCCACAAATGCCATGGAATGTGAATAACATGTTTGTTCCTCCAAATATGCATTCTATGAATGAAAGTGTGAGCAACCCTCAGAAATCAACACCAAATGTAAAGGTTGATTTAACTCAATCTGAGCCCAAGGTGAAAAATGATGTGAAGAGTAAATCAAAGGCTAACAAAACAGGACCCAAGGAAACTTGGGTACCAAAATCAACTTGATTTGATTTTATTGTGTGCAGGGAGACAAAAGGAATCTTTGGTACTTGGATAGTGGTTGTTCAAGACACATGACTGGTGATTCTACCCTGCTCACAGAGTTCCAGGAAAGAGCTGGCCCTTGTATTGCTTTTGGAGATGACAACAAAGGCTACACTAAGGGATATGGCTTGATTTCAAGAGAAAATGTCATCATTGATGAGGTTGCATTGGTGGATGGTCTAAAGCACAATTTGCTTAGTATCAGCCAACTTTGTGACAAAGGATTTTTAGTTAATTTTTCAAGAGAAGCATGTGTTGTTTCTAAAGGTGGAGACAACAATGTGGTAATGACTGGATTCAGAAGAGGGAATGTGTACATTGCTGACTTTAGTAGCACAAGTCCAGACACCATCACTTGTCTTTTCAGCAAGGCAAGCAAGGATGAAAGTTGGCTATGGCACAAGAAATTGTCTCATTTGAATTTCAAGGTTATGAATTACTTGGTGAGGAAAGATCTTGCTAGAGGAATTCCACAGGTGAAATTCTCCAAGGATGGTTTGTGTGATGCCTGTCAAAAAGGGAAACAAAAGAAGGCATCATTCAAAAGCAAGACAGAGTCATCAATTGTTCAACAGCTTGAGTTGCTTCATATGGATCTATTTGGCCCTGTCAATATCATGTCCATTTCAAAGAAGAAATACTGTCTTGTGATTGTTGATGATTTTTCTAGATTTACATGGACTTTCTTTTTACTCTCAAAAGATGAGGCAAGTGAAATCATTATCAATCACATCAAGATGGTAAAGAATCATCCTGATTTCAAAGTAAGAAGGATTAGGAGTGAAAATGGGACAGAGTTCAAGAATTCAACTATGAAGATGTTCTGTGAAGAAAATGGTATTTTGCATGAATTTTCAGCTGCAAGGACACCATAGCAAAATGGTGTAGTTGAAAGGAAAAACAGAACACTCATTGAAGCTGCAAGGACAATGCTAGATGAATCAAAGTTACCAACTTATTTTTGGGCTGAGACAGTTAACACAGCTTGCTTCACTCAAAATATTTCTTTGATTAATCAAGCCAAGGGAATGACCCCTTATACTTATCCAAACACATTCCATTTTATAATTAAATGGGGCCTATGTCATTATAATTATGTCTAACATGCATTCCAAATACACACATAATTTAATAACATAAAACATTTAATTAAAGCAATAAATGAAAATTTATGTCCATGTCGTTCTATTTATGTTAACCATGCAATTAAAATTACACACATAATTAACAACACACATAATAATTATTTAATGCAATAATTAAAATTAAATAGCAGAAAAATTAAAATAAAAAATAAATCCACTATTATGGCCAAAAAAAAAAAAATCATCCGAAAATCCTGCGAAAACTTCAACTCGCTGTTTGAGGGTCTAAACGAGCTCAGACGCACATGAAACTTTGGCCTTGTCACTTTTCAATCGTGTAGAACATCGAAATCCCTTTCCGAAAAGGTATTACTCATCGAAATCCGACACCGTATGCAAAAGTTACAACAGTTCGAAGTTGCATAGGCGAAATCTTGTAGCATCAGCGGAAGAACTTTGTTTTCTTGCAACTCCGTCGATCAAATAGTTACATACAACATAACATACCTATTCTATTACATCAGATCATAATCTAACATGAATACAAATCATGATTACAAGATTACAAAATCATAATAGAAAACAAAACTAGCACGATCAACCCTCGTGATTTACAACCACGATAAACCACGTGGAAACCAAAACAAAAAATAACCACGATTAAACCACGTGGGATCCAAACACATAATTAAAATAAAACGAGGCCATAATAGTGGATACTAAACAACCTGCAAAAGATTATTATCCAAGCATACCACTATACATACATAACCAATTTTAATTACGACATGGACATCATATCATAAAACATAGAACCCATAACCAGGCTCTTGATACCAATTGTTGGGAACCACGGACTTGGGGTTCTACTACATTTTATGATACACAATTAAGGAGTGCGAAAAGAAAATCACCTTGTTAACGGTTGATTCCACGCTCTTCTATTGTATTCCCAAATTCCCTTGAGCGAAGTGTGGCCTCCGTCTTCTCAAGTTAACCTCTCTTCTTGCTCCTAGGTGGCTACAATATTTTTCTTAACCAACCCTAGCAAGAAGAGAATAAGAATATATATAGGGCTACAATAGGGATCATGGATAATTAGGTTGGGCCTTTTAATTACATCCTGGGCCTAGCCCAATGTAATTAAATATTAATTCAATCCACTAAAGAATTAATATTTGCACTACCTTTCCTAATACCGCAACTTAATTAATTAATTCGGTTCCAATATTATTTGCTTATTAAATTCCCCATGTTTAAAATAGCGCATGCCCATTAATTAAATAAATTACTGATAATTCATTTAATTAACATCTTATATCCTTGATCATCCACTCTACCTTTATTTAATTATGCCGGAATAAATCCACCTGCAGGGTTTCACATAATTAAATCCTTTTGAGCTTTCAAGGGGACATCATTAACCCGAATATTATCAGGACACGGATTCCTTCAATAAATAATATTCACCATATATATTATTCCATCACCCAAAATATAATGATATAATTCAAAAGAATTATTTCATATATAAATCAAAGCATGTAAATAATATACACGTGTCAATTACTATATCCGGATTAAGAACCTAAGCATTAATAATAACATAGAATCTTAGTTCACCTTCTTAATCAGTTTAAGGGAAAAATTCTAAATTTGATCCTGTTCAATATACACAAAGTATACAAGTATTATTTAATAGTCAAGATAAACTATTCCCAAATAATACTTCAGTTATTCCAGTGGTTTGTCTAATTCCACTTAAACTGTGAACCCTTTACATTATATATAGACACTGATAATTTAATCTTCTGTTATCCCATTTGATACTAAATTATCCACAATATATAATAAATAGACAATGTAAAAATATGCAATCAAGATTCTCAATAAAATGGACAATGTTTATATACTACTAATGAATAGTTTAGTATAAAACCCAACAATCTCCCACTTTTACTCAAGCTATTCTTTGAGTATATCAGTGTTTATTAATATAATCCGCTACCAGTTTAAATAACTATTCCATGACCAGACATCTGACTCCTATCTCCTCCACGTGTTCTTCAAAAACCTTAGCTGGTAAACTCTTCGTGAAAGGATCAGCCCGGTTGTCCTTTGATGCTATATCAGTCACAATAATATCTCCTCGCTTAACGAACTGTTGTATGAGGTGATACTTACGCTCAATGTGTTTTGTTGCTTTATGTTCTCGTGGTTCCTTTGTATTTGCAACAGCACCAGTATTATCACAATAAATTGTGATTTTCCGTGGCAAATTAGGAACTACATTCAAATCCAGCAGGAAATTCCGGAACCATATAGCCTCCTTGGCTGCCTCAGAGGCTGCCACATATTCAGCTTCCATGGTTGAGTCTGCGATGCATCTCTGCTTCACACTCCTCCATATTACAGCTCCACCTCCTAAAGTAAAAACACACCCCGAGGTTGACTTCCTCTTATCCCTATCTGTCTGGAAATCTGAATCGGTATAACCCACAGGAAACAAGTCTGAAGCCTTGTAAATTAACATATACTTCTTAGTCCTTCGCAAGTACTTAAGTATCGTTTTTACTGCACTCCAATGTTCCTGACCTGGATTGGACTGATATCTACTGACCATGCCTACGGCAAAGCAAATATCAGGTCTCGTGCATAACATGACATACATTAAGCTTCCACATGCTGAAGCATAAGGAACTGCTTTCATGTTCTCTATCTCCTTAGGTGTCTTAGGACACTGCTCCTTTGATAGAGAGACTCCATGTCTAAAAGGTAAATTACCCTTCTTAGAGTCCTGCATGTTAAAACGAGCCAATACCTCATCAATGTACGGTTCTTGAGATAAAGCCAACGTTCTTTTCTTGCGATCTCTTATAACTTTGATCCCAAGAATGTATGCGGCTTCACCTAAGTCTTTCATTTCAAATTGTTTGAACAACCATGCCTTAATAGATGACAACATCTCTACATTGTTTCCAATGAGCAAAATGTCATCTACATATAGTACTAGAAAAACCACTGCATTTCCTTCACTTTTCCTATACACACATGCTTCGCTTGGACTCTGATCATAACCATTTGTCTGGACGGCCTGATCAAAACGAATGTTCCACTCCCTGGAAGCTTGTTTCAGTCCATAAATGGACTTCTTAAGCTTACACACTAGATGCTCTTGGCCCTCTTTGATGAATCCCTCTGGTTGCTGCATATGGATGTTTTCATCAAGACTTCCATTTAGGAAAGCTATCTTGACATCCATTTGCCAAATCTCATAATCGAGATGAGCTGCTATAGATAAAAGAATCCGGATTGACTTAAGCATGACTACCGGAGAAAAGGTTTCCTCATAATCAATTCCTTGTTTCTGAGTATACCCTTTCGCAACAAGTCTTGCTTTCCAGGCTTTCACCTTTTTGTCAGATCCTCTTTTTCTTTTGTAGATCCACTTGCATCCAATGGGTTTTACACCACTGGGTGGTTCCACGAGATCCCAGACTTTATTGGAATACATAGATTCCATCTCAGATTGCATAGCCTTTTGCCAAAGATCTGCATCCTTATCTTGCATTGCTTCTTCGTATGTCCTGGGATCCTCATCATGTTCACCAGAGACTAAGTCCGAAGACTCTCCCAAAAACATGAACCTCTCAGGTTGTTTAACAACCCTCCCACTACGATGAAGCATTGGAGTGGTATTAGTGATAGGTTGTTCATTTACTTGTGGTTGTTCTACTTGTACCGGTGGCATATTAGAATTATCTTGTCCTCCCACTAGTTCCTCTAAAACAACAGTACTCATGGGTTTGTGATTCATTATATAGTCTTCCTCTAAGAATCTAGCATTGGTGCTTACAATGATATCCCGATCCTTAGGACTATAAAACAAATACCCTTTTGTTCCCTTGGGATAACCCACAAACAGCCTCACTTCTGTACGAGAATCTAACTTAGTCACGTTCTTGTTCAGCACATGTGTTGGACAACCCCAAATCCGAATGTGTTTCAAACTAGGTTTGGTACTAGTCCACAATTCTTTTGGAGTTTTTGGAACTGACTTAGAAGGTACCAAGTTTAGAAGATAAGCCGCTGTTTCTAGAGCATGCCCCCAAAACGACTTGGGTAAATTCGAATAACTCATCATCGATCTAACACTCTCTAAAAGAGTCCGGTTCCTTCTTTCTGCTACACCATTCTGCTGAGGTGTGCCAGGTGCAGTCAACTGGGATGAAATCCCGTTAACATTAGAACCCAGGGCTTAAAGCCTATTTATTGATTCAAAATACCATACAGTTCAATATACTGTATATCTTAAATGCCTTCTCAACATATATACATGAATATCTATTTAGATATCTCATATTGTTCAAAATACTGTAAAATATCAGTAATGAACACATTTTCGTAATTTCATATGCTTTCTTATAAACTCATATTCTGGAATAAACTTGAATACCCTTGGGTAAACTTTCTTTTCCTGAAAACTTGCATAAAACTGATTAACTGAGTAAACTTTCTCTCTCTGAAAACTTGCATAAAACTGATTAACTGAGTAAACTTTCTCTCTCTGAAAACTTGCATAAAACATGCTCTTTTATGGATGATGAACTGTAGATGGAGATTCTGGGCGCCAAGGATACCCCTACGATGATCAGTCGCAAGCTGTATCCCCCTGATCTTTTTCTACGTAGAAGGGAAGAATAGACAGTATCTGACTGACCTACCTCCCCGCCAATCGGTTGTAGGCAGGAAGTACAGACCCGTTTCACCAGTCCGTCGGCCTAGTACTCTCCTATAAGGAAGAACAGACCCGTTTCTCCAGTCCATCGACCTGTTGCTCTCCTCTTTCCTACGGTCGGGCAATTTCTGATAAACTAAGGGAAGAACAGACTCGTTCACCAGTCCGTCGGCCATATTGTAATTCCCTTAGGGGACCGGCGCTACTCAGTCCCTTACATACTCTCCAAGTTCGAGTAAATCCATAGCACTGAAACATGAAGTTCCTTTCCCTTTTTCCCCCAAGAATACAACTCCACAAAGTAGTCATATCTGGTTGGAAAGGAAAATTCACCCATATTTCCCAAGCTGACGCTTGTTAATGGATGCAACTAATTCCACTGATCTTACCCCTCGAATCTTGAGGAAGTAATCAAAATCATTTTGATGGTAGTAAACCAGACTGATAAATTCATTGATTTAAAAAGATTTAGGACCGGGCAGTCCACTGGAAACATACATAAAATCTCGAGAAAGGTCCCACGCATTTGTAGTTTGAGCGAACATTTAAGTCTTTCTGAATATAGACTTAAACGGGAAATAGATTTGGGAACCTTCTCTATTTATAATAAAAATTGAATGAAATATACTTTATTAGCTATCTAGGGTTTAAAATAGTTTTCACAAAATACTTCCTTAAGAAGTAGGGTTTTAAATAATTAATGCAAACTATATTTAATAAAGAATGTTTATTTAGAAATAATTCTCAAGTACTTTCTTATCAAAAAAGGTAGATAACAACTATTCATCATATATTTAAAATATACCCTTAATAGATTAAACTCCAAATAATCTTTAATTTGTAAATCATTTATCAAGATTAATTGTAATAACACAATAAAATAACCCTAGATAGCAACTGATACCACTCTCAGTACGTAGTATAAATACAGAGTATATACCCCCCCCCACTGAGGGTTTTTCTTAACATATCAGCTCAAAAATATTGCTAGAACCATAGCTTATAAGTCCAACTTAAATCATCATATGTATCAATTTGAACTCATGAAAACATACATATATCTCATACTCCAAATCCAATTACATTTGGAAATCATACCATATGCAGTTGTTCAACAACCTACATGCATCGTATATATATCATAAAACTGTTTATAGCATTTCATGCCTTTTACTCTAAGCATGCTTTCAAAACATGTATTCTATCATCACAACAACAGTTTACAAAAAGGGTTTGAAAACTTGCATTTATCAAATGCATACGCATCATCAAAATATTTTACTTTAAAACATAGCATGGAATGAGAAAACTTGTCTGATGCTCAAGAGGTGATAGGGCTTGTGACAATGTTGAACAATCTAGACAAAGTCAAACGAAAACACACGGTAAATCCCTTCGATAAACCACTTATAACTTAATGCTTAAACACGTAAGCGAAACACAACCAAGGCATTACTAGCTCGACATAGGCTCATACTAAGTCCATGTTTAATCGACAATTACTTAAGTCGTAGGTTTAGTCCGAAACCGATCCTCGAATACAAGTTATGCTTAACCATTTACAACCTTGGTTTCTAAATCTCGTTTTCGGTGGTTTTTACTTGTGCAACATCGGCTTCCTTATTTTTATAAAATCGGGAAAAGATCTTTTTGATTCGAAACCTTCGTGCAGGGCTTTCTAACTGTCCTTAGCATTATATCACAAAGTTTCACATTTTAATTCGACTCTTAAAGGTCTTTGACTTAACATCAAAGTGGTTACATTTCTGCGATGAAACCTCTCGAACCACGATTACTAAAACTAGCATAACTCTTAAACCGTTCGGCCATATTAGGCGAACAACATATCAATACGAAGCTTATATCATAAAATACACAATCATGGGCAGTATGACTCAAGGGTCGAGCTCTAACAGAGGAAAAACAGGGAACCAATCAGTAGGTAAAAATTTGGGCATTACGACGGCTATAATCGTAACGTTTCCATTTTGTCACAACATAACCAAGCCACACCGGGCATACCATACATCCACAACCTCCAAAAAAAACAACCATCATACACCTCTAAGATCAGTGGTGAGGCTCAAATCCAACACCCATCATTTTACACATTAAACAAAGCCAAATAATCACTAAATCACTTAATCATGATCTTAACTTTACATGAACATCAAAACCACTTCAAAATTCATCTAAACAAAAAGGGCAGAGGTTTTTTATACCTTCCTTGCTGCTTCATAAACACTAAAAATGGTTTATAATCCTTCCTTGAGCTTTGAACAAACCTTAACAAGCTTAATCCTTAAGAAACAAAATCAAGAATCATGAAAAGTTACTATTCATCCTCATCTTGTAAAATCCATAACAAATCGAAAAATAAGAGTTGGGTGCTAATATATTTACCAGACCTTTTACTCTTCATAATCTTTCTTTTGAGTTATAGATCTCCCAATTTGAAGCTTCCTAGCTAGGGTTTTGAGCTCCATCTTTCCGCTGGACAGGAACTGGACAGTTTGGGTTCTCCAACTTGGGGAAGTGATTTAGCTAGGTTACACTCTTTTTCTGACTATGAAATTTGGAACGAAGGTTATCCATGGAGTGGAGAAGCTGTGGTTAAAATTTGGTAATTTTAGGATGGATAGAAATGGAGATATGAATTTGCTTCTCCTCTTTGCACAAGCTGAGCAGAATTCTGGAATGTTCTCTCCTTTTCTTTTTGTTTGATTACTTTGATAATTGTGTGATATTTTGTAGCTAAAGGGGTGAGTCATCACTCTAGGTGTCTCATCTTGTGACACTTGTCGCACATGCATAGGTTTAGATAAAGTAGCTTTATTGGTTCGTTCTCTTTCACACGGACGATACAAATGTTGCATTCCTCGAATCAATCTTGTTACATGTTACTTCCATGTCTATATTCAATCCTGTAATGTCGCCTTGTTCCTCTTGAAACGATTCGAAATATTTTCTAAAAAGAGCGAATAAAACTCTACGCGATTCTCGCAGTGAATAGTAACTATTCACTATTCACTTCAACAATCGAATCCTTAAATCGAATTTAATAAAATAAAATTCCAAAATATTAACTCCTCAAATCCTCAATTTTAATATCTCTTTTCTTGAATATAATAATAATAAATCACTGCCCGGTCAAATACTAAACCAAAATAAAATTTGGAATTTCTGAATTCCGATCGTCTTTGCTTTCACTTATTTACTCCGTAGATTACCAATATGATTTTGAAAGTTCGTTATCCCGACTCGTACATAGGGTGGTGTGATCCCATTCTCATCTTAAGGAATCTACTATTCACCATAATCATTCGGATTAATATCAGTTCCAATATTCCTGGTTTATTTCCTCTTTACTTCTTGCACTAAAAAAAAATGTTCTAGTGCTTTCTCGGGCATACGCTATCTGTTTTACGGAGTTGTCGAATGCATACCAGATATCGATTTGGATGACATAAAGATACTTTTCTTCCTTGGAGTATTATATTCTTCTTTTCCAGAGAGATTATTATTATCTATATGTTCAGTCCATTCTCACTATTCTCAAAATATTTGAAAACTGAAATCCATATTCATTCATAACTTGATTCTCAAAACCATTACCACTATCCATAAATATACATATAACAAAAGTTTTAATTCTACCCAAAAATCTGGGGTCTTACAGTCTCCCCTCCTTAAAAGGATTCCGTCCCGGAATCTAAGAAGATAGCTGAGGTCACTCTTTTAATATAAAAATTTCCAGTTTCCAGGTTGACTCTTCAACCCTCTTGTCTTATTACAATTCTTACTCATTCCGGTCTGCGGATCCTAAGTAGTACTCGCACTCAATCTCGTTGCCAAACATGTTTGGAAAACTCCTCCCGAATCGGGAGTTCAATCATTGGTCCTTATCTGACACGACGGTGACTGGAACTCCACGTCACCCAACTATCTCTTTCGTAACTCTTCGGTTAACGATCTCTTGCTGATAACAAAACATGAGTAGACTCATTTGATCCATCAATTATAGCTCAATTGACGTCATAGTCTGACTTGATTCTTATTGATCCTATCACAGAATCCATTATAGTAACATTACATTCATAATCAGGAACTCTATTAACTGTGATAGTCAACTAGGTCTTTGTTCTGCCTTCATTTTCTGACATATCCAACATTTGTTTACTAATCGATAAATCCTTTTATCTATCTGATATCCAACTGATACCCCTTTTATACTCTCGGTGTGGCTGTCCCTTTATGACATATCTTTATTCCTTAATTCGTTCTGGCTCATTCAGGACCTTTAAATAATCCTTTATGTTCTCGTGACTTCAAACTTCATCCTTTCAGTTCCTCTTATTAGTCTTTCTGGAAAAATTAGGATCCTTTCATTTCTTGAACATTTGTAATTCCAACTTGGTAGAAATACCTTATGATTCCTTTACTATCTTTCTCAGTCTTTAATTCTTTCTTCAACATTGACTTTATACCTTCACTCGTCATTCGCTCTTGACACAACTTAATCTTCTGCATCGATTTCGGTCACCTTGCAATCTCAAATAGTCTCTCAATACCATTTCTGGTTATCTTAACCTCAATTTCCCTTTCCTCCAATCCTTAGATTAACCTTATCCGATGATGTTATCATCTTAAGTCTCTCTTTCCTACTAAGGCATCGGCCACCACATTGGCCTTCCCTGGGTGGTAAAGAATCCCACCGTCATAATCCTTGACTAGCTTTAGCTGTCTTTTCTATTATCATGGTAAGTTCTTTCTGGGAAAGTGTATCTAATGCTCTTATGATTTGCATAAATCTCGCACTTTGAGAACTTGGCATATAACTTTTCTCTCCTCAGTGCTTCTAACACGATCCTCAAATGTTCTGCATGTCCTTCCTCGGTCCTTGAGGTAAACCTAAATATTGCCAATGTCACTATGACATACTTATCCAAATACTTCTTGAGAAGTTGATTCAGCATGTCCATGAAAGCTGCAAGGGCATTCGTCAGCCCAAACGACATTACTAAAACTAGTAGTGTTTATACCTGGGGTGAAACGCAGTCTTGGGTACGTCCTCAGGTTTAATATTCAACTAGTGGTATTCAGTTCTCAAATCAATCTTCAAAAATTTAACTGCATCATGCAGCCGATCGATCAAATCACTGATCCTTGGCAGGGGTACTCATTCTTAACAACTAGCCTATTTAGCTCTCGATACTCCATGCACAACCTCATGCTGTCGTCCTTTTTCTTCACCAATAACACAGGTGCATCCCACGGTGACGCACATGGTCTTATCATTCCTTTCTCTAACCATTCCGACCATGGAGAAACTAATTTCTTCATCTTGACCGGAGCTAGTCGGTACGGGGCCTTCGATACTGGCGCCGGTCTTGAAGCTAATTCTATATCAACTCTATTTCTCTATCGGATGGTAACCCCGGAAGATCTTCTGGAAATACACCCTCGAATTCATTGATGACAGAGATATTCCGCATACTAGGTGCTTCCCGTTTCGTATCCATCACAGTCGCTAAACAAGTTTCATCTTCTTGGAGGTCAAACGTTTCCTCGTCCGACAATCTGAATTCTTACTCCCTTTCTTTCTCAATCTATTCACGTTTCATACTCTATTTTCTTTATTCCCATCTCTTTCTCGTCCACTTTGCTTCCATTTCTATCATAGTCGTTTCATTAACCAAGGTAACATAATCAGTCGTTTCGAACACTTCGTTATTCTGAATTCGCATAATGTGAAACACGCCTTGGCCATTTCCGTAAACTTCGATTCATAATTTATCGGGCTCATTTGTTTTAGTTCTAAGCTTCCACGCTCTATTTTTCCAAATACCAAGAAAATACTTGCATGGTACCAAGAATACTTCAGGCAACAGAATGCTTTATAAAATAAAAAAAAAAACAAACTTTGCAAAATTTCTCGCTGAGGGGGCGACCTGGTTAGGTCTCAATCAAATTATCGTCTGAAAATCTTTCCACCATACTTCACTGCATACAAATGCATCGTGAATTCACTTATATGAATTTGACTGAAAGTTGAACTTAGTGATACAATAACTAGTTCATTTCAATAAACATTGACAACTAGCTGAACAAAATTTTCTAGTTCGATTAGTTTGGGACGCAGCATCTAGCTAGGATGATTAGCTAGATTTTCATCATATCATTAAAATTTCAACTAGTTAGAACAATTAACTAGTCACTCATCATGGCACATATAATTAGCCAGTTTCAATCTACCAGTACAAAATCTCGACATTGTAGCCAAAGAAAGAAAGAGAACAACATTTTAACTACTCTGATAATGAATTGAAAAGAAGAGTAAATGAGTTTAGGATGAACAAGGTAATTATAACCCTTGAATAAAATATATGATATGAATAGGAAATTCTGGGTATCGGAACAATCGATAACCTCCCAACAAACATTTCTCATCGGTGAAACGGTCCACCCAAAGGTGTCTCCGTACATAAACTTTATCAAATCTTCCAATAGAATTGAATTCGGAATATCAATATCAAATTGATATCCTTTCTACGATTTCAACGTCTGATGTGCAAATCTCATCTTGAAATAGAATAAAAGAATCTACGAGGAATCTCTAAATAATAGATCCCCCATGTTTAAACAAATAGTTAGATATTTATGAACTCGACTGAGGAGTCCAAGTAGGAAAGAAGAAATCGAATATCAAGATAATCGTTAAAGAATGCCCGTCAAATAATAAAGGGAATATTAATTGAACATTCTTTAGATAATTGAAAGAACACGAAATAAATTATAGACCTGGAAGGATAGATGAATAATGGTTCCCTCTTCCGGTCATCCTGGAACATGAACAACATGCTCCGGTGAGTAATGGTAAGTCAACTCTGCGTATTTAAACCTCAGAGGTAATGAGAGGAGAAAAGAAAAGAAATAAAATGAAGATAGCAATTGGTGGTTGCATCCCAAGTTGAAGTAAGAAACTAGAAAGGTTACCTGACATGAATTATTCAAGGTAACACATGCATGAACAGTTTTAGATTGAGGAGTGTACCAGCAAGTAGATACCAAGAAGTCAATGGTCATCATAATTTCTAACATCACCCACACGAGGATGATCTTATCTTTCTGCCTTTATGGCTTAGGGCACTAACCAACGGTACCTCAACAACGTACAAGTCCTTAAATAGGTCGGGAGTTCGAACATTTTTGTCATCCCATGATAATCGTTCCGAGGCTGAGCCTCTTACGGCCGCATCAACACATCCTCAAAGGATGAAGGTCGATTAACATATATGTAATTTCTTAACACTAATCGTATCGAACGAATCCAACCCCAGGCTACCATAGGTCTCGATCCTCGTAGGTCCTGAGATTGTCGCATTGCTCGTTGCAACCATACGTGTCTTCATCAGAATCACGCTATTCATTCTTCATATCTTTGATTTCTGAGTTGAGCCATCATGGCCTATCGTACGAAATGTATTCGTGATGCGGTTTAGCACGTTCGTCTCATGATAACGTTCTGGTACTACATGTACGCAAAAGTCTTCCTCTTAGGTAACAAAATACCCATCGACGGAAAAGACACCAACTCTGGTGGAATCGTTGTTCTCAAGGCTTGGACTCTATAGACAAGATAATGCCTTCACCGGTCCACGCAATTTGATAATCCGGATCGCGTAAAGGATTGTAAACGTCTCGATCTTCACATTTGATGCCTTCTCGTGGCAAACTACGATGAACTTCAAACACTTAGGTTCTTACTAAGTCAAGTTATCCATTGGTATTGGCCATTCCAACCTTACCCCAACTGCAACCGAGACTCTGCTTCACGTCTTATCTTAATGTTTTTGATAATCTGTGTACAATTCTAAACGTCCTTCTCATTATTATGATGATTTTCAACGGTCCTATCGGTCCTCCGATAAGTCCTCAACTAAACTCTTTAACCTTAACATCCTCAGTGGCACTACTTCCGGTAGTCCACTCAACGAACTCCATATGAATCCTCTCGTCATTCTCTTACTTTGATATAACTCTTAACACTCTCATATCCAAGGTTTATAACTTAACGCTCTAATACCATCTCTGTAACACCCCCAGATCCGGGGTCAGGAATCTGGGTTGTCACACTCCATCAATGATACAAAACCTGCATTACTTACAACATTCTCATAATACAACTCCAACGACCCCAATCACTTACGCACACACACACACACACAAGTTATAGCCTTGGAAATGAGCAACAATAATCAACACTTGTTTTACAAACCCAATATACCATCCAGGACCTCATCTGTGATTTACAACCTCTACCTGAAGTTACAACAATAGTCCTCACAGTTCTGTACAAGGTTTAGTAATACAAACCCACTCAAAATAATTATCACTAATACAAGCTGCAACTATTTTGCTCACATCGACAGTATCCATCATGCATCAACTAACTTCAGGGTGGTCTCTCCATCCCCTTGCTCTCGTAACACGAGGTGGATTCGGCAATGTTTTCCCCATGCTGAAATATTTAATAAAGCAAGAATGAGCTAATAGTGCTCAGCAAGAAATCCATTCCAGTTTAAATCTTTAAACCTTTTAGGGAGATAATCCAATGGGATCAAAACTTTTACCATTACTAGGGTCAAACCCCAAAATAGTATATCGTTTGAAATACCGTATGACTTATACTCATACTCATATACCCTTCGTAATCATTTGGAAATCCTTGGTACCAGTATGGTAAACCAAGACTCAATACATATCTTTTTAAAATAGGGGTTAACATTAGAACCCAGGGCTTAAAGTGTAATATCCGTGAATTTTTATTATTTGATTAAATGATATATTTAATCTAAAATATTTATGTTGGACTATTGGAATATTATTATATGATATTTAGTGTGTGATTATGTGCTAAATGGTGAGTCGGAAGCCCCTTTCAAAAATTTCGTCATTTGGAATTTTCTTCAAATTTGAGCCGTTTTGATAATTCAAGAGCCCCGTTGAAATTTCGTACATTCATTTTTAATTCTTCGTCTTTCGTATTCGAATCGTTATCGAAAGGGTTATGGGATTCTATTTAACCCTACCTATTTGATTCTGCAAATTAATTTCAATTTTTGATCCGAAAAAGGAAAAATCGTTCCGAACCCTAATTGCTTAAGGGGATGGATTTATCGTTCTATATCAATATTGAAGTTGTTATAGCCCTAGTATTCTTGAGCATTAGTTATATAATGATATATATCAATTTGGATAATCATCAACCTTTTTAACCCCTTATTTTTAGTAAAACGTGTTTTTGACCTAATTAGGGTTTTTAAACGATCTAACGAATCAATATCGATCCAAAAATGTTATTTGGGGTATTATTTTTTCCAGAAATATAAAAAGACCAATCAGACTTCATAACCCTAGCAATTCTTCAGAAATTACTCAAAAATATTCGAAATTCCCAAAAATTATTTTGTGTTCTTGATCTTCAATCAATTCGTTCTAAGGGTTATTGAAGTCCAAATTTGAAGTTCTTATACTCAAATCAAAGCCCCAAAAATCTAGTTTCAGAATCTTCCAACCTCATCATCATCTGGTAAGTATTCGATTTTATATTGATTTTACAAGTTTCGAATTAAAATTAGGGTTCTTAATTAATTTGGGGATTTTCATTCTGTTGATTCTCCGTTCAATTGGTTGCTTCTAACATGTTCCTAGGGTTCTAATTAGCAAGAATCCATGCTTTAATTTCATGTTTAAGTTCAATTTAGTCGGGTTTGATTTTCGGGTTTTGACCCGATTTCTTCTTTCGATTCGTACGTTCTTGATATTGATCTGACATTGTTTTTGATAAAGGGCTTTGATTGTATGAGTTATAAGCTTTATTTTGGTATATTAATCTTTGAGTTTCATGTAGGATTTAAGTAGATCGGGTTTCCGGCCGAGGTCGTCGCCGGCGAGTTCTTTGAATGAATTCTGGGCACGATTCCGGCATGGGACAGATGTGTGTGTATGTGGGTTGTGTTTGTCTTGCAAAAGCGAACAAAAGCCCTATGGTTTGGTTTTGTTTTGATCGGAAACGGCGAAGTCCGGCCACCGGACGCCGGCCGGATTCTGGAAAACCCAGATTCCGGCGGGTTGTTCTTGGTGACCCGGATTCGTTCTTCCCGACCCGTTTACCCGATTTTTCGACCCGGTTTCAATCTTCAAAACCCTAATTCATTTTCAGAAAACTGTTTTTGAATTTATTTTTAAATTTAATTCGAAAATAGTTTAAAAACTTTAAAAATTCATATTTTTATTTTAAAAATATATTTTAATATCAGAAAAATTCTGATAAATTATATTTATTATTTTAAATCTGAAAATTGATTAAACTTAATTATTTTAATTATTTTTAATTAATAATTAATTTATTAATTAATTGGTTAATTCTTTTAATCAATTAATTCTTAAAAATTAATTATTAATTAGATTTAATTAATTAAAAATTCAGTTTAATTATTTTCAAGCCTATTTATTTATTTAAAAATAGTTTGAGCATTTAAAGAGTGTCAATTAATTTTATTAATTGATTTATTTTCATTTAAATGTTTATATTGGATTTAAAAATCCGATTTTTGATTTAAAAATTAGTAATGACTTATTAAAAATTCAAATGAGTTTCAGACGATGTTTTAAAAATATTTATAAGTGCTATATGGTTCATATTAATTGTGTGTTGTGTTTTATAGTCTGTATATGCCCGTGCTAGGGCAAACATCTGAGTTTTAAATATCGTAAATTATACCGGACGTCCGATACGTAACCGGTTACTTGTTTAATTGTGATTATTGATTGAATAAGTGTCGAGAGTAGAACGAGAATAGTTAGACTTATTGTGATGAGTTGTTTAATTATAGAATCGAGTTCCCGGAGCAAGGGAAAGGGGAAAGTAGAGTGAGCAGAGTCGATCCGACAGCAGCTTAGACCAGGCAAGTATCTGTGCCTTTACTTGTGATAAAAATTATTATTGTCTTGATTACTTGAATACCGTTATCCCCAGAACAATTCAAATTATCCATCTTTTAACCGCATTTGGACAACTGATTCCATTTCCTTAGAAATTCTTGATTCTTTGATTTGATCTGCATCGGAAACCCTTAATTCCAATTTACTTGATTATTGTTTACCACCTGTTGTTGCTATTTATCATCCTTTGATTATCATTGACAACCTTTGATTATTTGACTTCCATCTTGACTACCAATTACGGTTATTGATTAACGATTACCAATATTGATTCCCTTATTGAATGAGTACACTGTACCATTGAAATTACTCTATGATTATTTCTCGACCTTCACTTGATACTGAACAGTTGAAACTCTTTTGTAATTACTATACATTCAGTTTATCTTATTGAGCATGTTATTGTTTATACCCTATTATAGAATTGGCACGTGTTTTTAAAAATGGACCAGTAATTGGTCGGAATAACTTAAGGCCCAGATTGGCCTGGGATCCAGTAGAGGACTATGACATGAGCTAGTCCGGGGTTGATGCGTGGCTGGCCAGCAGCACAACCTTTGATTTGAATAAAATGTATAAGCCAAATTCTAATTCTTCACTTCAATCATTATTGATACAAAGCATGTGTTAGCTAAATATTGTTGATTCTGATATCTTAAATTCATATCCTTACAACTGTGATAGAAATGATTCGTTGATGTTTGCTGAGCAATTTTGGCTCACTCTTGCTTGTTGTTTTCTAACCCTATTCCAGTGAAGCGAGAGTATGAGTTGGCATAGCGTGACCGATAGTTCACCAGCAGTCAGGAGAGCCCCTCGAGTCACTGTTATTGGCAGGGTAGTTGTTGTTTTGCTTTTCTAGATTTAATGTCTAGATTTGAACTTTAGTTGTGATGTAATAACTCTGATAAAACTGGTTTGTAATAATAAAAGATTGTAGTAGCTTGTGTTCATTGCCATAATCTGGATGCGGTCTTGGTCAAGGGGTAATTGTGTCTTTATATATATTATGCATGTGTTAATTAGTATTCCGTTGGTCGGATGACTCCTCAAATCTGTACCCCGGGTTTGGAGGGCGTCACAGTTGGTATCAGAGCAACAGGTTATGGCATTTGAAACAAGTTAGGACTTAGGGTCCAGGATAACATAGAGAGTTAGGAATTTACGTAAGGATATTAGGAGGTCAACTAGGGATATTACGCGTAGTAATTAAATGTGGTTATAATTGCAGCCCCCTAGTTCTAGTTCAGACTCAGACCCTTCCGAGGATACGATAGCAGAGATACCTACACCCGTTGAGAGAGCAGGACCGTCTCGGCCAGTGCGATATCAGCCTAGGCATCAGGACCCAATAGTCAGGAGAGATCAGATACCTTGTCCTATTCCACTCCGACAAGTAGCCCCAGCACCAACATCTCAGGCATCAGTTTGTGGGCCTTTGTATCAGTTATGTGAGCCACCAGTTCCACACCATGTGTATCAGAGGGTGAGAAGAGAGAAGGATTTCCTTTATGGACAGGTTATGGAGATGGGTAGGATTCGTTCGATCGAGGCAGCCGCTGTCAGAGAGAGAGACAGACTTAGAGATCAGATGAGAGACATTCAGATGAGGTTTAGGGTTACGAGGACTTTGGTTGAGACTCGATTGCATGGATTAGCTTCTAGTCGAGAGGGAGAGACAGTAGCAGGGATGAGACAGATTTTGGATTATGCGATGAGTGAGATTGCAGAGGTTTCAGGACCCCCGTTATGGCCGGCAGGAGCAGGTGATCTGTGAGCAGGTATCGGTAGCAGACAGATGTGACATGGATGTATGGTTCTAGATAGTTAGTATATAGATGCATAATGTAGAATCAGCAGTGCACCGGGCTTATAGGAACGCCTCGGGTTGTTGTTGCATTTTTGTTGTTGTATTGCTGGTCGGCAGTTATGGTTCAGCCATGATATATTTTCTTTTGAAGCGTTCTACGCTTGTACTAACTCTATCTATATATATATGATAAACCTCTTTTATAGAACTGTATTTATTCCCCTGTCATTCATTTCCAGCATCATAACTGTTATTCTACTTATTGCAACGAGTGTATCCATACACCGTTGAGAAGATCTGTAAACCTTCGAGATATCAATTGTGATCCTTCCTTCTCTTATCTGAACTGTTTGATTAAGCCAATTATTGTTTATTCATCAGCGATATGGCTCCTAGACGACAAACCCGTTCAACTGATACTTCTGACCAAGAAGGTCAACAAAATACACCTCCCACGGGCCGTGTGGACCCGATGGTAACCCAGTTGTTAAATACCCTTACTCAACAGACTGCCGCATTAGCACAGCAGCAACGTGCATTTCAGCAACAGCTCTTAGAACAGCAGCAACAGCATCAGCAACATCAGCATCAGCAGCATCAACAACAGCACCAGCAAGCAGCACCGGCAGTTACGTTCAAATCTTTCCAGGCAGCAAAACCTCCAGAATTTAAAGGATCAGCAGACCCTGTAGAGGCTAAGGCATGGTTGAAAGAGATGGAAAAGGCTTTTGCCTTGATAGAGGTGACAGAGGATAAGAAGACAGAGTATGCAAGCTATTTTCTGAAGAATGAGGCTAGTTATTGGTGGGAAACGAGTAGGGCTATGGAGCCCGAGGGATTGATTACGTGGGCAAGATTCACAGAGTTGTTTTTGGAAAGGTATTTTCCGGACTATATGAGAGATCAGATGGAATTGAAGTTTTTGGAATTAAAGCAGGGAAGCATGACAGTGCCCCAATATGAAACAAGGTTTACGGAGTTGTCAAGGTTTGTTCCAACCTATGTGGATACGGAAAAGAAGAAGGCCAAGAGGTTCCAGCAGGGACTGAGGTCTTGGATTCGTAGTAAGTTAGCTGTATTGGAGTTGGACACCTATGCAGCGGTGGTCCAAAAGGCAATGATTGCAGAGGCAGAGAGTGATTCTTACATGAAAGAGAGGGAGAACAAGAAAAGGAAAGCAGGGATACCCGATAAGGGACAGCAGCAGGGAAGTTTTCAAGGGCAAGCAAATAAGAAGCTGGGATTTCAGCACGGAAGGAATACAAGTTTCAGGAAACCAGACACCGGAAGCGTAGGACAAGATAACCGTCTACTAACCGGCAGTCAGCAGGGACTTTCTAGACCCCCACTACCAGAATGCAAGACATGCGGGAAGCGACATCTAGGGATATGCCATCGATTGACTGTCACATGCTTTAAATGCAATCAGAAGGGACATTATTCCCGGGATTGCAAGATAGGCATCGTGTGTCATCGGTGTAAGAAACCAGGTCACATGATTAAGGACTGCAGAGCACCAGCAACCGTGAACAATATGATTCGGGCAATTGAAGCACCCCCAGTTATTAACGTCCAGCCGTTAGCCAGGACCTACAATATGTCAATGGGAGAAGCAGTGAGAGATTCCGACGTGGTGGCAGGTACACTTCTAGTAAATTCTATTCCTGCACAAGTGTTAATAGATTCGGGAGCGACGAAGTCTTTTATTTCTGAGACGTTTGCTCGTAGATTGAATTGCGTAACGAAACCTTTAAGTGGAGTGTTGACTATAGAGATAGCTAATCAGGATCGTATCGCGGTCAGTTCATATTATCCCCGTTGTGAGATAGAGATTTTGGGAAATCGTTTTTATGTTGACTTGTTACCTTTTAAGTTAGGTGAATTTGATGTGATATTAAGGATGGATTGGTTGACTGAGCATGATGCAAGTATTGATTGTAAGAATAAGAGGGTTACTTTGATTACCCTAGAAAAGAAAGAGATAATATTTAGAGGAGAGAAACAAAGAAAGAGGTTCCTGACAATGATTCAGGCTAAGATGTTATTAAGGCAAGGTTGTGAGGCGTATCTAGCTTATGTGATAGATATAGATAAGGAAGTTTCTAAGTTAGAAGATATTCCAGTCGTAAATGAGTTTCCAGATGTTTTTCCGGAAGAATTACCAGGTTTACCTCCAGATAAAGAGATTGAATTTGCGATAGACTTAGTACCAGGCGCGGAGCCAGTATCGAAGGCCCCTTACAGAATGGCACCAGTGGAGATGAAGGAATTGGCTGATCAACTGCAAGATTTGCTAGAAAAAGGAATTATTAGACCCATCGTTTCACCGTGGGGAGCACCAGTACTGTTTGTCAAGAAAAAGGATGGAAGCATGAGATTGTGTATAGACTATCGGGAGTTGAACAAGCTGACCATTAAGAACAAGTATCCGTTACCTCGAATAGATGATCTGTTTGACCAGCTGAAGGGAGCGGTACATTTTTCAAAGATCGACCTACGGTCAGGATATCACCAATTGAAGATTAGACCAGACGACATACCGAAGACAGCCTTTCGAACAAGGTATGGGCACTATGAATTTTTAGTAATGGCGTTTGGACTAACGAATGCACCCGCAGCTTTTATGGATCTAATGAACAGGATTTTCAAGAGATATTTGGACAAGTTTGTAGTGGTATTCATCGACGACATCTTGATATACTCAAGGACAGAAGAAGAGCATGCAGACCAGTTGCGAATTGTGTTAGAAACGTTGAGACAAGAAGGACTATACGCGAAGTTTTCCAAGTGTGAATTCTGGTTGAAAGAAGTTCATTTCTTAGGACACGTGGTGAGCAGCGAAGGCATCAAAGTGGACCCAGCAAAGATAGAGGCAGTGAAAGATTGGGAGAGACCAAGGACACCGACTGAAGTCAGAAGTTTCTTGGGATTAGCCGGATACTACCGGAGATTTGTGCAAGATTTTGCGAAGATAGCTACTCCAATGACCAAGCTGACAAGGAAAAGCGAGCGATTCATATGGAACGATAAATGCGAAGAAGGCTTCCAAGAGTTAAAGAAAAGACTAACTACGGCACCGGTATTGATGTTACCAGACGATCAAGGTCATTTCGTAATCTATAGTGATGCGTCGTACAAAGGATTAGGATGCGTACTTATGCAACATGACAAGGTGATTGCTTATGCGTCAAGACAGTTGAGACCCCACGAACAGAAGTACCCTACACACGATTTGGAGTTAGCAGCTATTGTGTTTGCTTTGAAGATATGGAGACACTACTTGTATGGAGAAAGATGTGAAATTTACACCGATCACAAAAGTTTGAAGTATATCTTTACTCAGAAAGAGCTGAACATGAGGCAACGAAGATGGTTAGAACTAATCAAGGACTACGACGTTTCTATTAACTATCATCCCGGCAAGGCAAATGTGGTAGCAGATGCATTGAGCAGAAAAGAGAGATTAAATACACTAATGATGACCAAAGAGTTATACAAGGAATTTGAGAAGTTAGAAATTGAAGTAATTAATCCGAAGAACGCGACGGAAATGAATTATACCATGACGTTTCAACCTGAATTGTTGGAGAAGATACGAAAATGCCAAGAGCAAGTTATGAACGACGATGTGAGTAAAATGACAGGTGAGGAAATATGTAGCCAACCGGACGACAAAGGGATCTTGAGATTTGCTTCTCGGATATGGATACCTAACGTAACGGAACTGAAAAGTGAGATTCTGCACGAAGCACATAACTCGAAGTATTCAATTCATCCAGGGAGTACGATGATGTATCGAGATCTTAAGACGAACTTTTGGTGGCCAGATATGAAGAGAGAGATTGCGGAATGGGTAAGTAAATGCTTTACGTGTCAAAGAGTTAAGGCGGAACATCAGAGACCAAGTGGATTACTTCAACCATTGGAGATTCCCGAATGGAAGTGGGAACACATTGCGATGGACTTTGTAGTAGGATTGCCTAGAACAAAAGCTAACCATGATGCCATCTGGGTTGTCGTGGATCGATTGACGAAATCTGCGCATTTTCTTCCGATTAACGAGAGATTCTCGCTGGATAAGTTAGTTCATATTTACATAAAAGAAATCGTAGTACGACATGGAGTTCCAGTATCGATAGTGTCTGATAGAGACCCTCGATTCAATTCAAGATTTTGGAGGAGTTTTCAAGAGTGTTTGGGCACCGAGTTGAGAATGAGTACGGCTTATCATCCGCAGACGGACGGTCAAAGCGAAAGGACAATTCAGACTATTGAAGATATGCTTAGGACATGTGCACTTGATTTTGAAGGCAGTTGGGACGATCATCTACCCTTGGTGGAATTTTCATATAATAATAGTTTTCACGCGAGCATCGGAATGCCACCTTACGAAGCTTTGTATGGACGAAAGTGTCGATCTCCAGTATATTGGGAAGAAGTTGGTGAACGGAAAATGATAGGACCAGAACTAGTACAACGAACAAAAGAAGTGATTCAATTGATTCAGAGAAGATTGATAACAGCTCAAGACCGACAGAAAAAGTATGCGGATCTAGCCAGAAAGGATGTGGGATTCGAAGAAGGAGAGCAAGTGTTACTAAAGGTTTCACCATGGAAAGGATTAGTTAGATTTGGAAAGAAAGGGAAGTTGAGTCCGAGATATGTTGGGCCGTTTGAGATTTTGAAGAAGGTGGGCGAAGTAGCTTACGAGTTGGCATTGCCACCGCATATGCAGCACGTTCATAATGTATTTCATGTATCTATGCTTAAGAAGTATCGACCAGATTCGAATCATGTAATAGAGTATGAACCAATAGAGGTCCAGGCAGATTTATCATATGTAGAACGACCAATTCAGATAGTGGATCGTAAGGAGAAAGTACTAAGGAATAAGACAGTAGCGTTAGTGAGAGTTTTGTGGAGGAATCCTAAAGTAGAAGAGTCTACCTGGGAGTTAGAGAGTGAGATGTTAGAGAAGTATCCCCAGTTGTTTCCTTGATCTGATTCTGAGGACAGAATCCTATTAAGGGGGGAAGGATGTAATATCCGTGAATTTTATTATTTGATTAAATGATATATTTAATCTAAAATATTTATGTTGGACTATTGGAATATTATTATATGATATTTAGTGTGTGATTATGTGCTAAATGGTGAGTCGGAAGCCCCTTTCAAAAATTTCGTCATTTGGAATTTTCTTCAAATTTGAGCCGTTTTGATAATTCAAGAGCCCCGTTGAAATTTCGTACATTCATTTTTAATTCTTCGTCTTTCGTATTCGAATCGTTATCGAAAGGGTTATGGGATTCTATTTAACCCTACCTATTTGATTCTGCAAATTAATTTCAATTTTTGATCCGAAAAAGGAAAAATCGTTCCGAACCCTAATTGCTTAAGGGGACGGATTTATCGTTCTATATCAATATTGAAGTTGTTATAGCCCTAGTATTCTTGAGCATTAGTTATATAATGATATATATCAATTTGGATAATCATCAACCTTTTTAACCCCTTATTTTTAGTAAAACGTGTTTTTGACCTAATTAGGGTTTTTAAACGATCTAACGAATCAATATCGATCCAAAAATGTTATTTGGGGTATTATTTTTTCCAGAAATATAAAAAGACCAATCAGACTTCATAACCCTAGCAATTCTTCAGAAATTACTCAAAAATATTCGAAATTCTCAAAAATTATTTTGTGTTCTTGATCTTCAATCAATTCGTTCTAAGGGTTATTGAAGTCCAAATTTGAAGTTCTTATACTCAAATCAAAGCCCCAAAAATCTAGTTTCAGAATCTTCCAACCTCATCATCATCTGGTAAGTATTCGATTTTATATTGATTTTACAAGTTTCGAATTAAAATTAGGGTTCTTAATTAATTTGGGGATTTTCATTCTGTTGATTCTCCGTTCAATTGGTTGCTTCTAACATGTTCCTAGGGTTCTAATTAGCAAGAATCCATGCTTTAATTTCATGTTTAAGTTCAATTTAGTCGGGTTTGATTTTCGGGTTTTGACCCGATTTCTTCTTTCGATTCGTACGTTCTTGATATTGATCTGACATTGTTTTTGATAAAGGGCTTTGATTGTATGAGTTATAAGCTTTATTTTGGTATATTAATCTTTGAGTTTCATGTAGGATTTAAGTAGATCGGGTTTCCGGCCGAGGTCGTGGCCGGCGAGTTCTTTGAATGAATTCTGGGCACGATTCCGGCATGGGACAGATGTGTGTGTATGTGGGTTGTGTTTGTCTTGCAAAAGCGAACAAAAGCCCTATGGTTTGGTTTTGTTTTGATCGGAAACGGCGAAGTCCGGCCACCGGACGCCGGCCGGATTCTGGAAAACCCAGATTCCGGCGGGTTGTTCTTGGTGACCCGGATTCGTTCTTCCCGACCCGTTTACCCGATTTTTCGACCCGGTTTCAATCTTCAAAACCCTAATTCATTTTCAGAAAACTGTTTTTGAATTTATTTTTAAATTTAATTCGAAAATAGTTTAAAAACTTTAAAAATTCATATTTTTATTTTAAAAATATATTTTAATATCAGAAAAATTCTGATAAATTATATTTATTATTTTAAATCCGAAAATTGATTAAACTTAATTATTTTAATTATTTTTAATTAATAATTAATTTATTAATTAATTGGTTAATTCTTTTAATCAATTAATTCTTAAAAATTAATTATTAATTAGATTTAATTAATTAAAAATTCAGTTTAATTATTTTCAAGCCTATTTATTTATTTAAAAATAGTTTGAGCATTTAAAGAGTGTCAATTAATTTTATTAATTGATTTATTTTCATTTAAATGTTTATATTGGATTTAAAAATCCGATTTTTGATTTAAAAATTAGTAATGACTTATTAAAAATTCAAATGAGTTTCAGACGATGTTTTAAAAATATTTATAAGTGCTATATGGTTCATATTAATTGTGTGTTGTGTTTTATAGTCTGTATATGCCCGTGCTAGGGCAAACATCTGAGTTTTAAATATCGTAAATTATACCGGACGTCCGATACGTAACCGGTTACTTGTTTAATTGTGATTATTGATTGAATAAGTGTCGAGAGTAGAACGAGAATAGTTAGACTTATTGTGATGAGTTGTTTAATTATAGAATCGAGTTCCCGGAGCAAGGGAAAGGGGAAAGTAGAGTGAGCAGAGTCGATCCGACAGCAGCTTAGACCAGGCAAGTATCTGTGCCTTTACTTGTGATAAAAATTATTATTGTCTTGATTACTTGAATACCGTTATCCCCAGAACAATTCAAATTATCCATCTTTTAACCGCATTTGGACAACTGATTCCATTTCCTTAGAAATTCTTGATTCTTTGATTTGATCTGCATCGGAAACCCTTAATTCCAATTTACTTGATTATTGTTTACCACCTGTTGTTGCTATTTATCATCCTTTGATTATCATTGACAACCTTTGATTATTTGACTTCCATCTTGACTACCAATTACGGTTATTGATTAACGATTACCAATATTGATTCCCTTATTGAATGAGTACACTGTACCATTGAAATTACTCCATGATTATTTCTCGACCTTCACTTGATACTGAACAGTTGAAACTCTTTTGCAATTACTATACATTCAGTTTATCTTATTGAGCATGTTATTGTTTATACCCTATTATAGAATTGGCATGTGTTTTTAAAAATGGACCAGTAATTGGTCGGAATAACTTAAGGCCCAGATTGGCCTGGGATCCAGTAGAGGACTATGACATGAGCTAGTCCGGGGTTGATGCGTGGCTGGCCAGCAGCACAACCTTTGATTTGAATAAAATGTATAAGCCAAATTCTAATTCTTCACTTCAATCATTATTGATACAAAGCATGTGTTAGCTAAATATTGTTGATTCTGATATCTTAAATTCATATCCTTACAACTGTGATAGAAATGATTCGTTGATGTTTGCTGAGCAATTTTGGCTCACTCTTGCTTGTTGTTTTCTAACCCTATTCCAGTGAAGCGAGAGTATGAGTTGGCATAGCGTGACCGATAGTTCACCAGCAGTCAGGAGAGCCCCTCGAGTCACTGTTATTGGCAGGGTAGTTGTTGTTTTGCTTTTCTAGATTTAATGTCTAGATTTGAACTTTAGTTGTGATGTAATAACTCTGATAAAACTGGTTTGTAATAATAAAAGATTGTAGTAGCTTGTGTTCATTACCATAATCTGGATGCGGTCTTGGTCAAGGGGTAATTGTGTCTTTATATATATTATGCATGTGTTAATTAGTATTCCGTTGGTCGGATGACTCCTCAAATCTGTACCCCGGGTTTGGAGGGCGTCACAGTTGGTATCAGAGCAACAGGTTATGGCATTTGAAACAAGTTAGGACTTAGGGTCCAGGATAACATAGAGAGTTAGGAATTTACGTAAGGATATTAGGAGGTCAACTAGGGATATTACGCGTAGTAATTAAATGTGGTTATAATTGCAGCCCCCTAGTTCTAGTTCAGACTCAGACCCTTCCGAGGATACGATAGCAGAGATACCTACACCCGTTGAGAGAGCAGGACCGTCTCGGCCAGTGCGATATCAGCCTAGGCATCAGGACCCAGTAGTCAGGAGAGATCAGATACCTTGTCCTATTCCACTCCGACAAGTAGCCCCAGCACCAGCATCTCAGGCATCAGTTTGTGGGCCTTTGTATCAGTTATGTGAGCCACCAGTTCCACACCATGTGTATCAGAGGGTGAGAAGAGAGAAGGATTTCCTTTATGGACAGGTTATGGAGATGGGTAGGATTCGTTCGATCGAGGCAGCCGCTGTCAGAGAGAGAGACAGACTTAGAGATCAGATGAGAGACATTCAGATGAGGTTTAGGGTTACGAGGACTTTGGTTGAGACTCGATTGCATGGATTAGCTTCTAGTCGAGAGGGAGAGACAGTAGCAGGGATGAGACAGATTTTGGATTATGCGATGAGTGAGATTGCAGAGGTTTCAGGACCCCCGTTATGGCCGGCAGGAGCAGGTGATCTGTGAGCAGGTATCGGTAGCAGACAGATGTGACATGGATGTATGGTTCTAGATAGTTAGTATATAGATGCATATTGTAGAATCAGCAGTGCACCGGGCTTATAGGAACGCCTCGGGTTGTTGTTGCATTTTTGTTGTTGTATTGCTGGTCGGCAGTTATGGTTCAGCCATGATATATTTTCTTTTGAAGCGTTCTACGCTTGTACTAACTCTATCTATATATATATGATAAACCTCTTTTATAAAAATTTGGGCATTACGACGGCTATAATCGTAACGTTTCCATTTTGTCACAACATAACCAAGCCACACCGGGCATACCATACATCCACAACCTCCAAAACAAACAACCATCATACACCTCTAAGATCAGTGGTGAGGCTCAAATCCAACACCCATCATTTTACACATTAAACAAAGCCAAATAATCACTAAATCACTTAATCATGATCTTAACTTTACATGAACATCAAAACCACTTCAAAATTCATCTAAACAAAAAGGGCAGAGGTTTTTTATACCTTCCTTGCTGCTTCATAAACACTAAAAATGGTTTATAATCCTTCCTTGAGCTTTGAACAAACCTTAACAAGCTTAATCCTTAAGAAACAAAATCAAGAATCATGAAAAGTTACTATTCATCCTCATCTTGTAAAATCCATAACAAATCGAAAAATAAGAGTTGGGTGCTAATATATTTACCAGACCTTGTACTCTTCATAATCTTTCTTTTGAGTTATAGATCTCCCAATTTGAAGCTTCCTAGCTAGGGTTTTGAGCTCCATCTTTCCGCTGGACAGGAACTGGACAGTTTGGGTTCTCCAACTTGGGGAAGTGATTTAGCTAGGTTACACTCTTTTTCTGACTATGAAATTTGGAACGAAGGTTATCCATGGAGTGGAGAAGCTGTGGTTAAAATTTGGTAATTTTAGGATGGATAGAAATGGAGATATGAATTTGCTTCTCCTCTTTGCACAAGCTGAGCAGAATTCTGGAATGTTCTCTCCTTTTCTTTTTGTTTGATTACTTTGATAATTGTGTGATATTTTGTAGCTAAAGGGGTGAGTCATCACTCTAGGTGTCTCATCTTGTGACACTTGTCGCACATGCATAGGTTTAGATAAAGTAGCTTTATTGGTTCGTTCTCTTTCACACGGACGATACAAATGTTGCATTCCTCGAATCAATCTTGTTACATGTTACTTCCATGTCTATATTCAATCCTGTAATGTCGCCTTGTTCCTCTTGAAACGATTCGAAATATTTTCTAAAAAGAGCGAATAAAACTCTACGCGATTCTCGCAGTGAATAGTAACTATTCACTATTCACTTCAACAATCGAATCCTTAAATCGACTTTAATAAAATAAAATTCCAAAATATTAACTCCTCAAATCCTCAATTTTAATATCTCTTTTCTTGAATATAATAATAATAAATCACTGCCCGGTCAAATACTAAACCAAAATAAAATTTGGAATTTCTGAATTCCGATCGTCTTTACTTTCACTTATTTACTCCGTAGATTACCAATATGATTTTGAAAGTTCGTTATCCCGACTCGTACATAGGGTGGTGTGATCCCATTCTCATCTTAAGGAATCTACTATTCACCATAATCGTTCGGATTAATATCAGTTCCAATATTCCTGGTTTATTTCCTCTTTACTTCTTGCACTAAAAAAAAATGTTCTAGTGCTTTCTCGGGCATTGTCGAATGCATACCAGATATCGATTTGGATGACATAAAGATACTTTTCTTCCTTGGAGTATTATATTCTTCTTTTCCAGAGAGATTATTCTTATCTATATGTTCAGTCCATTCTCACTATTCTCAAAATATTTGAAAACTGAAATCCATATTCATTCATAACTTGATTCTCAAAACCATTACCACTATCCATAAATATACATATAACAAAAGTTTTAATTCTACCCAAAAATCTGGGGTCTTACAGTCTCCCCTCCTTAAAAGGATTCCGTCCCGGAATCTAAGAAGATAGCTGAGGTCACTCTTTTAATATAAAAATTTCCAGTTTCCAGGTTGACTCTTCAACCCTCTTGTCTTATTACAATTCTTACTCATTCCGGTCTGCGGATCCTAAGTAGTACTCGCACTCAATCTCGTTGCCAAACATGTTTGGAAAACTCCTCCCGAATCGGGAGTTCAATCATTGGTCCTTATCTGACACGACGGTGACTGGAACTCCACGTCACCCAACTATCTCTTTCGTAACTCTTCGGTTAACGATCTCTTGCTGATAACAAAACATGAGTAGACTCATTTGATCCATCAATTATAGCTCAATTGACGTCATAGTCTGACTTGATTCTTATTGATCCTATCACAGAATCCATTATAGTAACATTACATTCATAATCAGGAACTCTATTAACTGTGATAGTCAACTAGGTCTTTGTTCTGCCTTCATTTTCTGACATATCCAACATTTGTTTACTAATCGATAAATCCTTTTATCTATCTGATATCCAACTGATACCCCTTTTATACTCTCGGTGTGGCTGTCCCTTTATGACATATCTTTATTCCTTAATTCGTTCTGGCTCATTCAGGACCTTTAAATAATCCTTTATGTTCTCGTGACTTCAAACTTCATCCTTTCAGTTCCTCTTATTAGTCCTTCTGAAAAAATTAGGATCCTTTCATTTCTTGAACATTTGTAATTCCAACTTGGTAGAAATACCTTATGATTCCTTTACTATCTTTCTCAGTCTTTAATTCTTTCTTCAACATTGATTTTATACCTTCACTCGTCATTCGTTCTTGACACAACTTAATCTTCTGCATCGATTTCGGTCGCCTTGCAATCTCAAATAGTCTCTCAATACCATTTCTGGTTATCTTAACCTCAATTTCCCTTTCCTCCAATCCTTAGATTGACCTTATCCGATGATGTTATCATCTTAAGTCTCTCTTTCCTACTAAGGCATCGGCCACCACATTGGCCTTCCCTGGGTGGTAAAGAATCCCACCGTCATAATCCTTGACTAGCTTTAGCTGTCTTTTCTATTATCATGGTAAGTTCTTTCTGGGAAAGTGTATCTAATGCTCTTATGATTTGCATAAATCTCGCACTTTGAGAACTTGGCATATAACTTTTCTCTCCTCAGTGCTTCTAATACGATCCTCAAATGTTCTGCATGTCCTTCCTCGGTCCTTGAGGTAAACCTAAATATTTCCAATGTCACTATGACATACTTATCCAAATACTTCTTGAGAAGTTGATTCAGCATGTCCATGAAAGCTGCAAGGGCATTCGTCAGCCCAAACGACATTACTAAAACTCGTAGTGTTTATGTTAGATATAATTGCTGACGTTTGTTTATCACTGTTTAAGCAACAGGTACTGACCAGAGTTTATCAGAAGCCGGTCAGAGTTTAATTAAACTCTGACAGGGTGAAGAGTTTAAAGGAAGCCGGTCAGAGTTTATTTAAAGTCTGACAGGGTGATAGTTGAATTAGCTGTCGGTGCTGAATTGAAGATTCTAGAAGCAATATATTCTGAAGTTGGAAAGAAGCAGAATATATTGATACAGCTAAGGAAACGGAATAGAAGACTGAAGCAATCCTTAATTGATATGAATTGTATAGCTAATTTATAGGAGTATCAATTAGATAAGGATTGTATGTAGCTGTGTACTATATAAACACAGATAGGTTATCCCTAGAAGGGATGCGAACATTGAATATATTATTCTTGTAACCTAGTAGCTCTTTGTGATTCTTTAACATCACTAAGAGAGAATTATTTAATATAATTCAGTTTGTTGATTTACAAACTTGTGTTCTTAATTGTTATTCTCATACATACTTGATTATATATTGTGTAATCGGCCTAACAATTGGTATCAGAGCCAAGGCTGTTTAATATATACAGTTTACGATTCAAACACAGTATTAGTCATGTCTGAAGAAAATCAAACTGCTCCTAAGGCTGAACAGGTTAAGCCAAATTCCATGAGTCGATATGAAACAATCAGGGTTCCAATTCTCAAGCCAGTAGAGTATCCAATTTGGAAGGTGAAGATGACCATGTTTCTGGAGGCTACAGATCCAGAATACCTTGACAGAATCTATGATGGTCCTCATATGCCGACTAAATTGTCCCCTGTTGTTGATGGACAAGTACAAAAGACTGTTCCAAAGGAAAAGAAAGATATGACTCCTGAGGACATCTCATCAATTGCAAAGGATGCAAAGGTTAGACATCTTCTCCACAGTGCTTTAGATAATGTTATGTCTAACAGAGTAATTGGCTGCAAAACTGCCAAAGAGATATGGGATGCTTTAGAAGTCAGATGCCAGGGAACAGGTGCTATTAAGAAGAACAGAAAAACAATACTCACACAGGAGTATGAGCACTTTGATTCAAGAACTAATGAAACCTTGACTGAGACTTATGACAGATTTTGCAAACTATTGAACGATCTGTCTCTGGTTGATAAAGAATATGAACTTGAAGAGTCTAATCTCAAGTTTCTATTATCTCTACCTGAAAAGTGGGATTTAAAGGCAACAACAATCAGAGATAATTATGATCTTGCTGATACAGATCTTGATGAGATCTATGGATTGTTAAAGACTCATGAACTTGAGATAGAACAAAGAAACAGGAGAACCAGCAAGAAGACAAAATCTATTGCTCTCAAAGTTGAGGAGAAGCCCATCAAGAAGGAATCATCAAGGAAGAAAGCCAAGGGAAAGGCTTTAGTTATTAAATCTGAAAGTGAGTCATCAAACTCTAATGATGACTCAAACTCTGATGAAGCTTCTGACTCTGAGGATGATGAAGAGGAGTTGATGCAAATGGCTGCATTGATGGTGAAGACCTTTAAGAAGATGGGATTCAAGAACTTCAAGAAAGGAAAGAGATTCTCAAGGAAAGATTCAAACTCTGAAAGGAGAAGTTTCAGAAAGTCTGATGGAAGGGAGACCAAGTCTGGCAAGAAGGATAAGTCTCAAATCCAGTGCTACAAGTGTAAGGAGATGGGTCATTATGCTCCAGAGTGCAAGAAAGGCAAGTCTGAGAAAGCACTCATCTCTAAAGGCAAAGACTGGGCAGATACTTCAGACTCTGATGATGGAGAAAACTATGCTCTTATGGCAACTGTCAGAGATGAGACTGAATCATCTGAAAATAAGGTACCCCTAACTACTTATGCTTATGATACTGATAATATATCTGAGTTAAGAGTATATCTGAAAAGCGTACATGTTAGCTATAGGGATCAGACTTTAGAGAATGAGAGAATTAAAGCTGAGAATCTTAGTCTTAAAGATAGAAACAAGTTTCTTGAAGAAGAACTTGAAAATATGAAGCAGATTCAAAAAGAAAGAGATGATGCTGTTTATGTAGAACAGGAATTGCTCATAAGATATAAGCAATTAGAATCTGATTTAGAAAAAGAAAGAAAAATAATCAAGACTTGGACAGACTCTGGAAGAGACACTCATCAAGTGTTTCAAACAGACTCTGTAGGTTTAGGCTATTGTGAAAATGATGAACTTAGGTTTAAAGACAAGGTTAAGGTAAAACC
Source organism: Heracleum sosnowskyi (assembly GCA_030848705.1). Taxonomy (NCBI): domain Eukaryota; kingdom Viridiplantae; phylum Streptophyta; class Magnoliopsida; order Apiales; family Apiaceae; genus Heracleum; species Heracleum sosnowskyi. Next base: position 83,018,156 of record CM061243.1, on the reverse strand, counting down.
ACAACTTAAACCTGTAATATTTGTTCCAGAAACCAATAAGTTAAAATCTATTGTAATAAGAGAAGCTGATATGGAATCAGATGAAGCCTGTGAAAGACAGGAAAATATTATAACAGAAAAACTTATGGAAAGAGAAGCTGTTAGAAAGCCAGGAAAAACTTGTGAAAAACAGGTTAATGTTGGTTTGATGACAGGGAAACAGTTTAATCATAAACTGAAAGAGGTAAAATCTGCCATGAAACCAAAAGGGTCCAAGAAGAATAGGAATGGAAAGATAGGCATAAATAATAGAAATAATCATTTGCCTACTGGTGCTGCTCCGAGGAAAACATGTTATAATTGTGGTAGTTCTAATCATCTTGCTAGATTTTGCACTAAGAACAAACATATTAATTCTTTATCTTCTACTTCTGAAGTAAAAAATGATAATGTTAGGGTTAGACCACAGACCTTATGCAGACACTGTGGGAGCACTTGGCATTCCATTTATACTTGCAAGAGTTATCATGCTATTTATCACAACTATTATGAGCTAAAACCCAATCTGAAATGGGTTAGAGCAAACTCTGCAAGTGTAAAGTCTGACAATGTTAGCTTAAACTCTGTTGATAGTAATTCCGCTGCAAAAGCTAACACTGTTAAGAAAGACAAAGGATCCAAGCAAGTCTGGGTCCTTAAAACTAACACTTAGTGTTTGTTTGTGATTGCAGGGTATAATAGATAGCACACTTATCTTAGACAGTGGATGCTCAGGACATATGACTGGAAATAAAGCCCTGCTATCAGACTTTAAGGAGAAGGCTGGCCCAAAGGTTTCCTATGGAGATGGCAACATAGGACACACTCTGGGATATGGCAATATCAATCTTGGAAGTGTCATCATTACTAATGTAGCTCTAGTCTCAGGACTCAAGCATAATCTGCTATCTGTGAGTCAAATCTGTGACAGAGGAAACCATGTAGATTTTCATAGTGAATACTGTGAAGTTATCAGTAAATCTACTGGAAAAGTTGTTCTAGTTGGACACAGGCGCAACAACATTTATGAAGCAAGTTTGGTAACAAACTCTGATGGAAAAACAGTCTGTCTAACAGCCAGAATGTCAAATGAAGAGAGTTGGAACTGGCACAAGAAGCTCTCTCATCTCAATTTGAACAACATCAATGAGCTAATAAGAAAGGATCTTGTAAGGGGACTTCCAAAGTCTATACTCAGTCTAGATGGCTTGTGTGATTCTTGTCAAAAAGCCAAGCAAAGGAAGTCATCTTTCAAGAGCAAATCTGAATCTTCAGTAGTGGAACCTTATCATCTTCTACATGTTGATCTCTTTGGACCAGTCAATGTGATGTCTATGGGCAGAAAGAAATATGCTCTAGTAATTGTTGATGAATATACTAGATATACATGGGTGTATTTCTTGTCAAAGAAGGATGAAACTGCTCAAACTCTGATGGATCATGTAAATCTACTGGACAAAGGATCACAGCACAAAGTCAAAATTATAAGGAGTGATAATGGAACTGAATTCAGAAACTCAATCTTGGAAGCTTTCTGCAAGGAAAGAGGAGTGAAACAAGAATTTTCTGCACCTGGAACTCCACAGCAAAATGGTGTAGTTGAAAGAAAGAACAGAACCTTAATTGAAGCAGCCAGAACTATGCTTGAAGAAGCAAAATTACCAACTTATTTCTGGGCAGAAGCTGTTCAATCTGCTTGTTTTACTCAAAATGCTACATGTTAGGAATATGTTGTTCTTGATGATAAACATAAAACACTTAGTAGAATTTGTGTAAAGTCAATTTTGTAGCTGTCAACGAAATAGCATGCTTAGCAGTGTTTCGTTGACAGGAAGCTCATCAACGAAATGAGTGTTGTAGCAATTGCATTGTACAATACTTCACAGTATGATAGGCATTCTATTATATGTTTTAGATAGGTTTTCTAAGTCATGTTGACTATGTACTAGATAGGCAAAATAGGTTGGTTAATTGTAAATATGTTATGCCTTGTAATTCTGCCTAAGTGAAGACATGTCAACGGTATGAAGATTACTCTGTCAACGGTATGGAGTTTACCCATCAACGAAACGAGGGAAACACCATCAACGGAATGAAGAATGAAGCTATCAACGAAACACATCTCCTTGCTATCAACGAATCAATGTTGCTTTTTGAACAGTTGACAAAGTGATAGTGACAGTTTACTGAACAGATCTAAAAGGAGATATGGAAGTGTACTTTGCATTGGAAGCCATCAAAGTGGTTACTGGAAATAAGGAAACATTCCAATTTCCAATAAGGCTCTTGGGAATGATTATAATGAGCATGAAGACAAAAGCTAAGATCTCCAAGGACCATTGGACAAAAGGAATGAAAAGCAAGCTACTGATGGTTACTACTATTATTCTTTAGTTTAACCAAACGTAGAATTGTAAACTTGGGATTATATAACCAAGTGTAGCAGTTACTTTAGAAGTAAGAGAAGAAAAACAAATAGATTGTATTAGCTATTTTTGAGAGCATTCTTCTCTACAACATTGTAACTGAGCAGCTGTGAACATTTGTATCACAGATTATTTCCGCAATAAAAACACTTCAGTTGGATCATCAAACAATCCAACTGAATTATTTATATCTTGTGTTTTTGTTTATTCAGTTCAGTTTAATTTCATAAAGTGTTTAGTTTCAAGAAAATATCAAGAATTGTATTCAACCCCCCCTTCTACAATTCTGTTAGGTCATTTGGGAATAACACTACACTAATCAACAAGCATGGGAAAACACCATATGAGATGGTGAAGAATAAGAAGCCAAATTTGAAATATTTTCACATATTTGGATGCAAATGCTTTGTGTTGAAGACTCATCCTGAACAGTTGACTAAGTTCGAGTTAAAAGCTGATGAAGGAATCTTTGTTGGCTACCCATTGTCAACAAAAGCATTCAGAGTTTATAATCTAAGAACTAAGGTGATCATGGAATCTATACATGTGTCATTTGATGACAAGAAAATAATTGGACTTGAAGACAAGGATGGATATGATCAACTGCGTTTTGAAAATAAAGATCTATTCTCTGATAATATAAACTCTGATGAAGCAGGGTTGACAAACTCTGACGAAGCATACTCTGATCCTCTACTGGTAAATACTGAAGAAACTGGAAATTCTCAAATTGAACAAAATAGAGAACCAGTTGAGGGGGAGCGTGAAGAAGCTCAACAAGATACAGCAAATGAGTCAGTTGAGGAAACTGATTCAAACTCTGACAGTTCAAACCCTGAGCCATCCAATTCAGGGGGAGCCTCAGATGCTGCAGAAAGTCAACATATGAATCAGGAGAGCATGGATCAAGGGGGAGGATTCAATAATGATGCAAGAAACCACTTACCAACAGCAAGAAAGTGGACACAGGCACACACACCTGATCTCATAATTGGAGATCCTGATGCTAGTGTAAGAACTAGAAGTGCAACAAATAATGAGTGTCTGTATCATGCTTTCTTGTCTCAAACAGAACCAAAGAAAGTGGAGGAAGCTCTTCAAGATGCACACTGGATAACAGCAATGCAAGAAGAGTTAAATGAATTTGAAAGAAATGAAGTCTGGACACTTGTACCTAGACCAAAGAATAGATCAATAGTAGGTACAAAGTGGGTTTTCAGAAACAAGACTGACAGTGAAGGTGTGATTACAAGAAACAAGGCTAGACTTGTGGCTAAAGGTTATTCACAACAGGAAGGAATTGACTATGATGAAATCTTTGCTCCAGTTGCAAGACTGGAGGCCATAAGGATTTTTCTGGCCTATGCAGCACACAAGAAGTTTAAAGTTTTTCAGATGGATGTAAAAAGTGCTTTTCTCAATGGGAAGCTTGAAGAAGAAGTGTTTGTTGAACAACCACCAGGATTTGTAGATTCCAAGCATCCAGATTATGTCTACAGGCTTGACAAGGCATTATATGGACTAAAGCAAGCACCAAGAGCATGGTATGAAACTCTTGCTCAATTTCTTTTAGAAAGTGGGTTCACAAGAGGTACAATTGATAAAACCTTGTTTTATTTCAATTATGGTGATGATTTGCTGTTAGTTCAAATTTATGTAGATGATATTATTTTTGGATCTACTAATGACAAACTTTGTAAGAAGTTTGCAAAGCTTATGCAATCCAGGTACCAAATGAGCATGATGGGAGAGCTTAGTTATTTTCTAGGCTTACAAGTCAAGCAAACAGATGATGGGATTTTTATCAATCAAGCAAAGTATACCAGAAATCTTCTAAAGAAATTTGGTATGCTTGATAGTTCATCTGCTACAACTCCCATGGCTACAGCAACGAAGCTTGACAAAGACACAGGAGCCTCAGTAGATATGACTAACTACAGAGGAATGATAGGGTCTCTACTGTATCTTACTGCAAGTAGACCTGATATCATGTATGCAACATGTCTTTGTGCAAGATTTCAAGCAGATCCCAGAGAGCCTCATCTAACAGCTGTAAAAAGGATTTTCAAATATCTCAAAGGCACCATAACCTTGGGTTTATGGTATCCTAGAGAATCAGAGTTTAAGTTAATTGGTTACTCTGATGCAGATTTTGCAGGCTGTAAGATAGACAGAAAAAGTACAAGTGGAAGCTGTCAATTTTTAGGTGACAGATTGGTTTCTTGGTACAGTAAGAAACAGAAATCAATTTCTACATCCACTGCAGAAGCAGAGTATATAGCAGCTGGTAGCTGCTGTGCACAGATTTTATGGATGAAGAATCAATTGCTGGATTATGGGTTAAGGTACTCTAGAATACCTATTTTCTGTGATAACCAAAGTGCTATTGCTATGACAGGTAATCCAGTACAACATTCCATGACCAAGCACATCAGCATAAGGTATCATTTTATCAGAGAACATGTGGAAGAAGGAAACATTGAGCTTCATTTTGTGTCTACAGACCAACAACTTGCAGATATCTTCACCAAACCTTTGAGTGAAGCTACTTTTACAAGATTGGTAAATGAACTTGGAATGATCTCTGGTTCTGACTAGAGATACGGGTTAGACTCACTTTTATGTTCATGATTTCTTACATGTGTTAACTGTTATGTGAACCAGCATGTTAAACTCTGATAATAAACTCTGTGAAGTGTCAGTCATACTCTGAAAGTAAACTCTGATGCTAAACTCTGTTGGTCATACTCTGATAGTTACAGTTTAATGCTATTCTCTAATTGTAATTCTGTCTGAAACATATGGACCAATGAAGAAATTTGTATGAAGCATAATTCTCAGTAAGTAATTGTGAATCCTTAAGAGTTGTATAGATTCTGATCTCAATTATGTGCAGTAAATTAACACAGCATGATACTGTCTCTGTATTTATACCATCTCTTAGTTTATTGATCCTATACACTGAGTCTGTATTAGCTGTTTGCATTTTCTCTCATAAGTTAATTATATTTACTGATGAAAAGTCTAAACTCTGATTATTGATTGCAAATAATTCACCCTCAAATCAAAAGATGCCAAACAGAGCACAAATTCCTTTGAGATCATGTTGTGCCTAGGAAGATCCAGGAACTTATTGTATGAAATAAGGGCTAAAATCTTTAATTTTTGGTGACTAGTGCCAACCACTGATTACTGGAAAAACAAAAAAAAAAAAAAAAAAAAAAAATACAAAATTTAAAAAAAAAAAATATATATATATCTATAAAGGGGGTGAAAAACAAAAGATATATCCAAATGAAAGGATATCAGAAAACAGAGTTTAGATATAAAATCAGATTTTATGTTATACATGAGAGTTTAGGCAACCAGTTTTTACTACTTTAGTTTGTGGATTTTATGCACTTTGAGATGATCTAAATATTGATTTCGGTAAACTCTGCTATTGCACACACATATTTTCACATCTGTACAGTTTGGGAAAAGAGTTTATTGACAAAGAAGGACAAATGGTAAACACTGATGTATTGTGTGACATATGCCGAGGTAACTTTGTTTTAATCTCTGATGGTTAAAATAATTTCTTTGTTTCAGACATCTTATAATTTTGAGATTAGACATTTGTTTTTCGAAACAGTATGATTGGTAACGAATCTATTTTACATTCAACAGAGAACAGAAAGAGTGTGTTTGATAAGTTCTGATGGTGATTAGTAGCGCTGATGAGTATGTTAGTTTATTGTTCAAAGTGATATCATTTCTTTCACTTTACAATTACTATGAGATACTGAAATGTAACACAAAACAATGAATTTTTCTCATTAAATGATTCAAACTCTGTTTATAATCAGACAACATTATACTCTTGTCTAGCTACTTGTTTGGTTAACAGGTTATTACAACATCTGGGATTTTCAAAGCTTGACAACCCCCTGATGTTGACTCATCATCATCATTCTCTCGCATTCTCTTTCTGGCTTGCAGCTTGCAGGACTCCAAGAAGACATTCTTCTTTGAACCCTTCAAGTAGCTCTGATAAAAGAGCATCATACAGATCTCCACAGCCTCATCATCTGCAAGGATGGGCACATCATATGGTCCAGGACGGATGATGTGCACATAGGGGTTGGAGATAGGTCCTTCCGCTATTTCATCATCAGCTATGAGCCCTTCATCATTCAGAAATGATAACACAAGAAACTCATCAATGATGTAGTTTGCTTGTTGACGCCAGTTCAAATCTAAGAAGGATTCTACATCCATGAATTCAAAGATTCCTGCCATTTGATGTATGGTAATTTTTTTTATGTGTATTGCCTGTTGGACGAATGCTTCAGTTTTTATAGCATTCAACAGGGTAACTGAAAGGTTTTGCTTGACTCGAAGCTCTGGGAACATGAAAGTGCGGAGTTCCAAGACAGTCATTATTCTTCCGACTGTTGAGCTCCTTAGTACTTTATTATTATGTTTCTGAGATATACAAATCGATAATTTTATTATTATTGATTTTTTTTTAAAAGCGGTTATGTGATGCACGGTGTCTTCTCGTCTGCACGTATGTGTTGGAAGTTGTTCAATACAGCTGTCAGCGTCTGTACGTGTGCCACGTGTCCCACTAACACAGTAAATGGAGTAAGACAGTTGTGTATTGATGATTAAAAACTGTTCAGTTTTTAATTTTACATTTTATTTTTATACAATACACACACCTTCGTTTAAAATTTTCACATCTTACTCATACACATCTTTTGTCACACACGCATATTCACAAACGCCTTTCTACACATAAACTCTGTTAAGTTTTCGAATCAAAATCTTCGAATGGCCACCACATCTTTTGTTGCTTCTGGGTTAGAATTTGTTCCTAACAATTACTCAGCTCCTTTGGCAAATGAGAATGCACCGGAGGCGTTTCATTTGATTCAGAGTTTCTTGTTAAACTCTGATATTGGTACTGCTCTAACCGCACCATCGAAGCTGTCTGCATCAAACATCAGAACTTTTTGGCAGACAGGTACTTATGATAATGGAGGAGAGACTGGGTCTCCGTCTATTGTTTTTGAATTTGAAGGAAACGAATTTGTAGTTACTCCAACTACTGTTCGTGATGCGTTGGGACTTGAGGATTTCAATTCTTTTACAATCTCTGTTGGCGATCCTGAGTTAGTTCGTATGATGAGGGAAATTGGATACTCTGGATCATTGGCAAAGATTGGTCAATTGAAGCGACCGCTCTTGAGAAATGAATGGAGTTTCTTTTTCGACTGTATAACAAGGGCGTTCGGGAAGAAGTGTACCAACTGGGATGCGATTCCCACTGATAGTCTTCAAATCGGGTATTCTCTTCTTTATGGAGGTCATTTTGATGTTGCTAGGTTAGTTTTACATAATATTGGTGAGAAAATGCTAGAGAATAGGAATGTTGTTTATTTCTCTAGATTTTGTCAGTTAATATTCAACCTTTGCTGTCCTGATATTGAGATTTTAGAGAATGATGTGATTCCTTCTTTTAAATTGCACAAACGAATATTCTCTGATCTTACTAATAAAGATACCAAGAAAGGAGATGTTGGTGTTTTGATGTTGCCTGAGTATGTGCAACAATTTTTGATCAATTCACAACAACAACAATCACCTGCACATGCTGAAGCTGGACCTTCTGTGTCTCAATCACAGAGGTCAAAGAAATCAAAATTGAGGGCTGTTAAAAGTGCAAGGGTGAAGCCATCAAACGCTGAAGCTGGGGCATCAAATGCTAATGATATGCCTCAGAAAAGAAGAATGAAGAAGAAAAGAGCAAATCGAGCAAAGTCTGATGCTGCTAATGTTGCTGCAGCCTCAGAGACTGAAACTGATGAAGAAACTCTTCATCAGAGAAAAAGAAGACTAGTGGCTGCACATCTTTTTGGTGCTGTGAATGTCAATATGGACAGAGTTTCTGAGGACACTGAAGCTCCTGCATCAGCGAATGAGGAGATTGTGGCTGAAGCTGTTCCTCAAGATACTCCTGAAATTGTTGTTGAGGAGGATATTTTAAATGCTGATGAGGACAGAGTGTTTGTAAACACTGAAGCTCCTGAAGTGTTTGTTCAGGAGGTTGGTGCAAATGCTGACGTTGCTATGGATTTAGATGCTCCTACATCAAAGGCTAATGATGTAGTTGAGGAAGCTGCTAATCGTTCTGATAGCAGAATTTTTGATTTTGAAGCACACACCTCTATTCATTCTGATCATTATACAGAGGGTGTGGAAGCTGATCAAGTAACTGATCAGGTAGAAGAATCTCTGGCCACTCACATTGAAATTATTTCTTGTGATCTTGACCAAGGTGAGGAGGTTAATCAGACGGTCAAAGTCACAGAGAAAATTGATGAAGCTGTGATGGAAAAGGAACAAGAGGCTACTGATGAGCTAAACTCTGAGAACATTATTCTTGAAGCTTTGCAACAATCTGTTGTTGAGATTGTTCAAAGAGAAGCAGAGGTTTTTGCTCAGGCCACCTCTGATATCCCTGAAGCTGTAGCAGAGGAGAACATTGATGAAGCTGCACAGTTTACTGCTGACAATATTCTTAATGACAATGAAGCAGTCTATCATGACGAAGCTGGAAATGATGCTGAGGGTTCTCATTCACACCCTAGCATTCAAGTTTCATTGGCTGATGATGTCAATAGTGCTGACGTAAGGGAAGTCAATCGACAGACCAATGAACATTTTCAGAATATGTACTTCAAAAATTGGGCTGATGCAGATTGTGTCTTCTCAGCACAAAGGGCTGCAGATTTACTATCTGATTCTGTCAAGAAGATCTCAAATGCTGATGTACTTACAAGCTTAACGACAACTGTTGTTCATGTCAAATCTCTTAATAATAGATTTGATGAGAATCAACAAATGCTTACTAATCTACGAAATGAAGTCAGTCTGAAGGATCTTACTTTCAAGTCTGACAGAACTTTTTATTATTCTATGCTCAAGCAGCAAGCCAAGGATTCTGAGGAAATCAAGAAGAGGCTTGGGAAAGTTGAGGAAAATCAGACTGCAATGTCTACTCAACTGTCTTCTATTTCTACTGCCATTGAATTGCTGACATCAGTACTTCTTTCTGATGATGTCAAAAAGGGGGAGAATGTGCCTAAAGACAAATGCAAAGACATTCAAGCTCTGAGACAGAAGGATGATTCTACTGATGGGGGAAGCAAAGGAAATAAAAGAAAGGTTGTTGTTCAAAGGCAAAGCAGGTCAAGAGTAAACTCTGGTAGACAAATAAACTCTGAAACGATAAACTCTGGTGGTCAATCTACTTCACAACTCAAGCGTTTAGTTGTTTCAACTAATCCATCTACTGATGAAGAGATTGCTGCTAAGATATTCATGAAAGAGCATGGAAAGAATGTAACTATTGAAGATATCCAGGCTGAAGAGCAGATGCTTGCTGAGGAACACAAGAAAAATCTTGAAGCTGGAATCTACAAGAAAAAGGAAATCAAGGCTCCTAGAAAGAAAGAAGTTGGTATTTCTATCAAAGAGAATACACAACAGAGTATACAATATACAAGGAGACCTGTGATTGGAAACTCTGATAAGGGTAAAGGCATAATGATTGAAGAGCCTTACCTAGAGAAGAAAGATAATTCAACCTCTGACATTGCTCAAGTTGAAACAAGATTAGCCAAATCAACCTCTGACGCTGCTCAAGTTGATGTTTCTACTGAAGTTATGACAACCTCTGACGCTGCTCAAGTTGTACAGAAATCTACACTACTTCCAGGATTCAGCAAACCAAAAGTTCTTGAAGACTTAAAGCTTGAAGCTGTGAATTTTTCAGAAACCAGAATAGTATTGGGAAAAGAAGCCTTTGATAAATCTGGACTGGGTTCACACAGAGAGAGAAGAACTAATAACAGATCTCAAGACAAGTTTTCATTGGCAGAATTTGGAGTTGGAATTACTCAAGAAGGCCTTGACAAACTAGAATCTGTACAGATGATTTTTCACAAAGGAATCAAAAAGGAATTCTTGTTATATTTTATGGCTGATGGCAGAGTGTATAGATTTGGTGAATTTGATATCCAGTTAAAACTTTGGGAAGAGCTAGAGTATGTTCTATATCTACTTGAAGTAAAGAATAGAAGTACTTATGATGCTGCTCGAGTTTTGAAGGAAAGGATGATGAAATCCAAAGTTTTGAGTGGAGCTGGAGTATCAAGTGCATACATTCCGAAATACAGAGATGCACATGGAAAGTTGGTAGAAATGAAAAGGAATAGTGCTAGGTTCAGAACTGCACTAAATAAAAAGGTTGTTGAGTTCAATCTAGAGTCTGATAAACCTTTTTATATCAGACTTGGCAATGAAATGAACAAAAACAGCATATATTCTTTGAGGGCTGCCATTTATCAAATTGGTGAAGATGAACCAGAAATGAAGGAGCTGAAGAAGATTATGATTGCTGAACTAGAAAGAGCTGAAAAGAAATTGCTATCAGACTATATCAGGACAGTGCCTGATATTCAAGAAATCAAGTAAAGTCTGACTGTAAGTTTTTATGTTTTCTATTCTAAGTCAAATTTAAACTCTGTTTTAAATTAAACTCTGTTATATGTTAAACACTGCATTTGTTAAATGTTTTTGACATCATCAATTATATGTTTAACTTGTACATTTTATTATGAACAAGTTGGGGGAGATTGTTAGATATAATTGCTGACGTTTGTTTATCAGTGTTTAAGCAACAGGTACTGACCAGAGTTTATCAGAAGCCGGTCAGAGTTTAATTAAACTCTGACAGGGTGAAGAGTTTAAAGGAAGCCGGTCAGAGTTTATTTAAAGTCTGACAGGGTGATAGTTGAATTAGCTGTCGGTGCTGAATTGAAGATTCTAGAAGCAATATATTCTGAAGTTGGAAAGAAGCAGAATATATTGATACAGCTAAGGAAACGGAATAGAAGACTGAAGCAATCCTTAATTGATATGAATTGTATAGCTAATTTATAGGAGTATCAATTAGATAAGGATTGTATGTAGCTGTGTACTATATAAACACAGATAGGTTATCCCTAGAAGGGATGCGAACATTGAATATATTATTCTTGTAACCTAGTAGCTCTTTGTGATTCTTTAACATCACTAAGAGAGAATTATTTAATATAATTCAGTTTGTTGATTTACAAACTTGTGTTCTTAATTGTTATTCTAATACATACTTGATTATATATTGTGTAATCGGCCTAACAGTTTATACCTGGGGTGAAACCCAGTCTTGGGTACATCCTCAGGTTTAATATTCAACTAGTGGTATTCAGTTCTCACTGGTGCTCTTTCTGTCAATCTTACAACCTGCAAAGTCTGCATCAGAGTAACCAATAAGCTTAAACTCTGATTTCCTAGGATACCACAAACCCAAGGTTATGGTTCCTTTGAGATATTTGAAAATCCTCTTCACAGCTGTTAGATGAGGCTCTCTGGGATCTGCATGAAATCTTGCACAAAGACAGGTTGCATACATGATGTCTGGTCTACTTGCAGTCAGATAAAGAAGAGACCCTATCATGCCTCTGTAGTTTGTCATATCTACTGAAGCTCCTGTGTCTTTGTCTAGCTTGGTTGCAGTTGCCATAGAAGTTGTTGCAGATGAACTATCAAGCATACCAAATTTCTTGAGAAGATTTCTGGTATATTTTGCTTGATTGATAAAAATCCCATCATCTGTTTGCTTTACCTGCAAGCCTAGAAAATAACTAAGCTCTCCCATCATGCTCATTTGGTACCTGGACTGCATAAGCTTGGCAAACTTCTTACAGAGTTTATCATTAGTAGACCCAAAGATTATATCATCCACATAGATTTGAACTAAAAGCAAATCATTACCAGAATTGAAATAGAACAAGGTTTTATCAATTTTACCTCTAGTGAACCCACTCTCTAAAAGAAATTGAGCCAGAGTTTCATACCATGCTCTAGGTGCCTGCTTTAGTCCATAAAGTGATTTGTCAAGCCTGTAGACATAATCTGGGTGCTTGGGGTCCACAAACCCTGGTGGTTGTTCAACAAACACTTCTTCTTCAAGTTTCCCATTGAGAAAAGCACTTTTCACATCCATCTGAAAGACTTTAAACTTCTTGTGAGCAGCATATGCTAGAAAAATCCTTATGGCTTCCAACCTTGCAACTGGAGCAAAGGTTTCATCATAGTCAATTCCTTCCTGCTGTGAATATCCTTTTGCCACAAGTATCAGGATACCATCAGAGTTTAGCTGGAAGACTGGTCAGAGTTTGTTAAACTCTGACAGTCAGAGTTTGCTTAGCAGTCGGTGTAAAAGTCAATGAAGATTCTAGAAGCGATATTCTTTGAAGATGGAAAGAAGCAAAGAGATATCGAGATGGCTAAGGAAATGGAACAGAAGACAGAAGCAATTCTAGATTGATATTAATTGTATAGCTGATTTATAGGAATATCAATTAGAAGATTGTACGTAGCTGTGTACTATATAAACACAGATAGGTTAACCCTAAAAGGGATGTGAATACGTGAATTATCATTCTTGTAACCTAGCAGCTCTCTGTGATATTTTACATTACTGAGAGAGGAGTTTTTAATTCCATACAGTTTATTGTTCATAAACAGTGTTCTTATTGTTATTCTCATACATATATTTGATTATATATTGTGTATTCGGCCTAACAATTGGTATCAGAGCCAAGGCTGTTTAATATATACAGTTTTTGATCCAAACACAAGTTATAATCATGGCTGAAAATAGTCAAGCAGGTTCTAAATCTGAGAAGGTTCAACCAACTTTTATGAGTCGATATGAGACGATTAGAGTTCCAATTCTCAGACCAGTGGAATATCCAATATGGAAGGTAAAGATGACCATGTTTCTGGAAGCTACAGATCCAGAATACCTTGATAGAATCAATGATGGTCCTCATATGCCAACTAAACTGTCTCCTGTTGTTGCTGGTCAAGAACAAAAGACTGTTCCAAAGGAAAAGAAGGATTTGACTCCTGAAGACATCTCATCAATTGCAAAGGATGCAAAAGTTAGACATCTTCTCCATAGTGCTTTAGATAATGTCATGTCTAACAGAGTTATTGGTTGCAAAACTGCCAAATAAATTTGGGATGCTTTAGAAGTCAGATGTCAAGGAACAAGCGCTATAAAGAAGAACAGGAAGACTATTCTTACACGGGAGTATGAACACTTTGACTCGAGACCTGATGAAACTTTGACTGAGACATATGACAGATTCTGTAAACTGTTGAATGATTTATCTCTTGTTGATAAAGAATATGAACTCGAAGAGTCGAATCTCAAGTTTATTCTATCTCTACCTGAAAGATGGGATTTAAAGGCGACAACAATAAGAGATAATTATGATCTTGCAGAAACAGATCTTGATGAAATTTATGGGTTGCTCAAAACTCATGAACTTGAGATAGAACAAAGAAACAAAAGATCTGGAAAGAAGACAAAATCTGTTGCTCTCAAAGTTGAAGAAAAACTTCTTAAGAAAGAGACATCAAAGAAGAAAGCTAAGGGAAAGGCTTTAGTCATAAACTCTGAAAGTGAGTCATCAAACTCTGATGACGACTCAAACATTGTTGAATCATCTGAAACTGAGGATGATGATGAACAAATGATGCAAATGGCTACTTTGATGGTGAAGACTTTCAAGAAGATGGGTTTCACGAACTTCAAGAAAGGAAAAAGATTCTCTAGGAGAGATTCAAACTCTGAAAAGAAGAGTTTCAGAAAGTCTGAAAGAAGGGATATCAAATCTGGGAAGAAAGACAAGTCTGAGATCCAGTGCTACAAGTGTAAAGAGATGGGTCACTATGCTCCAGAGTGCAAGAAAGGAAAATCTGAAAAAGCACTCATCACTAAAGGAAGAGACTGGGCAGACACTTCAGACTCAGATGAGGATGTCAACTATGCTCTCATGGAAACTGTCCAAGATGAATCTGATTCATCTGAAAACAAGGTACCTCTAACAACCTATGCTTATGATATTGATAATATATCTGAATTACGAATTTATCTTAAAAGCATACATGTTAGTTATAGAGATCAGACTTTAGAAAATGAGAGAATTAAATCTGAGAATCTAAAGCTTAAAGAGAGAAATAAATTTCTTGAAGAAGAACTTGTTAACATGCAACAAGTTCAAAAGGAAAGAGATGATGCTGTTTATGTTGAACAGGAGTTGCTTAAGAAATTTAGGCAACTAGAATCTGATTTGGAAAAAGAAAGAAAGGTAATTAAAACCTGGACAAACTCTGGTAAGGACACACATCAGGTGTTTCAAACAGACTCAGTAGGGTTAGGTTACTGTGAGAAAGATGAACTTAGGTTTAAAGATAAGGTTATAGTTAGAACACATCTTCCACCTATGAAATTTGTTCCTGAATCCAGTAAGCTAAACTCTGTACTTGAAAAAGAAACTGTTGAGGAAGAACCAGTAAAAACTTGTGTTAAACAGGTTAATGTTGGTTTAATGACAGAGAAACAATTCAAGTATAAACTCAAAGAGGTAAAGCTTGTTGAAAAACAGAAAGTGTCCAGGAAGAAAAGAAATGGAAAGGTAGGCATTAATAAAAGCAATAATCAATTGCCTATCACTGATGGTCCTAGAAAAACATGTCATAATTGTGGTATTACTAACCATCTAGCAAGTTTCTGCAGGAAAAACAAAGACATTAATTCTTTACCCTCCATGTCTGGAGTTAAGAATGATTATGTTAGGGTTAGACCACAGACTTTATGCACTCACTGTGGGAGTACTTGGCACTCTATTTATACTTGCAAGAATTATCATGCCATTTATCACAACTATTATGAGTTGAAACCAAATTTGAAATGGGTTAAAGTTGATTCTGCAAGTGTAAACTCTGATACTGTTAGCTTAAACTCTGTTGACAAGAATTCCGCTGCAAAAGCTAACAATGTTAAGAAAGCCAAAGGATCCAAGCAAGTCTGGATCCTTAAATCTAACTCTTTGTAATTGTTTGTGATTGCAGGGCATAAGGGAAAGCACCCTAGTCTTGGACAGTGGATGTTTAGGGCACATGACTGGAAATAAAGCCCTGATATCAGATTATGAGGAGAAACCTGGCCCAAAAGTTTCCTATGGAGATGGCAACATAGGACGTACTCTGGGATATGGCAATATCAATCTTGGAAGTGTCATCATCACAAATGTAGCTCTAGTTCCAGGACTCAAGCATGACTTGCTATCTGTGAGTCAAATATGTGACAGAGGTTATCATGTAGATTTTCAACCTGAATACTGTGAGGTTATTAGCAAATCTACAGGAAAAGTTGTTCTAGTTGGACACAGACGAAATAATATTTATGAATCAAGTTTGGTAACAAACTCTGAAGGAAAAGCTGTGTGTCTGTCTGCAAAAATGTCTAATGAAGAGAGTTGGAAATGGCATAAGAAGCTCTCTCATCTGAATTTGAACAACATCAATGAATTGATTCGAAAAGATCTTGTAAGGGGACTTCCAAAATCTATACTCGGCTTAGATGGTCTGTGTGATTCCTGTCAAAAGGCCAAGCAAAGGAAGTCATCATTCAAGAGTAAGTCTGAATCTTCAGTTGTGGATCCTTATCATCTTCTTCATGTTGATCTATTTGGTCCAGTGAATGTAATGTCACTTGCCAGAAAGAAATATGCTTTAGTCATTGTTGATGAGTACACTAGATACACCTGGGTGTACTTTCTGGCAAAGAAGGATGAAACTGCCTTAATTCTGATGGAACATGTGAAGCTACTGGACAAAGGATCATGGCATAAAGTGAAAATTATCAGGAGTGATAATGGTACTGAATTCAGAAATACAACAATGGAAGAATTTTGCAAAGAAAGAGGAGTGAAGCAAGAATTTTTTGCACCAGGGACTCCACAGCAAAATGGTGTAGTAGAAAGGAAGAACAGAACTTTAATCGAAGCTGCCAGAACAATGCTTGATGAAGCAAAATTGCCAACTTATTTCTGGGCAGAAGCTGTTCAAACTGCTTGTTTTACTCAAAATGCTACACTGATCAACAGGCATGGGAAAACACCATATGAGATGGTGAAGAATAAGAAACCAAACCGGAAATATTTTCATATTTTTTTTGGATATCCATTGTCAACTAAAGCATTCAGAGTTTATAATCTGAGAACTAAAGTGATCATGGAATCTATACATGTGTCATTTGATGACAAGAAAATAACTGGAATTGAAGATGAAGAAAATCATGATAAGCTACGCTTTGAAAATGAAGATCTAAACTCTGATGATGTAAACTCTAACGAAGCAAATCCAACAAACTCTGATGAAGGATACTCTGAACCTCTACTGGTAAATACTGAGAAAGTTTCTCAAACAGAACAGAATAGAGAACCAGTTGAGGGGGAGCATGAAGATACTTCAGCAACATCTCAAAATGATGACTCACATTCTGAAAGTGAGTCAGCTGAAGAATCTAACACAAACTCTGAAAGTTCAAACATTGAGCAGTCCAATTCAGGGGGAGCCTCAGAGAATGCAGATGGTCAACAAGAGAATCAGGAAAGCATGGATCAAGGGGGAGAATCCAATAATGATGAAAGAAGCCACTTACCTACAGCAAGAAGGTGGACTCAGGCTCATACACCTGATCTAATCATTGGAGATCCAGATGCAAGTGTGAAAACAAGAAGTGCTACAGTAAATGAATGTCTGTTTCATGCATTCATATCTCAAACAGAGCCTAAGAAAGTGGATGAAGCTCTTCAAGATGCTAACTGGATAACAGCAATACAGGAAGAATTGAATGAGTTTGAAAGAAATGAAGTATGGACATTTGTACCAAGACCCAAAAACAGGTCTGTTGTTGGTACAAGGTGGGTCTTCAGAAACAAGACTGACAGTGAGGGAGTAATTACAAGGAACAAAGCTAGACTTGTGGCAAAAGGATATTCACAACAGGAAGGAATTGACTATGATGAAACCTTTGCTCTAGTTGCAAGGTTGGAAGCCATAAGATTTTTTCTTGCATATGCTGCTCACAAGAAGTTTAAAGTCTTTCAGATGGATGTGAAGAGTGCTTTTCTCAATGGGAAACTTGAAGAAGAAGTGTTTGTTGAACAACCACCAGGGTTTGTGGACCCCAAGTATCCAGATTATGTCTACAGGCTTGACAAAGAACTTTATGGACTAAAGCAGGCACCTAGAGAATGGTATGAAACTCTGGCTCAATTTCTTTTAGAAAGTGGGTTCACTAGAGGTACAATTGATAAAACCTTGTTCTATTTCAATTCTGGAAATGATTTGCTTTTAGTTCAAATCTATGTGGATGACATAATTTTTGGGTCTACTAATGATAAACTCTGTAAGAAATTTTCCAAGCTTATGCAGTCCAGGTACCAAATGAGCATGATGGGAGAGCTTAGTTATTTTCTAGGCTTGCAGGTAAAGCAAACAGATGATGGGATTTTTATCAATCAAGCAAAATATACCAGAAATCTTCTCAAGAAATTTGGTATGCTTGATAGTTCATCTGCAACAACTCCTATGGCAACTGCAACAAAGCTAGACAAAGACACAGGAGCTTCAGTAGATATGACAAACTACAGAGGCATGATATGGTCTCTTCTTTATCTTACTGCAAGTAGACCAGATATTATGTATGCAACCTGTCTTTGTGCAAGATTTCAAGCAGATCCCAGAGAGCCTCATCTAACAGCTGTAAAGAGGATTTTCAAGTATCTCAAAGGAACCATAACCTTGGGTTTGTGGTATCCTAGAGAATCAGAGTTTAAGTTACTTGGTTACTCTGATGCAGATTTTGCAGGCTGTAAGATTGACAGAAAGAGCACTAGTGGTAGCTGTCAATTTCTAGGTGACAGACTGGTTTCTTGGTACAGCAAGAAACAGAAATCAATTTCCACATCCACAGCAGAAGCAGAGTATATTGCTGCTGGTAGCTGTTGTGCACAGATTCTGTGGATGAAGAATCAATTGCTGGATTATGGGTTAAGGTACTCTAAAATACCTATTTTCTGTGATAATCAAAGTGCTATTGCTATGACAGGTAATCCAGTACAGCATTCCATGACCAAGCACATCAGCATAAGGTATCACTTTATCAGGGAACATGTGGAGGAAGGAGATATTGAGCTTCATTTTGTGTCTACAGAACAACAGCTTGCAGATATCTTCACTAAGCCTTTGAGTGAAGCTACATTTACAAGACTGGTGAATGAATTAGGAATGATCTCTGGTTTTGACTAGAGATACTGGTTAGACTCAAAATTAACTCTTCTGTGATATGTTGCTCATGTTTCTATGCATATGTTAACTGTCATGCAAATCATGTTGTTAAACTCTGGAAGCATACTCTGTTGGTTAAACTCTGATGTTAAACTCTGATTATGGTATTGTCTGAAACATAAGAACCGATGAAGAAAATAGTATGAAGCATGATTCTCAGTAAGTAATCATGAATTTTTCTAAGTTATATATGATCTGATCTCAAATGTGTGCAGAAAATTAACACAGCATGATACTGTCTCTATATTTATAGCATCTCTTAGTTTATTGGTCCTATACACTGAGTCTGTATTAGCTTTTTGCACTTTCTCTCATAAAGTAATATGTTAAATGATGTCAGTCTAAACTCTTATAAATAGTTACTGCTACTTCACCCCCAAGCAAAAGATGCAAAAACATGCACAAATTCCTTTGAGATCATGTTGTGCCTAGGAAGACCCAGGAACTTATTGTATGAAATAAGGGCTAAAATTTGAAATTTTTGGTGACTAGTGCCAACCACTGATTACTGGAAAAGAATTAAAAAAAAAAGGGGGTGAAAACAAATAAGTACATATAAAGGTACAGAGTTTAGATGAGATCAGATTTTGTTTTGCATATGAGAGTTTGGGCAACCAGTTTTTACTGATTTATTTTGTTGATTTTATGCACTTTGAGATGCTCTCAATATTTACATTCAGTAAACTCTGCTATTCACACACAAATAATCACAACTGTGCATTTTGAGAAAAGAGATTATTAATGAAGGAGGAGAATTGATAAACACTGATGAACTGTGTACTCTACGCAGAGGTAATTTATTTTTAATCTCTGATGATTAAAATAAATAAAGGTGTTTCAGACATTTCATAATTTTTGAGGAACATTATTTTTGAAAATAGAGAGTATGATTGATAATGGTTTGTTGAGTTTTGGAAATGATGAAAAGTGTCTAGTAACTAGCAGTAATTAGTGGCTGTTTTTACTGCGCATGCGTGTTGGAAACTACCACGATTAGTGCTGTCAGTTAATGCATATGTGACAACTGTCCCACTCACACACTTCACGAGTAAGCCTGCTGTGTATCTTAATGATTAAAACTCTTCAGTTTTAATTCATATTTAATCATTATACACACAAAGTTCAAATTTTTACAGACTTACTCTATTCACAGGACAATTTCACATACACATATTCACAAACACCTTTTCTACATCTCTTTCTCAAACACTTTCTCTAAGCATAAACTCTGATCTATTCCAAATCTTTTCTAATGGCAACTACTATGTTTCAATCCGTTGGTCTAGAATTTGTCCCTAACAATTATGCAGCACCCTTGTCTACTGAGAACGCACCGGAGGCGTTTCACTTGTTTCAGAATTTCCTTTCTCAATCAGATATTGGGCAAGCGCTTGTGGAACCAGCAAAGCTGTCTGGACTTCAAATCAAAGCATTCTGGGAAACTGGTGTTTATGATGATGGAGGAGAGGCTGGAACTCCTTCGATTATCTTCGATTTTGGTGAACAAGAGTATGTGGTCACTCCAACCACTGTTCGTGATGCTCTTGGGTTTGAAGACTTCAATGCATACACTATTTCTGTTGGTGATGCTGAGCTTCAAAGGATGATGAGGGAGATTGGTTACTCTGGGTCTTTGGCAAGGACAGGTAATCTGAAGCGACCGCTCTTGAGGAAGGAATGGAGTTTCTTCTTTGACTGCATCACAAGGGCGTTCGGGAAGAAGTGTACCAATTGGGATGTTATTCCAATTGACAGTCTGCAAATCGGGTATTCTCTTCTCTATGATGCTCACTTTGATTTTGCTAGACTTGTTTTGAATAATATTGGAGAAAAGATGACAGAGAATAGGGGAGTGGTTTATTTTGCTCGTTTTTGTCAGTTAATATTTTCTACTTGTGTAACTGAGGTTAACATTATTGAAGATGATGTTATTCCTTCGTTTAAGTTGCATAAGAGAGTATTTTCTGACTTAACAAATAAAGATGTTAAGAAAGGAAATGTTGGGGATTTGTTGCTTCCTGCCTCAATCCAACAATTTCTACAACCTCAACCACAACTAAACTCTGAGCCTCTTCCATCTACATCCCAAAGACCAAAAGCTGGGGGTAGGACTAAGCATAGAGCTTTCAAGGCTGCTAAACCTTCAGTTGCTAATGATTTACCAAACTATGTTGGTACTTCAAGGAAAAAGAAGAGGGCAAATAGACCTACTTCTAATGAGGATAGGGATTCTGATGCAACCGAGTCTATCCACACCAAGAAAAGGAAGCTGGTTGCTGCTTATTTATTTGATGGATTGATTCCAGATTCTACAACTGCTATAGCTCCAGAGATTGTAATTGAAGATATTTCTGCAAATGCTACTGTGCCTGAAGAAGCCAGAGCAAACACTGATGATAATGCTACCTTCAATGATGATTTTCTTGAGCCTATTTTGGAGATGGATATTGAAGAGAGTTTTGAAGCACATCCTACTGCAACTCTTGAAGAGTTTGGCAGTGTTGGTGAAACTGAGGATGTGGCAGCTGATCAACCTACAATAATTATTGATGAGTCTTTGGCTACTCATACAGAGATTCTCTTTGTCACTCACCAGGTTATTGAAAAAGGTGAAGAGGTTGATCAGACAGCAAAGGCTGTAGCTGAGGAAAATGTTCTTGAAAATACTGCTAAAAATGAAGTTGGAGTTGATAAAGAGCTTGTTGTTGCTACTGCTGAGACAGTTGATGAGAACTTACACTCTGAACATGCAGCTAATGAAGAATTTGTTCAAGACAATGTTCCAGTACATTATGCTCTTAATGATGCACAAGAAAATGTTTCTAAGAATGTATCTGATTCTTCAAGTGCAAACTCTGATGATGGTGCATCTGATTCATTTTCTCCAAGGGTTAATGCTCAATCAAATCCTAAAGTGCATGATGTTGGAGGTACATCTCAACGTGATACTGAAGCTCATTTTCAAGACATGTACTTCGCCAATTGGTCAAGTCATGAATGTATCTTTCCTCAGCAAAGAGCAGCTGAATTTGTATCAAAGTCTGCTACTACTATCAAGAATCCAGAGCTACTTGCACATCTCAAAGCTACAATTGTTCAAGTAAAGTCTCTTAACAATCGTTTTGATGTCACTCAAAAAGATGTTATTGGACTGAGAAATGATGTTGCTACAAGGGAGCTATCTTTGAAGCATGAAAAACTTTCCTTCACTAGAGAACAAGAAGCTTTAAAGAACAGATTAATCAAGGTTAAAGCAAATCAGAATGTAATGTCTGAGAAGATTGATTCAATTGCTGCTTCACTTGAGTTGTTCACCTCAGTGTTAATTCCTGATGATGTCAAAAAGGGGGAGAGATTATCTAAATACAAATGCAAGAAATCTCAAACTCTGAGTAGACAGGATGATACTACTGATGGTGGTGCAAAAGGAAGAGAGTCAAGGTCCAAATTAATTCAAGATCATGGGAGATTAAGGTCAAACTCTGCTAGGGCAAACTCTGATAAAGTAAATACTGGTGCTCAATCTACTTCAAAAGCCAAAAGCTTATTTCTTACTTCTCAACCAAATACTGATGAAGAGATTGCAGCCCAGTTATTTTTGGAAGAACATGGTGCTGATGCAACTATTGAAGATATTGAAGCTGAAGAGAAAATGCTGGCTGAAGAGCATGAGAAGAACCTGAAATCTGGAAAGGTCAAAAAGGTTGTTAAAGTTTCAAGGCCAAAGGAGAAAGGAATTGTGATTAAAGAAAATGTAAATTCTCAACAGAGTTTACAATATTCAAGAAGGCCGGTTGAAACTAATCTTGATAAAGGTAAAGGGAAGCTTATAGAAGGACAAGTGCTGAAGAAAATCCAATCAACCTCTGACATTGCTCAAGTTGATAAATCAATGAAAGCTGTGACAACCACTGATACTACTCAAGTTGTACAGACTCAACTCTCTTCTGAACTTCAAAGAATTTTTGCTAAACCAATCATGGTTCAACACACTCTGATTCCTGGAAATGTCAATGTTCTCCAAAGCAAAACCATCATGGGTAAAGAATCAAGAGATAGATCTGGTTTAGGATCTCATAGAGAGAAAAGAGTGAACAATAGTCCTATGGATCAAACTTCATTAGCTGAACCAGGTGTTGGTGTGACTCAGGAAAATCTTAATACTTTAGAGTCGGTTCAGTTAATTCACCATAGAGGACTGAAAAAGGATTTTCTGTTATACTTCAAGGCTGATGGCAGGGTATACAGAGTTGGTGAAACAGACATTGGATTAAAAATGAAGGAAGAGCTGGAGTATGTACTGTATATATTGAAAGTAAAGCATCAAAGAACTCATCAAGCAGCTGAGGTATTAAGAAGCAGAATGGTGAAAGCTAGAGCTCTTTGTGGCCTAAAGTATGCTGGTTCTTGTTGGGAACCACGGACTTGGGGTTCTACTACATTTTATGATACACAATTAAGGAGTGCGAAAAGAAAATCACCTTGTTAACGGTTGATTCCACGCTCTTCTATTGTATTCCCAAATTCCCTTGAGCGAAGTGTGGCCTCCGTCTTCTCAAGTTAACCTCTCTTCTTGCTCCTAGGTGGCTATAATATTTTTCTTGACCAACCCTAGCAAGAAGAGAATAAGAATATATATAGGGCTACAATAGGGATCATGGATAATTAGGTTGGGCCTTTTAATTACATCCTGGGCCTAGCCCAATGTAATTAAATATTAATTCAATCCACTAAAGAATTAATATTTGCACTACCTTTCCTAATACCGCAACTTAATTAATTAATTCGGTTCCAATATTATTTGCTTATTAAATTCCCCATGTTTAAAATAGCGCATGCCCATTAATTAAATAAATTACTGATAATTCATTTAATTAACATCTTATATCGTTGATCATCCACTCTACCTTTATTTAATTATGCCGGAATAAATCCACCTGCAGAGTTTCACATAATTAAATCCTTTTGAGCTTTCAAGGGGACATCATTAACCCAAATATTATCAGGACACGGATTTCTTCAATAAATAATATTCACCATATATATTATTCCATCACCCAAAATATAATGATATAATTCAAAAGAATTATTTCATATATAAATCAAAGCATGTAAATAATATACACGTGTCAATTACTATATCCGGATTAAGAACCTAAGCATTAATAATAACATAGAATCTTAGTTCACCTTCTTAATCAGTTTAAGGGAACAATTCTAAATTTGATCCTGTTCAATATACACAAAGTAACAAGTATTATTTAATAGTCAAGATAAACTATTCCCAAATAATACTTCAGTTATTCCAGTGGTTTGTCTAATTCCACTTAAACTGTGAACCCTTTATATTATATATAGACACTGATAATTTAATCTTCTGTTATCCCATTTGATACTAAATTATCCACAATATATAATAAATAGACAATGTAAAAATATGCAATCAAGATTCTCAATAAAATGGACAATGTTTATATACTACTAATGAATAGTTTAGTATAAAACCCAACAATCTCCCACTTATACTCAAGCTATTCTTTGAGTATATCAGTGTTTATTAATATAATCCGCTACCAGTTTAAATAACTATTCCGTGACCAGACATCTGACTCCTATCTCCTCCACGTGTTCTTCAAAAACCTTAGCTGGTAAACTCTTCGTGAAAGGATCAGCCCGGTTGTCCTTTGATGCTATATCAGTCACAATAATATCTCCTCGCTTAACGAACTGTCGTATGAGGTGATACTTACGCTCAATGTGTTTTGCTGCTTTATGTTCTCGTGGTTCCTTTGTATTTGCAACAGCACCAGTATTATCACAATAAATTGTGATTTGCCGTGGCAAATTAGGAACTACATTCAAATCCAGCAGGAAATTCCGGAACCATATAGCCTCCTTGGCTGCCTCAGAGGCTGCCACATATTCAGCTTCCATGGTTTAGTCTGCGATGCATTTCTGCTTCACACTCCTCCATATTACAGCTCCACCTCCTAAAGTAAAAACACACCCCGAGGTTGACTTCCTCTTATCCCTATCTGTCTGGAAATCTGAATCAGTATAACCCACAGGAAACAAGTCTAAAGCCTTGTAAATTAACATATACTTCTTAGTCCTTCGCAAGTACTTAAGTATCGTTTTTACTGCACTCCAATGTTCCTGACCTGGATTGGACTGATATCTACTGACCATGCCTACGGCAAAGCAAATATCAGGTCTCGTGCATAACATGACATACATTAAGCTTCCACATGCTGAAGCATAAGGAACTGCTTTCATGTTCTCTATCTCCTTAGGTGTCTTAGGACACTGCTCCTTTGATAGAGAGACTCCATGTCTAAAAGGTAAATTACCCTTCTTAGAGTCCTGCATGTTAAAATGAGCCAATACCTCATCAATGTACGGTTCTTGAGATAAAGCCAACGTTCTTTTCTTGCGATCTCTTATAACTTTGATCCCAAGAATGTATGCGGCTTCACCTAAGTCTTTCATTTCAAATTGTTTGAACAACCATGCCTTAATAGATGACAACATCTCTACATTGTTTCCAATGAGCAAAATGTCATCTACATATAGTACTAGAAAAACCACTGCATTTCCTTCACTTTTCCTATACACACATGCTTCGCTTGGACTATGATCATAACCATTTGTCTGGACGACCTGATCAAAACGAATGTTCCACTCCCTGGAAGCTTGTTTCAGTCCATAAATGGACTTCTTAAGCTTACACACTAGATGCTCTTGGCCCTCTTTGATGAATCCCTCTGGTTGCTGCATATGGATGTTTTCATCAAGACTTCCATTTAGGAAAGCTGTCTTGACATCCATTTGCCAAATCTCATAATCGAGATGAGCTGCTATAGATAAAAGAATCCGGATTGACTTAAGCATGACTACCGGAGAAAAGGTTTCCTCATAATCAATTCCTTGTTTCTGAGTATACCCTTTCGCAACAAGTCTTGCTTTCCAGGCTTTCACCTTTTTGTCAGATCCTCTTTTTCTTTTGTAGATCCACTTGCATCCAATGGGTTTTACACCACTGGGTGGTTCCACGAGATCCCAGACTTTATTGGAATACATAGATTCCATCTCAGATTGCATAGCCTTTTGCCAAAGATCTGCATCCTTATCTTGCATTGCTTCTTCGTATGTCCTGGGATCCTCATCATGTTCACCAGAGACTAAGTCCGAAGACTCTCCCAAAAACATGAACCTCTCAGGTTGTTTAACAACCCTCCCACTACGACGAAGCATTGGAGTGGGATTAGTGATAGGTTGTTCATTTACTTGTGGTTGTTCTACTTGTACCGGTGGCATATTAGAATTATCTTGTCCTCCCACTAGTTCCTCTAAAACAACAGTACTCATGGGTTTGTGATTCATTATATAGTCTTCCTCTAAGAATCTAGCATTGGTGCTTACAATGATATCCCGATCCTTAGGACTATAAAACAAATACCCTTTTGTTCCCTTGGGATAACCCACAAACAGCCTCACTTCTGTACGAGAATCTAACTTAGTCACGTTCTTGTTCAGCACATGTGCTGGACAACCCCAAATCCGAATGTGTTTCAAACTAGGTTTGGTACTAGTCCACAATTCTTTTGGAGTTTTTGGAACTGACTCAGAAGGTACCAAGTTTAGAAGATAAGCCGCTGTTTCTAGAGCATGCCCCCAAAACGACTTGGGTAAATTCGAATAACTCATCATCGATCTAACACTCTCTAAAAGAGTCTGGTTCCTTCTTTCTGCTACACCATTCTGCTGAGGTGTGCCAGGTGCAGTCAACTGGGATGAAATCCCATGTTCTGATAAATATTCTCTAAATTCTCTAAGCAGGTATTCGCCCCCACGATCTGATCGTAGTGACTTGATACGTTTTCCTGAATGTCGCTTTTCCGCACTTGCTTTGTACTCTTTGAATTTTTCAAAGCACTCAGACTTGCGGTGCAACAGATAAATGTATCCATATCTCGAATAATCATCAATGAAAGTGACAAAATATTCATACCCACCTCTCGCTTGGATATTCATAGGTCCACATAAATCAGTATGAACCAATTCTAACACATCTTTGGCTCTATTTCCTTTTGCCTTAAAAGGTCTACTGGTCATTTTTCCTTCCAAGCAAGATTCACAGACTGGAAATGGCTCCACTGCCAACGAGCCTAACGGCCCATCTACTACCAATCTTTGAATCCTCCTTAAGTTAATATGACCTAATCTCAAGTGCCAAAGATATGTTTGGTTCAATCCAGAAGGTTCCTTTCTTTTACTAGAGGTAGAAAGTGTATTATTAATTTCACTTGGTTGCAGCATTGGTTCTATAGGATTAATAATATATAAATTGTCTTGCAATGTACCAGAACATATAACTCGTTTATTCATCATAATGGAAACATTACGATCCAAACAAACATTATAACCATCCATAGCAAGTTTAGAAACCGAAATTAAATTCCTTCTAAATGAAGGTACATAAAGACAATTATTCAAAACCAAAATCCTATCATAACCAAAAGATAAAGAAATAACTCCAACTGCAACCACTGCTACTTTCGTAGCATCTCCCATGAACACATATATCTCGCCATCTCTAAGCAGCCTGGTTTTCTGGAACCCCTGCATGGAATTACAAACATGATCAGTGGCTCCTGTGTCTACACACCAAGTGCTCGTAGACATAGCCGCTATATATGTTTCCGTAACAAGAGAAAGAGACATACCAGCATTGTTCTTCTTAGACAGAGGACAATCCTTTTTCCAGTGACCCGACTGCTTGCACTTGAAGCACTTGCCCTTAGGCTTCTTCACTGAATTCTGAACTCCCAATGGTTTCACAACTTTCTGTGTCTGAACCTTCTTCTTCTTCTTTCCTTTCGGCTTTGAAGAAGAAACTTTCTCAGCCACATTTACCTGAACATGCTGCTGAAATAATGATTCCGCTGCCTGAAGCTCTGTCAGAAGTTCTGCAAGACTATACAACTTCTTGTTCATGTTGTAATTCAAGCGAAACGGCTAAAAGCTTTTTGGCAAACTCATAAGTATGATATCGACCTGCGTTTCCGCATCAATATCAGCACCAAGGACCTCTAGTTCATTTATATGAGACATCATCAGAAGAACATGGTCCCTTACAGGTGTTTTTTCAGCCATCCGAGTGTTCATTAGAGACTTCATTGCTACTTGCCTAGCAGCCCTATTCTGATCTCCGAAAAGCTCCTTGAGATTATAGAGCATATCTGCAGCAGTGGTCATGGCCTGATGCTGATGTTGCAAAACACCCGACATTGCTGCCAGAATGTAACATCGCGACATCTCATCTGCCTTAGTCCACTTCTTAAAATACTCTTTATCCTTATCCGGAGCATCGGCAGCAGGCTGGTCCGGTTTGGGTTCAACAGTACAAAATTTAAACTCTTCAGCAGTCAACACTATGTCCAAATTGCGTTTCCATTCAATATAGTTAGGTCCGGTAAGTTTGTTATCCTTAAGTATGGTGAAAAGTGGATTAAAGCCCATTCTATCCTGAGAATCATGCATATAACACTTAATCAGAAAATTGCATATATCTTAAAACCTATTTGTTTCCTCTAACAATTAATTAAAATTAATGCACTAATATTTAAATTCCATAAAATATCTGGTACGCCATGATGGATGACATATATACCATTTAAATTTAAATATTACTTTGGTCCTACTACTAAATAATACGCCACGTTAGGGTGGACTATATATTATCTTTCATAGCTAAGTGTATACCATTATTTAGATCTTAAGTTGCCTTTAGTCAGACCCATCCGTTTGATGTATCAATGGATAAATCCCAGGTGTTTTCGGTGAAGTCACAGACGGACTCGCTTAAAAACACAACCCCTAAGACAGAAATATCCATTATCAACATCAATCAAGGAATGTCCAACTTTTTTCTCGAATTCTATGAAACTTGGTATGTCACGATGGGGTGAGCTTACCTTTCATTATTCGTGATTAACTTAAGAAGATTGTCGTAGTAATATCCTTAACACTACCCAGACGTCATAAATCATATGCCACGATGGGTGACATATATCCAATTCATAATCGTCCTAGTGTTAAATTACATACAACCAATAATGGATGACCATGGGATCTAATATCAAATTAATTCCCTCTCCCACTTAGTATTTTAACATGAGTAATTTTATCTAGATGCATCGCCCTATGTTATTTCTTCGAGGTCCATATGTTATCAAAATAACAATACAAAGAACACATAACATAGCATAGCATGCATCTCTACATAATTAAATGGGGCCTATGTCATTATAATTATGTCTAACATGCATTCCAAATACACACATAATTTAATAACATAAAACATTTAATTAAAGCAATAAATGAAAATTTATGTCCATGTCGTCCTATTTATGTTAACCATGCAATTAAAATTACACACATAATTAACAACACACATAATAATTATTTAATGCAATAATTAAAATTAAATAGCAGAAAAATTAAAATAAAAAATAAATACACTATTATGGCCAAAAAAAAAATTTCATCCGAAAATCCTGCGAAAACTTCAACTCGCTGTTTGAGGGTCTAAACGAGCTCAGACGCACATGAAACTTTGACATTGTCACCTTTCAATCGTGTAGAACATCGAAATCCCTTTCCGAAAAGGTATTACTCATCGAAACCCGACACGGTATGCAAAAGTTACAACAGTTCGAAGTTGCATAGGCGAAATCTTGTAGCATCAGCGGAAGAACTTTGTTTTCTTGCAACTCCGTCGATCAAATAGTTACATACAACATAACATACCTATTCTATTACATCAGATCATAATCTAACATGAATACAAATCATGATTACAAGATTACAAAATCATAATAGAAAACAAAACTAGCACGATCAACCCTCGTGATTTACAACCACGATAAACCACGTGGAAACCAAAACAAAAAAATAACCACGATTAAACCACGTGGGATCCAAACACATAATTAAAATAAAACGAGGCCATAATAGTGGATACTAAACAACCTGCAAAAGATTATTATCCAAGCATACCACTATACATACATAACCAATTTTAATTACGACATGGACATCATATCATAAAACATAGAACCCATAACCAGGCTCTCTGATACCAATTGTTGGGAACCACGGACTTGGGGTTCTACTACATTTTATGATACACAATTAAGGAGTGCGAAAAGAAAATCACCTTGTTAACGGTTGATTCCACGCTCTTCTATTGTATTCCCAAATTCCCTTGAGCGAAGTGTGGCCTCCGTCTTCTCAAGTTAACCTCTCTTTTTGCTCCTAGGTGGCTACAATATTTTTCTTGACCAACCCTAGCAAGAAGAGAATAAGAATATATATAGGGCTACAATAGGGATCATGGATAATTAGGTTGGGCCTTTTAATTACATCCTGGGCCTAGCCCAATGTAATTAAATATTAATTCAATCCACTAAAGAATTAATATTTGCACTACCATTCCTAATACCGCAACTTAATTAATTAATTCGGTTCCAATATTATTTGCTTATTAAATTCCCCATGTTTAAAATAGCGCATGCCCATTAATTAAATAAATTACTGATAATTCATTTAATTAACATCTTATATCCTTCATCATCCACTCTACCTTTATTTAATTATGCCGGAATAAATCCACCTGCAGAGTTTCACATAATTAAATCCTTTTGAGCTTTCAAGGGGACATCATTAACCCGAATATTATCAGGACACGGATTCCTTCAATAAATAATATTCACCATATATATTATTCCATCACCCAAAATATAATAATATAATTCAAAAGAATTATTTCATATATAAATCAAAGCATGTAAATAATATACACGTGTCAATTACTATATCCGGATTAAGAACCTAAGCATTAATAATAACATAGAATCTTAGTTCACCTTCTTAATCAGTTTAAGGGAACAATTCTAAATTTGATCCTGTTCAATATACACAAAGTATACAAGTATTATTTAATAGTCAAGATAAACTATTCCCAAATAATACTTCAGTTATTCCAGTGGTTTGTCTAATTCCACTTAAACTGTGAACCCTTTATATTATATATAGACACTGATAATTTAATCTTCTGTTATCCCATTTGATACTAAATTATCCACAATATATAATAAATAGACAATGTAAAAATATGCAATCAAGATTCTCAATAAAATGGACAATGTTTATATACTACTAATGAATAGTTTAGTATAAAACCCAACAGTTCTTACATACCAAAGTACATAGATTACAATGGAAAGCTTGTTGAGATGCAAAGGAACAGTGCAAGACTCAGAACAGATCTTGGTATAAAAGTGTTGGAATTTAATCTGGAATCAGATAAATCCTTCATAATAAAGCTAGGAAATGAGATGAGGAAAAACAGTATCTATGCTCTAAGGGCTGCTATCTATCAAACTGGAGAGAGTGATCCAGAGTTAATAGAGCTGAAAAAGATAATGATAGCTGAGCTAGAGAGAGCTGAAAGAAGACTGCTTATGGACTACATCAGAACTGTACCTGATATTGAAGAAATTAAGTAAATGGAGTCTGTAAGTTTTTAAGTTTTCTGTTCTAAATTAAAATATAAACTCTGTGATTTTATAAACACTGCATTTGTTATATGTTTTGACATCATCAATTATCTGTTAACTTGTACATTTTTGTATGCACAAGTTGGGGGAGATTGTTAGATATAATTGCTGATGTTTGTTTATCAGTGTTAAAAGTATCATGATACCATCAGAGTTTAGCTGGAAGACTGGTCAGAGTTTGTTAAACTCTGACAGTCAGAGTTTGCTTAGCAGTCGGTGTAAAAGTCAATGAAGATTCTAGAAGCGATATTCTTTGAAGATGGAAAGAAACAAAGAGATACCGAGATGGCTAAGGAAACGGAACAGAAGACAGAAGCAATTCTAGATTGATATTAATTGTATAGATGATTTATAGGAATATCAATTAGAAGATTATACGTAGTTGTGTACTATATAAACACATATAGGTTAACCCTAAAAGGGATGTGAATACGTGAATTATCATTCTTGTAACCTAGCAGCTCTCTGTGATATTTTACATTACTGAGAGAGGAGTTTTTAATTCCATACAGTTTATTGTTCATAAACAGTGTTCTTATTGTTATTCTCATACATCTATTTGATTATATATTGTGTATTCGGCCTAACATTCCTTGTAATTACTCCCTCACTGTCAATCTTGTTTCTGAAAACCCATTTCGTACCAACAACAAATCTGTTTTTGGGTCTTGGTACAAGTGTCTAGACTTCATTTCTCTCAAACTCATTCAACTCCTCCTGCATTGCTGTTATCCAGTTAGCATCTTGAAGAGCTTCATCCACTTTCTTAGTCTCTGTTTGAGACAGGAATGCATGAAACAGACATTCATTTGTTGTAGCACTTCTTGTTCTCACACTTGCATCTGGATCTCCAATAATCAGATCAGGTGTATGAGCCTGTGTCCACTTTCTTGCTGTAGGTAAGTGGCTTCTTTCATCATTATTGGATCCTCCCCCTTTATCCATGCTCTCCTGATTTTCTTGTTGACCATCTGTATTATCTGAGGCTCCCCCTGAATTGGACTGCTCATTGTTTGAACTTTAAGAGTTTGAGCCAGAGTTTGTGTTAGATTCTTCAGCTGACTCACTTTCAGAAAATGAGTCATCATGTTGAGGTGTTCCCGAAGTATCTTCTTGCTCCCCCTCAACTGGTTCTCTATTCTGTTCTGTCAGAGAAACTTCCTCAGTGTTTATCAGTAGAGGTTCAGAGTATGCTTCAACAGAGTTTGTTGGATAGACTTCATCAGAGTTTACATCATCAGAGTTTAGATCTTCACTTTCAAAGCGTAGTTGATCATGATTTTCTTCATCTTCAAGTCCAGTTATTTTCTTGTCATCAAATGACACATGTATAGATTCCATGATCACTTTGGTTCTCAGATTATAGACTCTGAATGCTTTAGTCGACAGTGGATATCCAACAAAAATTCCTTCATCAGCTTTTAATTCAAACTTGGTCAACTTTTCAGGATGAGTTTTCAACACAAAGCATTTGCACCCGAAAATAAGAAAATATTTCAGGTTTGGTTTCTTTTTTTTTTCACCATCTCATATGGTGTTTTCCCATGCCTGTTGATCAGTGTAGCATTTTGAGTAAATCAAGCAGTTTGAACAGCTTCTGCCCAGAAATAAGTTGGCAATTTTGCTTCATCAAGCATTGTTCTGGCAGCTTCGATTAAAGTTCTGTTCTTTCTTTCAACTACACCATTCTGCTGTGGAGTCCCTGGTGCAGAAAATTCTTGCTTCACTCCTCTTTCCTTGCAAAATTCTTCCATTGTTGCACTTCTGAATTCAGGACCATTATCACTCCTGATAATTTTCACTTTATACTGTGATCCTTTGTCTAGTAGCTTTACATGTTCCATCAGAGTTAAGGCAGTTTCATCCTTCTTTGTTAGAAAGTACACCCAGGTGTATCTAGTGTACTCATCAACAATGACTAAAGCATAATTCTTTCTGCCAAGAGACATTACATTCACTGGACCAAATAGATTAACATGAAGAAGATGATAAGGATCCACAACTGAAGATTCAGACTTACTCTTGAAAGATGACTTCCTTTGCTTGGCCTTTTGACAAGAATCACACAGACCATCTAAGCTGAGTATAGATTTCGGAAGTCCCCTTACACGATCTTTTTGAATCAACTCATTGATGTTGTTCAGATTTAGATGAGAGAGCTTCTTATGCCATTTCCAGCTCTCTTCATTAGACATCTTTGCAGACAGACACACAGCTTTTCCTTCAGAGTTTGTTACCAAACTTGCTTCATAGATATTATTACGTCTGTGTCCAACTAAAACAACTTTCCCTGTAGATTTTCTAACAACCTCACAGTATTCAGGTTGAAAATCTACATGATAACCTCTGTCACAGATTTGACTCACAGATAGCAGATCATGCTTGAGTCCTGGGACAAGAGCTACATTTGTGATGATGACACTTCCAAGATTGATATTGCCATATCCTAGAGTACGTCCTATGTTGCCATCTCCATAGGAAACTTTTGGGCCAGCATTCTCCTCATAATCCGATAGCAGGGCTTTATTTCCAGTCATGTGCCCTGAACATCCACTGTCCAAGACTAGGGTGCTCTCCCTTATGCCCTGCAATCACACACAATTACTGAGAGTTAGTTTTAAGGATCCAGACTTGCTTGGATCCTTTGGCTTTCTTAACATTGTTAGCTTTTGCAGCGGAATTCTTATCAACAGAGTTTAAACTAACAGTATCAGAGTTTACACTTGCATAATCAACTTTAACCCATTTCAAATTGGGCTTCAACTCATAATAGTTGTGATAAATAGCATGATAATTCTTGCAGGTATAAATAGAATGCCAAGTACTCCCACAGTGAGTGCATAAAGTCTGTGGTCTAACCCTAACATAATCATTCTTTACTCCAGACTTGGAGGGTAAAGAATTAATGTCTTTGTTCTTTCTGCAGAAACTTGCAAGATGGTTAGTACTACCACAATAATGACATGTTTTTGTAGGAGCATCAGTAATAGGCAAATGATTATTACTTTTATTAATGCCTACTTTTCCATTTCTGTTCTTCCTGGACACTTTTTGTTTCTTGACAGACTTTACCTCTTTGAGCTTATACTTTAATTGTTTCTCTGTCATTAAACCAACATTAACCTGTTTAACGCAAGTTTTTACTGGTTTTTTCTTAACAGTTTCTGTCTCAACTACAGAGTTTAGCTTACTGGATTCAGGAACAAATTTCATAGGTGGAAGATGTGTTTTAACTTTAACTTTATCTTTAAACCTAAGTTCATCTTCATCACAGTAATCTAACCCAACTGTATCTGTTTGAAACACTTGATGTGTGTCTTTTCTAGAGTTTGTCCAGGTTTTAATTATCTTCCTCTCTTTTTCCAATTCAGATTCTAGTTGCCTAAATCTCTTAAGCAACTCATGTTCAACATAAACAACATCATCTCTTTCCTTTTGAACTTGTTGCATGTTAACAAGTTCTTCTTCAAGATATTTATTTCTCTCTCTAAGCTTTAGATTCTCAGATTTAATTCTTTCATTTTCTAAAGTCTGATCTCTGTAATTAACATGTATGCTTTTAAGATAAATTCTCAATTCAGATATATTATCAGTATCATAAGCATAAGTTGTTAGGGGTACCTTGTTTTCAGATGATTCAGATTCATCTTTAACAGTTGCCATGAGAGCATAGTTGACTCCCTCATCTGAGTCTGAAGTGTCTGCCCAGCCTCTCCCTTTAGTGATGAGTGCTTTTTCATATTTTCCTTTCTTGCACTCTGGAGCATAGTGACCCATCTCTTTACACTTTTAGCACTGGATCTCAGACTTGTCTTTCTTCCCAGATTTGGTATCCCTTCCTTCAGACTTTCTGAAACTCTTCCTTTCAGAGTTTGAATCTCTCCTAGAGAATTTCTTTCCTTTCTTGAAGTTTTTGAAACCCATCTTCTTGAAGGTCTTCACCATCAAAGCAGCCATTTGCATCATCTGTTCTTCATCATCCTCGGATTCAGATGATTCAACAGTGTTTGAGTCATCATCAGTGTTTGATGACTCACTTTCAGAGTTTATGACCAAAGCCTTTCCCTTAGCTTTTTTCTTTGATGTCTCTTTCTTAAGAAGCTTTTCTTCAACTTTAAGAGCAACAGATTTTGTCTTCTTACCAGATCTTTTGTTTCTTTGTTCTATCTCAAGTTCATGAGTTTTAAGCAACCCATAGATTTCATCAAGTTCTGTATCTGCAAGCTCATAATTATCTCTTATTGTTGTTGCCTTTAAATCCCATCTTTCAGGTAGAGATAAAAGAAACTTGAGATTAGACTCTTCAAGATCATATTCTTTATCAACCAAAGATAAATCAGTCAACAGTTTACAGAATCTGTCATATGTCTCAGTCCAAGTTTCATCAGGTCTCGAGTCAAAGTGTTCATACTCCTGTGTAAGTATAGTCTTCATGTTCTTCTTTATAGCACTTGTTCCTTGACATCTGACTTCTAAAGCATCCCAAATTTCTTTGGCAGTTTTGCAACCAATAACTCTGTTAGACATGACATTATCTAAGGCACTATGGAGAAGATGTCTAACTTTTGCATCCTTTGTAATTGATGAGATGTCTTCAGGAGTCAAATCTTTCTTTTCCTTTGGAATAGTCTTTTGTTCTTCACCAGCAACAACAGTAGACAGTTTAGTCGGCTTATGAGGACCATCATAGATTCTATCAAGGTATTCTGGATCTGTGGCTTCCAGAAACATGGTCATCTTTACCTTCCATATTGGATATTCCGCTGGTCTGAGAATTGGAACCCTAATCGTCTCATATCGACTCACAGAAGTTGGTTGAACCTTTTCGGAATTAGAACCTGCTTGGATATTTTCAGCCATGATTATACTTGTGTTTGGATAAAAAAAACTGTATATATTAAACAGCCTAAGCTCTGATACCAATTGTTAGGCCGAATACACAATATATAATCAAGTATATGAACAATAAGAACACTGTTTATGAATAATACACTGTATGGAATTAATAACTCCTCTCTCGGTGATGTAAAATATCACTGAGAGCTGCTAGGTTACAAGAATAATATTTCAAGTATTCGCATCCCTTTTAGGGTTAACCTATCTGTGTTTATATAGTACACAGCTACATACAATCTTTAATTGATATTCCTATAAATCAGCTATACAATTAATATCAATTAAGAATTGCTTCTGTCTTCTGTTCTGTTTCCTTAGCCATCACGATATCTCTTTGCTTCTTCCCTTCTTCAAAGTATATCGCTTCTAGAATCTTCATTGAATATAACACCGACAGCTAAGTGAACTCTGACTGACAGAGTTTAACAAACTCTGACCAATCTTCCAGCTAAACTCTGATATTTACCTGATACTTTAAACACTGATAAACAAACATCAGCAATTATATCTAACATCATTAGATGCCTTTTCCAATTGGTCTTCTATTCTGAAGAATCTCCTACAGTTGTCCTTGTCTCTGAATTCCATCATCCAAAAAGGTTGGAGATGAATTTTCTTTCCTGATTGAGGGACCTTTAGAGTTCTGGGAAGTGCATTAGGCTTGTTCCAGCTAGCTTTTACTTGACATATCTTGGAGACAACCTCAGACTTAGCAGTTTTGGTGAACCCAAAATCTTTCTTTAAGCACTTGAACACCACTAGCAAGGTCTGATAATCCTCTCCTAGAATTCTGTATAGAGGCCAAATTTGTTCCCTTCCACCCTTGTAGACAAACACTAATCTCTCTGGTAGTTTATGAGTGGCTCCTATTCCTCTCACTTCCACCAAGTCATCAAGATGTAGGTTTAAGTCAGACTCCTCCCTTATATCTACAATGTAGATAAAGTCTTCTGGGTTTGGAGGTGGTTTTTCAGCCTGTGGCCTTTTCACTAGAATTGGTTTAGCTTTAGTAGTCTTCTGCTTTGATTTCCTCCTTGAATCCATCTCAACCAGAAATTTGGGAAAATTAGCTTCATCAAACTCAATTGGCTCCTCCTTTGGCTCAATTGGTTGATCATGAAAATTAATTGGATGCTCAGGATCACAAGCTAATTTTACTCCACAATCTTGATCAGAAAAGGTTGAAGGCATTGCTGTTACAGGTGCATCTGTGACAGTGTCTTGAGAATCATCCTTATCAAAAGCCAAGTTTCTTTTAGCTCTTGTTTTGGGTTGCCTTATGCTTTTCCTTTTTCCTTGCTCAGCTTCAGCTCTAGCTCTTTCTTCTTGCTGTCTTTCCTCTTCATCTAGAGCCTGGGCAACTGCAAGAGCTTGCATGTCTGCCCTAGCTGATTCCTCAGCTCTAGATTCAGCAAAATTTGGGTGACCAGCCCAAACATAGATTTCTTGTCCATTCCTGTAGACTATTGCTCTTTGATTCCTGATTTCAGGCACATTGCTTCCCTTGCATTTTATAATTAGTTCACTCAGAACCTTGAGCTCATCTGGAAATGGAGGGGGATAGAATGTCCTAACAATATTCTTGCCCTTTGGTTTAGCTGGGGATTTTGGAGATAAGCATCTCTGAAAGGTAGTTGGGTCCACATCTCTAATACATGAAGTTTGTCCCTTTTCTTTCCTTGGACCAGGAATCACTCCATGTAGAAGAGGCTTTAGATCATATAAGAATTTAGTCTATGGCTCCAATTTCATTGACACTAAGACCATGGCATTCGTTGATGGTGGGATGGGCTCATCCGTTGATGTAGAAGTAGCTTGATCCGTTGATGGATGTTTGTTTCTTGCAGTTTCAACTATCTTCTTAACTGTGACAACCCGGGTCAAATCCCGAGCATTTTTCGAAAATCGGGTCAAATCCCGATTCCGAGTCCGAATAAGCCGAAGCCTACTGGCCCAAATGCAGCCAACTTGGGTAACGACTAGCCCACCACAGGCCTCCAAAATATCATGATTTTGTTGGTGCTAATTAGTAGTAGTACTTTGCCTTATAAACCGAACAGAAGTCCCAAATCTCCTCGATGTGGGACTGGGGTATTACAAACTCCCCCACTTAAACTCTTGACGTCCTCGTCAAGCCTGATCGGATAGCCCATAGGTTCCAAGATCGTTCCTCCCTAGCCATTGTGGGATAATACCGGCTGGCTTTGTGTCCCCACCTCCGGATCTCTGTCCATTGTGGGATAATACCACCAGCCTTCGTGTCCCCACCTCCGGCAACTCGACGAATCAAGCTTTCGAGAGTCGGCTCTGATACCATATGTGACAACCCGGGTCAAATCCCGAGCATTTTTCGAAAATCGGGTCAAATCCCGATTCCGAGTCCGAATAAGCCGAAGCCTACTGGCCCAAATGCAGCCAACTTGGGTAACGACTAGCCCACCACAGGCCCCCAAAATATCATGATTTTGTTGGTGCTAATTAGTAGTAGTACTTTGCCTTATAAACTGAACAGAAGTCCCAAATCTCTTCGATGTGGGACTGGAGTGTTACATCACAGTATTTGTTACCATTCTTTTTGTAATCAGGCATCTTCATTCGGGCAGGGCGAACAAAGCCTGGTTTCCCTTTTATCTCAAGGAGAATTTTTGAGATAGGTGCATTCAAATGAGTAAACACCGTGCTATCTCTATCTCTTCTTCGTTCAGCCCCCTTATCTCGGCCCTTCACTTCATCTCGCCTATCATTATACCTTCGGCCAGACTCATACTTATCACGTCATTTCTTCCCGCGATCATCTTTTTTGCTTTCCTTATAACCCCCAATTGATTCCATCTTTCTTCGGATACTTTCTCCTCTCAAGTATATATCATTCAAAGATTTAGGAGGAATATCATAAAGAGAGGATCAGAGTTTTTTACCTTTCACTGGGTCCAATCCCGCCGACAAGAATCCAACTATTTTCACCTTGTCTAGGTTTGTCACCATCCCGGCTTCCTCTTTGAACCTTGCCAGGTAGTCTCCCAACTCTTCGTCCGGCCTTTGTCGGCAGTGAATCAAGGCTTCAGTATCTTTCTCTCTTCGGCACAAGTAGGAATAGTGCCTCAAGAACTTCCTTTTCAACTGGTCATACGAGCAAATTGACCTTAGCTTCATCGATCTATACCACATGGTAGCAGCTCATTTTAGATATGTCTTAAATATCTTGCACAACATTATGTCACAGTGTCCCATACCGGTCATAAGGGACTCGTACTTCTCATAATGATCCTCAGAATCACCTTTTCCGTTAAATTCATTCATCTTCGGGAATTGTCTTCCCGATGGAGGCCTGTACTACTCAATGTCCTTAGATACGACAGGTTCATGGCTCACTCTACGGTCGCCAAACATGGCCTTTTCCATTCTGCTTAGTCTATCCTTCATACGAGGGTCCCCTTCATCATCAGTATCCGAACAAATCATAATTTTAGAATGAGTTCTTCGGTGGTGTGATTCAGAATCCGAAGACTCATCTTCATCATTATACACCCTCTTTTCCTTCCTGTGTCCAGACACTACCAGTGTTCGTTCGCCAACCTCCACGGCATCTTCAAGAGCCTTTTCTTCTGCGTCTAGCTCAGCTCTTCGGTGTTTAATGGCCTCCAGCTTGGCGAGGTCATTTTCTCTCTTCTTCGCCCTTTCCCGAGCTTCCATCTCGACCCGCTCCTGCTCCTTTTGTTTTCCACTCTTCGATGTCGTTTCTTCGCGCCACCTAAGGAGCATAGCCTTTTGCTCCTCGGGAGTGGGCATTGGTCCCTCTTCTATTTCGGCATCGAAATCAAGGACACAGTTTATCGGGGGTGTGGAGGCAGAAGCTCCTTGGCGAGGAGTTTCGGTAAAACCAGGTGGACGACCATCGATAATATCGATAACCATTGTGTTTGTTTGATTTGTTATAAGCTTACTTGTACGTTCCCACAGACGGCGCTAAATGTTGGAACCAAATTTCTGATGGGTCGGGCTCCGAATAGCTCTTCGTATTCACCTGCAAAAGAGAAGAATGCAAGGGGTTTGTCCCCCGATTCACCTCCGGTGTGAGAGTAAGTTAAGTGGTTCCGGTGAGTAGAAATAAAACGTACAAGTGCTTGTGTATTGTGTATTGAATATTAGTCTCGAAATGGAACCTGACATGAGATTTTATGGACTCAACAATTACTGGCCTCCGATACATTCGGGCGCACACCGAATGTGGGAACGTGTCAACCTCTCGCGTAGAAGTAGGAGAGACCCGGTCTTAGCGGCACAACGGTCACCTGTAGTGGACTAGGCCGAAGCAATGAGTCCTACCTCACATAACCGGCCAAACTCAGCATCATATCCGGCCCAATTATATACTTGGGCCTTCAACAATCTGTTTATTTTAATGAATCCTCCATCGGCTGGGAAGAACTCACTCCGAAGTTTTGTCCTACTTTGCCTGGATGATTAATGCCATAGGAAAGGTTGTCTGTTTTGAACAGCCAACCTTGGAGCTTGCAGAGAACGGAGCTGAAAGACTATTGATTCAGTTGGAGAACAAAGGGACAAGAACCCATTGTATATACAAATCCTGGAAGATGATCCTGTTTCTGTTACTAATTGGCCTGTTCATGTTTCCTTTCTTCAGATTCCTAGCAGGTTGAGTCTCACAGATCGCTATTGCCCTTTGAAACACGACCACATGTTGTTTAAAGCTTCATCTTATCTGGGGTGCCCTGTCTCCTCCGATGGCTTAGAGGATATGTTCTCCCACTTGTCTGATGAGAAGAATGCCTGGGAGACATTGGTTCAAGAACAGAGGCAGAGACATGATTTTAAGGGCAACCAAGAGAAGAAGAATAAGAACGAGATTAAGACCAGGAACACGAAGGGAGAGGAATCCAGGCGTGGCAGGAGCACTGGTAGAAGCAGAACTGCTCAAGCTCGTGATCATGTTTGTCGGGGAAATGCAGGGGAGCTATCTGTCTTGATCTTAATGGAGATTACAGTTTGTGTTTATGTTTCATTTATGTTAATTATTCATTAGGAACTTTTTATGGTGTTGGGTTGTAATCTTGAATTTGCTTGCTTAATGTTTGATGCAAGCTTGAACTTACTCCCTTAGTGGAGTCGGGTCTCTGATCTGAGGATTCCCGTTATTATTATCAAGCTAAAAACAGAACAATTACAATGGCAATGCTTTTGATCTATATTCATAATATTAAAGTTCCAAAAAGTGATAATACACTGTAGTATCATCTCATATTCAACATCATATATGATACACCATTCCAACTTCTAATGTAGATGCTTGTGGTATACTTAATGCAAGAGTAGGTCCTCTAGAGTTTCTTCTTAAAAACTCATAACCAAAGTTTATTACAAGCTTTTTCATGAAGCTAGATCCTTGCTTTGCTTTCACATACGAATGCCCGAGTATATAAGCCACCCCAGCTTCCCTAGCTTCCATCAAATCTTGCAATTCCTCTTCTGTTTCCCTTTCAATTTTTGGATTCTCTGGCACCACAAATCTTACCCTTTTTCGAGGCTTCATCAACTTTGCTGACACTAGATCCACATGCTGCGATGTGCTAACTATTTTGGGCTCCTCAGGATTGTCCTCGCACATTTGTACACCATCTAAATGAGTTGAAGGTGTTCCAACAACTGACATTTTCTCATCGATGTTTGCAAAGTTACCATTCACATCGTTGGATTCTGTCTTCCTAGTCCTTATAAACTCCGCTATACTACATACAAGATCATTCTCAAATGCTACATCATCTTTGTGAGCATCACGGTAACCATATCTCACAATGCATCTGTATATCCTATACTGTTTCGGGCCTATATGTCCCACTAGGAACCTCTCCTCATGATTAACATGTGGAACTGGGACAGACTTTACACATAGAAAAATAAGAACCTGGTGGAATGCTGGAAGGTTGGTGACAAAGTGGGAGAAAATTGCTGGGATTCCTGACACAAGTTCAGTGTGAATAAGACCAATGCCACGGACTCGTACTATGCCAAGGCTAGGACTCAAGCTAAGCAACCAGTCAACAGAGACCTTGTTTTGGAAATCAAACTCGTACTTTTTGAGGGTGCCAAAATGCCAGACATACATGATTACCATGAAGATAAGTGCAAGGGCAATAGGAACCCAAGCTCCTTCAAGAAATTTTATGAGAGAAGCAGAGAAGTACAGGGCTTCAATTGTTCCAAAGAAGACTACGAAGCAAATTGCAAGA
This sequence comes from Heracleum sosnowskyi, assembly GCA_030848705.1. Classification (NCBI taxonomy): domain Eukaryota; kingdom Viridiplantae; phylum Streptophyta; class Magnoliopsida; order Apiales; family Apiaceae; genus Heracleum; species Heracleum sosnowskyi. The sequence goes on along the minus strand of CM061243.1, from coordinate 82,975,640 downwards.
AACACGCTTCGGTGCCAGCACAACACAATAACAAGCGACATTAAGCAGGTTGTCACCAACATGACCGTAATTACAGCCAAACCTGCAATCAGATAATTAAAAGAAAAAGAGTACTACTTTAGAATGCATTATAAATCAGTGTTTATGTTTCATATGCTTATGTAGAAACTTTTGAACTTGCACAGATGCTGACAATATGCATATAGGAACTCTTTAAATTTCTAATGGTAGCAAAATGTACTATGGGCGAAAAAATAAAAAGATGATTTGGTTACTGTGTCATACCTGAAGCATTACCCAAACGTTTTGTGTCTCTGAAACCAATTAAAACTGCTAAGCATAAGATCATTAAGATCCAGTTGACCTCAGGTATATAAATCTGGCCATGAATCTTTGAGGAAGTGTGAACTATTTTGACTCTAGGAAAGCATCCAAGTGAAGAGCATTGTTTAATAATCGAAAATGTTCCAGTAATAATTGCCTGGCTTCCCACTACGGCAGCAAGTATGGCAATCACCAATACTGGCCATCTTAATTTCTCTGAATCATAAATTTTAAGTATAGTGAGTTATAAACGAACCTCTACTTTCATGCTTAAACATAGACAACAAGTCAGTAATTGCCTACCAGGAACAGAAACATAAAATCCTATACGGTAGTCATTTTCCATTACATGATGCTGAGATAGATAAGCAGCTTGGCCCATATATGCAAGGATCAAAGAAGGGTAAACGACTGTTGTGAAAGCAATCTGCAATTCAAAAACTATGTGAACATGCTGCTGTTTCACATGAAATCCTCATGACATACTCATCGCATATAGTTGAATAAATTTGGTGCATCAAGTAATTATGTCTGTCAAGGCCAATCACCACCAGAAGTAAAGTTGTAGGATTCACATATTAAATTGGTATATGGGTGATACTGTAAGAGTTTATACTGTAATTTGTTAAGATTTATGTACTAGATGGGTTACATATAGATGAAATAAAACTTACATGACTGCATGAGACATTAGATACAAGTATGGAAGCAGGACCAAATATAATACCTGTATTGACAATTGTGAGAAGTGTCCCAAGTCAGCAAACATAGCTTCCGAACCTAAAAGAATGCAACAATCACTTAGGAATGAAGGATAATTAAAGAGTAATGGGCATGTGCTGGAATAAGAACAAATGAGCAACGCATATAAGTGCACCTGCCTGTTATGCACAACAAGATCCCTCCCAAGGACATCCATCCTCCTCCTTGAGTTTTTCTCAGAAATACATACATGTAATGCGGAGAAAGCGCTTTGTAGATATGAGGATTCCAGTGAATGATATTATATAAACCAATAGTACTGATGCACAAAAGCCATGTTATGACAACAGGTGCAAACAAGAATCCCACCCGGTTGGTGCCATAATGTTGAAGGGCAAACAAGCAAATCAGAATGATACATGCAACTGGAAGTTCTACATCTGCAATAATACACTTATTCAGGTACAGCATTTAACATGATTGAGAAAATATGTCCACAAACATGTACTAGCACTAGCTTGTAAAGATTAAAATCTTGTTCTAGATAAGGTTCATATAATTTTTCTTCTTAACTAGCAAGATATATAAAGAAATATCTCGCTGGAATTTGGTTATTAGGCCCTAAAGAATGAATTAACATATAACAAAATCTAAGTGATGCCCTTTGTCTATTTGGTCCACTCTCGGTGGTTAAATGTATCTGAGTATAAGACTTGGCAAAGCTCATAAAACAAAAGTCAATAATGATAGTATGAGTTGATAATATGTAGGTCCAGTCTCCAATCTCCAATTCAAGATTCATACTCTTGTTAGATGAACAACAACTTGAATAAAGCTGAGAAGACATGTAAGAGGAAATAAGGGTGACGAGTTGACAAGAGTGACTTTTAGTCATCCAAACATCAGATCTGTTGACACTGGAAAACCCACTGCCTGCCCAGTTTACCGAGTCCAAATACAAGGATGTTAACATTCAGAAATCCACTGCCTTGGTACCATGGACATACGGAAAACTATATATGAAACCAGTATCAAAAAAGTGGCTATAGTTTTGATGAGAAGAGACAAAAAGCATTGGCTTCAACGACACTTTCCTAAAAGTACTCAACAAACACATTGGTTAAAATAGCAAAAATCTTACATTTGTGGTGCTCTTTGGACATGGCTAACTCCACGCCGGACACAGCAGAAAATACTGCACATAATTGGTCAGAAATAGTTAAGCAGTGTAGTAACTTGTAACAAACACCAAAATCCAATAAAAACTGAGATAACATACCAGAAAGAGCAGGCGTGAGAATACCATCACCAATCACCATACAAGCTCCAACCAAAGCTAACACAAGCAAAAATGTTTGCAGTAGTTTATACTTCTCCAAAGTAGACCTGAGCCTTGACCCGATTTTATTCGGGTCGGGGACAGAGGGTTCTTTTTTGTAAGATGATAAATCTTCGTCTGCCAACTGACAATTTGGCAGTGAACTCACCCGGGCATGTCTACATAACAATGAATACAGAGCAAATGTTCCTCCTTCGCCATTATCATCAGCTCTAAGTACAATAAATACATATTTAAGAAGAGGAACTAATGTAAGAGTCCAAAACACAAAAGATAGCACTCCGTAAATTTCTTCATTTGTTTCTGAATGTTGAATGTCTTCATCAAATGTACTCTTGTATACATACAAAGGAGATGTACTCAAATCTCCATAAACAACACCCAGACTCTGATAAGCCAATATAAGTAGACTTCTCCAAGATTCTTTCTGCAACATACATACACATCCAGCATACAGGTAATTAGTAGAAATAATCAACAAAATTAGTTGAAAACATAACTAAAACACACAATTTAATCATACCTTGCCAACATTTAAATGAGACCCGCCTTCCAGATCCATGCTAAATTGCCTCAAAGCCCAAGAAAACCCATTATTACTAGTATAAATTACTCCGTGTATTCATAAATGTTGACCCTTTTGCAATAACACCTCAAAACAACTACTAGTTAGTTTATTATACTAATATGAAGTAATAACACAAACATGTTGTGTATATATAAAAATGATAGACACACAACAATAATCAACCTAAGAAATGATTGTTTAATCATATGACCGAATTAGCAGTTGAACAAACAAATAAAGTACAAGTAACTCACAAAGATTAAGGCCACATCAACAAGCGTGTGAGTGACACAGAATATTACTACTGATTTACAACAATACATACACACATGTGTTACATACATACATGATGGCAAAATTTTAGAAGAATACGTTCAACAGTGACAAGAGAGTTGAGTTGTGGGTTTGTTTAAGAGTTTTCAGTAATTTAAAAACCTTGTAGATTACATACAAATTGTTTATTTTACTAGTCTTTTTTTGTGGGTGCTCTCTATATCAGTATCACTACTTTGGTAAACAGACAAGTTGCATAGGTGATGCCACGTGCCATTCATATCTCTCTAAAACTAGTGTCACTCATAGTTTACTTTTTTTTTTTTCAGATTCTATAAATAAGCTTCATATTTAAACTCCATATTAATATTTTTACTATTTATGTAAACAGTTAAGTGAAGCTTCAAGAGCTACTCCAACTCACTAATAAAAATTTTACATTCGACTCAATAATATTTTAGCTCAATTCAAAATTTTATTTACTTCATTCGTAAATTTCACGTACCTAATCAAATTTTAATTATTTCAACATTTTATATTTAAATATTGATATTTTTATATGTAATAAAAATATGCATATATTTACGACATAATATCATATTTTTGTTACTATACTTTGAGTCTGCTTATAAGTCGTTAAAATTTATCAAGTCAACTTAATTTACAAACTCGACATATTAACTTCTTCTGTACTATATTATTAAAGACGAAATATTAAAAGTTTTGGTCAAAAGTTTTGGTCAGTCGTCAGTCGGTCGGTCGGTATTTGGGCTGGGCCTATCTATAATTTGGGTCGGGCCTATCTACAATCAATTTATTTATAACCAATTATTATTTTCAGCTAAAACACATTAGCTATTTTATATATTTTTCTAACCAAAACAACTTATCTTCTAAAAATAAAATAGGTAATATATATATAAAATGGTAATATTATTACATATTTATAACTGATTACCTAACACATGAAAAATAAATATGTAATGGTAATATTGTTATAGATAATTATTAAAAAATAATCACTTACCCTTTTTCGCTAAAGCACATAACTTTTTTATTTTTTTCTAAATTAAACAAATAATTTTCTAAAAGTAATAGGTGCAACATATATATAAAAAAGTAATATAATTTTATATTTTCTAATTTAAACAACTAATTTTCTAAAAGTAACATGGACAACATATATATAAATGTAATATTATTTAATAAGTAACTAACTGTCTTTTTAAGAACATTGTCTTTTATATATTTTTAGGTAAAACAACTCATATTCAAATTAAAAATAACACGGACAAAATATATATATAATGACAATATTTTTATATTAAACTTATAAAATCAGGGTTTAATATAAGTTTTTTATAACATACAATTTAAATAAGATAATTAATAAAAAAATAAAAGTAATATCATATGTTAGAAGAAACTCGGTACATTACAGAATACATATTTTGTTATTTGTACTTTAGTCACATTTAATTTTTTTAAGAGCAAATAAATACATACATACCGTTAGATCTATTATTTAAAAATATTTTATATTTTAATATCTAAAATACTACTAAAGATTACGTCAACAATTTATTAAATTAAATTATTTATATTATTAATAAAATATTAAAGAAAACCATGCATCGCACGGGATATAAGCTAGTATATATAATAAGCGTAAGTGAGATCTTATCCAAAACTTTGGTCGGTCACTGTACTATCAAAAGTATATGATCTGTTGGATTATAAAACTATAAATATTCAAATAGATGAGGACCGTTAGATATAATATTAAAAATTGTATTTGATTAATAATAGGATAGTATTTAAATACTAAAAGGTGTATTTTGATAATTTAAACCAATTATAAATAAGTTTTCTATATTGAATAGAAATCTCTATGTAAAAAATCGTAATTATCTTTTCTATTTAGTTTATGGATAGTTCCAGTTAGATAATAATTATTAAACCATCATTAAATTAAAGATAATTTTGTTAGCTTCGCGTGGGCCGTAAAATTGTTAAAATCTGTTGTCTAAAACTCAAGATAGAGCCCAAACAGTAAAGTGATTATCTAAATTTTAATATATATTTTTTTAATTTAAACCAATGAGTTAAATGCATTTTGTGTACCTCAAGTATGCATAATCTGCAATTTGTGTACTTATAGTATCAATTGTGCATTTTGTGTAACTGAACTATATAAAAATCATCAACCTAAACTTTATATGTGCACTTTGTGTAACTCAACTTTGCATGTATATACAAAAAATTATTTTTTGAATAATTTTTTAGAAAGTTATTATTCAAAAAATAAATAAATTATATTAACATATAAAGTATGATTAAAACAATTAAGGATAAATACTATAAAATTCTTTATTTAATTTAATTGTAACTAAATTTAAAACATTATTTAATATAATTACACAATAAAATAATAAAATTTCGTAAAAATTGTGTATATAAATTTTTTGAATGTATTTAATAAGTCAAAATAGTAAATATTTTTAGTTAATATTATTTACTTCTATTATATCAAGTTATGTTATATTTTTACTTTAGATTATTTTTTAGTATTTATTTTTTAATATTCCATTAATATACATATAATTAAATATATAGAAAAAATGTGTTATCAATTATATTAACAAACTACAAGTACACAAATTGCTCATTTTTAATAGTCAAGATACACAAAATGCATTATTTGAATAAGTAAACAACGAAAGTACACAAATTGTTTGTTTTTGCATACTTCAAGTACACAAAGTGCACAATTGATAGTTTAGGTACACAAAATGCAGAAGTTGTATAGTTTAGGTACACAAAATGTTATTTAGTCTTAAACCAAATATAAATAGGTTTTCTATATTGAATAGAAATCTTTATGTAAAAAATCATAATTATGTTTTCTCTTTAGTTTATGGATAGTTCCAGTTAGATAATAATTAATAAACCATCATTAAATTAAAGATAATTTTGTTAGCTTCGCGTGGGCTGTAAAATTGTTAAAATTTGTTGTCTAAAACTCAAGATAGAGCCCAAACAGTAAAGTGATTATCTAAATTTTAATATATTTTTTTATTATTGTAGCACCAATTTAATTTTTTTCCTAATTCTTTGAAATTTATAAATTCTATGTTTATTTCAATAAAATATTAAAATCAATTTAAGAAAAAATTAAAATCGATCTGGTCTGTGTACGACCACTACGACCAAATTAATTATTACAGTTAGATCTTAAATAGATCGATGAGAATTGTTATATCTAATATTAAAAAGTGTATATTATTAATAATAGAATTATATTTAAATACTAAAAAGTGTATTTTGATAATTTAAAATTTTTCTATGTAAAAATTCTTAAATATCTTTTCTCTTTAATTTATGTATAGTTCGAGTTAGATAATAATTGTTAAACCAAATATCAGATAACAATTTATATCGATTACAATATTAAAAATTATCAATATAATGCTCATGTATATCATATAACAATGATACATGTGGACCCTGCGTTATAAGAGATTTAGGAGAACTCCTGTACATGAATAAATTTAAACATTTTTTTTCTGAAGGAACATAACAATTTGATTAATCCAAATTATAATTATATTATTTTACATATAACAAACATAAAAGGATAATATCAAAATATTATTAAAATATTGAGGGTTTCATATCCATAAATAATAATTTTGGATATAATACTTAACCATCTTTTCTTTTCGGTTTATGGGTAGGTCACTGATCAAGTTAGATAAAAATTATTAAATCACCATTAAATTAAAGATAATTTCATTAGTTTCACATGGGTTGTAAAATCGTCAAAATTCAATTTCTAAAACTCATGATAGAACCTGTTAGGAATATGTTGTTCTTGATGATAATTATAAAAACACTTAGTAGATTTTGTATTAAGTCATTTTGTAACTGTCAACGGAATGACATGTTTTGCAGTGTTTCGTTGACAGGAAGCTCATCAACGAAATGAGTGATGTAGCAATTGTACTGTACAATACTTCACAGTTTGATATGCAATTTGTTGTATGTATTAGATAGGTTTTTCTAAGTCATATTGACTAAGTACTAGATAGGCAAAATAGGTTGGTGAATTGTAAATATATTATGCCATGTAATTCTGCCTAAGTGAAGACATGTCAACGGTATGAAGATTACTCTATCATCGGTATGAAGATTACTCTGTCAACGGAATGAAGTTTACTCATCAACGAAATGAAGTTTACTCATCAACGAAATGGAGAATAAAGCTATCAACGAAACACATCTCCCTGCTATCAACGAATCATTATTGCTTTTCTGAATAGTTGACAAAGTGATAGTGACAGTTTACTGAACAGATCTAAAGGTGATGTGGAAGTGTACTTTGCATTGGAAACCATTAAAATGGACATGGGGAATAAGGAAACATCCCAGTTTCCAATTGGGCTCTTGGGAGTGATCATAATAAGCATGAAGACAAAAGCAAGGATCTCCAAGGACCACTGAACAAAGGGATGAAAAGCAAACTATTGGCGGTTACCTTTAGTGTACTTTAGTGTAGCCAAAAATAGCTTTGTAAACTTGGGAATATATATAACCAAGTGTAGCAGTTAAAATAAGAGTAAAAGAAGAAAAACAAATAGATTGTATTGGCTATATTTGAGAGCATACTTCTCTACATTCTTGTAACCGAGCAGCTGTGTACATTTTGTATCACGGATTATTTCCGTAATAAAAAAATCACTTCAGTTGGATCATCAAACAATCCAACTGAAATTATTTATGTGCTTGTGATTTTTACTTTAAGTTCAGTTTTATTTGTAAGTTGTTTTTAAGTTTAAGAAATATCAAGAATTGTATTCAACCCCCCCCCCCCTTCTACAATTCTGTTAGGTCATTTGGGATTAACAATTGGTATCAGAGCAAGCTTCTAACATACAAGAAGTTTAAAGATCAAGACCAAAACAGTAACCATGGTGAAGAAGGATGCAGGAGTAAAGATACCAGTTCTTGATAAGGACAATTACTTTCACTGGAAAGTAAAGATGCATTTACATCTCATGGCTATGGATGAGAGATATGTAGACTGCATTGAGAAAGGTCCACGCGTTCCCATGAAGTTTGCATCTAGAGTTGGACTGCCAGATGATGCTCCTGATGTGGAAATTCCAAAACTTGTCTCAGAATGGACTATTGAAGATGTTGCAGAAGTCCATAAAGATAAAAGAACCATGAACATTCTGTTTAATGGTTTGGAGCAAGAGATGTTTGACAATGTCATAAACTGTACAACCTCCAAAGAAGTATGGGACACTGTTAGAACTCTCTGTGAAGGTACTGAGCAAGTTAGGGAAAACAAAATGCAGCTCCTTATACAACAATATGAGCATTTTCATTTTAAAGCTGGTGAAACCCTAAATGACACGTTTAGTAGGTTTCAAAAGCTTTTGAATGGATTAAAGTTGTATGGGAGGATCTATCAAACCAAGGATTCAAACCTTAAATTTCTTAGAGCTCTTCCAAAAGAATGGAAGCCTATGACTGTTTCTCTCAGAAACACTCAAGAGTACAAAGACTACACTCTTGAAAGGCTTTATGGAACCTTGAAGACATATGAGTTGGAAATGGAGCAAGATGAAGAAATTAAAAAGGTACAAAAGAAGGGTGGATCTATTGCATTGATTGCATCTGTGAACCAACTAGAAGATGACAATGAAGAAGATGCAAAGGCCACAACTAGTCGAGCTAGTTGTAGGAGTGATGTTAGCAAGGGTAAAGGCAAGATGACAGAAGAAGAAGAATCAGAACCAGCCAACTTGGATGACTTAGATGAGATTGATGAACACATTGCTTTTCTGTCAAGAAAATTCTCTAAGTTCAAGTTCAAGAGAAACTCAGAAGCAAGGCCACCAAGGAGAGACTTTCAACCTAACAAAAGTAACTGGATTGAAAAGTCTAAATCTAAATGTTTCAATTGTGGAATGCTTGGTCACTTTGCTGGAGACTGCAGAAAGCCCAAGATTGAGAAGGGCAACAGGAAATTTGAGCCTGTTGATTATAAAAAGAAATACTTTGAACTTCTCAAGCAAAAAGAAAAGGCTTTCATGTCTCAGGAGTATGATTGGGCTGGTAATGGTGAAGATTCTGATGATGATGTTGAGTATGTCAACTTGGCTCTTATGGTTAACAATCATGAGCAGGAAGCAAGCTCCTCAAGCAACCAGGTAACAATTACTAATCTTTCTGAGCTTTCTAAAGAGGAATGCGATAGTGTAGTAAATGAAATGTCTACTGTACTATATAATTTGCGTGTTACTCTTAAATCACTTACCAAAGAGAATTCAAGAATAAAAGAGACTAATTTGCTCTTAAGTGATAGGAATGCAATGTTAGAAGCACAGCTCATTGAATTTGAGAAAATGAGATGTGTTAGTAGGGATGCTAAGAAGGAACTTGAGAACGTGTTACAAAGGGAAGAAATTCTTAAAACACAACTTGAGATAGAACAAAGTGTGATTGCAAAATGGAAAGATGCCAGGAATGTTGCTACCAACATCATTAATGTTCAAGGTATGGAATCTTTCTGTGAGCAATCATGGAAAAACAACAAAGAGAAGCTAGGGTATGTTGGTGAAACCTTAGAATCAGAAACAGAGTCAACAAACAACAATGATCATTTGTTGAATGTTGATATGTCAACGGAATGCAATGTTTCGTTGACAGATGAACCATCAACCGATCAGGCTGTTTCGTTGACAGAGAAAAGAAAAGATGAACTCACTAGACTTAATAATAAGTATGGTCCTGTCACCAAGAACTTTGTTCAAGGTGAGTCTAGTAAATCAAAGAAAGTTGAGAAGCCTGTTGAGAGAGCTAATGTAGGTCACTTGTCCAACAAGCAATTGAAAGATAAGTTAGAGAATGTTCAAGTTGAGGCTAAGGGAAATAAAAAGAATAACAGGAATGGCAAAGTAGGGATTAACAAACACAACAATTACACACCTGATAAATATGCTCCTAGAAAGACATGTGTTAATTGTGGGAGTGTTTGTCATTTATCTACTAACTGCAAATCTGTTAAGAAGTCTACCAATGTGAAAATTCCCAAGCCTGCAATGAACAGTTCTATGCCCACAATGCCTGTTATGCCTAACATGTTTGCTCCATATGCACAATTTCAGAATCCATATGCTAGCATGTCGTTTGTGCCTAATCCATACATGAATATGTTTAATGTGCCACAAATGCCATGGAATGTGAATAACATGTTTGTTCCACCAACTATGCATGCTATGAATGAAAATGTGAGCAACTCTCAGAAATCAACACCAAGGGTAAAGATTGATTTAAAGCAATCTGAGCCCAAGGTGAAAAATGATATTAAAGGAAAAGCAAAGGCTAACAAAACAGGACCCAAGGAAACTTGGGTACCAAAATCAACTTGATTTGGTTTTATTGTGTGCAGGGAGACAAAAGGAATCTTTGGTACTTGGATAGTGGTTGTTCAAGACACATGACTGGTGATTCTACCCTGCTCACAGAGTTTCAGGAAAGAGCTGGCCCTTGTATTGCTTTTGGAGATGACAGCAAAGGCTACACTAAGGGATATGGCTTGATTTCAAAAGAGAATGTCATCATAGATGAGGTTGCATTGGTGGATGGTCTTAAGCACAATTTGCTTAGTATCAGCCAACTTTGTGACAAAGGATTTTTAGTTACTTTTTCTAAAGAAGCCTGTGTTGTTTCTAAAGGAGGAAACAACAATGTGGTAATGACTGGATTCAGAAGAGGGAATGTGTACATTGCTGACTTTAGTAGCACAAGTCCAGACACCATCACTTGTCTTTTCAGCAAGGCAAGCAAGGATGAAAGTTGGCTATGGCACAAGAAACTGTCTCATCTGAATTTCAAAGTTATGAATGATTTGGTGAGGAAAGATCTTGCTAGAGTAATTCCACAAGTGGAGTTTTCCAAGGATGGTTTGTGTGATGCCTGTCAAAAAGGGAAACAAAAGAAGGCATCATTCAAAAGCAAGACAGAGTCATCAATTGTCCATCAGCTTGAGTTGCTTCATATGGATCTATTTGGCCCTGTGAATGTCATGTCTATTTCAAAGAAGAAATATTGTCTTGTGATTGTTGATGATTTTTCTAGATTTACATGGACCTTCTTTTTGCACTCCAAAGATGAGGCAAGTGAAATCATTATCAATCACATCAAGATGGTAAACAATCATCCTGACTTGAAAGTAAGAAGGATTAGGAGTGACAATGGGACAGAATTCAAGAATTCAAGCATGAAGGTGTTCTGTGAAGAAAATGGTATTTTGCATGAGTTTTCGGCAGCAAGGACACCACAGCAAAATGGTGTGGTTGAAAGGAAAAACAGAACACTTATTGAAGCTGCAAGGACAATGCTAGATGAATCAAAGTTACCAACTTATTTTTGGGCTGAGGCAGTTAACACAGCCTGCTTCACTCAAAATATTTCTTTGATTAATCAGGCCAAAGGTATGACCCCTTATCAACTACTCAAAAGAAAGAAGCCACTATTGGATTTTATTCATGTCTTTGGATGCAAGTGCTTTGTTCTGAGAAATCAAGCTGAGCATTTGGGGAAATTTGAAGCAAAGGCAGATGAAGCAATATTTGTGGGATATGCAGCAGGGAAAGCTTACAGAGTCTATAATCTCAGAACCAACATTGTTATGGAATCTGTACATGTTGTTTTTGATGATCTCAAAATTCAAGGTCTCTGTGATGAAGGTTTCCATGAAAGTCTTTCTTTTGAGAATGAGGAAGGAGATCAAGTGAATCATGTTAAGGCTACTGAGAAACAGCCTAAAGTTGTTGTATCTAGCACAGATGAAAGCAGCAGTGAAGATGAAATTGCTGCATTAAGGTTGAAAAGAATAGCTGCTAGCAGACCAAATGGTCATTTCGTTGACAGTCATGATGGTGGATTCGTTGACAGTCAAAATGAGCGTTTCGTTGACAGCCAAAATGGTCATACCGTTGACAGTTATAGAAATGCTTCTAGAAGTGATCATTTAGGGACAACAAACTCAGGGGGAGTTTCTCAAGGACAAATATCCAATCAAGGCAATCATGATCATGAAGCTACCTCTTCAAGAGCAAATCTACCTCCCTCAAGGAAATGGACTAAAGATCATCCCTTTGAACTTATTATAGGTGATGTTACTTCAAAAGTCCAAACTAGAAGAACAACTCAAGAAGAATGTCTATATAGCAGCTTTCTGTCTCAAGATGAGCCAAAGAAAGTTGAGGATGCACTTCTAGATCCAGATTGGGTTTTAGCTATGCAAGAGGAGCTAAACCAATTTGAGAGGAACAATGTTTGGAAGCTGGTGCCCAAGCCTAAGGACAGGAGTGTCATAGGCACAAAATGGGTGTTCAGAAACAAGATGGATGAAAATGGCATAGTCACAAGGAACAAAGCTAGATTGGTTGCAAAAGGCTATTCACAGGAAGAAGGAATTGATTTTGATGAAACATTTGCTCCTGTTGCTAGACTAGAAGCAATACGGATTTTCCTAGCCTATGCAGCCCATGCCAATTTCAAAGTCTATCAAATGGATGTGAAGAGTGCTTTTCTGAATGGGGAATTGGAAGAGGAGGTGTATGTAAGTCAACCTCCTGGTTTTGAAGATGATGATTTTCCAGAATATGTATACTTCCTCCTCAAAGCACTCTATGGTTTGAAACAAGCACCTAGAGCCTGGTATGACACACTTTCACAGTTCCTCCTTGAGAATCACTTCACTAGAGGTACTGTAGATAAAACTCTTTTTCACAGGGTTGTGAATGGCTCTACTATACTTGTTCAAATTTATGTAGATGACATAATCTTTGGGTCTACAGATGTGAAACTTTGTCAAAAGTTTGCCAAGCTTATGCAAAGTAAATATGAAATGAGCATGATGGGAGAATTAACTTACTTTCTTGGTCTTCAAGTGAAGCAAGTTAATGAAGGCATTTTCATTAGTCAAACAAAATATATTCATGATTTATTAAAGAAGTTTAACTTAATGGAATGCTCTCCTGCCAAAACCCCCATGCCTACTGCCACCAAACTTGAATTGAATACTAAGGAAAAATCTGTGGACATTTCAGGTTACAGAGGCATGGTAGGCTCACTTTTATATTTAACAGCTAGTAGACCTGATATTATGTTTGCTACATGTCTATGTGCTAGATTTCAAGCTGATCCTAGGGAATCCATTTAGTTGCTATTAAAAGAATTTTCAGATATCTCAAAGGAACACCAAACCTTGGCATTTGGTATCCTAGAGAATCTCGCTTTGAACTAATTGGTTATTCAGATGCAGATTTTGCAGGATGTAAAATTGACAGGAAAAGCACAACAGGCACCTGTCAATTCTTAGGAAACAAGCTTGTCTCATGGTTCAGCAAGAAACAAAACTCAGTTTCTACCTCCACAGCTGAGGCTGAGTATATTGCAGCTGGAAGTTGTTGTGCACAGATTTTATGGATGAAAAATCAACTACTTGATTATGGAATAAGAGTTGAGAAAATTCCTATTTTCTGTGACAACACTAGTGCCATTGCCATTACTGAAAATCCAGTGCAGCACTCAAGGACCAAGCACATTGACATCAAGTACCATTTCATTAGAGAACATGTTATGAATGGTACTGTGGAGTTACATTTTGTTCCAAGTGAACAACAACTTGCATACATCTTTACCAAGCCACTTGATGAATCAACATTCTCAAGATTAGTAAGTGAGCTAGGTATGCTAAATTTCTCTTAATTATTTTTGAGATATTTGCAAGTTACTATGTAGCCAGAAATTTGCTATGTTTTTCTGTGAATTAATTTTCTCAGGAAAAAGTGAAATTTTGTCTAAGTCAAAATTACTATGTCAACGAAACGCACCATTTCGTTGACAGTCTTAGCATTTTTCTGGGTGTTTCGTTGATAGCTCTTTTATATCAACGAAACGCAGCTTTATCAACGAAATAGACGGGACCTTAAACGCCCAAATCTGATTCGTTGATATAGCGCTTTTAATCTGAACCGTTGAGATTTGACACGTCTTTTACCACGATCTATGCATACACCCCTGTAAGTATAAATCATGGTAATATTTTAAGAGTAACGGTTATATTTTTTAAGCCAGTCCAGTAATTTACATTTATTATTGGACTCATTTTCTGAGAATTTTTGGGGGAGTATTTAAGAAATTCTATTTTCCTTAATTTCTTTTTTACCTGTTCTCAAAAATTCTAAAGGCTTTTCTCTCTTCTTCTCTCTAACAAGCAATTCAGTTCGAAGCTTTTCTTCACACAACAATGGCACCCATAGTCAAGCTTATGTCAGCAGGAGGGTTCATTTATGAAAAGAACAACTCAATTCCATTTGTTGTCAAGGAAAGTCCAAACAGTATCTTTTTCAAGATGATGGACTTCATGAAGAACTGCAAGTTGAGCTATGCAATGTTTCACTCAACTCCTCTCTATAATGAGATAATCGAGGAGATTTGGACCTCATGTGAGTATAATGGAACAAACTGCACACTACAATTCACCATCCAAGGTAAAGAGTACATAGTTAATTCTGATGTATTGCAAGCATGTCTACATATTCCTGAAAATAACTGTAATGCTTTGCCTACAAATACTGAAATGGTTAACTTGCTAAACTCCATAAACTACTCTTTGCCTACTGATAATCTGGGTAGAATAATTAGGAGAGGATTGGTTAGAGAATATAGTTATTTAGCTGATGCATTTATCAAGGTATTTTCTGGTAAGATTAGCAATTTTGATGCATTGACCAATTCTATGTTAATTCTATTTACCATGCTCCTAACTGATAGATATTACAACTTTAGCACCCAACTTATGTATGAAATTGGTGCTAAGTTGGGTGATAAGGCTAATAGGAAAAAGAATATCTATTATGCTAGGTTTCTGATGATGTTGGCTAATCATGTTAGTCCAACACCATTAGTTATCTCTAACCCTGTTTCCAAGTTTGAGTGTTTTGTGCAAGAGAAAAGGGTTCTGACAGATATACTGAGACTTAACCACAATGGTGATGTCCCAATGGTGTATTTGCCCATCATTGAGGTAACTTCTTCTAACCCTGTTAGTATAGTTGCTACTTCTATTATTTCACCCACCAATGTTGTTATGGAGTCTGTAGCTGTGTCCCAACAGGCTCCTGCCCAAGCAGCAAAACCTAAATCAAAGAAATCCTCAAAGCCAACCTCAGGTGCTTCTCAAAAGGCACCTGTTGCAAAAACTACTTCACAACCAAAGGGGAGTGATTCAGGAGTTGTGAGAGGTAAGGGAAGGGGTGAAAATCAAGGAAACCCTAAGAATAAGGAAGGAAAGCAGAGTGAAATCCAGCCAAGCCCCATTGTGTCTTCCCAACAAGGCACAATGAGTAAAATGGATTTAAACACAAGTCTAGTTGCATCCTCCCAAAAGGATGTGATTATTGAAACAAGCTCTCCTCCAAGAGCACACTCCAAAAGGGTAAGGGACACTTCAAGCCCACAGTCTACATTTTCCCAATACCAAAGGAGAGTGAAACAAAAATCCAAGGGTACACAGGGTGCACACACTCTGGAAGCAACACTTCCAGTTTCACAAATTCAGTTTGATGTAACCCCTATCATTACTCTGGGGTTACAGTCCCATTCTCTAAACATCAACCTTGAACTATCTCCATCAAATTCACCAACTCAATCTTTAGATGTGGACATGATCCATTCATCTATTCCTGATTCTCCAACTCTAATCTTGGAGAAGCCCCACTCTGAAGCTGGTGGTCATCACTTATTAAGTGATTTGTTGGGCCATCAACCAACTTTTTCTGAAGTTGCAAGAGGATCTGTGGACCAATCTCTAAAATCAATCACCACAGATTCTACTGTAATTTCACTTTCTCAAAGTGCTTTATTGACTTCATCAACGAAACAACCTCTTTCGTTGACAAGTGTTTCTCCATCAACGGTATCCATACCGTTGATAGTTCAAACTACCATTCCGTTGATAGGTCATTCTACACCCCTTATTGAAAATCAAGTTGTTTCCACAACTAGTGTAGATGACCTGGTGGTAGTTGAGACACTTTTAGGTTTGAGAGGGAGTGAAATTGAGAGGCTGGCTTGCAGCCAGGCAAAAGGAGAGACTGAGAGTGAGAGGCTGGCTATTTCTTCCAGCCAGGCAAAAGGAGAGATTGAGAGTACCACCTTAGTAGGTGAAGGTGAGGGTGTGAGAGGTGTGAGCCATGGGGAGCCCATAATGCAAGAAAAGAGTGGAGAGAGAGAAGGGACTACAGGAGTGATAAGGGAGGAAGCAGCCATTGCTAGTGAGTTAATGGGGTCAGTGAGGGAGAAATGGAACTTACCTTCCAAGAGCATTATCAACAAACTCTGGATAGTATTTCCCTGGATCCTGAGACCTTTACTCATCCTGTGCCAGCCTATCAAGTTATGGCTCAACAGGGCAATGTGGAGGCAGAAAGGTCACTCAACTTAATTCATACTACTGCATCAATGCAAAGAGCAAAGGATGCCCTGACCAATCTATCTCCAGCAGCTGCAGCAAGTGGAGACTTTAATTTTTCTGATGATGAGGACAGCTTTGGTGACAATCTACAGGTGGTCACTACTACACAGACTGGGACTTCTGTGGTGCCTCCTACACCAAACTGGCTTTCTCAGGATATGCATGGTAGATGCAACTTGGATGCTGCTATCACAAGGCAGTACAATGAGGCATATCTAGCTCATGAGTCTGCAGAAGCAAGGGACAAGAAATTCTACAAGGCCATAATGGATTCTCTGGAAATTCAAAGGCTACAAATGTTGCAGACAAGGATTGAGGCTACAGAAATCAAGGATTCAATTAGCAACCTTAGGGATGCTACTGACAGGAGGCTAGATGAAAAGCTTCCTCTTCACACTGTCTCCAAGATGTCAAGGTTTTTCACCAAGGAACCTGAAGTGTCCTCATCTTTGAAAACTCTCTCCTCTAGAGTGGACAAAGTTGAGGCTACATTTTCTCACATGCAGAAGGAACAGGAGAAGCAAACTCAGCTACTCACCCAACTAGTGGCAGCTCAAGGACTCCCAGTCATCTCTTTTGATGATAACAAAAAGGGGGAGAAATCTAAGGAGCTAGACATTCAAATCACAAAGGTTATGGTCCCAGCCATTTCCTTACCAAATGAGCCACTAGCAATGGGGGAGCTTGGAAAGAAGCAAAAGGATGGTATTGACCTAATACAGGAAGCTTCTATGAGGATGAGACTTGCAGAACAAATCAAAGACCATTGGTCCAACATAGAAGCAAGGGTCAAGAAAATTGCTGGAACTACAAAGGACTCAAATCCATCAACGGATCAACCATCAACGAATGCCATGGTTCTAGTGTCAACGGAATGGGAGCCACAAACCAATTCTTTCTATCAGGTAGAGCCCCTTCTACATGGAGTCACTCAAGGTCCAAGGAAGGAAAAAGGACAAACTTCATGCATTAGGGATGTGGAACAAGCAACACTCCAAAGAAGCTTATCTCCCAAGTCCCCTGCTAAACCAAAGGGCAAAAATATAGCAAGGACTTTCTATCCTGCACCTTATCCAGATGAGCTCAAGCTTCTTGGTCTACTTATCACAAAAAGCAAGGAAAGCAATGATTATGAGATAAGGAAGCAAAGGGCAATTGTCTACAGGAATGGACAAGAAATCTGTGTTTGGGCTGGTCACCCAAACTTTGCTGAACCTAAAGCTGAAGAGTCAGAAAGAGCAGCAATGCAAGCCCTTGCTGTTGCTCAGTCTCTTGATGAAGAAGAAATACAGCTAGAAGAAAAAGCAAGAGAGGAAAGGAGTGCAAAGAAGAGCACAAGGCAACCAAAGGCAAGAGCTAGGAGAAACATAGCCTTTGAGAATGATGACTCTCAGAGCATTGCATCAGACTCTTCTGTACCAATTGCAGCTCCAACAATTCCTGATCCAGTATCAGAGGTAAAGTTAGCCTGTGATCCTAATAATCCTGTAAATTTCCATGATCAGCCAATTGAGCCAAAGGGAGAGCCAATTGAGTTTGATGAGCCCAACTTTCCAAAATTCCTCTTTGAAATGGATCCAAAGAAGAAATCTAAGCAAAGGGCTACCAAGGCTAAGCCAATTCTGGTAAGGAGACCACAAGCTGAGAAACCCCCTACCAACCCAGAAGACTTCATCTACATTGCTGATATCAGGGAGGAGTCTGACATTCATATCAATCTTGATGACCTGGTTGAAGTGAGAGGAATATCAGTTTCTTACAAACTACCAGAGAGATTGGTATTTGTCTACAAGGGTGGGAGAGAACAGGTTTGGCCTCTACACAGAATTCTGGGAGAAGACTATCAGACACTGCTATCTGTGTTTAAATGTTTGAAGAAAGATTTTGGTTTTACCAAAACAGCCAAGTCTGAGGTTGTCTCCAAGATTTGCCAAATCAAAGCTAGTTGGAACAAGCCTGGTGCACTTCCCAGAGTATTGAAGGTCCCTCAAACAGGAAAGATAATTCATCTCCAACCTTTTTGGATGATGGAATTCAGAGATAAGGACAACTGTAGAAGATTCTTCAGAATAGAAGACCAACTGGAGAAGGCATCCAATGAAACTCTAAGGTTAATGCAATCCAAGTTGGGGAATCAAGATGAAGAAGAGAAGATTTTCTACAGAAGACTTCAAACTCAAATTGAGGAGAACAATGCAAGAAAAGGGAAGAAAACAAGACCACAGAGGCAAAGATGAAAAATCTGCTCAGTCTAGAGGAGAAACTCTGTGCACTTGTTTTGTAAGATTTTCTACTTTGCATTTCAATTAAATTCAATGAAGCTCAATGCAATTTCTACTTTTATCATGTGGAATATGTTTGAGTGTTTTTGTTATCATCAATGCTCTTGATTTATGGCTGTTATTCTATCAGTCATAAATTGGGGGAGATTGTTAGGAATATGTTGTTCTTGATGATAATTATAAAAACACTTAGTAGATTTTGTATTAAGTCATTTTTTAACTGTCAACGGAATGACATGCTTTGCAGTGTTTCGTTGACAGGAAGCTCATCAACGAAATGAGTGATGTAGCAATTGTACTGTACAATACTTCACAGTTTGATATGCAATTTGTTGTATGTATTAGATAGGTTTTTCTAAGTCATGTTGACTAAGTACTAGATAGGCAAAATAGGTTGGTGAATTGTAAATATATTATGCCATGTAATTCTGCCTAAGTGAAGACATGTCAACGGTATGAAGATTACTCTATCAACGGTATGAAGATTACTCTGTCAACGGAATGAAGTTTACTCATCAACGAAATGAAGTTTACTCATCAACGAAATGGAGAATAAAGTTATCAACGAAACACATCTCCCTGCTATCAACGAATCATTATTACTTTTCTGAATAGTTGACAAAGTGATAGTGACAGTTTACTGAACAGATCTAAAGGTGATGTGGAAGTGTACTTTGCATTGGAAACCATTAAAATGGACATGGGGAATAAGGAAACATCCCAGTTTCCAATTGGGCTCTTGGGAGTGATCATAATAAGCATGAAGACAAAAGCAAGGATCTCCAAGGACCACTGGACAAAGGGATGAAAAACAAACTATTGGCGGTTACCTTTAGTGTACTTTAGTGTAGCCAAAAATAGCTTTGTAAACTTGGGAATATATATAACCAAGTGTAGCAGTTAAAATAAGAGTAAGAGAAGAAAAACAAATAGATTGTATTAGCTATA
Source organism: Heracleum sosnowskyi (assembly GCA_030848705.1). Classification (NCBI taxonomy): domain Eukaryota; kingdom Viridiplantae; phylum Streptophyta; class Magnoliopsida; order Apiales; family Apiaceae; genus Heracleum; species Heracleum sosnowskyi. The sequence goes on along the minus strand of CM061243.1, from coordinate 82,955,643 downwards.
TTTGAGAGCATACTTCTCTACATTCTTGTAACTGAGCAGCTGTGTACATTTTGTATCATAGATTATTTCCGCAATAAAAAAATCACTTCAGTTGGATCATCAAACAATCCAACTGAAATTATTTATGTGCTTGTGATTTTTACTTTAAGTTCAGTTTTATTTGTAAGTTGTTTTTAAGTTTAAGAAATATCAAGAATTGTATTCAACCCCCCCCCCCCTTCTACAATTCTGTTAGGTCATTTGGGATTAACAGAACCCAAATAGTAAAGTGAGTATCTAAATTTTAATAAATATTTTTTTATAATTGTAGCACCAATTTATTTATTTTTCCACTAAATCTTTTAAATATAGAAATTTTATCTTTCTTTCAATAAAGTATTAAAATAAATTAAGAACAAATTCAAATCGATAAAGACTATAATAATATGATAATAAAAGTTTATATAATCATAACATAATTTTTATACTATTTAATAATTTTAAAGTAATAATGTATTTTAAAATTTTATATACACTATAAATAAAACCGAAACATGAAAAGTAAAAGGAGTTAGTAAGATACTTATATAGTATGTACTTGATATCCTTATTATATTAAACTCTTTTATATAATAAGCATAATAGAGATTTATCCAAAATTTTCTTTTATATAATAAGCATAATAGGGATTTATCCAAAATTTTGATCGTGATAACCAAATTAATAAGGACTATTAGATCATTTCTAGATAAATGAAAATCGTTTGATCAAATATTAAAAAAGTGTATTTTATTTATAATAGGATTATATTTAAATTCTAAAAGGTGTATTTTGATAATTTAAACCAAATATACCAAATATACCAAATATAAATAAGTTTTCTATATTGAATAGAATTCTTCATGTAAAAAATTCGTGACTTTCTTTTCTCTTCCATGGACAATTCCAGTTATATAAAAATTGTTAAACCGTCTTTTAATTAAAAATAATTTAATTATCTTCATGTGGGGTGTAAAATCGTCAAAATCTGATTTTTAAAACACAAGATAAAGCCCAAATCAGTAAAGTGAGTATTTAAATTCTAATAATGATTATTATGTCATCATTATTTTAACGCCAATTTAATTAATTTTTTCTAACTATTTTAAATTTAGAAATCTATGTTCAAAAATTAAAATCAATCTAAGAAAAATTCAAATCAACAAAGAATATAATAATACGAGGATAAAATTTTATAAAATTGTGCATATTTTTTATCCTATTTTATTAAGTTATAGATCATAACTAATCAAATATAATTTATTATTAAATAATAAATTATACGCAAATAGTGATTTTGTTTTATAAGCACTCATAGAGACCTAATTTCATTGTTAGACGGATTATATTCATATTAAAAAAACCGTATTTTGAAATTGTAGAACAGACCTAACTTTTTTAACCTATATACATTGTAAATTATTAAATTTGAAACTTTAAAAGTTTGTTAATCAATTAGTATAGTACTTTTCTGAAAAATCGTACTTTACAAAAAATATTATCAAATAACCTATGTCTGAAAGAAAAAAAATGAAAAAAAAATTTCAAAAAAAAACCTGTAAATTTTAATATGTTGTTGGTAGATTCAAATCTTTGATCATTCTACATGAAATTTTTACTGTTATATGTAACGTTTCTCAACAATTTAATTTGAAAGATCCAACGATTATGGGTTGAGTGATCAAACAAAGCGACCACACTTATAAGAAAGCTTTCATTATTTAGTTTTTAATATAATAACATAGATATTTACGGGATATACTATAAAAAAAATGAATTTTATACAGAATTTTGATCGTCACGGTGTACTACTTTAAAAGAAGAACTATTACAAAAAAAAGATTTTAATTGATAATTTATTTTCTCAAAAGTTCAAAGTTCCCGCATCATTAACATATTACAAAAAAAGAGTATATTATATTTTAGCAATAAATATTTAAAAAAATTAAAAATTATAAATATTATATATATTAAGAAAAATTAATGATGTTATCCTGGTAATTTGGTCCTAAATACCGCCAAATCATTCTCAACCGTTAGATCCAATACTTTTAAAAATAGATGATCAAGATTATATCATATAAAAAGAAATTATTATCTAAAAATGATATAAGTTAAAAGATATTATATTAGGATTGGATTTTTCAAAAAGTTAAAACATAAAAATATTTGTAATTAAATAAGGAAACCCATTTATAACCAAAATAATAAAAATCGTTTAATCTTAAATAGATAGGTGAAAACCGTTAGATTTAACATTAAAAAATGTATTTGGTTAATAAAGATTATTCTAATAATCTAAACTACATATAAGTTAAGTAAATTTCCTAAATCGAATAGAATTCTCAACATTAAATTTCGTCACTTTATTCTCTTTTTAGTTTTAGAATAGTTTTTAATTGAAAAAGAACTATTAAACCACAATTAAATTAAAGATTATTTTGTGAATTTCATGTGAACCGTAAAATTGGTCAAATCTAACTTTTATAACTCAATATAAACAAATATTAAATTGAGCGTGTAAATATAATAAATATCAAATTTTTAACTATAATTTTTTTTGGCTAAATCTTTTTTAACAATAATTTAATCATGTAAACTAATAACTTTTAAATATTAAAATATTCATAAATAAATATAATTATAAATATTAAAAAACAACCGTGTGTTGCATCGTAATAAAAATATAATTATAAACAGAATAATTATAAATAAAATTTAAGTAACTGTGCATCGCACGAGTTATAAGCTATAATATATAAGTTGATAAATTGTTTTTAACAAATCATTTGACAAGTTGAAAGGTAGGAAAAACGAACTTTTAACTCATTTTTTTTATTATTTGATTTTTTATATTTTTAATAGTTTATATTTTGGAATTTATGTTTTTAATTTAAAATTCATGTATTGATATCAGTGTGTTAAATATTTCTTTTTAATTTAATTAAAAAAACTACACTGATTTATAAATATATTATCCAAACACATGTGTATCTTATAACTTTTCATTAACTATCACTCTTACTACACTTATTTATAATTAAAGTAAAATTTATATTTTTAAAATATATCTTAAACATACATTCTTTTTGCCCGCACTTTTTCTTAATTACACAGTAATTTGTACAGGAAAATTAAATAATAACCTAAATCTCACATGTAATATTTTGCTTCGTTAGAATCTAATCAATAATAATGAATTTCTTTGCATAAACACAAAATTACCAATAACAATATTTTAAATTTTCACGTCAAAATCACTCCACTTGAATTTTTTCAATATCAATTTAGTACATCCAGTATTACTCAAACTAGCTTATAACCCGTGCCACGCACGGGCTTTCTTTTAATATAATATAAAAAAAATATAGTAAAATTATATATATATATATATATATTGTAATTGTTATTTATTAACTTTACTTAAATTTGTTGTTGACTTATTAGTTTCATTTATTTAAAAAATAAGCAGGCATGTTAAAATATGTAATTTTTTAAAATAATTAAGAGCAATGAAATAGGTTTTAAAATAAATAAGTAAGGGTTTGTACGTGATATTTTTGGAAAATTAGGGGTTTTAGTGATGAAAAATAGAAAAGGGTAACGTGCCCTAGTTGAAAAAGGTAACATCCCGTCATATTTTTGGAAAAAGAAGGGGAATTTATTTGGAAAAAAATAAAAAGAAATAAGTATGCATGTCAATATAGGTAAACCTTTTTAATTAGAATAAATGACGGAAAATCGAAAACCAAAACTTTCAATGTTTCGACTATCATATAATACTGCCTTATATCCCGTGCGATGCACAGTTTTCTTTAATATTTTATTATTTTTATTTATATTTTTGTAATTATATATTTTTGATGAAATTTTAATATATATTTATATGTGTATATAATAAATTGGATTTATATATCTAACAATATAAGTATTTTAATTTAATAAATTATTGACGTAATCTTTAGTAGTATTTTAGATATTAAAATAGAAAAATATTTTTAAATAATAGATCTAATGGTTGGTATTTATTTGCTATTAAAAAAATTTAAGAGTAACTAAAGTGCAAATAACAAAATATGTGCCCCGTAATGGGTCGAGTTTCTTTTAACATATGCTATTACTTTTATTTTTTTTATTAATTATCTTATTTAAATTGAATATTATAAAAAATTATATTAAACATGAATTTTATAAGTTTAATATAATGATATTGTCATTATTTCTATATTTTGCCCGTGTTATTTTTAATTCGAATATGAGTTGTTTCAATTAAAAAATATAAAACAGACAATGTCCTTAAAAAGACAGTTAGTTACTTATTAATAATTATTTAAAATTATACTATATTACATATATATATATATGTTGCACGTGTTAATTTTAGAAAATTAGTTGTTTAAATTAGAAAATAGAAAATTACATTACCTTTATATATATATGTTGCTCGTGTTACTTTTATAAAAATTAGTTGTTTAAGTTTAGAAAAATAAAAAAGGTTACGTGTTTAGCTGAAAAGGGTAAGTGGTTATTTATTAATAATTATATATAACAATATTATCATTACATATTTATTTTGCATGTGTTATGTTTAGAAGATGAGTTGTTTTAGTTAGAAAATATAAAACATATATTGTGTTTTAGCTGAAAAAGATAATCAGTTATAAATATGTAATAATATCACCATTATATATATATATATATATATATATATATATATATATATATATATATATATATATATATATATATATATATATTACCTATTTTATTTTTAGAAGATGAGTTGTTTTAGTTAGAAAAATAGATAAAATAGGTAATGTATTTTAGCTGAAGAAAACAATTGGTTATAAATAAATTGGTTATAGATAGGCCCGACCCAAATTATAGATAGGTACGGCCCAAATACCGACCGAGACCGACCGACCGACCGACCAAAACTTTTAATGTTTCGTCTTTAATAATATAGTATAGATGCATAATGTCAATATTTACATTATTGGAAAATACTACAATGTTACAAATATTTATAATGCCAATATCTTATACAAATAAATCTGTAAAATGTAAAATATGTTAGTGATAATTTAATAAATATGCTTAAAAACTTATGTAGTACTCCCTCTATCCCGTCCATATCATTACACTTTTCTTTTTGGATATCCCTTTCAATTCTTTACATTTCTAAAATTTCCTAAAGTAGTAAATAATTTATAATATAAAAATCAACTACATCCACTATACCAAATTTATATATTAAATATTGTTTGGTCTCATCACTTTGCTAATTTTTCTTAATTTTCTACACTACTTTATATATTTTCTTAACCTCCGTGCTCAATCCAAATATAAACAAGGGAGTGAATTGAGGGAATACTTTTTTTAAGATTTACGCTTATTAGCTTGTACTCCCTCTGTCCCATCCAAATATAGTCGAACTTTTATTTTTTAAGCAATTGAATGCATTCCGTGAGCTCAATTAGACGGTGTTTAACTGTTCGGGGGTATTTCTGTTTGAACAATTTTCAACGGCTCTTTTCTGCAGAAATGGTTGTATATATACCCCCAGTTACATAAGTTCAACCCCTAAACATATATATGAAACATCAATTTTAGACTAGAATCAAATAAAGAGCCTGAGAAGACTATGCAATACAAGTGCTTTTGTGGTAAATGGGTAGTGGAGAGGATAGCTCGAACAGAAGCAAATTATGAACGAAGATTTGTTGGTTATGCGAATGGAATCAACAGATGTGGCTTTTTCAGATGGATGGATGGATGCAATCGATGCAGAGCTCTAAGAACTGAAATAGAGACAGTGAAGATAGAGGCTAAGAAATGGAAGTTGGGGTTCATGGTTTTACTGCTACTTTGTTTTATGTACTTTGTGATGTCTGTTCCTTGTGCTAATGACAGTGAATTAGATGCTTAGTGTATTCTTATAAAACTGCAAATTTTATGAAATTTTAAGTTTGACTCCCATTTATTTTCTTGAATTTGGGTGTGTTGATGGTAACAAAATGACATGGTGATGCAAATGTTTCAACAAAAAAAACAATAAATTTAGCAATTTAATAGAAAGGTATTAATAACCAACCAAATATGGTGATCCAAATAAAGAAATGGTAGATATCATCTTAAATCCATGAATTCATTACACCAATATGCATATTTGCATTACAACCGAAATTCAGTAAACTAGAAGATCATAAAGGCCGGTTGCTAAACAAAAATGTACTACTACCAAAAGTGTTCAAATCCATGAACTAATACCAACCAACCAATAACACCAACCACCTCATAAAGATCTTAAAGTTTTCAACTACTAAGTATTGATAGGGCAGATTGATATCTAATGCCATAAGGCCAAAAAGAGTTAAAAGAAACAAGACAATTCAGTTCTTTTTCTTTGGAGTAAGTTTCTTCCTAGTTCCTGAAGTCGAACTGGCTTGAGTGCACTGGTTCGAACCTTGCCTTTTTTGCATCATCTGAGATAAAGTTTGATGGTCATGTTGTTGGACCATTGCACTTGTTGCTTGGCCATTCTGCTGTTGCAACTGTTTCTACAAGACAAATGACAAATGACAAATTATTCAATTTGGTGTTGATCTCCAATTTAGACAAATGACAAATTATTCAAGAAAATACCTTCAAAACACATGTTCTAGAGTTGTGCCCTTCTTTGTTGCAGGTTTTACACACATTTCTAGACTTTGTAAGGTTTGGTTCATGCCCCTCCTCTGTTGCCTTCTTGAGCATGTCATTTTTCTACATACATAACACCAACATATAGAATTAAAAATTATCAAAGTCAGGTATATATGCAAATATGTATAAACAATTCTGATTGTACCTTGGCTTCACAAGTTCTGGTATTATGCCCATGTGCTTTGTAGTAAGTACAATTCACAATGGTTCCAACCTTAAAGAGTCTTGTAGAATCTTGAGGTACATCATTTTTTGTTGATCTCTTTTTATTTGGCCTACCTGCAGCAATTCTCATATTTGGAGGTCTTGGCCTTGGTTCACTAGTGTGCTGCCAAAACTCAGGGCCAACAATTGGCTCCAAGGTACAATTATAAAGCTTCATATACAAGTCATTTGTATAGCATGCATCTATATGCATTTCCCAAGGTTCATTTTTTATAGCTATACAAGCAGCAGCATGATAACAGGGAATTCCACTTAATTCCCATTTCTTGGAGGTACATGTTTTCTTATGCAAATCCACAAGTAATTCAAAACCACCATCTGTGCAGGTGACACTGTAAGCAGTTCCTCCAGACCAGGTAACCACACAGTTTCCAGCATATTGAATTGCCCTTTATTGAAGTTATATGTAGAAAATAAGTTACAAAGAATACATAGTAATGTAATACATTGAACTTGAAGATATTAACTTACTTGTTTAGTTTTTTTAGTGCACTTGGACAAATGACAGTGTCACTTCCTGCCATCTTGTCCCTCCTAACTTGTATCCTCTTCATTACTGCCTTGTGCAATTCTCTGAACATAGTGATTATAGGTAAATCCCTGAATTTCTTGATGCTTCTATTGAACACTTCACAGTGATTGTTAACAAACATATCATTATGCACATTTATTCTAAAAACACTTTTGGACCATTTAGTCTTTGGCTTAGCCATGAGCCATTCATAACACTTAGAAGCTATTTGTTTAAGACACATAAAAGTAAGGAAATACATTATCAAAAATTTACTAAGATTTATGAAACCAATAAAAAACAAAAACTCTAAGACTTTAACCTCTTTCATCTTGTTCATGTGCAACCTGAATTCCTACTCTGTTGTAGCCCTTGCTACTTTCCATAGTAAGTGCCTCAATGCTATTCCCTTGTGTTCCTTATTCATGTTTTGGTAGAGATGCATAACACAGAATCCGTGTTCTGCATTAGGCACCACTGATTCCAAAGCATTGATCAAACCCTACAAATGTAGTTAGGATTAGGACAACATAAAATAGTTAACATTACAAAATATACATATGATAAAAAATAGTCAAACCTTTTGTCTATCCGAAATAAATGTCCAGGGAGCATCACCATCACTCTGTATTTGCAGGTCCTGGGACAAAAACTCTAGGAACCAAGTCCAAGATTCAGTGGTTTCAGACTCTACTACAACCCAGGCAATTGGGTACATGTCATCATTGGCATCTACCCCAACTGCAGCTAGTAATTGTCCCCCAAATGGGCCTTTTAGATGGCAACCATCCAGGCCTACAAGTTTCCTGCAGAACTGTATAAAACCTTTTTTGACAGGTCCCAAACAGACATACATTCTCATAAATCTTCCACTATATGTGCCTGGCTCTGGATCCTCTGTAAGTATCTTGACTGTGGTCTCAGGCATCACTCTCTTTAATTCATGTGCATAATCCCATACTTGCTCATACTGCAACTCATGAGTACGATTTATCTTAAGTAATGCTCTTTTTTTGGCTTTGTACACTGCATGTTTACTCACCTCACATTTCAAGTCATTAAAAATCTTCTTGTGGAAAACATTAATTGGCCATCTTGGATTCATTCTAATTTCCTTCCCATAGTGGTTTGCAAGCCATGCTGAGTTGATCTGTTTCTGTTTGAATGTAGGCATGCAGGTGTGAGTCTTAATTATGGACCTTACCTGATAAGTGGAGGCTTTGTTAAAAGGAGAGGCATACACTCTCCACTTATAGGGTGCTTGACAAATTAACTTCACTTTCTTCCCCCAATTTCTCTTCTGCTCTACTGGCCATCTATCTATTATGGCATGTTGTCTCACTGCCCTCCTGAAAAGACCAGAACTGCTAAACAACAACCCCACCTCAAATTATGGTTTCTCCATGTCCACATCCTCATTAAATACTGGTAAAGATGTCTCATCTTCATAACTTGTATTTGCGGCCATCCTCTCATCCTCACTCCCTGCATAAACACTATCATCATCAGTGTCTACATTATCATCCTTCTCACCATGTACCACATCTTCATCATCATCAAAATAACCATGGCCAGTCTTATACACATTTAGATCAAACATAAGTTCATCATCATCTGCATCCTTATTAGATTCATTAGAGTAAAAGCTTTCTTCATCAATTTCATTTCCCAATTCTACTTCATATTCGCTATCATCAGAGTCTGAAAAGTCCTTATAAAGGCCCTCTAAGTTCCTCAACTCCTCTTCAGTTTCCATCTCACATTGTGTTGAATCAGGAAAGGGGTTCTCAATATTAATTTCTTCCTGGTTTCTTGGCCTCTCATCCAATATATTAAGGGGTGGGATTGTAACAACATACATCTCAATATATCTAGACTTTGGAATCAGGGTGCACATGGTCATTAGCTCATCATCACTATCTAACTCAAATAGCCCTTTGTCCATTGTAGTACGAGGGAGTTTGTACCATAATTTATAACACCCACCTTTTGCCCCACATTCTATTAACATTCTATTAATCTCCAATAGATTGATCTCATCACTATCACAAAAATTCACATACATAACTGACCCACCAATATAACTCTTAGGATCATCTATGAAATCACCATCATGAAAAACATCTTAATACTAAACTGTTCCAGATCTGTAACACAAAATAAAAAAAAATAAAAAATGTTGAAATTAGACTAAAACACGATTTTACACCCTCAATTATAGACATATTAACACATGGATTTTAATGGAGTCCACTACTAACATATACTTCACTTATAACCGTAATCTATACAAAAATGCTTTAAAAAGCAACTTTAAGAACATATTTCACTAACACAAGACTATCAGTACATACTAACATCAAAACACCCAAATTTTATGAGCAAAATTCAACTAAATATGCATGCATGTCATAGTTGTATGCATAGATCTAAAAACTTATAGTGATATTCGGGAAATTCGTATGGCCGATATATGTTTAGATCTTCCTTGGGTCTTATTATCCGCACCATTTTCTTTGATTTTCTTCGATTTTGCCCGGATTGAAGTTAGAGTTTGTGAAGAAGTTGAAGAGGGAATTTGGTTTTTTGTTTTGGAGGGAGTTTATGAGAAGTGGGTGTACGATAATTGAACTAAACGTATTAGTATATGTGTCATTTTACGTTTATAACCCCTTCATTAAAAAATATATAAAAAAAACGTAACGGCGTCTAATTGAGTTCACGGAATACATTCAATTGCTTAAAAAATAAAAGTTCGGCTATTCATCTGACAACTTTTATAATTGAGTCATTTTACTGTAAAAAAAATTATAGTTCATGCCATTTAAGTGCAATTGTTAGATCAGGATTCAATGATCGTCAGGATCTAGACTTCAACTGATCAGGATTGCTGACGTCATCAGGATTGCATGGTCGTCAGGATCAGAATGAATATCAGGACTGGGATCAGGATTGATCATCAGGACTGGAAGCTGATCAGGATTCCTACTTCGAGTTATATTTGGAGTCTAGGTAAATAAGGAAGATTATTCTGTCGATTCCTGGTTTGTAGTAATGAAGCTATCAATTAAGGATAGGTTTCAATATTTGTAATTGATTAGGACTTATCATTGATAGAGAAGCTGTGTAGTATATAAACACAGTTTAGGTTTTGATTTTATATAAATCGCATACACGAGTATCTTTGTAACCTAGCAGCTCTCAAGAACACAGAATTTCTTGAGAGAGTTTGTAACAGTTTTATATCAGATTTAATAAAGCTGTAATCATTCTTTCATATTTGTGATTCATATCTTATTAAGTCGAGAATCTTATACAATTGTATTCAACCCCCCTTCTACAATTTTTTATTATTGGGCAACAATTGGTATCAAATCAAACTGATTTAATTTGAATCAGATACGATCTAAGATGTCGACAACAAAGTATGAAAGCATGAAAATTCTCATCCTGAAGAAATCAGAATATCCAACATGGAAGGTAAAGATGTTAATGTACCTGGAGGCTATGGATCCTGACTATCTGGACAGAATTCGTGATGGACCATATATTCCTACAAGGATTGTAGAACGAACAGACATTGTACCTGAACATTATGTGGTCAAGGCCAAGAGTGACTGGACTCTAGAAGAAAAAGCTCATGTACTCAGAGAACCAAAGATAAAGAACATCCTGCACAGTAGTCTTGATGCTGTCGTGTCCAACAAAGTGATTGCATGCAAGTCTGCTAAAGAAATCTGGGATACCTTGGAAACTCAATGCCAGGGATCTGCATCTGTCAAGAAGAACAGAAGGGCTCTTTTGATTCAAGAATATGAACAATTCGATGCTAGACCTGATGAGAGCCTAACTGATTTATATGATAGATTTCTGACACTTCTGAACAGTTTATCTTTAGTTGACAAGGAGTATGAAACTGAAGATTCAAACACCAAGTTTCTAAGAGCTTTACCTGAAGAATGGGATACTCAGACCTCGATAATTAGACATCAGTATGATCTCAACACTGTGTCTCTTGATGAAGTATATGGAATGTTAAGAACTCATGATCTCGAAGTTCAACAGAGAAAGAATAAGAAAGGCAGCAAGGCAAAATCTATTGCTTTGAAAGAAGAGGCTCAATCAAAAGGAAAAGCTATGGAGGTCTGTAGAAGGAAAACAAGAATAGTTGAGTCAGATCCTGATGACTCATCATCAAATACTGATGACAATCCTGATGCCAATACTGATGATGACTCTTCTGACTCAGACATTGAAGAGATGGTTGCTATGATAGTCAGAAGCTTCAAAAAGATGAAGTTCAGAAAGGCTAGGAGACAAGGCAACTTCCAGAAAAGGACCTTCAATGCAAACAAAGACAAGAATATCAAAAAGGACAGCAAGGGTAGCAAATTTGACAAGTCAAAGGTTAGATGCTACAAGTGTAATGGTATGGGTCACTTTGCTAGTGAGTGCAAGAAGACAAAGACACTCATTACATCAAGCAAGGATTGGATGGACCCTTCCTCAGAATCTGATACTGAGGTGGTCAACTATGCACTAATGGCCAATACTGATGATACTGCTATTCCTGATGATAAGGTACTTAATACTATCGTTGATTTTGATACTGATAATGCTTCTAAGTTAAGACGTTTTCTAAAGTCATTGCATATTAGCTTTAGAAGTCAAACTGCTGAGAATACTAGGATCTTACCTGAGATGTCTGAACTTAGGAAAATGAATGAGCATTTAGAAGCTGAATTTTCTCTTATGCAAAATGTACAGATAGAATGTGATAATGCTAAACACATGTACTTAGAGATGAAACTTAAATGTACTGCTCTTGAAAAGGATCTTGAGTATGCTAATGAGAAAATCAGAACCTGGACAGACTCTGGTAGAAACTTTCATGAGATTAATACCTCTAAGAATTGGAAAGAGTGTCTAGGGTATAAGTTAAATGAGGATAAGAAACTTAAGGAGAAAATTGTTGTTGATGAGACAGTTAGTCCAAAAACCTATAAACATGTTATAGACAAAACCAAATCTAAGATTACTCCTGTTAGTTTTGTTTTTGGTAAAGATTCCAATTCAACTTTTGAAAAGGGATCTACTTCTGTTCAAAATATCAAAGTTATTAAGTCTAAACCTGTCTTGAGTAAAGTGACTAAAAATGTATGTTTACTGTCTCAGAAACAACTTAAGGATAAAATCTGCGAGGTTACAGATAGGAAAAAGGAAGCTACTGTTAAGAGAAACAGAAATGGTAAGATTGGGATCAATAAAGAGAATGGTTATAAGTATATCCCAAATGCACCTAGGAAATGTTGTTTTAACTGTGGTAACTCTAATCATCTTGCCATTGACTGTAAAAAGAGTTTAAAGAAAAGTACTGAAATTCCTATTTCTGATGTCAGGAGTAGATCAGTATTTTATAAACCATAGAAGTCCTGTTTTCATTGTGGTAGTATATGACATTCTATTTATACTTGTAAAGATTATCATGATTTGTACTATAACTTTTATGATCCATTGCCTAAGTTTGATAATAGTACAAAGTCTGGTAGAATTGATAATGTCATTGTGAAGCATGCTTTTGTTAATACTGATACTGACAAAGCAAATCCTGATGGAGTTAATCCTGTTAGGACTGCTAAAGTCAGAAAGTCTTCTGCTGCTAAAATTAATAAATTGCATGGAAAAGGAACCCAACATGTGTGGGTTCCTAAATGTTCTAACTAGAATGTTTCTATTCTGATTGCAGGGAAAAAGGAAAAATGTGTTAGTCATGGATAGTGGATGTTCTGTGCACATGACTGGAAACAAAGCCCTATTATCAGAATATGAGGAAAAAGCTGGCCCAACTGTGTCTTCTAGAGATGGCAACATTGGACAAACTTTGGGATATGTCAATATAATCATTGGAAATGTCATCATTGAAAAAGTAGCTCTAGTGAAGGGACTAAAACACAATCTGTTGAGTATTAGTCAAATCACTGACATAGGTTATCATGTGAACTTCTATTCCACACATTGTGAAGTAGTCAGCAAAGAAACAGGAAAGATTGCACTGACTGGCTACATGCATGGTAACATTTATGAAGCCAACATTCTCTCAAATAGTGATGACTCCCCTACATGTCTCATAAGTAAAGCATCAGTAGATGAAAGTTGGAATTGGCACAAGAAGCTTTCTCATCTCAACTTCAGCAATATCAATGAATTGGTTAAGAAAGATTTAGTTAGAGGATTGCCAAAAATGTTATATACTCCTGATGGACTCTGTGATGCATGTCAAAAAGCTAAACAGAGAAGGACATCATTCAAGAGTAAATCTAAATCCTCTATTGAAGAACCATATCACATGCTGCATCTTGATTTATTTGGACCAGTCAACATTATGTCCATCAGTAAGAAAAGGTACACTCTTGTAATTGTTGATGAATATTCTAGATTCACCTGGGTGTATTTTATGCACATAAAAGATGAAACTCCTGAAATACTGTTGGATCATATGAGAATGATTGAGACAACCACAAAGTACAAAGTCAAGATACTGAGGAGTGATAATGGTACTGAATTCAAGAATTCAAAGATGGAAGAGTTCTGCAAATACAAAGGAATTATTCAACAATTCTCTGCTCCTGGCACACCTCAGCAAAATGGAGTAGTTGAAAGGAAAAATAGAACTCTTATTGAAGCTGGCAGAACTATGTTGGAAGAAGCTAAATTACCTACATATTTCTGGGCAGAAGCAGTCAACACAGCATGCTATACACAAAATCTCACATTGATAAACAGACATGGTGTTACTCCTTATCAATCACTCAAGGAGAAGAAACCAAGTTTTAAGCATCTGCATGTGTAATAACCCGAATTTTTGGTAAAATTAAAACTTTTCTTATTATGATTAAGTGCATCAGTGAATAGTGAATTTGGTGGATGAATAGTGATTTTGAGGGTTAAGAAAATTTTTCATGCCACCTATGTACGAGTCGTAGTGTGGATATTCCGAAGTCATATTAGTGATCCATGGAGTAAATAAGTGAATGCAAAGACGATCGGAATTCAGAAATTCCAAATTTTATTTTGGTGTAGTATTTGACCGGGCAGTGAATTATATATTATTATATTCAAGAAATGAGATATTAAATTTGAGGATTTGAGGATTTAATATTTTGGAATTTTATTATTTTATTAAAGTCGATTTAAGGATTCGATTGTTGGAGTGAATAGTGAATAGTTACTATTCACTGCGAGAATCGCGTATAATTTATTCGCTCTTTTTAGGAAATATTTTCGAATCGTTGCAAGAGGAACAAAAACAAGGATGAATAGTAACATTGATGAATAGTACTCCAAGGTGAATAGAAAAATTTTATAGTCTCCGATTGATTCCATATTTCAGCGGAAGTTCAGGAATAATAAACGGTTACTAATCGCGTAGTCAGAAATCGCAAACGAAAACGAGAATCGAAAATCCGTTCGAAGGAGCAACCTTGGACATATTATAACTTAGTAAATAAAGAATAAGATATGTATTATAATAAAAAGGGAAAGAAAGGAAGTGGTGGAAGAAGTGTGTTAAAGAAGCTTGTAAGCTTAACCAAACTTGAGTGGCTAACTTGCATTTTGTTGAAAACAAAATATCTACCTTATCATCACACCTCCACCACACATTACACACACAAAAGTAGCAGCCCCCCACCTCCATTTTCTTGAAGAAAAAAACGAATGCAAGAAGAAGAAGAAGATGGGATGCTTGCTTGCTTGTTTCTCGTGTTCTACCACTCGAATCGAAGCCCTTTCCAAGCTCTTCGCATCTAGGGTAACATCTCTCTCACCCATGAACTCTAGATATCTCTTTTATTAAGTTAAAGAAGATGATGAATAGTGTTTTTTTGAGTTTTATGTTTATAATTGAAAGATGGAAGCATGAATGTATTGTTAAGGTCATGAGTAAGTGGATTATGTAGTTTGCTTAGTTGTTGGATGAGTTGTGGATGGATTTTAAATATGGTACCAACTGGTTTGGCTCGGTTTGAGATTGATAATGGACTTTAAGTTTTGTAATTGATATGTATGATGATTGGTGGTGAATTGGAATGAGATTTGAATCTCGGAAACGTTAAGTTTTAAGCTGTCGGAATGCCCGATTCTCGTTAACTCTAAAAACTGCCTAGAATCCGAAAACCTAACTGCCTCTTTTGGTTTAGTGATGAACATGAGTGTGTAGATCTTTGTTTCTAGTTTACGTGAGCGCAATAATCATGTCATTACGATTTACGGTTTATGAGATATGACCATTTTAGTGAAAGTGGTTCAAGGAATGAGATTGCAGAAATGTACCAACTTTGTGGCTATGTTTGAGACCCTTAAGAGTTGTTTTAAAATATGAAATTTTGTATTGAAGTGACAAGGTCAGTTATGAAAGTTTGTACGAAGGTTTCGAGTCCAAAAGATTATTTTTCGATTTTATGAAAATGTGTTAGCCGAGGTTGCGCAAGTGAAAACCACTAAGAACATGACTTAGAAACCAATGTTGTAAATGGTTAAGTATAACTTGTATTCGAGGATAGATTTCGGACTAAACCTACGACTTAAGTAATTGTCGATTAACATGGACTTAGTATGAGCCTATAACGAGCTAGTAATGCCTTGGTTGTGTTTCGCTTACGTGTTTAAGCATTTAGTACAAGTGGATTATCCAAGGGATTAATCGTGCGTTTTCTTTGAATTTGTCTAGATTGTCCGACATCGTCGCGAACCCCCATCACTTCTCGAGCATCAGGAAAATTTCTAAATCTATACTTGGAAGTATTGACTATATAATACTGCTTTTGCCATGTATAGAATTGGACAGTTTTGCGATATATCTTATTTCTTGTTGAAATAGATTTGACCTTTGGATTATATAAAATCTTTTGAGTTAAGTAGTTATGAACCGGTTTACCTGGTAGCTCTAAATATAAGAGCATATTCATTGTTTTCGACTCTAAATCGGGAGTCGGTATTTTGAGATATGTAGATAGCCGTGGAAACCCAGAGGGATTCCATCGGCAGAATACTATGTATTTTGAGGATTGTTGTTCGAGTATGATATCATTCGAGTAATGATATTTGCTTACTATATCTTTCAAAGAATTTTATTTGAGTATTATCTCAGTCGTGAAATACTATTTGAATACTATTTCAGTTATATATGTTAATGGAAGGCATAACTGTTTTCGAAAGTATATTGTGATACTTGCTTTATGATTTGATTATGGGCTTCTAAGCTAGATATGTGATATTAGTTAGAAGCCGGTCTTTTTATAAATGCCCTAGGTAAAGGGCGTATGATTTTATTCTTTAGACCGGATGTAGTTATATTTTCGGTATATGTTAAAGATCATTTTTCCGATAAGATATCGGGTAACTGTTATTCGATGATTATTTATTTAATGAATATAATTTTTGAATATTCATTTATGGCTTATTTATTCAATGAATATTATTTTGAATATTCATTTAATCCTTATTTATTCAATGAATATTATTTTGAATATTCATTTAATCATTATTTATTTAATGAATATTATTTTGAATATTCATTTAATCATTATTTATTTAATGAATATTATTTTGAATATTCATTCAAGGTTTATTTATTTAATGAATATTATTTTGAATATTCATTCAATCACTATTTATTTAATGAATATTATTTTTGAATATTCATTTAAAGTTTATTTATTTAATAAATATTATTTGATTATTTATTAAATACTTTTAACACGTTTTAAAAATGAGAAATGTTATTTAAAGTTTATCCTCGACCTTCAATAATTACGAAGGATACTCTAAGCTGTATTATTAATTATTTTTAAATCAAAAAGAGGTTCCCAAACACTGTTTTTCCATTTAAATCTGTCTTTTAAGAGGATTTAAATGCTCGCTCAACTATCAAAAATATGGGAAACCTGATTTAAGTGACTGCTACTCATTTTAAACTCTCAACTCAAAACTGTCAGGGGACAGATATTTTCTCGGAGCAATTTAATTGCTGCAAGTCAAATGTTGTGTTACCACCTCAACGATCGAGGGGTAAATTGATGGAACAAGTCGATATCCATTAACAAGCATCGCTTGGGAAATATTGGAGAATCTTCCTTTCCAACCTAGATATAACTACTTAGTGGAGTCGTATCAACAAGTATTACACTTGGGGAAAGGAGGACGATCTTTACGTTTCAGAGTCATGGATTTCATCCGAACTAGGAGTGGTGTAAGTGGTCCAGTTGCGCCGACCCATCCATTTTATTGCCCCAAATGGGCTGGGAGATCCGGGAAGGCAGTAGACAATGTCAGGCTGTCGTGATTCTTCCATCTACATGTAGAGAACATATTTTTGTTGTACGACCTGCTACTGATCATAGTAAGGTTGGTACGACGGGCGCGGTAGCAACTCCGGTATTGGTTCATCATCCAATTTGGATAATTCTGCAACATGTATTGAAAGGGACTGAGGGTAACACCCTTAGTACAGGTTTACCGATCATGTTGGCAGAGGGTTGAAAAGTGTTCAAAGAAAATGAAGTTGCAATAAATCCTTGTAACTTCATCTTTTATTTTATGAGTTATGACTCTGATAAAACCTTACTCAGATTTTATATGCATAAGTGGATTTTGGGTTACGGAACATTATATGAAATTTTCCTCGTAACTTCATCTTTTATATCATATGACTCTGTGGATACCTTACATAACATGAGTTGTGGTAAGGGAGTTATTTATACTGAATCACCTTATAACTTCATCTTTTAAGTTATATGTTGATATTCTGCTTACATAGCAGATATTTTTCGGAAAGGTTATATTGGTTTATGTAAAGCATAATGTAACATAAGATGTAAAAGAGATAACTACAACTCAACAAAGGACAAGACAGACAATAGTATTAACAGAAGCACAGGAATCCAGAATCAAAGAAGAAAAGGTAAACTCAAAAAATCAAAATACGTTATGTATTCTTGAAGTCCGTAAACAGGTCACGGAAAGAAGTTCATGAAAATGTTCAAGCCTCAGTGACAGCAAAAGAAACAAGACTTTCAAGACGACAGAAGTATGTGAATGATTTAGGGTTCAGTACCACGGGATTCCAGTGATGAAGCAACCAGAACGACAAGGGACTTATCAGCAGCACTATATTGAAGACATAAAAGAAGAATTGATCAAGTGTTATTCATCTGTGAACCAGACCAGTTGCACTAGGTGACGGCACTAAAAAGATCAAGTTGTTTTATCGTCTCAGAAGAAATTGATACAGTCTAAAACTTAAACACCCAGGAGCTCAGGAGTAATTACTAAAGGACAAAAGTCAAGAAAAAGAATTCGATAGTTTTTTTATTGAAAAAACTATCGAATGGTGGTTGAAGTGATTCATTGAATAACAAAGTAAATTAATTTGGCATTCGATAGTTTTGATTTAAAAACTATCGAATGGCAAATTGATTTAATCCATTCGATGGTTTTTCAATTCATGGAGCAGGTGAAAAGTTGTGCTTGTTTGACAGGTTGATGAAGATCCAACGGCCAAGAATATTCTATTCTAAATGGTTCGATGGTTTTTCAATTCAAGTCTACAATTAACTCGAGAGAAGAAAGTGTCTTCTTCAGTTAAGGCATTCAACACAGAAACATTACTACGAGAGAGAACTAAGCCGGAGAAATTATCAGAAAATTAATAGTGCTCAGAACTTGATCATTGTTTTGTATTTGTGTAACCTTAAACTCATTGAAGCTAATCTACTGATTAGAAATTGTAGCACCCCTCGAGGTTTATATTTATAAAAAGATATATTCCCCGAAACTTGATTTGGTTTGGTGTGTTTGATTTCGTTATAGAACTGAAAGATTAATCCGCGAACGAAATTGAATTATTTGTGAGTATCGTATTCAACCCCCCCTTCTACGATACTTTGGACCTAACAGTTTACTTTGAAACCTCATCTTTTATATTATACTAGAACTTTATTCATAATATAGTAGAAGTTGCAGAAATATTATGAAAATGATATTTGAAATACAACAATGGTACTGTTTTTGGAATACATTCCGATAAGGAAATAATTTCAGTATCGAGATATTTTCACAAATTATTGTCTTATAACCGCTTTATTCTGGGTTGAGTTAAAGGCATGATTATGCCATACTTTAATTACCTTGCTGAGCTATCGCTCACTCTTGCTATTGCTTTATAAATATTATATAGCAGCGAAGTAGGATACCAAGGATTCGGCGCACATCCCTCAGGCGAGTGGTAAGCGCAAGGCAGTCTCATGAGCAGTTTCTAGCAGTGATCCTGGAAGTAGTGTGAACCAGTCAGATCAAGCTGGAGCTTTTGGTATTCATCTTATGTATAGATATGAATGGTATGAGAGGGTGGTGAGTATTACAAGGCTAAGTTGGTAATGTACCATTACTTAGGAGTTGTATCAGTAGCAAATTCAAAAGACATTTGGGTATTATAATAAAGATTATTTATTCCGCAATGGTTGTATTTGTGTCGTTTCTGAGACTCTAACCTGTGTGTGTGTGAGAGAGATATATATATATATACATTGTGGGGTCATAAGCAGATGAATTGTGTCTATTGTGAGTAAAGCAGGCAAGGCAAGAAGTAAGTGGATCGTGACTACTCTAAATCCCTGACCCAGGATTTGGGGCTGTTACAGCATGTGTTTGGCTGTAAATGTTTTATTCTCAGAACTCATCCTGAACAACTAGGAAAGTTTGAAACAAAGGCTGATGAAGGAATTTTCATAGGGTATCCTGCATCAAGAGCCTTTAGAGTTTTTAACTTGATAACAAGAACTGTCATGGAGTCAATACATGTATCTTTTGATGATAAGAAGATAATTGAATTGAATGAAGACTCACATGATAGACTGATTTTTGAAAATGAAGCTACCAAGGAACCTGAAGAAAATGAATCAGATCCTGTCAGTTCATCAGATCCTGATGAGTCACCAAATCCTGATGACACATCAAATCCTGATGACACTTCAAATGTTAATTCTGATGATGAAAACAATAGTAATACAACTAGTAGTGCTAATGTTGAGGGGGAGCAACTGTTAGTGTTAGTGCCCTAGAGACAATACAATTGTACTTCTGGGAAACACTATTTTGTTATTTAATAATGATTATGTTCTATTGATTATTCGACAACAATTATTATGTCTTTATTTACTGCGATATTAATGTTAGAGTAATAAATGTCCTTGGAATATTGAACACGTATTCTATATCTTTAAGTATGTGACTTAAAATGAGATTATATGAATAGTGTTTATATTCCTAAAATATCCCTAATTAAGCATTATGAATTGGGACAATTATGATGCATAAAGATTGGTATGATCGTTGACTAAATGACCACATCTCATTGGTCATAGGTATAGTGATACTAAAGTCAAGAACATAGGTGCATGTAATATTCTACATGACACCGGATTGACCCACAGTGATGTTCTACATGGTAATAAAGTCATTAGAATAGCTCACAGTGAAAATGGTGTAATGATCCTTAGACTTGAGATCATTATATTTCTATACGAGGATTAATATACTTTGATTACATTAAAAGTTACCTTTGACCGGGTGATGATAAAAGTGGACATCAGGTATATTATGAGTCGTATGAGAAATATGAATGATAGATATAGGATACCCTCCTATTATTAGGAGAGATATTATTGGCCTCTTGATTGAGTGAGACTATGAAAATGCATGGCCATGCTCAAATATTGATTTGTTTTAATAGTCTACTCATTGATCAAGGAAACCTGGATTAAATGTTGAAGAGGATGACTAATAACATGCCTCGAGTTTAATCTATAATATTTGGTTAAAGGGATTATATTACACGGAAACATTAGTCACGAAAGGTTTAATTGGATCACCATTTATTATTATTTCTTGGGGAGCAATGATGTATTACTAGATGCCGCTCATTGTTTATAATTTTATTTAAGAATAAAATTATTGCCAACCAAATAATAACCTAAAGGGTCACACACTTAGAACGTTTTAAATGGAGTTTTAATTTAAATTATGAATTTAAATTAAATGATTAAATTTGAAATTAGTTATTTAATTGAGCTGGTCTTAATTAAATCAGAATTCGAATTTAATATTAACTGATTATTTTCGAAATTAGTCATTTAATTGAGATGGTCTTAATTAAATAGAATTTCGAATTTAATACTAAAACCAAAATCAGATTGGGTTTTAAGAAGCCCAAAAACGGATTTAGGGTTTTGGCCCAATCCTCTATCTCATATAAATACATTATGATGTATTATTGAGGCATGATTTTTCTGCAATTTCGAATTAAAGAAAACCCTAGCAGCTCTGCATTAAGAGAGGCTAGAGAGAGAGAGAGAGAGAGGCAGTTTTTCGGCTAGTACCGAACTCCGTTGATCGTTGGACGATCGAGCGTTCGTGTGGACGACTTTGGCGACGCAGATCTTGGACAAGGGCTGTGTGGTGATTACAACAAGGACCTCCATCTTTCCGAACTTTAAAGCTCTTTAAGGTATGATTTCGTTTCTCCATAATCAGCCATGTCTTGTACACGGATCCTAGGGTTAGGGTTTCGGAATATTTATTGTTTTACGACTGTTTTTCGCTGCGTTTGTTGCCCCGAAACCCAACAATGATATCAGAGCTACGTGTATAAGGGGCTGATTTGGTTATGTATTTACTGTATTCGATGCATGTATGCATGTTTTATGAATCTGCCTTGATACAGTTATGAGAGATATCGATTATAATATGTTATATCGCTTATATATGATACTGTTATGCTTAATATATTGATATGACTGATTAATATGCGATGATTGTATGTTATGCATGTTATGCCAGGGGCTGCCGCCCCTTGGACCCTGCCAGGGGGCTGCCGCCCCCTGA
Source organism: Heracleum sosnowskyi (assembly GCA_030848705.1). NCBI lineage: Eukaryota > Viridiplantae > Streptophyta > Magnoliopsida > Apiales > Apiaceae > Heracleum > Heracleum sosnowskyi. Next base: position 82,933,244 of record CM061243.1, on the reverse strand, counting down.
CCCCAGCCCAGGGGCTGCCGCCCCCGGATCCCCGCTTTATTATTTTTGTGTTCGTAATTGAGTATTTGAGCATGGTGCTGGTTATGGCCTTAAGACCCGTAGTTTAATGGTTTATGGTTTTGGTTTTATAAATACGACTTGCATGTCGTTTTCTTCATTCTTGTAATTGTTTAACCTCGAATGTAAATCGAGTTTTATTATGTAAGTACATAAGTATAGGTTGGATTCAATTGTTCAATGTAATGTACTTGAAGATTGAAGGACGATCAAAGAAGAGGTGCATTCAAGGGAACAAGGAGAATGAAGACATGTAATTGTATTTATATTTTTCACCATAGATTGACCTTTGATCCTTTCATTAGCTCGAAAGGATCATATAGGATAAAGGCCGTAACCAAGCACGTTTACATACTGCACTTTACATATTGATGTATGATTGCATGTGTAGGATACAATGTGATGCATGACTTAATTAGATTAATCATGTATTAATGTATGTATTAGATACATCACCCATGCCATGCCTGCTAAACAAGATAAAATCTGTAACGATTCAAGATTTTAAAATTGAACAAAACGAACATGAGATTCCTGTGTTTATGAAACACGGAAATAAGTGTGAATTTTCAATTTTTTGATATGGGGCGATTTTGACAAAAATACAAGCAGCGCTTGTAAGAAAGGTGGATTTTAAGTGAGACCACTGTGACTCCTCCGCTGGACTGGAAATCAAACCATTGATGAACTTTGAATTGAAATACTTAGTTCAAGGAAAAATTGGGAATCTCTTGATGATGGGATCATGGTCGTTTTAATAAAATCCCTAAATTTAAAATATTAAGTCACTTAGATGCCTTCCAATGAGCAACACTCGTCAAGACCTAGATCGAGAAATAGTGGGTTCGCCAAAGAGAAGCACTCCAATCTATCGTGGTAAGGCGTGATGAAGTAAATGTGATACTTATCTGTTAGACTATTGGGTTAGACTTAACTAAGTTACCACAATAGGATTGTGAACTTAGAGGCATGGAGTTTGGTAAGATTTATTGGATAAATACGTACAATTGTTGTTCTACCAAACTATCCAAGAGTTATATAAGATATAATTGACAAAAGTTGTCTACCTAAATAATTGTGTTTTTGGAGTAAAGCCAAAGCTGACCTTAAGCATGATGAAATATGGATCTTGGCTCGCTAGAAAGGTTTAAAGAAACTTTTCTGAATTGATAGATAGGGCTATTAATTTGATAAAATAGTGGGTGATATATATTATGAATATATATATATGAATAATCACTTGAACATTATCTATATAATCCGCAGACTAACTTATTTTATGCATTTTTAACATTGTAGATATTTAATGGCACATAACTCAAATAACTTCTCTGTACGATCAGTCCTTGAGAAGGACAAGCTGACAGGAACAAACTTCCTCGACTGGCAAAGGAATTTGAGGATTGTCCTCAGGCAAGAGCGAAAGCTCCATGTCATTGATATTCCTCGCCCTGAACCTCTGCCAGAAGGTGCATCGGTTGATCAACAGAATGTTTATCAGAAACATATCGATGATGACACAGATGTTACATGTCTTATGCTTGCGACTATGAGTCCCGAGCTTCAGAAACAACATGAGCATATGGATGCTTATGTGATGATTGAGCACCTTAAACGTATGTTTGAAGGACAGGCTCGTCAGGAGAGGTTTGATACAAGCAAAGCCTTGTATGCATGCAAACAGGGTGATCGTGATCCAGTTGCACCGCATGTTCTAAAGATGATTGGATATATGGAGTACCTTTCTACTCTGGGTTCCACCATCGGTACGGAAACTCAGATAGATCTAATCTTGCAATCTTTGAACAGCAGCTATGCTCAGTTTGTAATGAATTACATCATGAATGAGATAGACAAGACACCTACCGAATTGTTGGCAATGTTGAAAACTGCTGAGACCAATATTCAGAAGGCATCCCCTAACGCCATTATGATGGTCAATAAAGGGAATGCCAAAGAACAGGGTAAAAGGAAAGGCAAGAAGAAGATTGGATCTAAATCTGCTAATCCAAAACCTGCTTTTAAAAAGGCTTTGAAGCCTACAGGAGGTGTTACAAAAGGTGCTGCAAAAGGTGCTGCAAAAGGTGCTGCAAAAGGTGATTGTCACTATTGCAATAAACCAGGTCATTGGAAGAGAAACTGTCATGCTTACTTGGAGGATTTGAAGAAGATGAATTCTGTGAAGATTTCAGATTCAGGTATTTATGTTATAGAAGTCAATTTGTCTACTTCTACATCATGGGTATTAGATACTGGATGTGGTTCTCACATTTGTATAAATGTGCAGGAACTTCGAAGGAGTAGGACTTTGGCGAAAGGAGAAGTCGACCTACGCGTTGGCAATGGAGCAAAGGTTGCTGTTTTGGCTGTAGGGACTTATAATTTATCATTGCCCACAGGGCTTATTTTAGAACTTGAAAACTGTTTTTACGTGCCTGCGATTTGCAGAAACATTATTTCTGTTTCTTGTTTGGACAAGAAAGGTTTTTCCTTTACAATTCAGAACAATAGTTGTTCCTTTGGTTTGAATAATGTTACCTATGGGGTTGCACGTTTATTTAATGGTTTATATGTTCTAGATCTTGATACTCCTGTCTATAATATAAATAATAAACGTATTAAGGCTAATGACTCAAATCAAACATACCTTTGGCATTGTCGTTTAGGCCATATAAATGAGAAACGCATTTCCAAGTTACATAGGGATGGATACTTGGATAAGTTTGATTTTGAATCATACGAAGAATGCGAACCTTGTCTCATTGGAAAAATGACTAAAGCTCCTTTTACCGGAATTGGTGAAAGGGCCACCGAACGATTAGAGCTTATACATAGTGATGTATGTGGTCCAATGCGTACGATGGCAAGAGGTGGTTTTTACTACTTCATAACCTTTACTGATGATTTTAGTAGATACGGATATGTGTATCTTTTGAAAAACAAGTCCGAATCATTTGAAAAATTCAAAGAGTATAAGGCAGAAGTGGAAAAGCAAATAGGCGGAAGTATTAAAACCCTACGATCTGATCGTGGAGGTGAGTACCTAAGCTTAGAATTTAAGAATTTCTTAAAGGAGTGTGGTATTGTATCACAACTCACACCTCCTGGAACACCACAGTGGAATGGTGTATCTGAAAGGAGAAATCGTACCTTGTTGGACATGGTGCGATCGATGATGAGTCTAGCGGATCTTCCAATTAGTTTCTGGGGCTATGCCCTAGAGACGGCTGCACAAACACTAAACCGAGTTCCTTCAAAAACGGTTCAAAAGACACCATATGAGATATGGACTGAAAAACGTCATAGCGTGTCATTTATGAAAATTTGGGGATGCGAAGCGTTTGTGAAACGTTTAACCTCAGACAAGCTAGGACCAAAATCAGATAAATGTAATTTTGTGGGATATCCAAATGAAACAAAAGGGTATTACTTCTATAATCCTTCAGAGAACAAAGTGTTTGTTGCTCGAACATCTGTGTTTCTTGAAAGAGAATTACTTTCTAAGAAAAATAGTGGGAGGACAATAGATCTCGATGAGGATCGAGAACCACAGATTAATGTTGAACCAGAGTTGGAACATGAGCAGAATGTGACTGAAAATGTTGAGGACAACATTGCTCAAGAAACACAGGTCGTTCGTAGATCTAGTAGGATTCGTCATGAGCCAGAGAGATATTATGGATTTCTGCTGACTCAAAATGGCGATGTAATGCTTGTAGATAATGATGAGCCTCTTACCTACAAAGATGCTATGAATAGTCCAGATTCTGAGAGATGGCTGGAGGCCATGAAATCTGAGATGGATTCCATGTATGAAAACAAAGTATGGACTTTGGTTGAACCACCTGAAGGGGTAAAACCCATCGAGTGCAAGTGGGTTTTCAAGAAGAAAACTGACATGGATGGTAATTTACAGACCTGCAAAGCTAGACTAGTGGCGAAAGGTTTCAAGCAAATTCATGGTATTGACTATGATGAAACTTTCTCACCGGTGGCTATGGTCAAATCCATCAGGATTTTGCTTGCAATAGCAGCTTATTATGACTATGAAATCTGGCAAATGGATGTCAAGACTGCTTTCTTAAATGGGAGCTTAGAAGAGGATGTGTATATGACACAACCTGAGGGTTTTGTCGATCCAAAATTTGCTAGGATGGTCTGTAAGTTACTACGATCCATTTATGGGTTGAAGCAGGCCTCGAGGAGATGGAACATTCGTTTTGATGAAACAGTCAAAGAGTTTGGTTTCATACAAAATGAGGTTGAACCGTGTGTTTACAAGAAGGTTAGTGGGAGCCATGTGGCATTCCTAGTATTATATGTAGATGACATATTGCTAATAGGGAATGACATTACTTCTCTACAGGCTGTGAAGACTTGGTTGGGAAATAATTTCTCGATGAAAGACTTAGGCGATGCATCCTACATATTAGGGATCAGGATCTATAGAGATAGACCCAGAAGAATGATCGGCTTAAGTCAGAGTACATACATTGACAAGATATTGCATCGTTTCGGGATGCAAGAGGCTAAAAGGGGCTATGTCCCAATGTCTCATGGGATAACGATCTCAAAAGAAAACTGTCCTAAATCATCAGATGAAAAGGACCGTATGAATAAAGTACCATATGCTTCGGCAATTGGTTCTATAATGTATGCAATGATATGTACTCGTCCCGATGTCTCGTATGCTTTGAGCATGACGAGTAGATACCAGTCTAATCCAGGTGAAAGTCACTGGACAGCTGTCAAGAACATTCTTAAGTACCTTAAGAGGACTAAAGATTCTTTCTTGATATATGGAGGAGATGAGAAACTAGTTGTAAGAGGTTACACTGATGCTAGTTTCCAGACAGATAAGAACGACACTGTGTCTCAGTCTGGATTTGTGTTTTGCCTAAATGGAGGTGCTGTAAGCTGGAAGAGTTCAAAGCAAGAAACAGTAGCTGATTCTACAATGGAAGCTGAGTATATTGCAGCCAGTGAAGCAGCCAAAGAGGCTGTTTGGATTCGGAATTTTATTACGGGACTTGGAGTGGTTCCATCGATCGCAGACCCAATTGATCTATATTGCGATAATAATGGAGCCATTGCGCAGGCTAAGGAACCAAGATCTCATTCCAAGGCAAAGCATATACTTAGGAGATATCACCTCATTAGAGAAATGAATAATAGAGGGGATATACATATATGTAAAGTGCATACTAATGATAACGTTGCGGACCCACTGACTAAGGCTTTGTCGCAGCAGAAGCACGAATGTCACACTAGTTCCATGGGTATTAGATACATGGGTGATTGGCTCTAGTGCAAGTGGGAGATTGTTAGTGTTAGTGCCCTAGAGACAATACAATTGTACTTCTGGGAAACACTATTTTGTTATTTAATAATGATTATGTTCTATTGATTATTCGACAACAATTATTATGTCTTTATTTACTGCGATATTAATGTTAGAGTAATAAATGTCCTTGGAATATTGAACACGTATTCTATATCTTTAAGTATGTGACTTAAAAATGAGATTATATGAATAGTGTTTATATTCCTAAAATATCCCTAATTAAGCATTATGAATTGGGACAATTATGATGCATAAAGATTAGTATGATCGTTGACTAAATGACCACATCTCATTGGTCATAGGTATAGTGATACTAAAGTCAAGAACATAGGTGCATGTAATATTCTACATGGCACCGGATTGACCCACAGTGATGTTCTACATGGTAATAAAGTCATTAGAATAGCTCACAGTGATAATGGTGTAATGATCCTTAGACTTGAGATCATTATATTTCTATACGAGGATTAATATACTTTGATTACATTAAAAGTTATCTTTGACCGGGTGATGATAAAAGTGGACATCAGGTATATTATGAGTCGTATGAGAAATATGAATGATAGATATAGGATTTAACCCTCCTATTATTAGGAGAGATATTATTGGCCTCTTGATTGAGTGAGACTATGAAAATGCATGGCCATGCTCAAATATTGATTTGTTTTAATAGTCTACTCATTGATCAAGGAAACCTGGATTAAATGTTGAAGAGGATGACTAATAACATGCCTCGAGTTTAATCTATAATGATAACTCCAAATCCCGATCTAGGACCTTCCCGGCCGATCCCACGCCTGGAAGCGGTGTCGCTGCGGTTGGGACTCTGCAAAACAACACCGGAGGGGGGTTTGGACCCTGGCGGCGCCTCCGGCGTGAGAATAAGTAACGGCTTTGGAAAGGGAGATAGGAATATAGAGAAATCTAAATATGGAGGGTGTGTGTATAGGTTAGGTGTGTAAAAGAGAATGTAACCCCTGCACCTTTCCTCCTTGGTCTATATATAGGCCCAGGATTAGGGTTTAGGGGTTGTACCTGCAATCATGAGCGTTGAATCCTAGGTAGGTAGGACACCTGGGTGATGTTGATGGATTGCACGTGTCCAGGTGACGGATTGTGGCAGCGTGTGCCGGGCTCCTGCTGGCGTGTGGTTTAAATAGGAAATAATTATCCCAATCATTAGGAATCTTTACGTGTCGTCACCAGGTGTGGCCATCGGTCATGGCCTAACCACGTCACGTACCAATGTGTAGTCTTCATGTGCGTTATTGCCTTTGTCGCCAGGGATGGATTAAACTTTGAACTTAAGCCCAACCTGTGAGCTCGAGTTTTGTAGGTGAGTCCGGATTCCGATACGCGTTCGGACTAGTAGATGAGCCAGGACTCCGATACGGGCTAGGACTTGAAGGTGAGTCATGACAGAACATGAATCCAGACTAGTTGGTGGACCATGATTGAGATATGAGTCCGGGGTCCAGGACGGGTCCGGGCTATACATAGCCTATCAATGACCTAGACATGTCACGTGACGAGGTGTAGATTTTCTCACATAGGATGTTGCCTTTGTCGCCAGGAGGTAGTTAAACTTAAAGCTTGAGCCATAGCCTGGCAATGCGTCCGGACTGGTACCTAGGTCATGACTCCCAGATGAGTCTGGACTAGGAGGCGAGCCATGACTGTAATGGTAATCCGGGCTATACATAGCCTATCATATAATATTTGGTTAAAGGGATTATATTACACGGAAACATTAGTCACGAAAGGTTTAATTGGATCACCATTTATTATTATTTCTTGGGGAGCAATGATGTATTACTAGATGCCGCTCATTGTTTATAATTTTATTTAAGAATAAAATTATTTCCAACGAAATAATAACCTAAAGGGTCACACACTTAGAACGTTTTAAATGGAGTTTTAATTTAAATTATGAATTGAAATTAAATGATTAAATTTGAAATTAGTTATTTAATTGAGCTGGTCTTAATTAAATCAGAATTCGAATTTAATATTAACTGATTATTTTCGAAATTAGTCATTTAATTGAGATGGTCTTAATTAAATAGAATTTCGAATTTAATACTAAAACCAAAATCAGATTGGGTTTTAAGAAGCCCAAAAACGGATTTAGGGTTTGGCCCAATCCTCTATCTCATATAAATACATTATGATGTATTATTGAGGCATGATTTTTTTGCAATTTCGAATTAAAGAAAACCCTAGCAGCTCTGCATTAAGAGAGGCTAGAGAGAGAGAGAGAGGGGCAGTTTTTCGGCTAGTACCGAACTCCGTTGATCGTTGGACGATCGAGCGTTCGTGTGGACGACTTTGGCGACGCAGATCTTGGACAAGGGCTGTGTGGTGATTACAACAAGGACCTCCATCTTTCCGAACTTTAAAGCTCTTTAAGGTATGATTTCGTTTCTCCATAATCAGCCATGTCTTGTACACGGATCCTAGGGTTAGGGTTTCGGAATATTTATTGTTTTACGACTGTTTTTCGCTGCGTTTGTTGCCCCGAAACCCAACAGCAACATCATTCTACTACTAACTCTGAGTCAACTCAATCATCGGGACAGAATTTGTCAGATACTGATTCAAGTGACAATCCTGATAGTTCATCAGGAGGAGATATTAATATTTCAGGGGGAGCTTCTAATGAATCAAATTCTTCTAATCAAGATAACACCAATCCAGGGGGAGCATCTACATCAAGGAATGACTTACCTCCAGCAAGGAAATGGACTACAAGTCATAATCCTGATTTAATAATTGGAGATCCTGATGCAGGTGTTCAGACAAGATGTGCAACTCAAAATGAATGTGAATAAGGAAGTTGTTGATACTGCTTTTGAAGTTGTGGTACCATCATCAAAGCCACAGAAGAAAAGGAAATTATCTAAGGGCAGGTATCATATTCCTTTCGAAAAGAAGCAGGATACTGATGTATATGACACTTCTACTATTAATGAGCAATCAAGTTCAGCTGCTCAAGCAAATCCTGATGTTAGTATTCCTGATGCTGCACCAAGTCAAGTGGTTACTATTTCAGACTTTTCAGCACAAGACTCTCCAACAAAAAGACATATTGATATTTCATGGGAGAATTATGGTGCTGCTGCTTCCAATCTTGGGATTAAACATCCAATGGAAAAGCTAAGGAAAGCAGGAGAGTTAGTCTTTTCTAGAGAGAAGAAACTGAAGGGATCAAGCCTATAAGAACCTGGACCTCAAAGTGGTTTAGCAACTCTTACTGATGATCCAGCCGCACAAGAACCACTCAATCAAAGTTTGGGTGAAGGCTTAGCAATTGGAATGGTCACACAAGAACCATCCTCTCAAAGTGAAGATGCAGGCCAAGCTACAGTTTCTGAGAAATTTCCTGACAATGCTCAAGGGATTTCTGGTGCAGATGACGTTCACAGATTGGTCGAGGACACTGTCAATGAGGGAAGCACACAAGAACCTCTAACTCAAAGTGTTGAAGCAGCTTCAGAACCTCATGCTACACAAGAACCATTGGTAACAAATACTGATGCAAGCTTATCAAATCCTGACGGTGTTCATCCTGATAATAGTGGTGCTCCTGATGTTGAACCAATTCTTATACAACCACTAAGATCGCGACAAATGGACCATCCTATCACAGATTCACAGGATAAAATGAAAGGTATTGTTATTCCTGATCCTGATGTTACTCATGATGATGATTATGATTCTGATGATAGTGATGATGAAAATAATGACGAGAATGAACAGCTTGCCAGAGTTTTAAAATCTAGTCTTGGAACTAACTTTGGTTCATCAAGCACATTCATGGCTGGCAAGGCTTCTACTGGAAAAGACTTCAGACAAGACTTTTCTGTTCCTTCTGAGATCAATCCTGCTGAGCAATTGAAAAGGAATCAATGGGAAAATGAATGGTATAGGTCTGATGAATCTGTCAGCTATCCATATGCCTTGGATCATGCTTATGATGCAGTGAAGATGATAGAGAATCCAGACTTGAAGAATCATCTGAAGGCTACAACTCTTTTATCTAAAAGCCTGAAACATGAGATTGATTCTGTCAGAGCTGCAACTGAGTTGGTGAGGGAAGATATTTCTATGAGTTTTACAAAGGTGCCCACTGCTCTTCAACTAAGGATAGTGAAATCTGTTGTTTCTGAACAAACCTCCATCAACAGAAGAATTGATTCTCTGGATGATAAGGTAACTGACATTCAAGCCTCTCTTGCCTTAATTTTGAATATATTGTCAAATGCTGATGTCAAAAAGGGGGAGAAGGTAAGTCAGACAAAATGTACACCTGATCTAGTATTGAGAAATAATGATGATGATGATCATACTGGAAATGATGGTGGTGACAAGATTCTACAAGGAGAAACCTCTGATGCTGCAGTTATGAAGACAATTCAAACTTCTCAAAGTCAAACAACGCAGTCAAATCATGTTTCTGATTCTGGAGTAAGGACAGTAAGGACATTGGTGCAATCTCAGATCCTGACGGAAGAACAAATCCTGACAGGTGATCAAATCCTAATGCCTGGTCATGAACAGACTCTTGCTACAATTCCTGAAGGCGATGAAGATGTGATTATTGATAATCCTGAAGATGCATCAAATCTATTCCAGAAGTTTACTACAAGAGATGGCAGAATTGTTACTCTATATCACACTGATAAAAGAGTTCAACAATTATTTACAAGAAAAGCACTCTGTACAGCAAGTGAAGAATATCCTGATCTCTCACATGAAGAATTCTTAAGACAACAGAGAGAAATGATGGAAAGCTTTAATAACCCCGCTCCTGCTAGAGGAAGAGGAGACAGAGGTAGGAGAGGTGCTAGAAGAGGTAGAAGAGGTTTTTCAACTCAATCAGTGCCTAGACAGACAAGGTCTAGAGGATTATTAATTGAAGAAATTCCTGAAGCTTCACAAAATCTAATAGATCCTGTTATCAAGGATATCATTGAGAAGGAAGACAAGGAATTTATTGAAGAAGAACCTGAATTGAGAAGAAAGCCAAGACAATTAATTCTCTGCAATACAAATCAAATTGAAGATTCTAATCCTGATATTGTTTCTGACAATGTTCAAGATCCTGATGAATCTGAAATTCTGCAAGAGATTGATTTGTTAATCTTATCTATTGTGGTTGATTCTCACAACAAGGAAGTGGATGAAGAAGAAGAAGCCAGAAGAAGAGAAATCACAAGAAGAACAAATAGAGATTTCAATCTCTATGTACAAAGGCTTAAACTCTCAAACAGAAGATTGTGGAGAAATACAAGTAGACAAGAATCTTTACTAGAAAGAAGCTATGCTTTTGAAAAAGAGAAAGATAATTAATATTAGACACGACCAAAATATTTAAACAAGTCTCCAATCACTTATTCGTATTTATGACTCAATAAACAAATACTTCACATATTTCACGTAACACACATTGTCATTTAATTGTGATAAATAAATCACATAAGTCTCGCAATGTCCAAGAAATAATTTTAGAAAAATATTCGACTCTCATTTCAAAGGAATTAAACCTCAAAATATTTTTAGATAAAAAATCGGATCATTTATCCCAATATAAAGATTTAAAAACAATTTAATCAATTAATATAAAATTAATTGACTAATTCCATCACTTAAACAAATTCGTATGAATAAAACCAAGCCAAGAAAATAATTAAATCTAATTTAAATTAATTAGATTTAATTAATAATTATTTAATAGAATTAACTGATTATTAAAATTAATCAATTAATTAAATAAATTAATTATTAATCAAAAATAATTAAAATAATTAAATTTAATCAATTTATGAATTTAAATAAATATTTATAAATTTATAAAATTTTCTGAATAATAAAATGTATTTTTAAATCAAAAATATGATTTTTAGAATTTTAAAACAAATTTTGATTTATTTAAAAAAATAAATCACAGAAACACTTTTCTGAAATGGATTAGGGTTTTGGGGGATCAAAACCGGGTCGAGGAAAAGGGTTGTTGGGTTGCCAAGAACATTCCGGGTCGCCAAGAACAGCCGGCGGAAACCCAGAATCCGGCCAGTGTTCCGGCCACCGGGAAAAATTCCGGCAACACCCAAATCAATCCCAAATCGCTGTTTTAGTACAGAAAACACGTGCCACTATAACATCTCCTTTAAACAACTTAAACTCAAACCAAAACATCACAGAATCAATTGATTCAAACGAATCAAACTCCGCCGGCGGCGGCGGCAACCGTTATCTGGTGAACGGAAATCGTACACTAAACTCGAAACTAAATACATGAATCAACTCTAAATTCTACGATATATACCATGGTATAAACATTATCAAGAACCGATTCCCGGAACTAGAACTCCGATTAACTTATCAAAATTCGGTGAACTTGATTTTTGGGTAAAATCGAAATTAAAAATCATATTTCTACTCTACAACACATAACAATCACAACCCTGCCATCAATTATCACGAACAACGAAGATTCAAGATTTTCCCAAATTAATAATTTAATTCGAAATAATTAAAAATAATAAAAATTCAAGAAATCATACCCACACAAAAACTAGTGATGGATTTGGATAGAGGGTGATGAGAGATTCGATTCGACTACTAGAGCGTCGAAATCGGATTCCGATAACGCCTTCAAAAGTTGGTTTGATTCTCAAGAACACGAAGAACACGGTTCAGAGATTTTTATATTTTTAACGATAAATAAGCTTGATTATACACAAAATAATGCACGATGCGCCTTTTTATATTAAACGGAAAATAATACCCCAAACAACATTTTTGGATCGATATTGATCCAATGGATCGTTTTAATATGAATAAATAGAATACACGTTTTGCGAGACGATAATTATCCAGAATATATGGATAAATACAAGAATCGTTTAATAATAGATATACGAACCAAAATACCTCTATTACGAATGTTTCCGAATATTTCCCACTTTAACGAATGAAAAATTGGTACGAACGATATACCAATTTCCCGAATAATTAGGGTACGGAATAATTTTTCTTTTCGATAATTAAAATAAAATGAAATAGAATGACATCCTTTTAAAATAATTTCTAATCACCACAAATATTCACATAACATCTCAACATCACATCTTTGACCATTTAACGAATAACTCAACGCATTTAAACAGATAAAACATTTAATAAATTTTGATATGAAAATAAAATTTCATTTCACATCAAATATAAACACGTAATTTTTCCGGATCTTACAAAACCCGTACTTCCGGGGTGCTTATCTGTACTTCCGGAAAGCTCACCAAGAAGATGCATAGGAATATGACTTTCTTGTAGAAAGCATACTTTCCTTGGAATGCATAAGCTGGAGTCCTCCCTATTAGGGAGAAGGTGCATCAGAATATGACCTCCTTGCTAGGAGGCATACCTTCCTTGAAATGCATAAGCTGGAGTCCTCCCTGTAAGGGAGAAGATGCATAGGAATATGACTTCCTTGTAGGAAGCATAGTTTCCTTGGAATTCATAAGCCGGAGTCCTGTTTAACATGCTTAGGAAGATCCTCCAGGATAATGCTTGGACTACGATCTCAACACATTACATTATCTTCTTATTTCAACATACAAGGACATCACTACTGCTGCTACTGCATTCTGCTTCTTCTATCTCTTGAATAGTGGATTCAGAAACCTAACTTTACAAGGGGAAGCGCAACAATATCTACACAAAACTGCTCATTCTCGTACACTTACAAAGCTACTCATACATATGTTCTTCTCACATCTCGCATGTTGTCTCTCTCGCATCTATAGACATATTACGGGCACATAATGTTGTCTCTCTCGCATCTATAGACATATTACGGGCACATCATGTTGTCTTCCTCACATCTACAGATATATTACGGGTAATTATCTGCTCCATATTATTTGCTAAATCTTCTATTCCTAGTTGTTTCAGTGACTCGGGAAATTCGGAAGATCAAATCACGCTTAGTTCTCCAGTCCATCAAGCTGCACTGAAGAACTGGGGGTAGTTGTTACGCCATATTTTGGGTTGCCTCAATTATCTCCTAATTTCCCAATATGAATCTATTAATAATTAACGTAATTCCTAAGTTAAATATTCCCTCTATCTGAAACGAGGAAATATCTCCAATTAATTATAGAAAATATCTCTAAACGATATCCTTCAAATCAGGAAGGTATCCCAATCTAAATCTAAAAAGATAAAATCTTCTAATTCCAAATACATCCCTAATAATCACAGGGATTAAAAACACAATTCTATAACAGAACTGCGTTGGCTTGATCCTATAAATATAGGGTACGCAGGCATCTTGGAATAGGATCCGACACTTCTAACAAGTCGAGACACCTTTAAAGTACAGCCCCAAACATCCAAAAAACCCAAATCCCCCCTCATCACAATTTTGTTATTCCAACAATTTTCGAAATTTGTTATCACCAAATTCCTCCGTTAACACATGACTAGCAATTAGTATTAATAAGTTAAAAAAGAATTACCAACGGAGTAAGAATTGTAAAGATGTTGGTGCTAAATTATTTGAGATCCACATCGAGTGCTAAATTATTGGTCAATTATTCACATGATTTGAATTATTATGCAAATCTATTGTGAACTCGGAATTCTCGAAATACGTCTACCTACACCATTATACATGCTAAACACATTTATATATATATTTAATTTTAACTGATTAATAGTAATTCGTTAAGCTATCAAGAATAAGAAATACTAATATTCTGGACTAAAAGAAAATAGTAAAGAAAAACGGATATTCGTTGTCTCCCTCTAGCCCAACAGGCATGGTACCTACCTAGCTTGCATGAGAGTGAAAGTTGAGCACATTAAGTCAAACATATTGCACAATCTATAATGAGGGCTCTTGTATGTGCATCCATCCTCGCCTTCCTTCAATTTAACAACTACTTGCTACTAGTAGAGTAGATGTGGATAGACGCTGTTTAAGAGGATTCGATTTCAACCCCTTGCGACTTCATATTTTCCCCCATGTACGTATAAGTTCGCTTTCCTCAAAACCTGTAAAACAAATGCCACCTTCTTGATACGAGCGTGTTATATAAAATTTAAATTAGGTGAAGAAGATACTATTGTATCGTAAAAAATTAGGAGTATTAAATGTTATATATAGAGCGAGGTCAATAATCTTTCTTGCAAAACCATGGAGTATAGTTCAATAAATTCGTGTCCTTAACTAGCCTTTTTCGACTGATTACAAATCTATTTTACATCAATCAAGCAACTTCTTTTTCCTACTTTTTATTCTACTATTTATTATATACACGGATTCATTGAGTAGCCAAATTTTTTGATCTATTTTCACATAACAAGTGCTATATAGTGCCATAAATTATATTATAAAGAAAAGAAAAGAAGAAAAGGAAAATTACATTTAGTACCCTATCATATTGATGTACAAAATTTTGAATAAGCCGAATATCATCATTAACTAACACAGCATGAGTGAAAAATATTATAAATGGAGGGCTTGATGATTTTCAACTAAAATATCAGATAATTCTTTCACATACATCCAGGGGCTGCCGGACTGGGTCACACATTGTGCTACACAGGAGTTACAACGACTAAACAAGTATACATTTATAATTTGTAGTATAAGTTATAGAACTAGCGTACAAGCCCCTGCGATGCACGTGCATTTTAATAATTTCTCGCACGAAATTGTTTATATATTGAGATAATTTTGTAATTTAAAATTCGAAAAAAGATAATATTTCAATTTTATCTCATATTTTAATAGTATTTTTGTAATATGACATACCAATTACATTAACCAGATATTTTATAACTGGATTAAATTTCATAAAATTTGGATAAATATCCATACGATAATAATTGCATGATTACATTTAATTGCTAAAATATTAATATGATTTTCGATGATTTGATAGGAACTTTATCAAATTGAACCTTTGAGTATATAATAATATGGTTTTTGATAACGAAACTTTATTAAATTGAACATTTGAGTATAAAATAAATAAATATTTTTGAAAATTTTCAATATATAACATAGACAATGTGATTTTAACTTAGTTAGAGTACATTTATAAAGAATTGATATATATGTAAGGCGAAAACATATTATGAAACTATTAATATTATATGAAAGTCGTCCTTGCGGTGTATAACTCATTTTTTTTATATATTACATACATATTTTTACATTTTTAAACTCAAATGTTTAGTTTTAGTCTAAAATTTATTAAACAATATCAAAATTCTATTTTAAAATTTTGGTATATTGAATCAGTTTTTATCTTATAATATGAATTATTTTTTAACTCAACTTGAATTTTTACAAATATTTTTATCAATGTAAATTGTGATTAGACGACCTTAATGACTGTGCATCAACATAATATTTAAGATGAAACTTTTTGGTTTCATCATAGGTTGATCTAAGTATATGTTATAACTCAAACATCATATATTATGTTGATTATTTGATCAATTTAGTATACTATTTAAAATTCATATTACCATAATTTGAGTTATAGTCTAATTGGTCATTGCGAATAATTATTGCAATTTTGTAATATTTATAATTCAAAAAAGCATATCTTTTTTCATTTTATATTGAATATTAATTATGTTATTTTTTATATATTCAACATAAATCCTATTTTTGGAGTTGTCATTTTTTTAAACATAAATTCAATTATTTTAGTTTCTTTTAATATATATGTTTTTAGATCAATCACGCTTTTAAATCGCTGAAAGTCTAAATAGTTGGTCGACCAAAAATATCTAATATGACTCGCGTATTTAAAATTTTATATACATAAAAATTATGCGAGACAATTATTTATTATGTATAATTTTATAAACAAAATTATATATTTCTTAAAAAATATAATTTTTTTATTTCAATAGTTTAATATCTACAAAGAGGAGAAGGTAAATAAATTCATATTTTTTTAGGAATCGATTACATTTATGTATAATTTTATATTATTTAAACTTTTATTTTTTATATCAATCATTTAAAATGACAAAAGAGAAATATAGAGTATACTCAATCCATTAAAATATTTTTTTGGAATATATAATATGAAACATTCTATAAATAATATAAACTAACGTTTTTTTGGAGAAAATGTGATTTATCTAAAAATATTTTTAAAGAAAACTCAAAATAACGTATAGTATAATGGTTATGGTATGAGTTTGATTAGAAAAGGTTAGTGGTTCAATTTTCAACACTAACATAATTTCATCTACTCTTTGCATAAATATAAAAGAGAATGTGTTTTTTGTAATTTTTTAACATATAAGAGCAAAATTATAAATTCATAGTTATTAAAATGACATATATCAATCATTTAAATTGACAAAAGAGAATTGTAGATCATGCTCAATCGATAATTTTTTTTTTGTAATTATATATTGTGCAATATTCTATAAATAATATAAATCAATATTTATTTACTCTATAATAAAAATAAAAAAAGATGGGAGAATATGTGGTTTATCTATTAAGATTTTGAAAGTAAACTCAAAACGAAGTGTAGCACAATGGTTGTGGTGCAAGTTTGATTGTAGAAGGTCACAGGTTCAATTATCAAGACTAACATATTTAATTTAATTTTTGCATAAACATTAAAGGGGTGGCATTTTTGTAATTTTTCAAAAAATAGGGGCAAAATCGTAACTTCACAGACATTAAAGTGACACTTTTTGCCCTTGTGTTGTGGTTTAATATATAGTAATAGATTTTAAACAACGATTACAAGTCCATTTTAAACAACGATTACAATATGAAAACAACTTCTACGAGGAAGGATCTAGAATTAATCCAAATTCACCGTCAAGAGGAAGACTTATCCTCTAAGAAGCTCAATACTTATCCAACGTCAAGGAGAAGACTTGGCCTCCAAGTCTCCTAACCCTATTCTAAATCAAATGCTCCTGACGCCTATATAAAGGGTCTGACCCTCATCTCAGAACTACGTCTTTTGGCTTGATTCTCAATTACAAATTGAGATACGTAGGCATCTTGTGAGAACCGATTTAGTCACAAAACACGAGAGAAGCCATTAAAGCTTGAAGCTCATCAACCCTTGCATTAAATTCACGAAACCCTAACCGCGATTTGAAGACCTAGTTTTTATTCCACAATATTTGGTGTCGTCTGTGGAAAGACAACATCAACCATGGTAGACACACGGAGAACAATTCGAGATCCATAAATCTCTGAAGGGCTTCCTATCACCTCTCAAACAAAGGCTCATGGAACAGGAAGCCAACCACCTCCAACTACTGAAACTCAAGGGGCGAACATCCCCCTCACCACTAGTCAAGGACCAGAAATCCCAATCTCAGTTCAAGGGACGAATCCCCTAGAGATGGTGGTTCATAGATCTCATCCTCATACTCAAGAGACCACTCTCCAACAACCAATCACGACCTCTCAAGTGATTTTGAACGCACCGCGTGGTCTTTAACTCCATACCACCGATCTCCCTCAATACAGGAATCAGACTCTTGGTATGCCATGTTATGGCATGACATCTCGATCCGCGGTTGGGAGCAGTGGTCTCAATCCACTATACCAGGAGGCAAATGTGCCCCCTTATATCCAAGGTCTAGGACCCCAGAATCAACAAACTCAAACCCACAAACTCCCTTGATTCGAGACTTCTCAATATCCTACACCCCCCTCTACTCAGGATATCATGAAGGTTCATATATCTAGAAAATTCAAGATGCCGGCCATCAAAGCTTTTGATGGAACGGAAGACCCTGCTAATCATGTGAGAACTTTCTCCAATGCACTGTTGTTGCAGCCTACCAATGATGCAGTCAAGTGTAGGGCGTTTCCACAAACTATAATAACCCGAATTTTTGGTAAAATTAAACCTTTTTTAATTATGATTAAGTGCATCAGTGAATAGTGAATTTGGTGGATGAATAGTGATTTTGAGGATGAAGAAAAAATTTCATGCCACCTATGTACAAGACGTAGTGTGGATATTCCGAAGTCATATTAGTGATCTACGGAGTAAATAAGTGTATGCAAAGACGATCGGAATTCAGAAATTCCAAATTTTATTTTGGTGTAATATTTGACCGGGCAGCGAATTATATATTATTATATTCAAGAAATGAGATATTAAATTTGAGGATTTGAGGATTTAATATTTTGGAATTTTATTATATTTGATTTGAGAATATTCGAAGAAATGCGAGATCATTTTCTAAGAACAAGGAATAAAGAGGGAATAGATAAGGGATGTTGGAGTTAATATTGATTTAAGGGATTGTGCCACAGTGGAGTAATAAAATGCAACATATAAGCTGTAACGTATTGATTTTATTAAAAGAACACAAAGACGATCCAATTGGTGGAAGAAGAAAAACCAAGGTGTCATGCATGAAAGTCAATCCGAAAGCTAGTGGTGTAGTTGCAACATTGGCAAAAATGGGGTTGTTTGATGAGATGCCAACACTTGGACTAATGAGAGAGAAACAAGTGGACTAATGGGTGGTTAACAACACAAAAGAAAAGATGCATCCAAGTGAAAAACAAAACAAAAGTAAAGATGAGCAAGAAGCTCTCCAATCTGCCAACCAAGAACACAACTCAAAGAAAACTTCATATCTCCACTTCTATCCATCCATAAATCACCAAATGTTTTCCGTAGCTTCTCCACTCCATTGGTAAGGTTCGTTCAAAATTTCATGACAAACAAAGGGGTGTAACCTAGTCAAATCCCTTCCCCAAGTTGAAGATTACAATCTGCCCTGTTCCTGACAGATTCTGCCACCGATCTTAAAACGCCCATAAGTAGAGCTTCAAGAATTCCCTGGTGATTATATAGGACTCAAAAGAAATCCCTTGAAGATCCGAAGGTGTGGTAAAAGATTTGAGAACGAAACTCTTATTTTTCGATTTTATATGATTTTTACAAGATGGTGTGTTCTAGGATGATTAGTTACTAACTTAATTTTCAGTTTTTGTTTCTTGATGGTTTGGCTTCCAAAGGATGTTCTAAGCAAGGTTTAAGAGTTGTAAATTCTTTAGAGCACTTCTAAGCTTTAAGCCAAGGTATAAATCTTTGGAAACCCCTTTGATGAATATTGTGTTTTAATGGAGTTTTGATGTGGTATGCATGTTTAGAGGCATGAATCTTATGTGGTTGTTATGAAAATGGAAAAATAAGTATTGTAGCTCCAAGACCTGTTGAGGCAGTGAGGAAGATGATGAATGGTGTATATGAGTCTTGGGTGTTGGTTGAATGCTTATTTGGGTTGGTTAAAAAAATTGGATTATTCGATTTTAAGCCGTCGTAATGCCCGATTTTCGGTAACTCTAAAAACTGCCTAGAATCCGAAAACCTAACTGCCCCTTTTGGTTCAGTGATGAACATGAGTGTGTAGATATTTGTTTCTAGTTTACGTGAGCGCAAGAATCATGTCAAAAGAGTTTACGGTTTATGAGATATGACCATTTTAGTGAAAGTGGTTCAAGGAATGAGCTTGCAGAAATGTACCAACTTTGTGGCTATGTTTGAGACCCTTAAGAGTTGTTTAAAATATGAAATTTTGTATTGAAGTGCCAAGGTTAGTTACTAAAGTTTGTACGAAGGTTTCGAGTCCAAAAGATTATTTTTCGATTTTATAAAAATGTGTTAGCCGAGGTTGCGCAAGTGAAAACTACTAAGAACATGACTTAGAAATCAATGTTGTAAATGGTTAAGTATAACATGTATTCGAGGATCGATTTCGGACTAAACCTACGACTTAAGTAATTGTCGATTAACATGGACTTAATATGAGCCTATATCGAGCTAGTAATGCCTTGGTTGTGTTTCTCTTACGTGTCTAAGCATTGGGTACAAGTGGATTATTCAGGGGATTAATAGTGCGTTTTCTTTGACTTTGTCTAGATTGTCCGAAATCGTCGCGAACCCCTGTCACTTCTCGAGCATCAGGCAAGTTTCTAAATCTATACTTTGAAGTATTGACTATATAATACTGCTTTTGCCATGTATAAAATTGGACAGTTTTGCGATATATCTTATTTCTTGTTGAAATAGATTTGACCTTTGGATTATATAAAATCTTTTGAGTTAAGTAGTTATGAACCGGTTTACCCGGTAGCTCTAAATATAAGAGCATATTCAGTGTTTTCGACTCTAAATCGGGAGTCGGTATTTTGAGATATGTAGATAGCCGTGGAAACCCGGAGGGATTCCATCGGCAGAATACTATGTATTTTGAGGATTGTTATTTGAGTATGACATCATTCGAGGAATGATATTTGCATACTATATCTTTCAAGGAATGTTATTTGAGTATTATCTCGGTCAAGAAATACTATTTGAATACTATTTCAATTATAAATGCTAATGGAAGGCATAACTGTTTTCGAAAGTATATTGTGATACTTGCTTTATGATTTAATTATGGGCTTCTAAGCTAAATATGGGATATTAGTTAGAAGCCAAGTTTTTATAAAGGCCCTACGTAAAAAGGGCGTATGATTTTATTCTTTAGACCGATAGTAGTTATATTTTCTGTATATGTTAAAGATTATTTTCCGATAAAGATATCGAGAAATTATTATTCAATGATTATTTATTTAATGAATATTATTTTAAATATTCATTCAAGTTTTATTTATTTAATGAATATTATTTTAAATATTCATTCAAGGTTTATTTATTTAATGAATATTATTTTAAATATTCATTCAAGGTTTATTTATTTAATGAATATTATTTTAAATATTCATTCAAGTTTTATTTATTTAATGAATATTATTTTAAATATTCATTCAAGGTTTATTTATTTAATGAATATTATTTTAAATATTCATTCAAGGTTTATTTATTTAATGAATATTATTTTAAATATTCATTCAAGGTTTATTTATTTAATGAATATTATTTTTGAATATTCATTTAAAGTTTATTATTTAATAAATATTATTTGATTATTTATTAAATACTTTCAACACATTTTGAAAATGAGTAATATTATTTAAAGTTTATCCTCGACCTTCAATAAACGAAGGATACTCTAAGCTGTATTATTAATTATTTTAAATAAAAAAGAGGTTCCCAAAACACCGTTTTCCATTTAAATCTATCTTTTAAGAGGATTTAAATACTCGCTCAACTATCAAAAATATGGGAAACCTGATTTAAGTGACTGCTACTCATTTTAAACTCTCAACTCAAAACTGTCTGGGGACAGATATTTTCTCTGAGCAATTTAATTGCTGCAAGTCAAATGTTGTGTTACTACCTCAACGATCGAGGGGTAAATTGAAGGAACAAGTCGATATCCATTAACAAGCAATCGCTTGGGAAATATTGGAGAATCTTCCTTTCCAACCTAGATATAACTACTGAGTGGAGTCGTATCAACAAGT
Source organism: Heracleum sosnowskyi (assembly GCA_030848705.1). Taxonomy (NCBI): domain Eukaryota; kingdom Viridiplantae; phylum Streptophyta; class Magnoliopsida; order Apiales; family Apiaceae; genus Heracleum; species Heracleum sosnowskyi. The sequence goes on along the minus strand of CM061243.1, from coordinate 82,911,399 downwards.
ATTACACTTGGGGAAAGAAGGACGATCTTTACGTTTCAGAGTCATGGATTTCATCCGAACTAGGAGCAAGTGTAAGAGGTCAAGTCGCGCCGATCCATCATTTTTATTGCCCCAAATGGGTCGGGGAGATCCAGAAAGGCGGTAGACAATGTCAGGCTGTCGTGTTCTTCCATCTACATGTAGAAAACCCTTTTTAGTTGTACAACCTGCTACTGATCATAGTAAGGTTGGACAACTGGCGCGGAGATTACTCCAGTATTAGTTCATCATCCAACTTGGATAATTCTGCAACATGTATTGAAAGGGACTAAAGGGTAGCCCCCTTAGTACAGGTTTACCGATCGTGTTGGCAGAGGGTCGAATAGTGTTTAACAAAATGAAGTTATAATAAATCCTTGCAACTTCATCTTTTACTTTATGAGTTATGACTCTGATAAAACCTTACTCAGATTATATATGCATAAGTGGATTTTGGGTTACGGAACATTATATGAAATTTCCTCGTAACTTCATCTTTTATATCATATGACTCTGTGGATACCTTACATAACATGAGTTATGGTAAGGGAGTTGTTTATACTGAATCACCTTATAACTTCATCTTTTAAGTTATATGTTGATATTCTGCTTACATAGCAGATATTTTTCGGAAAGGTTATATTGGTTTACTTTGAAACCTCATCTTTTATATTATACTAGAACTTTGTTCATAATATAGCAAAAGTTTGCAGAAATATTATGAAATGATATTTGAAATACAACAATGGTACCGTTTTTGGAATACATTCCTTTAAGGAAATAATTTCAGTATCGAGATATTTTGACAAATTATTGTCTTATACCCGCTTTATTCTGGGTTGAGTTAAAGGCAGGATTATGGCATACTTTAATTACCTTGCTGAGCTATCGCTCACTCTTGCTATTGTTTCATAAATATTATATAGCAGCGAAGTAGGATACCAAGGATTCGGCGCACATCCCTCAGGCGAGTGGCAAGCGTAAGGCAGTCTCATGAGCAGTTTCTAGCAGTGATCCTGGAAGTAGTGTGAACCAGTCAGATCAAGCTGGAGCTTTTGGTATTCATCTTATGTATAGATATGAATGGTATGAGAGGGTGGTGAGTATTACAAGGCTAAGTTGGTAATGTACCATTACTTAGGAGTTGTATCAGTAGCAAATTTAAAAGGCATTTGGGTATTGTAATTAAGATTATTTATTCCGCAATGGTTGTATTTGTGTCGTTTCTGAGACTCTAACATGTGTGTGTGTGTGAGAGATATATTCATTGTGGGGGTCATAAGCAGATGAATTGTGTCTATTGTGAGTAAAGCAGGCAAGGAAAGAAGTAAGTGGATCGTGACTAATCTAAATCCCTGACCCCGGATTTGGGGCTGTTACAGAAATGGTATCAGAGCGTTAGGTTACAGTCCTCAGAAATGATAGGAGATCGAGTCTTACAATACCCTTAATAATGATAACAACATCTAGAGCTCAGATTGAGTTCGTAGTCGAGTTAAAGGACATGACCCTGACTGTTTAAGATGAAGCCCGAGAGGGGACTTCTTCTGGGAAACCGTACTTAGGACTTCATGGTTAGTCACCTCGATTCGTATGAGTTATAGATTGATGGGATTCTGAGATACCAGACCCCGAGGCCTTCGAGTAAGCAATTGATGATGTGTTCCTTGAAATGAACGGAGACCCGATAAAGGAAGATCCATAGGAGGATCTAGAGGAAGACCCCATGGTGGGTCAAGGAAAAAGTCTTGTAGAGAACGTGTTGATTGATAAAGATGTGGTATGTTATTTGAGGTCGTATAATAGGACCGGACGAACCTTTAGAGGACAAATAAGTGACGAGACGAGAGTTTAAGGATCGTTTATGATTCATCAAGAGATATGACAAAGAAAATGGAGTAGAGTCTCCAAAACAGAAGAGGTAGAGGCAGTATAGCCAGTATCAGTGGATTGATTCGACTTGAACGAAACCTGTTACCCGTAGTCGGTTATAGTTGCTCATAAGGAGGCGGCATACGTAAGAACCAAGATGTTCAGATTTCCACGAACGATTAGGGGTACTTAGTTGCCTAGAATAGTGGAAGGAATTGTTTTGGCTATGAGGATAGGACAGAAAGGTCGGAAATCAGATCCGAGTATTACTAGTGGGTAAATAGATTGATCAAATTTCCCTGATTTTGGAAAGAAATTCAGCAAATTTTGGCAAACCTTGTCTTTCTGATTACCAGAGGATGTCACCAAAGAGGGTGGAAACTAGAGCGAACCCTGTGGATTGGGTAAGATGGCCGCTATATGGGTTGGTGGACAGACCCTGATTGCTACAATTGATTGTAGAGATAAAATGATGAAGTTGAGATTGGACGGTAAAGGCGAAATGTATTTAAGGACCAAGAAGGACTGAGAAATTCCGGGATTGACTTAAATGAAAAGGCTATTGTGCCAAAAGTGTTAAGCTTATGTAGCACACGGGATTGATATGGGAGAAGGAATATTGGGTATAAGGATGATTGAAATAGAGACCGGATTTAAGCTTGTAGTTTCTAACGATCTTCCGAAGTACCGCCCAGTCGACATGTGGAATTGTCATTGCTATGGGCGACGACGGTATCGAAGTCTTCTTATAGAACAGAACGCTTACTTGAGATGTTTGCGCCTAGTCGAATAGAATTCCCTGCGATTGCAAAGGTCGATGGTTGAATCCTTAGCGACTATTATGAGTCGGCAATAACGTAAGTATCGAGCACCTTAGGGTGTGCATGGAGAAGAAAAGCTTTAGAATCGAACGATTATCCATTAGAGGAGCCGACATAAAAGGCATCCGTAGAGACCTTGGCAAACCTCCCCAATCTATTATCTATCTTGACCTCTTCTTAGAGAGAATTTCGATAAAAGATATACTCCTTCTTCGAAGTTGTTTTATAACACTTGTGTTAAACCATATTCAGTTTCAATTGTGCCAGAGGCTGTCACAATGCCTACTTTCAGGTTTTCGAAGCCCTGTCAAATGATGTTATTTAAGCTTTCACTTTTCTTCAAATAATGAGTGACCCTATGGTGATACCTCACAACTTGTTTGTTGAATACCAGTATCTTTACGGCTATCTTTTTCTTGTAAATCGCACCTTTGGAATTTGTTCAATTTTAATCCAAGGTGTTCCTTTGAGAAATATTGTCGAAAGGCGATAATCATTAAATTGATCTCGAATTGCTTTCATACTTTTCAACTTCCACTGAGACGAACAACCCTATACTTATAGGGGCTACAAGGACTATCTGTCTATGTGGTAGAAGTCTGATGGGACGCCATCACTTGTAAGTTGTGAAATACAAGAAGGCTAATTACCTTTAGTAATGTCTCAATCGAGGCACACAACGTTGAGTTCTTATGATCATGTTGATCTCTCGGTAAATTCTCCTACCTCCAATAAGGTTACTTTAAAACTCATAAACTTATGATCACTAGTGTGTGACATTTTCCTTGATATGGGAGCTATCTTTTCAAGGCCCCATAATTTTTGTTATCCTCGTTGAATTCCAGGGGAGGCCAGAGCTTGGCTCAAAGAAACAAAGGAATCATTTGAGATACTGAGTATTATAGAGAATAATATTTAAGGGACAGAAACCGATTCAGAGATTATTGAATATAGTCCAGACTAAGAAATTATTATGCCAGAGATATGAGGCTTAATTAGCTCTTATGGTTGACGCCAAGAAAAGAGACACCAAGTATACAGGAAACTAGAGTGATTTTGGGAGACTTTACAAGATCTTAATGCGCTACCAAATATCGATTGGGATGACATGAGAATGAATAACGAGTATTCAGGTTCTAGTGCCGCATCTCCTGTAAGCCTCAGTGGGACTGAAAGAGTTAGCAACTCAGTTACAAGAATTGCTGGGCAAGAATATGATAAGACCCAGTGTACCACCGTGGAGAGCCCGGTGTTGTTGTAAGAGAGAAAAATGTTAGCACAAGATTATGCATCGAACCTCGAGAGTTGAATGAGTTCGACATGGAGAATAGGTGACCTTGTAAATGATTGTTTGATCAGCGGAAGAACGTTGTGTATTCCAAATTTATTTAAGAACTGGATATCACCAGTTGGAAGTTAAATCCGAGGATATACCCAAGACTGCGATTCGTACTAGGAATAGACACTTCGAGTTTTCAGCGAGGTTATTTTGGGTTGACTAATGCACCCACAAATTTTATGGAATATAATGAATTGTCTTTGAATTATCCGTGATAGTAGATAACATGAGATGGAGAAATGGCTAGAATTGACCTAGGATTATGACTGTGAGATACACTACCATCCGGAGAAGGCCAATGTGGTGGCCGATACCCTTAATTAAAATGAGACAGAGATGGATTCCGAATGATAGGGAATTAAAGGATAAGATTTTACACAAAACCCAAGTTAGTCCAACAAACTAGAAAGACAAAAGATTTCACCAACAAGCGGCTAGTGACAGCCAAGACAGACAGAGAAAGTATGCGGACTAAGCCCGCGAGTATAGAGATAGTACTGCTATTGATAAGCTAAATGGCATGTTAATGGATGACAAACAAGTTTATGTTGGGGTATTTTTCTGTACAAACAAGATAGAGAATATGAGGTTAGAGATTCGTGATGCTAAAAGATATCCTCGTGGAAGGAATTAATGAGATTTGGAAAGAAAGGGAAGTTGAGCCCGAGATTCATTGGGCCATCTGAGATTTTTAAAACGCGTCAGGAAGGTGGCCTAGGAGCCAACCTTACCCCCCCCCCCCAAACTTGTAGAATGGTCATAACGGGGTTCATGTGTCAATGCTACGTCAGTATACTATAGATGCCCGACATATGTTAGAGTACGAGCAGGTAGATATACAACCTGGTCTGACTTACAAAGAACAACCTGTGGAAATCACGGATAGAAAAGAGCAAGTGCTAAGAGACAAGGTTGCCAAGCTAGTGAGAGGTTTGTGGAAAACCAAGAGGTGGAAGAATCCACTTGGGAGTTAGAAAGTGCAATGGGAGAGAAGTACCCCTAGTTATTCCTAAGCTGATTCCGGGACGGAATCCTTTTAAGGAGGGGAGACTGTAAAAACCCGAATATTTGGTAAAATTAAAACTTTTTTTATTATGATTAAGTGCATCAGTGAATAGTGAATTTGGTGGATGAATAGTGATTTTGAGGATGAAGAAAAATTTGGATGCCACCTATGTACGAGACGTAGCGTGGATATTCCGAAGTCATATTAGTGATCTACTGAGTAAATACGTGTAAGCAAAGACGATCAGAATTCAGAAATTCCAAATTTTATTTTGGTGTAATATTTGACCGGGCAGCGAATTATATATTATTATATTCAAGAAATGAGATATTAAATTTGAAGATTTGAGTATTTAATATTTTGGAATTTTATTATATTTGATTTGAGAATATTCGAAGAAACGCGAGAACATTTTCTAAGAACAAGGAATAAAGAGGGAATAGATAAGGGATGTTGGAGTTAATATTGATTTAAGGGATTGTGCCACAGTTGAGTAATAAAATGCAACATATAAGCTGTAACGTATTTATTTTATTAAAAGAACACAAAGACGATCCAATTGGTGGAAGAAGAAAAACCAAGGTGTCATGCATGAAAGTCAACCAGAAAGCTAGTGGTGTAGTTGCAACATTGGCAAAAATGGGGTTGTTTGATGAGAGGCCAACACTTGGACTAATGAGAGAGCAACAAGTGGATTAATTGGTGGTTAACAACACAAAAGAAAAGATGCATCCAAGTGAAAAACAAAACAAAAGTAGAGATGAGCAAGAAGCTCTCCAATTTGCCAACCAAGAACACAACTCAAAGCAAAATTCATATCTCCACTTCTATCCATCCATAAATCACCAAATGTTTGTCGTGGCTTCTCCACTCCATGGGTAAGGTTAGTTCAAAATATCATGACAAACAAAGGGGTGTAGCCTAGTCAAATCCCTTCCCCAAGTTCAAGATTCCAATCTACCCTGTTCCTGGCAGATTCTGTCACCGATCTTAAAACGCCCATAAGTAGAGCTTCAAGCATTCCCTGGTGATTATCTAGGACTCCAAAGAAAGCCTTTGAAGATCAGAAGGTGTGGTAAAAGATTTGAGAACGAAACTCTTATTTTTCGATTTTATATGATTTTTACAAGATGGTGTGTTCTAGGATGATTAGTTACTAACTTAATTTTCATATTTTGTTTCTTGATGGTTTGGCTTCCAAAGGATGTTCTAAGCAAGGTTTAAGAGATGTAAAGTCTTTAGAGCACTTCTAATCTTCAAGCCAAGGTATAAATCTTTGGAAACCCCTTTGATGAATATTGTGTTTTAATGGAGTTTTGATGTGGTATGCATGTTTAGAGGCATGAATCTTATGTGGTTGTTATGAAAATGGAAAAATAAGTATTGTAGCTCCAAGACCTGTTGAGGCACTGAGGAAGATGATGAATGGTGTATATGAGTCTTGGGTGTTGGTTGAATGCTTATTTGGGTTGGTTAAAAAAATTGGATTATTCGATTTTAAGCCGTCGTAATGCCCGATTTTCGGTAACTCTAAAAACTGCCTAGAATCCGAACATCTAACTGCCCCTTTTGGTTCAGTGATGAACATGAGTGTGTAGAACTTTGTTTCTAGTTTAGGTGAGCGCAAGAATCATGTCAAAATAGTTTACGGTTTATGAGATATGACCATTTTAGTGAAAGTGGTTCAAGGAATGAGCTTGCAGAAATGTACCAACTTTGTGGCTATGTTTGAGACCCTTAAAAGTTGTTTTAAAATATGAAATTTTGTATTGAAGTGCCAAGGTCAGTTACGAAAGTTTGTACGAAGGTTTCGAGTCCAAAAGATTATTTTTCGATTTTATAAAAATGTGTTAGCCGAGGTTGCGCAAGTGAAAACCACTAAGAACATGACTTAGAAACCAATGTTGTAAATGGTTAAGTATAACATGTATTCGAGGATCGATTTCGGACTAAACCTACGACTTAAGTAATTGTCGATTAACATGGACTTAGTATGAGCCTATATCGAGCTAGTAATGCCTTGGTTGTGTTTCGCTTACGTGTCTAAGCATTGGGTACAAGTGGATTATTCAGGGGATTAATCGTGCGTTTTCTTTGACTTTGTCTAGATTGTCCGACATCGTCGCGAACCCCTGTCACTTCTCGAGCATCAGCCAAGTTTCTAAATCTATACTTTGAAGTATTGACTATATAATACTGTTTTTGCCATGTATAAAATTGGACAGTTTTGCGATATATCTTATTTCTTGTTGAAATAGATTTGACCTTTGGATTATATAAAATCTTTTGAGTTAAGTAGTTATGAACCGGTTTACCCGGTAGCTCTAAATATAAGAGCATATTCAGTGTTTTCGACTCTAAATCGGGAGTCGGTATTTTGAGATATGTAGATAGCCGTGGAAACCCGGAGGGATTCCATCGGCAGAATACTATGTATTTTGAGGATTGTTATTTTAGTATGACATCATTCGAGGAATGATATTTGCTTACTATATCTTTCAAGGAATGTTATTTGAGTATTATCTCGGTCAAGAAATACTATTTGAATACTATTTCAATTATAAATGCTAATGGAAGGCATAACTGTTTTCGAAAGTATATTGTGATACTTGCTTTATGATTTAATTATGGGCTTCTAAGCTAAATATGTGATATTAGTTAGAAGCCAGGTTTTTATAAAGGCCCTAAGTAAAAAGGGCGTATGATTTTATTCTTTAGACCGATAGTAGTTATATTTTATGTATATGTTAAAGATTATTTTCCGATAAAGATATCGGGCAATTATTATTCAATGATTATTTATTTAATGAATATTATTTTAAATATTCATTCAAGGTTTATTTATTTAATGAATATTATTTTAAATATTCATTCAAGGTTTATTTATTTAATGAATATTATTTTAAATATTCATTCAAGGTTTATTTATTTAATGAATATTATTTTAAATATTCATTCAAGGTTTATTTATTTAATGAATATTATTTTAAATATTCATTCAAGGTTTATTTATTTAATGAATATTATTTTAAATATTCATTCAAGGTTTATTTATTTAATGAATATTATTTTAAATATTCATTCAAGGTTTATTTATTTAATGAATATTATTTTGAATATTCATTTAATCATTATTTATTTAATGAATATTATTTTTGAATATTCATTTAAAGTTTATTATTTAATAAATATAATTTGATTATTTATTAAATACTTTCAACACATTTTGAAAATGAGTAATATTATTTAAAGTTTATCCTCGACTTTCAATAATTACGAAGGATACTCTAAGCTGTATTATTAATTATTTTAAATAAAAAAGAGGTTCCCAAAACACCGTTTTTCCATTTAAATCTATCTTTTAAGAGGATTTAAATACTCGCTCAACTATCAAAAATATGGGAAACCTGATTTAAGTGTCTGCTACTCATTTTAAACTCTCAACTCAAAACTGTCCAGGGACAGATATTTTCTCTGAGCAATTTAATTGCTTTAAGTCAAATGTTGTGTTACCACCTCAACGATCGAGGGGTAAATTGATGGAACAAGTCGATATCCATTAACAAGCAATCGCTTGGGAAATATTGGAGAATCTTCCTTTCCAACCTAGATATAACTACTGAGTGGAGTCGTATCAAAAAGTATTACACTTGGGGAAAGGAGGACGATCTTTACGTTTCAGAGTCATGGATTTCATCCGAACTAGGAGCAAGTGTAAGAGGTCGAGTCGCGCCGATCCATCATTTTTATTGTCCCAAATGGGCCGAGGAGATCCAGAAAGGCGGTAGACAATGTCAGGCTGTCGTGTTCTTCCATCTACATGTAGAAAACCCTTTTTAGTTGTACAACCTGCTACTGATCATAGTAAGGTTGGACAACTGGCGCGGAGATTACTCCAGTATTAGTTCATCATCCAACTTGGATAATTCTGCAACATGTATTGAAAGGGACTAAAGGGTAGCCCCCTTAGTACAGGTTTACCGATCATGTTGGCAGAGGGTCGAATAGTGTTTAACAAAATGAAGTTATAATAAATCCTTGCAACTTCATCTTTTACTTTATGAGTTATGACTCTGATAAAACCTTACTCAGATTATATATGCATAAGTGGATTTTGGGTTACGGAACATTATATGAAATTTTCCTCGTAACTTCATCTTTTATATCATATGACTCTGTGGATACCTTACATAACATGAGTTATGGTAAGGGAGTTGTTTATACTGAATCACCTTATAACTTCATCTTTTAAGTTATATGTTGATATTCTGCTTACATAGCAGATATATTTCGAAAAGGTTATATTGGTTTACTTTGAAACCTCATCTTTTATATTATACTAGAACTTTGTTCATAATATAGCAAAAGTTTGCAGAAATATTATGAAATGATATTTGAAATACAACAATGGTACCGTTTTTGGAATACATTCCGATAAGGAAATAATTTCAGTATCGAGATATTTTGACAAATTATTGTCTTATACCCGCTTTATTCTGGGTTGAGTTAAAGGCAGGATTATGCCATACTTTAATTACCTTGCTGAGCTATCGCTCACTCTTGCTATTGTTTCATAAATATTATATAGCAGCGAAGTAGGATACCAAGGATTCGGCGCACATCCCTCAGGCGAGTGCTTGTAAGGCAGTCTCATGAGCAGTTTCTAGCAGTGATCCTGGAAGTAGTGTGAACCAGTCAGATCAAGCTGGAGCTTTTGGTATTCATCTTATGTATATATATGAATGGTATGAGAGGGTGGTGAGTATTACAAGGCTAAGTTGGTAATGTACCATTACTTAGGAGTTGTATCAGTAGCAAATTCAAAAGGCATTTGGGTATTGTAATAAAGATTATTTATTCCGCAATGGTTGTATTTGTGTCGTTTCTGAGACTCTAACCTGTGTGTGTGTGAGAGAGAGATATATTCATTGTGGGGTCATAAGCAGATGAATTGTGTCTATTGTGAGTAAAGCAGGCAAGGCAAGAAGTAAGTGGATCGTGACTACTCTAAATCCCTGACCCCAGATTTGGGGCTGTTACACAAACCCTTGGGGGCATGGGTCAACATTGGTATAGTCGCCTTCCTCTTAATTATATTGGATCCTTTAAGGAATTAAGCAAGACGTTTATCAATCATTTTGTTAGTGGAAGAGTGCATGGGAAGAGTTCAGCCTCTCTCATGAGTATTCAACAAGGCAAAAATGAATCCCTAAGGGACTACATAAATCGATTCACTAGAGAGGCTCTGAAAGTCCCGGATCTGGAAGACAAAGTAGTTATGATGGCCCTACAACAAGGAACTACTGATGATCACTTTAAGAGATCACTAACAAAACATTCACCCAAAAGCATGTTGAAGCTACAAGACAAGTTTGGGAAATATATCAAGGCCGAGGAAAACATGAGGAAATATGGACCCGTTGTTGGGGGAAATGGGAACGGAAAGAAGAGGAAAGAAGCTCAAGAGTATGATGCTAGGGACAAGTACCCCAGAACAACTAAGGATTCTAATCCCCCATCAAAGAAGGGTAACCCTGGACAAAGATACATAGAGTACGCAAGATTGAATACTCCCAGAAGCCAAATCCTGATGGACATTGAAAAAAATTGTTGATCTCTGATGGCCGAAGCCATTAAGAACTGATATGGAGAAAAGACACTGACGATTGTAGACAACTGAAAGATGAGATTGAGTTCTTAATCCGAAGAGGAAAACTGGATAAGTTCACTAAGGATGGGAATCGAGGAAATCAACGAGGAAACTATGAGAAGAGGGACTATGATAGAAGGGATAACGAACAAGATCGTAATCCTAAACCCCGAGGTCTTGTTATCAACATGATATTTGGAGGACAACCTGCTACTGGGTCCTCCAGAAATTCGAGAAAAGCTTATGTCAGAGAGGTAATGACTGTCGTAGGGGAAGCACCGAAACGTGCCAAGACAGAAGTAGCCATTAGCTTCGATGATTCTGACCTGGAAGGAGTAAAATTTCCTCACGACGACCCGCTGGTCATCATACCTGTGATAGGAAATTCTGAAACCAAGAGGTTCTAGCTAATAATGGAGCTTTCGTGGATATATTGTTCCATGATGCCTTCATCAAGATGGGATACACTGACTCACAACTGTCTCCTTCGAACATGCTCATATACGGGTTCAACGGAGTTGAATTTAAAGTTGAAGGAACAATTCAGCTCCCTATGTAGCCGCATTAAGACCTGGTGGAGTTGAAGGGGGGGGGGGGGGGACAGGTCTTTCCAATCGAAGATATGGATTCGATGGATGATGAAGAAAGGAAGGGAAAACCAGCTGAGGATTTAATTCATATTCCCTTAGTTCCGGGTGAACCAAAGAAAGTTGCTTATATTGGAGCACTGTTGCATGAATCCTTGCTTGGACAACAACTGATATGTCAGGGATTGATCCTCAATTGATAACCCACAAGTTGAATGTGGATCCAGAAAGAAATACGGTAAAGCAGAAGAAGAAGAATTTAGCTCCCGAAAGACAAGAGGCCATAAATTAAGAGGTAGATAAGCTCTTGGAGGCAGGATTTATAGAAGAGATTCAATTCCCCGAATGGTTGGCAAACCCGGTAATGGTCAAGAAAGCCAATGGGAAGTGGAGAATGTGTTAGACTTCACGGATTTGAATGATGCTTGCCCGAAGGACTGTTTCCCCTACCAAGAATTGATACGTTGATAGATGCCACTGCAGGGCATGAAATGTTAAGCTTCATGGATGGTTTCAGCGGGTATAATCAAATCAAGATGCACAAGGACGACACCCCCAAGGTATCATTCATCACTGACTTTGGTGTTTATTGTTACTTGGTTATGGCGTTTGGACTCAAGAATGCAGGTACCACATACCAAAGATTGGTGAAAAAGATCTTTGAACACCTTATTGGCAGCAATATTGGGAAGATTTATCTCCAAGTCTGGGGAGAAGTGTATACCCTTCTTCAAAACTTTGAAAAAGGTGAAAGGTTTTGAGTGGACAGCAGAAAGCCAAGAGGCCTTGAAAAAATACATGGTTGAAGAACCATTGCTAGCAAAACCAAAACCCAGAGAGACACTCTATCTATACCTGGTAGTTTCAAACACCGCCTTGGGAGCTGTTCTGGTTAAAGAAGAGTAGAAGGTTCAGAAACCCATCTATTATGTGAGCAAGATTTTGCATGGAGCAGAAGTGAACTAATCACTTATAGAAAAGTTCGCGTTGGCTCTGATCATGGATTCAAGGAAATTACGCCCATACTTCCAGGCGCACAAGATTGAGGTCCTCATTGACCAACCGTTAATGAATATCCTACACAACGCAAAGTTTAGTGGGAGATTGATCAAGTGGGCATGTTTCCCAGTAATTAACAATTGTAGAAGGGGGTTGAATACAATTGTATAAGATTCTCGACTTAATAAACAAAAATATGAAATAATAACAGCTTTATTATTTCTGGTATAAAACTGTTACAAAGCTCTCTCAAGAAATTCTGATGTTCTTGAAAGTTGCTAGCTTACAATGATACTTGTGTAAACGATTACAATATGTAAAACCTAAACTGTGTTTATATAGCACACATAGATACTCTATCAATTACAAGATATGTTTAAATCAATTACAAACTATATTGATACATATCCTAACCGACAGCTGCATTCCTATAAACTAGGAACCGACAAATCAAACTTCCTTATTTTTCTGGACTTAATAGTTATCTTCAAACAATACTGACCAACTTCCAGTCCTGATGATAATCCTGATCTCAATGTCCTGACAACAATCCTGATACTGACGATATGCAATCCTGATGATGTCAGTATCTCAAACCTGATTAGTAGTCCAGATCCTAATGATCATTGAATCATGATCTAACAGGGCAATTGAGTTGAGAGAATTTGACATTAAATACAAGTCTTGAACGGCCATAAAAGCACAAGCACTTGCTGACTTCATGGTTGAATGTACCATCGACAACCAAGAAGTCGGGGGGCAGAAGATAGTACCCTTAGAGGGTAAAGAGACAGAGAAACAAGATGAAGAGGTGGTATTCAAAGAGTATTGGGTGCTCTATTTTGATGGGCCATCAAAAATAAAATCAAGTGGAGCAGGTTTGGTGCTATAAAGTCCTGACGGATTTCTCATTGAGTATGCACTAAAATTGGATTTTCCAACAACAAACAATGAAGCTGAGTACGAAGCCTTGATAGTTGTCTTAGGCTTAAATGGGGCCTTAAGAGTTAAGACTCTCAAAGTATGTGGAGATTCAAGGCTGGTGGTCTCCCAAGTAAATGGAGAATTTGAGGCCAGGGATGAAATCATGACCAAGTATCTGAAGCTTTTAAAGGCCATTATGACTCAGTTTGACGAATGCTATGTGGAGCACATTCCTAGATAAAAGAACATGAAGGTCGATGCCTTGTCTAAGTTTGCTTCTTCTGAAATAGAAAACTATGCCGGAAGTGTATACTTCCAAGTCTTGAAGACCCCAAGCATCAATGGAAAACCGATAGCACCTATTGGCATTGGTGGTTGTTGGATAGACCCCATAAAGTATCATCTGGAGACCGGTTGGTTACCAAATAATGCCTTGGAGGCACGAAAGTTGACAGTAAGAGCACTAAATTTTATATAAGAATGTTTTTGTTATCCCCTACTTGAAGTGTTTAAGACCTCAGGAGGCGGAGTTAGCCTTGAAAGAAGTCCACGAGGGGATTTGTGGGCAACACTTGGGGGCAGGGCCCTTGCTCATAAAATCATCCGTCCAGGCTTCTATTGGCCAAACATGCTTGCTGATGCGAAAGAATATGTGAAGAAATGTGAACTGTGTCAGAAACATGCCCTTGTTGTCAGACAACCACCTGAGATGTTAACATCTGACAATTCACCTATCTCGTTTGGCATGTGGGGAATGGACATACTCAGACCATTCCCAGTAGCAAGTGCACAAAGGAAGTTCTTGATAGTCGCAATTGACTACTTCACTAAGTGGATTGAGGCTAAACCTCTAGCCAAGATAACCACCAAACAAGTAATGCAGTTTCTATGGGAAAATGTAATGTGCATATATGGAATTCCACGAATCCTTATTACGGATAATGGAAAACAATTTGACAACGAAGATTTCAGAAAGTATTTTAAAGAGAATGACATTGAGCTACGTTTTACTTCAGTTGCACATCCTCAATCAAATGGACAAGCCGAAGTGGTTGATCGAATCATCCTTGACGGACTAAAGAAAAGGGTTGAACGCTCAAGGAACACTTGGATGGACGAATTGTTCCCTACACTTTGGGCATATCGTACCACTTGCAAGGTCACTACTGGAGCAACCCCATTCTTGTTAGCTTATGGAGCAGAAGCTGTGGTGTCGGTGGAAATCACCCACACCTCTCTGACAATAGAAGCCTTTGAGCCTGAATCAAACGAAGAAGGCATGAGGTTGGCTCTAGACTTGATTGATGAGGTCAGAGATGAAGCAAATATTAGAATCATGGAGCACAATAAACGAGCCTCCTTTTATTATAACCTAAGGTTCAAGGAGAGATTCTTTCGCCAGGGCGACTTGCTTCTCCGAAAGATAGAAGCATCCGGAGTTGGACAGAAAGGAAAGTTAGCCCCAAATTGGGAAGGCCCGTATTGAATCAAGAGTGTGTTTGGACGAGGCTCATACAAGCTGGAGACCCTTGAAGGGACTAAGGTGCCAAGAACTTGGAATGCCTCAAACTTGGCATGCCTCAAATTGAAAGTTTGTTGTGTTTAGTCTTTCCTAACAGGATCCACTAGTATGACAAGTAGAAATAAGGTCGACGAAACCATTCTGAGCCTTCAAGCTCTTAGTAGAGTATTATGTAAGGGTCAAACCCATTTTTATCAATGATAAAAAGATGTTCTTGCAAGCTATTTATGTTCTATGTTTGTTTAACTAATACCAAGCTATGAAAATCAAAGGCCAAGTATCGAAAAGATAAGACAACAGAATGTAACATAAATAGAGTGCATAAGTAGAGATCCCGGAGGATCAAAGAGTTAAGATACAACAATCAAATAAAGTCTTAAGCCCATGCAAGGACCCCAAATAAATGCTAAGCAGATGAAAAGCCGCATACGGCGATAGAAGCCGTGCAAGGCCATAGATAAACGAACACCAACTAATTAGAGCTGCTACTAGCATCATCACCATGAGCTTGTTGGCGCTCAACAACGACCTCACCAGCTTCTTCTTCAGACTCACCCTCTGATGATTCCTCAGATGTTTCCTCGGAGGAAGAAGGAGAACTGAGCTCATTACGAACTCCTTTGCCCGGGAGAGCACAACGGACCTTCCCCTTCCCGGGGGATGTCGAGTTAACAGCGCGAGTTGCTCCTTTGGAGCCGGAGCCAGAGCCAGAAGCTCGATGGGTTCCCCTAGAACCTGAGCCAGAAGTCTGAGGCACCGTCTTGGTCTCGGAACTAGAATCACGGGTGACTACCGTCTTCCAAGGGCTAGGAAAGTGATCAAGATCAATCATCCCCGGATGAGCCTCACCGACAGTAGTGACGACCTTCTCCCAACCTGAATGAAGAAACTCGGGATGGAGCTGATCATCATGCTTATCCATGAACTGAAGGAACGTCTCTGAGTTCAGATAACTATTTATGACGTTGCTCTCACCCTTCTTGACCCTATGTTCCGGGGCAAGGTACTTTCCTATACATTTAGAGGCATCTTTTTCGGCAGTTGATATGGACAGAAAAATAATCCTAGAAATATAATTAATGATGTATTAATTAGACTCAGAATACGGCCCAATAAACAAGGCCCGAAACCCAAATTATTTATTAATTTCGTAATTAATAAATAGGGAAAATATACAGCTCATGAAAGGAATCCAAAGTATGGTAAATTCTTCAAAGAAGGATCCAGAATCCCAATTAAAAGAAATAATGAGTCACAATCCTTATCAACAAGGAAAAGACTTGTCCACCAAGAAATACAATGTTTATCCATTATCAAAAAGGAGACTTATTCGCTAAGTCTCCTAAACATACTCTAATTACGAGGCTCCAGATGCCTATATAAGGACCCTGATCCTTCACAATAGAACTACGTTTTCTGGCTTGATTCTCAGCATCGATTGAGATACGTAGGCATCTTTTGAGGACCGATTTAGTCACGAAACACAAGAGCAGCCATTAAAGCTCGAAAGCTCCTAAACCTTAGCATTAAATTTACAAATACGTTTTTTAATCCACAACATTTGGCGCCGTCTGTGGGAAGACAACATCAACCATGGCAAACACACGAAGAACGACTCGAGATACTCAAACTTCTGAAGAGCTTCCTGTCACCTCTGAGGCAGGCGCTCAAAGAAGCCAGCCACCACCGATCACCACCACTCAAGGACCGGAAGTCCCAATTTCGGTTGAAGGGACGAATCCCCTATAAATGGTCGTTCATGGATCTGATCCACAAGAGACCGTTCTCCAACAACCAATCACAACTTCTCCACTGCTCATGAATGAACCAAGTGGCCTTCAACTTCATACCACGGATCTCCCCCAATACGCAACTCAAACTCTTGGGATGCCAAGCTATGGCATGCCCCCTCGACTCCCGATGGGCAGCAGTGGTCTCAATCCCACTTATCATGAAGCATATGTTCCCCCTTACATACAAGGTCTGGGATCCCTAAATCAACAAACTCAAACTCGACGGACCCCCCTGATTCAAGACTACTCAGGTCCTTACACTGAGGATGAGAATGACTCAACTGGAGAAGAGAAGGATCTTGCCCCAAGGAGGAGACGTTCTTCCCAGACAAATCGGGAGCAATCCCAAACTACTAAGGAAAAGATTGCTGCTCATGAGGCAGAGGCTGCAAGGCTCAAGAAAGTATTGGCAGAAGAAGAGGCTGCAAGGGCACAAACCCGAGCAACCGGAAGAGTCCCGATAATCAACTTGGACCCAACACCGAGAAGAACCAAGAGGGCTGAAGCCCCAAGGGGTGATCCTAGTGTTTTGTTACCCCAAGGAGATCCTGATGATCCTACACCACCATTTACTCAAGACATCATGAAAGCTAACATATCCAGGAAATTTAAGATGCCAACGATCAGAGCTTATGATGGAACGGGGGATCCCGCAAACCATTTGAGAAACTTCTCTAATGCACTGCTGTTGCAGCCAACCAATGATGCGGTCAATTGTAGGGCGTTTCCACAAACCTTGGCAGGCATGGCCCAACGTTGGTATAGCCGTCTATCTCCCAATTCCATTGGGTCTTTTAAGGAACTAAGCAAAGCGTTCATTAATCAATTTGTTAGTGGAAGGGTGCATGAGAAAAGTTCTGCATCACTTATGGGAATCCAGCAAGGAAAGAATGAAGCTTTAAGGGATTATATCAACCAATTCACCCGGGAGGCTCTGAAAGTCCCGGACTTGGAGGATAAAGTAGCTATGATAGCCCTGCAGCAAGGAACCACTGATGATCACTTCAAAAGATCATTGGCAAAACATCCACTCGAGAGCATGCTGAAGCTCCAGGATAGAGCCGGAAAGTACATCAAGGCTGAAGAAAGCATGAGAAAGTATGAACCCACTGTTGGTGGCAGTGGAAATTCAAAGAAAAGAAAGGAAACTCAAGAGTACGACGTCAAGGAAAAGTTTCCCAGAACGTCAAAGGATTCTGATTCTCCACCCAAGAGGAAAAATTTTGGGCCAAAGTTTACAGAGTATGCAAGATTAAACACTCCCAGGAGCCAAATTTTGATGGAAATAGCAAAGGAGGAAGAACTCCGATGGCCGAAGCCACTAAGGACTTATATGTCTAAACGGAATCAAAATCAATTCTGTCGGTTCCACAAGGAAGTCGGTCACGACACGGATGATTGCAGGCAATTGAAAGATGATATCGAGTTTCTGATACGAAGAGAAAAGCTCAATAAGTTCACAAAGGATGGAAATCAAGGGAGTCAAAGAGGAAACTATGAAAGAAAGGATTATGACAGAAGGGACAACGATCAAGATCGTAATCCGAAGCCCCGAGGGCCAGTCATCAACATGATATTCGGAGGACCAACTGCTGCTGGGTCCTCCCGAAACTCAAGGAAAACATATGCCCGAGAGGTAATGACTGTGGTTGGAGAAGCACCGAAACGTGCCCGAACAGAGATATCAATAGGTTTTGATGATTCTGACTTGGAAGGAGTGAAATTTCCCCACGATGATCCCTTAGTCATCATACCTGTGATAGGGAATTCTGAAACAAAGAGAGTTTTGGTCGACAATGGAGCTTCAGTGGACATCTTGTTCCATGATGCTTTTATCAAGATGGGCTATACTGACTCTCAGTTGACACTCTCGAATATGCCCATATATGGATTCAATGGAGTGGAGTCGAAGGTGGAAGACACTATCCAACTCCCAATGACAATGGGGCAAGGGTCGAATACGTCTACTCAGATGTTGAACTTCATAGTTATAAAGGCAACTTTGACCTACAATGCAATCCTGGGAAGGACGGGTCTTCATGCGTTCAAGGCCGTTGCCTCATCTTGTCATCTGAAAATCAAGTTCCCAATGAGGAATGGAATTGGTGAAGAACGGGGAGACCAAAAGATGGCCAGAAGCTGTTACGTAGCCGCATTAAGGCCTGATGGAATCGGGGGGCAGGTTCTCCCCATTGAAGACATGGATACTAGTGATAATGAGGACAAAAGAGGGAAACCAGCTGAGGATTTAATCCCAATTCCCTTAGTCCCTAGTGAACCAGAGAAGGTGACTTACGTTGGAGCACTATTGCCTGAACCATTGAAAAGCAAGCTCATATCTTTTCTTCAAGAGAACAATGATATTTTTTCTTGGACAGCGGCTGACATGTCGGGGATTGATCCCCAGTTGATAACCCACAAATTAAATGTGGATCCTGAAAGGAAGACGGTGAAACAGAAAAAGAGAAATTTTGCTCCAGAAAGACAAGAGGCCATCAAACATGAAGTAGATAAGCTTTTGGAGGCCGGGTTCATTGAAGAAATTCAATTTCCAGAATGGGTGGCTAACCCAGTGATGGTCAAAAAGGCCAATGGAAAATGGAGGATGTGTGTGGACTTCACTGATTTGAACGATGCATCCCATAAGGATTATTTTTCCTTACCAAGGATTGATGCCACAGTTGGGCACGAAATGCTGAGTTTCATGGATGGCTTCATTGGATACAACCAAATCAAAATGCACAAAGATGACATCTCCAAGGTATCATTCATCACTGACTTTGGTGTTTTCTGTTATCTAGTCATGACATTTGGACTTAAGAATGCAGGGGCAACCTACCAAAGGTTGGTGAACAAAATTTTTGAACACCTTATTGGAAAAACCATGGAGGTCTATGTGGATGACATGTTGGTTAAAAGCCTTGATAAGACCGATCATATAAACCATCTACGGGAAGCATTTGAAGTGCTGAGGCACCACAAGATGATGTTGAACCCAGCTAAATGTGCCTTTGGAGTAGGCTCAGAAAAGTTTTTAGGCCTGATGGTTTCCATGAGAGGAATCGAGGCTAATCCCGACAAAATCAAAGCAATCCTAGATATGGAACCACCACGGACTGTCAAGGATGTCCAGAAACTAACAGGAAGGATGTCAGGAGAGAAGTGCTTACCTTTCTTCAAAGCACTCAAGAACGTGAAAATTTTTGATTGGACAACTGAAAGCCAGGAGGCCTTTGAAAATTTGAAGAAGTACATGGCTGAGGCACCACTATTGGCAAAACCAAAGTTAGGAGAAATTCTCTATTTGTACTTGACAGTTTCTAACACAGCCCTTGGAGCTGTTTTGGTAAAAGAAGAGTTAAAGGTTCAGAAGCCCGTTTATTACGTGAGCAAGATTCTACATGGGGCAGAAATAAACTACTCTACGATAGAGAAGTTTGCCCTAGCCTTGATTATGGCCTCAAGAAAGCTACGCCCATACTTCCAGGCACACAAGATAGAGGTTTTGACCAATCAGCCTCTAAGAAACATCTTGCATAGCCCTCAAGTTAGTGGAAGGTTGATCAAATGGGCTATTGAATTGGGAGAATTTGATATCAAGTATAAGCCTCGAACGGTCATTAAAGCTCAAGCACTCGCTGACTTCATGGTTGAATGCACTATTGACAACCAGGAAGTCGGGGGGCAGGAAGTAATAGTGGAAGACAAGAAAGATGAAGACATGGTGTCCAAAGAATGTTGGGTGCTCTATTTTGATGGAGCTTCAAAAACAAAATCAAGTGGAGCAGGTTTGGTACTACAAAGTCCTGATGGATTTCTCATAGAGTACGCACTAAAACTGGACTTCCCAACGACAAACAATGAAGCTGAGTACGAAGCCCTGATAGCTGGCTTAGGGCTGGCTGGAGCATTGAGAGTTAAAACTCTGAAAGTATGTGGAGACTCAAGGCTAGTGGTTTCCCAAGTAAATGGGGGTGTTTGAGGCCAGAGATGAAGTCATGGCCAGGTATCTAAAACTTGTCAAGGCCATCATGACTCAGTTTGATGAATGTTATGTGGAACACATTCCAAGGGAAGAAAACATGAAGGCCGATGCCTTCTCTAAGTTTGCCTCTTCTGAAATTAAAAATTACGCAGGAAGTGTATACTTCCAAGTCTTGAAGACCCCAAGCATCAATGGAAAGTTGGTTGCACCCATTGATGTTGCTAGCTGTTGGATGGATCCCATCAAATCTCATCTGGAAACTGGATGGTTACCCAACGACACTTCAGAAAGTTATATGTGAGAGCATTAAGGTATACCTTGATTGAGGGAATCCTATACAAAAAGTCTTTCATTGTTCCTTATCTGAAGTGCTTGAGACCCCAAGAGGCAGAATTGGCCCAAAGGGAAGTGCATGAAGGAATTTGTGGATAGCAATTGGGGGGCAGAGCCCTTGCTCATAAAATCACTCGTTTAGGTTTCTATTGGCCAAACATACTTGCAGATGCTAAAAGCTATGTGAAGAAATGTGAACGGTGCCAAAAGCATGCACCAGTGATTAGACAACCACCAGAGATGTTGACATCCATAAACTCTCCTATCCCAATTGCTATGTGGGGGATGGATATACTTGGACCATTTCCAATGGCAAGTGCGCAAAGAAAGTTCTTGATAGTGGCAATCGACTACTTCACTAAGTGGATTGAGGCTAAACCTTTAGCCAAGATAACCACCAAGCAAGTAATGCATTTCTTCTGGGAGAATGTAATATGCAGATACAGGATTCCACGAATCTTGGTCACGGATAATGGAACTCAGTTTAACAACGATGAATTCAAGAAGTATTGTGACGAGAATGATATCAAGTTACGTTTTACTTCTGTTGTTCATCCTCAAGCAAATGGGCAAGCTGAGGTCGCCAATCGAATTATCCTAGATGGATTGAAGAACAGAGTTGAACGCTCTAGAAACACTTGGGGTAGACGAATTGCTCCCATACTATGGGCATATCGTACTACTTGCAAGGTCACCACTGGAGCAACCCCCTTTCTGTTGGCATATGGGGCGGAAACAGTGGTTCCAGTGGTGATTACTCACACATCTCCAAGAATCGAAGCTTATGAGCCAGAGACAAATGAAGAAGGCTTGAGGTTGGCCTTAGATTTAATCGATGAAGTAAGAGATGAGGCGAATGCTAAAGTAGTTGAACATAAAAAAAGGGCATCTTTCTACTATAACATAAGGGTTAAAGAGAGATTCTTCCGTCAAGGAGACTTAGTCCTCCGAAAGATTGAGGCATCCAGAGTTGGACAAAAAGGCAAGTTGGCCCCAAATTGGGAAGGACCATATCGCGTTAAGAACGTATTTGGTCGAGGCTCCTACAAATTGGAAACCCTGGAAGGGATCGAAGTGCCAAGAACTTGGCATGCTGCAAACTTGAAAGTCTATTATGTTTAAAGTGTGTCCTGAGTGCTGACTGGACTCACTATTAGGACAAGTAGAAATAAGGTCGATGAAACCAATCCAAGTTTTTAAACTTGAGGTAGAAAGTAGAGTATTATGTAAGGGTTGAACCCATTTTCAAGTTATGATTCTATTCAACATTTTCATGTTTCTATGATAATTTTATATGCATTGAGTGTTGACAAACATTCGAAAAATTCAGAAATGAAAGGAAGTCAAGAAATGATAAATTAAAACTTACAAAAAGTTAAGTTATGCCAGAAGGCAGATATTACATAAATAAAAGCCACAAACAGCTACAAAAGAAAAAACTACATAAACTAGGCTTCTCCTCCCTTGTCGCCGGTATCAGCCTCCTCTTCTCCTGAGCTAGAGCCAGAACCAGAGTGAGTAGCTGCAGAATCAATGCCGGCTGCCTGACCAGGAGGAGAGGAATGCCCTAAGTCCAGAATCCTGTCATCCTCGTCCATATCATCATCTCCAGCCAAAGCCCTATCTAAAGGAGTAGGAGCATAAGGGCTCGGGAAGTCAGCAAGGCTAAGCGACCCAGGAATCTTCTCCAAGACATCTGCTAAGGCACCATCCCATCCCTTGGTAAACTGAACTGGGAAGAGGAGCTCGTCATGCTTATCGATTAAGTCCATGTACTCCTTAGAGTCAAGGTACTCATCGATAAAGTCATACTTGCTATTCCTAAGCGCAACCAACTCATCTTGGGAATCAGCTAACTCCTTCTCCCTCCTAGCCAGGGTAGCTTTGAGAGAACCTACTTCCTCCTGAGACTTCTCAAACTTGCCTTGGTTGGCCTCAGAAGATGAGCGCCAAGCCTTGGCTTGAAAGAGAGCCCCTTGGAAGTTAGCATTAGTCTACAAACAAAGCACAAGTCAAGAAAGAGACTTGTAACATATTAAGTAAGCTACAAAAAGAAAAGGAAGCAAAAAGCTTACCGCAACCATGGCCTGAGAGCCTGCATGCTCCACTCCCTCAATAGTAGAGTTGGTCACAAAGTCCTTGTAGTCACAAGGAGTAAGAGAATGATAAGACCACTCAGTAGCATGTTAGGACACCCCAACAACAGTGTCTTTCTTTCTAATACCCCAGTTGGGGTGCCAAACAGAGGCCTTGGATGAGGGAGGAGCCTCAACCTCCTCCATAGAATCCTCGTGAGGCCTTAGAAATGTTGGGCCATCAAAAGCACCTCGAGGATCTTTGCCTCCCAAACGAGCCCTTTTCATCCTAGCAGTTTCTCCATCTGCGGGCTCGTTACCTTTATTTATAAAGGCCGCAGCTGCAAAAGCAAATGAGAAAGAAACAATGGGTATGAGAAAATCTTAGATAAATAAAAGGAACTAAAGAATGAGAGTTACCCTTGTCGGATACGTTCGATAAACCCAGAGACTTTAGGAGAAACTCGTCCAGAAGCTCCCAAGCCATGGTAGCATAGTTGTCTTTGGTTAGCTCAGCATAGGCATGAGCCTCCTCCTCAGTCAGGACTATCTCATTGGGACTACCATCTGAGACTCTACTAAACGACTTACGGAATAGGGTACCCCAATCCCCTCCTTCCCAAACTAGATACATAAACTCATTTTTCCATCTTGGGTTATTATCAGGGATGGATTTTGGGTGGAATATTGGAGGTGTGGAAGCCCTGTGGTTAATATAAACCCAACCCGGGGAAATTCCAAAACTATTCTTAAATTGAAAGATTTTTCTGAATAAATAAAGAAACAAAAAGAGGAAAATTGTTCTTTAAACAAAGAACTATAAAACTCATTATAATTCTCCAAGCATTGGGAGGAAGTTGGCAAGGGTTAATCCTAACGTCTGCTAACAATTTGGGAATGAAATCATGAAAAAGGAAACCTAAGTCCTGCAACAATGGCGTCCTTATAAATGCAGAGAGCATCAGGATGCCAATGGCAAGAACGGTCTCCTGGACCAGCTGGGATAAGCCTATAGAGGGATTTAATTCTATACATTTTGTTATAGTCCCTAATTTGATCAACTTCGTGGAATTTGTTACTACAGTCAAAAGAATCTAAGTGAGATACAGAGGGGTAATCATCGCCACGTTCGCTAATCATATCTTGC
Source organism: Heracleum sosnowskyi (assembly GCA_030848705.1). Taxonomy (NCBI): domain Eukaryota; kingdom Viridiplantae; phylum Streptophyta; class Magnoliopsida; order Apiales; family Apiaceae; genus Heracleum; species Heracleum sosnowskyi. The sequence goes on along the minus strand of CM061243.1, from coordinate 82,887,328 downwards.
AAAGACATATATGAAGAGTGAATAGTGATTATACCTCTCTTAGACGCTTGATTCATCTTTTGAAGGCGTTGTGTTGCACGGTCAGCCATCGATCTTCAAATCTTCAAAACGAATTCCCAGAAATCTTCAAATCTTCAAAGGAATTTCCAGAAAACTTCAAATCTTCAAAGGAATCTCCAGAAAACTTCAAATCTTCAAAGAAGAAATCCCATAAATCTTCAAACGACGAAAAATAAAACCCAGAAAATGATGAATATGGCTGAAGAAAACTCGCCGGGAATCGCCTCACCACGGAGAAAGTAGAGAGAAACTAGAAAGAAACTAGAGAGAAATTTTTAGAAATTGAAATGTGAAGTGAAGAGTGAAAATGGAAATCTCACTCTTTTATAACTGTAACGCCCCCAAATCCGGGGTCAAAGGATTTGGTCGTCGCACTGCATCCTCAATTAAAACAACCCGTTCAACATTAAACCAATACAATATACATCTACGACCCCAACTCTACCAAGAATCTTTAAGGGTTATAGTGCTAGAAACAAGAATCCAAAATTCCATTACACAAAATTTTCTTCTTTACAACCATTCCTTTTACATAAATCCTATAACACTGGTATAACTTCGACAAGAAGTATACCAGGCAAATCTAATCTTATACAACATAGCATTTAATAAAAATTTCACTTTATACAATAACCTTACACTAGTTCTAAATACTCTGCGTCATAACGTCTCTACACTAACATCTCCTTTCTTCTCTGCCCAGCTACGCGGATAACTCCCGCCAATATTCCTTCTTACTGAAAGGCTAAAAAATATAAAGAAAGCAAGTATGAGCGAAAGAATTGCTCAGCAGGTGCATTATCAAGTATAATATGAAAAGTTTCCAAAATAAACTTTGGATTTTCAAATAAGTAAGCCTTTGGTTTGAAAATTTGTAATCTCTAAAACTTTTAAGTCAAGTTTGGTAATTCGCCTTAATTTCTCATTCAGCTTCTAGCAACTGAATAGTTTAAAACACGAAGGAATTTATATTGGTCGTCACGGTTACCCGAACCAAAATAACTACAATAGTATGTAGCAAATATGAAATAATTATACACTCATACATTTTGGAAACTATAGTTTATACAGAATTACTGTTTTTGAAGATAACAGTCCATTCACAACATTTTCTGAAACCAACAACTCAGGAAGAGTAGAATAATAAAAGAATAAGAATGAGCCAACGCGCTCGGCCGTGGAATAAAGAACGTACTTCACGACTTCAATATGGTACCGACTGGATATGAGGTATGAATAAAACTCATCAAGGTAGATATCTCACAACTGCCAATGGAATCGAGGAAGTGGATTTTGACTATTTGAAATCTATTTATACTACGAGTAAGTGGTTCCAGCAGGATTGAAACCCCTTCTTATTAATCAACGAACCAACGATAGTGGTAGCAGATATAATTTCTGATAAAAATAGAATATGTTCTGATAATTCCGACAATAATCAAATGCCATAAGGAAGTGGCTACTAGACAATTCGAGTTCAATATTTGAATTAGAATTGGACTTATATTTTATTTTTTTAAAAACACAAGGTTAGGCAGTTGATCAGTCACGCACTAACCCCGGACATTGCACACAGCAAAGTCCTACAACTAGGATCCTTGGCCATCTTGGCCATAATTTATTCTGACCAAGAATCTGGTCCGACCATTATTAGTCCATTTAAAAACATTCCAATTCTATATCCTATACGCCAGGTGTCGGTACAATCGACAACCTTGTTACGACAATCAGGTGTCGGAAGAATCGACAACCTTAATACAACAATCGCTGGAAAACTCACGTTCCAGGAAATAACTCAACTATGAAGAATCAATAAAGAATAACAATACAATCTAGTATCGACGAGATCGACATAATAGTGGGAGGTGCACATGAAAAGTGGCAATACAATAAACATCAGCGAGATCGACACAATAGTGGGAGGTGTACATGAAAAGTAACACTACAATAAACATCGACGAGATCGATGCAACAATTGGGGTGATAATGGAGAATGAACAATAACATGCTCAACAAGTTACGTATGAAATGAAACAAGCATTACGATAACAAAAGAACTTTGCAACTGCTCAATATAAAGTAGGGTCTAAGGAACAGGCTCTAGATGGCCTCGACAGTACAATTTGTCTCATTATGGAAGAATAGTTAAGATTCACCAGTTTGATAAATGACAAGAAGGTCAAGTTCAAGTTTAGGGAAAATCCAAGGTGAAGTTTATGAATAGGGAAAATCCAAGGTGAAGTTTATGAATAGGGACATAAGGGTTTATTGACTTCTGAAAGAAATAGTTTAAGTCCTTCGAAATATATACTTATAATAGATAAGCCTTGTATTTGAAGGAATCAAACTAAATCATACACAACATGTATGAGTTCGAATCAGAGACTGGATCAGATAATCGAATCAGCAAGAAATGATAATAATACTTGCATAGGTGCAAGATGGAAAATAGAATACTTGTAGAACGAGTACCACGACTTCAGAATTTAAAATAACATTTTTACCCTCATCGGTTTCACAAGTTCCCACTCATCTAGGGTTGGCAACATTCCAACCTAATATTTTTAAATCAAGATTTTTGAAAGAAAGAGTTAGTATAAGGCCCATAACTATCTTTTAAATCGTTTCAATACAATAATTATATTTTTTTCCAATCAACATGGAAATATGAATCTAAACTCAAAAGGTATGAAAGAATACTCGTCAATTGACGAGATTAAATAAAATACTTGCACTTCAATGCAAAAGAGTCATCATTTAAAATTTAGTGAAGAGTATGCCAATTGCATAATAATAATTCAAAAGACTATCACTCAAATAATAAGCAAGGGTATAAACACTTGCCTCTGGTCCTTAGCTATTACGTAAAGCTGAATAACACGACTTCCTCCTTATTCTGTCTTATAACACGATTCTCTATTTCCGTCCTTCTTTGATTTAACGCTCTTGTGATAACCATCAATCTGATCCTTATGATTTTGAATCCACGCGTCTGCCTCGATAGTCAAACATGAGACGGTACTTTAGTCTTCAACGTATGATTCTCACATTCCATAAACAATTGTAACTTAACTCTGACACACTTACTAGTCTTATCGATATCTCCGTTGGAATAAAATACTTTTAAATGTCCCCTTGGTGTTAAATCGCCTCACAAATAATCCAATCAATCGTAAACAATACCTCGTCCTTCGCCGACGTCTTTTATTTAACATACATCGATAATCTGACTCGTCTCGTCCAATAACCTCTGTTGCATAGATAACCATATTTCAATTGATAGAATAATCATGATTAATTAAATAAATAACCCACGTATCACGCTCGTCGAAAATCTCTATACTATAAAAGTCAACATCTAAGTCAACGGTCTCGTAAATCTCATTTTCTAACAATACTGACAAATTTTCTATTCTAACTACCCCTCGTGATAATATTAGACACGACTATAATATTTAAACAAGTCACAAAACAATTATTCGCATGTATAACTCAACAACTAGATAATTCACATAATTCACATAGCACATATTGTCATTTAATTGTGATAAATAATTCACATAAGTCTCGTAACATCCAAGAAATAATTTTAGAACAACATTCGACTCTCGTTTCAAAGGAATTAAACCTCTAAATATTTTTAGATTGAAAGTCGAATCATTTTTCACAATATAAAGATTTAAAAACAATTTAATCAATTAATATAAAATTAATTGACTAATTCCATCACTTAAACAAATTTTTATAAATAAAACCAAGCCAAGGAAATAATTAAATCTAATTTAAATTAATTAGATTTAATTAATAATTATTTAATAGAATTAACTGATTATTAAAATTAATCAATTAATTAAATTAATTAATTATTAATAAAAAATAATTAAAATAATTAAATTTAATCAATTTTGAATTTAAATAAATATTTATAAATTTATAAAATTTTCTGAATAATAAAATGTAATTTTAAATCAAAAATATGATTTTTAGAATTTTTAAACTATTTTTGATTTATTTTTTAAAAATAAATCCCAGAAACAGTTTTCAGAAATAGGGTTAGGGTTTTCTGGATCAAAACCGGGTCGGGGATTCGGGTAAACGGGTCGCCAAGAACACGGTGGGTCGCCAAGAATAACCCACCGGACTCCGGCCACCCAACCCAGATTCCGGCAACCGCAACACACTCAAACACATCGATTTTAAGGGGGGAAACACGGGGATTACTAAGGCAATCATATACTACTTAAATCAGCCTCAAACATCACGGAAATGGGTCAAAATCGACTCCCAAAACCGAGAACCCACCGGCGACGGCTTTTTCCGGTGAACGGAAAACCGTCCCCAACCTTGACAATATACACATGTACACAATCAGCACCCCACGATCTGTTTAGTGGTGTAATCCTCTTCAAGAACAACTAAGCCGAACTCAAATTCCGATCAAACGTATAAAATATAACATGTACAAGGCATTCATACCACCAATTAACAAGAACAATAGAAATTAAAGATTCCCCCAAATTAATACAAAAATTCGAAATAATTAAAAATATGAAAAATTCAGAAATTATACCCACACGAATTTTGATGATGGATTTGGATAGAGGATGTTGAGAGCTTCGATTCGACTACTAGAGCGTCGAAATCGGATTCCGATAACGCCTTCAAAAGTTGGTTTGATTCTCAAGAACACGAAGAACACGGTTCAGAGATTTTTATATGTTTAACAATAAATAAGCTTGATTATACGCAAAATAATGCACGATACGCCTTTTTATATTAAACGGAAAATAATACCCCAAACAACATTTTTGGATCGATATTGATCCAATGGATCGTTTTAATATGAATAAATAGAATACACGTTTTACGAGACGATAATTATCCAGAATATATGGATAACTACAAGAATCGTTTAATAATAGATATACGAACCAAAATACCTCTATTACGAATGTTCCCGAATATTTCCCACTTTAACGAATGGAATATTGGTACGAACGATATACCAATTTCCCGAATAATGAGGGAACGAACTAAATTTTCTTTTCGATAAATAAAATAAAACGAAATAAAAATAACATTCTCTTAAAAAGAATTTTCCAATCACCACAAATATTCACATAGCATCTCAAGGTCACATATTCAACCATTTAACGAATAACTTAACACATTTAACCAGATAAAATATTTTATAATTTTTGATATGAAAATAAAATTTCATTTCACATCAAATATTAACATGTAATTTTCCCGGATCTTACAATAACTGAAGTAGCCGGTCACCCAACCGGTTAAGGGAAGGGCAACCGTTTCAGCCAGTCAAGGCCCATAATCATTCACTGGACTTCAAAGATCAAGGCCCAAAAGAATTCAGGGCCCAATAAAGATTGAAAAGAATTCAAGGCCCAAAAAGAATAAAATAAAATTCTAACTAAAATTGAGGTCGAAAGTACTCTATATCGGGGTCGAATGACCAAGGTCGAAAACATACATGAAATTCAAGTCGATTCGTTCGACCTAAGGCCGAATTGAGATCGAAGTCGAATGACCGAGGTCGAAAACATATGTGAAATTGAAGTCGATTTGATCGACCTAAGACCAATTTGAGGTCGAAAAAAATGCTAGATTGAGGTCGAAAAAGACTGAGATCGAAGTCGAACGACTGAGGTCGAAAAGACACGGAAAATTGAGGTCGAATTATTCGACCTCATACCAATTCGAGGTCGAAAAAGAATGGATTTCAGATCGTAGGTTCGAGGTCGAAATTGAACTGAGAATCAAGGTCGAATTCTTCGACCTCACACCAGTTTGAAGTCGAAAAAGAATAGATTTGAGATCGCAGGCTCGAGGTCGAAATTGTACTGAAAATCGAGGTCGAATTGTTCGACCTCATACCAATTCGAGGTCGAAAAAGAATGGATTTGAGATCGCAGGTTCGAGGTAGAAATTGTACTGAGAATCGAGTTCGAATTCTTCGACCTCACACCAATTTGAGGTTGAAAACCATGTCAAAAAAGACCTAAGTTGAGGTCGAATTCGAGTCGAAAAAGACCTAAGTTGAGGTCGAATTCGAGTCGAAAATGACCTAATTTGAGGTCAAATTCGAGGTCAAAAATGACCTAATCTGAGGTCGAATTTGGGATCGAAAATGACTTAATTCGAGGTCGAAAATACCCTTAAAAATAGAAAATTTTGAGGAAAAATGTAATATCCCAAAATTTTGTAATATTTAAAACCTTGATGAATACTAAATTCCACTGATGAATAGTAAAAATTTCTGAGGAAAAGTTTTTTAGACCACCCTATGTGGATGACCTGGAATAAATGTTTCGAAGTTATATTATTGATGTATAGGAAGAATAAAAGAATGTAAACGTACTCAGAATCAGAAGATTCCCATCTGAGTTTTAAATCACTATTCATCGGACAATCACAGAGGTATTGAATTGATCGTTTTAAGAAAGTATCTGGAATGAGAAATCCATGATCATATCATTAACCAAGGTGAGAAACCTAGGATTATATATTAGACAAAGGAAATGGAAAGATAAAGGAAGTACCCTAGCTTTGGTACAGAGAAACGTTGTGATATATGTTGTGATATTGATAAAAATGTTGCTTTAATGCTGTGAAATGACTTATAAAATGTTTTCGCTTTCAATAAAAAGTTGTATAAGGTATAAGGTTTATATGCTAGGTAAATACTAGATATAAACCAAGGGTTAAAGGCTCCAAGTATAAGAGCAGCTGTACGATGATTTTAAAATAAAATAATACGACAGGGAGTTAAATTATTATTTTGTTTTGATCACACTGTCAGAAGCTGGAAGGTTCCAGGGACAGTTATATTTTAAAGGTTTATTAAATATCCCAATTTCTATATTATTGGATATTTAAGGTGAGATATTTAAATAATATTATAATAAATATTATTTGAATATTATTTAATTAAGTGAATATTATTTTGAATATTCACTTAAGTGATTTTATATTGAATAATAATTCAATTCTTATTATTTGAATATTTTTATTTAAGCGAATATTATTTCGAATATTCACTTAAGTGGTTTTATATTGAATAATAATTCAATATTTATTATTTGGATATTTATTAAATATTCCAAATGTGATTTAAAAATCATAGAACCTTATTATATTATTTGAGGTTCTACTATATATACAAAACTTTCTGATCTTCAGAAAAGGTATTTAAAGCAGAGATTCCCAAATATTATTTTAAAAATAATTAAATGCGAATAATGTTTTCTACTCATCGGAAATTGGGAATCTAGTTCAAGAAGTCGAGGACAGAGTTTTATCTCCACTGTTCCTCTAGAATAACTATAACTGGGGATGGCTCCCCTATTCAAGTAAAGTGTTTCAAACTCGCTAAACTCTGAAATTTCAATAAACTCCCTGGTCATGCTTTCAAAATACGTAGTAATCATCAGTAGTTTCGTTGACTAATGTCAACCCACACTTTGACTTACTCTAGGAGTAAGGTATTCTGAACAGTTACAAAGTTTTAACAAGTATTTGTACTTGGGAAAAATGGAATTAAATTCCGATTTCCGTTTCATTGATATTTTTCATTATGGGAATTGGAAGGGCCTACACGGCAATGAAATAGGTGCCGGGGTAGTGCCAAAATTATCAAGGCTTGCCCGGTGACGAAATAGGCGCGGAGGTAGTGATCTCTTAGCACAGTGGCCCGTATGCGGTCAGGATGATAACCGAACAGGAAGTCATCCTTCTACTAGTAGAAAAGAAAATTTACGATACAACGGCTGATCACCGTGTATCGGGTGTTCCAGTACATTCCATTTCTTCCCTCCGATTGGAGTTGAACTGCACATTGTAAAAAAAGCCTAGGCGCTGAGTTACTGATAATGTGATAGTGAAGAGTAATGATGTCCCTCATACAGTAGTCGTACTGTATGGTACGTTTTGACGAAAAGAGAAATAAATATATCATTCTGTATACGAATGAAGTTTTAAAGGTTTTCCTTTATGATATAAGCTTACTTATATGCTTATTTTGTATTGTATTATTGCTGGGCTGAGTGCTCACTCTTGCTTTTTCTTTCTTTACATATACATCACAACACAACAACTAGGGTAGATGGCCAGGATTCGTCGTACCTCTCGGAAGCGCGTCAGGGATATACAGGCCGCCCGTAACATGGTTGTTACAGTTGATCAGGTAGAAGTACTGAGTTTGTTCAGAGTGTAACTCTTGTGGCTCCGATTTATTTATAAGTATCACTTATGTATTTTAATGAACAAGAACAAACATTTGCGCTGCCTTTCTGGTTTCACGTAGAAATCACATTGGCAGTAGGTTGCTAGTATTTTACTTTTGGGTTGTAATAACTTTAATTTATGGACCGTATGACTACTGTTTTTGTAAGTTCGTTTCTGAGACATAACTGGCGTGAGTATATTGATGGTGGGGTCACCATGTGTGATGATTTATTATGTTTTGATTCAAGTATTAAGTGTTGGTATGGAATAAGGGATAGTGACAACCCAGATCTCTGACCCCGGATCTGGGGGTGTTACAGAAATGGCATCAGAGCCTATAGTTATTAATCTCAGAAACGATAGGGCGTTAGGAATAATAAATGCAACTATAATAATAAGAAGAACTCCCATCGAGTTCGTGGTTGGGCTACCAGATGTAGCACTGACTGTTAAAACCCGCAATGGAACTTTTATTACACAGTATAGTAACCTAGTTTTCGCTTGTATAGGTGTTTGCGGCCGAGGAGGCTGATGATTTTGAGACCCAGCATGACGAGGCTCTGCTGGCGGCTGAGGACGACCCCGTGGACGACCCCATGGAGGATATTGAGGACCCGGACGAGGATCCAGAAGAGGATCCCATGACTGTGTTTGACTTTCCTACTTCTCCTGTTCCCTCTATTGATGGAGAGTCGACTAATGATGATGATTCCACTGAGAGGGATCAGATTGTGCCTGATGTAGTTACTACAGAGGACGATGAGACTTCTGAGGACAGTTCTAGCCGAGGAGGCATCAGGATGTACCCTCTGCCTATTGTGAGAGCCCTTACCCCTCCTGTGCCCCCATTGAGCCCGTTACCATCAGACGATGACTATGATCTTGCCCCTGAGGGATATGAGGAGGACCAGGCCATGACTGATCCAGACACACCTCCTCCCTCACCTAATGGAGTACCTACTATGATCCATAATTGGATGATTGGCCGGCTGACCACTGACTTGGCAGCGGTAGAGGCTAGAGCTGATGAGCTGAGGGGACAGTTGGCAGTAGAGAGAGAGACCCGTCGTTCCTATCAGGGCGGGATGAGGTTTATGACTCCTATGGAGATGAGACTTGAGATTTCCCGCATCGAGTGGTGAGCTATGGTCCGCATGAGAGGCAGGTCTGTTATTGCTGAGGGACTGGTACCCCGACTGGCCACAGAGAGGATTTGGGCAGATGCTATGGCGCGTGTCAGGAACCTGACCCGCTCGGAGGGGGAGACTTGATAGGTGATAGATAGCTTAGTTCTCTAAACTCAGATGGCCGTTAGTAGTGCCAGTTTTTGTGGGATGGTTCCGATGTATAGTAGTATCCTTTCTGAGTTAGAGATAGGCTGATCAGACTGACGTAGCAGATGTTGACTGGTTGACTGGTAGTACTTAGCTTTTGACTGTTGTACGGAGCATGTATTTCAGCGATGTATTCGCTTTTGTTGGAACTTGATTTCAGTATCTCGTGACTTTATGTCACTTATGTATATATTCGTGCATTTCAGTTTCTTTAAAGCTTTCAGTCTTAAATTTGATATCCCCTACTATTTAAATTATTTTACAAGTTGTTAGTTTTGACATATAAACGGTGCAACCCCCATTTTGACAAAAAAATAAATATAAATATAATAATATATTTTCTTTATAAAAAGAGTTTTGTGTGGGAAATGATGATTTCCAAGATTTACCAAGGGATTCAATTGATCCAATCACATATTTTGAAAGGAACCCATGGTTTTTAATAAAAGTTTTTGTTTAAAAACATCAGGAAAATGCCACCCCGACGTATGGGAACACGAGCACGCCTTGCCAATTCTGCGGCTCAGGGCAGTGTTAACCAGGGGGATGAAAGGCAAAACTATCGTAATGAGGGAGAAAACCCAGACTTCGAGATGGAAGAACAGAACCATGAGGAAGGTGAGTATGAAGGAAGCGGAGAGGATGACGATTATAATGAGTTTGATGATCAGGACTACGAAGAGGAAGAGTATGAGAGTACTCAAAATGTGGAGGTTCCCAGTGAAAACCCGATGGACCAATTCATGCACCTACTCCGACAGAATTTGAACCAGCATCCACCGCCACCACCACTAGGCCCCAATACTGCGGGGCATAGTGCTTTTAAGGCTTTTAAGTCCCTAAGACCCCCGAAATTTCAAGGATCTGCTGACCCTGTTGAGGCAAGAGCTTGGTTAAAGGAAATGGAAAAATCTTTTGAAATCTTAGGTATTGAGGAAGCCCAAAAGACCGTCTTTGCTACTTACCTCCTGAAAGGGGAGGCTAATTACTGGTGGGAATCAAAGAAAAACCTAGAAACAGATGCTGTTGTTACATGGGCAAGGTTTACTACCTTATTTCTGGAAAAGTATTTCCCTGTGTTTATGGAAGCACAAATGGAGAGGAAGTTTTTGGAACTGAAACAGGATAACATGACTGTGGCGGAATACGAAGCCAAGTTTACTGAATTGTCTAGGTTTGTGCTAGATTTTGTCAATACCGACTTGAAGAGGTCAAGAAGGTTTCAGCAAGGGCTAAAGCAATGGATTCAGAATAGAGTAGCGGTGTTGGAAGTAACGGACTATGCATCGCTAGTGCAAAAGGCAACCATAGTGGAAGCAGGTAGTGAGCAAAGTCAGAAAGGAAGAGAAGAGAAAAAGAGAAAGTTTGGTAGTCAAGGAGGAAGCTCAGTGAATAAGAGCTTTCCAGCAAGGACATTTGGAGGGACCAGATCCCAACCTTTAAGAAACTCAGGATTCAGGAAAACTGAGAATAAGAGTCTGAGCCAGGGCGGCAGACAGACTGGAGTGTCCCATTTTAAACAACCCCGACCCCCACTACCTGACTGCAAGACTTGTGGAAGAAAACACCTGGGAGAATGTACCCTAAAGTCGGTAACCTGCTACAAGTGCAACAAAACAGGGCATTACTCCAGCACTTGCCCTCGAAACGACCAGAAGTGTTTTCAATGTGGGAAATTAGGACACATGAAAAGAGACTGCCCTATGGCAAACCCCGTCGGCTCGAGAATCAGTGGAGCCGCCTCTAAAAGACCCCCGACTTCTAGAACTTTTCATATGACTGTGAAAGATGCCGTGAAGGACACAAATGTGATAGCAGGTACCCTTTTATTAAACACCGTCAATGCAAATGTTTTATTTGATTCGGGAGCTACCAAGTCTTTTATTTCGAGGGATTTCGCGAGTCAGTTAAGACTTAGGGCGGAACCATTAAAAGAAGTATTAGAGGTAGAAATAGCAAATCGGGAAGTAATTCCAGTTGATGAAATATTTATAGACTGTAGTCTAGAGATAGAAGGTCAACAGTTTCATGTGGACTTGATTCCATTTAAATTAGGGGAATTTGATGTTATTTTGGGAATGGATTGGTTGTCGAGCAATGGTGCTCAGATTGATTGTGAAAGAAAGAAAATTTGGATTAGAACATCCGAAGGGCGGGAGGTCGTGTTCAAGGGACAACGGAAAGCCCGTAAGTTTTTAACCATGGCCCAAACCAAGAGGTTGTTGCGGCATGGGTGTGAGGCTTATTTAGCTTATGTGATAGATACAAATCGAGAGGTTCCTAAGTTACCAAATATTCCTATAGTTAATGAATTTGAAGACATATTTCCGGAAGACCTTCCGGGATTACCCCCTGATAGGGAGATAGAAGTCGCTATCGAGTTAGCTCCAGGGACGGCGCCAGTTTCGAAGGCCCCGTACAGGTTAGCTCCGGTAGAAATGAAAGAGTTAGCTATCCAATTGCAGGAATTGCTAGATAAGGGAATGATAAGACCAAGTGTGTCACCATGGGGTGCACCAGTGCTGTTTGTGAAAAAGAAGGATGGTAGCTTGAGATTGTGCATAGACTACCGAGAACTAAACAAGTTGACCATTAAGAACCGATATCCTTTACCAAGGATTGAAGATTTGTTTGACCAGTTGAAAGATGCGGTTTACTTCTCCAAAATTATCCTGAGGACTGGATATCACCAGTTAAAGATAAAACCTGAGGATATACCCAAAACTGCATTCCGTACTAGGTATGGGCACTATGAGTTTTTGGTAATGTCGTTTGGACTGACAAATGCCCCAAAAGCTTTCATGGACCTAATGAATAGAGTCTTCAAACAATACTTGGACAAGTGTGTCATAGTTTTTATTGATGATATTTTAGTCTACTCCAAGACAGAGGAGGAACACGCAGAACACTTGAGAAAAGTGTTAGAGACTTTGAGAAATGAAAGACTATATGCTAAGTTTTCCAAGTGTGAATTTTGGCTGAGAGAAGTACAGTTTCTGGGCTATGTAGTCAGCAGTGATGGAGTGCTAGTTGACCCCGCTAAGATAGAAGCCGTTTCAAATTGGGACATACCGACCACCCCGACTGAGGTGAGAAGTTTTGTAGGGTTAGCCGGGTATTATCGGAGATTCGTGAAAGATTTTGCTAAAATAGCAGCCCCATTGACCCGACTGACCCGAAAGACTGAGAAGTTTGAGTGGACTGAGAAATGCGAGAAGAGTTTTCAGGAATTGAAAAGGAGGCTAGTTACTGCCCCTGTACTAGCACTGCTAGACGGAAAGGGGAATTTTGTGATCTACAGTGACGCATCACACAAAGGGTTAGGATGTGTGCTTATGCAACACGAAAGGGTGATTGCATATGCTTCTAGGCATTTAAAAGAATATTAGAGTAGATATCCTACCCATGATTTGGAGTTAGCAGCAATAGTTTTCGCCTTAAAGATTTGGAGGCATTACTTATATGGAGAAAAGTGTGAGACCATAAGAGCCTTAAGTACATTTTCACTCAGAAAGAGCTCAACATGAGATAGAGGAGATGGTTAGAATTAATCAAGGATTATGATTGCGAGATTCTTTATCACCCATGGAAGGCCAATGTGGTGGCCGATGCCCTTAGCAGGAAAGAGAGACTCAAAATGATAACCTCCTCAGAAAAGTTAATCCAAGAGTTTGAAAAGTTGGAGATTGAGGTTAAAATAACCGGAGATGGCACCGAGAAATTATTTGAAATCGCACTACAATCAGAATTGCTGCAAAAGATCAAATTAAGTCAAGAACGCATGATGAGTGAAAGGAAAGAGCTAATGACAGGAGAGGAATTAAGGACTGAAAGAGATGATAAGGGAGTTATGAGGTATACTTACCGGATTTGGATTCCTAATGATCAGGAATTAAAAGATGAGATTCTACATGAGAGTCATAGCTCGAGATATTCAATTCACCCAGGAAGTACCAAGATGTATAGGGATCTGAAGGAATATTATTGGTGGCCTAACATGAAAAAGGACGTAACATAGTGGGTAAGCAAATGTATGACCTACCAAAGAGTAAAGGCAGAACACCAGAGACCCGGTGGACTTTTACGACCCCTAGAAATTCCAGAATGGAAATGGGAACAGATAGCCATAGACTTTGTAGTAGGATTGCCCCGAACCAAGGCTAATCACGACGCCATATGGGTAATCGTAGATCGGTTGACGAAGTCAGCCCACTTTCTTCCGATCAATGAAAGGTACACTGGCGATAGGTTAGTGGATATTTATATGAAGGAAATTGTGGCGCGACATGGAGTTCCAGTCGACATTGTGTCAGACCGAGACCCTAGATTTAACTCCAGATTTTGGAGAAGCTTTCAAGAATGTGTAGGAACCAAGCTAAACATGAGTACTGCTTACCATCCCCAGACGGATGGGCAAAGCGAGAGGACTATCCAAACATTAGAGGATATGTTGAGAGTTTGTGCCATAGATTTCAAAGGGAATTGGGATGATCACCTACCCCTGATTGAGTTCTCCTACAACAACAGTTTTCATGCAAGTATCGGGATGCCCCCGTATGAGGCCTTGTATGGAAGAAGATGTCGATCCCCCTTGTACTGGGATGAAGTTGGAGAGCGAAAAATGCTCGGACCCGAAATGGTCCAACAGACTAAGGATGCAATAGACCTTATCAGAGGACAGTTGGTAGCAGCCCAAGACATACAAAAGAAATATGCAGACTTGGCCCGAAAGGACAAGGAATATGAAATGGGAGATCTTGTGCTATTAAAAGTATCTCCGTGGAAAGGATTGATGAAATTCGGAAAGAAAGGGAAATTGAGCCCTAGGTATATTGGACCGTTCGAGATCTTGAGACGCATCGGGGAAGTAGCTTACGAGCTAGCCTTGCCCCCAAACCTGCAGCAAGTTCACAACGTGTTCCATGTTAAGGAAGTACAATCCGGATGCCAGACACGTGGTGGAATACGAGCAAGTAGATATACAACCAGACCTGTCATATATAGAGCAACCGGTGGAAATCATTGACCGCAAGGATCAAGTGCTAAGGAATAAAGTTATAAAGCTGGTGAGAGTTTTGTGGAGAAACCATAATGTTGAAGAATCCACTTGGGAACTAGAGAGCGCAATGCTAGAAAAGTACCCTCATCTATTTTGATCTGATTCCGGGACGGAATCCTTTTAAGTAGGGGAGACTGTAATATCCCAAAATTTTGTAATATTTAAAACCTTGATGAATAGTAAATTCCACTGATGAATAGTAAAAATTTCTGAGGAAAAGTTTTTCAGACTACCCTATGTGGATGACCTGGAATGAATGTTTCGAAGTTATATTATTGATGTATAGGAAGACTAAAAGAATGTAAACGTACTCAGAATCAGAAGATTCCCATCCGAGTTTTAAATCACTATTCACTGGACAATCACGGAGGTATTGAATTGATTGTTTTAAGAAAGTATGTGGAATGAGGATACAAATGATGACATAAGCATGATGCAAGGGAATGACATAAGCATGACAAAGTGATGACAAGGTGATGAATCACCACCTTGTCACCACTTTCACCACCACCACAAATCCAAAAGAGCCTTGTCATTGATGACAAAACAAGTTATTAGCCACACAAATTAATTGGCAAAGTATTAAGTGTAATTAGACAAAATAAAAATCAAGAAAACAAATCAAAAGAGATGCATTCTTGAAAGAGCAACATTCGGCCCTTCTTCATTCTTCAAAACCTTAAGAAAATTTCTACAAGTTCCACTCAACCATAAATCTTGATCTTGGACTCTAAATCACCCTCTTCCAATATCCAAGGTAGATCTCTAATCTTAGCCTCATCCATGGATGATATCTTGGTCAAAAATGGATTCAAAGTTGATGATGAATAGTGATGTGAATAGTAAACTCATAAGATCTTGTTTTGTTTTGATGATTTTAGGTTTGATTAGCATAGTTAAGGATCAAGGAAGGATATACCATAAATATATAGCCTTTTTTAAGCTCCAAGGAAGGTATAAAACTTCTTTCCCTTTTGAGGTTATGCTTGATCTAATAGTTATAAGTGGTTGTTTAAGAACTATGTAGTAATGAAGCATGTATGCATGATTTTAAGCATGTTTGATGGTTGATTTGTGGATAAACTTATGAACTAGGGTATGACCATGTTTGGACAGAAAATAGTAGTATTAGCTTGAGGATTGATTGGTGGTTGGTTGATTATGGATTGGTGGTTGCATTGAGTTTTTAAAAACACGGGAATCGCGTTTAAGCGCTGTTACCATGTCGAACTTTTCTTAGGTAGTTTGGACAGAGATCACGAATACTATAAAGGGAATAAACATAAATTTTCTGACCATGAACATGTAGAACCTGTTTCCTAGTTTGTTTTAGCGAAAGAATCGTATCGTTTTGATTTACGGTTTAGGAGAAACGTCCGTTTTAGTAAAAGCGGTTTCACATAACTAAGTAGTCCATTGTATGAACTTTGAGACAGTGATCAAACCCTTTAAAAATGAAATTTGGCCGAAATATTAAAGTGGATAATAGCATGAATGATTAGGAAAGGAAACCTAGAAGGGTTCGAGTTAAAAAGAGAAGTTGGTGATTTTATAAAAATACGAGAACGAAGGTTGCGCGAGTGAAATACCCTTAAGGGGAGGGTTTAAAACAAGGAAATGGTAAAGGAAAAGTACTTGGGATTTGTTAATAGATTTTCACCCAAACTTGTGACTTAAGAGTTACGGAACGTCATGAGGTTATAGAAGACCGAGAGCGAGACGTTTGATTTTTATTAATAGAACTTGAGTGCTTCAGTTTTGGCACATTAATTGGTTCTAGGGGACTGACTGTAATTGTATATCTTGTTATAGATCGACGTGCACACTCTCAAGCCCCCACTACCACACCACCAAGACACCAAGGCAAGTTTTCAAACCCTACACCATATAATGATGCTGTTGTGATATATGTTGTGATATTGATAAAAATGCTGCTTTAATGCTATGAAATGACTTATAAAATGTTTTCGCTTTTAATAAAAAGCTGTATAAGGTATAAGGTTTATATGCTAGGTAAATACTAGATATAAACCAAGGGTTAAAGGCTCCAAGTATAAGAGCAGCTGTACGATGATTTTAAAATAAAATAATACGACAGGGAGTTAAATTATTATTTTGTTTTGATCACACTATCAGAAGCTGGAAGGTTCCAGGGACAGTTATATTTTATAGGTTTATTAAATATCCCAATTTCTATATTATTGGATATTTAAGGTGAGATATTTAAATAATATTATAAGAAATATTATTTGAATATTATTTAATTAAGTGAATATTATTTTGAATATTCACTTAAGTGATTTTATATTGAATAATAATTCAATTCTTATTATTTGAATATTTTTATTTAAGTGAATATTATTTCGAATATTCACTTAAGTGGTTTTATATTGAATAATAATTCAATATTTATTATTTGGATATTTATTAAATATTCCAAATGTGATTTAAAAATCATAGAACCTTATTATATTATTTGAGGTTCTACTATATATACAAAACTTTCTGATCTTTAGAAAAGGTATTTAAAGCAGAGATTCCCAAATATTATTTTAAAAATAATTAAATGCGAATAGTGTTTTCTACTCATCGGAAATTGGGAATCTAGTTCAAGAAGTCGAGGACAGAGTTTTACCTCCACTGTTCCTCTAGAATAACTATAACTGGGGATGGCTGTTAGGAATATGTTGTTCTTGATGATAAGCATAAAACACTTAGTAGAATTTGTGTAAAGTCAATTTTGTAGCTGTCAACGAAATAGCATGCTTAGCAGTGTTTCGTTGACAGGAAGCTCATCAACGAAATGAGTGTTGTAGCAATTGCATTGTACAATACTTCACAGTATGATAGGCATTCTATTATATGTTTTAGATAGGTTTTCTAAGTCATGTTGACTATGTACTAGATAGGCAAAATAGGTTGGTTAATTGTAAATATGTAATGCCTTGTAATTCTGCCTAAGTGAAGACATGTCAACGGTATGAAGATTACTCTGTCAACGGTATGGAGTTTACCCATCAACGAAACGAGGGAAACACCATCAACGGAATGAAGAATGAAGCTATCAACGAAACACATCTCCTTGCTATCAACGAATCAATGTTGCTTTTTGAACAGTTGACAAAGTGATAGTGACAGTTTACTGAACAGATCTAAAAGGAGATATGGAAGTGTACTGTGCATTGGAAGCCATCAAAGTGGATACTGGAAATAAGGAAACATTCCAATTTCCAATAAGACTCTTGGGAATGATTATAATGAGCATGAAGACAAGAGCTAAGATCTCCAAGGACCATTGGATAAAAGGAATGAAAAGCAAGCTACTGATGGTTACTACTATTATTCTTTAGTTTAACCAAACGTAGAATTGTAAACTTGGGATATATAACCAAGTGTAGCAGTTACTTTAGAATTAAGAGAAGAAACACAAATAGACTGTATTAGCTATTTTGAGAGCAATTCTTCTCTACAACCTTGTAACTGAGCAGCTGTGTACTTTTGTATCACAGATTATTTCCGCAATAAAAACACTTCAGTTGGATCATCAAACAATCCAACTGAATTATTTATATCTTGTGTTTTTATTTATTCAGTTCAGTTTTATTTTATAAAGTGTTTTAGTTTCAAGAAAATATGAAGAATTGTATTCAACCCCCCCCCCCCCCCCTTCTACAATTCTGTTAGGTCATTTGGGAATAACAATTGGTATCAGAGCGAGCTTCTAACATACAAGAAGTTTAAAGATCAAGACCAAAAACAGAAACCATGGTGAAGAAGGATGCAGGTGTGAAGATACCAGTTCTTGATAAAGACAATTACTTTCACTGGAAAGTAAAGATGCATTTACATCTCATGTCTATGGATGAGAGGTATGTAGACTGCATTGAGAAAGGTCCACACGTTCCCATGAAGCTTGATTCTAGAGTTGGACTGCCAGATAATGCACCTGATGTAGAGATTCCAAAAACTGTCTCAGAATGGACTGTTGAAGATATTGCAGAAGTTCATAAAGACAAAAGGACCATGAACATTCTGTTTAATGGTTTGGAGCAAGAGATGTTTGACAATGTTATCAACTGTACAACCTCTAAGGAAGTATGGGATACTGTTAGAACTCTCTGTGAAGGAACTGAGCAAGTCAGGGAAAATAAAATGCAACTCCTTATACAACAATATGAGCATTTTCATTTTAAAGCTGGTGAAACCCTAAATGACACGTTTAGTAGGTTTCAAAAGCTTTTGAATGGATTAAAGTTGTATGGGAGGATCTATCAAACCAAGGATTCAAACCTTAAATTTCTTAGAGCTCTTCCAAAAGAATGGAAGCCTATGACCGTTTCTCTCAGAAACACTCAAGAGTACAAAGACTACACTCTTGAAAGGCTTTATGGAACCTTGAAGACTTATGAGCTGGAAATGGAGCAAGATGAGGAAATTGAAAAGGTACAGAAGAAGGGTGGATCTATTGCATTAATTGCATCAGTGAACCAACTTGAAGATGACAATAAAGAAGCTGCAAAGGCCACAACTAGTCGATCTAGTTGTAGGAGTGATGTTAGCAAGGGTAAAGACAAGATGACAGAAGAAGAAGAATCAGAACCAGCCAACTTGGAGGACTTAGATGAGATTGATGAACACATTGCTTTTCTGTCTAGAAAATTCTCTAAGTTCAAGTTCAAAAGAAACTCAGAAGCAAGGCCACCAAGAAGAGACTTTCAACCTAGCAAAACAAACTGGATTGAAAAGTCTAAGTCAAAATGTTTCAATTGTGGAATGCTTGGTCACTTTGCTGGAGACTGCAGAAAGCCCAAGGTTGAGAAGGGCAACAGGAAATTTGAGCCTGTTGATTATAAAAAGAAATACTTTGAACTTCTCAAACAAAAAGAAAAGGCTTTCATGTCTCAGGAGTATGATTGGGCTGGTAATGGTGAAGATTCTGATGATGATGTTGAGTATGTCAACTTGGCTCTTATGGCTGACAATCATGAGCAGGAAGCAAGTTCCTCAAGCAACCAGGTAACAATTACTAATCTTTCTGAGCTTTCTAAAGAGGAATGCGACAATGCAGTAAATGAAATGTCTACTGTATTATATAATTTGCGTGTTACTCTTAAATCACTTACTAAAGAGAATTCAAGAATAAAAGAGACCAATCTGCTCTTAAGTGATAGGAATGCAATGTTAGAAGCACAGCTCATTGAATTTGAGAAAATGAGATGTGTTAGTAGGGATGCTAAGAAGGAACTTGAGAACGTGTTACAAAGGGAAGAAATTCTTAAAACACAACTTGAGATAGAACAAGGTGTGATTGCAAAATGGAAGGATGCCAGGAATGTTGCTGCCAACATAATTAATGTTCAAGGCGTGGAATCCTTCTGTGAGCAATCATGGAAAAGGAACAAAGAGAAGCTAGGGTATGTTGGTGAAACCTTAGAATCAGAAACAGAGTCAACAAACAACAATGATCATTTGTTGAAGGTTGATATGTCAACGGAATGCAATGTTTCGTTGACACATGAACCATCAACCGATCAGGCTGTTTCGTTGACAGACAAAGAAAAAATTAAACTCACTAGACTTAATGACAAGTATGGTCCTGTCACCAAGAACTTTGTTCAAGGTGAGTCTAGTAAATCAAAGAAAATTGAGAAGCCTGTTGAGAGAGCTAATGTAGGTCACTTGTCTAACAAGCAATTGAAAGACAAGGTAGAGAAAGTTCATAATGAGGCTAAGGGAAATAAAAAGAATAACAGGAATGGCAAAGTAGGAATTAACAAACACAACAATTACACACCTGATAAATATGCTCCTAGAAAGACATGTGTTAATTGTGGAAGTGTTAGTCATTTGTCTACTAACTGCAAATCTGTTAAGAAATCTGCTAATGTGAAAATGCCCAAGCCTGCAATGAACAGTTCCATGCCTACAATGCCTGTTATGTCTAACATGTTTGCTCCATATGCACAATTTCAGAATCCATATGCTAGCATGCCATTTGTGTCTAATCCTTACATGAATATGTTTAACATGCCACAAATGCCATGGAACATGAATAACATGATTGTTCCACCAACTATGCATGCTATGAATGAAAATATGAGCAATCCTCAGAAATCAACACCAAGGGTAAAGATTGATTTGAATCAATCTGAGCCCAAAGTGAAAAATGGTACAAAAGGGAATGCAAAGGCTAACAAGACAGGACCCAAGGAAACTTGGGTACCAAAATCAACTTGATTTGGTTTTATTGTGTGCAGGGAGACAAAAGGAATCTTTGGTACTTGGATAGTGGTTGTTCAAGACACATGACTGGTGATTCTACCCTGCTCACAGAGTTTCAGGAAAGAGCTGGCCCTTGTATTGCTTTTGGAGATGACAGCAAAGGCTACACAAAGGGATATGGCTTGATTTCAAAAGAGAATGTCATCATAGATGAGGTTGCATTGGTGGATGGTCTTAAGCACAACTTGCTTAGTATCAGCCAACTTTGTGACAAAGGATTTTTAGTTACTTTTTCAAAAGAAGCCTGTGTTGTTTCTAAAGGAGGAAACAACAATGTGGTAATGACTGGATTCAGAAGAGGGAATGTGTACATTGCTGACTTTAGTAGCACAAGTTCAGACACCATCACTTGTCTTTTCAGCAGGGCAAGCAAGGATGAAAGTTGGTTATGGCACAAGAAGTTATCCCATCTGAATTTCAAAGTTATGAATGATTTGGTGAGGAAAGATCTTGCTAGAGGAATTCCACAGGTGGAGTTCTCCAAGGATGGTTTGTGTGATGCCTGTCAAAAGGGAAAACAGAAGAAGGCATCATTCAAAAGTAAGACAGTGTCATCAATTGTCCAGCAGCTTGAATTGCTTCATATGGACCTATTTGGCCCTGTAAATGTTATGTCCATCTCAAAGAAGAAATACTGTCTTGTGATTGTTGATGATTTTTCTAGATTTACATGGACTTTCTTTTTGCACTCTAAAGATGAGGCAAGTGAAATCATTATCAATCACATCAAGATGGTAAGCAATCATCCTGATTTCAAAGTAAGAAGGATTAGGAGTGACAATGGGACAGAATTCAAGAATTCAAGCATGAAGGTGTTCTGTGAAGAAAATGGTATTTTGCATGAGTTTTCAGCAGCAAGAACACCACAGCAAAATGGTGTAGTTGAAAGGAAAAATAGAACACTTATTGAAGCTGCAAGGACAATGCTAGATGAATCAAAGTTACCTACATATTTTTGGGCTGAGGCAGTTAACACAGCTTGCTTTACTCAAAATATTTCTTTGATTAATCAGGCCAAAGGAATGACCCCTTATCAGTTACTCAAAAGAAAGAAGCCACTATTAGATTTTCTTCATGTCTTTGGATGCAAGTGCTTTGTTCTGAGAAATCAAGCTGAGCATTTGGGGAAATTTGAAGCAAAGGCAGATGAAGCAATATTTGTGGGATATGCAGCAGGGAAAGCTTACAGAGTCTTTAATCTCAGAATCAACATTGTTATGGAATCTGTACATGTTGTTTTTGATGATCTCAAATTACAAGGTCTCTGTGATGAAGGTTTCCATGAAAGTCTCTCTTTTGAGAATGAGGAAGGAGAACAAGTGAATCATGATAAGGCTACTGAGAAACAGCCTAAAGTTGTTGTATCTAGCACAGATGAAAGCAGCAGTGAAGATGAAATTGCTGCATTAAGGTTAGAAAGGATAGCAGCTAGCAGACCAAATGGTCATTTCGTTGACAGTCATGGTGGTGGATTCGTTGACAGTCAGAATGAGCGTTTCGTTGACAGCCAAAACGGTCATACCGTTGATAGTCATAGGAATGCTTCTAGAAGTGATCAATTAGGGACAACAAACTCAGGGGGAGTTTCTCAAGGACAAATATCCAATCAAGGCAATCATGATCATGAAGCTACGTCTTCAAGAGCAAATCTACCTCCCTCAAGGAAATGGACTAAAGATCATCCCTTTGAACTTATTATAGGTGATGTCTCTTCAAAAGTCCAAACTAGAAGAGCAACTCAAGAAGAATGTCTATATAGTAGCTTTCTGTCTCAAGATGAGCCAAAGAAAGTTGAGGATGCACTTCTAGATCCAGATTGGGTTTTAGCCATGCAAGAAGAGCTAAACCAATTTGAGAGAAACAATGTTTGGAAGCTGGTGCCCAGGCCTAATGACAGGAGTGTTATAGGCACAAAGTGGGTGTTCAGAAACAAGATGGATGAAAATGGCATAGTCACAAGGAACAAAGCTAGATTGGTTGCAAAAGGCTATTCACAGGAAGAAGGAATTGATTTTGATGAAACCTTTGCTCCTGTTGCAAGACTAGAAGCAATAAGGATTTTCCTAGCCTATGCAGCCCATGCCAATTTCAAGGTCTATCAAATGGATGTGAAGAGTGCTTTTCTGAATGGGGAATTGGAAGAGGAGGTGTATGTAAGTCAACCTCCTGGTTTTGAAGATGATGATTTTCCAGACTATGTGTACTTCCTTCTCAAAGCACTCTATGGTTTGAAACAAGCACCTAGAGCCTGGTATGACACTCTCTCACAGTTCCTCCTTGAGAATCATTTCACTAGAGGTACTGTAGATAAAACTCTTTTTCACAGGGTTGTAAATGGCTCTACTTTACTTGTTCAAATTTATGTAGATGATATAATCTTTGGGTCTACAGATGTGAAACTTTGTCAAAAGTTTGCCAAGCTTATGCAAAGTAAGTATGAAATGAGCATGATGGGAGAATTAACTTACTTTCTTGGTCTACAAGTAAAGCAAGTTAATGAAGGCATTTTCATTAGTCAAACAAAATACATTCATGATTTATTAAAGAAGTTTAACCTAATGGAATGCTCTCCTGCCAAAACTCCCATGCCTACTGCCACCAAACTTGAATTGAATACTAAGGAAAAATCTGTGGACATTTCAAGTTACAGAGGCATGGTAGGCTCACTTTTATATTTAACAGCTAGTAGACCTGATATTATGTTTGCTACATGTCTATGTGCTAGATTTCAGGCTGATCCTAGAGAATCCCATTTAGTTGCTATTAAAAGAATTTTCAGATATCTCAAAGGAACACCAAACCTTGGCATTTGGTATCCTAGAGAATCTGGTTTTGAACTAATTGGTTATTCAGATGCAGATTTTGCAGGATGTAAAATTGACAGGAAAAGTACAACTGGAACCTGTCAATTCCTAGGAAACAAGCTTGTGTCATGGTTCAGCAAGAAACAAAACTCAGTTTCTACCTCCACAGCTGAGGCTGAGTATATTGCAGCTGGAAGTTGTTGTGCACAGATTTTATGGATGAAAAACCAACTACTTGATTATGGATTAAGAGTTGAGAAAATTCCTATCTTCTGTGACAACACTAGTGCCATTGCCATTACTGAGAATCCAGTGCAGCATTCAAGGACCAAGCACATTGACATCAAGTACCATTTCATTAGAGAACATGTTATGAATGGTACTGTGGAGTTACATTTTGTTCCAAGTGAACAACAACTTGCAGACATCTTTACCAAGCCACTTGATGAATCATCATTCTCAAGATTAGTAAGTGAGCTAGGTATGCTAAATTTCTCTTAATTATTTTTGAGATATTTGCAAGTTAAAATGCAGCCAGAAATTTGCTATGTTTTTCTGTGAATGAATTTTCTCAGGAAAAGGTAAAATTTTGTCTAAAGTCAAAATTACTATGCCAACGGAATGCACCATTTCGTTGACAGTCTTAGCAGTTTTCTGGGTGTTTCGTTGATAGCTCTTTTATATCAACGAAACGCAGCTTTATCAACGAAATAAGACGGGACTTTAACCGCCCAATCCTGATTCGTTGATTTAGCGCTTTTTATCTGAACCGTTGAAATTTGACACGTCTTTTACCACGATCTATGCATACACCCCTGTAAGTATAAATCATGGTAATACTTTAAGAGTAACGGTTATATTTTTAAGCCAATCCAGTAATTTACATTTATTATTGGATTCATTTTCTGAGAATTTTTGGGGGAGTATTTAAGAAATTTTATTTTTATTATTTCTTTTTACCTGTTCTCAAAAATTCCAAAGGCTTTTTCTCTCTTCTTCTCTCTAACAAGCAATTCAGTTCGAAGCTTTCCTTTAATCAACAATGGCACCTATAGTCAAGCTTATGTCTGCTGGAGGGTTCATCTATGAGAAGAACAACTCCATCCCTTTTGTTGTCAAGGAAAACCCGAACAGTCTGTTCTTCAAAATGATGGATTTCATGAAGAATTGCAAGTTGAGCTATGCAATGTTTCACTCTACACCACTCTACAATGAGATAATCGAGGAAATTTGGACCTCATGTGAGTATAGTGGAACACACTGCACACTAAAATTCACTCTTCAAGGTAATGAGTACATAGTTAATTCTGATGTTTTGCAAGCATGTTTACATATTCCTGATAATAACTGTGATGCTTTGCCTACTAACACTGAAATAACTACCATGTTAAATTCTATAAACTACTCTTTGCCTACTGATAATCTGGGTAGAATAATTAGGAGAGGTTTGGTTAGAGAATACAGTTATTTAGCTGATGCATTCATTAAGGTCTTTTCCGGAAAGATTAGTAATTTTGATGCATTAACTAACTCTATGTTAATTCTCCTAACCATGCTTCTAAATGATAGATATCACAACTTTAGCACCCAACTTATGTATGAAATTGGTGCTAAGTTGGGTGACAAAGCAAATAGGAAGAAAAATATCTATTATGCTAGGTTTCTGATGATGTTGGCTAACCATGTTAGTCCAGCACCATTAGTTATCTCTAACCCTAATGCCAGGTTCGAGTGCTTTGTGCAAGAAAAGAGAGTATTGACAGACATACTCAGGCTGAACCACAATGGTGATGTTCCAGTGGTGTATCTGCCAATCATTGAGGTAACTACTACTATCCCTGTTAGTGTAGCTAACACCTCTACTGTTTTACCTTCCAATGTTGCTATGGAGTCTGTAGCTGTGACCCAACAGGCTCCTACCCTAGCAACAAAACCAAAATCAAAGAAATCCTCCAAGCCAACCTCAGGTGCTTCTCAAAAGGCACTTGTTGTAAAAACTACCACACAACCTAAGGGGAGTGAGTCTGGAGTTGTGAGAGGTGAGGGAAGGGGTGAACATCAAAGAAACCCCAAGGATAAGGAAGGACAGGTTAGTGTGTACCAGCCAAGCCCCATTGTGTCTTCCCAACAAGGCACAATGAGTAACATGGATTTAAGCACAAGTCTAATTGCATCCTCCCAAAAGGATGTGATTATTGAAACAAGCTCTCCTCCTAGAGCACAGTCCAAAAGGGTAAGGGACACTTCTAGCCCAAAGTCTACATTTTCCCAATACCAAAGGAGAGTAAAGCAAAAGTCCAAGGGTACACAGGGTGCACACACACTGGAAGCAACACTTCCAGTTTCTCAAATTCAGTTTGATGTAACCCCTATCATTACTCTGGGGTTACAGTCCCATTCTCTAAACATCAATCTTGAATTATCTCCATCAAATTCACCAACTCAATCTTTAGATGTGGACATGATCCATACATCTATTCCTGATTCTCCAACTCTAATCTTGGAGAAGCCCCACTCTGAAGCTGGTGGCCATCACTTGTTAAGTGATTTGTTGGGCCATCAACCAATTTTTCCTGAAGTTGCAAGGGGATCTGTGGACCATTCTTTAAAATCAATCACCACAGACTCTACTGTAATTTCTCATTCTCAAAGTGCTTTCTTGACTTCATCAACGAAACAGTCTATTTCGTTGACAAGTGTTTCTCCATCAACGGTATCCATACCGTTGACAGTTCAAACTACCATTCCGTTGATAGTTCACTCTGCACCTTTAATTGAAAATCAAGTTGTTCCCACAACTAGTGCAGATGATCTAGTGGTAGTTGAGACACTTCTAGGACTGAGAGGGAGTGAAACTGAGAGGCTGGCTTGCAGCCAGGCAAAAGGAGAGAATGTGAGTGAGAGGCTGGCTATTTCTTCCAGCCAGGCAAAAGGAGAGATTGAGAGTTCCACCGTAGAAGGTGAAGGTGAGGGTGTGAGAGGTGTGAGCCATGGGGAGCCCATGATGCAAGAACAGAGTGGAGAGAGAGAAGGGACTACAGGAGAAATAAGGATGGAAGCAGCCATTGCTAATGAGTTAATGGAGGTCAGTGAGGGAGAAAGGGAACTTACTTTCCAAGAGGTTTATCAGCAAACTCTGGATAGTATTTCCCTGGATCCTGAGACCTTTACTCATCCTGTGTCAGCCTATCAAATTTTGGCTCAACAGGGCAATGTGGAGGCAGAGAGGTCACTACAACTAATTCACACAACTGCATCAATGCAAAGAGCAAAGGATGCCTTGACCAATCTACCTCCAGGAGCTGAAGCAAGTGGAGACTTTGATTTCTCTGATGATGAGGACAGCTATGGTGATAATCTACAGGTGGCCACTACTGCACAGACTGGGACTTCTGTGGTGCCTCCTACACCAAACTGGCTTTCTCAAGATATGCATGGTAGAAGCAATTTGGATGCTGCTATCACAAGGCAGTACAAAGAAGCATATCTAGCTCATGAGTCTGCAGGACCAAGAGACAAGAAATTCTACAAAGCCATAATGGATTCTCTGGAAATTCAAAGGCTACAAATGTTGCAGACAAGGATTGAGGCTACAGAGATCAAGGATTCAATCAGCAACCTTAGGGCTGCTAATGATAGGAGGCTAGATGAAAAGCTTCCTCCTCTCACTGTGTCCAGGATGAACAGGTTTTTCACTAAAGAACCTGAAGTGGAGTCCTCCTTGAAGACTCTCTCTTCTAGAGTGGACAAGGTGGAAGCCACTCTATCACAGATGCAAAAGGAACAGGAGAAACAAACACAACTATTGGCCCAGCTAGTGGCAGCTCAAGGACTCCCAGCCATCTCTTTTGATGATAACAAAAAGGGGGAGAAATCTAAGGAGCTAGACATTCAAATTACCAAGGTTATGGTCCCAGCCATTTCCCTACCAAAGGAGCCATTAGCAATGGGGGAGCTTGGCAAGCAGCAAAAGGATGGTATTGACCTTATACAAGAAGCTTCTATGAGGATGAGACTTGCAGAACAAATCAAAGAACATTGGTCCAACATAGAAGCAAAGTTCAAGAAGATTACTGAAGATAAGGACTCAAATCCATCAACGGAACAGCCATCAACGAATGCCATGGCAATAGCATCAACGGAATGGGAGCCACAGACAAATTCTTTCTATCAACAAGAGCCCCTTCTACATGGAGTCACTCAAGGACCAAGGAAGGAAAAAGGACAAACTTCATGCATTAGGGATGTGGAACAAGCTACAATTCAAAGAAGCCTATCTCCCAAGTCCCCTGCTAAACCAAAGGGCAAAAACATAGCAAGGACTTTCTATCCTGCACCTTATCCAGATGAGCACAAGCTTCTTGGTCTACTCATCACAAAAAGCAAGGAAAGTAATGATTATGAGATAAGGAAGCAAAGGGCAATTATCTACAGGAATGGACAGCAAATCTGTGTTTGGGCTGGTCATCCAAACTTTGCTGAAGCCAAGGCTGAGGAATCAGAAAGAGCAGCTATGCAAGCTCTTGCAGTAGCTCAAGCTCTAGATGAAGAAGAAAGGAAGCAAGAGGAAAGCACTAGAGAGGAAAGGAGTTCAAAGAAGAGCACAAGGCAACCCAAAGAGAGAGCTAGGAGAAACATAGACTTTGAGAGTGCTGATTCTCAGAGTACTGCATCAGACTCCTCTTTACCTATTGCACCTCCAACAATTGCTAATCCAGTTTTTGAGGGAAAGTTGGCCTGTGATCCTGCACATCCTGTCAATTTTCATGATCAACCAATCATGCCAAAAGAGGAACCAATTGATTTTGATGAGGCATACTTTCCAAAGTTCCTGTTAGAAAAGGACCAACCAATGAAGACAAAGAAGAGGCCTGTCAAAGCAAAGCCTGCTTTTGTGAGAAAGCCACAATCTCAAAAACCCCCTTCAAACCCAGAGGACTGCATGTACATTGCTGACATCAGGGAAGAATCCAGTCTACATCTTGACTTAGACAACCTGGTGGAAGTAAGGGGAATTGCAGCTTCTCAAAAGTTGCCTGAAAGACTAGTGTTCTTATTCAAGGGAGGTAGAGAACAAGTGTGGCCTCTCTACAGAATTTTAGGAGAAGACTATCAAACGCTACTCTCAGTGTTTAGATGCTTGAAAAAGGACTTTGGTTTCACCAAAACAGCCAAGTCTGAGGTGGTCTCCAAAATCTGTCAGATAAAGGCTAGCTGGAACAAGCCTGAGGCTCTTCCCAGGATACTTAGAGTTCCCTCAACAGGAAAGAAAATCCATCTTCAACCCTATTGGATGATGGAGTTTAAGGACAAGGACAACTGCAGAAGATTCTTCAGAATGGAAGACCAGCTGGAGAAGGCATCTAATCAAACTCTAAAGCTGATGCAATCCAAGCTTGGTGATCAAGATGAAGAGGAGAAAATCTTCTACAGAAGACTACAGGCCCAGATTGAGGAAAACAACTCCAAGAGAGGGAAGAAGACTATGCCACAAAGAAGTCACAGATGAAACATTTGCTCAGACTAAAAGAGCACTTGTGGGCATTAGTCTTGTAAGTCTTATATTCTGTCTATAAAGTTTTGAAGCTTAATACATTTTCTACTTTTGTAATTTATGATGTATCTGAGTGTTTTTGTTATCATCAAGTCTCTTGATTTATGGCTGTTACTCTATCAGTCATAAATTGGGGGAGATTGTTAGGAATATGTTGTTCTTGATGATAAGCATAAAACACTTAGTAGAATTTGTGTAAAGTCAATTTTGTAGCTGTCAACGAAATAGCATGCTTAGCAGTGTTTCGTTGACAGGAAGCTCATCAACGAAATGAGTGTTGTAGCAATTGCATTGTACAATACTTCACAGTATGATAGGCATTCTATTATATGTTTTAGATAGGTTTTCTAAGTCATGTTGACTATGTACTAGATAGGCAAAATAGGTTGGTTAATTGTAAATATGTAATGCCTTGTAATTCTGCCTAAGTGAAGACATGTCAACGGTATGAAGATTACTCTGTCAACGGTATGGAGTTTACCCATCAACGAAACGAGGGAAACACCATCAACGGAATGAAGAATGAAGCTATCAACGAAACACATCTCCTTGCTATCAACGAATCAATGTTGCTTTTTGAACAGTTGACAAAGTGATAGTGACAGTTTACTGAACAGATCTAAAAGGAGATATGGAAGTGTACTGTGCATTGGAAGCCATCAAAGTGGATACTGGAAATAAGGAAACATTCCAATTTCCAATAAGGCTCTTGGGAATGATTATAATGAGCATGAAGACAAGAGCTAAGATCTCCAAGGACCATTGGATAAAAGGAATGAAAAGCAAGCTACTGATGGTTACTACTATTATTCTTTAGTTTAACCAAACGTAGAATTGTAAACTTGGGATATATAACCAAGTGTAGCAGTTACTTTAGAATTAAGAGAAGAAACACAAATAGACTGTATTAGCTATTTTGAGAGCAATTCTTCTCTACAACCTTGTAACTGAGCAGCTGTGTACTTTTGTATCACAGATTATTTCCGCAATAAAAACACTTCAGTTGGATCATCAAACAATCCAACTGAATTATTTATATCTTGTGTTTTTATTTATTCAGTTCAGTTTTATTTTATAAAGTGTTTTAGTTTCAAGAAAATATCAAGAATTGTATTCAACCCCCCCCCCCTTCTACAATTCTGTTAGGTCATTTGGGAATAACAATGGCTCCCATATTCAAGTAAAGTATTTCAAACTCGCTAAACTCTGAAATTTCAATAAACTCCCTGGTCATGCTTTCAAAATACGTAGTAATCATCGGTAGTTTCGTTGACTAATGTCAACCCACACTTTAACTTACTCCTTTCAATTACTCTAGGAGTAAGGTATTCTGAACAGTTACAAAGTTTTGACAAGTATTTGTACTTGGGAAAAATGGAATTAAATTTCGATTTCCGTTTCATTGATATTTTTCATTATGGGAATTGGAAGGGCCTACACGGCAATGAAATAGATGTCGGGGTAGTGCCAAAATTATCAAGGCTTGCCCGGTGATGAAATAGGCGCCGAGGTAGTGATATCTTGCGTGCTAAGGCTTGCCCGGTGACGAAATAGGCACCGAGGTAGTGATCTCTTAGCACAGTGGCCCGTATGCGATCAGGGTGATAACGGAATAGGAAGTCGTCCTTCTACTAGTAGAAAAGAAAAGTTACAATACAACAGCTTATCACAGTGTATCGGGTGTTCCAGTACATTCCCTTTCTTCCCTCCGATTGGAGTTGAATTGCACATTGTAACAAAAGCCTAGGCGCTGAGTTACTGATAATGTGACAGTGAAGAGTAATGATGTCCCTCATACAGTAGTCGTACTGTTTGGTATGTTTTGACGAAAAGAGAAATAAATATATCATTCTGTATACGAATGAAGTTTTAAAGGTTTTCCTTTATGATATAAGCTTACTTATATGTTTATGCTGTATTGTATTATTGTTGGGCAGAGTGCTCACTCTTGCTTTTTCTTTCTTTACATATACATCACAACACAACAGCCAGGGTAGATGGCCAGGATTCGTCGTACCGCTCGGAAGCGCGTCAGGGATATACAGGCCGCCCGTAACATGGTTGTTATAGTTGATCAGGTAGAAGTACTGAGTTGGTTCGGAGTGTAACTCTTGTTGCTCCGGTTTATTTATAAGTATCACTTATGTATTTTAATGAATAAGAACAAACATTTGCGCTGCCTTTCTGGTTTCACGTAGAAATCACATAAATAAATCCGTTAGAATCCCACGACAACGATTAGTTCATAACCGAACCGTTCATCATCGTGGGTTCTGATGAAAACATGATAATAAATATGTCTGGAATACTAAATAAAAGTACTAGGGTTTATGAAGAAACAAACGAGAATCCAAAGTATCGCCTAATTAGAAGAATACAAAGATAAGTTGAAAACTAGATCTTCGTAATCAGCCGTCTTCTTGTTCTCCTTGCCGGTGGATTGATATGTATGTAGGTATATGGATATATAAATGTCTCTGAAATCGTCCACCAATTGTTTATATAGGCCTTCACGGTTGACTGGTCTTCGCTGGTTTCCAAAACAGAACAGAAAAAGACTTCTTCAGCATTGACCAAGCGCGGGGGCGCTTGAATGAATTGCGGGCGCGCTCAAATAGTAATTCTGAAGCGCGGGGGCGCTTGAATAGGGCGTGGGCGCGCTATGAACAGTACGGGCGCGCTATGAACAGTGCGGGCGCGCTATGAACAGTGCTACTGTTCATGGATTCTGCAAACTATTTTCTTTTCATTTCCTTGCGCTTCCAACTCCCTTACTGCATGGACTTCTCTTCTTTAGCACATATCCACCATATATACATGAATCCTCACATTTCTGCATCCATCTGTAGCTCTGCACATTCTAGCTAAAAACACATTAAACACACCAAATACTTGAGTGCTAGCGATCAATTTAAGCCGATACGAAGCGTTCCAAGTAGATATAAAATCCACTTATCACACCCCCAAACTTAAACTGATGCTTGTCCTCAAGCATAAACAGACTCTATATATATATAATGCAATGCATGAATGCAACTAATATGCTAATGCAAACGATCCCCTCAGACTAACCATAACCAATCAACAAGCCAACATCTCAAAGAATGCAATATTCCAAACAGAGCTCGACTAAATCCCCATATACTAACAATACAAACACAGAAACGTGTGTGTGTGCGATGCTCATCAATATACTCCCAAACTAAATCAAGACCATATCCTATTCTTCACCAAAACAACCACAAGCTTATAAACAGAATGAAATCTAGACACAAGAAATCACTAAAAGACACCTCCATAATCCACTTGAGTTAGACAGGAATTCATGCTTTATTACGACACACAAAATACTATACACAACACGCATGCTTATTTGACCGTGCAATGGATGAGACCCCAAAAGGCTTATACAATAATACCATGTAACGAGCGCTAGGTTAGTGGATCCCAGACCGGAAAAGTCTTAGGTCACTAGGGACAAAGTCCCCTAGAACTTAATTGCTCGAGTATTAAAGAGCTCACCCTGATCAATTCTGCATAAAACAACTAACACAACTCTTTTTTTCTTTTTTTCTTTTTTTTTTATTTTTCTTTTCTTCATTTTAACAATTTCGGAATGAGTGCGCTTTGCTTTTTCTCATCCCTCCCTAGACTACTCATTTATTATGAGAGGCTACTAGTCATTTGACGCCTAGCTTTATTAACAACTAGCATGAAATCCATGGTTTCCCCCAAACTTATACTTTAGTGCTCCTTCGTATTCAAGAGAATAGACGAACATTCTAAATGTAAGCAAGTGATTAAATTCTAACATCCAAACAAACATGGTCTGATCAAATCCAAAAGCAACCAATGAGACTTATGTAATTGATTTGTTTCTGGCATGCAAGTCAATTCCTAGGAACTTAAATCAACTCTCTATTCATCATTACCACACCCCAATCAACATCGACTCACCAACGGAAATAGCCACGTCCTACGGGATCACGAAATATGCTATGAAAATGCAACTAAATGGACTCACATGATAGATATAAATAAACATGCAAACATAATGCTCTATATGACATAAACATGCAAAGATATGAATGAACTAACTACATATGTAATATGAATCCTATATGTACACACACTAACACTACTATTCCTTAATTATCACCCCCAAACTTACAGTATTCAATGTCCTCATTGAAGGTAATAAAAAGGAAAGTGCAGAGAGTACCTAATCCTTAGCAGGACCACCCTCCTCGGATGGTGTATCCGGTGGTGGATAAACAGAATCAATTCCAAAATCAGGCCAAGCAATATCAACTTCAGTGGCTCGGAATGCAGTACCCAACAACCTCTCGCTAAATCCCAGATGGATCCTAGGGGGAAACAACACAAACTCTTTTTTGTCTTTTTTTCCCCTTTTTTTTCCTGTGAACAGTGCCCCACGCGCGGGCGCGCTCCTGGGAGGCGCGGGTGCGCTCTGCCTTCTGTCCAGAAATTTTTTTTCTGTTTTTTTTTCAAGCAGAATAATACTATAACAATTGCGTGGGTTGCCTCCCACGAAGCGCTTGTTTTACGTGAATAGCTTGACATGAATCCATTTTCTTAATCAGTCGCAAGAACGGTGAACGTCGACTCACGGTTCACCGTATTACCAACGTCATGCTTCAGCCACTGACCATTAACCTTGAACGCTTCGTCCGGAAACTTATGGAAAATCTCTACTGCATCATGCGGAAATGCTGATTTAACCGTGATAGGCTCCGACCACCTCGACTTACGCTTTCTTGGAAAAAATCTGAAGCGAGACTTTAAACGCAGAACTAACTGACCAGGCACAAATGAGTGTTTCACCACCCCTCTTTCATGCCAGTCCTTAACCTTCTCCTTACATTGCCTGTTGCTCTCGTAGACTTTACCATACCTCAATTGATCCTGCAGTGGTTGGAGTTCAAGTGTAGGAGCTTCTTCCATAGATGGGTTAAGTCGCTCCTGAGAATTGTTCAGCTCTGCTAATCCAAGAGATTCGAATGGCGCATCAATTTTTCTTTTCCACGGAGGTGCATTCAACAACTGAAGTTGCTCTGCTCTTTCTTCGTCTTCAATATCAGAATCCCCTATCAAGACTCTCTCCACTGTATCTGACTTCAGCGGTTGTTTAATCTCTGTATTGACGACAGAATCGACCATCTCCAATTTAAAGCACTCTTCTTCCTCAGTTGGAAATTTCATTGCCTTGAACACGTTAAAAGTGACCTTTTGATTTTGAACCCTCATTGTAAGCTCTCCTTTCTGCACATCGATCAAAGTTCGGCATGTAGCTAATAACGGTCTTCCCAAGATAATCAGAATCTTCTTGTCTTCCTCAAAGTCCAGAATAACAAAATCAGCAAGAAAAATGAGCTTATCCACTTTAACCAAAACATCCTCCACTATACCCCTTGGATATGTGATCGACCGATCAGCCAGCTGTAAGGACATAGTAGTAGGTTTAGGCTCAGGTAGCCCAAGTTGCATGAAGACAGACAACGACATCAGATTAATGCTAGCTCCCAAGTCACACAAGCACTTGTTGAAAGATAGATTTCCGATAGTGCACGGTATGGTGAAACTCCCTGGATCCTTGAGTTTAGGAGGTAACTTCTGCTGTAGAATAGCACTACATTCTTCTGTTAAAGCCACAGTTTCCAACTCCTCGAGTTTCAACTTCCGAGATAGAATACCCTTCATGAACTTTGCGTAACTCGGCATTTGTTCAAGAGCTTCCGCAAACGGTATATTGATATGCAACTTCTTGAAAACCTCCAGAAATTTAGTGAATTGCTTATCCAACTTCTGCTTCTGAAGACGTTTAGGGAATGGCGGAGGTGGATAGACTTCCTTGCTCTCTATAGCTTGCTTCGGAACAGATTTCTCAATAAAATGGTCACTCTTCTCTGAATTGTCCCCCAACTGATAAGCTTTTTCTCCATTTTTTTCAACTTCTGGCAGAATGGGGGGCGCGGGCACGCTATGAACAGTGCGAGCGCGCCCTAGGTACTGTTCACTTTTCAAATTTTCTTCATTTTGCGATGTTTCTGAGTTCTGATCATCCGTAACCCTTCCAGATCGCAAAGTAACTGCTTTTACATGTTCCTTGGCCTCTCGTTAGCCTGGATTAGCTTCCGTATCACAAGGGAGAGTTCCTTGTGGTCTATTCAACAAAACATTAGCAATCTGACCAATCTGATTCTCCAGAATTTTGATGGAAACAACTTGGCTCTTGCACATTAGCCTCAATTCTTCCAATTCAGATTTTTCATTGGACGACTGACCAGCATTGCCATGAGACGGTTGTTGAAAACCTGGTGGTTGATACGGTTGCCTTGGAGCATACTGCTGCTGAAAACCAGAAGGGTTGAATGGCTTAGCTCCATATTGCTAACCTTGAAACTGATGATACGGCTGTTGTGGATGTTGCTGGCCACCCTGATTGTTACTCCAGCTGAAATTCGGATGGTTCCTGTTATTCAGATGATAGGCGTTAGGCACTGGCTGCTGTGGTCTCTGGAAATTGCTCACAAACTGTGCCGATTCACTAGATATGGCACACTGAGTCGTGTCATGTGCACCTGCACATAGCTCACAAACACTAGCCACCTGCTGAACTCCACAGTTGGTCAAAGAATCAACCTTCATGGACAGAGCCTTTAACTGAGCTGCTATTGCCGTAGCTACATCCACTTCCAGAATTCCTGCTACCTTGCCTTGTGATAACCTCTGAGTTGGATTCTGGTATTCATTAGCAGCCATCATCTCAATAAGTTCGTAAGCTTCCTCGTAGCTTTTAGCCCAAAGAGCTCCACCTGATGCCGCATCAAGCATTGGTCGAGATTGACCTCCCAGACCATTATAGAAACAATTTATCACCATCCAATCAGGCATTCCATGACGAGGACACTTCCTAAGCATCTCCATGTAGCGCTCCCAAACTTCACATAAAGTTTCTCCAGAATACTGTGCAAACTGAGTAAGAGCATTCCTGATTGCAACTGTTTTAGCCATAGGGAAGAATTTAGTGAGAAACTTCTGAGCAAGATCCTCCCATGTAGTAATAGAACCTGCTGGTAGAGAGTGCAACCAGCCCTTAGCTTTATCCCTCAGAGAAAATGGAAAAAGTCCCAGCTTCACAGCATCATCCGACACTCCGTTGAACTTGAAGGTGTCGCAAATCTCGATGAAATCCCTAATATGAATATTAGGATCTTCCGTCGGACCACCCCCAAACTGAACCGAATTCTGCACCATCTGAATCGTGTCAGGCTTAATTTCAAAAGTATTAGCTGCAATAGCTGGCCTGACAATGCTAGATTGAATGTCATTGATTTTCGGCTGAGAAAAATCCTTTAAAGCCTTCGTTTCTACTGCTGGTTCTCCCATAACTAGATTCAATTCAAGTTCTTCTTTCCGAGATTGAGAACGTGTTCGCATACACGCTCACTAAAGTATCTGAAACACACCAAACAAAGTAAAATTGATGAGAATAATCCGAGTCAGTGAACTTTAACGACCACTGATGACAAGCACATAAACTATATAAATAACACCGAGTCCCCGGCAGCGGCGCAAAATCACGCAAGCGTACGCGGTCACAAGTAATATATGAATAAGTAGAGTTCGTTCCCACAGAGACTGGTTTACTACAGTTATGCACTTATGCAACAATGTATGGCTATTGTTCAATGCTAAGACAAGTATCAAAGTTGTGTTGTGATTATCTAAATTAACTAAGCAATTTATCAAGACTATAATTAACTAATGATTTTACTGTCGAATTACTTATGAGAATAAAACATGGGATTCTAACTTCATTAATTACTTCATCTAGAGTCTTATGTCTTTAATCAATGCATGTGCCAGTTGTGACAACTAATCGGATAACACGAAATCAGTACACGCTACCTTTCAGTATACATTTACCAAACCACTCAAACATCCACAAAAGAGATAGAAGTTGAGCAGACACCAATTGTGCTTAGACCCTATATGTCTATAAGATTTAAAAACATAATGGTTTAACGAGCAAGTTATCCATTCAGATTACATAGGGCAGGTAAGATGGTTAAAATCACCTACGAATCATGCATGACAAACATACATAAACCTATGCTAGCATGGCAAGTTCTAAATCTCTATATCCACTTTCGCAATCAATAGAGATTAACAAACAACGTAGATGTTAGCTACGCATCCAAGAAGAATAAGCACAACCAAACTAGGTTATCAATAATTCATCACACACAAATCTTTAAAACAATTAACTACTAAAATCCATAAATAAATCCGTTAGAATCCCACGATAATGATTAGTTCATAACCGAACCGTTCATCATCGTGGGTTCTGATGAAAACATGATAATAAATATGTCTGGAATACTAAATAAAAGTACTAGGGTTTATGAAGAAACAAACGAGAATCCAAAGTATCGCCTAATTAGAAGAATACAAAGATAAGTTGAAAACTAGATCTTCGTAATCAGCTGTCTTCTTGTTCTCCTTGCCGGTGGATTGATATGTATGTAGGTATATGGATATATAAATGTCTCTGAAATCGTCCACCAATTGTTTATATAGGCCTTCACAGTTGACTGGTCTTCGCTGGTTTCCAAAACAGAACAGAAAAAGACTTCTTCAGCATTGACCAAGCGCGGGGGCGCTTGAATGAAGCGCGGGCGCGCTCAAATAGTAATTCTGAAGCGCGGGGGCGCTTGAATAGGGCGTGGGCGCGCTATGAACAGTACGGGCGCGCTATGAAAAGTGCGGGCGCGCTATGAACAGTGCTACTGTTCATAGATTCTGCAAACTATTTTCTTTTTGTTTCCTTGCGCTTCCAACTCCCTTACTGCATGGACTTCTCTTCTTTAGCACATATCCACCATATATACATGAATCCACATATTTCTGCATCCATCTGTAGCTCTGCACATTCTAGCTAAAAACACATTAAACACACCAAATACTTGAGTGTTAGCGATCAATTTATGCCGATACGAAGCGTTCCAAGTAGATATAAAATCCACTTATCACTGCCTTTTTGGTTTCACGTAGAAATCACATTGGCAGTAGGTTGCTAGTATTTTACTTTTGGGTTGTAATAACTTTAATTTATGGACCGTATGACTACTGTTTTTGTAAGTTCGTTTCTGAGACATAACTGGCGTGAGTATATTGATGGTGGGGTCACCATGTGTGATGATTTATTATGTTTTGATTCAAGTATTAAGTGTTGGTATGGAATAAGGGATAGTGACAACCCAGATCTCTAACTCCGGATCTGGGGGTGTTATAAAAAATACGCAGTAACTTCTGTGAAAACCCCAGAAAGACTTTCCCAGAAGTTGGGGGGCAAATGATATGGACAGAAAAATAATCCTAGAAATATAATTAATGATGTATTAATTAGACTCAGAATACGGCCCAATAAACAAGGCCCAAAACCCAAATTATTTATTAATTTCGTAATTAATAAATAGGGAAAATATACAGCTTATGAAAGGAATCCAAAGTATGGTAAATTCTTCAAAGAAGGATCCAGAATCCCAATTAAAAGAAATAATGAGTCACAGTCCTTATCAACAAGGAAAAGACTTGTCCACCAAGAAATACAAAGTTTATCCATTATCAAAAAGGAGGCTTATTCGCTAAGTCTCCTAAACATACTCTAAATACGAGGCTCCAGACGCCTATATAAGGACCCTGATCCTTCACAATAGAACTACGTTTTCTGGCTTGATTCTCAGCATCGATTGAGATACGTAGGCATCTTGTCAGGACCGATTTAGTCACGAAACACAAGAGCAGCCATTAAAGCTCGAAAGCTCCTAAACCTTAGCATTAAATTTACAAATACATTTTTTAATCCACAATAGCAGTATAAGCTCTGGCTTCCCACTCCTTTAAGTCCCTGACAACCTTGGACTTGGCTTTTTCCATGATTCTCTCCTTCTCCTTGAAATCCTTGCCTTGGTGAACGACATATTGGAAGAACACATTAGCCTACAGAAACATAAGATGAGTTAGAAGTGTTGGTTTCAAATATGAAAACTAACTCAAAGAATAAGTAAGGTGTGTACCTGATACATGGATTGGTAGGAGGATTCACTTCCTTTTCAGCCTTCTTGATCATTCTTTTGGTGACTTGAGCCTTCATGGAAGGCTCGTTGTCAATCTCCTCAGCAGCTGAAATGAAACAACACGGAAATGTCGGAATAAAAATAAACATGATTCAAGATGAGTAAAAATACAATAAAATTACCCTCAAGAGTAATGCAACTAATGTCGGCTTCCTTTCTCGTTTAGGAATTCTTGAAAGTGAGTTCGGCCATTATTGTCAATGAGCTTATCTCTTATCAAGAGTTTGGAGTAACCAAGTTCTAGGAGAAAATTTCCTGGATCTAAAACATGATTGAAACTTGTTCTGAAATATCTTCCCCAATCACCTCCTTTCCAGTGGAGGATGACAAAGTCATATTGTCATACATCACTAGTACAAAAATGATTTTTTACGTCGCCTCTTTTACGTCGGACATATGATAGACCGACGTATATACCACTATTATATGTCGATTTATTAAAGAGGCGACGTATATTATCTTTTCTAAGTATATTTTACGTCGATTTAAGAATACACCCGACGTATATAATAGATATATACGTCGACTTAATGATCACCGACGTATAAAATAAATTTTTACGTCAGTTTTTTGAGGCCCGACATATAAGATTATAATTTATACGATGGTTTTTTCATGAGACGACATTTAAAAGCTTTAATTTTTTTTTTAAATCATTAAAACGTGTGGTACTCGGTAAGTACTCTCGACTTGTTAGTTGTTACTATCCCCAAATTGAATGCTCTGGCCTCTGTTCCTCTAACTTGCGACTTTATCCCTAATTACAACTCTAAACTCTCAAAACTACTTAATTTAGATCCCGACTATTCCTCAAATCAAACTCGCTCTAGTGTAACCCTTGAGAATTTTCTCTTGATTGATGTTTATGTAACCCTAATTTTCAATTCACCTCTAATTGTAATCCTAGTTTCTTCAAATTTAACTATGCTCTAATTCATCTTGGGCCTATTGTCTACGCTTCAGGTATGTGACTGCATTTGATTATATATATGTATGTATATACACACATTCAATTTTTTCTGCACTTTCTACTTAATTGGGTATGCTCTTTAACTGTTCCGAGGTACTCTGCTCTCGTTTTCTTCTCTCCTAAACCCCATACACGCTCCTGGTAATCTCTCTCTCTCTCTCTCTCTCTCTCTCTCTCGTTCCTGTGTTTATATATCAGTCCTGTGTTTTCTACATGTATGTTTTTCATGTTTATACATTTAATTAAAATTTTATGCTCATTTAGATTCAATTCAATTTGGCATTTTTATTTCTACATTTGCTACTTTTTGATTGCTTCTGTTACATTATCTGGATTCCATGGTCAAATTTTATTGCACTGCACTTGGTTTATTCAGAATTTGTATTGATTAGTATAGTCAATCTCAATTAGTTCTACAACACAACTTATTTGATCTTATTAAAGTATTGTCAACACAAAGTTGAAATATTGACATTAGAATAACTATAATTAAGTGCAGTTCATATGCGGGACAAATAATATTAAATTAATGTATATGTCCTGTAAAGAGAAGTTAGAAAAACAATATACTGTTTTGTAATATTTTTTTTGGAGTGACAGACTTCTTCACAAGACCTCCGAGCAGAGAACACGAATCCTAGTTGAGTCCAGTTACAAACCTTAGATGGTTTATGCAAAGACAAAATTTAGGTGTGCGGATTGGTAGGTATAAACCATCTATACAGTCTCAGCTCATGCTTACGTATACTTTGCAGGAATTATATCACGAGTTGCATGCTTTGGACAAATTATAGAAAGAATGTTAAATAATGGAAGTCTTTGCATCTTTGTGGAAGTGTTTGAATGCTATTTGCCTTTTTTATAGGATGTTTGGAGAGCTAGGCTAGGTAGAAATTGAGGTACGTCCTCAAATAATGGTTGGGGTACTGTCTTTTCCACAAGATCAATAACAAAATTGGATTTTAGTTATTCTAAGTACTTATATCTCTTCTTTAAATTACAAACTTCTTGTTATTTATATTGGAACTTGATCAGTGGGTGTCCGCTCAATTTAAACTTGCATCTCTGCAGAGTATGTACATTGTTTTAGACCAAACCAGGATTAGTTGATACACTAAACAGCAACCTAACAAGCTTGGCGTTAATATTTTCAAATTTATGGTTTTCTATTCAAATGTCAACCAATTTGATCACCTTTTTAGACAAAATCAACAAATGGAAGATATCATAATTGTAATATCTAACTATAATCTAAAAATCATATTATGATTCAAGATAATCAACAGATTCAACAAATGTTAGATAAGTAATATCTAATACGATTCAAATCGTATAATAATCCAAAAATCAGATTATAATTCAAGAATATCAACAAATACTGGATCTTAAATTACAGGAAAATGCAAGCTCAAAGAGAAGGTTACTTTGCGCTGGTACTCTAATGAAAAGAACTTCATTTGAAACTTCTTTGAAATGTCAAGATAGTCATGAATATAAATTTGTAGTTTATAGTTGTGCCCTTGCATATTTTCTCATTGCAGATTTGTTATTTCCTTAACGTGTGTGTTTCATTTCCTTTATAGGTGAAAAAGGCATTAAGTTCAAGGGAATCCTTTGATATCTCTGTATAATCGCGGATCAGCATGACGTGAAGAGTTCGATCGTGGTGCATATACATATGTAAAAGATCCCGACCAACTACTAATAGAATATGGTTGTTGACCTGAGACTGGCATTTGTCTTTCCTAAGGATGAGACAAAGTCTGAAGGGGGTGGAGCTTTCACTGTGCATCAATAAGAAGGAATAGAAGGTTCACGGTTATAAAAAATTAAACATAACTAATAAGGCTATTGGGATCGAGCCCAGACCTGGTAAGCATTTCTTTGAACAGAGGAAAAACATTCTACCTTGGATAAGGATTAGTTTTAGTAGAAGTCAAGTAAACTGATTGAAGTTAGCCACCTTTTTTTCAGTAATGCTTAACAGGTACAATCATATTTTATAGTTTTAAATGTTTTTTCTGAAATCTTTAGAAGCTTTCCGCTGCTACATTTTCATACTGATTCTTAGAGCTTTAATTTGCTGTTGTGGAATAGAATCAGATAGGCAGACATCAAGAGCACGTGTCAACTGAATCTTTATAATAACCCGAATTTTTGGAAAAATTTAAAACTTTTCTTATTATGATTAAGTGCATCAGTGAATAGTGAATTTGGTGGATGAATAGTGATTTTGAGGATTAACAAAAAAATTTCATGCCACCTATGTACGAGACGTAGTGTGGATATTCCGAAGTCATATCAGTGATCTACAGAGTAAATAAGTGAATGCAAAGACGATCGGAATTCAGAAATTCCAAATTTTATTTTGGTGTAGTATTTGACCGGGCAGTGATTTATTATTATTATATTCAAGAAATGAGATATTAAAATTGAGGATTTGAGGATTTAATATTTTGGAATTTTATTATTTTATTAAAGTCGATTTAAGGATTCGATTGTTGAAGTGAATAGTGAATAGTTACTATTCACTGCGAAAATCGCGTAGAGTTTTATTCGCTCTTTAGGAAATATTTCGAATCGTTTCAAGAGGAACAAGGCAACATTTACATGATTAAATATAGACATGGAAGTAACATGCAACAAGATTAATTCGAGGAATGCAACATTTGGATCATCCATGTGAAAGGAAAGCGAACCAGTAAAGCTACTTTATCTAAGCCAATGCATGATGGACAAGTGTCACAAGGAGAGAGCCTTAGAGCCATGACTCACCACTCTTTTAACACAAAAATCAGCATTATCATTAATCAAGTCAAAAGCCAAAACCCAAAAAGAAAAACAAATTCATTTCTTCATTTTCGGCCAAAAACAGACTGCCGGATTGTAAAGATCATAGCTCCTTCATTTCTTGGTTGCAAATGGTGACTATAGCTCGTTGGAAAGGTCTTGAGATAACCTACATTTCCTATTTCACAAGTTTCTTCCATTGGAGCAAGGTAAGACCTTCATTTTTCCAGTTCTTTAAACCGGTGTATAGTAACTCCGAGAATTCATAACTTGTTCTTGATTTTCTTTTGCAAGTTTAAGGATGATAACCATGGATAAAGACTCTCTTAAGGCTTACAAGCTCTTTTGGTGTGTTTAAGGATTCAAGGAAGGTATACCACTCATCCACCCATTTGATTTATGTTGAGATTTAAGTGAAGTTTCTAGTAATGTTTAAGAATAAGCGTGTTTATGGAATTTGGAGTATGTATGGTTAATTCTTGATGAATACTTGTTGTTGGTTGATGTTGGTGATGTGTTCTTGAAGTATATGAACTGTTTATGTTGTAAAAGTTGTTGGGTTGTTGAATTCATTTGGTTTTAAGAGGTTTTGACATAACAAAAAAAACCGGGAAATGTTACGATTATAGCCGTCGTAATGCCCATTTGATTTAAGGCTGTTTTGAGCAAGAATTACGAACTGGTCTTGGAATGTTTTTGGGCAACACTGACCATGAACAAGTAGGGCTTTTTTTAAGGTTTGTTTTGGTATAAGGATCATGTCGTTACGATTTACGGTTTAAGAGAAAAGTAAGTTTTAGTAAACGTCGTTCGGAGGAACAACCCATCTCTGGCCAGTCACTTTGAGGCTATATTTGGACCACTTAGAAGCCATATTAAAATTTGAAACTTTGAGGAATAATACTAGAGACAGTTAGGAAGGCTCACGAAAATGATTCGGATTAAAAAGATTATTCTTCGATTTTATAAAAATGTTTTAGTCGAGGTCGCGCAAGTGAAAACCACCAAGAACATGACTTAGAAACCAATGTTGTAAATGGTTAAGTACAACTTGTATTTGAGGATCGATTTCGGACTAAACCTACGACTTAAGTAATCGTTGATTAAACATGGACTTAGTATGAGCCTATAACGAGCTAGTAATTCCTTGGTTGTGTTTCACTTACGTGTTTAAGCATTGAGTACAAGTGGATTATCCAGGGGATTAACCGTGTGTTTTCGTTTGACTTTGTCTAGATTGTTCGACATTGTCACGAGCCCTATCACCTCTCGAGCATCAGGCAAGTTTCTAAAACCATATTTTGAAGTATGCATATACTAGATGCAAGTTTTCTTATTCCATGCTATGTTTTCCATTAATTATACTAATGATGCATACGATATGATATTATGCATGTTTTCAAACCTTACATCGTATATAGATGTAATGGTATTAAAAATGTTGAGACGTAATATATGCATATGATAGATGCATGCAAGTTTTCAAACCTCACGTCGTATATGGGTGTGATGGTATAAAAGATATTGAGATTATAGTATATGCATGTGATAGAGGCGAGTTTTCAAACCTATACCTTTATAAACTGTTGTGGTGATAAATAAGATATTGAGATATATGCTATGTGTTC
Source organism: Heracleum sosnowskyi (assembly GCA_030848705.1). Lineage (NCBI taxonomy): Eukaryota > Viridiplantae > Streptophyta > Magnoliopsida > Apiales > Apiaceae > Heracleum > Heracleum sosnowskyi. The sequence goes on along the minus strand of CM061243.1, from coordinate 82,842,440 downwards.
ATGATTTCGAATCGATATTTATGATGCTAAGTATAAGTTGGACTTATAAGCAATGGTTATGGCAATATTTATAAGCCGATATGTTAGTAAGAACCCTCAGTAGGGGGTATATACTATGTATTTATTCTACGGACCGGGAATAGTATCAGTTGTTATCTAGGGTTATATTATTATACTATTATCCATTATTTTCTTAAGAAAGTATTTGGGAATTATTTCTAAATAAATATTCTTTATTAAATACAGTTTTCATTAACTATTTAAAACCCTACTTCTTAAGGAAGTATTTTGTGAAATTTTCCTTTAACCCTCGATAACTAATAAAGTTTTATTCAGATAATTATAATATAATTAGAGAAGGTTCCCAAATCTATTTCCCTTTTAAGTCTATATTCAGAAAGACTTAAATGTTCGCTGAAACTACAAAGACTCAGGGGACCTTACTCAAGATTTTATGTTTGTTTCAAGTGGACTGCCCGGTCCTAGATCTTTTTGAAACTATTCATTCAACAGCTTTGTATGCTACCATCAAAATGATTTTGATTACTTCCTCAAGACTCGAGGAGTAAAATCAGTGGAATAAGCTATATCCATGAACAAGCATCAGCTTGGGGAAATATAGGTAAATTTTCCTTTCCAACCGGATATGACTACTTTGTGGAGTCGTATACTTGGGGAAAAAGGGAAATGAACTTTATGTTTCAGAGTTGTGGATTCAATTGAACTCGGAGAATATGTAAGGGACTGAGTGGCGCCTGTCCCCTAAGGGAATTACGCGTAGACCGACGGTCTATGAACGGGTCTGTTCTTCCCTTAGATTATCAGATAGTGCCCGACCGTAGGGTAAGAGAAGAGTATCAGGCCGGCAGTCTATGAACGGGTCTGCTCTTTCCCCTACAACCGAAGGCGGGGAGGTAGGTCAGTTAGCGTCTGCCCTATTTTCCCTTCTACGTAGAAAAACAGCAGTGGGGATTTGCCTTACGACTGATCATCGTAGAGGTATCCCTGTCGCCCAGAATCTCCGTCTACAGTTCATCATCCATGAAAGAAAATGTTTTATGCAAGTTATCAGAGAAAGGACATGTTTTAAGCAAGTTTCCAGAAAAGAAAAGTTATTCAAGTTTATTCAAGTTTATTCAAGTTCATGCAAGTTTATTCAAGTTAAGAAAGTGGATTGGAAATATTTTACATTGTATTTATTTCCAAATTATGATATGAGGTAAATGTTTGATATGAAAGATGATATTTAATTTTCCTTATAACTTCAGCTTTTAAGTTATATGTTGATAGTCTGCTTATATTCTATATAGCAGATATTTTACGAAAAGGATATACTGAGTTATCCTGTCTTTTATTTTATACTAGAACTTTGTTCATAGTATGAATATCGAAAGTTTGCAGAATATTATGGAGAGGATATTTGAAATACAACAATGGTATTTTTGGAATATATTCCGATAAGGAAATGATTTCAGTATCAAGATATTTTGACAAGTTATTGTCGTATACCCGCTTTATTTCTGGGTTGAATAAAAGGCAGAATTATGCCATACTTTCATTACCTTGTTGAGCTATCACTTACTCTTGCTATTATTTTATATATATTATATAGCAGCGAAGCAGGATGCCAATGGGACGGCACATACCTCGCAAGGCGTTTTCATAAACAGTTTCTAGCAGTGATCCCGGGAGTAGTACGAACCAATCGAATCAGGCTACGGCTTTTGGTATTCAACTTATGTATAGACATGAATGGTATTAGAGGATTGTGAGAATCAGAAGGCTAAGTTGGTAATGTAACAATACTTAGAAATTGTATCAGTAACAGATTCAAAAGACATTTGGGTATTGTAATAAAAGTTAGTTATTCCGCAGTTGTTGTATTGTGTCGTTTCTGAGACTCTAACCTGTGTGTGTGTGTGTGAGACATATATTGTGGGGTCATGAGCAGGTGAAATATGAATGGTGTGAGTAATACAGGTAAGGCAAGGAGTACATGGATCGTGACAACCCTAAATCCCCGACCCCGGATTTGGGGCTGTTACAGAGATGGTATCAGAGCATTAGGTTACAGTCCTCAGAAACGATAGGAGATCGAGTCTTACAATACACTTAATAATAAGAACATCTAGAGCTCAAATTGAGTTCGTAGTCGGGTTAGAGGACATAACCCTGACTGTTTGAGATGAAGCCGAGAGGGGACTTCTTCTGGGAAACCGTACTTAGGACTTCATGGTTAGTCACCTCGATTCGTATGAGTTATAGATTGATGGGATTCTGAGATACCAGACCCCGAGGCCTTCGAGTAGGCATTTGATGATGCGCTCCTTGAAATGGACGGAGACCCGATAAAGGAAGATCCATAGGAGGATCTAGAGGAAGACCCCATAGTGGGTCAAGGAAAGAATCTTGTAGAGGACGTGTTGATTGATAAAGATGTAGTATGTTACTTGAGGTCGTACAATAGGACCGGACGAACCTTCAGAGGTCAAATAAGTGCCGATACGAGAATTTAGGATCGTTATGATTCATCAAGAGATATGACAAAGAAAATGGAGTAGAGTCTCCAAAGCAGAAGAGGTAGAGGCAGTATAGCCAGTATTAGTGGATTGATTCGACTTGAACGAAACCTGTTACTCGTAGTCGGTTATAGTTTCCCATAAGGAGGCGGCATACGTAAGAACCAAGATGTCCAGATTTTCACGAACGATTAAGGGTACTTTGCTGCCTAAGGATAGTGAAAGGAATTGCTTTGGCTATGAGGTTTCAATCCCCCACGACCAGCGATTCCATTGGAAAGAGTGTCTATTACGTCATTGAGGGATTTTATTATCTCAAGGAGAATTTTGGGTATATGTACCATGCAAATGTTATTGTAAGACAAGCACGCTAAGGCGGAATCGAGAACGAGATTTACCACCCTCAGGAAATCAGGAAGGAATTATGAGGATAGAACAGAAAGGTCGGAAATCAGATCCGAGCATTACTAGTAGGTAAATAGATTGATCAAATTTCCCTGATTTTGGAAAGAAATTCAGCAAATTTTTAGCAAACCTTGTCTTTCTGATTACCAGAGGATGTCACCAAAGAGAGTGAAAATTAGAGCGAACCCTATGGATTGGATAAGATAGCCGTTATATGGGTTGGTGGACAGACCCTGATTGCTATAATTGATTGTAGAGATAAAATGATGAAGTTGAGATTGGACGATAAAGGCGAAATATATTTAAGGACCAAGACGGACTGAGAAATTCCGGGATTGACTTAAATGAAAAGGCTATTGTGCCAAAAGTGTTAAGCTTATGTAGCGCACGGGATTGATATGGGAGAAGGAATATTGGATATAAGGATGATTGAAATAGAGACCAGATTTAATCTTGTAGTTTCTAACGATCTTCTGAAGTACCTCCCAGTCGACATGTGGAATTTTCATTGCTACGTGCAACAACGGTATCGAAGTCTTCTTATAGAACAGAACGCTTACTTGGGATGTTTGCGCCTAGTCGAATAGAATTCCCTGCGATTGCAAAGGTCGATGGTTGAATCCTTAGCGACTATTATGAGTCGGCAATAACGTAAGTATCGAGCACCTTAGGGTGTGCATGGAGAAGAAAAGCTTTGGAATTGAACGATTATCCATTAGAGGAGCCGACATAAAAGGCATCCGTAGAGACCTTGGTAATACCCTCCCCATTTGCAAATTATGTGGGGTACCTCCCCAATCTATGATCTATCTTGACCTCTCTCCAAGAAAGAATTCTGATAAAGGGTATATTCCCTCTTCGAAGTTATTTTATAACGCTTGTGTTAAACCATATTCAGTTTCAATTGTGCCAGAGGCTATCACAATGCCTACTTTCAGGTTTTCGAAGCCCTATCAAATGATGTTGTTTAAGCTTTCACTTTTCTTCAAATAATGAATGACCCTATGGTGATACCTCACCACTTGTTTGTTAAGTACCAGTATCTTTATGGTTATTCTTTTCTTTGGAAACCGCACCTTTGGAATCTGTTCAATTTTAATCCAAGGTGTTCCTTTAAGAAATATTGTCAAAAGACGATAATCATTAAATTGATATCGAATTGCTGTCATACTTTTCAACTCCCACTGAGACGAACAACCCTATACTTATAGGGGCTACAAGGACTATCTGTCTGTGTGATAGAAGTCGGATGGGACGCCATCACTTGTAAGTTGTGAAATACAAGAAGGCTAATTACCTTTAGTAATGTCTCAATTGAGGCACACAACGTTGAGTTCTTATGATCATATTGATCTCTCGGTAAAATTCTCTTACCTCCAATAAGGTTACCTTAAAACTCATAACCTTATGATCACCGGTGTGTGACATTTTCTTTGATATGAGAGCTATCTTTCAAGGCCCCATAATTTTTGTTATCCTTATTGAATTTCAAGGGGAGGCCAACCAGGTCAAATAAGTCAAAATTCGTTGATAGGAATTAGATTCGCAACGAAATCGCCTATGACAGGAGCGAATCCCTAAGACGAATAGAATGTTAGTGACATATCAATGAAATTGGTTTATTCTCCCAAGGATATTATGATAATGGAAAGCGTGTCAATCGATATATGTGAAAGGAATAGCGATGTGCCGTGAACTCCAGTGACAACGGTGTTAGATAGATGCCCTATGGTGAGATTGAGATTTTGGAGGAGTTGTTCACGAATGGACACTACCTCTGGGTTAGCAAGATAAGTACTGACGATGGAGTCAGAGAGAGCTGGTATTGTGACTTGGGAGAGGTGCAGCGTGTGTGGTTCTAGAGGAATAATTCTCGGAAATATATGGAGACCCGGATGAAAATGAACGTTAAAGAGTTAAAACAAGAAACCATGACTGTGACCGAGTATGAGGCCAAGTTTTCTGAATTATCGAGGTTTGTTCTGGAGTTTGTGAACACAGAAGAAAAGAAAGCCAATAGGTTTCAACCAGGGTTACCTCCAACAAGCAGCCCACTGTCAGGACCTTTAAATAGCAGGTGCCCTTCTATACTGTTTAGACGGAGCTAATGTATTGTTGTATATCAAGAAGTTGCATGGCAATTAAACCTTAAGGCCGAGCCGCTAAGGGAATAATTACAAGTAGAAATAGTCAATCGAGGGATTTTCCCATAAGACTAGTACATCCAGGTTGTGAACTAGAAGTATGAGGTCGACACTTTTGATAGACCTGATTCCTTTCAAGTTGGGAGAAGTTGATATTATAATAAGGATGGGTTGGTTGACACCCAATGGAGCCAATTGATTGCAAAGAAAAAGAGTAATAAGTAAAGGATGGAGGCAGATTTAGAGATTCTTGAATATAGTTCAGACTAAGAAATTATTACGTCAGAAATACGAGGCTTAATTAGCTCTTATGGTTGACGCCGAGAAAAGAGATACCAAGTATAAAGGAAACTACAATGGTTTTGGGAGATTTTACAAGGTTTTAATGAGCTACCAGATATCGATTTGGATGACATGAGAATGAATACCGAGTATTCAGGGTATAGTGGGAATGAAAGAGTTAGTGACTCAGTTACAAGAGTTGTTGTATAAGGGTATGATAAGACCCAGTGTACCACCGTGGAGAGCCCGGTGTTGTTGTAAGAAAGAAAGATGTTAGCACAAGATTATATATCGAACCTCGAGAGTTGTATGAGTTCGACATGGAGAAGAGGTACCCTTGTAGATGATTGTTTGATCAGCGGAAGAACGCTGTGTATTTCCAATTTATTTAAGAACTGGGTATCACCAGTTGGAAGCTAAATCCGAGGATATACCCAAGACTGCGATTCGTACTAGGAATAGACACTTCGAGTTTTCAGCAAGGTTATTTTGGGTTGACTAATGCACCCACAAATTTTATGGAATGTAATGAATTGGCTTTGAGTTACCCGTGATAGTAGATAACATGAGATGGAGAAATGGCTAGAATTGACCTAGGATTATGACTGTAAGATACACTACCATCCAGGGAAGGCCAATGTCGTGGCCGATACCCTTAATTAAAATGAGACAGAGATGGATTCCGAATGATCGGGAATTAAAGGATGAGATTTTACACAAAACCCAAGTTAGTCCAACAAACTAGAAAGACAAAAGATTTCACCAACAAGCGGCTAGTGACAACCAAGACAGACAGAGAAAGTATGCGGACTAAGCCCGCAAGTATAGAGATAGTACTGCTATTGATAAGCTAAATGGCATGTTGATGGATGACAAGCAAGTTTATGTTGGTGTAATTTCTGTGCAAACAAGATAGAGAATATGAGGTTAGAGATTCGTGATGCTAAAAGATATCCTCGTGGAAGGAATTAATGAGATTTGGAAAGAAAGAGAAGTTGAGCCCGAGATTCATTGGGCCATCTGAGATTTAAAAACGCGTCAGGAAGGTGGCCTACGAGCCAGCCTTACCCCCCCAAACTTTTAGAATGGTAATAACGGGGTTCATATGTCAATGCTACGTCAGTATACTATGGATGCCCGGCATATGTAGAGTACGAGCAGGTAGGTATACAACCTGGTCTGACTTACAAAGAACAACCTGTGGAAATCACGGATAGAAAAGAGCAAGTACTAAGTGGCGAGGTTGCCAAGCTAGTGAGAGGTTTATGGAAAAACAAGAGGTGGAAGAATCCACCCGGGATTTAAAAAGTGCAATGGAAGAGAAGTACCCCCCAGTTATTCCTAAGTTGATTCCGGGACGGAATCCTTTTAAGTAGGGGAGACTATAATAACCCGAATTTTTGGAAAAATTTAAAACTTTTCTTATTATGATTAAGTGCATCAGTGAATAGTGAATTTGGTGGATGAATAGTGATTTTGAGGATTAACAAAAACATTTCATGCCACCTATGTACGAGACGTAGTGTGGATATTCCGAAGTCATATCAGTGATCTACGGAGTAAATAAGTGAATGCAAAGACGATCGGAATTCAAAAATTCCAAATTTTATTTTGGTGTAGTATTTGACCGGGCAGTGATTTATTATTATTATATTCAAGAAATGAGATATTAAAATTGAGGATTTGAGGATTTAATATTTTGGAATTTTATTATTTTATTAAAGTCGATTTAAGGATTCGATTGTTGAAGTGAATAGTGAATAGTTACTATTCACTGCGAAAATCACGTAGAGTTTTATTCGCTCTTTAGGAAATATTTTGAATCGTTTCAAGAGGAACAAGGCAACATTTACATGATTAAATATAGACATGGAAGTAACATGCAACAAGATTAATTCGAGGAATGCAACATTTGGATCATCCATGTGAAAGGAAAGCGAACCAGTAAAGCTACTTTATCTAAGCCAATGCATGATGGACAAGTGTCACAAGGAGAGAGCCTTAGAGCCATGACTCACCACTCTTTTAACACAAAAATCAGCATTATCATTAATCAAGTCAAAAGCCAAAACCCAAAAAGAAAAACAAATTCATTTCTTCATTTTCGGCCAAAAACAGACTGCCGGATTGTAAAGATCATAGCTCCTTCATTTCTCGGTTGCAAATGGCGACTATAGCTCGTTGGAAAGGTCTTGAGATAACCTACATTTCCTATTTCACAAGTTTCTTCCATTGGAGCAAGGTAAGACCTTCATTTTTCCAGTTCTTTAAACCGGTGTATAGTAACTCCGAGAATTCATAACTTGTTCTTGATTTTCTTTTGCAAGTTTAAGGATGATAACCATGGATAAAGACTCTCTTAAGGCTTACAAGCTCTTTTGGTGTGTTTAAGGATTCAAGGAAGGTATACCACTCATCCACCCATTTGATTTATGTTGAGATTTAAGTGAAGTTTCTAGTAATGTTTAAGAATAAGCGTGTTTATGGAATTTGGAGTATGTATGGTTAATTCTTGATGAATACTTGTTGTTGGTTGATGTTGGTGATGTGTTCTTGAAGTATATGAACTGTTTATGTTGTAAAAGTTGTTGGGTTGTTGAATTCATTTGGTTTTAAGAGGTTTTGACATAACAAAAAAAACCGGGAAACGTTACGATTATAGCCGTCGTAATGCCCATTTGATTTAAGGCTGTTTTGAGCAAGAATTACGAACTGGTCTTGGAATGTTTTTGGGCAACACTGACCATGAACATGTAGCCCTTTTTTTAAGGTTTGTTTTGGTATAAAGATCATGTCGTTACGATTTACGGTTTAAGAGAAAAGTAAGTTTTAGTAAACGTCGTTCGGAGGAACAACCCATCTCTGGCCAGTCACTTTGAGGCTATATTTGGACCATTTAGAAGCCATATTAAAATTTGAACCTTTGAGGAATAATACTAGAGACAGTTAGGAAGGCTCACGAAAACGATTCGGATTAAAAAGATTATTTTTCGATTTTATAAAAATGTTTTAGTCGAGGTCGCGCAAGTGAAAACCACCAAGAACATGACTTAGAAACCAATGTTGTAAATGGTTAAGTACAACTTGTATTTGAGGATCGATTTAGGACTAAACCTACGACTTAAGTAATCGTCGATTAAACATGGACTTAGTATGAGCCTATAACGAGCTAGTAATTCCTTGGTTGTGTTTCGCTTACGTGTTTAAGCATTGAGTACAAGTGGATTATCCAGGGGATTAACCGTGTGTTTTCGTTTGACTTTGTCTAGATTGTTCGACATTGTCACGAGCCCTATCACCTCTCGAGCATCAGGCAAGTTTCTAAAACCATATTTTGAAGTATGCATATACTAGATGCAAGTTTTCTTATTCCATGCTATGTTTTCCATTAATTATACTAATGATGCATACGATATGATATTATGCATGTTTTCAAACCTTACATCGTATATAGATGTAATGGTATTAAAAATGTTGAGACGTAATATATGCATATGATAGATGCATGCAAGTTTTCAAACCTCACGTCGTATATGGGTGTGATGGTATAAAAGATATTGAGATTATAGTATATGCATGTGATAGAGGCGAGTTTTCAAACCTATACCTTTATAAACTGTTGTGGTGATAAATAAGATATTGAGATATATGCTATGTGTTCATGATTTCGAATCGATATTTATGATGCTAAGTATAAGTTGGACTTATAAGAAATGGTTATGGCAATATTTATAAGCCGATATGTTAGTAAGAACCCTCAGTAGGGGGTATATACTCTGTATTTATTCTACGGACCGGGAATAGTATCAGTTGTTATCTAGGGTTATATTATTATACTATTATCCATTATTTTCTTAAGAAAGTATTTGGGAATTATTTCTTAATAAATATTCTTTATTAAATACAGTTTTCATTAACTATTTAAAGCCCTACTTCTTAAGGAAGTATTTTGTGAAATTTTCCTTTAACCCTCGATAACTAATAAAGTTTTATTCAGATAATTATAATATAATTAGAGAAGGTTCCCAAATCTATTTCCCTTTTAAGTCTATATTCAGAAAGACTTAAATGTTCGCTGAAACTACAAAGACTCAGGGGACCTTACTCAAGATTTTATGTTTGTTTCAAGTGGACTGCCCGGTCCTAGATCTTTTTGAAACTATTCATTCAACAGCTTTGTATGCTACCATCAAAATGATTTTGATTACTTCCTCAAGACTCGAGGAGTAAAATCAGTGGAATAAGCTATATCCATGAACAAGCATCAGCTTGGGGAAATATGGGTAAATTTTCCTTTCCAACCGGATATGACTACTTTGTGGAGTCGTATACTTGGGGAAAAAGGGAAAGGAACTTTATGTTTCAGAGTTGTGGATTCAATTGAACTCGGAGAATATGTAAGGGACTGAGTGGCGCCTGTCCCCTAAGGGAATTACGCGTAGACCGACGGTCTATGAACGGGTCTGTTCTTCCCTTAGATTATCAGATAGTGCCCGACCGTAGGGTAAGAGAAGAGTATCAGGCCGGCAGTCTATGAACGGGTCTGCTCTTTCCCCTACAACCGAAGGCGGGGAGGTAGGTCAGTTAGCGTCTGTCCTATTTTCCCTTCTACGTAGAAAAACAGCAATGGGGATTTGCCTTACGACTGATCATCGTAGAGGTATCCCTGTCGCCCAGAATCTCCGTCTACAGTTCATCATACATGAAAGAAAATGTTTTATGCAAGTTATCAGAGAAAGGACATGTTTTAAGCAAGTCTCCAGGAAAGAAAAGTTATTCAAGTTTATTCAAGTTTATTCAAGTTCATGCAAGTTTATTCAAGTTAAGAAAGTGGATTGGAAATATTTTACATTGTATTTATTTCCAAATTATGATATGAGGTAAATGTTTGATATGAAAGATGATATTGAATTTTCCTTATAACTTCAGCTTTTAAGTTATATGTTGATAGTCTGCTTATATTCTATATAGCAGATATTTTATGAAAAGGATATACTGAGTTATCCTGTCTTTTATTTTATACTAGAACTTTGTTCATAGTATGAATATCGAAAGTTTGCAGAATATTATGGAGAGGATATTTGAAATACAACAATGGTATTTTTGGAATATATTCCGATAAGGAAATGATTTCAGTATCAAGATATTTTGACAAGTTATTGTCGTATACCCGCTTTATTTCTGGGTTGAATAAAAGGCAGAATTATGTCATACTTTCATTACCTTGCTGAGCTATCGCTCACTCTTGCTATTATTTTTTATATATTATATAGCAGCGAAGCAGGATGCCAATGGGACGGCACATACCTCGCAAGGCGTTTTCATAAACAGTTTCTAGCAGTGATCCCGGGAGTAGTACGAACCAATCGAATCAGGCTACGGCTTTTGGTATTCAACTTATGTATAGACATGAATGGTATTAGAGGATTGTGAGAATCAGAAGGCTAAGTTGGTAATGTAACAATACTTAGAAATTGTATCAGTAACAGATTCAAAAGACATTTGGGTATTGTAATAAAAGTTAGTTATTCCGCAGTTGTTGTATTGTGTCGTTTCTGATACTCTAACCTGTGTGTGTGTGTGAGAGAGACATATATTGTGGGGTCATGAGCAGGTGAAATATGAATGGTGTGAGTAATACAGGTAAGGCAAGGAGTACATGGATCGTGACAACCCTAAATCCCCGACCCCGGATTTGGGGCTGTTACAATCTTGTACATTAGTGTTATGTTAAATTAGTGTACTTATACACATCTTATAAAAAGTATACCATAAAGGATTTATTACTGTAGATATCTTATATGTGTGTACACCTGTTGTTCCATTTACACCTGGTCATGGCTAATATATAAAGAACTTGTTTCAATTTTGGTGAGATTCAGTGGTCTTTGAATAGGTAGAACTATAGAATTATGACTTTGCATTACTTTATCTACTAGAAGATATTGATAACATTTGTTCACGTCATAAGATAATAGTTCCATTTTCTTTCTTTGTATAAACCTCAAGTGTTTTATATATAGTGCATTGATAACATACCCTATACCATAGGATTCTAGTTTATCTATACTTCGATGTTTAAATAGTCAGAATTTGTAAAAGATTTTACTGCTAAATTTTGTTATTGTTTTATATTAGTGATCACATCTTATTTTTCATGTGGTTATTGCAGAGATGCTGGCAAGAGAGTATAGGAGGAGAAAAGGGTGGAGGTTTTTTTTGAAATATTGGCATTAGGTTAAATCAAACTTGTTTTGAGCAGCAGAGTTCTTAATTTTGTCACCGCATCATCTCAACTTTACTTGTATAGTCTATGTTAAATGATATATGATATGGTTGATGTGTTAAGATTGAGAATTTATAAACATTGTGGATGAATTTCTTTAATTGTGTAATAAAAGTTATGTTATTTAGTATATGATTGTGTTCAGAAAAGCTTTGGAAATGTTTGTTATCTCAGACTTTTTGTTTTACAAATTTTGGTTAGAATAGCTTTTTGATTGTTCAACAGGTTCTTGGTGTACAGAAAGAGAAAAAATACATATTTTTTTTCATTTTTTTTTGATAATATATGTCGGTTCTACTAAAATTTGGGCGACGTATAAAATATAAGGTATATACGTCGGTTATCTAAATGAACCGACATAACAATATAAAAGATATGCGTCGGTTATTAGACTTTTTACGTCGGCATTTCAGTATTTATATGTCGGCTTCCTAGATTGATATACGTCATCTTTTTGGGTTTTTACGTCGCCTCATACCCGACGTATATTCCACCTTTTTACGTCGGCATTTTACCCGACGTAAAAGCATCATTACTTTATACGTCCCCCTTGCATACGTCGCCAGTTAGCCGACGTATATGACTGTTTTAACCGACGTAAAAGGTCATTTTTGTACTAGTGCATGAAGCTTGTCAGGAAGAGAAGAAGCATTCACAATATGAGAAACACCCGGACGGTGCTGAATGGAAACCCAACCTTTCCTTGTTAAAGGATTATTCTTAAACATAAAGATCCTTCTGAACAAAGGAATGTTAAGAGGGATTCCCTCCCTATGACATCTCACCATAAAGTTAAAGATGAACTTCCATGAATTGGGATAAAGTTGGCAAGGGTTAACCTTGGCCTCAGCTAACAATATAATTACCAAAGGGTGAACAGAAAACTTGAAGCCAGAAAGAATGGCCTCCTTATAAACGAACAAGTCCTCGGGATGCCAATTACATGTTCTGTCTGCAGGACTAGGAGCTCTAACCTTAATTTCTGAGGGGAAGCCGTATTTCTTGGTCAACATCTTAGCATCTGGTTTCTCCATAATACTAGGGAACTTGAATGCCTCAAACTCAGCATTGTTAAGGAACACATCCCCAAACTCATTCAACACTTGAAATAAAGAGGGTAAAGGATGCTCAATAATACTAGGATGAGGAATTTTCTTACCTTTTAAACCGCGAGACTTGCCCCTCAAATGGAGCTTCTGAAACAAGGAAGTGGAGATTGGACCTTCTTCTTCCATTTTGAGCTTCTTGATAAGAAACAACAAGTGCAGAAATTCCAGCTAGAGCCAAAGAGCTAGTAAGTGAGAAATTTTGTGAGTAAGAAGTGTGAATGAAATACTTTCACCCTCCACTATTTTTTAAGAAAAGGGTGACCTGAGATATCAAGTCGTATCTAGGGACGACTCGCGTTTACAGGTTTACTATCCTGGAAATAGAAGAAAGGAGCTGACAAACTCGAAAAGAATCAAGAAAACTGCTCCACTTTCGAACATAAAACGAAGGAAACGAAGTAAAATCAAAGATGAGAAGGCCATGACACGACTAACCCTAATGATGGGGTTAATTAAGCTTAAGAAGCCAATAAGATCATGTGTTAGTCATAATTAGGGATTATAACACTAATGATTAAGAATAAAAGGAAATTTTTTTTCCAAAGAATTCAAATCCACGATTGGAAACAAGAATTCAAATCCACGATTGGAAACAAGAATTCAGATCCGCGATTGGAAAAAAAGATTCAAGAACGCAAAAAAAAATAGTGGACCCCGGCCGACCAGGCCCTGCCGAGCAGGTCGCCTGGAAGGCAACCGCCGACCAGGTTGCCTGGATGGTAGCCGCCGACCAGGGCCTACCGAGCAGGTTGTCTGGGAGGCTTATGTCGACCAGGGCCTGTCGAGCAGGACCCTTGGTTGGCTGGGCCGACCAGGCGGGGCCGAGTCGGGTGGCTCCCGGTTCGGTGGGCGCCCGACTTGGCTTCCCCCGTCCCGAAAAATTTTGGTTTTTCCGATTTTTTTTTATATTTTAATTTTGCTATTTTTGCAAAATAAAATATCATTTAGCTTCATTTAGTTTCGTTTAGTGCCGTTTAGCGTCGTTTAGTGTTGTTTATCATCGTTAAGTATCTATTTTAAACTTCTATGAAAACTTGAGAAGTTTTCCCAGAAGTTGGGGGGGGCAATGATATTGGTTAAAATAAGCCCTAAAGACATAATTAATATTAAATTAATTAGACTTGGCAGGTCCATGAATAAAGGCCAAATAATAAGGCTTGAAACCCTATTTAAATATTAATTTCGTAATTAATATTTGGGCTGAAAATACAACCTGTACTAGGAGACGTCCAGTACACGCTTGTTTCAATACAAGTTTGTTTTAAACAACAATTCTAATATGGAACCAACTTCTACAAGGAAGGATCTAGAATTAATCCTAATTCACCCTCAAGAAGAAGACTTATCCTTTAAGAAAGTCAATACTTATCTACCGTCAAGTAACCCTATCTAAATCAAAGGCTCCTGACGCATACATAAAGGGCTGGTCCATAATCTTAGAACTACGTCTTTTGGCTTGATTCTCAATTATGAATTGAGATACGTAGACATCTTGTGAGAACCGATTTAGTGACGAAATACGAGAACAACCATTAAAACTTGAAGTTCATCAACTCTAACATCAAATTCACGAAACCCTAGCCGCGATTTGAAGACCTAGTTTTTATTTCACAACATTTATATACGTTATAAGTGTAAATTTCGATAGATACAATCTATTTCTAAACAAGTTCAGATAATTGTTTTCATAAATAAGCACATATAGACATGCATCGAGTCACTGAGGGCGATGCATGAGGGACCTAACTTCATTATTGGGGGTAATATAATATAATACTCCTACTGGACCACCTAAATAAATAATTAAATAAATAATGGATGAGGATATAAAATAGCTAGTTTTAGTGCTGGGTCACAGCAGCTAGCTGCAGATTGGAGGGATATGCTTTACCTAATTTCTGTGCTATCAATTCCCCATTTGCGACCCGCTTTATTCACCTTTGGTATTCATTTTTCAAAATTGGATGAGTTTTAGTTTTCATTCTTATAATTACAGTCGTCATGCAGCTTATTAATTAAGTGTAATGTTTATTATGTTTACTGCTTAGGTCAGAATTTAGATCAACTACTGTCCTTAACAATCAACTTCGAATCTCTCATATTCTTTCATCACTTACTAATCCTTTGTTTTTCTTTTTTAGTGGCGATTTTGGTGTTCCTGTACTGATGATAGAGTTGGGTAGTTTATATTTCATGTACATTAGTATGTGATGATGTTAACCTATTAAAATACTTGAGGTTTTTTGATAAATATTCTTTTATCATTCAATCATTCATCAAATTAATATACAAAGATTGACTTGGAGTACAAGACATACCAAGTAACTCCAAGCATCCAAAAAGAAATTTTTTATTTTTAATAATATAAATAAAAGTAATATCCCAACGTCTCAAATTATGTTATATGTAAACTAGTTTGCTAAGCCGCGCTTCGCAGCGGCTTTATAATAATATCTCTAAATTTTCTCAAAAAATATTCTACAAAATATGTTTTTAAATAAAATAATCTTTCTAATATAAAATTAAGTTTTGTTTTGAATTATATATATATATATATATATATATATATATATATATATATATATATATATAAAATTCTAGATCGTTCAATCAAAAACTACAATTATACCTTCAGAGTTATTAAAAATCTTCACTATCTCCAAATCTACTCCCAGTAAGAAAAAAACCAAAAAATATGAACAAACATCCTTTTTGTTGCTGGGAGAATTTTTTATTAATAATGATATCTTTTTGTCAAAACAAATAACAACAAAAACAACAACAACCTCTTCCTTTTTAAAAATAAATTTAACGACATCTTCTCAATGTTTTTTATTCTTGTATGAATTTTGTTATAGATGCACTGACTTATTGAATTTTGTTAAAAATGCACACACTAAATAAATTACTCAGTCGAATAAATCTTAACATGATATTTTCGAAATACATACACTATAAATTTCTGAATATACAATTTTTATCTTTGAATTTTCGTGTATGAATTACAGAAAATATTTTACTAAAAGATATAATCTTTTCTCATAAAAATTAGAGCAATAACTATCTAAACGTTAAAAAACAATGATAAAATTTGTTTTTGAAGACATGATGAATTCTTCCCTTTAGAGTTACCTTGTATACATGTGTATCAACTTTTAACTATAAATTCAAAACTAATAACGTACACACATAAACATATAAATCAATTCATAACTGAATGTATATGAAAATCATCTTGCTCGGCCTATTATTTTAACTTATTAACTGATTAACTGATGAATCTCTGTCCTTATTAATCCATGTCTTAATTCAATCAACACTAATAGCAAATAACTTGTCTTGTCAAAGATTTTAATATGATCTTACATTAGGATACAAACAAACGTAATAAGATAAATAACATAAAGGAAAAAGTCGCACACTCGTGTACTCATATACACACTTTTAACATGAACAAACAAAAAAGTAAAGAAGAACAATGTTGACAACAAAAATTGCAGTAGACGATTAACAGAGTTTAGGTGTATATTTATACTATTAATTAGCTATTTGTATGAAAGTATTAAAGGTAATTAATTATTTACCAAGTAATTACTTAATTTCTTATGCAAGGCCGATCTAATTTCTTAACTTCTTATTTACCAATATATTCTTGTATTTTCTATTATATTACATTAAAAAAGAAAGTTTAGGAGAGTAGAATGTTAAGATGATAATTTCATTTGAAACGAAATATTATGAGAATATCTAGATAATAATAAAGGGAAGTTCAAAATAATGTAAAGTAATACACTTTTTTTTTTAATTTAGATATTTGAAGGCAAGAATATTATAATTGAATATTTATTTTCCTTCATTTGTAATATTTAGTTTCCTCCATTAGTAAAGATCTATTGTATATTTACTTTCTCCATTAGTAGAGATTTTAAATGCAAGAATATTATATTTACTTTCCTTCATTAGTAGAGATTTTAAATGCAAAAATATTGAAATTGTATATTTATTTTTCTACATTAGTAAATATTTAAAAGGCAATTGAGATTTTTTCTAATCTTTGGTATTAATTACTTAATTTCTTATGCAGGACCGATCTAATTTCTTAACTTCTTATTTACCAAAACGTTCCTGTATTTTCTATTATATCACATAAAAAAAAGAAGAAAGTTTAGGAGAAGAGAATGTTAAGATATTAATTTCATTTGAAAAGAAATATTATGAGAATATTTAGATAATAATAGAGGAAAGTTTAAAATAATGTAAGGTAATACATTTTTTTTTATAATTTAGATATTTTGAAGGCAAAAATATTATAATCGAATATTTAGTTTCCACCATTAGTGATATTTAGTTTCCTCCATCAGTAAAAATCTATTGTATTTTTACTGTCTCCATTATTAGATATTTTAAATCCAAGAATATTATATTTCATTAGTAGAGATTTTAAATGCAAGAATATTAAAATTGTATATTTAGTTTTCTCCATTAGTAAATATTTAAAAGGCAATTGAGATTTTTTCTAGTTTTTGGTATTAATTACTTAATTTCTTAGGCAAGACCGATCTAATTTATTAACTTCTTATTTACCAAAATGTTCCTGTATTTCTATTATATTACATAAAAAAAGAAAGTTTAGGAGAGCAGTATGTTAAGATAATAATTTCATTAAAAAATATTATGAGAATATTTAGATAATAATAGAGGAAAGTTCAAAATAATGTAAGGTAATACACTTTTTTTCTAATTTAGATATTTTGAAGGCAAGAATATTATAATTAAATATTTAGTTTCTTCCATTAGTGATATTTAGTTTCCTCCATTAGTAAAGATCTATTGTATATTTATTTCTCCATTAGTAGAAATTTTAAATGCAAAAATATTATATGTTTCCTCTATTTGTAAGTATTTAAAAGGTAATTGAGATTTTTTCGAATTTTTAATATTATTTGAAAAGAAATATTATGAGAATATTTAGATAATAATAGAGGAAAGTTTAAAATAATGTAAGGTAATACATTTTTTTTTATAATTTAGATATTTTGAAGGCAAAAATATTATAATCGAATATTTAGTTTCCACCATTAGTGATATTTAGTTTCCTCCATCAGTAAAAATCTATTGTATTTTTACTGTCTCCATTATTAGATATTTTAAATCCAAGAATATTATATTTCATTAGTAGAGATTTTAAATGCAAGAATATTAAAATTGTATATTTAGTTTTCTCCATTAGTAAATATTTAAAAGGCAATTGAGATTTTTTCTAGTTTTTGGTATTAATTACTTAATTTCTTAGGCAAGACCGATCTAATTTATTAACTTCTTATTTACCAAAATGTTCCTGTATTTCTATTATATTACATAAAAAAAGAAAGTTTAGGAGAGCAGTATGTTAAGATAATAATTTCATTAAAAAATATTATGAGAATATTTAGATAATAATAGAGGAAAGTTCAAAATAATGTAAGGTAATACACTTTTTTTCTAATTTAGATATTTTGAAGGCAAGAATATTATAATTAAATATTTAGTTTCTTCCATTAGTGATATTTAGTTTCCTCCATTAGTAAAGATCTATTGTATATTTATTTCTCCATTAGTAGAAATTTTAAATGCAAAAACATTATATGTTTCCTCTATTTGTAAGTATTTAAAAGGTAATTGAGATTTTTTCGAATTTTTAATATTATTAATTCAAAAAATTGAGAAAATTAGAAAAATAGAACGAAGCGATCTGAGAGCGCCACCTCACCGTCCCGTCTTCTCTTTTATATAATAGTATTGATGATTGATGATTGATTTCTTTAATAATAATAATAATAATAATAAAGAAAACACTTTTGATAAGTGTCGTTCTTGTTGAACTTCTGGTCAGACTGGTCAGAGAGAGTCCTAGCATGCTTTCCACAACCTCCTGCCTTATAATCCAGGAATTTGCACGGAATTTTTTTATATTAATAGTAATATAGTATTACTAATTGAAATTATTTAAACTTTTAAATATTACTAATACTAGCTTATAGCTCGGGGACTATTTTTTTTAAATATTTTTTACTATATTAATTCACAATTTTATTAGTATTTATAATATTTTTAATATTTTTAATACTAAAATATAATTATTTTTAATATATTTTTGGCGAATTTCGAAACTTGAACTTTTACAAAAATAATTTATCTATTAATGTATAAAATATTAGTTGACATTATATTAAACGGTTCTAATCTATTTATTTTAAGATCCAATGATGCTTACTTTTTTGTAGTATTATCGTCCCTTAACAATCGAAACCCTTGACTTTCTTTTCTGGTATATTTAGAGATAAAAATATTAAATTTTATATTTTATAAGTAGTTGATGGAGTTCGAACACCTCAAGATTATCATCTATTTATTTTAAAGTTGAACTATTCTTATTTTTTATGTTATTGTACCGACCAAAATTATGGATAAAATATACCAACAGATTGTCAACACATCCAATTATTAACATTTCTTAAAATAGTATATTTTTCTTCATTTCTCTTCGTGCCCACCAAAATGTGACGGATGGAGTGTAAGGATATATTTTTGGATAAATTATTTCGTGTTGCATTTACGCTGTGCAAAAGACATATATTTTATGTGTATTTATTCAAATTTATATTATTAATTCAAAATTTTAATTCTTTGTTAATTTTTGAAATATGTAATTTTAATATGTTATTGAGTTGATTCGAAACTTAAATTTTTGTTAGTATGTTATGAATAGGAGAATAAAGATCCCAACTCATGAGATAGTGTAATTGATCATTTGCATGTATTATATCAACTATCTAATTACTCCACTTTTTTAATTTATAAATAAATGAAAATATATGTTAGGTAAATATTTAACAATAGATTATTAGATTTATTTGTTTACATATATTGTGATCTTAGGAAAAGTATGGTGAGATTAACCTCCTGATCCTTTTTCTCTATAAGTTATATATTTAAAATTATCGTTAATAAATACAACAATTTCAATTTTTAATAATATTTAATATTATCCTTTTATATTTGTTATATATAAAATAATATAATATAATTTGGATGAATTAAATTGTATGTTCCTTAAAAAAGTGTTATGTTAATATTAATTAATTAAGTCGTTTTACTTGTAAATTCTAGAGTAAAATTTACAACATAAATTCATGTACATCATTTCTCTTACGTCTCTTATAAGCATGTGTATTATTGTTAGCCATGATATATGAGCATTATATTGAGAATTTTTTAATAACGTAATTGATATGATTTTTGGCCATGGTATACATGATTGAGAATTTTTTAATAATGTAATTGATATGAATCGATATCTCAAAATTTGGTTTAACAATTTTTATCAAACTGGAACTACTCATAAATTAAAGAGAAAAAAGAGTTAACAATTTTTACATAGACAACCTATCTAATACATAAAACCCAATTATATTTGGTTTAGATTATCAAAATAAATTTTTTAGTTTTTAAATATAATTCTACTATTAATCAAATACACTTTTTAGTTTTTAAATATAATCCTACAATTAATCGAATACTTTTTTAATATTAGATTTAACTATTTTCATCTATCATTTAAGATCTAACGGTCCTTATTAATTTGATTGTACAATAGTCGTACAAGAACCAGACTACCAAAGTTTTGAATAAGATTCTTTTACGATTATAATATATAATGATATAATTTATTCGATCGAGATTTGACAAATAATGTTGGGATTTATGGGTGATAGCATAGGAACAACTTAACTTTGTATATACTTAATTTTTTAATTAAGTAGAACATACTGTCACAGCCAAAGTATGTTCTTGTAATCAGTATGCAATGTTAGTTTAATTGTGTAATTTGGAAGAAGTTCACTTTCTGTGTTCAAGCCTCAAAGAACGCATATTGGATGACAGCATGAATAAAGGTTACTGTCATAAGAATTGACAGTAAGATTACAAGAAGACAGAATATTGCAAGTCAAGACAGCAACATTGGCGGAAGACTACGCGACAGCAACTTTAGCCCTCGACAACAAGTTTGGAAACCTCGACAGCACACTATGCGGGGAACTCCTACTGTCACCAAAAGCACATTCCTGTGACAGCAAGCTCTGCGGCAAAAGTAACTGTCTCGAGAAAGATCCTTGTTCTAGGTATCTTTCTCAGTCAAACCCCGTGACAGTTTCAATGTTCAAGAAACAGGCGTGTTGCAGTATCCCTAAGCTGCACCAAGTCTGCAAGACTACGACAGAAGCTTCAAGCACTGCAAACAAAAGCGAATCAATTCAAGAGCAAGGTCAAGTCTCTATTTGCTGAATTGGTTTAGCTACAAATAGAATGAATCTAGGTTGCTTTCTTTGTAATGTATATCTGACATTGTTAGCAATTTAGGAAAGTCACATGGGTAGACACTTTGTAAGAAGCTGCCACTTGATAATGACAGCAGCTTCACAGACCCGTGTTGATAGTGATAGGATTAGTTTTATACTTAGACTATCAATTCATTCTAGACAAGTAACGAAGACAAGCAAGTGTCTTGGAGAAGAACGAAGCTCAAGAATTCTCTCTTGAGGTTGTAGCAACACTTTGCAAAATAAATAAAACATTTATTTTGTGAATCTTGTCTTCTCTATTATACTGTTTGTGAATGCATACATATTATTGATAACATTAAATCTTAGTTTTAGTTGTTGAAACTGAGATTGAATTTTATCAGTATTGCATTCATCCCCCCCCCCCCCCCCCCCCCTTCTGCAATACACAAGGACCAACAACTGGTATCAGAGCGATCAGATTAACATACATATCTGAGATCCCGACGACAATGCAGAAATCAAACAGTATCAAGATCCCAGCTTTTGATAAAGAGAACTACAACATTTGGAAAAGAAAAATCTTGTTGTTTATCAAAGCTGCGAATCCACTATACCCAGGTATACTCGAGAATGGTCCTTTCATACCAAGGAAGGAAATTGAAGCCACAACAATAAATGGTGAAATCATTCCTGCACATTGGGTTCCCAAAGATCCCTCGGAATTTTTGGAAACTGAGAAGGAGAAAATGGTGCTAGATGATCACTTGCAACTCATCTTGCTCGATTCTCTCACGTTGGATAAAGCCATGTGTGGAAGTGTGATAAGCTGCACATCAGCCAAGGAGATGTGGATCAGGTTAGCCTTACTCTGTGAAGGAAGTGAAGAAGTTAAAGGCAACCAAAGGCAAATACTTATATCTCAATATAAGGCATTCATGGCCAAGCCTGGTGAAGACTTAACCTCCATGTTTGAAAGGTTCAGTAAGCTCTTAACTGAACTGCAGATACATGGCAAGTACTATGACAGAAAAGAATTGAATGTCAAGTTCTTGCTTACATTGCCTGATCATCTTGAACACAAGACAACAGCCATACGAGAAGGAAGAGATCTCAACAATATAACCTTTGAGACACTTTATGGCATTCTGAAATCTTATGAACTTGAACTCTTTCAAAAGAGAGCCATACAAAGTGGAACAAGGAACAAGATGGCTAACATGTCAAGTGCCCTAGTAGCACAAGTGCCAAGAATCACACAACCTAGTGAAGCACTACAAATCACTCAACCAACCCCTGTACAATCCTTGAAGATAGAAGAGGTTGTTGAAGATGATGAGAAAGTAGTACTACAGCTCAAGGATGTGGAAGATGAAGACTTCTACACTATGGAGGAACTGGAAAGCATGGACAATCCCACTATGGCTTACATGGCCAAAAAGTTCAAGAACTTTAGGTTCAAGAAGGATAGGTCATTCAGGGCCCAAGGCCAAGCATCCAAGTTCACCAAGGGAAGCTCATCAAAGGCTGCTGTGAGAAGCTCATTCAAAGGAGGATACAAGACTGGATTTGTGGATAGATCTAAATTCAAGTGTTACAACTGTGGTGAACCTGGTCATTTTGCTACTTAGTGCAAAAGACCCAAACAGGTTCAGAGATTTGAGAAAGGAACTGGTGGATACTCTAAGAAGAATCAAGGTAGAGCCTATGTGGCTGAAGGAAAGTGTTGGGATGAGTCTGATGACGAAGATGAAGAAGAATATGTCAACCTAGCTCTCATGGCTAGCACTGATGAAGTAACATCAACATCTTCAAGTCAGGGCAAGAAGAAAGATCAAGTCATGTGGATCATTGACAGTGGTTGCTCAAGGCACATGACAGGTGATAAAGCCCTGCTATCACATTATGTTGAGAAAACTGGCCCAATCATAACCTTTGGAGACAACAGCAAGAGTTACACAGTGGGATATGGCTGTCTAGAAATTGGAAATGTTGTCATTGAAGATATTGCTCTTGTGGATGGATTGAAGCACAATCTACTCAGTGTCAGCCAATTCAGTGACAGGGGATTCAAGGTTGATTTTTATATGATGCTGTGTAACAACTATCACAAGAAGAATAGTAGCCTCTCTCTAAAAGGGGTTAGAAAAGGAAGCTTGTTTGTTGCTGACTTAAATTCAACAAAGAAGGATAAAGTTTACTGCTTTTACAGTAAAGCTACTGTTGGTGACAGTATGCTTTGGCACAGGAAGCTCTCACATCTCAACTTCAAGACAATGAATATTCTGATGAAGAAGGAGTTAGTGAGAGGTTTGCCCCAACAGGAATTCTGTCAAGAAGGACTGTGTGAAGACTGTCAAACGGGCAAACTGAGAAGAGTTGTGCACAAGTCCAAGCAAATGAACACCAACATTGAAGCACTCAAGTTGATACACATGGATCTCTTTGGACCAGTCAATGTACCATCAATGGCCAAGAAGAGATATGCCTTAGTAATGGTGGATGATTACTCAAGGTACACTTGGGTGAAGTTTCTTGAATCCAAAGATGAAGCTGCTCAAGTGATTATTGATCAAGTCAGAGTTCTTGATAGAACTCCAAACTCAAAAGTTCAAATCTTGAGGAGTGACAATGGTACAGAATTTAGAAATGCCACTCTTGGAAATTTCTGTAAAGATGAAGGAATTGTACAACAATTCTCTGCTGCAAGAACTCCACAGCAGAATGGAGTTGTAGAGAGAAAGAACAAGACTCTCATTGAAGCAGCTAGAACTATGTTGCATGATGCCAAACTGCCAACATATTTCTGGGCTGAAGCTATCAACACAGTCTGTTATACTCAGAACAGAACCATGATCAACAAGACTCATGCAAGTACACCTTACTGTCTGTTAACTGGAAAGAAACCTACTGTCAAATATTTTCATGTGTTTGGGAGCAAATGCTTTATGATGAAGGATAACCATGAGAAGAAAGGAAAATTTGACACCAAAGCTTTTGAAGGACTATTCATGGGTTACAGCACAGAAAGGACTGCCTACAGAGTTTATGTTATGGAACACAGGATTATTGAAGAAAGTGTTAATGTCACATTTGATGAAACCAAGTTTCCAGGACTGCATGAAGAAGGAAAGATGCAGACATTCAGATTTGAGAATCAAGGATACTTGGAAGCTGAGGAAATTGTGGATGAAGAACCTAGCTTCACTCAAATTGTTGAAGTTGTTAAAGATATTGTCAATACCACTACTGTCAACCAAACTCCAGCTCAGTCACAGACCATAACCTCTAACATTCATAACAGTGGAGACTCTGGAGACAATGAAGAACATGGTGAAGACAATGGGATTGGTGATCATTCAACTCAACAAACTGAAGCAAATGTTCATGTACAGTCAAGTAGCTTGCCCAGAATCACCAAATGGAACAAGGATCACTCAAGTGACCTCATCATTGGTGACCCTAATTCTGGAGTGAGGACAAGGAACAAAGTCTCTGCTGACAGCATGTTTTCATGCTTCCTGTCTCAAATGGAACCCAAGACAACTGATGAAGCATTGTTGGATTCTGAATGGGTGATAGCCATGCAAGAAGAGCTAAATCAGTTTGAAAGGAACAATGTATGGAAGCTAGTTCCAAGACCTAAGGGAAAGTCAGTCATTGAGACCAAATGGGTTTTCAGAAACAAGCTTGATGAAAATGGATCAGTGACAAGAAACAAAGCAAGGCTAGTAGCTAAGGGTTACTGTCAACAGGAAGGAATAGATTATGATGAGACATTTGCACCTGTTGCAAGACTTGAAGCTATAAGAATCTTTCTAGCCTATGCTGCACACTGCAACTTCAAAGTATTTCAGATGGATGTCAAAAGTGCCTTCCTAAATGGAGAATTGGAAGAAGAAGTGTATGTTGAACAGCCACCAGGGTTTGAGGATGCTGAAATGTATGATTTTGTATACAAACTTTTCAAAGCTTTGTATGGACTAAAGCAAGCACCCAGGGCTTGGTATGACACACTCTCCACTTTTCTCTTGGACAATCAGTTTACTAGAGGAGTTGTGGACAAGACACTTTTCTACAAACACCATGGCAAGGACATCATTCTGGTACAAATCTATGTGGATGATATCATTTTTGGTTCAACAAATGAGAGGCTGTGTGAGAAGTTTTCCTCTCTCATGAGTAACAAATATGAGATGAGTATGATGGGAGAATGGTCATTCTTTCTGGGATTACAAATTCTTCAACAATCTGATGGAATCTTCATTTGTCAAGCTAAATACATCAAGGAACTTCTCAGAAAGTTCAACTTGGAAGATTCATCACCTGCAAAGACACCAATGTCCACCTCAACCAGTTTGGATCTTGATCCTAAAGGGAAGAAAATTGACTCAAGCACCTATAGAGGCATGGTAGGATCTCTCCTATACCTAACTGCTAGCAGACCTGACATCATGTTTGCTACATGTCTCTGTGCAAGGTTTCAGAGTGATCCAAAGGAGTATCACTTAGTAGCCATCAAGAGAATCTTTAGATACCTAAAAGGCACTCCTAACCTAGGTCTTTGGTATCCCAAGAACACTGGATTTGATCTAATTGGCTACTCAGACTCAGACTATGCTGGATGCAAGATTGACAGAAAGAGTACTACTGGTAGCTGTCAATTTCTTGGTGGAAGATTGGTCTCGTGGTTTAGCAAGAAGCAGCATTCAGTTTCTACCTCAACTGCAGAAGCTGAGTATATTGTTGTAGGCAGTTGCTGTGCACAAATTCTATGGATGAAGAATCAACTTCTGGATTATGGTCTAGTGATAAGTGAAATTCCAATCTACTGTGACAACACTAGTGCCATAGCCATTTCAGACAATCCAGTTCAACACTCTAGGACAAAGCACATTGATATAAGACATCACTTTATCAGAGAGCATGTTGAACAAGGAACTGTGAAGCTGATCTATGTCCCAACTGACAAGCAACTTGCTGACATCTTCACTAAGCCATTGGATGAAGCAACCTTCAACAGGTTGATAAGTGAATTGGGAATGCTGAACCTGGTATGTTGATTTACTCAGTTTTCTATAATTCCAAATTCTCTAATGAATCTCATGACAGCAACTTCAAACCTGCTGTCAAGAGAAGTTACTGTCTACTTGGTCTATGTCTGTTATGTGACAGCATGTGTTGATTTGACTTTTCATGTCAGTATTTTGTGCCAGACTCATACTTTTAGACCATGTATGACATTAATGTGGTTACTTGTTAAGTTTGAGAGATAAAAATCTGTTCCATTGGACTTTCACACCGTTTTGCATTAATCTGTAGGATTAAAGGAGGACACGACCATTAATTACTTTTGTGGTAGTTGTATGGGTACTCTAACTGTTGACCATTAGACTTTAATCCTTAGACGGTTTTGCCTATAAATTAACCTTAGGTTTCACCAGTCTGCTCTCAGTTTTAAAGTAAATAATGGAAAACAAAGTAGGAATTGAAGTAGGGCTAAAACGGTGCGATAGTGAACCCGACAGTGAAGAGATTGATGAACTCTTCGAGATGCTGTTGGACGGCATGGATGAGATCGAAGAGGAAAAGAAACAGGAAGAGGAGGCCAAGGCTCAGGAAGAAGAGAAGGAGCTTCAGGCACTTCTTGAAAAAGAAGGTCGCTCTGAAGAAGAGATTAAGGAAGAGCTTTTAGGACTAGTTGATAAGATCATAGAATAATGTACTCCATGTTCTATTTTTAATGATTTTATCAATAATAATAATAAAAGTTCTTCTTCTTGTGTTTATGATTTGTCTGTGTTAATTGCTTAATATCTGTGTTCAAAAGATTACATTGCTAAATCCATAATGTGTCAATATTAAGTTAAGAGTATGAATAAAGCATTCTAATAAGTTCATGACAGAACCAATTCTCAATCAAAGTTACTGTCGTTAAGAAGAAAACTGTCGTGTGTTTCTTGACAGCAACCTTCTTGACAGCAGGGAAAGACTTTCTGTCAAGACTTGTAAAGGATATTGTCATTCATATGCTTAACGGTGACAGCAAGTTTTCGCGCAAAACCTACTGTCACCACCTCTTATTACTGACAGATTGTTTCTAGCGCACAGGTTACTGTCAACAATAGTGGACCGTTGAAATTGGATATTCATCCCACGTTGGTCAGTGAATAACGGGCAGTAACTGACGTGTTATAAGAGTGGGTTAAGACACGTTCTTTAATTCCACTTTTTGTGCACAACGTTTGCGATACCTCTATTTATTCCCCAGTTACTCAGACATATCACTCTCATCGAACTCAAGGCAATATATTTTTCTTCAAGCAAAAAGCCACTTTCTTACTTTCTTCTTTTCTTGAAATCTCCATGGCATCCAAACAGACTCTCTCTCAAACAAACTTTGCTGGCATCTTTTCCCCAAATGATGCTGGTGAAGGCTTCAAAGGACTCGTGTTTTTCTTGAACAAGTCCTATCTCGGTTATGCCATCACCTCAACCCCCATTCTAGACTTAGACCGAATTGAGGCGTTTTGGCAAACTGCTGTTGCTCAAACTGAGGTTGAGAACCCGGGTATTCAATTCACAATCTCTGGGCAACAATACACTCTTACAGCTGAGGTCATCAACACTGCTCTTGGAATTAACCTGGAAGCAAGACAACAATTTACTGAACTTGCAAATGATGACACTCTCAAGAAGCTCTTCTTGAAGATTGGGTATGTAGGCCCTATTCTCGAAGAGGGGACTACCAAGTGGTATCCAACTGGTGAAATGGATAGGAAGCATCTGAGAAAGGAGTGGAGCATGATATTTGATGTGATGGTCAAGGTGTTCTCTACCAAGTCCACAGGCTGGAATGGAATACCCTCCTACATCAAGAAACTGACACATTCTCTTGTCCATGGATACAAGGTGAATGTTGGAGCTCTCCTCATGGCACACCTCCAAGCTGCCATAGGTAAGAAGGTATCAATCTACCCTCGCTTTCTTATGATGTGCATTAATTCATTCTGTGATTTTAATGATGTCGCCCCTCGTTTAGAGGCCTGCTTAGTTTTGAAAAAGAACACACACACACTGTTATCTTCACAGAATCTCAATGCACATATTCCACTTTGTTTCACTCAGCACATGGTTGATCAAGTGTCCAACCCTGATTTACCATTACCATCTGGTTATGACTCTTTCACTCTTGAGAATGAAACTGAATTAGACCCAAATTCAGTTAACCCACATTCAACACCATACACTCAGCCTAGGCCCTCTAGACGTTCCAAAGCCCAAAGAGAAGCCTTGCAAGAATCCAGAAAAAGGTCCTTATAAGCTGATGTTGGTGGTAGCTCTGTTAGTCAAGAGGGAGACACTGCACCTAGTGCAGCAAATAAGGAAGGTAGTCAAACAGAACCCACAGTGGTTCCCCCTGAGCCTAAGAAGAAGAGAGCTAGGAGGACCAAAACCACTGTTACCCAAGCTACAGTTTCTCAACAAACTGTAGTTACTGAAAGGGACTCAAACACCTCCCTAGATGTGCCTTCTCATCAAGGTATATCTATTGAAATTGGCCTGTCTCCCAAGGCACCATGTACAGAGTCTGCACAAACTCTTGGTTCACAACCTGAGAAACCCCCACTTGAAGAAACACACAGTGAGTTAGGGCACAGTGAGGATTTCTCTACTCCAATTGATGGTTCACATGTTTCATCTGTGAATCAGCCCCCACTCTCTGCTACACTTTCACCTTCTTCCTTCCCTACACATTCCTTTGTTTCTTCTCCACAACCTAGAGAAGGGGACAGTCCCAACCCTTCAGGTTTTGATCATCCATCTCCAATCATGGATGAGCCCCCATCTAGTGGTCCACAAGAACCCATTTCTCAAAGTGAGATGGACACCACTCCTCCAAACACTGAGCTAGGGCAAAGTGGAATTTTGTCAGAAAATGAACCAGCCAACACTTTGTCTGAACTCCAAGGAGCATCTTACCTTCGGGAAGATGCTGTCACAGCCTCTGTTGCTGTCAAAGACACTGGCAATGTTGCTGTCCTGGACACAGCTGCTGTCATGGGTGGAGAGAAAGATACTGTCACTACAGAACCTACTGTCACTCCACCTCCCAAAGTTGCTGTCATGCCAGAACCTGCTGTCCAGACTCCAACTGATAGTAACATTCCTGCCACAGATGTTGTCCAGTCCTCTCAGCCTAATTTTGAAGCTGTAATCATTGAGGATGCCTCTGATGATGATCTCCCTCTTGCCAAACTCTTAAAGGTACATTCTAAATCTACTCCTTCCATGCATGTTAGTACTGCTCATACCCATGCATCTAGGTTGAGTGAGGGTGTGCAAAAGAAAAGAGAGATAAAAGAAAAGAGAGGTGAGCATAAAAATGAGAGGCAGCCAAATGTGCTGGCAAAAGGAGAGGCAGCTACTTTTGGTAACAGGATTGCAGCTCTGGAAGGACAGTGTGCTACTTTGAACTCCAAGATGGACTCTCTCTCTCAACTGATGGTTGATGGTTTTGCTGCTACTCATCTCTCTATCCAGTTCCTCACTGACCTAGTAGCTGCCAACTCAACTAAGGGGGAGAAGGTAGCAAGATCAGAATCAATATCTATTCAGGAATCAGGTGGAACTCAGGGGGAGCCAGTAGCTGTGAAGACCAAAGGGGGAGCTAAGGGGAAAGCAATATCTAAGGGGGAGCAGGTCAAATCAAGCAGTGGACAACCAAAGGATAAAGCTGAAGAGCTTGTTGAAGTTGACTTGGATGGAGAAAGAGTACTGATGTCTAAAGCAACTCAAGATGCAATGCAAAGAAGACCTGCATCTAGACATTCAATTCTACCTCCTGTGATAATCAGAGAGCCAACTCCAGCAACTCAAGAATCTGCTCTACAAAGAAGATGGAGAGAAATGGAGGAACAGAATAAGTCTGGGAAAGGTAAAGGGAAACTGCCTGAATCCATCCATAAAGGAAATACTTGGTCCATTGGTACTGAGTATGATCAAGAAGAAGCCAATACTCTAATGGTGGATTACAGGGAGAGTACATTACACAATCATGACAGTGAATTTAGCAGTTTGGTGGAAGAAACAATGAATGCTCCAAGCAACCGTCCAACCAACACCACAAAACTGTTAAAGGATCAAATCACCAGTGTCAGTGTAATGGTGAATGATGAGAAAAGATGGGCTGTAAGTATCTATTTCACTTCTGGCATATCTTATTTCATCACAATGCAGTTATTGCAGAGTCTGCCAGCAAAGGTGTTGTGTGCTTTGAAGGGAAAGATCAGGGCAACTCAAACACCATTCAATGAAATATTGGATATGCAAATCCAGAACCTGCTCACACAAAAGCTACCTGAAGTCTACACAAATCCACCAAGTGTTTTCTACAGATCTGTAACTAAGGATGGCACAAGAAGGAACAGCTTCATGAATTTGGTTGGCACATCCAGAATGGAAACCAAGTCAATTTTGAAATTGTTAGATGGAATACTCAGTTCAAATGCCAATCCAGGAAGAGTTTATGCTGTTCAAGAGATCTACAAAATGCTGGTGTTGAGAGACAAGGCACTGGGAGCTAGAGTGAAGGAACTAATCTCTAGAGCCAATGCTAAAAGAAATGATCAAGGTGGAAGCTGTCTCTATGACATTCCTCCTCAGGATGATGATGAAGATGATGATGATGATGATGATGATGATGATGATGATGATGATGAGGTTGGAGGAGGTGAAGCTTCTGGAAATGCTGGAAATGCTGGTGGAAGTAATTCTGGGAATACTGGTATTCAATCTCAGAATGAAGGCAATGAAGAAACTCCTAGTCAACAAAAGAAAGATGCTGGTGCAACAGATGAAGAGGAGCCAAGAATACTGGAAGCTTTGAGGCAAGCGTTCTTAGATGTGCTATTGATTGCATAAATACAGAAAAAGATGTTGTCACCAAAGGTACTGTCGACAAGAATACTGTCATAAAAGATGCTGTCATGGAAGATACTGTCGACAAAGGTACTGTCAAGAAAGGTTCTGTCAAGGATGAAGCCAAAGCTACTGTCAAGCCCATAAGACTGAAAGCCAAAGCAAGAGCATGGTTTTCTAGACAGAAACCTGAAGGAAAGCACAAGTACTCAGGAAAGGAAAAGGCCACTGGATTTGGCAGGAATCTTAAAAAGCCAATTCAATCAATACCTCCCAACAGTCTTAAGATACAACAGATGCAATCTAGAGAAATCAAGAGTGTTGAGGTCAAGATGGATGCAAATCAAGAGGTCACTGAGTACATTCTGTGGTGGGAAGAATCAAGATCTACCAAGGTTGATAAGGATTTCAATCTGGTCTCCACATCAACCAGTGGTAGGACATCAACCTTAGATAAAAGAAGAATTGACTTCTTCTACCTGGAAAGAATGGTAGAGTTACTGGAGAGCTATGAAAATGTTCCAGAGTCTGTTATGGAACATATTCTGAAATATCAAGCTGATAGGGATGCTGAATTCTATCAGAAATTTAGCTACAACTTTGCAGATTTTGATGATGCTGATATTTCAACTGATTTACCAGCTTCTTCTATACCATATCACTGGTACTATGAATTTGATGATTCATCCACAGAAGAAAGGAAAACCCAACCCACAGAGGAAGGGCAACCCAAGCCAAGCAAAAGACCTGACTCTTCTCAATACGCTCAATATCAGTCAGAACTTGATAAGAAGGAAGCTGAACTCCTGGAAAGATGCAAGACTGCCAACAAGGCAGAAAGTGAAGCTCCAAATTATCAAACATGTATGCTGGAAAATCCCTTAAGAATCAAGCATCTAAAAGAAGAAATCTATGTTTGCAGCTTGCACAAGCTAAAAACAACTATTCTGAAGGATTTACAGTATATGGTTGCTGGATCAATTCATCCCCTGGAGCAGATCTGTTCTGACAAGATAGAGGAATTATTGGAAAGGAGAAAAGGAGAAGATTCGAAGCTGGACAAGCAAAGGAGGATGTCTCTCAATGCTTATCGAGGAAGTAGATTCAAGCTCATTCATGAAGAACTCCACTTCAGAAGCTATCCATTTGATCAAGAGCAATGGTTGAATCTCAGGGATGCTAGTTCTCTTATTTCTCCTACTATCAAGAAGATCATTGAAGAAATAGAAGATGCTGCAGTCACACCTGCTGAAATCTCTCTTGTAGAAGGTCTAAGAAGCAGCTTGGTAGAAGCTCTCAGAAGAGAGGAAGTAACAAGACAGAAGAGGAAATCTCAAGCTAAGTAAACATTCTAAATCCATTCTGATCTTGTTAGTTAAGTTGTCAGCATATATTGTAAATTTGTTGTTATTGTCCATAAAAACAAATTGGGGGAGATTGTTGGGATTTATGGGTGATAGCATAGGAACAACTTAACTTTGTATATACTTAATTTTTTAATTAAGTAGAACATATTGTCACAGCCAAAGTATGTTCTTGTAATCAGTATGCAATGTTAGTTTAATTGTGTAATTTGGAAGAAGTTCACTTTCTGTGTTCAAGCCTCAAAGAACGCATATTGGATGACAGCATGAATAAAGGTTACTGTCATAAGAATTGACAGTAAGATTACAAGAAGACAGAATGTTGCAAGTCAAGACAGCATATTCACTCTGACAGCAACATTGGCGGAAGACTACGCGACAACAACTTTAGCCCTCGACAGCAAGTTTGGAAACCTCGATAGCACACTATGCGGGGAACTCCTACTGTCACCAAAAGCACATTCCTGTGACAGCAAGCTATGCGACAAAAGTAACTGTCTCGAGAAAGATCCTTGTTCTAGGTATCTTTCTCAGTCAAACCCCGTGACAATTTCAATGTTCAAGAAACAGGCGTGTTGCAGTATCCCTAAGCTGCACCAAGTCTGCAAGACTACGACAGAAGCTTCAAGCACTACAAACAAAAGCGAATCAATTCAAGAGCAAGGTCAAGTCTCTATTTGCTGAATTGTTTTAGCTAGAAATAGAATGAATCTAGGTTGCTTTCTTTGTAATGTATATCTGACATTGTTAGCAATTTAGGAAAGTCACATGGGTAGACACTTTGTAAGAAGCTGCCACTTGATAATGACAGCAGCTTCACAGACCCGTGTTGATAGTGATAGGATTAGTTTTATACTTAGACTATCAATTCATTCTAGACAAGTAACGAAGACAAGCAAGTGTCTTGGAGAAGAACGAAGCTCAAGAATTCTCTCTTGAGGTTGTAGCAACACTTTGCAAAATAAATAAAACATTTATTTTGTGAATCCTGTCTTCTCTATTATACTGTTTGTGAATGCATACATATTATTGATAACATTAAATCTTAGTTTTAGTTGTTGAAACTGAGATTGAATTTTATCAGTATTGCATTCATCCCCCCCCCCCCCCCCCCCATTCTGCAATACACAAGGACCAACAAATAACATTATTTACAGAAATACTAATAGTCATTGCTTTCACAAAATTATTGTATTAATTTATCATGACCGTACTTTTCAACACACAAATTCCCCTGACCATCTCCCCTTCCTAGACAATTTGGAGTAGGTTGGTTTTTTAAGGCTTTTAATATTATTATCTTATAACCCATGTAATGCGGGTTTTTTAATATTTATAATTATATTAATTTGTAATTTTTTTAATAATTTTATGTTATTAGTTTTTATTCTCTATTTATTACGTTTCATACGCTCAATACATTACTTATGTTGTGTTTTGAGTTCTAAATATAAAATTTAAACAATTTTACAACCCACAAAACTAACAAAATAATCCTTAACTTAGTGATGGCTAACAAATTTTTTTCAATTAAAACTACCGTAAAACTGAAGAAAAAATAAAATAACAAATTTTAACAATAGTTATATTCAACTTAGAAATATAATTAAAATAAAGAAAACCTACAGAGAGGCATATGCAATAGCTTATTTATAATTCGAGGATTCTACTCAACTTAAACTAGAATGTAATAAGTAAATATTAGACTAGATGTCACAGGAATCTCAGAAGATAATATATGTCAAGAGAATGAAGATTAAAGTCATCTACAGACTTGAAGTAATTCTACATTGAAAGAAGTTCAATTTATTGATCAAGCCTCAGTGAAGTATTCAAGAAAGTGGATTTATTAAAGTAACAGAGATTTCAGAAGTGTGACAGGAAACGTACAGGTTACAAAGTTTGTTAAAAGGGAAAAGAAGATGGACCACAACTTAAAGTCAAAAGATGAAGAACCGTCATTGAAGTTAGTCGCTCATGAACCAGACAGTACATTGAGTGTCAACATCAGTCAGTGGAAGTTCGTCATCAGTTTCAGTGGTTCTCAGATTTAGTATTAAATTTCTTTTAATTTATTCTAGAAGTTAATTAATTTAAACTATAAATTAATTCCATAAGAATTAATTTATTCCTTAAATTAATTAAACTAGAAGTTAATTAATGATATGGATAGAAAATTAATTATAGAAATGTAATTGATTTTTCAATGGAAAGGCCGATATTTAAGGCCCGACACCCTAATTATTCATTAATTTCGTAATTAATGAATAGGGAAAATATACAGCTCATCAAAAGAGACCAAAATATGGTAAATTAGTCAAAGAAGGATCCAGAATCCCAATTAATGAGTCATAGCCTTTATCAACAAGGAAAAGACTTATTCAGCAAGCAACACAATGTTTATCCAATAACAAAAAGGAGACTTATTCGCTAAGACTCCTAAACATACCATAAATACTAGGCTCCAGACGCCTATATAAGGTCCCTGATCCTACAATCAGAACTACGTCTTTGGCTTGATTCTCAATAACGATTTGAGATACGTAGGCA
Organism: Heracleum sosnowskyi; assembly: GCA_030848705.1. Lineage (NCBI taxonomy): Eukaryota > Viridiplantae > Streptophyta > Magnoliopsida > Apiales > Apiaceae > Heracleum > Heracleum sosnowskyi. Next base: position 82,807,539 of record CM061243.1, on the reverse strand, counting down.
TCTTGTAAGGACCGAGTTAGTCTCGAAACACAAGTGCAGCCATAAAAGCTCGAAGCTCATTAAACCCTCGCATTAAATTCGTAAGCTCAGATTTTATTCCACAACATTTGGCGCCGTCTGTGGGAAGACAACATCAACCATGGCAAACACACGAAGAACAACTCGAGATACTCAAACTCCTGAGGATCGCCCTGTCACCTCTGAGGCTGATACTCACGGAAATTAACCACCGCCAACTACTGGCACTCAAGGGATGAATATCCCCACCAACACTCAAGGACCGGAAATCCCAATTTCGGTTGAAGGGACGAATCCCCTACAGATGGTCATTCATGGATCTAATCCACAAGAGACCGTTCACCAGCAACCAATCTCGACTTCTCCAATCATCATGAATGCACCGAGAAGCCTTTAACTCCATACTACTGATCTTCCTCAATACGCGAATCAGACTTTGGGGATACCAAGCTATGGCATGCCTCCTCGACCCATGGCGGGCGGTAGTGGAACTAATCCAATCTACCATGAGGCATATGTGCCCCCTTATATTCAAGGTCTGGGACCCCAAAATCAATAAACTCGCCAGACCCCTTTCGTTCAAGATTACTCGGGCCCATACACCGAGGATGAGGGTTATACAACTGGAGAGGATGTCGCCCCAAGAAGGGGACGTTCTTCCCAGACAAATCGGGATCAACCCCAAACTACTAAGGAGAAAATTGCAGCCCATGAGGCAGAGACTGCAAGACTCAAGAAACTCCTTGCTGAGGAGGAGGCCGCTCAATCTCAAGGCCGAACGACTGAAGGGATCCCGATAATCAACTTGGATCCACCGGCAAGAAGAACCAAGATGGTTGAAGCCCCAAGGGGTGATCCTAGTATTCTGTTGCCCCTAGGAGATCCTGATGATCCTACACCACCGTTTACTCAAGACATCATGAAAATGGCTATATGCAGAAAATTCAAGATGCCTTCGATCAAAGCCTATGATGGAACGGGAGATCCCGCAAATCATGTAAGGACCTTCTCCAATGCACTATTGTTGCAGTCAACCAACGATGCAGTCAAGTGTAGGGCGTTTCCACAAACCTTGGCAGGCATGGTCCAACGCTGGTATAGCCGTCTTCTTCCCAACTCAATTGGGTCTTTCAAGGAACTAAGCAAATCTTTTATCAATCAGTTCATTAGTGGAAGGGTGCATGAGAAAAGCTCTGCATCACTCATGGCAATCCAGCAAGGAAAGAATGAAGCCCTAAGGGACTACATCAATCGATTCACTCGGGAGGCTTTGAAAGTCCCGGACTTAGAGGACAGAGTGGCTATGATAGCCCTGCAACAAGGAACTACTGATGACCACTTCAAAAGGTCGTTAGCTAAACATCCACCCGAGAGCATGCTGAAGCTCCAAGATAGAGCCGGAAAGTATATCAAGGCTGAATAAAGCATGAGAAAGTATGAACCCACTGCTAGCGGTAGTGGAAACTCAAAGAAAAGAAAAGAAACTCAGGAGTACGACGTCAAGGAAAAGTTTCCCAGAACGTCAAAGGACTCTGATTCTCCACCCAAGAGAAACAATTTTGGGCCAAAGTTTACGGAGTATGCAAGATTGAACACTTACAGGAGTCAAATTCTGATGGAGATAACTAAGGAAGAAGATCTCAAATGGCCGAAGCCAATGAGGGCTGACATGTCCAAATGGAACCAAAATCAGTTCTGTCGGTTCCACAAAGAAGTTGGTCACGACACCGACGATTGTAGGCAATTGAAAGATGAGATCGAATTTCTGATACGAAGAGGAAAACTCAGCAAATTCACCAAGGATGGAAATCAAGGGAGTCAAAGAGGAAACTATGAAAGGAAGGATTACGACAGAAGGGACAACGACCAAGATCGTAACCCTAAGCCCCGAGGGCCAGTCATCAACATGATATTCGGAGGGCCAACTACTGCTGGGTCCTCCCGAAACTCAAGAAAAGCTTATGCTCGAGAGGTAATGACTGTGGTTGGAGAAGCACCGAAGCGTGCCAGAACAGAAGTGTCAATAGGTTTTGATGATTCAGACTTGGAAGGGGTGAAGTTCCCCCACGATGACCCTCTAGTCATCAAACCTGTGATTGGCAATTCCGAAACAAAGAGAGTCCTAGTCGACAATGGAGCTTCAGTGGATATCTTGTTCCACGATGCTTTTTATCAAGATGGGTTACACTGATTCTCAGTTAACACCCTCAAATATGCCCATATACGGATTCAATGGGGTGGAATCAAAAGTGGAAGGCACTATCCAACTCCCAATGACCATGGGGCAAGGGATGAATACGTCTACTCAAATGCTGAACTTCATAGTTATAAAGGCAACTTCAACCTACAATGCAATCCTGGGAAGGACTGGTCTTCATGCGTTCAAGGCCGTTGCCTCATCTTATCATCTGAAAGTCAAGTTCCCAACGAGAAATGGGATTAGAGAAGAGAGAGGAGACCAAAAGATGGCTAGAAGTTGTTATGTAGCCGTGTTAAGGCCTGATGGAATCGGGGGGCAGGTTCTCCCCATTGAAGACATGAATACAAGTGACAATGAGGACAGAAGAGGGAAACCGGCCGAGGATTTTGTCCCAATTCCCTTAGTCCCTGGTGAACCGGAGAAGGTGACTTATGTCGGGGCACTACTACCTGAGCCATTGAAAAGCAAGCTTATCTTTTCTTCAAGAGAACAATGACGTTTTTGCTTGGACAGCGGCTGACATGCCAGGGATTGATCCCCAATTGATAACTCACAAGTTGAATGTGGATCCTGAAAGAAAGACGGTGAAACGAAAGAAGAGAAATTTTGCTCCAGAAAGGCAAGAGGCCATTAAACAAGAAGTTGAAAAGCTTTTGGAAGCCGGTTTCATTGAGGAAATTCAATTCCCAGAATGGTTGGCTAACCCAGTGATGGTCAAAAAGGCCAATGGGAAATGGAGGATGTGTGTGGACTTCACTGAATTAAATGATGCATGTCCTAAAGATTGTTTTCCCTTACCAAGGATTGATGCACTAATAGATGCAACAGCCGGGCACGAGATGCTAAGTTTCATGGATGGCTTTAGCGGATACAACCAAATCAAGATGCACAAAGATGACATCTCCAAGGTATCATTCATCACTGACTTTGGTGTTTTCTGTTACTTAGTCATGGCATTTGGACTTAAGAATGCAGGGGGCAACCTACCAAAGATTGGTGAACAAAATTTTTGGACACCTAATTGGAAAAACCATGGAGGTCTACGTAGATGACATGTTAGTCAAGAGCCTCGATAAGGCCGATCACATTGAGCACCTCCGAGAGGCATTTGAAGTGCTAAGGCACCACAAGATGATGTTGAATCCAGCTAAGTGTGCCTTTGGTGTAGGCTCGGGAAAGTTTTTAGGCCTAATGCTTTTCCAAGAGAGGAATCAAGGCCAATACAGACAAAATCAAAGCAATTCTAGACATGGAACCACCAAAGACTGTCAAGGATGTCCAAAAACTAACGGGAAGAGTGGCAGCATTGGGAAGATTTATCTCCAAGTCAGGAGAGAAGTGCTTATCTTTCTTCAAAGCACTCAAGAACGTGAAAATTTTTGAATGGACAACGGAGAGCCAAGAGGCCTTTGAGGCCCTGAAGAAATACATGGCTGAGCCACCACTATTGGCCAAACCAAAACCAGGAGAGGTTCTTTATCTATACTTGGCAGTATCCAACCCTGCCCTTGGAGCTGTTTTGGTAAAAGAAGAGTTAAAGGTTCAGAAACCCATCTACTACGTGAGCAAGATCCTACATGGGGCAGAAATAAACTACTCTACCATAGAGAAGTTTGCCTTAGCCTTGATTATGGCCTCAAGAAAACTACGTCCATACTTCCAGGCACACAAGATAGAGGTCTTGACTAATCAGCCTCTAAGAAACATCTTGCACAACCCTCAAGTAAGTGGAAGATTGATTAAATGGGCCATTGAACTATGGGAATTTGACATCAAATACAAGCCTCGAACGGCCATAAAAGCACAAGCACTTGCTGACTTCATGGTTGAATGCACCATTGACAACCAAGAAGTCGGGGGGCAGGAAGTGACAGTGGAAGACAAGGAAGTTGAAGAAATAGTCCCCAAAGAATGTTGGGTGCTCTATTTTGATGGAGCATCAAAAACAAAATCAAGTGGAGCCGGTTTAGTGCTACAAAGTCCTGATGGATTCCTCATAGAGTATGCACTAAAACTTGACTTCCCAACGACAAACAATGAGGCTGAGTATGAAGCTCTGATAGCTGGTTTAGGGCTGGCTGGAGCCTTGAGGGTCAAAACTCTGAAAGTATGTGGAGATTCGAGGCTAGTGGTTTCCCAAGTAAATGGGGAATTTGAGGCCAGAGATGAAGTCATGGCCAAGTACTTGAAACTTGTCAAGGCCATTATGACTCAGTTTGATGAATGCTATGTAGAGCACATTCCAAGGGAAGAAAACATGAAGGCTGATGCCTTGTCTAAATTTGCTTCTTCCGAAATTGAAAACTATGCAGGGAGTGTATACTTCCAAGTCTTGAAGACCCCAAGCATCAAAGAAAAGTTGGTAGCACCCATTGATGTTGGCAGTTGTTGGATGGATCCCATCAAATCTCATCTAGAAACTGGGTGGTTACCCAACGACACTTTAAAAGCACGAAAGCTATATGTCAGAGCACTAAGGTATACCCTGATTGAGGGAATCCTATACAAGAAGTCTTTCATCATTCCATATCTGAAATGTTTGAGACCTCAAGAGGCAGAATTGGCCCTGAAGGAAGTACATGAAGGAATTTGTGGGCAGCACTTGGGGGGGCAGAGCCCTTGCTCATAAAATCACCCGTCTAGGTTTCTATTGGCCAAGCATACTAGCCGATGCTAAAAGCTATGTGAAGAAGTGTGAACGGTGCCAGAAACATGCACCAGTGGTTAGGCAACCACCTGAGATGTTGACATCCATAAACTCACCAATCCCATTTGCAATGTGGGGAATGGACATACTTGGACGATTTCCAATGGCAAGTGCACAAAGGAAGTTCTTGGTAGTAGCAATCGACTACTTCACCAAGTGGATTGAGGCTAAACCCTTAGCCAAGATAACCACCAAACAAGTAATGCACTTCTTCTGGGAAAATGTAATTTGCAGATATGGAATCCCACGAATCCTGGTTACGGACAATGGAACTCAGTTTAACAATGATGAGTTCAAGAAGTATTATGAAGATAATTATATCCAATTGCGCTTCACTTCTGTTGCCCATCCTCAAGCAAATGGGCAAGCTGAAGTTGCAAATCGAATTATCCTAGATGGAATAAAGAAAAGAGTTGAACGCTCCAGAAACACTTGGGTAGACGAATTGCTCCCCATACTTTGGGCATATCGTACTACCTGCAAAGTCACCACTGGAGCAACCCCCTTTCTGTTAGCATATAGGGCAGAGGCAGTGGTTCCAGTGGAGATTACTCACACATCTCCAAGAATTGAGGCCTCTGAGACAGAAACAAATGAAGAAGGCTTGAGGCTAGCCTTAGATCTAATTGACGAAGTTAGAGATGAAGCAAACGCCAAGATAGTTGAGCATCAAAAGAAGGCATCTTTCTACTACAATCTAAGGGTTAAAGAAAGGTTCTTTCGACAAGGAGACTTGGTTCTTCGAAAGATTGAGGCATTCGGAGTTGGACAAAAAGGCAAGATTGCCCCAAATTGGGAAGGACCATATCGCGTTAAGAACGTATTTGGTCGAGGCTCATACAAGCTAGAAACCCTCGAAGGGCATGAGGTGCCAAGGACTTTGCATGCTATAAACTTGAAAGTTTACTATGTTTAAAGCGTTTCCTGAATGGACTCACTACTAGAAATAAGGTTTGATAAAACCAAATCCAAGTTTTTAAACTTGAGTATTATGTAAGGGTTGAAACCCCATAAACCTAAGACATTCAGCCCAAACCCCATCATTCGATATGCTCAATGAAAGGCTTGAAGCCAAAACAAGATGGTATAAGATATAAGAGGCTTATGCAAATGACAAGTTAGCCTCGAATAAGGCAAAATCGTCGTAAATGTGTAGGTCGCTCTACACTTTACACCAAGACGATACTCGTGAAACACTAGTGTATATTAAAATCCCCAAAAAAGGGTAGTAAGTCCCAGGTAAGGGATAAAAGGACCCCAAGTCTCAAAAAAGACCGGTATAACTTCTATGAAATCCTAGTGCATTATCATAGACGTTGGGAAGCGCGATCAGCCATTTTAAACCCAGAAAAGCCCCAAAATGTTCAAATCTTCAAAGAATAACTTCAAATCTTCAAAGAATTCTTCAAATCTTCAAATAAAAAACCCAGAAAAATGGTGAGATTCAACGGAAAATCTCGCCGGGAATCGCCTAGTGACAGAACCCTAGCAGAGCTACTTAGAGAAAATATAGCAAAGTATCTTTGAGAAATAAAAAGTGAAGAGTGAAATGGAAATCCCACTATTTTATAATCAAAGTGACCGGGAACCCAACCGGCTAAGGGAAGGGCAACCATCTATAGCCGGTTAAGGCCCACAAATCCATTTATGGATTATAGAGATTAAAACCCAAATAACTTGGGTCTCAGGCAAATTCGAAGCCCAAACAATAAAGGCCCAATAAGGCCCAAGGCTGGAATAATTTAAGTCCAATTAAAAATTGGGCTAGTTAAGGCCCAAGAAAAGAATGAAATTTGAAATATAGCCAAGGAAAAATCAAAGATTTAAGGTCGAAAAGACATTAAATCGAAATCGTACGACCGAGGTCGAAAACATATGAGAAAAAGAGGTCGTATTCAACGACCTCGCTCCCAAATAAAGCGAAAAAATTAAAGATTTAAGGTCGAAAAACCTTAAATCGAGGTCGTAAGACCACCCAAGTCGAAAATACACACAAAATCGAGGTTGTATTCGTCGATCTCGCACCAAAATAAGGCACAAAAATTATAAAAATGAGGTCGAAAAGACCCTTGATTGAACTCGAAGGCTCGAGGTCGAAAATGGCTTAGAAAGTGAGCTCGTATCAATCGACCTAGCACCAAAATGAGGTCGAAAAGACCCTTGATTGAGCTCGAAGGTTCGAAGTCGAAAAAGACTTTGAAAATGAGGACAAAGCATTCGACTTCACACCAAAAATAAGGTCGAAGAGACACGGGGTTGAGATCGAACCAACCGAGGTCAAAAATGACCTAGGAAATTCTGGTCGAAAATGACCTAGGAAATTCTGGTCGAAAATGACCTAGGAAATCCTGGTCGAAAATGACCTAGGAAATCCTGGTCGAAAATGTATGGAATCAAGGTCGTCACATCGAGGTCGAAAATGGCTTGTGGATCGAAGTCGACAGCTTCGACCTCACAACCAATCGAGGTCGAAAAAAGGCTGATCGAGGTCGAAACCACGAGATCGGAAAAGACCTGTAGTTCGAGCTCGTAGCAATCGACTTGGGACCAAGATCGAGGTCAAAAAGACCCTAGATCGAGGTCGAAGCCACGAGGTCGAAAAAGACCTGTAGTTCGAGGTCGAAACCATCGACCTGGGACTGAAATCGAGGTCGAAAAAAGAATGATTGAGGTCGAAGGTTCCTGGTCGAAAATGACTAGGAATTTGAGGTCGAATCCTTCGACCTGGGACCATTCCTGGTCGAATTTCCTGGTCGAAATTGAACTATTCCTGGTCGAACGTTCCTGGTCGAAAATGACTAGGAATTTGAGGTCGAATCCTTCGACCTGGGACCATTCCTGATCGAATTTCCTGGTCGAAAATGCCCTTAAAATGGAAACTTTTGAGAAAAAACACGTTGTAACTTCTACAAAAACCCCAAGGAGATTTTCCCAGAAGTTGGGGGCAAATGATATGGACAGAAAATTAATTATAGAAATATAATTGATTTTTCAATGGAAAGGCCGATATTTAAGGCCCGACACCCTAATTATTCATTAATTTCGTAATTAATGAATAGGGAAAATATACAGCTCATCAAAAGAGACCAAAATATGGTAAATTAGTCAAAGAAGGATCCAGAATCCCAATTAATGAGTCATAGCCTTTATCAACAAGGAAAAGACTTATTCAGCAAGCAACACAATGTTTATCCAATAACAAAAAGGAGACTTATTCGCTAAGACTCCTAAACATACCATAAATACTAGGCTCCAGACGCCTATATAAGGTCCCTGATCCTACAATCAGAACTACGTCTTTGGCTTGATTCTCAATAACGATTTGAGATACGTAGGCATCTTGTAAGGACCGAGTTAGTCTCGAAACACAAGTGCAGCCATAAAAGCTCGAAGCTCATTAAACCCTCGCATTAAATTCGTAAGCTCAGATTTTATTCCACAACAATTAATTTAAACTATAAATTAATTCCATTAGAATTAATTTATTCCTTAAATTAATTAAACTATAAATTAATTAATTTAATCTATAAATTAATTCACTCAGAATTAATTTATTTGTTAAATCAATTAATTCAATAAATTAAATTAGAATTAATACATAACTAGAAAGACTGAGAAAATATTAGAAAGATTGGGAATTGTATTTATTATCTTTTAAATAATTAATTCTGCTAAGTAATTTATTTATTAAATTGATTCTATTTACAATTAATTTAATACTTACATTATTTAAATGATTATTGAAATTAGAATAAAAACATAACTAAGAAGACTTAGAAAATGAACTAAGAAGACTGTCAAGGATAATCTTCCCGGTTGTCTTCCTAAGTCTTTTGGTAATCTTCCTGGTTGTCTTCTTAAGTCTTTTGATAGTCTTACCGGTGCATTGATAGTTTTACCGATAGTCTTACTGGTGCATTGATAGTCTTACCGGTAGTCTTCACAAGCCAAATCCTTGTCTTCTGGAATGTCTTCTCAAGCCAATTGAGAGTCTTCCCGAAAGTCTTCCTAATACAAATTCAGAGACAGAAAAGTAGAAAAGTAGAGACAGAAAAAACAGAAGACAGAAGCTTAACAACATTACATTTCATTCTCTCTCACCGTCTTCAACAAAAACCAACTGCCGGAGCTCAAAACTTTCAGTGAATTAATTCTAGCAATTATTGTTATATTCAAGCCACTAGAATTACTCTACTTGTATTTCTTTGACAATCTAGCAGATCTTTATCCCTAGAATTTATCTCGAACTACTTTTTAGTATTCAATCTTTTTATTACAAAAATAGATAAATTCATGTCGAATTTATTCTAGATTTGTTTTAAATAGTTTGAGATTCAAACCTTGTAATTTGTATTGTATTTGCAACACCCTTCAAGTTTAATATAAATTATATTTAAGGGTTAAATCTCAAAGTGGTCACTGAAGTGAAGACCATATATCACTTTCATCACTCAACTCAACGAGGTATAACTTTAATCATTAAATTCGTCATAAATATCAAACGGATACCTCTAAATATGTGTTCGAAAAGTAAAAATAATTTATATCGAGTTCGACACATATTTCTTGAATGTTACCGCAACCAAATGAAAAGTTATGAACTCTAGTATTTATGATATTATATTTAGATTTTAAAAAAATTATTTACTATTAATTTTTAATTTTATAGTTATTTACTTTGATTTAATTAACAATAAATAGTAAATGAATTTTTTAAAATCTAAATAAATTATCTAAAATACTAGAATTCATAACTTTTCATTTGGTTGCAGTAATATTAAAAAAATATGTGTAGAACTCGAGAAAAGTTATTTTTACTTTTCGAATACATATTTAGAGTTATCTGTTTGATGTTTATGATGACTTTAATGATTGAAACGATATCCCGCTGAGATCAGTGATGAAAATGATATATGGTCTTCACTTTAGTGGCCACTTTGATATTTAACCCTTATATTTAACTTGAATTTTGTTTCATTTCATTCCGCACTTATTTGTTCTTGAATTGTTAAATCCTTAACCGAACAAATTCGATAAAACGGTACAGTTTGTATTCAATCCCCCTTCTTCAAACATATCATGACCTAACAATTGGCATAAGAGCCTTTTGATTGATACACAAATCAAAGATCCAATTTTTGTGATTTTTTCAAGAACGTTCATATTTTTATTCTTCCAAAAAAAATCTCAAGATGTCTACCCAAAAAGTTGGAGCCGTCAAAATTCCTATGTTTGATAGAGAGCACTATGCAATGTGGAAAAAGAAGATGCTCCTATTTTTACAAGTGACAAATCCAAAATATATTAATGTGCTCAAAACTGGTCCAAAGTTTCCTATGATTTATGAAGCTGAGATTATTGAGAATAACTTAGTTGTTGCTGCTGCAAGGTCTTATCCTAAAGATCCAAAAGAATATACAGCCGATGAAAAAGAAGATTCTATTTTGGATGCAAACCTACAGTTAATTCTAGTTGATTGTCTGGATCCAGTTATGCATAATCATGTGTTGAATTGTAAAGATGCCAAATATATCTGGGAAACAATGGAGATAATCAATGAAGGGACATAAGAAGTAAGAGAGAACAAAACGGAAATTCTTACTTCTACATATGAGCATTTCAGATCAAATCCAGGGGAAGGTATCTCTGAAGTTTTTTAGAGATACAACAAATTAATCAATGATCTGAACCTTCATGGAAAGTACTACACTTTCAAAGAAATAAACAAGAAATTTTTTTTGACACTTCCAACCCATCTAGAGCATAGGATTTCAGCCATAAGATAGGCAAAAGATTTAAGTGAGATTTCACTGGAAAGACTCTATGGCGTTCTGAAAACCTATGAACTAGAAAAAATTCAGCATCAGGAAATCTACGGGGAAGGAAGAGTGGTTGGTATGTCTACTGGATTGGTAGCTGGAGTCCCACAGAAACAGGAAGCGAAGGTTGTTCTACCTTCCAGTCCTAACAAGGATGTAATTGTAGCTGAATATGGTGTTACATCTACAAGTCAATCTGGTGGTGATTTCTATTCTACGGAGGAGCTTGAACAGTTGGAAGATGAGTCTATGGCCTTGGTAGTGAAGAAGTTTGGAAACTTCAGGTTCAGGAGAAATCCTAGTTTCAAGTTCAAGACATATGTTGACCGATACCAGACAGGTGGTTCTTCATCCTCAAATAGCACAAGGGGTGGCTATAAAACAGGGATGGTTGATAGAAGCACGATTCGGTGCTTTAATTGTAATGAGTTGGGACACTTTACAACCGAATGTAGAAATCAAAGGCGAGTAAAGAAAACCTCTCATGATACATATAAGAAGAACCAGTCTGAAGAAGCTTATCTTGCTAAAGGTAAAAGCTGGGATGACACAGACAGTGATGATGAAGGAGTTGGAAATCTTGCACTCATGGCAATAGAAGACAAAGTCTCTACTTCTACTCCATCTTCATCCTACATGTCTGAGGTAAAGTTCACTGACACTGAAATGATTTATCATCTTAGTACTACAGTATCTTGTGCACGTAGGGAAAATGATAGAATAATTCTTCAAAACACTGCTCTTGAAAAAGAGGTTAAAGAATTAAAACTAGTGCATATTAATCAAGGTGAACTTACAGAAAAAGTAGCTTTTCTTGAGAATAGGGTGAATTGTTATAGACAATTAGAAACCATTCTTAAAGATAAGATTACAGAACTTGAGACCAAGGTTAGAGCTTACTATAATTCTTGTAAGACTGCTAAAGAAATCTTCAATAAACAAGCTATTAGTCAAACTGTTGGAATAGGTTATGACTATAACGAGTCTATTGGAGAATTAAGCATTAATACCCCAAATAGAGTCAGTGCTAAAGAAAGGGGTGTACCACATGTGCTTAAGGGTATTGAAAAATCTTTCTTTAAAGAATCTATAGCAGAGCCCCTTAATGAATATTCCATAATAATTCAAGAAGAGATCCGTACTGAGGACATTGCTAATGGGATTGTCCACTCCAACAAATGTGTGCCTAAGGGTTCTGTCAAAGTTGTCCCCACAACTGAGACCAAATTAGACACTCGGAAGTTGGAGCAAAACAACAACACATCTAACATGCATAACATGCCTACTGTATATTTATCTCATAAAGCATGTGGTGTTGCGAATTGCATGTCTTGTGCTTTTAATGTCATGTATGTTTATTTTAATAGTAAGCATGCATCGAATGATAAGACTGCTCCCCGTCAACATGTAAATTATAAGAAGCATGCTAGATCCAAAACTGCTAGTAATCCTAAAGTTAGAGTGGACACATTTATACCCAAGCCTAATCAGAAATTTGTTAAGGCTGGTTATAAGTGGAAATGCTCTTTCATTAAAGAGGTTGAAGTAGTTAAAATCAAGAGTGTTGTTTTGCCTGACAAAGGTCAATTCTTTAAGTATGCCGGACCCAACCAAGCTTGGGTTCCGAAGAAGGTCTAATCAATTTGATAGTGCAGGTTATGAAACAGGTGAACCGGGTTGTGTGGATTCTGGACAGTGGATGTTCAAGGCATATGACCGGAGATAGAGCCCTGCTATCAAATGTGGTTGAGAAAGCTGGCCCAGTGCTTACCTTTGGAGATAACAGCAAAGGTATAACTGAGGATATGGCCTGTTTGAAATCAAGAAATGTTATCAGTCAATAAGAACATCAATGTTACATTTGATGACACCTAACTACCTAATATCCAAACAGAAAATCCATCTGAGAAATTGAAGTTTGATGACATGTTAGATTCAGATTCAGATGATGAGAATCCACCTGAGCTTGTTGCTGGTGATAATGTAAAGCATAATGTAACATAAGATGTAACAGAGATAACTACAACTCAGCAAAGGACAAGACAGACAGTAATATTAAAAGAAGCACAGGAATCCAGAAGTAAAGAAGAAAAGGTAAACTCAAAAAATCAAAATATGCTATGTATTCTTGAATTCCGTAAACAGGTCACGGAAAGAAGTTCATTAAAATGTTCAAGTCTCTGTGACAAATAAAGAAACAAGACTACAGAAGTATTTGAATGATTAAGAGTTAGTACCATAGGGTTCCGGTGATTTAATTGAAACAACCAGAACGACAAAGGACTTATCAGAAGCATTGAATTGAAGACATAGAAGAATTGATCAAGTGTTATTCATCTGTGAACCAGACTAGTTACACCAGTTGTCAACACTTAAAAGATCAAGATGTTTATCGTCTCAGAAGAAATTGATTTAAGTATAAATCTAAAACACCCTGAAACTCAAAAGGATTTTCAAAAGATCAAAGTACAAAAGAAAAGGCTCGATGGTTTTCTTTTAAGAAAAACCATTGAATGTGTTCAAGAGAATCAAATAGAAAAACCATCGAATATTAGTTTTTCATTCGATAGATTTTATTTAAAATCTATCGAAGGAAAAACTAATTTAATCATTCGATAGTTTTTCATTTACAGGAGCAGGTGAGATTTTGTTGTTGTGTCAGGTTCATTGGGAAATTGGACAGCCTGGATTTAATTAAATTTGGTTCGATAGTTTTTCAAAACAAAAGTCTACAATTACAGAGAAAAGAAGTTGTGTCTTCTTCAGTTCAGTTAAGGATCTTCACAGAAGAATTTACTAAGAGAGAGTTTGAGCCAGAGAATCATAGAGAAATTAATATTGCTCAGAATTATATCATTGTATTGATTTTGTGTAACCTTGAACTCATTGAAGCTAATCTACGGATTAGAATTGTAGCACCCTCGCGGTTTATATTTATAAAACGATATATTCCCTGACTCGTGTTTTGATTTGGTGCATTTGATTTCGTATTAGAACCTAAAGAATTATCCGCGAACGAAATCGAATAATTTGTGAGTATCGTATTCAACCCCCCCTTCTACGATACTTTGGACCTAACAATTGGTATCAGAGCTATTTGATTGACGTACAAATCAGATCCGGTGAATGAGACCAAAATCAAACAAGGCTTGAAAATTTGAAGCAAATTATTTAACTTTCAAAAATTTTCATTTGATGGGAATTTCTTAAATTTTAAATAGTTTTAAATTTTCAGAAACCATGAGTGCTCCAAAGACAACTGCTGGTATTAAAGTTCCCCCTTCACTAGAGATGATTTCAGTTTGTGGAAGATGAAGATGCTGTTATTTATCAAGGCATCTAATCCGTTGTATATTGGCATATTAGAGAACGGATCGTTTGTACCAATGAAACCAGTTAGTGAATCTACAGCTCCTGACGGTACCAGAATTCCTCAAGGCTCAACTCCAAAGGATTTATCTGAGTACATAGATACAAACAAAGAACTTATTCGATTGGATACAGGTTTGATGCTGATATTGACAGACTCCGTAGACAAGGAAATGAGCTATCAGTTAATGAACTGTGTGAGCGGGAAACAAATGTGGGATACCATAAATTTGATAATGGAAGGAACTGAAGATGTACAGGAAAACAGATTGGACATCCTGACTTCTCAATATGAATCATTTAGGTCACTTCCTGGAGAAAGTATAACTCAGGGCTTTGAGAAGTATACTAAGTTGTTGAATGAATTAACTATGAAAGGGAAGACCTATCCTCTGAGAGAGACAAACAGGAAGTTCATGATGACACTGCCCCATCATGTAGAACACAAGTCCTCATCCATAAGGGAAAGTGTTACCCAGTCAATATCGATTATAGAAGGGGGGTTGAATATAATCGTGTAAAATAACCGATTTAAAACATATATTAAAACAATCAATACCAGCTTTTATTAATCTTTATAAAAACTGATACAAACTCTCTCAAGAAACTGTGTGTTCTTAAGAGCTGCTAGGTTTACAAAAATACTCGTGTAAAAGCTATTACTCTCGTAAAACCTATCATGTGCTTATATACATACACAGCTACGCATTCTGTTACAAAAGATAGTCTCTATTAAATTAGATTGATCTTCATGTCGCTTATCTTCTATAACAGCTTCGGTGAAGCATATCTTCTGCAAATCAATCCTTTCCTGAAATTGTGGAGTAGTATCAATCAATATCTGCTGACTTGTCCCGCCACTGATGATGACATCATCAGATGTCAGCTCCTGATGCTCCAAGTACTGATGCTGCCCGATCCTGATGCACTCATTAAATCATCACTTTCCAACAATCTCCCCCAATTTATACTTTCTGAAATAAAGCATAAATTCTCTGGATTTAATGATGCCAAAACTTCAATCAAATGCTCGTAGGATCAATAGGGATTTTGCTTAAGATATCCTTCATAATTAGACACTCTTATGAATCCTGTGTTCTTCTGAAGAAACTGCTTCATCAACTCATCATCTTTTTCCAATAATAAGTCAATCATTTTTCTTCTCAGCTTCCTCAGACTTTTATCATCCTTGTCTGTTTGATAAATTGCTGCTCTCAGATCTTCAATAGAACTTCTCAGCATTCTTTCATCCAGATAAATAAGCTTAACTTTTTCACTATCAGGACTGAAAGACAAATACTCTACTCCCAGAGTCTTCTCAATGAATGCACTCCTTTTCTTCATTTCCACCTCTTGTCCATCCATGTCAATGTATTTAGGAGCATATCCAGTATTTTTCAAATTCAGTATCATCAATTGCAAGTTAATACTGGATTGAATCTTCTTTCTCCATTTTTCACACAGATCATCTTTAGGAATAAACATATACAGTACATACCTCAATTCTTCCAATTTCTTAATTGAGATATCCAGATCTGTCAGTGCAAATGTTGATCCATCCTTAAGAAAATACACTAACTTCTCTTTAGGCAGATTTCCATCATAAACATCATACACCATTTGAACAGAAATAAGCTTATCAAGATGCCTTTGAGTAACTTTATCACTCAGATTTTCTGTTAGGCATGCTTGATCATATGATGTTGCATGAGGAATTATTTCTGCATCAGGATGACCAATTCCTCCATACGTTCATGTCTGTTGACATTCATTCTTCTTCTTCACAACCTCTTCATAAGACTTCTTGAAATTTTTAGATCCACTAACATTAGAAACATCAGAAAGGCTTTTGAGATGTCCACTTGACTTAAATACTACATTGATCTGAAGTTTAGATTTATCATCTCTGACATCATAACCTTTTCCTTTGTAGCCTTTGTGTTTCCTGAAATCATAACCGCTCCTTGAACTTCGACTGACTTCTTCCTTCCTTCTTAGATATTCTCGAAGCCTATTTCCAGATTTAGTGAAACTTCGTCTTTGTAAAGAATTAAGGTAATCTTTCTCAGCCTGCTTAACAGCTTCAACATTCAACGAAGTTTTTACAAGAAATATCTGTCTATCATTCTTTGAATCTGCTTGACCTCTCCCTCCTCTTCTGATCAATGGAACATCATCTTCCTCTTCTTCTTCCTCGTGTATCTGAACAGCCCTTAGTTGAGAGGGACCTTCAAGCACTTCTTTTCCTTTTCTACTTACTGCAATTAAAGGTTGTTCAGAAGAAACTTTCCTGTTTGATCCTTCTCTGATTATTATTCCTTTATGAGGTTCTATCATCAGCTTGGTAGATATCCCTCTTCCTCTACCATGACCTCTACCTCTGGTTCTGTTGCTCCTCCTTCCACTCATGATAGTCTTCTTCTGAGATTTTAACATCTCATACTCCAGCTTTTGAGCTTCAACCATTGCTTCTATATTTTCATCAGGATACATTTCTTGAAGAAGCTTCCTGGCTTGCTGCTCATCAAACGCTTCAAGTCTGGGATCTTTATAGTGTACAGTGTATTCTATTCCATCAATGTTCACAGTTTGATGAAACTTCTTTGCTTGATCAATGGTTGTCACTAAAATATCTTGAGATTGAATTCCAGACCTAGACCCAGAGACTGGAGTGTCATGACTCTCCTTAGTCATAGAGATTTTTGAGTTAGTAGCAGCATCAGAATCAGTAATTATCTTCTTCTGACTTGAGCCTCCATCAGGAGCATCATCCTTCTGTTGAACAGTTAACTCAGGAGAGCATTTGGTTGACAGTACTTTCTCCCCCGTTTTGGCATCAGTACCAGCATCAAGAACAAGAGTAGAGATAAGTAAGTCAAGTTTAGCATCCATAGACGCAGCCTTCTTTTCCAGAACGTCAATCCTTTGTTCAAGAGAAACTTGATCCTTATGAACAGAAGAAAAATTTCTGGACTGACGAAGAACTGAGTTAGCATGATTCTCCACAACATCAACAATACTCTTAGCAGTAGTAGTCTTGACATCAACAATCCCCTCAAAAATAGCCTTAAGCATAAGAGAGGTTCCTTTAAGATGAGATTGAAGATCAACATTCCGAATCTCCTGGAAAGCAGTAGCCAAATGATGATGAGCATTACTAATGCCAACAGGCGAGTCAATATCAGTCCAAGAATGATCCCATTGGGCACGCCTATGCTAGCAGAGGAATCATCAGGAGCAGAATCGTCAGTATTAGAATCATCAGAAGCACCAGAAACATCCGAAGTAAGCGAACCTGCAGGATTAGATGTACCAGCAAGAAAACCCACAATTCCTAAGTCACTCTGTTCTTTTCCAGTGATCTCATCACTGCTCACCAACACATCATCCATACTTTTAAGATTACGAATTTCCTCACTGGAATGCAAAGCATCCACACTCAATTCTACCTCTCCTTTTGCCAGTTCAGGAGACTGCCTCTCAATCATTCTGTTTTTCTCTAAATCTTTTCTCTCAGTCTCACGAAAAAGGCTCAGAGCACTCAAAAACGAAGAAATAAGAGATGGCAGAGAAGGGTGGAGTGGAGTCATACTAATAGGGGTTTCCTCAAGAAAGGATCTATCAGTAGTCATACTCGCACTAGGAGAATAGACAACCATAGTTGTATTAGGATCAGAAACATTACCCGATTCCTCAATGTCCATAGGGAGAGAGGATAGCGGAGAAATCAGAATAACTTGATTGTCATGAATTGGGCCTTCTTTCATACTTTGAATGAAAGGTTCTTGTGGAGGCAGGACAGTAGTGACTGCTTCAGAAGAGAAATCCGAAGGTTCTTGTGTGTCCAGTCCTTGAAGTTGGTCTACATCAGAAGATGGTTCTTGTGTGACCAAAGAATCAAAATCAACTACATCAGGAAATGTAGGTTCTGATGGATGGTCCTGAGCTGTAGAATCATCAAAATGAGCGATGATTGAATCGTGAAGAGACCCTCGAGCTAAGTCAGGAATCAATTCCGAAGAAGTTGAAGGAAGTTGCTCCATGCCTGCATCTACCCTTTGAGTAGATGGTTCTTGTGGGGCTTGATCGATGAGGACTGCCAGTTCACTTTGAGAACCGGGTTCTTGTGTATCCAGATCAATGGTAGGAGCAGAGGATGTCCGTGCCTTGACATGCCTTTTCTTTGTTCTTTGAAAACAAAGTTTTCGTTTCTTTCCTACAGCCTCAGCAATCTCTTTTCGTGCTGCTTCTTCTAGTCTCTTGACTTGATCATAGGACATATCGACATATTTCCCTTTTGGAGATTCAGTAGGACTAGAATCAGAAATCACTACTTTATGAGGTGACAGCTTTTCATCAGAAGCATCAGTAGCAGGAACATGAACATTATCACTGTCAGGAGAAGCTTGAGGTAAGACAACAACCACATTAGAATGAGAAGTACTGATGGATTTTCTCAATCTGCGTCGTTTTGGAGATGGAAGTGATTGACTGTCTTGAGGAACATCAGTGGCTGATAACTTAAAAATGGTAGACAAAGGCACATTGTCATCATCTTCATCATCAGTATCAGATTCAACAATAGTTGTATGCTTTCTCCTTGTGGCCAAAATTTTAGATGCCATACCAACTGATTGATCACCTTGTTTCGCCAAATTTTGGGAGGGCTGTGGTAACAGGGTCCTTGATCCTGACGACTGAGAATGTCGAACAGATTTTGCTAACCTTGTGTGTTTTACAACTGATCGCTTTTGAGAGCCATCAGAGGTGGGGAGCAAGTGTTTGGTAGACTGTTTTGTTTGTGTACTTGGATTAGAGCCAGAGGGGGTATCAACATCAGACCTCTGAGTCGTAGTACGAAGAGCAATTCCATAAACAGTAGGCAGTCTCTGTCTTAGAAGCTGCCTGGCCTGTTTAGGATACACAACATCACCAATAAACATTTGTCGACCTTTTAAAATATACTCCTGAAAAGAGCGAGGAGTATTCTGAAAGACAGGCAACTTGTTATCTTCACGAAAAACAACATTAGGGCACAGGTAGTAAAAAATCAAGTGAAGAAATCTACCAAAATAGACAACTTCCCTATTTTTAGTAACTCGACTACCGATAGAATCAATGAGCATACTAGCAATATTAAAATCATAGCTATAGATCAGAGAATACCCTATGTTCTGAGTAGCCTGAGTTAGAGCATCAAAATTTGAGCTCTTGTTCATGAAGCATTTACCAATGGAATCAAAGTAAAAGTTCCATTCTTGACGAAGCTTAGTCCGCACCAATTTTCCCATCCGAGTCATATCACCATGATACCCAATTAAGGCAAAAAATTCCTGAAGTATGTTCTCAGAAAAGAATGGGGTAAATGAGGTAGGACTGCCCAAGTGCAAGGCTTGTTGGACAACAACCGGAGTGACTTCATACACATCATTTTTGTAAGAAAAGGTGAGAAGTGGTTGTGTATTTGAAGTACCTGGAGTGTAGTGTGCTGTGCTCCAAATCTGCATTACCTCCTTTGCAGATAAGAACTTGGGCTCAGTTAGAGCATACCCAATTGGACTTGTAGCCAGCAAATCCTGAATCAAGTGAAATTTAGATGGTGTATTCGTCTTGTCAAGAATCGCAGAGTAGTTGTTGGTGACAAAGAGAACTCCATTATGAGTCAGATTCTTGTTTGTAGGAGATGGAAAGTGAGTTGCTGCCATTGTTGAGAGAAAGAAAATACAGAGAGAATAATATTGATACTCAACAAGGATTAGTGAATAAGAAATTGTAAGATAAAAAATATCTTTTGAGTATAATTAGCAACACAATTTCTCCGAAAAACAAGACTAATGATGAATATTGGATAGATATCGTGCAAAAATGGGTATGCACGATTTCTAAGGACGCGTGATTAAAGCGCTATACACAACGGTTGTATATAACAGCGCGTTAATAGCATGCGTGGGGACACCTGGCAGCAAGACATACACTCAAAATATCCTGCAATCAGCTATTTTAGATAAGAAAAATCAATAGTAGAATTATCGATTTAAAAATCTCTAGAAAAAAAAATTAATAATAATAATAAAGTGCGAAGTAGTCCAACAGTCAGAAGAATAATGACTGTCTTGGAAATCAACATTTTACTATTCCCATATCTTCGAGCCTGGCATCATATGAGACCTTTCAGTTGCCCTGTTGTATACTATAAAATCCTGAGCAATGTGACAACAGTCAATATATATATCTTTGAGAAAAAGAATAATACCACACATCAAATGGCAGGAATCTTTGAATTCATGGTTGTCGAAGATTTCTTGAATATGAACTGGGAACAACAAGCAAACTATCTGATTGATGAGTTGCTTGTTTTAACATTTTTGAATGATGAAGGTCTCATCGTCGACGATGAGATTTCTGAAGGTCCTATCTCCAATCCGTATATTCACATCATCCGTCCTGGGCCATATGATGCGCCCATCCTCGCGGATGATCTAGCTGCGGAGACCTGTCTGTTACTCCTCCGAACGAGCTACTTGGAGGGTTCTGAGGATGAAATTTTCTTGGAATCCTGCAAGCTGCAAGCAGGAAGAAGAGAACGAGACGATGATGATGATTCAACATCAGGAGGATGTCAAACCCTTGACATCTCTGATGGTATTATGACCATTTGAATGGACAAGTAGTTTGCATCAGAGGCAAGAGCACACAATAGCTTCTGGCTCTAGATCTTCTGCCTCTGATGTAGCATTCAGATACTTGTCCTGGTTAGTAAGGTATCTCTCTGTAAACATAGTGAGGAGGATTCAAGAGAGAGAGATTAGCTAGACAAATGTATGAGATTGTATGAATGTAAAGTTTTGTTTGAATCAATTAATGAAAAAGATCCATTGTTTTGCTTTACATTTAACTGCAATTATTTGAATGAATGCTTAAACAAGAACCAATCATCAGAACTACAATCATCAGTATCTCACATGAATTGCAAAGTGAAAGAAATGATATCACTTTAAACAATAAAACAACCTACTCATCAGTACCACTTATCATTTGTGACCATCAGTACTTAGCATCATTTCTTCCCATCAGTACTGGTAGCAGTTTCAACCATCGGTAGCAATAATCAGTATCAATTATCAGGTGTTACTCGCTTGTAACCATTCCAAGTTCATTCACAAGTTTAGTAAAGACTGTCTCTGCCAGAGGCTTAGTGAATATATCAGCCAGTTGCTGATCTGTGGGAACAAAATGAAGCTCAATCGTTCCTTCCATCACATGTTCACGAATAAAGTGATACCTGATACTGATATGCTTGGTCAACGAGTGTTGGACTGGATTTCCTGTCATTGCAATAGCACTTTGATTATCACAATAAATAGGAATTTTAGAAAAGTGCAAACCGTAATCCAGCAGTTGATTCTTCATCCATATATCTGAGCACAACAGTTTCCTGCAGCTATGTACTCAGCTTCTGCAGTCGAAGTAGAAATTGACTTATGTGTCTTGCTGAACCATGAAACCGGTCGACCACCTAAAAATTGACAGCTACCAGAAGTGCTTTTCCTGTCAATCTTACAACCAGCAAAATCAGCATCAGAGTATCCTATCAGTGTGAAGTCTGATGCTCTGGGATACCACAAACCAAGATTTGGTGTCCCTTTAAGATATCGAAATATCCTCTTACAGCTATCAGATGCGGTTCTCGTGGTTGGGACTGAAATCTTGCACAGAGACAAGTTGCGAACATAATATCTGGCCTACTAGCAGTAAGATAGAGGAGAGAACCAATCATTCCTCTACAGCTTGTGATATCCACTTCAATTCCTTCCTTAGAGTCAAGTTTGGTGGCAGTAGCCATGGGAGTACTGGCAGGAGCACTGTCTTGCATGTTGAATTTCTTCAGCAAGTTTCTGGTGTACTTGGATTGATTGATAAAAATCCCTTCATCAGTTTGTTTTACTTGCAACCCCAGAAAATAGCTCATTTCTCCCATCATGCTCATCTGATATCTTGACTGCATCAACTTAGCAAACTTCTGACACATTGTAGCATTAGTAGATCCAAAGATTATGTCATCTACATATATCTGGACTAAGAGCAAGTCTTTGCCTTTTTGAATATAAAACAGAGTTTTATCAATGGTGCCTCGTGTGAATCGACTATCAAGAAGAAACTGATTAAGCGTTTCATACCAGGCCCGTGGTGCTTGCTTGAGTCCATACAGAGCTTTATCCAGTCTATACACATGATCAAGATATTTGGGATCAACAAACCCTGAAGGTTGCTCAACATAAACTTCTTCCTCCAATTCTCCATTTAAGAAGGCACTCTTAACATCCATCTGGAAGACCTTAAATTTCATATGTGCAACATATGTTAGGAATATTCTAATGGCTTCCAATCTGGCAACTGGAGCAAATGTTTCGTCGTAATCTATGCCTTCTTGCTGAGAATACCCTTTTGCTACAAGTCTGGCCTTGTGATTACTCCATCACAATCAGTTTTGTTTCTGAACACCCATTTAGTTCCCACAATAGATCTATCTTTGGGTCTTGGAACCAGTTTCCAGACTTCATTTCTTTCAAACTCGTTGAGTTCCTCTTGCATTTCTGTTACCCAATCAGCATCTTTCAAAGCATCTTCAATTTTCTTTGGTTCTTCCTGTGAAAGAAAGTTATGAAACAGACACTCATTCTGAGTAGCATTTCTTGTTTGAACACCAGTATCAGGATCTCCAATAATGAGTTCAGGAGGATGCGCTTGTGTCCATCTTCTTGCTGAAGGTAACTGAGTTCTTGAACTTGATGATCCCCCTGCATCAATGTCTTCCTCAAAAGAACTTTCTTGAGTTGTATGAGAAGCTCCCCCTGCATAAGTGTCCTGATAAGATCCGCTGGAATTGGAGTTTCTCTGATGGATATCTCCTGATGTACTGTCAGTACTTCCATCAGTGTTGTTATCAGTACTTCCATCAGTATCTGTAGAAGAGTTGTTCTCAAGAGATTCATTTGCAGTATTATCAGTAGTATTTATGATATCATTAGGCTCCCCCTCAATATCATCACTACTGATTTCAGCTTCTAGTTCATCCCCAAATATCAATTCTTCATGAGTATCTTCATTTATTCCAGTAATTCTCATGTCATCAAATGATACATTTACTGAGACATTCACAATCTTAGTTCTCAGATTATATGCCTTGAAAGCTTTTGTCGAATCAGGGTATCCAATAAAAATTCCTTCATCTGCTTTTGTATCAAACTTTCCAAGTTGTTCTGGATGTGTCCGCAAAATGAAGCACTTACACCCAAACATGTGCAAGTGTTTTAAGCTTGGTTTCTTTCCCTTTATCGTCTGATATGGAGTCTTGCCATGTCTTGTGATCAGAGTACAATTCTGAGTATAGCATGCAGTGTTGACAGCTTCTGCCCAGAAGTAAGTTGGCAGCTTTGCTTCTTCCAGCATTGTTCTTCCAGCTTCAATTAGAGTTCTGTTTTTCCTCTCAACTACTCCATTCTGTTGAGGAGTACCAGGAGCGGAGAATTGTTGCACAATTCCTTTTGATTTACAGAATTCTTCCATTGTTGAGTTTTTAAACTCAGTTCCATTATCACTTCGAAGAACTTTGACTTTGTTGCTTGATCCGTTCTCCAGCAATTTGACATGCTCTATCAGAATCTCTGGTGTTTCACTCTTTTTATGCAGAAAATATATCCATGTGAATCTTGTATACTCATCAAAAATTACCAGAGTATACCTTTTCTTGTTAATAGACATAACATTCACAGGACCAAAAAGATCCAGATGTAGCAGGTGATAAGCCGTGTCTATTGAGTATTCTGATTTACTTTTGAACTGATTCTCTTTTGCTTTGACTTTTGACATGAGTCACAGAGTCCATCAGGGGAATACATCGCTTTTGGGAGACCTCTCACTAAGTCCTTTCTTACTAACTCATTGATGTTATTGAAATTCAAATGAGAAAGCTTCTTATGCCAGTTCCAACTCTCATCTATTGATGCATTTGAGAGAAGACACATCATTTTCCCATCAGTAGCAGAATGTAAGTTGGCTTCATATATGTTACCACGTCTATAACCCGTAAGAATCACTTTTCCATCATTCTTACTTGTTATTTCACAGTGAGATTCATAAAAATTGACATGATAACCTATGTCTGTAATTTGACTGATGCTCAAGAGATTGTGCTTCAGTCCTTCTACCAGAGCTACGTTCTGCATGATGACATTTCCAATTATAATGTTTCCATATCCCAAAGTATGTCCTATATTGCCATCTCCATAGGATACCTTTGGTCCAGACTTCCTCTCAAAGTCTGACAGCAGGGCCTTGTTTCCAGTCATGTGTCCTGGACATCCACTATCCAGAACTAGAACATTTTTCCTGTTGCCCTGCAGTCATTTATTCAATCAGTTAGAATTTTTAAGAACCCACACTTGCTGGGTCCTGTTTTTCAATTTCTTGTTAAGATTTGCAGCGGAATTTTTCTTTAAATCATTTTCAACTGAATTAGCTCCACTTGAACTTGATTTAACAGAGTCTTTCTTAACATACACATTTCTAGTTAACAAAACCAATCTATCACTAGAATTTGCACCTTTATTGAATTTAGGCAAATGAACATAATTATCATGATACAAATTGTGATAACTAGTACATGTGTAAACTGAATGCCATTTGCTACCACATTGGAAACAAGGATTCTGTGGTTTATAATTAACATTTCTACTCCTAACATCAGAAATAGAGATTTCAACTCTCCTCTTTTTATTCTTCCTGCAATCAATGGCAAGATGATTAGTATTACCACAGGTATGACATGTCTTTCTTGGAGCATTAGGAATATACTTATAATTGTTAGACTTGTCTATTCCTAGTTTTCCATTCCTATGCCTTTTGGGAATCTTCTCATTTTTCTTACCTGTTTCTGCATTAATCTTTTTCTTTAACTTACCAGAGGAGAGATGTCCTATGTTCTTTTCTTTTGTGATTCTCTTCTTGACAGTCTCAGTGCAAATTTTAACATCAGTCTTAACAGAAGTTTTAGTGCTGATTTTAGAACAAAGTGTATCAATGGATTCAGTTTCTGTAATTGACTTAATTTCTGTATTAGAAACAGTGTCTATTTCTTCCTCAGAGATTAATTCAATATTAGAACTTGATCCTTTCTCAAAGGTAGAATTTACTTTCATGTCACTCGCAGGAACAAACTTTATATGAGTGAATAAGTTGATATTTTCATCTTCTTTTGCCTTATTCTTCTTATATCCAAGACACTCTTTCCAGTTTCTATCATTTATAAGTAAATGAGTCTGTTTACCAGAATGAGTCCACGCTCTTATTTGTTCTCGTTCTTTCTTTAAATCTACTTCTGGGGATTCTATTTTTAACATCTATTCTATCTCTATCCCTTTAAGTTTGTCACACAAACTTTGAGTTTTCTTTAGAATAACTAACTCAGCCTCTAAATACTCATTCCTTTTCTTTATATCAGCTGCTTCTTTTAAAATCCTGATGTTCTCCTTAGACTGATTATTATAACTAATGTGCAAGTTTCTAAGAAAGGATTTTAATTCACACATGTTATCAGTATCAAAAGCATAAGCAGTTTTAGGTACCTTTTCAGATGCTTCTTCAATTTCAGCCATCAGTGCATAATTTGTTTCTTCTTCTTCTTCAGAGTCAGAAGAATCCATCCATCCTTTGCTTGATGTGACAAGCGCATTTCCAGCAGATTTTCCAACTTTGGGTTTCTTGCATTCAGTTGCATAGTGACCCATCTTGTCACAATTGAAACATTTAATCTTTGAGAGATCAATTTTCTTCTGTTTGCTTTTCTTGTCAGAATATTGATCTCCTTTTGACTTTCTTCCATCTTTCCTGAATTTGCCCTGCTTCATCTTTCTGAATTCTTTAACCATCATAGCCATCATCTGCACCAGTTCTTTGTCAGAATCATCATCTGATTCCTCATCAGTACTTTCATCAGTATCAGCATCAGTGTCTGACTTCATTACTACATTAGCTTTAGCCTTCATTTTTCCTTGGTGCACACGCCTTTCTTTTGATTCCACTTTCAAGGCCACGGATTTAGGCTTTGATCTTGTACCTTCCTTTTGCTTGATCTCCAGATCATATGTCTTCAGCATTCTATAGATCTCATCAAGTGTCATCACGTTCATCTTATAAGTGTGCCTTATAAGATTCTGTTGAGTTATTCATTCCATGGATAAGGATCTTAAGAACTTGACGTTTGAGTCTTCAACGTCATACACCTTTCCCACCAATGACAATTCATGTAGCAAAGTAAGAAATCTATCATAGACTTCTGTTCTGTCCTCATTTTGTTTTGCCTCGAATTGCTCATATTCTTGAATAAGAATACCCCTCCTGTTTTTCTTGATTTCTTCAGTTCCTTGGCATTGAACTTCCAAGGCATCCCATATCTCTTTAGCAGTCTTACAAGCAATAACTCTGTTAGATAAGACAGTATCTAAACTATTGTGTAAGATGTTTCTAACCTTTGCATCTTTGATCATTTCAGCTTTATCTTCAGGCATCCATTTACTTTTTTCTTTTGTTGCCAGCCCTGCAGGAGTTGTCTCAGTTGCTGCGACTGGTTCTGTTGGAATGAATGGTCCATTGTTTATCCTGTCTATGTAGTCAGGATCTGAAGCTTCAAGATACATAAGCATTCTTACCTTCCATGTTGAAAATTCTGATTTCTTCAACATCGGAATCTTCATGGTTTCATATCTGTTTCCCGACATTTCGATCGTTTCTGATTTGATAGATTATCAGTTTGCTTTGATACCAATTGCTACCCAGTCAATATCGATTATAGAAGGGGGGTTGAATATAATCGTGTAAAATAACCGATTTAAAACATATATTAAAACAATCAATACCAGCTTTTATTAATCTTTATAAAAACTGATACAAACTCTCTCAAGAAACTGTGTGTTCTTAAGAGCTGCTAGGTTTACAAAAATACTCGTGTAAAAGCTATTACTCTCGTAAAACCTATCATGTGCTTATATACATACACAGCTACGCATTCTGTTACAAAAGATAGTCTCTATTAAATTAGATTGATCTTCCTGTCGCTTATCTTCTATAACAGCTTCGGTGAAGCATATCTTCTGCAAATCAATCCTTTCCTGAAATTGTGGAGTAGTATCAATCAATATCTGCTGACTTGTCCCGCCACTGATGATGACATTATCAGATGTCAGCTCCTGATGCTCCAAGTACTGATGCTGCCTGAACCTGATGCACTCATTAAATCATCACTTTCCAACATAAAGAATTGACTTTACTAAGATGCCATTGGAGATGATTTATGGCAAGATTAAAACTTATGAGATGGAGCAAGAACAACGAGTGATAATATACGGACCAGGGACGGTGGACAACAAGAATTCTGCACTCGCAAGATCAGCAGCACTTGTAATGGATGAACCAACAACTTCTGATATTCAGGTTCAAACCCCTAGTGCTGGAAAGGAGGTGATTATAGAAGCTGAAATGGATTCTGTGAATCTGGGTGTTGATGAAAGTGATTACTACACCCTAGAAGAGCTTGAGCAAATGGAAGACAAAACCATGGCGTACTTAGCTGCAAAGTTTAGCCACATTCGTTTCAAGAGAAACCCTAAGTACAAGTTCAAGGGCTCAACCAACAGATTTCAGAAGAGCAAGTATTCACCAGGCACTGGCTTTAAGGGAGGCTACAAGACTGGCATGATTGATAGAAGCAAATCAAGATGCTACAACTGCAATGAGTTAGGGCATTTTGCTACTGAATGTCGGAAGCCTCGTCAAGCAAGAGACATGAAAGATGTCTATGAGAAGAAAGATTCTTATGATGAGTTGAAGAAAGAGAATGCTAAGCTGAAACAGCAACTGGAAACCTTATCTGGAAAGCAGAAAGGAAAAGCTTATATTGCAGAGGGTAAAAGTTGGGATGATACTGATTCGGATGAAGAGGAAGAGTATGTAAATCTTGCCCTAATGGCCGACTCTTCAGATGAATCACCACAATCATCTCAGGTACCTATCTTAACAACAATTGACATGTCTAATTCTTAGTACAAGAAAACTGTGCAAGATCTTAGTGTAGAATTGTTTAATGTACACACAAGCATGCTAGCATCAGAAATTGAAAATGCTAAGTTAGTTCTTAAGATTAAAAATCTAGAATCTAAGAATGAAGAACTAATGCTTGTAGCTGTCACATTAGAAGATCTTAAACAGAAAAATGAGTACTTAGAGAACAAGGTCAAGTGTAATGATGAGATAGAGACAATCCTTAGGAAGCAGATTTCAGATTTAGATTTGAAACTGAATGCATATAAGAACTCCGCCCTAATTGCTAAGGAAATAATTGATACTCAGACCTTAGGGAATAAAACTGCTATAGGATTTGACTACAGCAAGAAAACTGGAAAGAAGATTGTGGAATTTCATGTGACATCTTCAGCTGTCAAGAAGAATACTCCACATGTTCTTAAGAATGTAGATTGTCCAGTTTTTGTTAAGCCGTTTCCATCACTTTTCAATGAGGATGATCTAATCATAAGACAAGAATTGCTTGAGGAGGATATGTTGAAGGAAAAAGAGATAAACACTAAGTTGCCTAGGAAGTCAGTAAAAACTGAATTACCTAAAACTGATGTAGGCAATAAGGTTAGCAAGGCTAAAAAACAGGAATGGGATAGCTAGTGTTAATCAGAATATTGTTTCAACTACTCCCATTGCATCTAGGAAGTTGTGCACTAATTGTAATTCTGCTGGACACCTTACACATGCATGTAAAAATGTTAAAGTAGAAACTGCTGTTACTTCTGAAATGCATAACATGCCTGACATGCCTGATCTTCATGAACCATGTGGAAAGAAAGAGTGTTTACTTTGTGCATACAATATCATGCATGCTTATTTTAAGTTGAGGAATGCATCTAGTAGCACTAGTACTGTAAATGATAAATCCACAGACAGCATGAAAGTCAAACAAGTTAAGACTGACTTGAATGTTACTCCTGTTAAAGTATCTAAACCTTCAGGACCCAAACAAGTTTGGGTACCAAAGTCCGCTTAATCAATCTGTGATTGCAGGGTAAGGTTAAAAGCTCAAAGGTCGTGTGGATTCTGGATAGTGGCTGTTCTAGACACATGACAGGTGAAGAGTCCCTGCTTACAGAGGTTGTAATATCCGTAAATTTTATTATTTAAATAAATGATATATTTAATATAAAAATATTTATTGTGGAGTATTGGGATATTATTAAATGATAATTATTGTGTGATTATGTGCTAATTGGTGAGTCAAAAGCCCCTTTCAAATATTTCGTCATTTGGAATTTTCTTCAAATCTGAGCCCCGTTTTGATAATTCAAGGGCCCCATTGGAATTTCGTACATTAATTATTATCTCTTCATCTTTCGTATTCGAATCATTCTCGGGAGAGATATTCGTATCATTTCATCCCTACCTATTTGATTCTGCAAGAATAATTCGTTTTGTTCAAAAAGGAAAAATTGTTCTGAACCCTAATTGTTTAAGGGGACGGATATATCGTTTTATATCAATATTACATTTTTTATGGCCCCAGTATTCTTAAGCATTAGTTACATAAGGATATACATATCAATGGGATGATCATCAACCTTTTTAAATGATTATTCCTCGTAAAACATGTTTTTAACCTAATTAGGGTTTTTAAACGAACCAGTGGATCTATATCGATCCAAAAATGTTGTTTGGGGTATTATTTTTCCAAAAATATAAAAAATACGAATCGAACCTTAAACCTATCATAATCTGCAGCCCTAATTCTTGAAATAATAAAAATCCCTGAACCGTGTTCTTCGTGTTCTTGAAAATTAATCCATTCGTTCAAGGTGTTATTGAAATCCAAATCTGAAGTTCTTGTACTCAAATCAAAGCTCTTGACTTCTAGTTTCAGAATCTTCCAACCTCATCATCATCTGGTAAGTTTTCGATTTTATATGAATTTTTAAATATTCGAATTTAAATTAGGGTTCTTGGTTGATTTGGGGATTTTCAATCTATTGATTCTCCGTTCAATTGGTTGCTTCTAACTTGTTCCTAGGGTTCTAAATAGCAAGAATCCATGATTTAATTTCATGTTCGAGTTCAATTTTGATGGGTTTGATTTTCGGGTTTTCGACCCGAAATTTTCTTTTACTTCGTTCGTTCTTTCTGTTGATCTGGCATTAGTTATGATATGGGGCTTTGATTGTATGAGTTATAAGCTTCGTTTTGGTATATTAATCTTTGAGTTTCATGTAGAAATTAAGTAGATCGGGTTTCCGGCCGAAGTCATCGCCGACGAGTTCTTTGAACGAATTCTGGGCACAATTCCGGCATGGGACAGTCGATATGGTGTGTTGGTTGTGTTTGTATTGAGAAAGCGAACAAAAGCCCTATGAGTTTGTTTATGTTTGGACGGAATCGAAGAATTCCGGCCGCCGGACACCGGCCGGATTCTGGAAAACCCAGAATCCGGTGGGTTGTTCTTGGCGACCCGAAATCGTTCTTCCCGGGCCGTTTACACGTTATTTTGACCCGGTTTCAATCTTCATAACCCTAATTCGATTTCTGAAAACTGTTTTTGAATTTTATTTTTAAAATTAATTCGAAAATAGTTTAAAAACTTTAAAAATTCATATTCTTATTTTAAATATATATTTTAATATCAGAAAAATTCTGATAAATTATATTTATTATTTTAAAACCGAAAATTGATTAAACTTAATTATTTTAATTATTTTTATTTAATAATTAATTTATTAATTAATTAGTTAATTCTTTTAATCAATTAATTCTTAAAAATTAATTATTAATTAGATTTAATTAATTTAAAATTCAGTTTAATTATTTTCAAGCCTATTTATTTATTTAAAAATAGTTTGAGCATTTAAAAAGTGTCAATTAATTTTATTAATTGATTTATTTGCATTTAAATGTTTATATTGGATTTAAAAATCCGATTTTTGATTTAAAAATTAGTAATGACTTATTTAAAATTCAAATAAGTTTCGTTTGATGTTTTAAAAATATTTATAAGTGCTATATGGTTCGTATGAGTTGTGTAATGTGTTTTATAGTTCGTATATGCCCGTACTAGGGCTAATATCTGAGTTTTAAATATCATAAATCATATCGGACGTCTGATACGTAACCAGTTACTTGTTTAAATGTGATTATTGATTGAATAAGTGTCGAGAGTAGAACGAGAATAGTTAGACTTATTGTGATGAGTTGTTTAATTATAGAATCGAGTTTCCGGAGCAAGGGAAAGGTAAAGGTAGAGTGAGCAGAGTCGATCCGACAACAACTTAGACCAGGCAAGTATCTGTGCCTTTACTTGTGATAAAAATTATTATTGTCTCAAATACTTGAATACTGTTATCCCCAGAACAATTCAAATTATCAATCTTTTAACTGCATTTGGACAACTGATTCCATTTCCTTAGAGATTATTGATTCTTTGATTTGATCTGCATCGGAAACCCTTATTTCCCATTTCACTTGATTATTTTTTACCACCATTTATTATTGTTTATCATCCTTTGATTATTATTGACAACCATTGATCATTTGACTTCCATCGTTGACTATTGATTACGGTCATTGATTATCGATTACTAATATTGATTTCCTTATTGAATGAGTACACTGTACCATTGAAATTATTCCATGATTCTTTCTCGATCTTCATCTGATACTGAGTAGTTGAAGCTCTTTTGCAATTATTATACATTGAGTTTATCTTATTGAGCATGTTATTGTTTATACCCTATGATAGATTTGGCATGTTTTTAAAATGGACCAGAAATTGGTCGGGCCATACTTATGGTCGGAATAACTTAAGGCCCAGATTGGCCTAGGATCCAGTAGAGGACTATGTCGTGAGCTAGTCCGGGGTTGATGCGTGGCTGGCCAGCAGCACAACCTTTGATTTGAATAAAATGTATAAGCCAAATTCTAATTCTTTTCTTCAATTGTTATTGATACATAGCATGTGTTAGCTAAATATTGTTAATTCTCATATCATAAATTCATATCCTTACAACTGTGATAGAAATGATTCATATGATGTTTGCTGAGCAATTTTGGCTCACTCTTGCTTGTTGTTTTCTAACCCTATTCCAGTAAAGCGAGAGCATGAGTCGGCATAGCGTGACCGATAGTTCACCCGCAGCCAGGAGAGCCCCTCGAGTCATTGTCACTGGCAGGGTAGTTGTTTGTTTTGCTTTTCTAGATTAGATGTCTAGATTTGAACCTAAGTTGTGATGTAATAACTCTGATAAAACTGGTATTGTATTAATAAAAGATTGTAGTAGCTTGTGTTCATTGCCATAATCTGGATGCGATCTTGGTTAAGGGGTATTTGTGTCTTTATATATATTATGCATGTGTTAAATAGTGTTCCGTTGGTCGGGTGACTCCTCAAATCTGTACCCCGGGTTTGGAGGGTGTCACAGGTTGGTATCAGAGCAACAGGTTATGGCATTTGAAACAAGTTAGGACTTAGGGTCCAGGATAACATAGAGAGTTAGGAATTCACGTAAGGATATTAGGAGGTCAACTAGGGATATTATGCGTGGTAATTAAATGTGGTTATAATTGCAGCCCCCTAGTTCTAGTTCAGACTCAGACCCTTCCGAGGATACGATAGCAGAGATACCTACACCCGTTGAGAGAGCAGGACCGTCTTGGCCAGTGCGATATCAGCCTAGGCATCAGCATCTGGTAGTCAGGAGAGATCAGATACCTTGTCCTGTTCCACTCCGATGAGTAGCCCCAGCACCAGTGTCTCAGGCATCAGTTTGTGGGCCTTTATATCAGTTATGTGAGCCACTAGTTCCACACCATGAGTATCAGAGGGTGAGCAGAGAGAGGGAGTACCTTTATGGACAGGTTATGGAGATGGGTAGGATTCGTTCGATCGAAGCAGCCGCTATCCGAGAGAGGGACAGACTTAGAGATCAGATAAGGGACATTCAGATGAGGTTTAGGGTTACGAGGACCTTGGTTGAGACTCGATTGCACGGATTAGCTTCTAGTCGAGAGGGAGAGACAGTAGCAGGGATGAGACAGATTTTGGATTATGCGATGAGTGAGATTGCAGAGATTTCAGGACCCCCGTTATGGCCGGCAGGAGCAGGTGATTTGTGAGCAGGTTTTAAGAGCAGACAGATGTGACATGGGTATATGGTTTCTAGATAGTTAGTATATAGATGCATATTGTAGAATCAGCAGTGTACCGGGGTTATAGGAACGCCTCGGGTTGTTGTTGCATTTTTGTTGTATTGCTGGTCGGCAGTTATGGTTCAGCCATGATATATTTTCTTTTGAAGCATTCTACGCTTGTACTAACTCTATATATATATATATATGTATGTATGATAAACCTCTTTTATAGAACTGTATTTATTCCCCTATCATTCATTTCTAGCATCATAACTATTATTCTACTTGTTACAACGAGTGTACCCATACACCGTTGAGAAAATCTGTAAACCTTCGAGATATCAATTGTGATCCTTCCTTTTCTTATATGGACTGTTTGATTAAGTCAATTATTGTTTATTCATCAGCGATATGGCTCCTAGACGACAAACACGTTCAACTGATACCTCTGACCAAGAAGGTCAACAAAATACACCTCCCACGGGCCACATGGACCCGATGGTAATCCAGTTGTTAAATACTCTTACTCAACAGACTGCCGCATTAGCATAGCAGCAACAAGCATTTCAGCAACAGTTGTTAGAACAGCAGCAACAACATCAGCATCAGCAGCATCACTAGCAAGCAGCACCGGCGGTTACGTTCAAATCTTTCCAAGCAGCAAAACCTCCAGAATTTAAAGGATCAGCAGACCCTGTAGAGGCTAAGGCATGGTTGAAAGAGATGGAAAAGGCTTTTTCCTTGATAGAGGTGGCAGAGGATAAGAAGACGGAGTATGCAAGCTATTTTCTGAAGAATGAGGCCAGTTATTGGTGGGAAACGAGTAGGGCTATGGAGCCCGAGGGATTGATTACGTGCGCAAGATTTACAGAGTTGTTTTTGGAAAGGTATTTTCCGGACTATATGAGAGATCAGATGGAATTAAAGTTTTTGGAGTTAAAGCAGGGAAGTATGACAGTGCCCCAATATGAAACAAGGTTTACGGAGTTGTCAAGGTTTGTTCCAACCTATGTGCATACGGAGAAGAAGAAGGCCAAGAGGTTCCAGCAGGGACTGAGGTCTTGGATTCGTAGCAAGTTAGCTATATTGGAGTTGGACACCTATGCAGCGGTGGTCCAAAAGGCAATGATTGCGGAGACAGAGAGTGATTCTTACATGAAAGAGAGGGAGAACAAGAAAAGGAAAGCAGGGATACCCGATAAGGGACAACAACATGGAAGTTTTCAAGGGCAAGCAAATAAGAAACCGGGATTTCAGGCCGGAAGGAATGCAAGTTTCAGGAAACCATATATCGGGAGCGTAGGACAAGATAACCGTCTACCAGCCGGCAGTCAGCAGGGACTTTCTTGACCCCCACTACCAGAATGCAAGACATGCGGGAAGCGACATCCAGGGATATGCCATCGATTGAATGTCACATGCTTTAAATGCAATCAGAAGGGACATTATTCCCGGGATTGTAAGATAGGCATTGTGTGTCATCGGTGTAAGAAACCAGGTCACATGATTAAGGACTGCAGAGCACCAGCACCCGTGAACAATATGATTCAGGCAATTGAAGTACCCCCAGTTGTTAATGTCCAGCCGTTAGCCAGGACCTACAATATGTCAATGGGAGAAGCAGTGAGAGATTCTGACGTGGTGGCAGGTACACTTCTAGTAAATTCTTTTCCTGCTAAAGTGTTAATAGATTCAGGAGCGACAAAGTCTTTTATTTCTGAAACGTTTGCTCGTAGATTGAATTGCGTAATGAAACCCTTAAGTGGAGTGTTGAATATAGAGATAGCTAATCAGGATCGTATAGCGGTCAGTTCATATTATCCTCGTTGTGAGATAGAGATTTTGGGAAATCGTTTTTATGCTGACTTGTTACCTTTTAAGTTAGGTGAATTTGATGTGATATTAGGGATGGATTGGTTGACTGAGTATGATGCGAGTATTGATTGTAAGAATAAGAGGGTTACTTTGATTACCCTAGAAAAGAAAGAAATAATATTTAGAGGAGAGAGGCAAAGAAAGAGGTTCCTGACGATTATTCAGGCTAAGAGATTATTAAGGCAAGGTTGTGAGGCGTATTTAGCGTATGTGATAGATATAGAAAAGAAAGTTTCTAAGTTAGAAGATATTCCAGTTGTAAATGAGTTTCCAGATGTTTTTCCGGAAGAATTACCAGGTTTACCTCCAGATAGAGAGATTGAATTTGCGATAGACTTAATACCATGCGCGGAGCCAGTATCTAAGGCCCCTTACAGAATGGCACCAGTGGAGATGAAGGAGTTGGCTGATCAACTGCAAGATTTGCTAGAAAAAGGAATTATTAGACCCAGCTTTTCGCCGTGGGGAGCACCAGTATTATTTGTCAAGAAAAAGGATGGAAACATGAGATTGTGTATAGACTATCGGGAATTGAACAAGATGACTATTAAGAACAAGTATCCGTTACCCCGAATAGATGATCTGTTTGACCAGCTGAAAGGAGCGGTACATTTTTCAAAGATTGACCTACGGTCGGGATATCACCAACTGAAGATTAAACCAGATGACATACCGAAGACGACCTTTCGAACAAGGTATAGGCACTATGAATTCTTAGTAATGGTGTTTGGACTAACAAATGCACCCGCAGCTTTTATGGACTTAATGAACAGGATTTTCAAGAGATATTTGGACAAGTTTGTAGTGGTGTTCATCGACGACATCTTGATATACTCAAAGACAGAAGAAGAGCATGCAGACCATTTGCAGATTGTGTTGGAAACATTGAGACAAGAAAGACTATATGCGAAGTTTTCCAAGTGTGAATTCTGGTTGAGAGAAGTTCATTTCTTAGGACACGTGGTGAGCAGCGAAGGTATCAAAGTGGATCCAGCAAAGATAGAGGCAGTGAAAGATTGGGAAAGACCAAGGACACCGACTGAAGTCAGAAGTTTCTTGGGATTATCCGGATATTACCGGAGATTTGTGCAGGATTTTGGGAAGATAGCTACTCCAATGACCAAGCTGACAAGGAAAAGCGAGCGATTCATATGGAACGATAAGTGCGAAGAGAGCTTCCAAGAGTTAAAGAGGAGACTAACTACGGCACCGGTATTGATGCTACCAGACGATCAAGGTCATTTCGTAATCTATAGTGATGCGTCGTACAAAGGATTGGGTTGCGTACTTATGCAACATGACAAGGTGATTGCTTATGCGTCAAGACAGTTGAGACCCCACGAACAAAAGTATCCTACACATGATTTGGAGTTAGCAGCGATTGTGTTTGCCTTGAAGATATGGAGACACTAATTGTATGGAGAGAGATGTGAAATTTACACCAATCACAAAAGTCTGAAGTATATCTTTACTCAGAAAGAGCTGAACATGAGGCAACGAAGATGGTTAGAACTAATCAAGGACTACGACGTTTCTATCAACTATCATCCCGGCAAGGCAAATGTGGTAGCAGATGCATTGAGCAGAATAGAAAGATCGAATACCCTGACGATGGCCAAGGAGTTGTACAAGGAATTTGAGAAGTTAGAGATTGACGATGGCCAAGGAGTTGTACAAGGAATTTGAGAAGTTAGAGATCGAAGTAAGTACTCCGAAGGACGCGACAGAGATGATTTATACCATGACATTTCAACCGGAACTGTTAGAGAAGATACGGAGATGCCAAGAGAAAGTTATGAATGATGATGTGAGTAAGATGACATGTGAGGAAATATGTAGCCAACCGGACGACAAAGGGATCTTGAGATTTGCTTCTCGGATATGGGTACCTAATGTAGCGGAACTGAAAAGTGAGATTTTGCGCGAAGCGCATAACTCGAAGTATTCAATTCATCCAGGAAGTACGAAGATGTATCGAGATCTTAAAACGAACTTTTGGTGGCCAGATATGAAGAGATAGATTGCGGAATGGGTAAGTAAATGCTTTACGTGTCAAAGAGTTAAAGCGGAACATCAGAGACCAAGTGAATTACTTCAACCATTGGAAATTCCTGAATGGAAGTGGGAACACATTGCGATGGACTTTGTGGTAGGATTGCCGAGAACAAAGACTAACCATGATGCCATCTGGGTTATCGTGGATCGATTGACGAAATCTGCGCATTTTCTTCCAATTAACGAAAGATTCTCGCTGGATAAGTTAGTTCATATTTACATAAAAGAAATCGTAGTAAGGCATGGAGTTCCAGTATCGATAGTGTCTGATAGAGACCCTCGATTCAATTCAAGATTTTGGAGGAGTTTTCAAGAGTGTTTGGGCACCGAGTTAAGAATGAGTACGACTTATCATCCGCAGACGGACGGTCAAAGCGAAAGGACAATTCAGACTATTGAAGATATGCTTAGGACATGTGCACTTGACTTTGAAGGCAGTTGGGACGATCATCTACCCTTGGTGGAATTTTCATATAATAATAGTTTTCACGCGAGCATCGGAATGCCACCTTACGAAGCTTTGTATGGACGAAAGTGTCGATCTCCAGTGTATTGGGAAGAAGTTGGTGAACAGAAGATGATGGGACCAGAACTAGTGCAACGAACAAAGGAAATGGTTCAATTGATTCAGAGAAGATTGATAACAGCTCAGGACCGACAGAAAAAGTATGCGGATCTAGCCAGAAAGGATGTGGGATTCGAAGAAGGAGAGCAAGTGCTACTAAAGGTTTCACCATGGAAAGGATTAGTTAGGTTTGGAAAGAAAGGGAAGTTGAGTCTGAGATATGTTGGACCGTTTGAGATTTTGAAGAAAGTGGGCAAGGTAGCTTACGAGTTAGCATTGCCGCCGCATATGCAACACGTTCATAATGTATTTCATTTATCTATGCTTAAGAGGTATCGACCTGATTCGAATCATGTAATAGAGTATGAACCCATAGAGGTCCAGGCAGATTTATCTTATGTAGAATGACCGATTCAGATATTGGATCGTAAGGAGAAAGTACTAAGGAATAAGACAGTAGCGTTAGTGAGAGTTTTGTGGAAGAATCCTAAGGTAGAAGAGTCTACCTGGGAGTTAGAGGGTGAGATGTTAGAGAAGTATCCCCAGTTGTTTCCTTGATCTGATTCTGAGGACAGAATCCTATTAAGGGGGGAAGGATGTAATATCCGTAAATTTTATTATTTAAATAAATGATATATTTAATATAAAAATATTTATTGTGGAGTATTGGGATATTATTAAATGATAATTATTGTGTGATTATGTGCTAATTGGTGAGTCAAAAGCCCCTTTCAAATATTTCGTCATTTGGAATTTTCTTCAAATCTGAGCCCCGTTTTGATAATTCAAGGGCCCCATTGGAATTTCGTACATTAATTATTATCTTTTCATCTTTCGTATTCGAATCATTATCGGGAGAGATATTCGTATCATTTCATCCCTACCTACTTGATTCTGCAAGAATAATTCGTTTTGTTCAAAAAGGAAAACTTGTTTCGAACCCTAATTGTTTAAGGGAACGGATATATCGTTTTATATCAATATTACATTTGTTATAGCCCCAGTATTCTTGAGCATTAGTTACATAAGGATATACATATCAATGGGATGATCATCAACCTTTTTAACTGATTATTCCTCGTAAAACGTGTTTTTAACATAATTAGGGTTTTTAAACGAACCAGTGGATCTATATCGATCCAAAAATGTTGTTTGGGGTATTATTTTTCCAAAAATATAAAAAGACGAATCGAACCTTAAACCTATCATAATCTGCAGCCCTAATTCTCGAAATAATAAAAATCCCCGAACCGTGTTCTTCGTGTTCTTGAAAATTAATCCATTCGTTCAAGGTGTTATTGAAATCCAAATCTGAAGTTCTTGTACTCAAATCAAAGCTCTTGACTTCTAGTTTCAGAATCTTCCAACCTCATCATCATCTGGTAAGTTTTCGATTTTATATGAATTTTTCAATATTCGAATTTAAATTAGGGTTCTTGGTCGATTTGGGGATTTTCAATCTGTTGATTCTCCGTTCAATTGGTTGCTTCTAACTTGTTCCTAGGGTTCTAAATAGCAAGAATCCATGATTTAATTTCATGTTCGAGTTCAATTTTGATGGGTTTGATTTTCGGGTTTTCGACCCGAAATTTTCTTTTACTTTGTCCGTTCTTTCTGTTGATCTGACATTAGTTATGATATGGGGCTTTGATTGTATGAGTTATAAGCTTGGTTTTGGTATATTAATCTTTGAGTTTCACGGGTTTCCGGTCGAAGTCATCGCCGACGAGTTCTTTGAACGAATTCTGGGCACGATTCCGGCATGGGACAGTCGATATGGTGTGTTCGTTGTGTTTGTATTGAGAAGGCGAACAAAAGCCCTCTGAGTTTGTTTATGTTTTGACGGAATCGAAGAATTCCGGCCGCCGGACACTGGTCGGATTCTGGAAAACCCAGAATCCGGTGGGTTGTTCTTGGCGACCCGAATTCGTTCTTCCCGACCCGTTTATCCGTTATTTTGACCCGGTTTCAATCTTCAAAACCCTAATTCGATTTCTGAAAACTGTTTTTGAATTTTATTTTTAAAATTAATTCGAAAATAGTTTAAAAACTTTAAAAATTCATATTCTTATTTTAAATATATATTTTAATATCAGAAAAATTCTGATAAATTATATTTATTAGTTTAAAACCGAAAATTGATTAAACTTAATTATTTTAATTATTTTTAATTAATAATTAATTTATTAATTAATTGGTTAATTCTTTTAATCAATTAATTCTTAAAAATTAATTATTAATTAGATTTAATTAATTTAAAATTCAGTTTAATTATTTTCAAGCCTATTTATTTATTTAAAAATAGTTTGAGCATTTAAAAAGTGTCAATTAATTTTATTAATTGATTTATTTGCATTTAAATGTTTATATTGGATTTTAAAATCCGATTTTTGATTTAAAAATTAGTAATGACTTATTTAAAATTCAAATAAGTTTCGTTTGATGTTTTAAAAATATTTATAAGTTCTATATGGTTCGTATGAGTTGTGTAATGTGTTTTATAGTTCGTATATGCCCGTACTAGGGCTAATATCTGAGTTTTAAATATCATAAATCATATCGGACGTCCGATACGTAACCAGTTACTTGTTTAAATGTGATTATTGATTGAATAAGTGTCGAGAGTAGAACGAGAATAGTTAGACTTATTGTGATGAGTTGTTTAATTATAGAATCGAGTTTCCGGAGCAAGGGAAAGGTAAAGGTAGAGTGAGCAGAGTCGATCCGACAGCAGCTTATACCAGGCAGGTATCTGTGCCTTTACTTGTGATAAAAATTATTATTGTCTCGAATACTTGAATACTGTTATCCCTAGAACAATTCAAATTATCAATCTTTTAACTGCATTTGGACAACTGATTCCATTTCCTTAGAGATTCTTGATTCTTTGATTTGATCTGCATCGGAAACCCTTATTTCCCATTTCACTTGATTATTGTTTACCACCATTTATTATTGTTTATCATCCTTTGATTATTATTGACAACCATTGATCATTTGACTTCCATCGTTGACTATCGATTACCAATATTGATTTCCTTATTGAATGTGTTAGGAATATGTTGTTCTTGATGAAAAACATGAAACACTTAGTAGAATTTGTGTAAAGTAATTTGTAGCTGTCAACGGAATGGTATGCTTTGTAGCAATCCGTTGACAGGTAGCTCATCAACGAAATGAGTGATGTAGCAATGGCACTGTACAATACTTCATAGCTTGATATGTAGTTTTGTTGTCGGTATTAGATAGGTTTTCTAAGTCATGTTGACTAAGTACTAGATAGGCAAAATAGGTTGGTTAATTGTAAATACATCATGCCTTGTAATTTTGCCTAAGTGAAGACCTGTCAACGGAATGAAGATTATCCTATCAACGGTATAGAGTTTACTCATCAACAAAATGAAGAATAAAGCTATCAACGAAACACATCTCCCTACTATCAACGAATCATTATTGCTTTTCTGAATAGTTGACAAAGTGATAGTGACAATTCTCTGACTGCTCAAAAGGTGATGTAGAAGGGTACAGTGCATTGGAAACCATTAAAATGGACATTGGAAATAAGGAAACATCCCAGTTTCCAATTGGGTTCTTGGAATGAACTATTATATGCAAAAGACAAGGATACTCAAGAACCACTGGACAAAGGGATGAAAAGCAAACTATTGGCGGTTACTCATTGTACTTTTAGTGTAGCCAAAAATAGAGTTGTAAACTTGGGCTTATATAACCAAGTGTAGCAGTTACTTTAGAAATAAGAGAAGAAAAACAAATAGACTGTATTAGCTATCTTTGAGAGCAATCTTCTCTACATTCTTGTAACTGAGCAGCTGTGTACATCTTTGTATCACAGATTATTTCCGCAATAAAAACACTTCAGTTGGATCATCAAACAATCCAACTGAATTATTTACTTCTTGTGTTTTTATTTAATCAGTTCAGTTTTCTTTATTTAATTTTAAGTTCAAGAAAATATCTAGAATTGTATTCAACCCCCCCCTTCTACAATTATGTTAGGTCATTTGGGATTAACAATTGGTATCAGAGCAAGCTTCTAACATACAAGAAGTTTAAAGATCAAGACCAAAACAGAAACCATGGTGAAGAAGGATGCAGGTGTAAAGATACCAGTTCTAGACAAGGACAATTACTTTCACTGGAAAGTAAACATGCATCTACATCTCATGTCTATGGATGAGAGATATGTAGAATGCATTGAGAGAGGTCCACATGTTCCTATGGGAATTGGATCTAGAGTTGGACTGCCAGATGATGCTCCTGATGTAGAAATTCCTAAACTTGTCTCAGAATGGACTGCTAAAGATGCTGCAGAAGTCCATAAGGATAAAAGAACCATGAACATTCTGTTCAATGGTTTGGAACAAGAGATGTTCGACAATGTTATCAACTGTACCACTGCTAAAGAAGTATGGGACACTGTTAGAACACTTTGTGAAGGAACTGAGCAAGTAAGGGAAAACAAAATGCAACTCCTCATACAACAATATGAGCATTTTCATTTCAAAGCTGGTGAAACCCTAAATGACACTTTTAGTAGGTTTCAAAAGCTTCTGAATGGATTAAAGTTGTATAGGGAGGGTCTACCAAACTAAAGACTCAAACCTCAAATTTCTTAGAGCTCTTCCAAAGGAATGGAAGCCTATGACTGTTTCTCTAAGAAACACACAAGAGTACAAAGATTACACACTTGAGAGGCTTTATGGAAAATTAAAGACATATGAGCTGGAAATGGAGCAAGATGAAGAAATTGAGAAGGTACAGAGGAAGGGTGGATCTGTTGCATTGGTTGCATCTGTGAACCAACTTGAAGAAGACAATGAAGAGACTGTTAAAGCTACAACTAGTCGAGCTAGTTGCAAGAGTGATGTCAGCAAGGGCAAAGGAAAATTGACATAAGAGGAAGAGCCAGCCAAGTTGGATGACTTAGATGAGATTGATGAGCATATTGCATTTCTGTCAAGAAAATTCTCTAAGTTAAAGTTCAAGAGAAACTCAGACTCAAGACCACCAAGGAGAGACTCTCAACCTAACAAAAGTAATTGGGTTGACAAGTCTAAGATTAAATGTTTCAACTGTGGAACCCTTGGTCATTTTGTTGGGGATTGTAGAAAACCTAAAGCTGAGAAGGGCAATAGGAGTTTTGAGCCCGTTGACTACAAGAAGAAATATTTTGAACTTCTCAAGCAAAAGGAAAAGGCTTTTGTGTCAAAAGAGTATGATTGGGCTGGTAATGATGAAGATTCTGATGAAGATGTTGAATATGTCAATTTGGCTCTAATGGCTGACAATCATGAGCAAGAAGCAAGTTCCTCAAGCAATCAGGTAACTACTACTAATCTTTCTGAGCTTTCTTTAGAGGAATGCAATAGTACAATTAATGACATGTCTACTGTATTGTACAATTTGCGTGTTTCTCTTAAATCACTTACAAAGGAGAATTCTAGAATTAAGGAGACTAATCAGCTCTTAAGTGATAGGAATGCCATGTTAGAAGCACAACTCATTGATTTTGAGAAAATGGGGCGTGTCAGTAGAGTTGCTAAGAAGGAACTTGAAGCAGTCTTGGAAAGGGAACAGATTCTTAAGGTTCAATTAGAATCTGAACAGAGAGTGATTACTAAATGGAAGGATTCTAGGAATGTTGCTAATAACATCATAAATGTTCAAGGAATGGAATCCTTCTGTGAGCAGTCATGGAAGAAAAACAAAGAGAAGCTAGGATATGTTGATGAAGTCCTAGAATCAGAAAAAGAGTCAACAAACAAGAATAATCACTTGTCGGAGGTTGATGTGTCAACGGATCATGCTGTTCCATTGACAGATGAACCATCAACGGATCAGGTTGTTCCGTTGACAGAGGAAAAGAAACAGAAACTCACTAGACTTAATGACAAGTATGGTCCTGTCACCAAGAACTTTGTTCAAGGTGAGTCTAGTAAAACTAAGAAAGTTGAGAAGACTGTCGAAAGAGCTAATGTAGGTCACTTGTCTAACAAGCAATTGAAAGACAAGTCAGAGAAAGTTCAAGTTGAGACTAAAGGCAATAAAAAGAATAACAGAAATGGAAAATTAGGGATTAACAAGCACAACAATTACACATCTGATAAATATGCACCGAGAAAGACATGTGTTAATTGTGGTAGTGTTAATCATTTGTCTACTAATTGCAAGTCTGTTAAGAAACCTGCTAATGTGAAAATGCCTAAGTCTGCATTGAATGTTTCTATGCCTGCGATGCTTGTTATGCCTAACATGTTTGCTCCATATGCACAGTATCAGAATCCATATGCTAGTATGCCATTTGTACCTAACCCTTACATGAATATGTTTAACATGCCACAAATGCCATGGAATAACATGTTTGTTCCTTCAACTATGCATGTTGTGAATGAAACTGTGAGCAACCCTCAAAGATCAACACCTAAGACAAAGGTTGATTTAACTCAATCTGAGCCACAAGTG
Source organism: Heracleum sosnowskyi (assembly GCA_030848705.1). Lineage (NCBI taxonomy): Eukaryota > Viridiplantae > Streptophyta > Magnoliopsida > Apiales > Apiaceae > Heracleum > Heracleum sosnowskyi. Next base: position 82,763,221 of record CM061243.1, on the reverse strand, counting down.
AAAAATGATTTGAGAGGGAAATCAAAGGCTAACAAGACAGGACCCAAGGAAACTTGGGTACCAAAATCAACTTGATTTGGTTTTATTGTGTGCAGGGAAACAAAAGGAATCTTTGGTACTTGGATAGTGGTTGTTCAAGACACATGACTGGTGATTCTACCCTTCTCACAGAGTTTTAGGAAAGAGCTGGCCCTTGTATTGCTTTTGGAGATGACAACAAAGGCTACACAAAGGGATATGGCTTGATTTCAAAAGAGAATGTCATCATTGATGAGGTTGCATTGGT